>OY856412.1:176711743-177999243 GCA_963693085.1 Alisma plantago-aquatica
CCCACCACAAATCTAAGCGGTACTGTTACGGTCAATACTGAATGTTAGCCATCAATCACTTGATTATCTATCGGCATGCGCAGATCCATACACCGGTGATGTCCGTACTATGATGCAATAGCACCTTAAAGGGCAAGACAACAACACTGTTTGGAGTCCAAACTCCAAATAAATAGAAGCAGTGCCCTCATGTAAACGGATTTTATCTTACGGGAGGAGATAATGTGAAAAATATATTTACTGTGTTAGGAACGGAGTCCAAAATTACATGGCCACCAGCATGGACGGAGACGAGTATTCATGTTTAGATTGGTGGAATAGTATATATATATATATATATATATATATATATATATATATATATATATATATATATATATATATAGAGAGAGAGAGAGAGAGAGAGAGAGAGAGAGAGGCTAGAATACATTCGAGTGTACGGATCACACGAATACACTCAAGTGTGTTTGTATATCAAGACTATTTTTTGTGAAATGTAAACCGTTGATCTTCACCGTCATACTATAACTAGGCTACATACAAATTTTGAGCCCATTTAGATGAGTGTAAGTCACTCATCCAAGGGCAACAAAATCGACGCGTGAAACTAATTTGAAATGCATAATTTTTACGGTCTTCATAACATGAGCTATACATATCCAAATGTGCTCAAATTTTACGTATGAGTTGTTCACGGGATGTTTAAGAAGATCAACGGATTAGATTTTCAAAAAAAATATTACATCATGAAAAACTACTTGAGTGTATTCTTCTCTGGATACACTCGATATATATGCATTTCAATATATATATATATATATATATATATATATATATATATATATATATATATATATATATTGGGGGGGTGGGGGTTAAAAGTAATATTTCAAAACAACTTCATCCAATATTTAACGGTTATCCATGTCTTGTTGTTAAATATAGCCCATAAAGTTTATTAACTTTCTACTATCTCATGATAGAACAATCTTCTTAGAATACACGTAACAGAATTTTATGTACCTACATTTCATTATCTCCACTAGTTATTCTAATATTTGAAAGTATAATTCGACGTGATTCCAAAGTCAATGATTTAAATTGAAGCTAGCTAGACCTATGTGAGTCCTAATCTACTTGGATCGGACCAGAATAACAAGAATTCAATTTTACCTTCACAACATTAAATAGTAAACAAGGAGTTCATTCGGGTATATAGCACACACCTCCAAGAAATTTGTCTCGGTCAAGTCATCTATCAGATTCTTAAGAAATGCATCAAGTGGCAGGCTAGGGTAAGAATGGTAATAGACACCACCACCATCTCTGTGATAGAACATGGAAAGAAAGTGTCTAATGGCTCATACGGGTGTTTATAGCTCTGGAAATGGAAACTATGCATACGTGATTATTACTTCCACCTACAGGGACCCTCACTCACCATGATCCACAAGGTTAGATACATTTAAAAATGGCTTCCCAAGAAGCAAAGAAACATATGTGTTTGGGTGTCTTATAGAAAAAAAACATCTTGCTTCCTCCTTTCTTTATTTACTCTGGAAGTTTAAGATATAATATGCATCTTCATTGTCCATAGTGAGTCATCATCTGCCCGTCTCTATTTTGACATTTTTGGTGGCCTAAAATGGTTTTCCCAAAAGAAGCTTAGACCCAAAGTCTTCAATACATCTTCATCACAAATAAATCAATTGAAAAATGAATATGTCCACTTCCACAAGTACTTCACATATACCAAAAGGTCCGACACTAGATTTACCAACCAACTGAATTGTGATGTTGGTCTCCTTATCCCCGAAATTAAGTTTTTGTTGTCCCCAGAATCATTGAGAGCATCTTGAAAAGTAAAATTACCAATTGAACAAAGTATATTTAAATAAACTAGATCCGGCCTATTATGTGGTAACTTGCTCTGAATCAGCATGCTAACCTCCGGTGGACCGATGCTCACAAAATATGGAATCCACCTTTTTGTTTTGATGATATATTTGAGGAAATTTTTGTAGGAAGGGACCTGCTCGATTTCTTTCACCAATGGGAGATTGATGCGAATCTTGCAAAAAAAAAGTCTACAAACTTACAAAAAAATTATCTATCTTGCCTCTCTTAAGGTTGTGGGGGAAAGGAACACATACCACAATGTGGTGTTGACATAGAAATATATATATGGACTTGGGGTTTGCACCTTCCCCTAAGATGGCATAAGTAATATCCTCTGACGATTATTAAGGAGACATAATTTCCTCTTACCTTCCTTATTAGGTGCAACTATAGATGACTTTTCCTCGCATCCTTTCTTGTTATCTTCCCTTCTCAGTGATCTTTACAGTGTGCAATGTGATTTCCTTGTCCTATTGGATGTTATGGAATACTTCTTCTTTTTTGGGAAGCCATGTTGTGTTGGCTTATCCAGATTTTCTTTTTCAACTGTCAATTAAGATATATGTGTCTCAAGATTGCATATATGGGATCCCTAGTTTTGCTTATTCCTATGGAACAAGACAAAATCAGACTCATTCTTCTACATATACTATCTAAACATTTCATTTAGATGCTTCAAGCAGTGTGGTTCTATACCTCCTTAAGGTGATTGTTGATGTTACTTCTCTTAAGGAGTATGTTGGTGTGGATGAAATGGATCCTACTATAAATTGTTTGGATACTTCCATTATAAGTTGGGGTGGTTACTCCATGGTTGCCATCCATGCATTCCTCTTTTGCATCTTGTGCGTCGTTTGAGTTCAAGACACCCAACTATTTGGTCAATACACTCATTTGTGACTTTTGTTTAGAAATTTTGTTCCATTGCGCTCCTTCTTTTGACCCTTGGTGTTTGCACTCATCATCTCACGACTGGTTCGTAGCCATATTTTCATAATCTATTTTCATTTGGATTCTTGATTATTCATAAATAAATCATCTCCTTCTAAGTCAAGCATGGTTCTCTCCCACAGATGTCGACCATAATAAAGAATTTTTTTTATCAAAGTCAAAAATGTTATGGTGAGGACATTTCCTCAACATATCTTGAAGCAATCCCATGCTTCAGAATAAGACTCATCAGACCCCTTCTTAAATTGGGAATCTTTTACAAAAGCTCTATTGTCTTCTAAGGTGGATAGTAACTCTCGATGAATTTATTCTCCATATGATCTCATGTCTCCATTGAATTTGATTGTGTGTTGTCAAATCATGTTTGTGCCCTATCCATCAAGTAAAATGGAAGAGCTCTACACAAACCACCATGTCCGCCATCATGTCAATATTGATTTTACTAAAACATTTAACAAAATTGCTAATATTCATTATGGGATTCTCATGCACGTGTGCATGGAAGGCTTGCGATTTCACCGTGCCAAAAGATTAAGATCAATCTTATAACTTTACATGTCCAATAAATGTCTTCTAATGGGACCATATTGAGCACTAGCTGAAGAGGCATTTATCCTCTCCCATATATTATGTTCCTAGTATGGATGTGAACCAACTTCTGGATCTTTTCTTGAATCCCCCATATTAATGTTCTCTTCTTTTTTGTGATGATGGAGTTGGAATAAGTGTAATAAATGCATTGAACTTCTTTAGCCATCTCAAAATAGATTTTGGATCAAAATAAAATAGTGTTTGATAACCATCAAATGTAGAGTAAATGTATACTATATAGAAGTACATGAAATATATTAAAAAGTGTAATAATCATAGTGTACTCAGCATGATGCACAATAATGTTTGTAGTAACTTGAAACACAAACTAATAGTTGCCTACACTGTCTAGTCTTGGCATTCATAGTGCTAGAGGTTCTCAATTATCCATCAGCAACACCAAAAATAAGACACACAAAACTGTCTGGGTAATACACAAGTATACAATCAAAGTAATAAGAAAGGAAAGAGGTACATCATTGTCTAAATCAGAAAATTGGGGCACTAGATACTAATAACAACTATTTCCAATCCACCAGACCAAAAAAGGATGATTGGTTTGGAATTTCAACCAAATATTAAATTCAATAAAGAAGCTTAAAATTTAGTTTTAATAGAAATGGATGGAATCTCTAAGGGTACATATTTCACCATAGTGTTATCCATACTTGACTTCATCCAACTGTAAGTAAATAATGAATAAGATCTATAATTAGAACTATCTCCTTCTGAAGCCTAGTACCATTTTAGAATAAGTCAAAACTTACTTTTATGGAGTTTTCTCTTCTAACTTGAATAGATTAAGCTCAATATAGATTTTTACTTCGCAATTGTATGCCTATTGTGTATCACTTATTAATTGTGTTTATGAAAATTTGTCCAACATTTCATTCTCATGTCAAAGTTAGACTTTGTCTAAAATGTTCTGATGGTAATCAAGCATAAAAATAGCAATCAATCCTACCCTCAAACTTTGGGTTGAGGAGGTGTTAAATATTATTGGAAGTTACCTTAGATCTCATCTTAGACTTGATTCTCTGACCATGCAATCAAAGTGAGTTGACTTATCCAAGATTCAAATATTAATGCATGCCTCTTCTTCAATCCCCAGAAAAATGAGTCTAGTCAGTGATGATATCATTAAGGATATAATTAAACTTGAACATAATTGGTTTCACTCTTGTTGCAAATATTGTAAAACCTCTGGTAATGTACAAGGAGACCTTGTGAAACATGGGATTAGAAACCCATCACTCATGATTCATACAAAAGTAGGTGGACAAGGCATCAAATGAATTTGAAACCTTCTATCATTGTCTTCCCAATGACAATTAGGTGGCTATCCAAATGAATTTGAGTCGACATAATGTTGAAAAGGTTGGTAATTGGGTGGATTATAGCTCTACAACAATTGATGGGATTGTGATATATCAATAGGGAACAATGCACGTCAATTGATGCATGTCTCTTCAAACAAGAAGGCGTTTCTAGATACTCTCCCTTCAGCAAATGGATGGAATAGGCAAGCAAAGAAGAATAGATCTCCTCCAGGAAATGCATATAAATTCCTTAATGGGAATAGTGGGTATCTTGATTACTCATGGCGGCTTTATAATGTTAGAATTTCTTATGGTTATGGTAATGGAAACATGGATGGAGGTGATGGAACTATAACTAGTAGGATTCTAGTTCTAAATTCTAATGATTGAACCCATATGTATTATGTCTTGGAATGTCTGGGGTCTTATTAAAGTTGGACAAAAAAGTAAAGTCAAAGAAGATACCCACAATAATAATAACTCTATCTTTTGCATTCTAGAGATAAAAATAGAAAAAGGAAGATTGTTAAATCTATGAATAATGTGTGTCTTTGGCTAACTAGATGTCTAACCATAATTTGCACCCACTTGGTTGGATTGTTACTGCTTGGATAGGATATGATATTCATGTCAACAATTTATCTATTGTGTGGTGGTTTATATTAATGATTCTTTCTATTTCACTACCATTTATGGAAACAATCTTGAAGGTAGAAAGAAGAAACTCTAGACTTATCTCTATGATATTAGTACCAAATAGAGGGATGCTCCATGATTTCTTATATGTGATTTTAACTATGTAAGATTTTCTTCTTATCATTTTGATATTGTTAAGCTCTACTATAGATGTATGATTTTTTTTCATGATTTTATTAATGATGTAAATCTGATTGAGATGAGTTTATTTGGGTCTGACTATACCTGGTACACTAGACAGGTAGGATGTAAGCTTGTTATGTCTAAAATTGATAGAATACTTTATAATAATGGATTTCCCTCAGGTTTGGGGTGTCATTCTCCCCTCTATTTAGTGTGACCATAGAACTTTTCTCTATTCACATGGATGAATAGGGTTTCATTATTAACAATCCTTTCAAATTTATTAGTGCTTGGTCTTCCTTGATGTTGTTGAGATGGCTTGGAAAGAAGAAGCTAGTGGTAACACTATGTATAAAGCTTGTCAAAATTTGGAAAATGTGAGAAATTCTTTGGGAAAATGGAAAAAGAAAGTAGTTGGAAATATTGTTACTATGGACAAAAGAAGTAGTTGAGGCTTATGTGGCATAGACCAATGCTAATGATAATCTTAAGGATGCTAATCTTCAACATGCTTCCAAACAAAAAAGAAATATTTTTTTCGAGGCATATGAAGTTGAAAAATCTTTTTTCAAGCTAAAATTTAGAGTCCAATGGCTTAAGCTAAATTCTTTTATGCCTCTCAAAATTTGAAGTCTAAGGAACTCTATTACAAGTGTAAGACCCCTGACCTAGCTTTCTAGTTTATCTTTCCTGTTTAGCATAATTAGGTGCTTAAAACATTAATATAATCTCATGATGTGCATTAATAACATATGTTTTGGCATCATGTTGAAGAGAGTGATGCCTTAGGGCGCTTTGTTGTACCTTGGTTTGATGAGGTGGCATCATGTGCTGATATCTAGGGTTTGCTTGGATGCCCTAGCTAGATGTTAACCTTGAGTGTTGACTGATGGTTTCCCCTTGGTTTTAGATGTTGGAATATATATGCCCAGATACCGATCATGTGATGATTGGAATGAGGCATTAAATACCTTATTTGATATTCATAACGGTAATTCCATCTATTATGTTTGTCTCAACATGAGATGACGACACTAACATAGTAGATGTCTAAAGAATGATGATTACTCGATGACATATGTCTTTAAGTACGTGACTTGAACAAGGAGATCATATGAATAATAAGAGTACATACATTCTTGTGATGTCCCTAGTCAGATATTACTGTGGAAGAAAAATAGATGACAATAATACATAAGACTAGAGTGTGTGTTGACTGATGACAGAGTCTCATTAGTTATAATATGTGATATTAAGTCAAGAACACAAGTATATGTTATAGAACATTATATCGGATAGACCCACCATGAGAGTGATATATGGAGACCATGGAATGGTAGTTATAATCATCTCTCATAGTGATAGTGGTGATTGTAGTTCTTAGACTTGAAGTCACTACATTCATCACATGTCGTTCATGTACTTTGACATCATCCAACATGATCCTGAATAAGAGTTGCCATGATGGTGATTGGGTGCACTGTGACTAGGACTGTCAAAATTTGTCCAAACCCATGAACTTAGTTTCATCTGACGCAGAAAAAATTGGGTTTGGTTTTGGATTTTATCAATCCAGTTTGGTTTTGGGTTTGGATATTGATGTCTGAATTGAAACTGGGTTGGTTTTGGTTGGATTTGTTCAACCCAGATTGAATCTGGGTTGACAAATTTGGAAAATATTAGGTATAGTTATGTACAAGTTATTGTGTTTCATTTATAATTGACAGAAGTGTGTTGTCCTGGTTCAGTTCTAGGTTTCAAATTATGAAACCATGTTCGGGTCCAGGCATATCACTTTGTGAAAATTTTAGTTCTGGGTCGGTTCTGATTGAGCCATTTTTTATAAACCCAATTTTTATCTAACCTGAAACTGATTTTTTTGACACCCCTAACTATGACACATGGGGATTGAATGTGACTGATATAGATGGAATTTGTTCCTCCTATAAGAGATTAATATTCAGGGCCTCTTGATAAGAAAGACTGAGAAATGTATGGTCATACTCATTTGACTCAATATATGATACGTGAGATCACGTGCACCTCAGACTCATCTGACTCAATATATGACATGTGAGCTCACGTGCACCTCAGATAGTCTACTCTAGTTTAAGGAATATGTATTGAATTTTGATGATGATTCCATGCCTCGAGTTCAATCCAGATATCAGATTCAAGGGAACTATACGATCAGAGTAACACTAATCATGGATTGTAGGTTGAAGTTGTTCTCCAACAATCCGAATTACTTGGGTAGCAATGTTGTATTTCTAGATATTGCTCTTTTCTTGTGATGTCATAATTGGTTATGGATATTCACTGCCAATGTATTCTAGACCTAAAGGGTCAAACATATATGATACACTTGAATTAAAGGAGCATATTCATGAATAATGTTAAGATTGATTACTAAAGATGTTTAGGTATTCAATTAAGCAATAGAGGTTCAAAATCAACTAACTAGATTCTGAACTGACCAGTTCAAGTGTTGAACTGATCGGTTGGAGTCTTAGGTCAATTGGAATTAACATTGGTTGATCAATGGCTAAACTAGGGAGTGAAATGACCAATTCACATAGTATTGACCCCTTCACATAGTGAATCAACCAGTTCACAGGTCCCAACTGACCAGTTCATGAGATAAACCACCCAGTTTGATGGTTAATTCGATTAGATCAAGGATTTGTGTAACGTCATGTTGTGCATTAATCGTACATTGAATACCAATGTGATTCAGAATAAGAAACTGTACGAACTGACCATTTCACTGCATGAACTGACCCAAGGTTCTAGAAAATTTGTGGATCTGATCCTTTTGACTCCCGCACAGGTTTGGGACCCAGACCCGAGCCTCTCATAGTGGAGGCTTCTCAGAACACTATAGTTTCTCTGACAATTGGTGTCCCCTCTAGTTGTGATAATCAATAGAGAGACTAAGAAAGTCCTATCCAATAGAAGGAGGGATAATAAAGGAGAGAAAGTTGTTGGAGAGTGTATCAACTCTAGCAAGTTGACACTTGAAAGAGATAAATCCTTCCCATTGGTTATGGTACCATAATGTGGAGTTCTCAGTACTCCGCATGGACTACTCCAGAGGTGGGAGGTTGTTGTCTATCTCTAGGAGATAATCACCAGCCGTTATTTATGGTGCTGCACCACGAGGCTAGTGGAGATGTTGTTTGAGTGCTCCTACTGAAGGAGCGAGTTGCATCCTGAAGAAGAAGCATGTTGCTACCGTAAGGGTAATGTCGCAGGACGTGCTCCAGGACCAGGGTTAACCTTGCAAACCTTTCCTTCCTAGATACATTATTTTTGATGCGATCTTATTGTTCAGGAGAATTAGGATTTAAATTTTTGTTTCCACTGCCTTATCTTTCACCCTAATTTTCATATAGTGATATCAGAGCCACATTAATTTACAGTGTATTTGGATCTAAATCGATATGATCAAATTTATTTTTTGTACGATGTAGATATTAAACTGGTTAATGTGTATATTCGATTAAATACTACATCTGTCTCCACAAACATATATATATATATATATATATATATGCAATTTACATACGTCGTCCTAAAAGTTGGTTTTAATGTGGGATGTGAAGCGTGATTATGGCCAATAACCCTAGAACTATGTGTGCATGGTTGTGATTTTGTATTCTTTTTTATATCTCAGTTTGCATACCGAGCCACTCTCTCCTTTCCAAATGTAAGTTAATGCTCTTCTACCTATTTCCCCTTGAATGTAGCTTGAGGTTTTCCCTTATACAATGTAATAAGAAATAGGATAGTTTAATTTATATTATGTCATGAGAAGATGTTTTGCACCAGAAAAATTGACCAGATCGTGAGACAAATTGATTGACTAGAGGACTGTGGAGCACACATGATAGGAGGATGAATCGATCGATCGGTGGCCCAACCGATCAGCTGGAGGAGTCCAGACATCAATTGAACCTAGAACTAGACAACCACTTTAGGAGACCAACCGAGCAACTAAGAGGCGAGCCGACCAGTTCAAGAGTTGAATCGATCAATTCGAATTAGTTCAAGTACAGATCTTCATCAACAATAGGTTGCACATGATGTGGACCCTAGGTGGTAGTAAATCCTTGTGGCTTTAAGAAATGACAATAGAGTGACTATAACCATCACTTGTGTGCTTTAGTTATTGCATGTTCTTATTTGTGGTTATAGCATGTATATGATACGTGCTAAGTATGTGTTTATTGGATATGTATATGTATTTACATATAAAATCCCTCAATACAATATTACGTCTATGATGCTTTCCATAAGCATCACACATGAAAAGCTTGATCGTCTAAGCATGGTCACCCCAAGGGTCGTACACCGTCTATCTCGTGGAAGTGTGATGGTAATAATGTGGGCCTTCCAAGAGGGGTACATTATTGTCATGTTGGCTTTTAGGCCAGGATAAACTAAGTGTACTTAATGGGATTAATAACCAGAGGCATGCAAATGAATATGAAAAGGAGTTACACATATCATCTATTCAAGAATTGCATATGATGTAATTGGGAAAAGTTGCCTACCTTAATAATTAACTATGGACGCTGACAAGTTGAATTGTTTCAGATCTTGTCTCACTAAAAGATTGTGCATTACAATCTTCCAAATTAATACATGAGAGTTATCAATTCAAACAAAACAGTGGGAGAAATAATTAATTAAAATCCTAATTAATATCGTTAACTTATCAAATCAAACAAATTAAAAATGTTTTAAAAAGCTGTAAAAAATTCTTTATAGAAAAAGACAAACACATTATCATCCTTAAGTAGGACAAACTAAATGGTAATTACTTCTACATCTGGTTAAGGACTTTGAGAAGTGTTCTCAATTATGAGTGAAAGATCTATGTCCTTAAAAGACCAGAGCCAGAAGAACCTACTCCTAATGTGCCTAAGGCTGAAATGGACCCTTACTTGAAGCATGTCAATGATGCCATAGACATTAAGTACCTTATGCTATGTTGTAATGACTTTGAGTTGCATGAACAATATGGAAAACATGAACATCCTCAAGGTGGTAACACATCTTAAGAATCATGTAAAGAAAGAAAGGTATAATGTCTTCAAAGCATTGTTTTAGTGCAAACTAACTAAGGGAGATCCAGTAGAGCCCCATGTTCTCAATATGATTGGGCATGTGGAACATCTAAAGTGATTGGGATTTCTTTTTGGTCAAGAGTTGACCATGGATATGATTCTACAAACGTTGTCTGAATCATATACAACCAGTTTATCAAGTGTTACGACTTGAGTAACTTGGTTAAACTACTATTAGAACTACTTGGCATGTTGATGCCAAAGCAAGAATGAAGACAAATAAATTTGTGATGGTGATCAACGCAAGTTAGTCCAAGGGCAAAGGTGGGGCCAAGAAAAGTTTTAAGTCTAAGATAAAGTGGAAGTCTTTAGCACTCCAGATAAGGAGAAGGGTAAGTACAAAAGGAATTTGTTCTTTTCACTTAAAGGAACAAGGGTAAGAAGAACATAGATAGAGATCTCTACTTCAGGACCCAATACGAAGTAAGCTAGAACTGTATGGAGCAAGGGTTTCTTTCGCTAAAGTTGGAAGTTTTCATTCATGGGCATGTAATAGAATTATAGAATTGTTGTTATGTACCTGCCATTGATGAAAAACATTGTGTATTTTGTATGGAAAAGAATTAATGTTTCATTTCAAAAAGATAAGATCTTTATTGCGATGCCCTATGTCTCACAAACTACACTTGATAGCTATAAATACAAATGTGTATCACACATATACTGAATGACTCAGTGACTCAAACAATGAATACCTATAACATTGTTATCTAGAGCACATAAATGAGAAATGCATTTCTAGAATCCATATGATGGTTATCGAGACTCTTTTGGTTATTGAGCCAATAGAGACATGCAAGTATTATTTGTAGTGCAATATGACAAAAGAATCTTCACTAGATGTGGTGAGAGTGCAATTGTTCTATTAGGGATCATGCATATTGATGTATATAGACCTTTTGGAATGAATGCTAAAGGTAGTTACTAGTACCTCATTATATTTGTTGATTCTATCAATAGATATGGAAATTTGTATTCAATGAAATACAAGTATGAGTCTCTTAAAGTGTTCAAGGAGATTGTGAATGAAGTACGTGACCAACTTGGTAAAAGTATTAAGATACTTTGATATGATCGATGTTGAAATATTTTAACCAAGAGTTTGAGCACCTTTAGTAAGATCATAATACCGTATCATGATGAACTCCACCTGAAACACAATGATAGTGTATCACGAGAGTATATCAGAAAGAAGGAATCACACCTTGTTAGTCATGGTGTGATTATTAATAAAATCTAACTGATCTGCCAATTTCTTTTGGGCACATGCTTTACACTAAAATAATGTACCATCTAAAATTGGTTCAACAGACACCGTATGATATATGACTTGGGAGGTATCCTAATATGTCTTTTACAATGATTAGGAATGAAATTTTATATAATAAAATATTTTCTTAAAAGGCTTTGTCCAAAATTAAATAAATGTTATTTTGTTGAAATACTACTTTTATACCAATCCAACAACAAAGGTGTATGTTTCCAAGATGTTTGTATTCTTGAAGAGGAACTTAGTTCCAAAGGAGTTATGGGAGTAAAAGTAGAATATGAAATGTTCAAGACAAATAAGAAAACATTAGATCTAAAGAAGTATAATAGGATCATGGAGAATCACAATTTTTTGTGAATCTCGAGTTCCTTATGCAATGCAAAACCTTGTAGTTCTATTAGAACACGCCTTAAGATTGAATTATTATGATATCTTATAAGTCAAAATGTGATGAGTTGGTCATACATGATGAGTCAGCAATCTACCTAGAATCTATTGAGGGACCAAAATCTGAAGCATGGATTAAGGCTATGAGATCCAAGATGGACTCCATGTAAACAAAAAAGATATGACCTTGTTGGATCCACCTGAAGGGGTAAAACCCATAGGGTGTATTTGGGGTTTTGAGAGGAGACCAACATGGAAGGGTAGATTGGTTACAAAGAGTTTAAAACAAGTTCAAGGTGTTGAACATGATGAATTCTTTCGTCAGTTACCATGGTTAAATCTATCAGGATCGTGCTTGCAATTGTAGCTTAGTAAGACTGTTAGATTTGGCATATGGATGTTAGAACCACATTCCTTAATAGGAATAATCGTGAGGATGTGTATGTGACACAACCTAAAGGTTTTATAAATCCAATAATGCTTATAAAGTTTGTAAAATACAAAGGTCAATCTAATTATTGAAGCAAGCATCTCAGAGCTAGAATCTTCTATTTGACAAGACAGTTAAAGGATTTTACTTGAGTCAAAATGAAGATGAAATCTGTGATTATAAAATATTTAGTGGGAGCATATTTATATTCCACATGATGCTGGGGAATAACGTACTTATCCTATCAATGTTAAAACCTGGCTAGAAACACATTCTCTATGAAGGGTTTAGGAAAGACATCCTATGTGATAGTGATTTCTATATATATATATATATATATATATATATATATATATATATATATATATATATATATATATATATATATATATATATATATATATGAAAGCTTCATGACCTAAGAAAGAGCACATACATTGGAAAGATGTTGAAAGGGTTCAGCATGCAAGAATTCAATGAGAGAAAACTTGTCAATGTTCCATGGAGTTAGTCTCTCAAGAGCCTACTATCCCAATTCTTGTGAAGAACAAGAACACATGGATAGATGAAATATGCATTCACAATTGGATATATATTGAATGCAATGTTATATATCTCGTTATCTCATATGTATTGGACTTTACGAGAGGATATCCAATCATCTTATATGTATTAGACATGATGAGAGGATATGTATACCTATCTAGCAATCCTATATGTATTGGACATGATGAGAGGGTATATGTCAGATTCCAGTGAGAGTCAATGGACTACCATAAAGAAATTATGAGGTGCTTATGAAGCACTAAAAGGATTGGTTCCTTGGTTATGGTAATAAGGAAGAGTTGGGTGTAAAGGGTTACATCGATGCAAACTTCTGAAATGACAAGTAAACTTAATGATTGCAATCTATAATTATGTTCATCCTTAAATGAGAACTGTAAGTTGGAAAGGGTTATGAGCTAAACACAATTGTTTATATCTACAGAAGAAGCTGAATATCTTTGTGTTATGAGAACAACAGAGGATACTGTATGGATCAAGAAGTTCATATGGGTGAACTTGTATGAGGTTCCAACCATTGATGACATAATAGAAATACCGTGACAACAATAGAGCTACTAAATAGGCTGGGAATCTCAGATAGCATACTACAACACTTCCATCTCACACAAGATGTCGTACAACAAATAGTTGTGAAACTTGTAAAATATTGACTTGAAGCAAATGTTGCTAACCCTCTATAAAAGTGCTTGTGTAGTATAAACATGATGGCATGTTAAGATCACCTGGAATACGATCATGAATGATTGGATCTAAGTGTAAGTAGGAGTCTGTTGGTATATATATGCCCAGAGAGACAATCATGTGATGATTGGAATGAGGCATTAAATACCTTATTTGATAATACAAAGATAATTCCATCTATTATGTTTGCCTCAACATGAGATGATGACAAAAACATAGTAGATGTATAAAGAATGATGATTACTTGATGAAGTACGATTTCAAGTACGTGAGTTGAACAATGAGATCATACATATGACAAGAGTACATACATTCTTTTTATGTCCCTAGTTGGATATTACTTTGGAAGCAAAATAGACAACAATAATGCATAAGACTAGAGTGTGTGTTGATTGATGACAGAGTCTCATCAGTATTGATATGTGATATCAAGTCAAGCACACATGTGTATGTTAGGGAACAATATATCAGATAGACCCACCATGAGAGTGATACATGGAGACCATGGAATGGTAGTCAGAATCATCTCTCATAGTTATAGTGGTGATAGTAGTTCTTAGACTGGAAGTCACTACATTCATCGCATGTCGTTCATGTACTTTGACATCATCCAACATGATCCTGAATAAGGGTTGCCATAACAGTGATTGGGTGCACTATGACACTTGGGGATTGAATGTGAGTGATGTAGATGGGATTCGTCCCTCTTGCAGGAGAGTGATATCTAGGGCCTCTTGATAAGCAAGACTGAGAAATGTATGGCCATACTCATGTGACTCAATATATGATATGTGAGCTCATGTGCATCTCAGACAGTCTTCTCTAGTTTAAGGAACATGTATTGAATGTTGATGATGATGAAAATTACATGCCTCGAGTTCAATCCATATATCAGAGACAAAAGAACTATATGATCATGGTAACACTAATCACATATTTGAGGTTGAAGTTGTTTTCTAAATTTCCAAATTACTTAGGTAGCAATGATGTGTTGCTAGATGCCACTCTTTGCTTGTGATGTCATAATTGGTTAAGGATATTCACTACCACGATAATTTTGGACCAATTGGGTCACAGACATAGGATACACTTGGATTAAAGGAGTACATTCATAAATGGTGTTTAAATTGAATACTAAATATTTTTAGGTATTCAATTAAACAACTAAGGTTTAAAATTGACTAACTGGACTTTGAACCGACCAATTCAAGTGTTGAATTAATCAGTTAGAGTGTAACGTCAATCAGAATTAGCATTGGCTTATCAATGGATGATCTAGGGAGTGAAACAAATGGTTCACATGTCCCAACTGATCGGTTCTTAGGATGAACTACCCAATTTGATGGTTAATTTGATTGGATCAAGGATTGGCATTGATTTCATGTTGTGCGTTAATCATACATTGAATATCAATATGATTCAGAATATGAACCTACACGAACCGATCAGTTCACTACACAAACTAAATGGTTCACACATGAACCAACTGGTTGGGCATGATAATTGATCGGTTGACATTGTGCATGTTCTAGAAAATTCATAAATTAGACCCTTTTGACTCCCACACATACTGGGAACCCTGACCCTAGCCTCTCCTATAAATAGAGGGGTATTCGGGACTTCTTAGAAAACAATAGTTGCTCTGATAATTGTTGTCCTCTCTGGTTGTGGTAACCCATAGAGAGTCTAAGCAAGTCCAACCCCATAAAGGGATGGATAGGAAGGGAGAGACAATTGTGGGAGAGCATACCAACTCTAGTAGGTTGACGTTCAAAAGGGACAACTCCTTCCTGTTGACTCTAGTAGCTCAATATAGAGATCCTAATGGTCCGCCTAGACTACTCTAGAGGCGGGAAGCCGTTGTATGCTGCTAGGAGGAGCCACTATCCTTGGTATTGCACCGGGAGACCAGTGGAGTCACTATTCGAGTGTTGTTGTTGAAGAAGGAGTGAGTTGCTGCCTAAAGAAGAAGTATGTTTCTATTACATGGGTAATGTCACTGGACATGCTATAGGTTCATGTATAACCTTGTAAACCTTTCCTTCCTAGATACATTGTTGTTGAAGCGATCTTGATGTTCAGAGGGATCGTGCTCTAAATTTTTGTTTCCACTGCCTTATCTATCACCCCAATTTCCCTACATTAGAGACCACATTGATGTTCCTTTGACTATGTTTTTTGTGGTCGAAGAGGCTTTATGTGTGTCTTGTGTTCTCTATGGTCGAAGAGCCCTTGACCCCTCTCTTTGGTCGCTATGAAACCTAGGGTTTGGTCTATGCGACCATTGAGTTTCGAACATGTTTTGGTCACTGAGATTTCCCTTCGACCAATGCCTTTCTGGACCAAGTGTGGTCATTTGTTGTTCTTGGTTTTAATGACCTTTATTGCATGCATGATCTTACTACTTACATGGATGAGTTCTGATGGACAAGTGGCACATGTTTACATAACACCTAACCTTTCTTCTCTCTCTACCCTTATATATATAAAGCCCTTCCTTTGCATGCAAGTGATTCCTTTAGCACCCACTTATTTCTCTCTTCTTCTTGGAGCTCATCTCCCCTTATGTTCTTGGTGGTAAAGGAAGGAGTTTGACCTTAGAGAAGGTGGTCGAACCCCTTTTCTTATTGATCTAGGGTTTGTACCAACCCTTTCTTTTGTGATAGTTTGGTGTTCCATGATCTTGGTAAGTGATCTACCCTTCTTGATCTTTGTTTTCTTGCTACCCTGCCTTTCTTATTTCTAATGGGTCTCCATGGTGGTGCTTTTTGAGGAACTTCTCTCTTCTTGGACAAACTCACGGTCCTATGTGATAGTTTCTGAGTTGAGTTTAAGATCACTTATCTTCCTTGTTTTTTTGGCCTAGGGTTTTCCCCCCTTTTCTTGCTCTCCTTTAACCTAGGGTTTTGCTTCTCTCTTTGAGGTGATGCTATCTTGGACATGGAGGTGATCAATCTAGGGTTTTCTCTCTCTTCTTTGGAGCTTCCTTTTTGTTGGTGTTGCTTCTTCCTTGTGAAGGTGAGTTATATAACTTTCTCCCCGATTATTGTTGCACTTAATCTTGCATGAAAATAACCTACTCTTAAAACGTGGTTCTAAGTTTAATGGTGATGATATCTATGATCTAGGTTTATGTTCCATGGGGATCTTGAATAGATAAACCCTTCTTGATGAAACCCTAATATTGTACACATTTATTTTGTTGATGATAGGAGTGTTGATCTTTACATATATGTACTAAATGATGGTTTCTCTCTCATGACAAGGTTTTGCATTGACTTTATGATGATTGGAATTTGGGTTTTCGTGTTGCTTTCCTTCATGTGGTTACACCTTGATGGTTTGATTTTCTCTCATGTTGATGGTCAGATTTAGGATTTTGAGGTTGTTTTCCTTCATGTACTTTACTCATTGTTGGTTTAGGTTTCATGGTGATGATCAATCTGTTTGACCATGTTTTGGATGATTTTCTCTCTCTTAATGATCACTAAGTTTAATCTCATGACTTGGTCAATGGATTTTGTTCATGTTCTTCGATCTCCAATTCAATCTTGTAGTTGTTTGATGTTGGAGACTCTTCGGTCGATGAGATTTTCCATGGTTATAAGTGGTCACCGAACTTGGATCATGATGGTCATTGTGGTGACTATCTTCTTCAATCAATAAGACTTTCCTTAGTTCTCTTCAGTCATTTGGTTTGGGTGTTTGAGGTCACTGAAGATAACCATCTTATGCGATCGATGAAGGGGTTAAACCTAGTTGCTTTAGTCGCCAAAGTGGCTTAGTCTATGCGGTCACAGAGAATATTGTGACCTAATTTTATGCGGTCGATGATGCACCCTGTCTTATGCGACCATTGGTGATTTATGATCCATATGGTTGTCTTATGTGGTTGACCTTATGATGTTGACTGTTGACCTAATGTGCTTCCAGGAATGTTGGAGATAATGATTATAGGGTGTGCATCTATTGCCTGTGAAGAAGTGTATATGATTATGTTGTGTTGTTCTATTGATATGTAAACCCATGTCCTTAGAAAATAGAGGAGGCTATTACAAGCAAGCACAAAGGAAGCAGACTAACCCTAATGGGCCATGGGCAGCAGGCCCATGTAGACAATAGACTAATAACCTATTATCTAAATAGGCTATATGAACTAAAATCCTAATTTGGGTTACCTTGTTGATCCCTAACCCTAATTGCAAGTACATAACAATTCTACCTAGCTTACTTGAGTAATTAGCTTGTTGATAGAGTACTTCCTCTCTTATGAATTGTTGAACCCTAATTTGTTATATCATGAGCATCATAGTTCTTAAATGCATGATCAATTGTGGTAACACTTATGTAACACTTGTATAGTGATGACTATGGGCCTTGATGAGGCATGGAGAGATAATGATGTTCATGCAGGGAACTATGTGAATGGTCTTATGACCTTGTGCATGGTTGATTACTCTAATTGAGTTGATATCCTTTGTTAATGTGATAAGAGACTGATATTCCATGATGATGTGATAATGAGTGTGGACTCATGTGTGACGGTGAATAGTACCATGTGGTGATGTGATAAGCTTTATGTTCCATACATTTTATATCTTCTAAAGTTGTTATCTACCCTTATCTTTGAATAATATTTTAGGGTTTACTTATTTGATTGATGCAATAAAAGACACCCTATTGACACTAAATAATCAAGTAGAACCCTAATCATGTAGTTTCCTTGGCCATAGATCCATCCCAGTGTCAGAATTTGTAGGATGGTGAACCAAGTATTCCTAAGGGAAACTCAGGGCACATACTATTTAGTGTGTGAGGTTCTTAGAGAGTACATCCTTTTCATCATGATCCTAAATATTTAGGGAGGATGTATGTTGACCGAGTGGGAAGAAGATCTCAGGATTCTGGCTCATCCTAGTTCTTGTATGTAACTAATTGTGACCAAGCGGTGGTCAGTTGGAATTTGGGTGGTATGATGCAAACTCCCTAGGGCTTAAAAAAAGATGTAATACAGTCATGTCGTATATCTTCTTAGAGTTAAGCACACTTTACATTGGATGCTTACCTTACCTTGTTTTTATTAGTGCTTAGATGTTATAAAATGTGCTAAGAGAAATCAAGTGTTATGCATGTTCTTCATATTCCTTCTTATCATACTGCTATACTTATAAGTTATAGTTGTTCTACCTGCTTATCTTGTGTAATCAGTTTTAATTATTCCTTTAGCTGAATCTGCTCATCCTATTTAATAGTAATATATTTATGGTAACAATAATCATTGGTCGAGAGTTATATCTCTTGTAGGGACATAGGTCTCATCTCGTGGGTTTCCACATCTTTTTAGGTAGTTGGTGGTGGCGTGGTGGAGACCATGTTGTTGAGGAAGAGTAGCTCGAAGATTAGTAGTCGTTGAAGGTTGGATGTTGCTAGTGTTGTGTAGTAGAGTCATAGTGTTGTCTGTGTACTCTTAGGTCTAGGAAGGGATGTGTTTTGTAGATGATGTTGTATCTCAATATGTGTTTTTGGCAGTATGCCAACACTTGTATATGTGAAACAAATCTTTTGTCTAACAGATGTGGCCTTAGCCACTCTACAGATATGTATACCTGACATGGTAAGTGATATGTGATACACGTTATGGACCTTGTTGTAATAGATGTTTCTGCATGTGATGGTTATATGTGAAATTAGTTTTATTTTACCTATTCTTTTGGGTAATGTGATTGTTTAGTTGTTGATCTTGCACTTTGTTTAGAGTAATCTCGCTCGTGTGGAATTGGGGTGTCACAATTTGGTTGGTATTAGAGTTGTAGGTTCGCTGAGTCTACATGGACATAGGACTAGGGTTTGTGTTTGTTCTTGTATCCTTCAACATATTTAATTATATCTTATGCTTATGCAGATATGTTTGGAGAGCACAAAGATCATGCTCAGAGTAGTTTTATTGCACTAGGAGGTGATGTGAGGAGGCATGCTATAGTAGATAGAGTGCCCAAAGCTCCTCAGTTTGACCCAACAACTATGGCCAATCCTGCTTTTCAGTCCATGTTTGGATAGTTGATGGCCACGATTTCACATATGGCGGATAGAGCGCCCATATCTCAAGAAAGAAAAATGTTTTTTGCTAATGTAGAATCCAATGGTTCTAGGAAGACCTTTGAGAGGTTGCAGCATGCAGGGGCGATCGAGTATGCGGTTACGATAGACCCGACATACACAGATATGTAGTTGACAGAGTTGGAGAAGGCTTTTAAGATCCTCAACATACCGAAAGGGGACAAGGTGAAGCATGGGGTGTACCTTCTAAAGGGTAGTGTTGATCATTGGTGGGCCATCGAGGAGGAGAAGGGACCATGAGAGGTGATCAGTTGGGAGGAGTTTTGGCGGGAGGTTGTGAGATGATTCTTCCCAGAGACATATCATGATGAGAATATATCATAGTTTGAGAAGATCTGATCAGGATCGATGATGGTCAATGAGTATGAGGCAAAGTTTATAGAGTTGTTGAGGTTCTGTCCCCACATGGAGGCAAAAGAAAAGGATAGGTTCTGACGGTTTGAGAATAGAGTTGACGACGACGATGTTTGATTTAGAGAACATGGAGAGGTTTGCTACCTTTGTGGAGTTTGTGAGATGGATAGAGTGGATGACTGTTGAGAAGCGTGAAGCCAATGCTAAGAAGAGATTAGTTCAGTTTCAGGGGTAGTCTTTTGGAGGCTTCAAGAAGCCTAGGTTTTTGTCACCATCGTCGCAACAGGGATTAGTGGTACAGTCACAGTGGTCATCGAGCAAGGGTAGAAGTCATAGTTTTCTTCCTGCTGGAGTTTGCAACACAACATCAATATTAGTGATAGGGTTATCCAGACCATGGTATGAGAGTAAGACATGTTTCAGGTGTGGGAAGACTGGGCATACAAAGTGGTTTTACCCTATGAAGGATGAAGAGGTGACACATCAACTGAGACAGAGTCAGTAGGGTTCCTAGTGGCAGTAGTTCAATAAAGGTGGTGGCAGAAGATGTATTCAGGTGTCACAAGTAGGATCCTCTAGGCAGGTTAGTAGAGGACATGGATGACAATAGGACATGACTCAATTCTTTGCTATGAGTCATCCAGAGGGAGTGGTCGATCCACATGTCATGATAGATCAGATGGAACTTTTTCATTCTTATTTGTCTGCATCTGTTTTTGTATCTATTTTGATTGACCCAGGTGTGACGTACTCTTTTATCACCAAAGAGGTGATAGATTATTTTTCTTGTCATGTTAGTCATAGATTTGATAGTATATGGATAGAAACCCCTCTTGTTGGTTCTGTTGAGTTGCGGAAAGTGTGCCCATCCTACATTCTTTCTTTTTCAGGATGCAACATTCAAGTGGACCTTATTCCACTTGATATGCATGGATTCGATGTGATCCTTAGTATGGATACCTTGGACAAGTATCGGGTGGTCCTGGTCTATAGTTCTAAGGTGGTGACGTTCCATGACAGAGATGTTTTGTGGATCTTCTAAGGAGATACGAAGATTTTTCAAACATGATTGGTATCAGCTATGACAGTGGAGAGGCTGATGAGGTAGGGGTGTGAGGCTTTCTTGGCACATGTGGTGGATACCAAGGTGAGGAGTCCTAGTATCCAGGAGGTGTTTGTGGAGTGAGAGTTTGCATATGTGTTCCCTGAAGATTTTCCAAGTGTTCCCCCTCCTAGAGAGATTGACTTTGAGATCAATCTTGTTCCTGGTACATAGTTGATAGTGTTGTCACCCTATAGAATGGTACCCACAGAGATGCAAGAGTTGAAGAAGTAGTTGTAGGAGTTGAAGAAGTAGTTGCACGATCTGTTAGAGAAGGGCTTTATTAGACCAGGCACTTCCCCTTTGGGTTTCTCCCATGTTGTTTGTTAATAGGAAGGATGGTTCTACAAGGTTGTGCATAGAGTGTCGACAGTTGAACAAGGTCATGATAAAGAACAAGTACTCGTTGCTGAGGATAGATGATTTATTTGATCAGGTGCATTCATGTTCTTAAAGATAGATCTAAGGCCGGGATACCATTAGTTGAGGATCAAATCAAATGACATGCCCAAGTTAGCTTTTAAGATGAGGTATGGTTACTATGAGTTTTTGGTTATGCTATTTGGGCTAACCAACACACCAACATCTTTCATGGATCTGACCAACTGGGTATTCATGCCTTGTCTTGACCAGTTTGTGGTAGTATTCAACGATGACATCCTAATATACTCCACAGATAGTCAACAACATGAGCAACATTTACAACAAGTTTTAATGTTGTTGAGGTAGCATAAGTTGTATGCCAAGTTCAACAAGTGTGAGTTTTGACTGAAGGAGGTGCCTTTTCTTGGGCATGTGATATCTACTAAAGGCGTTTGTATGGACCCAAAGAAGGTGGAGTCAATGCTGGAATGGGATCATCCTAAGACACTGACAATGGTTCGTAGTTTCCTAGGCTTGGTAGGGTACTATAGGAGGTTTATCAAGAACTTTAGTGTTGTGGCATTACCCCTAACCAAGCTGACAAGGAAAGGTGTGCCTTTTGTCTAGGATGACAAGTGTTAGCATTCTTTCCAACTTTTGAAGGAGAATTTGACTTCTGCACTGATGCTAGTTCTTCTAGAGCAAGGGAAGGGTTACATCATCTTTTATGATGCGTCGAAGAAAGGCTTGAGATGCGTGTTGATGCAAGACACAAATGTGATTTATTTTGCTTCACGACAGCTTAAGAAACATGAGGAAAACTGCCTAATGTAAGATTTGGATCTTATAGTCGTGGTCCATGCTTTGAAGATTTGGAGGCACTATCTTTATGGAGAGAAGTGTCAGATCTTCACCTACCACAAGAACCTTTAGTATATCTTCTCAAAGCAAGAGTTGAACATGTGTTAGAGGAGATGGATGGAGTTGATAAAGGACTATGATTTCATCATAGACTACCATCCGAGGAAGGCAAACGTAGTGGTTGATGCGCTTAGTAGGAAGTCTTCTTCGTCATCATTTGTCAATAGGGCACAATTGTGTTCTTTGGTGTGCTATAAGCAAGACATGTTGGTGTCATTGTGTTAGATGAATGTCCACCTGGAATTTTCCTTGTTAGTGGTCTTGTTAGCACAGTTGCAAGTAAATCCCATGTTGATACAACATATCAGAGATGTGCAACATGATGATATTGTGATATAGAAAATATGATCAGAGTTTGGTAGTGAAAAGCATGTGGTCTTTCATGAGACAGGGGATGGGACAGTTTGTTTCCACGAAAGGATAGTGGTCCCAGATGCTGAAGGTTTGAGGATGATGGTTCTTGAAGAGGCTCACTCTTTGATGTATGTGATGCATCCAGGTTGTACCAAGATGTACCACAACTTGAAAGATCTATATTTGTGGCCTTGTTTGAACCGTGACGTAGCTGTGTTTATGGCAAGATGTCTAGTGTGTTAGGAGGTCAAAGCTTAGCACCAGAAACCTATAGGGACATTGCAACCATTGCCTATACCACAATGGAAATGGGATCATATCACTATGGACTTTGTGGTTGGTCTCCCTAGGATAGACAAAGGTCATGATTCCTTTTGGGTAATAGTTGACATGTTGACCAAGTTAGCACACTTCTAGCTGGTCAAGATGATGTACACATTTGAGAAGTTGGCATAGATATATGTGTATGAGATAGTGTGTTTGCTCGGTATTCCACTTACCATAGTGTTTGACAGAGGTCCTCAGTTTATCAGTCATTTTTGGGAATGTATGCATATAGTGATGGGGACACAATTGAGGTTCAGTATAGTGTTTCATCTACAGATATATGGCCAGTCTGAGAGGACCATTTCAATATTAGAAGATCTATTGAGGGATTGTGTCTTGTAGTTTTTGGGCAGTTGGGATGTGCACTTGATCTTGATAGAGTTTGCTTATAAGAATAGCTATCAGAGGAGTACAGACATGGCACGTGTTGAGAAGGTGGCTTACAATTTGGAGCTATCTCTAGTGTTTCACAAGTTACATCCTGTCTTCCATGTTTTGAGGCTGAGAAAGTGTCATCTAGAAACAAAGCAAGTGTTACAACCAGTGGATGTTGAGTTGGAGGAGGAAGTGTAGTATGTTTAGGGTCTTGTGTTGATCCTGGATAGCAGGGTGAAGAAGTTGAAGAAGAAGGATATAGTTCTTGTTAGGATTTTTTGGTGTCACCATGGCATGGAGGAAGTCACGTGGGAGTTAGAAGATGAGATGCATAGGAAGTACTTGTATTTGTTTGCGTAGGAGTTTGGGGATGAAATCCTTGTTAGGGGTTAAGGGTTGTAAGCCCCTAACCTAGCTTTCTAGTTGGTCTTGCATGCTTAGCATAATTAGGTGCTTAAAACCTTAATCTAATCTCTTGATGTATTTAATAACATGTGATAGGCTTATGTTCTCAGTTTGGTCCAGTTTAGATGATGTTTAAGTCAGTTATACCTTTATGTGCTTGTGTGGACCTAGTTGCAATTTACCCATGTTTAGGATTTATCATGAAATTTGTCACATTCTTGTTGTACCTCACATGTTTTGTCATCATTTTGGAGGGAGTGGTACCTTAGGTCTCTTTTTGTACCTTAGTTTGATGAGGTGGCATCATATGTTGATATTTAGGGTTTGCTTGGATGCCCTAGCTTGTTGTTGACCTTGACTGTTGACTGATGGTTCCCCTTGGTTTTAGAGACCACCTTAATGTTCCTTCAACCAGATTCTCTATGGTCATAGAGGTTTGGTGTGTGCCTTATGTCAAGTGCATGCGGTTGAAGAACCCTTGACCCCTCTATTTGGTCTCTAAGAACCCTAGGGTTTGGTCTATGCGACCGTTGCGTTTTGAACATGTTTTGGTTGATGAGATTTCCTTTTGACCGATGGCTTTCTAGACCAAGTGTGGTCATTTGTTTTTCTTGGTTTTAGTTACCCTTGTTGCATGCATGATCTTAGTACTTGTGTGGATGAGTTTTGATGGACAAGTGGCACATGTTGGCATGACACCTAATCTCCCTTCTCTCTCTCTACCATTGGATATATAAATCCATTCCTTTGCATGAAAGTGATCCCTTTTGCACCCTCTTGTTTCTCTCTTCTCCTTGGATCTCTTACCCCCTTATCTTCTTGGTGGTGAAGGAAGGAGCTTGACCTTGGAGAAGGTGGTCGAACCCCTTTGCGCGTTGATCTAGGGTTTAGAGAAACCCTTTCTTTGGTGATCGTTTGGTGTTCCTTGATTTTGGTAAGAGATCTAATCATCTTGATCTTTGTTTTCTTGCTACCCTAACTTTCTTCTTTCTCTTGGACAAATACATGGGTCTCGATGGTGGTGCTTCTTGAGGAACTTCTCTCTTCTTGGATGAACTCATGGTTCTCCATGATAGAGCCTAAGTTGAGTTGAAGATCACTTCTCTTCCTTGTCTTTTCAGCATAGGGTTTTTTCCCTCTTTATAATGCCCCTTTAACCAAGGGTTTTTCTTATCTCTTTGAGGTGATACTAGATTTGACATGGAGGTGATCAATCTAGGGTTTTCTCCTTATTCTTTGGAGCTTCCTTGTTATTAGAGTTGCTTCTTCCTTGTGAAGGTGAGTTGTATGACTTTCTCCCCGACTATTGTTGCACTTAATCTTGCATGTAAATAACCTACTCTTAAAATTGGGTTATAAGTTTAATGGTGATGATGTTTATGATCTAGGTTTATGTTCCATGGTGATATTGAATAGATAAACCCTTCTTGATGAAACCCTAATCTTGTGCATGTTTATTTTGTTGATGATAGGAGTGTTGATCTTTGCATGCATGTGCTAAACGATGGTTTCTATTTCAGGACATGGTTTATTGCCTTGACGTGATGATGATCAGAATTAGGGTTTTGGTGTTTCTTTCTATCATGTGGTTACACCTTGATGGTTCGGTTTTCTCTCATTTTGATGGTCAGATTTAGGATTTCGAGGTTGTTTTCCTTCATGTGCTTTACTCCTTATTGGTTTCAATTTTAGGGTGATGATAAATTTGTTAGACCATGTGGTGGATGGTTTCTCTCTCTTGATGATCACTAAGTTTAATCTCATGACTTTGTCAATGATATTTGTTCATATTTTTCAATCGCCAAGTTTTCATTCTTATATTTATTTGATGTTGGACTCTCTTCGGTCGATGAGATTTTCCATGGTTATAAGTGGTCCCTGAACTTGGATCATGATGGTCGATGTGGTGACTATCTTCTTTGGTCGATGAGTCTTTCCTTAGTTTTATTTAGTCATTTGGTTTTTGTCTTTGAGGTTGTTGAATATGCCGATCTTATGTGATCGATGAAGGGGTTAACCCTAGTCTCTTCGGTCGCCAAAGTGGCTTAGTCTATGTGGATGTAGACTATAAGGACCCTGACCTGGGTTTTGGGCTAACCCTTTTTGTTTTGCTTAGTAAGTTATTTGGAACTTTAATCTAATACTTTGAGGTATTTTTTAATCATGTGACACGCTTATGTTTCAAGTTTGGTCCTGGTTGAATGTTGTTTGAGCAAGGTTTGCTTATTTTGGACCAAAGTGCAATTTACCCAAGATGAGGGGTTATCTTGGAATATGTCACATGATGAGTGTTCCCTTAGTGCTATATCATCATAAGAGAGAGAATGATTCTATGGGGCACCTTATGAAGAGTTCAAGTATCAAGTTGAGCCTGTGTGGACGATGCTTGTGTTTTATGAGCTAGTTTTGGTGTAAATTGCAATTTACCTAATGTGGAGGGTTAATCTACAATTTACCATCTCTAGAGTGTTCCTTCCATCTCTTGGCATCATTTAGAGTATAAAGTAAGAGATGTACACCTTTTTTGGATCTTAGTTGTGTGGTAGCATCTTTGGTGATGTTTTGAACACACGAGAAAGATGTGTTTTGCTCTTAGATGTGTCATCTCGTGTTAGAGAGCCTTAGAGAGGCTACCTATCAGTTTGTGAATGTGTAGGGTTGTGCCCTATCATATTGTGAGTGTGTTGGGTTGTTCTGTATCAGTTTGTGAGTGTGTAGGGTTGTACCCTATCGGTTTGTGAGTGTGTAGGGTTGTGCTCTATCAGGTTGTGAGTGTGTTGGGTTTTTCCATATCGATTTGTGGGTGTGTAGGGTTTTGGCATATCGGCCATGATCTTGGTAGGAGACCAAGAGGGAAAGATCTAACCTAGATCTTATCACCATGTCTTGCATTTTGTTGCATGTGGTCCCTTTCTCATGGACAAGTGTCACCTAATCTCCTAAGGTGATGGCACCTCTTCTTTGATCTCTCTTCCTTCCCTAAAGTATATAACCCCCTCCTTCACACAAGTAAACTCTTTCATTCATTCTTGTTCCTCTCCTCTTGGTGGACGAGCTTGGGAGTTATGGATCTAGAGGAAGTCCCCATGGAGCTTGGGATGTCGAGTTCCTTGCTCATGGTGATTTCTTGTTCAACTTCCATCTTGGTGAGTTATGTTTCTTTTATGGCCATTCCTTTGAGCTCTCTTCCTTGTATTCTTCTTCCCCTCTCAGCCATGGATCATACCTTGGATGAATGATGATTGGGTCATGTTACTCTCCTTCTTTCCTTTCTTCTTGAGCTATCATAACCATGGCATCTTCTTCTTCTTTCTTGAGGTGATGTTGAGATCGAGTTGGGACTCTTGATGGATCATCTTCAAGTTGAGGAACATGTGCTATGAAGCTTGAAATCTTTATGGAGACCTTCTTGAGGCAGGTTATATAACTCTTAGCCTTCTTTGTTATTTCATTCTTTCATACGCTTATGTTGTTCTTCACCTCTTAATCGTTTATCTCATATATGTTAGTAGTTGGTGATAGGTTGAGAACTATTTTAATGAAGGAAATTTGTTTGGTTTACTGTCCATACCTCGAACCTTTTTGCAATGATAGTAGGTGGACTAGTGGCCAAGTTTCCTAAGGTTGGAGATGACAAATTTGACACATAAGTGGTGAGTGGTCATCATGACTCACGGTGCTTTAACCGACACACCATGTGACAAGTCGTCATGACTTGGAGAGGCTTAGGTTGATATACTTTGTGGGTGCTAAACCGATATGATGGCTAGACCGACATGACTTCATGAGGTTAACCCTTTATGCCCTATAAGGTGCCTAAACTGATATTCTTTGAGGAGATAACTCATCATGCCCTAGAGGGGCTTTAACCTATATGTTGCTAAACTGATAGGCTTTGATGGTGCTACCTGACATGCCCTAGATGGGATTATACCGATATGTCTTGCTAGACCATCATGACCATGAGGACATCTTGTGTGAACTGGTCTGTTTTGAGTGCTAAACTATGATGCCCTTGATTGTGCAAGAGGCTGACATGTCTTAACCCTAACCCTAACAACTTGTCACCCCTAGTGTTGCTTGTCACACCTAGTGTTTCCTTCACACTTCAAGTAGGGTTTCCCGATACACTAAAGGTGAGATTGCCCGACACACCTTGATGTGGTTAGGATGATATATGAGGATGATGAGACTGGGATCCTCCTAGCCATGAGAAACTAATATACCAAAGCTGATCTAAGAGGTTTCAACAGATACTCACATGAGTGCTAGATCGATACACCACAAGAGGGTCTAAAGCGATACCTTGGATGAGCTCTCTCGACATACCTAAATGTGTTAAACCAACACACCATGATGTAGTTAAGCTGACACATGTGGATGAGGTGAAACCAATATCACATGATGAGGGTTGAGGGGTATTCTTGGATACTCAATGATTTACACATATGAGCAATGTGTGATATAGAAGAGTGTTGTTTTGGATAATGTATGATTAATCTTAATTTCTTTTCCTAAAGATAGTGCACCAATGGATGATGTTACTATGAGTGGCCCGTCCTTAAATAAAGAGCTTAGCCCTATACTCTTCAACAATGTGGGAAGTAATGGATGTAGGGCTCAATAGTTGAATATCCATATGATAACCTTAATCAAGGAAGAATACGACCCATGTGCTCATCTTAATAAAAGTTTATAATCCATGACAAGTTTCTTCTATATTCCCTTTTCATATAATCTTAACTTGTGGAGTGAGGTTAATGGAACAACTATGTGAATATATATGAGGGTGGTGATAAGCCTTGTTGGAATAAAAGATGACAACATTTGTGTAGAAATCATATAAACAAGACTAATGACCTAATAAGTGCCTTGTGGATAGTTTAAAGTGAAACCCTCTAGTTATGTAACCTAAGGATTGACTTCCCTTAGTATGATATGTGGTTAATGATTTGTAAGAAGTAATAACGTATGGGTCACATAATGATGAAATGTCATAGTGGTACAATAGTCAACATGCTTATGTAATGCACTGTTGTAACCCACACATAACTTAATGATGATGATACCCATATACATTTACGAAAGGGTGATACCTAGTACTAATGGTATGATGAGTGATTCATATCTAACTAATGTTGTTCAACCGAAATTAGTTTCAGAAAGGTGGGAATTGGTGTGATTAGGGTTTGGTGACGTGACCATGAGGTAAAACCCTAATCTGCTACATGTAAAGATTATTGACCCTAATTCTAAGGGTAGGTCATATTATTGAATGTGTTTGAGTGGAAAGAATGATATTACTCTCTCTCTCTCTTAAATGACATGACTTTAACCTAATGGGTTCATTGGGTGTTATAACTGATGAGTACTATGAAGATGGTTAAATGATATTAAGCTTCAACTATGAACCTTGATAAGGGGGCATGGGAAGTATGAATATGTGAATGTGCATACTTGGTTAAATTGTCTAATTCTTAGCCTCATATACTCCAACTTATGAAATGTAGTGAAAATTTGAGATTTGAGATAGAATGGTGCTTGAGAACCTTATGTGAAACCAGCATGAAGCCTAACCCTTAATTAGAGAACTCATGATGCATTGTCTACCTTATTTAAATGTGTTGGATGAGTTGGAACATATTCTCTCTCTGATTATATAATATTAGTTTTGTCACAAAGATGCATGTAGTAGCTAATGGTTGCTATGGTATGTATATGTGATATGGCACAAATGATGATTAGTATAAAGTAATGCTTATATGCCCAATGAATCATGATGAGGTAGCCATGAATCATAAGTATGATGTGATGGGTCTTAGACTTGGTAAAGGCCTAGTGCCTGGTTGAGGTGATATCCTCTGGTATTGGAATGAGGGATTGATATCCCATGATAATATAGTGATGATGATGGCCTTATGGATGGAAGTGATACATTGTTATGAGATGATGGGAATCAATGTATAGTTTAAATGATGATATCCATTGTTGTAATACTATGCTCCTCTTCTTTTGAATGATTTGTTTGTGGTTAATTGATGCTAAAAGACACTCTAATTGGTCTAATTATCCAAGTGGAATCTAATCATGTAGCTTGACCTGTTCCATAGATCCATTCAGTGTTAGCATTTGCTGGATGGTGAAATGAGTAACTCCTATGGGAAATTCAGAGTGCATAATGTTGAATATGTGGGGACAACTTGGTACCCTAACATCAAGAAATAGAGGGTGACTTTGACCATGCATGATACTTAGATCATACCTCAAGATATGTGACACAGGATTAGCTGCAGGCCATACCCTGGAAGAGTGTGGCTTCGGGTTGTAGCTCAATAATATTATGTTTATGAGATTTCACAGTATTGGCTGTCGGCCATTCCTTGGAAGAGTGTGGCTGCGGCTGTAGCTCAATTTCACTAGCACCATGACATGTACCAAGGCGGGCTAGGTTTTCACAACTGGACTATATGTCACTGGAAGTAGTTGATTTGTGATGTCACTGCATGTTCACTCGTACTAACTGAGGAAGGTGAGGTCATGGATTTTGGCTCTTCCACTAGATCCTGTATGGCACCAATTTTGACATAGCAGTGGTCGGTTGGATTCGGGTGGTACGACTCAAATCCTCAGGGCATAATGAATAAGTAATCAATCCTGTAGTGTGTGTGTATAGGATCAAACATGAAAACATTAGATGAAGCCTTGCCTTATTTTTATACTATTTAGTCTATAACAATTATACATGTTCTTCATATTCCTTTTTAATATTAGTTGTTCTATTACTCATTGGCAAGTGCATATTACTACTCTATTTACTTCATCCATGAAATATATGTCATTTAGTTAGTTCTGTTCAACATGCTCAGTATGATAGTCTATCTGCTTAGTTATCAGTGATAATAATAGAGTTGGCAGAGAGTTATATCTCTCACTGGGACTGTTGTCTCACCTTGTTGGTTAAATATCTTTTTAGGTGGATGTGCATGCTGAGTTAAAGATCATGTGGATGAGGACATAATACGAGAAGAAACTACACCTGGTGAAACATGGTATATGGATAGTGTCTAGTAATAGAGTCCTATGTGTTGTCCCTGTACACTCAAGTCCTTGGGGGTGTTCATGATGTGTTTTGTAGACATGATGATCGATACGTGGTTTCTGGCTTGTGTGACTTTGATGGTATGAATATTCATGTGGAACTGTTATCCTATGTAATCAGATGATTGAAAAACAATGATGTAGCACTCTGAATATATGTTATGAAATGCAAGTATAGATTCTTGTGTAAAAAATATCATCTCATGGTGCTTGTTGCAAATTGGTTTTAATTTATTGTGATTTTTGATAATCTGTTGTTAATGGTTGATCGTGATTTAAGTTTTGAGTAATCTTGCTTTGTATGGCAAAGGGTGTCACATAGAGAATGTTGTGACCTAGTTTTATGCGGTTGATGATGTGCCCTATGTTATGCGACTGTTGGTGGTTTTTGATCCATATGGTTGTCTTATGTGGTTGACCTTATGATGTTGATTTTGACCTAATGTGTTTCCAGGAACGTTGGAGATAATGATTATAAGGTTTGCATCTATTGCCAAACTAAAACCCTGATTTGGGTTACGTTGTTGAACCCTTACCCTAATTGCAAGTACATAATAATTTTGCCTAGATTACTTGAGTAATTAGTTTGTTGATTGAGTACTTTCTCCTAAACTGTTGAACCCTTATTATTTATCTCATGAACATCACATTTCTTAAATGCATGATTGATTGTGTTAACACTTGTGTAGTGACAACTATGGGCCTTGATGAGGCATGGAGAGATAATGATGTTCAAGCATAGAACTATGTGAATGGTCTTATGACCTTATACAGGGTTGATTACTCTGATTGAAGTGACATCCTATGGTAATTTGATAAGGGATTGATATTCCATGGTGATGTGATAATGAGTGTGGACTAATGTGTGATAGTGAATAGTACCATGTGGTGATGTGATAAGCTTTATGTTTCATATGTTTTATATCTTCTAAAGTTTCTATCTACCCTTATCTTTGTAGAATATAGTACGGTTTGCTTGTAACTTGATTGATGCAATAAAAGATACCCAATTGGTATTAACTAATCAAGTAGAACCCTAATCATGCAGTTTCCCTGGCCGTAGATCCATCCCAGTGTCAGAACTTGTTGGATGGTGAAATGAGTATTCCTAAGGGAAACTTGGAACACATAATATTGAGCATGTGGGGTGCTTGGAGAGTATATCCTTGTCATCATGATCCCAGGTGTTTAGGGAGGATGGTTTCGATCATACCTAGCCCTCAGTTTGAGAACAGCTACAGTCGTGTCTTGGTGATTGTATATGTCATGTGTTTGGAGGACAACTGTGGTTGTACCTTGATGGCAAGGCTTTATGCCCTAGTGGCTAGTGCACTGACCTGTACCAAGGGCGGACTAGGTGTTTTCAACTTGACTATATGTGGTTGGTGGTAGTTTGACTGATATGTCATTGCGGTGTAGACTCGTACTGACTGAGTGGGTGAAGAACTCAAGATTCTTTCTCTTCTTAGATCTTATATGAAACTGATTGCGACCAAGCGGTGGTCAATTAGAATTTGGGTGGTACGACTCAAACTTCCCAGGGCTTATCAAAAGATGTAATATAGTCATGTAGTATATATGCTTAGGGTTAAAGACACTTCACATTGGAAGTTTACCATTGATTTGCTTTTGTTACTACTTAGTTGTTATAATACGTGGTAAGAGAAATCAACTATTATACATGTTCTTTATATTCCTTCTTATCATGTTGCCATGCTTATCAGTTATAGTTGTTCTACCTACTTAACCCGTGTAATCAGTTTAATTATTCTTTTAGAGGAATCTGTTCATCCTGTTTAATGGTAATATATTTGTGGTAACAATAATTGTTGGATGAGAGTTATATCTCTCGTTGGGACATGGGTCTCACCTTATGGGTTTCCACATCATTTTAGGTAGTCAGTGGTGGTGTGATGGAGATCATGTCATTAAGGAAGAGCAGCTCGGAAATCAGTAGACGTTGAAGGTTGGATGTTGCTAGTGTTGTGTAGTAGAGTTCTAGTGTCATCCATGTACTCTCTGATTTGGGAAGGGATGTGTTTTGTAGATGACGTTGTATCTTGATATGTGTTTTGGCAGTATGCTAGTGCTTGTATATGTGAAACATATCTTTTGTGTAACAGGTGTGGCCTCGACCACTATACAGATGTATATACCTGACATGGTATGTGATATGTGATATAGGTTATGAACCTTATTGTAATAGATGTTTCTGCATTGGATGGTTATATGTGAAATTGGTTTTATTTTACTTATTCTTTTGGGTAATGTGGTAATTTAGTTGTTGATCTCACACTTTATTTTGAGTAATCTTGTTAGTGTGGCATCGTGGTGCCACAACAAGCATGTCCATTAATAGGGATATTAGTAATGATGAGGAGATATTAAAAATCATTTTTTTATTATTATAAGGAGTTGTTTTTAAAAAAGGATTCTCCTCATTATTGGAAGAATGAATGGGTGCTACTTACTATTAATTGAAGTCATTTTTATCATTTATGTGCTCTTGTTACCAATGAATAGATTAAGAAATTTATTCATAGGGCACCATGAACTGGTGGTTTTTATTATCATTTCTATAAAGTCTATTGGCTCATCTTGGTCCTAATATTATTACATTTGTGCAAAATTTCTTCTCCCATGGCTCATTGCTAAAAGATGTAAATATATCCCATATCAATATCATTTCCAAAAAATAAGAATGCTCTTGCATTAGGTATTATAGATCAATTGCCTTATGTAATGTCTTGTACAATATTGTGCCCAAGATGTATCTACCCACTATGCCTTGTATTATCAATCCTACACAAAGTGCCTTTATTAAGGGTAGATCCATAAATGATTTCACTCTTTAGTCAATGAAATAATTGACAATGCCATGATAAGTACTAAAATTAATATTTGCATTAATATGGATCTCATGAAAACATATTATTTCATTGACTGGAAGCATGTGAAGAGTGTTCTGATAAGGATGAATTCCTAGGGGTTTCATTCTTTGGGTTGAAGAGATTTTGAGTAAAACTAGTATGTAAGTTCTCATTATTTGTGTACCTTTGTTCTCCTTTATACCTAGTTAAGGCATAATGCAGGGGTATCCCCTTTCCCCTTGTCTTTTTGTTATTTCTATGGAAGGTTTATATAATTTTCTGAATTGTGTAGAGAAAGTAAGATGTTTTCTCCACTAAAGGTTTGCATTAGTTTGTTGTTTCTCATGGCCTGTTTGTAGATGATTTTTTTTATTTTTCATAGGTGGATACTAATTCTATTATTAGTTTGACTGTTCTTCTCAGAAAGCTCAATGTTGCCTCGGCTATGCACATTAGTCTTGAAAAGAGCTCGATTTTTGTAATTAAGTAACCAGCATTTATTTGCTTGAATTTAAGTTCAACATTAAAGTTGGTAAACTTCCTGTATAGTATCTTGGATTACCCATGTATACCAGAATATTGACTAGAAGTTTATGTTCCCCATCAGTGAAAAAATGAAGAGCGGGTTAGAAGGATGGAAAGCCCATCATCTATCATATGATGGTAGTATCGAATTGATCTATTTAAGTTGGGATTCCTTTCATTTATATTGGGCATCTTCTTTTCTTGTTCCTACAACTATGTCTGATGAGATTGAAAAGGTCTATAGGGATTTTGTTTAGGGAGTTCCAGATATATTGAGTGCAACTCTTATGGTCCCATGGGTGAAGATGTGCATCCCTAAATAAGAGGAAGTTCTGAATATAAGAAATACTAATGGCATTGTCAAACATGCCTTGTAAAATATAATTGATATATTATTCTTAAGAAGATTTTGATGTGGGTATATGGATTCTTGATAGATACTTTAGGGGATATTCTATTTGGGTCATTGAATCAACTTCTAATTTAACTTTGATGTGGATACAGTTGATTGTATTTAGAGATTGTATTTTTCCTAAGGTTTTTATTATTGTTGGTAATTGAAATTCTATTATCCTTCAAAGAAATATGTGGTTGTCCAAGGGAAATTCTTTGATGATTTTTTTATAGAATTGACATATGAAGATTGAAAAAGGAAAACTAGCTAAGATGGTTTGCCTTGTTGAAAATGGTAATTGTCTATCTTATATATTCATACATTGAAATAGAGTCATATACTTTTTTAAGATTGTACGTGATCCTGCTAAGTCTGATGGATTTTTCATGAAGCTACAAATTGAGATTCCTAAGAGGTTAAGGGATTTCTAGAGCATTTTACAAGCTAAATTTCCTAAATCTATCTTTGTAACTAGGTATGAAGTTCTAAATTCTCAAATAGAATAAAATCATTGCTTGGAGGTTGATGTTGAACAAATTTCCAACCCATGATCATTTGCAGCATCGTAAATTCAATCTAGCTTCTAGATGTGAATTATGTAGGGAACTTTTGAAGATTTTGAACATTTGTTTATTCATTGTACCTTCTCTAAATAGATTCGGTCTAGGTTTTATTATGATGGGTACATTTAATATATCTGATCTCTGTCTAGGGGTTATCTTGCCTCAAAGGAGGGAAAATCAACATATGTTTTGTGGTTGTTATCTACTTAGTTTGGATACAAAGGAGCTTGAGAAATTTTTATGAAAGAGATATCATGAGTTTAGCTATGTGGAAAGATATCAATATGGATGTTGACTTGCTACACTTTTATTAGCAAAAAGCTTGTATAGATATTTTCCTATTTTCTTGTTTTTCTTCCTATAGATTTTCTATCTCCTTTTGCTATTATTATTATTTTGGCCCAACCCTTTATTTTCCTTGCATCATACATATAATTTTACCATAAACATAAAAAAGGGAGGAACAAACGTTGGGAGAGCAAAAAAATAAATAGCAATTAGTCAAGATTTCATAAAATTCAACAACATAAATTATAATAATAGATATTTCTTGACAAGCACATTGTCACATAGGACTACTATGTACTCTTACACATAAGAGAATGGCCCGCATGTTCAACATCATAACACAAACATTTTCTAGAGATAAAGAGTAATGCACAAATAATGATATAGAACCCTAGTAAAACCAATAATGAAGCTCTCATATAAGTTGGAGCACGGTCCACTGGTGTATCCGCTATCAAAGCATGTTTCCAATACAGATAGAAAACATTTCTCCTTTTCTATTTCTCACATATTGCGTGGTGGCTAAGGATGGATCGTGGGAAGGTGGCCTCGTTCCTAGGTCTGAAATGCCTAAGAAATGGGAGATAAAATACAAAGCGTTGGGTATTAATGATTAAATCATAGACACACATGTATTTTTGGTGTCGGGGACAACAAGTTGGTGCCACTGACTTGGTGGACCCGTCCTTTAGTCTTTTGTGCATGCAAGGTCGGTGCACCCACTCTTGATCTAGAGTTGAGTTTTATCTAATTGAATGTTTGTGCAACAAAATATTGGTGCCACCAACATGCAAGTTTGTGCCATGAATTTGTGCTTTCTCCTGGAACTGAAAATAATAAAGTAGTAGGCCTAACAATAATTTTTAATCAATATGCATTAAAAATAGCAAAGATTGATGTGTGAGTAATTATATACTAATTTGGTGATAATATAAATGAATAAGCATGAATTTTGTAATCAATCAAGTCATAAAATCACCCAAATTGGCATGTAAAATTTCTATAATTATATGTGCATTTATGGATTAAGCAGAAGCGATTGTCATGTATAGCTTTGTCATGTTGATTTTAGAGTGCATAATCATTTATTTGTCTTAGTGGCCATGTAACGATTATTTTTATGCCTAATTCTCTTTTGTACCGACTACATAGGTGTAATCCCCAATAATACTACTTGTTTCTAGCCAAGTATAAATACAGAATATTCCATTTCATCACCCCATTGACAAAGAAATATGGACTCCATCTTACATTTTAGTTATTATAGCATTGTATAAATGTGAAGTTAGTTTTCATTGAATGTTGTGTAATATATGCATATTTGTATTTTATCACATGACATGAGTCAATTATGTGTGTATTATTCGCAACTATTGGATCCATGTAAATATTGTTGGATTGGTGTTAGAAATTTGCAAGTTATAATCAACATTTTCACATTGTATGCATTGTTGGATCGAAGTATATTTAAATTATAGAATTTATGAATGAAATGTAACTTCTATAAATGTAATTTGAATTATATGTACCAATTTAGTTTGAAGTATATCTACGAATAGAAATGTAGTACTACATATATGCACAAGCCTTGACCTTCTAGGAACACAACATGATAATACTAGAAATTGTAGATGTACCTCAAATCAAATTATTAATGAATCTGTTATGGTAAATATAGTAAAAAGATCTTATATGCCACATAAAATAGACATAGGATAGAGGTGACCACAAAGTACCTCAATCGAAGGGCTAGTTTGGATGCTAACTAGTAAGGTTGTAGACTACACTTGTGATCAAATGGAAGGGAACATTTCAGAAATGGTCCTTCAAGTGTAGATTGCACCAAGGTCATACTTTTGATTGTGACTATTGATACCATGGTCAAAGGTTGTACTAAAATAAGGTTGTATAGGAGACAAGCTCCTCACCCATAATTGAGAAACTTATTGTAGATGCTAAAATTATTCAAATACTTATTTCAATTATGATTGGATATAAAATATACAGTCAAACACAAACCTTACTATTTGTATTATTGCTATGAAATTTGCTTGAGAACAAATTCATTATGTTTTATACTAAACAAGTCCCTTTTTGAGCCATACTGTCATTTAATCCTTTCTTTGAGGATTTCAATGTTACTAAGATTTTATGATGTTTTAAGAACTATTTGTGAAATTTAGGACTTGACTATATGATGTTTGGACTGAACCAATTTTAAGCTCGGACAAATAATGATCACCCCTAATATTTTCCTAATATCAATTAGTATAACATATATTATTGTAGTGTGCCAGACATAACCACAAAACCCTCCTTTTAAAAGATCACACAATGAGGTATATGTCAACAATGTGGCACCAATAATCAAAAACAAGAATTATACAAGAAATATGTATCCAAAATATCACAACCGTACAAGGGAAGACTTAGAGCTTCATGCATAGTCACATATATATGTAAATTATCAAATGATATTTTAATCTATATCTTATTCTTAATTCCCTTTAAAATATTTTTAAGAGAGTCTACCTTAAAAGAAAGCTACAAAGCCACAATAATGTAACATGGAAGAACAAGTCATTACCTAGTGGGGCATTATGTGTTACATAATTGTATAAGCATGAAAAGCAGGAAATATATCAACAAGAATATATGAACATTATAAATCATTTGATAGACTCCATAACAAAGTACTTACCGACACATATACAAGCGAAAAGTAGAATATTATACATTTCAAAATGATGCAAAGTAGAATGATACATTATTTCATTAAATGACTAAGGACACAACTCTTAAATGACTTGCAGGATTCCTATCATTTTAAGTATCACTAGTTAGTCACGAAAACTTTTAGTGAGGCTATCTTCTAGTACTAGTTGATCATGCTTGATGCCAAATGACCAACCAAAGTGAGGGTTGGAATATTGTATAGTGTTATTCCATATTGGGATCCAAAGGTCTTATGATTTTGACCTCCATCCAAATGAACCATGACAAATCTAGTTTTGGTTCTTTTGTGAACACATCCCCTGGAACCAAACTCACTATAAAAAAGTAGTTATCAAGAGGATGTACATATTTTTATAATGAATACTCAGAGTTAATGAGGTCAAAAGATAGCCACAAAGTTTCATCATAAGGTGAGTGTTTTCCTACAACACCTATAACATGATATTGGATCATGAATTCAATCAAAAAAATCTCCATGGAGGCACATGCAAGTGGTAAAGAAGTAAATATTAGTAAACCATGCCTTTAGTCACATTTAAGAAATATCTAATTGAATTCCTCTTTCCAACATAATTACATATAATCAAGGGAAAAGATGAGGAGGATATAGTTCGAGAGAACTTGATTCCAAGAGATATGACTCCAAGTAATATTGTTAGAGCAATGAGTATGCATATGAAACAACTACATGACTAGCAAAAATGTAAGTTGATTATAATATCATGAAAATAGGGGGTGAATAGTCCTTCCTAGTATGTACTGGTTGAAGTTATAGTGAATATGACTTGAGTGATGATAAGGTGAGTATCTAGATTAAAACAATATGTTTAGGTGTGGTAATGTTTCATAATAGAAAAGGCTACTCCTTAAGATGAGCTTTATAATTTTATAAAAAGAGAAATATAAGCTAAACTATGATAAACATTTATTTTGGTTTGAAGATGATTTACTTCCAAAATTCCAATAACACATTTCATCAAATTTATTCTAGAAAAACACCATCGTATTGTCTACATAATTTATTTTAGGTGTGGTAATGTTTCATAATAGAAAAGGCTACTCCTTAAGATGAGCTTTATAATTTTATAAAAAGAGAAATATAAGCTAAACTACGATAAACATTTATTTTGGTTTGAAGATGATTTACTTCCAAAATTCCAATAACACATTTCATCAAATTTATTCTAGAAAAACACCATCGTATTGTCTACATAATTATACTCCATAGGTTGAGGTACCAATCCTATTCCAATTAAGCACTCATAAGCCCCACCACCACATTTGTGGTCAGGAGAGAGAAAATAGTATTCAATATGAAGGGTATTACTATTACCTTCAAAAGGCTAATTATGATCCTTAATACGCTTCAAATCCCCTTTGCTGAAGAATTTAAGTAAATAAATATCTTTGGTGAGGTTGCGGCAATGTTCAATCATCACCTTCATTCCCATGCCTCCTTAAGACAACTTTATGAGTTTCTCACACTATACTGAAAGGGAGTGGATTTTTGGTATCTACAAAGAGTATTCTGGAGGAGAGAAAATACATGATTTCACTCACTAGGGTAGAGGGAGAGGTAGTTGCTTTATAAATAGAGAGATAGTTCTTTTGGAAGAGAAGGATCCCATCTTTATTGCACTAAGCTGAAGAGAGGGTTGTTATTTTCCAAAGAGATGTGGGAGTTTTTGGTGGAGAGAGTCTAGGTTGAGGAGAGGGACGCATACCCTTGACGTTTTGTTATTTTCCAGAGAGATGTGGGAGTTTTTGGTGGAGAGAGTCTAGGTTGAGGAGAGGGACGCATACCCTTGACGTTTAAATGAAAAGGAGTAGATTATGGATAAATGGGTGGAATGGGCTTTTTAATATAGTAAGGGAAGGTGCATAGTCATAGTCCTAAAAAAAATAGTAAGTAGTAACTCATGGGTGCATGTGCGTCAACTCAATGAATATATTTAGCATCTAGGTGACATGCGTATTATAGGTCATAAAGGTAGAAGGTGTTAAGTGTCAAGTACAACACCCGCCTACTTTCTTTATTAAGTAGGTTGTTGGGCACCCAACCACTTGCTTGACACAAGCAAATTGCTCACTACCTAGTACAATGAATCATGTACTACTCAACTAACTATTTACTCAAAATCTTTCAAATCATTAGTTATTTCTATCTTATCAATTAAAAAATTTTAAATTGATAATAATACATCTATTGTGATTAACCCTAAGTTGTTATTCTTCACTGAACTATACAAGCAATATATTAGAAATCATCTCGATAGTTTCTTATTAGACTTCGTGTGAGCGTTGTGTGTGTGGGTGTGAATGCACGCACATGTGTGTTCACGGGGGGGGGGGGGGGAGAGAGAGAAAGAGCAAATATCATCACGTATAGGCCATTCACTATCCATTCAAGTGAGCACCATAGCTCAAGAGCTAGAGAGAGAGAGAGCAACTATCTAGTTTCCACGAACCAACACTCCACTGACGCTCGCCATTATGAAACTAAACACAAAACCAATGGCGTCAAGCAATGCTCCTTCCAATACCTCATGACCGAAGCAGCATCTCCATCGTGATGCTACCCCCACGTTTCAAGTTTCATCATATTGATGGATTAAATGATGTCTCACATTAGATCACGATGGTGTTACATAAAAAAAAAAATAGCTGCCCGTGATTAAAAACTTTGGTAGTTTATCTGTAAGTTAGCGAGATATAAAGTGCATGGTTCTTTACATGAGCAACGCCCGCCAATTACTTCAAGGAATATCTCTAATGATCTCTTTGTTCTTGATTTTATTGGTTGCAATTATCAGCTTCTTTCTCAAATCCTTAAGCATATACTATAACACTAACCATTACGGTCGTTCTACCAATAAAAAATTACTATACTTGCAGCGAAAATAATCATACAAGTGATATACACAAGAAGGCATCATTAGTAACTATTAAAAAGCTGATAAATGTTTCAGTCTTTTATTTTAGAAACTTCAAAGCAATTGTTGGAGTTGAAAGCGGCAATTGTTGGAGTTGAAAGCGGTTACAACTTTCGGCCTCACAATATTGCCGGAATTTCAGTTGCTGCCTCAGAAAACATATTCAGATTGATGTATCTTTTTCTAGTTATAAAGTTAACATGAGGATCTCATATGACAGCATGAAGAAAATGATAAGTGTAGAAATCGATCGAACATTTTGTGGGTTGTACAAAATGAGAAACGAAGTGATAATATTGAATATACGTAGTGGGTTCAAACGAATTGTTGATAAATCAAGTTTCACAGAAATTCAGTAGTACTGGGGGTAGAGAAACTCAAATTGGATCTTTGACTGTATTTTTTATTATTTCTGTGGTATAATCAATATAGTTGGCACATTAAGATACAATTCCCCTTCAAGAAAACGATCAGCACAAATATATACTTCAGAAGTAGCGGTTTGTGACAATTGCGTAGCAAAAACTGTGTTGATTTTCCTGGATGAATTCAGCACCCTTATTCAAAAATGAAGCTCCACTTCGTTCTTTTATTCTTTCATCATCTATCAACAGTTACAAGTGGTCAAGATCAGACCAGGACTTATCAATTCTTCATGTAGATCATTTACTGAAAGCACCTGTTAGAGACCGATATGAACACATTGGCAAAAGAAGTCCGTCACACACTTTTGGTTGCATTACTACCGACATTCATACATTACTACCAACATTCATATCAACCTAAAATGGAAGAGAAGCTGATGAAATATGTCCTTGTAGAGACAAGATGGAGAGAACGTTTTTTAAAAAATATTAAAGGGCACCTGTATGTTTTCCGTCATGAAATTGGGCATTCCTCGAAGACTTGAAAGTTTCCAAGAACCTCTTGCCTTCCTCTAATTCCTTTTTCTGTCTGGGCTTGTCCCATTTGTATTCAGCAGCCAAAATTTCAACTACACGAGGCAAAGCTCGGCCTGCCGCATCAGTATCCAAGAATGCCAGACGACATCTCCTAGCAATGAAATCAACAGCAGATTCACAATATTCATTACGAGCACAATATGCAACTTCGGCTTCTAGGAAAGGATATCCATGAGCAAGTCGCTTTCCAAGGTCTTCGTTCTACAAATAAGAGTGATGTACAAATCGCTAATAAGTAGAATGACAATATCTTTGGAGTGAGTTTAAGAAGCTTATCACTCACTGAAGTGTACTAATATTTGAACGAGAGACACAATCAAGTGATATAGATAGTTTGCTCCTAAAAAAAGATAGGTTTTCCTCTACTTATTTGATTTTTGTTATTGCCAAATTGGTTAAGTAATCATCCAATAAAGCATATGTTAAAGAAACCACAACATTGACAAATTAACTATTTTCTGTCAGGAAAACTTTACTTTAGAGTATAGTTGACAAATTCGGGATTCGGTAACTTTTCCGCTTGCCAAAAAAATCGGAATTCGGAAAAAAAAAATTGGATTCGTGAAAAAATCGAAATATTTCAGTCAAACTTCGGTCAACTATTTGGAAATACTCGAGAATAAGTCGGCTATATATACGTATATATACATACATATGTCCTTCTAAAATACAAAGATGGTTTGCATTAGATTAGTGAAACAAGTATAGAAGACTCTCTTAAATAGGAGAGAATAAGAAAGATCTAGAAACAGGAATACTCTAGAATAAGAAAAAGGACTAATGGGCTAATAGACAAAGGCCTATAACACAATAACAAAATAAAAATAAAGCCATAAAATATATATACCAATACTCCCCCTCAAGCTGGAGCGTAGATGTCAATTATGCCCAGCTTGGCTATCAGCGTAGTGAATTTAGTCTTCGAAAGAATTTTGGTGAAAATATCTACAACTTGATCCGCAGTTGGTGTATAAGGTGTAGAAATCTGACCAGACAAGACAGCCTCCCGAACAAAATGACAATCAACTTCAATGTGTTTGGTGCCTTCGTGGAAGGTGGGGTTGTTGGCAATGAAGATAGCAGCATTGTTGTCACAGTGCATAGGTATGGATGGAGCAACAGAAATACCAAAATCTCGCAGAAGACTGCGTACCCAAAAAAGTTCACAGGTGATGTGAGCCATGGCTCGATATTCTACTTCAGCACTTAAGCGAGCAACTACAGTTTGTTTCTTGCTTCACCACATTACCAAGTTACCACCTACAAAAGTACAGTATCAAGAGGTAGATGTATGATCTATCATGCTTCCAGCATAATCAGAATCAGAGTATCCAATAAGATTACAATGACCATGTTTCTTATACAGCAGACCTTTGCCAGGAGAACTTTTCAAATACTTCAGAATATGGCAGACAGCTTCCAAATGGCATTGACGGGGCTTATCCAGATATCTCCTTACGAGACCAACAACAGAAGTGATATCAGTCCTAGTGACAGTAAGGTAGATGAGTTTTCCAACCATTCTGTGATACTGATGATGATCAGGATATGGAGAAGTGTCGTCATCCCAGTTAGTGTTGGGATCCAAAGGTGTATTAGTAGGCTTAGCCCCAAGCATTCTTGTCTCTGATAGGAGATCCAAAACATATTTGTGTTGTGACAAACAAAGACCAGAGGAAGAATGACAGACTTCAATTCCCAGAAAATACCTTAGTTTTCCTAAATCTTTGGTAATAAAGTGTTTTTTCAAGTATGTCTTAGTAGCCTAAATGCATGCATAGTCGCTTCCAGATAAGATAATGTCATCAACATAGACAGTGAGAATTACAAGACCAGAGGTAGTTTTCTTAACAAACACTGAATGATCAGATTAAGAGCGACGGAAGTCAAATATCTGAAGAATAGAGTTAAACTTGTCAAACCAAGCTTGGGGGCTTTGCTTAAGCCCATAAATAGCTTTGCGAAGACGACAAACTTTAGAAGACTCCCCCTGAATTTCAAAACCGGGAGGCTACGCCATGTAAACCTCCTCATGCAGATCTCCATATAGAAATGTATTTTTGACATCTAGTTGAAATAAGGGTCAATCAGAATTTACAACCACAGAGATAAGGATACGAACAGAATTCAGTCGAGCCACAGGAGAGAAAGTCTCGAAGTAGCCAACTCCATATGTCTGAGTGTAGCCCTTGGCTACCAGACAAGCTTTGAGTCGTTCAACTGTACCATCTGGTTAATATTTGACTGTGAAAATCCATCTGCAACCAACTGGTGAACAGCTAGGTGGTGCATCAACCAAATCCCAAGTATGTCTATCAGTGAGGGCTTGCATTTCAGTTTCCATGGCTTGACGACATGCTGGGTGTAGGAGAGCATGAGCATCATTCTTAGGAATAGTAACAACACATAAAGCAAAAGTGAAATTTGCAAAAGTATTTCCCAGATTAGCAGTAGTGCAGAAATTCCCAATGGGATGTTGCGTGCAAGAGCAAGTGCCTTTGCGTAAACTGATAGGAATGTCTAAGTCAGAAAATACCTGAGATGTTGGTTGATCTGCTGACGAGGTTGGAAGACTTGGTTGGGCCATAGAGGGATTTGGTACCTTTGGTCTTCTCTGGTAGACTTTTATGGGAGGAGCTGATGTAGCAGTGCTATCTGATTGGGCATTATCAACAGGCATAGGTAAAGGTGTTTCTGTCAGTAAATCAGACGTCAGGGCAGATCCAGCAGAGGAGTAGAACCATATGTTCAAAAAAGATAACAGCAGCCGACACCATCCATTTCTTAGTAACTGGGTCAAAGCAGCGGTACCCTTTTTGTGTCTGAGAGTACCCCAGGAAAATACACTTGGTAGCACGAGGATCCAGTTCAGTAAGGCCTGGAATGCAAATTTTTCACAAAACACGTACTCCTGAAAATATGAGGAGGTACGGTGAATAGAGGAGCATCCGAATATAAAATCTGAAAAGGCACTTGATTGCCAAGAACAGAAGATGGCATGCAGTTAATAAGATAACAAGCAGTTGAAACAGCTTCTGGCCAGAAACTATGAGGAACATGATAGTGAAAGAGAAGTGTACGCACAACCTCGAGGAGGTGTTGATTCTTGCATTCAGCAATGTCATTCTGTTGGGGTGTATAAGCACAAGAGGTTTGGTGAATAGCACTCATTTTGTTGCAAAACAGATTTACTGACCTTTGCATGAATTCAAGGGCATTATCAGTTCGAAAGATTTTGATGGGTTTACCAAACTGGGTACGTATCTCAGCAAAGAAAGTGGTAATAGTGTCAAGAATATTAGATCTATCTTTCAATAAAAACAACCAGGTGGTTCTAGAAAAGCCGTCAATAAAACTCATAAAGTACGGATATCCAGAAATACTAGCAACAGAGCATGGTCCCCAAATATCAGCATGCACAATATCAAATGATGCTTCGGAGCTAATACAGTTTTTCTTAGTAAAAGTAGACCGGGTTTGTTTCCCTAACTGACATGTTTCACAATGAAAAACTGACTCAGAAATATCAGGTAATAAATACTTCAATTTTACCAGTGAAGGGTGCCCCAAGCGATAATGCCACTGAATGTCGGTCACAGATGTAGTCAGGTAAGTCGTCGTCTTCGGTGCATCCAAATAGTAGAGCCCATCTGGTCCCTCATGGCCCGAACCAATCTTCATCCTCGTGCGCAGATCCTGAAAAATAACACCATCCTGGTCAAAGGTAATTGAGCATTGTAAGCTCTTAACAGATCTACTCACAGATAACAGGTTGATAGGAAATTTAGAAACAAAGAGTGTCGAGTTCAACATAAGACGACCATCAGTTTAGATATTCCCTATTCCGGAAACAGATGTTTGAGAATCATCAGCTAGGGTGACAGGCGGAATGGCAGCAGTTTTAGGCAAGGTAGAAAAAAAAGATCGACTGCCAGTAATATTAGAGGTGGCACCCGAGTCAATAACCCATTTATGTTTACCAGACTGTGCAAGAGGAGCAGATTGTGTCAGAAGAGCAGAACCGCCAGTAGTGGAGGTGTCAACAGAAGAGACCAGGCGATCTTGGAGTAACTTCTCAACTTCAGATATGATCCAATTAACAGATGGTGGGACAAACAGAGAAGCAGATGTATCAGGCTGGTTGGAAGAAACCTAATTTGCTCAAGCAGGTTTGCCGTGCTTGATCCAGTAGCGATCTTCAGTATGATTGGTGTGTTTGTAAAAATTGTAGAAACGTGATTCAGTAGAGTCAGCGCCCGAGGAGTATGAACCACGACCAGCACCTGGAGTAGAGCGGCCTCGACCACGACCACGTCCACGGAAAGAATCTCCAGATCGAACACCTAGAGCAACATTGTCAGAAAGTTCAGGAGTCGCCTGAGATACAGAAGGCAAACGATGCATGCGTTTCAGAATATCGCGTAAGGTGGGCAACGGATCACTGGAGAGAATCTGATCTACGACACCCGCAGAGGGTGGTAGGCCAGCAAGGAATTGAACGAGTTGTACTTCATTCCGTTGTCTTTGTGCTTCCTTAATATCTGAGGATAGGGGATGATACACCTCAAACTCATCCCAAAGGGCACATCATTAATTGTAGTAATCTTCAATGGCATCTGAGGTAGAATACTCCTTCTTGGCCAGGTGTTTGAAAATATCAAACACCTTGGGATTCTGTTGATGAGAATAGACATGGGAGAGTTGATCCCACATATCCTTAGTCGTGCGCAGGCACAGAAGGGATTGGCTGATTTTGGGTTCAACACTGTTGACCATCCAGGTCATAACCCCAGAGTCGTCCTTAGACCACAGGTCATACGCCTGTTTAGGTTTTTCGTCAGCAGTAGTAGTCAGTTCCGTCGGCCCGGTAGTAGTCAGTTTCGTCGGCCCGGTAGTAGTCAGATGGGTGTAGCGCCCCTGAGCTTTGACATACAATTTAAAAGAGGTTGCCCAGGTGTGATAGTTGGAGTCGTGCAACTTGGTAGTCATCACACAAAGATTGCAAAGCGGATCGGAGGACGCCATGGGAGGTCACAGAATACAGGACGACACAACAGACAGTGGCAGGCCGGAGTAGGAATCACGTAGCAGTCCACAGACAGAGTGGTAGGCACATAGCAGCAGCAGGCACGTAGCAGTCAACAGACAAAGCAGCATGCTCGCAGCAGCAGTAGGCACATAGCAGATGAAAGCAGTAGAAACCCAATCAGAGGGGCAGGTCTAAAGATACCCGTACACAGGCATAAGATAGCAGAAGGAGATCTGATGCATCAGATCCCAGAAACCCGCGTCAGGGCAACAGTAGATATAGGAAACCTACACCAACATGGAGGAAAACCTTATTCCATCATGAGGCGTAGGCAAAGACAAAGCAAGATCCAGTTACGCCTTCAACGTGTGATAACTGGAAAGTTACCGGAGACGTCCAGAGATCAGCAGGAAAAGAAACGAGCGGTGGTGGAGGCTAGCCGAAGGGAGCCTTGGTGGGGAAAGGAGGGAAGGAACAAGAGGGGATGAAAGAGGGCTGAGTGGAGAAAGTGGTGGCTAACCGGAGTGGGACATGAGCAGGGGTTGTTGGATGGAGGTGGGGAGGGCGGCGGGCAGGGAGGGGCTGATGGTAGGTGGCGGTGGGTGTGTGGGTGGAGGAAGAAGGGGCGGCGGTGGGTGTATGGGTGGACGAAGAAGAGGCGGCGGGTGGTGGAGAGATTGCGGAAAGGGGGAGGGCAGGGGCTGCGTGGCGGCGGCTGGTGAGGGGCTGAGAAGAGAGAAGGGAAGAGGGGTGGTGGCTAGGGTTTATGTGGGCATAGGTTAGGGTTGGGATTTAGGGAGGATCAGTCCGCTCTGATACCATCTAAAATACAAAGATGGTTTGCATTAGATTAGTGAAACAAGTGCATAAGACTTTTATATAGGAGAGAGTAAGAAAGATCTAGAAACAGGAATATTCTAGAATAAGGAAAAGGACTAATAGACAAAGGCCCATAACACAATAACAAAATAAAAATAAAGCCAGGAAAATGTATATATACTAATAGTACTTATATACACGTATATATATACATATACGTATATATGTGTGTATACATATACATATATAGATATGTATATATACACATACCTATCGGATACAAATGTAACTTTTAAGGTCCCTAGACATACAATCTTATTGAGTGAAAAAAAGTAGAAAAAGAATTAAAGAATAGTTAAATATTGATAATGGACTGCCAAGAGAGTGAGGGGTTGGAGGTTTAGTGTATATCAAGATATCTGTACAAGATTTGGTAAAAAAAGACAAACGACTTAAAAGAGAAAATTCGTGAAAAAATGTGAGAAGTCACGAAGTATCGTGAAAAATTGTATTAAATCACTAGAAGTGGAAAAATCGTGAAAAGTCACTAAAAATCGGAGAGCGGCGTATTAATCGTGCTAAACATTTGGAAGCTTATAAAATCACAAAAAATCATCACTTTTTTGTAACATATGGAGACTTTTGTTACTATGCTTTGGAGGTGATTTGAAACTTGACACATAATACATTTATTAGTGATTTGTTTATTTATTTTAAAAATAGTTCATTTTCCCATTTATAGTGGACCATGATGCTTTTTCAAGACAAACTTGATAGGTATGAGATTTTAAGTTTAGGAATTATAGGAAGCTTGTCTCTTCTATTCTTTCTCATTGTTCATCTTCATTAATTGCTATTAGAACATACTGGATTGTACGTATCCTTTGTGGTTTTCTCCTTGAAGTTTTTTCTTCCAATCATATGCTCTTCCATTCATTTCTTTAATGCACACAAGGTTCACACAATACCAATTTGTATCAAAGCTCAAAGCCTATTGTATTAAAGCCCAAAACCTAATGTATCACCCAAAGCCTGTTGAATCTGAGCCAGAAGCTTAAACCCCAGGTCTAGGTCCAGGATATCCCAACCTATCCACCTTTGCTCTCCTAAATCTTAGGTCTAGAAGCCATCTCCACCCTCCATTGGATCTAATCCATCGGTTAGATTCAATCCTATAAATAAGAGAGAGAGAGAGACCTATGTATTGTTTCCTGAACAGGAACTAATATTTGCCAGCCCTTCTTGCTCCCTTCTACCATGATCCTCTTTGTCCTCCTCCTTCCACCCTAATTCTTCCCACCACCACCATTTTAGGCCACCCCCATGTGAGATACTGCATGCCTCCCTTTCTTCATGCCCCCTCTTCCTTTTATTCTTCTTCTAAGCTTCATGCACACTGACAACAGTAGCTTTTTGGAGTCCATAGGTTGGACGCTCTCCTCCTTCACCAATGGTCATAAGGAACCACAGCTTGAGGATGGGGCAGGAAGCTCCATAGTGGTTGACGGCTACTACATGGCAACTGTTACAATTATTACTATTCAGTTTATTATGTTATATATGGGTCTAATTGTTTTGGTCCATTAGGGTTAAGTTTGCTTCTCACGTACTTGCCTCCTTTCTCCTTCCATGTATAAAGGAGAGCAGTATGCCCTCTATCAATAAGAAAATATTCTATTAGTCTCTCATCTTATTTTCCACATGGTATTAGAGCATCAATCCTAGACCTAAGGAGAAAAAAAAGAGCATTTGTCGATGGGCGACCATCATCTCCTTCTTGACTTGGCCACCCGCCATGCATCATTCCGACCTCCATGGCCGTCTTTTCTCTTCTTCTTTCATAACAATCACATCTTTTTATCTATACACCGGCGCTCTTCAACCCGACCATCATTTATGTTTATCTACCTTCCTTGAATCTTATTTATCTAGCCGTTTCTCTCGGGTCCTCCACTCCGATCACCCTCGTCAGATCCTTTCCCACACCGCTCTAACACTGCTCAAATCTAAGGACCCCTATAACATCATGGACATCTGCTTATGGTAGTGTTTCGTTTGGGCAATCCACAATCACATTTTTCTTCCTATCTCCAACGGCGATTGCCCTTGATGATTTCCCTGGTACATGATCCCAAGATTGATCGACGCTCCTGTGACTGTTAGGAAGGTTGTTTCGTTGTTAGGCATGAGAAATGTTGACGTTAGGGAATTCCTATGCGCCTCAAATTGAGGAACTTGTGCTTCATCACTGAGTGTCTTCATCAACGGCAACACATCCAGCAACATCTGCCTTTAGACAGTTGAAAGTTCGATGTGCATACACCCCAAGCGTTCGCGTTCTACTGCCTTCAGATGAGGCAAATGGTCCCAAATGCCACACGTGAGTTCTGATTTGTCACTTAGAGACAAAGGCTTGTTCTACATATCGAGGTGTTTATTGTTTGGACTACAATACTTCTCCTCCTAGCTCCGTTGTTACCTCCCTATTTACGATACAACTTCACATACAGTAATAATATGCCTACTTCTAATCAAATCTATTTTGTAACTTAATCCATACCGCAGGGCCTCCACCCCCACACTCTCGCATAAAGATTCATTTATTTTTCTATTTGGATCTGCATGTTCGAGTCATGTAGTACATTGACTCGTTTATTCGCTTTAACAGTTATATCCAGGACAAATTGTAAACCAAAAGACCCTGTGTTATTTATAAAGCACCAAAAGATGGGGCACCGTGTTGATTCCCTCCTTCCTCTTTGACAATTTTTCTTCCCCCTACTACTTCTCATGTGGCATCTTCTCACGTGCAGGCGGTATTGTCTCCTTTCCACACCAAATACTCATTTACTTCGTATTTGGTGTGCAGGGGGTAGGGAGGAGTATGTATGAAGAGGGAGTATAAGAGAGACTATATGTACCAGTCCAAACTATTCATGAAGCTTCTTATATTCAGCACATCCATCTTTCTGATGTCTTTGTGGCACTTCATTCCCACTATGTATCATGCTTCCAATGTATCATTAGTGTATCTCTTTCCCAATGAATTGTGCTTCTTTGTGTTCATGCCATGATATGCACATAGGTTGGTTATATGTGCTTCCTTATTCTAGTTAGTTGCCACTTTCATGTGTTGAATGATCTCAATTGTAGCATTGACACCAGGCTTTTCGCGTTCGTACTGCATTATGTACGTCAGGACAAAGCTTGTTGTGCATATTCCAACCTCTTGTTCCCTTTGGTGTTAATGATGTTTCAGTTGATCATTCTCGCTACATTCTCATGAGACAGAGGGTTGCTTCTTCCCATCAAACTTCTCATAAGCTTGTCCATTTTTCTATAACTACAAGGTTGATGTTTCATCCAGATTTCATCTTCACCAAGCTACTTTAGTTATGTCTTCTCGAAGTTGCATCTGCCAAGATGGTTCTTCTAGTGATCTACTTGGGCGTTCCTTGATGATGTCTTTCATTCCCATCAAGACCCCAAGAGTCACTCTCTAGATGGATCCAGTTGTAGTCATTGTCACCTCATCATATTTGTGTTTGAAGATACATCTACTATTACATCGTTGGATGTGTTGATTGTATTGATTCCAATCACACACTCCTTTCTAGTGACGATGGTATAGTCATGTTGTTTAATCGTCTGCTCCAGATTGAAGGTGATGTTCTTCATGCACTTCAGAAGATCTTCTCCAAAGCTCAAGGATTTCCAGTATGCGTCATCAAACATTTTATTTGATGGAGTCATGTTTAAGGGGAGTGAAAAACTTGTATGGGAAGTGACATTTTTATTTTCTATTTGTTGTCAAATTGAATCTTGTAAGTTCAACTTGGGTGTGTTTCACCTATACTCCAGCTTGAGGGGGAGTGTTAGAGTTATTGTTATTTAGTTTATTATGTTATATGGGTCTAATTGTCTAGGCCTGTTAGAGTTAAGTTCGCTTCCAATGTACTTGTCTCCTTTCCTATATAAAGGAGAGGAGTGTGCCTTCTATTGATAAGAAAATATCTCATTAGCCTCCCATCTTATTTTCCACAAGAAATGTACCATTGCTACTACTGTCTAGTTTCACCCCAAATGACCATCGTTTGGCAATTTCTTCCTACCTTGTGCTTCATCTACAACCTTAGAAGTCTTTAACAACATCTCCTGATTTCGACACCAACCACTAGCACTACTTTTATCACCCCAAACCAATCTTACATCCTTGTCAAAGACTGCATCACTGCTTCCCAAGGTGCAGTACTTCTCCTACTAGGGTTACAGACACAAACCTAGCCAATGTCCCAGTCGTGTGATGGCCATGACGTCTGCTGCTACTGCCGAGAAAAAAGATGATGATGGTTACAAGGAGATGGACGTGCGAGTAAACCTAGAAACGACAACCCAGATGATGGTTACAAGGACATGGACCGTGCGAGTAAACCTAGCAACGACAACCAGATGATGGCTAAAAGGACATGGACTGTGCGAGTAAACCTAGCAACGACAGCCCAAAAGATAAGGACCCACCTCAACATACCTTGTTTGTAGCACTGCCCCGATATGTTCTTCCATGTGAAGCTTCACTGCCTACAGGACTCTTTTCGTCTCAGGTCGAGGGTGTTCGGGCGTATGTATATTCTTAAAGTCAACAATAGGAGCTTTGCCAACCTCATAGCAATCACATGTGTGGACTTTCTAGGGCTATGGGTAGAGCCCCACCTACACTCGTACCCGCTTTAATAGATGGCATCCCAAGCTTGCCCATAGGTGACTCAGGCGTTATTGAGTGACCTTGTACGATGTTGTGTCTTGTGATGCGGCCCATATCGTGCTTGAAAGGCCTTCATCAATGATTGTCACACTCTGCATGACGACTTTACCAATATCTACACCTTCACAATGGTTGGTGAGTCATTGTGTTGGCATTCACAATCAGTGGACCTCCTACGTCGTATCATCGAACATATACCACTTGCATCATAATTGTATGGATATTGCAACTACATCATCACTCATAGGATGATCATTTTATCAACCCCCCTGGGGGATGCAAAACATGCTACTCTACCAAAATCTTATAAGAGCATGTCATCTTTTATTTATATTATCAGTTTTTGGCCCTTACTTGCAATTATTTCAATTTAGGAGCTACATGTAATAGTTGGGGGTGTTAATCAGTTTATTTCTTATTTAAGTTGGGTCATTACGGAAATAAGTTAATTAGGGCTTCCCACGAGTCTTCTATATAAATGCACAACTAGAGCTATTGACCGGGAATTAAATTTGATGAATAAAATTAGATTCTGCAATTGAGGTTTGCACTACATCCACATTTCTCACATTTCTATCACAACCTTCAGCTTTTGAACATATTGTTTATTCACAGCCCAACATTCACTATCATATAACATGGATGTATGTCTATTTATTCTAAAAAACTTACCATTCAATCTAAGTAGAACCTAAAGGTTGCACTCATATGTTTCATCCATCATTTATTGATCCTATGAGAGGTGTCCTCTTGTACCCTCCCTACGTATATATAATGACCAAGTAATGATACTTATCACATTTGCAGGCATCTTATCTATCCAACTTGACTTCATTTCCTTCCAAGCTTTTGGATTCACTAAAATAGCAGCACATACTCCACTTTGTTCTAGACAGTCTGAAAATATTTGCATTCCATACATTAATAGAGATGTTTTCTAACCCACATACCTTTCCCATTTTCATCTTTTTCAAATCATTCTTAACCTCTGATTGTGTTACTCTTCCATGTAGATGGTATCTATTTATTTCATGGTACAAATTATCTATATTATTTAAGATCATAGTTGTATGGATGCCCGCCTGGGTAGTGCCTAGATGCCCTAGGCGGCCACCTAGCCTCGAAAAACTGGGCGCCCAGTATAACTAGGCTGTTGGGCGACCTGGGCGGCGCGTAGGAGTGCCCATAGTGATAAATTCGGAATCAGCAACTTTTGGCTGGCCGGAAAAAATTGAAATTCAGAAAAAAAAGGGAAAAATTCATTAAAAATTGATATATTTTCGTCAAAGTTCGGTCAACAATTCAGAAATAATTGAGAATAAGTCATCTATATATAGTTACATATAGACATATGTATACATATATGTATATATATACATATATGTATATATATATATATATATATATATATATATATGTGTGTGTGTGTGTGTGTATATATATATATATATATATATATATATATATATACATATATGTGTGTGTGTGTGTGTGTGTGTATATATATATATATATATATATATATATATATATATATATATATATTTGTGTGTATATATACATACATATAAGATACAGATGTAACTAATAAGGTCACTAGATGTACAATCTTATTGAGTGAAAAAAGTAGGAAAAGAATTAAAGAATAGTTGAATAATAACAATGGATTGTCGAGAGAGTGGGGGGTTGGAGGTTTAGTGTATATAAGGAGTTTCGTGTGCACGGTTTGGTAAAAAAAGAACAAACGACTTAAAAGAGAAAAAACATATTAAGTCATGAAGAATTGTGAAAAATCGTTTTCATTACGAAAAAGCGGGAAAATCGTGAAAATTGGCAGCCGACGTATCGATTGTGGTGAACATTCGGGAACCTATAAAATCACAAAAAATCGCCGATTTCCCGTAAAACTCGGAGGCTTTTGTTACTATGGGAGCGCCTAGCACCTGCTGGGCTGTTTTTTTCTTCTTATTTTTTTATTTCTTTTGATATTTGTTCTTCCTCCTTCATCTTTCCTCTTGTTTTTCCTTTTCCTCTACAGCTCCTTCAAGCAGTAAAGTTGTTGCAATGTGATTGCATTCCTCTTTTTTTCATTTCTTATTTTTGCATTAACAAGCAGCAAATTGCTGCTATGTTATGGAGTTACTGCTGCCTATTATGTACTGTCCATTCACTGCAGCTCCACTTACTGATTTACTATATACTACAATGATTTTTCTTCTTGTTCCTTGTATTTCTATAATTTGTTTATAAATCTCTTGTATGAATGTACTCACATTAACACAATGCTAATTTCTTGTTTGCATTTTCAGTTTCTACTCTAGCGTTCCTATATTAGATTCAATTATTCATATCTATACATATGGTCACTAGATAGTTTCTTATCCTTTTGACCTCCTCTCGACGTCCATTTTTTTTTTATTTGTTCTTCCTCTACCAATCTTCTTCTGCTTTATTTGTCTCTCTCCATGGTTTCACCATACATATGGTTCCTGCTGCATGATGCTCTACTTTTTGGTTTCTTTTTTTGTTCTTTCTTTGTTCATCGTCTTCCCCAACCTTCTTATTGATTTCTTTTTTAAATTTGTTATTCTTCCTCAAGTAAACCAATGCTCTTTTTTCCTTCTGTCCTCTTAGTAATTCCTATTGATTCATATATTGCTCACATGTTAATATATGACTATATATATATATATATATATATATATATATATATATAGAAAGAGAGAAAGAGAGAGAGAGTCAGGCTAATACACTCGAGTGTACTGATCGCACGAATACACACTAGTGTGTTTGCATATCAAGATTATTTTTTTGCAAAATGTAAACCATTGATCTTCATTGTCATACTATAACCAGGCTACATACAAATTTCGAGCTCATTTGGATGAGTGTAAGTCACTCATCCAAGGGCAACAAAATCGACGAACAAAACTAATTTGAAACGCATAATTTTTGTGGTCTTTATAAGATGACCTATAAATGTCCAAATGTGCTCAAATTTTGTATATGAGCTATTCACAAGATGTTTAAGAAGATCAAGGAATTAGATTTTTGAAAAAAATATTGCATCATGAAAAACCACTTGAGTGTATTCTGCTCCGAATTCACTCAAGTGTATTCTAGCCTCTCTCTCTCTCTCTCTCTCTCTCTCTCTCTCTATATATATATATATATATATATATAGAGAGAGAGAGAGAGAGAGAGTCAGGCTAGTGTACACTTGAGTGTACCGAAGGCACCGTACACCTCAGTCATTTTTGAAGATGCAGTAAATTTTTGAAAAATCTAAACTGTTGATCTTCTTAATTATCATAAGAACATACTATATAATAAATTTTAGCTCATTTGGACACTTATAGGTCGTGCATCTAAAGGAGGCAAAAATCATGTATTTCAAATTAGTTTTGTGCGTCGATTTTGTTGTCCTTGGATGAGTGACTTACACTCATCCAAATGAGTTCAAATTTTGTATGTGATCTATTATTATTGTAACCATGAAGATCAATGGATTAGATTTTGGAAAAACATGGCCTAGATTGGCAAACACCATTGGGGTGTACGTCGTGATCTGTACACTCAGTGTATTCTAGCCTGACTCATAATATATATATATATATGATATTAAATACATATGTTAAAATGTTTGTGCTTACATACTAATATGAAAATAATGTTTATTTTAAAATATGTATGTATGCCGAATTCAGATTTTTATTAGATTGTATACAATCATATCCAATACTTGATCTCAAATTTTTGGACCCAATGATTTGTGAACGTATGTGTGAAACAACCTGCTTCCCGGTCGATACCATCGACAGGAGGTCGATGGTATCGAGATTATCACAGCTACCGGACAACAGCCCTTTGATACCATCAACATCCATGTCAATGGTATCGAGATTATCACAGCCACCGAACAACAGTCCGTCGATACCATCGACATCCATGTCGATGGTATCGACAGAACATCAGAGGCGGAAACCGACGAACTGCCACTTGACTGTATTTTTATTATATCATTTGTTTTATTGTTTTTCTAGGTTTTACTCCTTTGAACCACCTTGTATCTTACCCTAATATATAAAAAGGAGTGAGACGACTATTGCCCTCACACACAAGAGCTGCACCTTGCAGCCGCCAACGTTGTTCGTCTTCCTTCTCTCTCGTTAACATGGTATCAGAGCAAGGTTTGCTCTAGGCCGCTGTCTCTCTCCACCGGCTGTTCCTCTCTTCCTCCTTATTCCTTCTTGCCCGTCGGATCTTCCCCTTCCTTCCGCCAGATCTTCGAGTAATCCAACAGCGATCTAAAATCTAAACCAGAGGACTAGTCTCTCCACAGTTATTCTCCTAGTCACACATCCTCCATGTGTGATTAGGAAAATCATCCGGAGGCTGTGAATGCGTCAGTAACGCATTTCTATTTTTTTTCTTGGGTGACGTGTACCTCTCCGTCACCTCAGTCTTCTTTGTGGTGTGTATCAATCTGTCACACAGTTCCGTTCTATAATGGGGGATATCAAGACACCTATGATCTACAACGAGGTGTCACCTATCACCTCCATCAAGCTCGACGAGAAGAATTTTCTTCTATGGATGAATGCCGTCCACACTGTCCTGGAGTCTCGTGACAAGGCGGGACATGTTGACTCAGGTCCTCTGGCCTCTACTGACAAAGGATATGCTGAATGGAAGCGTCATGATAGTCTGGTGAAGATTTGGTTGTGGAACAGCATGGAACCTACTATTGCGGCAAGGTTCATGTTCTATTCAACAGCTAAGGAGATATGGGACGCAGTGAAGTAGCATTATTCTCAAGAAAAAAATGTGCTTCGCCAATTCATGATCTATGATCGTTTGTTTGCTAAGAGGCAGGGTGACAAATCTCTTGAGGAGAACTTTGGAGCTATTCAGGCATTTGCTCAAGAGCTGATCTATTATCATCCAGTGACTGTCGCTGAACAGATCAAGGACAGGGACGATCTAGTTACGGCTAAATTTTTATCCGGACTTAACCCTTCGTGCGGATCCGCCCGGAGTGTCATTTTGGCTTCTGATAAATTACCCGGTTTTGTGGAAGCCTATTCAAGAATACAACAATCTATCTTTGAGTTTGCTACTCCCGATCCTGTTATATCTTCTGGGGAGTCTCATGCATCTGTAGCTGCTGCGGTACGAGGGGGACGAACTGGTATGGGCAGAGGATGTGGGACACGTCCTAAGTGCACTTTCTGTGACAAATTGGGACACATAGTGGAGAAGTGCTGGAAGAAACATGGGAGACCTACTGCACCACCTGTAGGGACAGCTCATTATGCCACTACTACATATTTCTCTTCTTCTGTTGTGGGAACTACTTCTGGAACCGGTATCACTCTTACTCAAGAGGAGTATGATCGGTTTATTCAGGCTACACAACACATGAGTATGGGATCATCATTGTCGTCGTCAGCAAACCTGGCATCTACTGCGGGTAATCAGGCTACATCTCTCATAGCTTCTGGCTCTACTTCATCTTGGGTGGTTGATTCTGGTGCGTCACAGCACATGACTGGTATGAGGAGATTGCTCCACACTATTGACTCGTATATCCCTCGTAAATCTGTTACACTGGCAGATGGTTCAGTGAGAAGAGTGTTAGCTAGTGTATCTGTCCTTCTAACACCCAAGATTGATCTCAAATCTGTACACTTTGTGCCTGAATTTCCTTTTAATCTTCTTTCTGTTGCAAAACTGATTGACACTGTAAAATGTACCGTAACTTTTGGTCCTTCTTGTTTTGTATTGCAGGATCTCAAGAGTATGAGGACGATTGGTGGGGGGCCTAGGAAAGGTGATCTCTACCTTTTCCATGGTGACAGTCTGCCTCGCCAAGTATCTGCTCCTGCTCCATCCGTCCTGTTGAGTGGTTCCCCCTTACTATGGCATTGCAGATATGAACATCCTTCCTTAGAAAGCCTGCGCAAGTTGGAACCAGAGTTGTCTCAAGTGTCAGTCATGTCAGCTGGGAAAGCATCATAGGTTATCTTATCCCAGTCGTGTCAATAAACGGGCTTCTTGTCCTTTTGAGTTAGTCCATAGTGATGTGTGGGGTCCTGTTAAAGACCAGAGTTATAATGGTTTTCGTTACTTTATTTCCTTTGTGGATGATTTTTCTCGAATGACATGGATCTATCTTCTCAAAAGTCGAGAGTATGTACTATCTATTGTGAAACATTTCCACACTGAAATAAAAGTCCAGTTTGACTGCAATATAAAAACTCTTCAATCTGATAATGCTTTAGAGTATGTCCAAAAGGCTATGTCTGATTTTTGTAGCTCTGTAGGTATGATTCATCGCACATCGTGTCCTTACACCCCTCAGCAGAATGGGGTGGCTGAGAAGAAAAATCGTCATCCTCTTGATATTGCTCGATCTATTATGTTCCAATCCAATGTACCTAAGAAATTCTGGTCTGAAGCTCTTTTAACTGCTTGTTTCTTAATTAATAGACAACCATCCTCAGTTCTTAAAGGACAAACTCCCTTCTCTGTGTTGCGACCCACGGACCAACCTTTTTCTCTTCCCCTTAGAGTGTTTGGTTGCACTTCCTTTGTCCATCATGTTGACCCTAAAGCAGACAAGCTTTCTCCTAGGTCTGTTAAAACTTTGTTCCTTGGTTACTCTAGTACTAGCAAAGGATACATGTGTTACTGTCCTAGTCTTCGTTGGATGTTTGTGTCTAGGGATGTTATCTTCCATGAGACCACTCCATATTTCTCTGATGCTATAAGTAAGGGGGAGCAATTGAGAGAGGAGTGCCACCAGTTTTTCAGAGTGATAGAGTGGCACCATCTGTGCAGAGCGAGGGAGAGCCACCCATCATTCCTGATTATACTTTTATTCCGGATGAGCAAGCAACAGACAGGCCTGTTATTGAGCATTACCCACATGTTTATAGTAGGCGAGGCAGACCAGAACCAGAAATGGTAGCAACACCAGTCTCTGAGCCTTCATCTTCGTCTTCTACTCATGGGATTCATGCAGAAGCATCAGATCTTGACCTTCCTATTGCTGTTAGGAAAGGTACTCATTCTTGTACTATTAGACATCCTATTACAAATGTGTGTTGTCTGTCCCACTTATCTAAGCAGGCCCGCGCATTTGCTATTGGGATTGATTCTGTTGATATACCAAGGAATCACTATGATGCTATGAAGGACAGTGGTTGGAAACAGGCAATGCAGATTGAAATGTCAGCTCTTTTGCATAATGCCACATGGGATCTTGTTGAATTACCTACAGGGAAGAAAGTTGGGGGTTGCAGATGGGTTTTCACCATCAAACATAATCCGGATGGATCTGTTGAGAGGTTGAAGGCCAGATTGGTGGCAAAAGGCTACACACAGACCTATGGAGTTGATTTCTTTGAGACTTTTTCTCTAGTAGCTCGTCTAAATTCTGTGCGAATTATTATTTCTTTGGCTACTACTTTTGATTGGCCCCTATTTCAGCTTGATGTTAAGAATGCCTTTCTACATGGTGACCTCCAGGAAGAGGTATATATGGAGCAACCTCCTGGGTTTGTTGCTCAGGGGGAGTGTCAGAAGGTCTGTAAATTGAAGAAAGCCATATATGGTTTGAAACAGTCTCCTCGAGCGTGGTTTGACAAGTTCAGTGAGGTTGTACTCCAGATGGGCTTTTCTCGCTCTATGACTGATCACTCTTTATTCTACTCTAGCTCTTCATGTGGCTCTATCATTATGGCAGTATATGTTGATGACATAGTTATTACTGGAAGTGATTCTGCAGGCATATCTCGTGTGAAGGAAGGGTTGCAGAGACACTTCCAAACGAAGGTTCTGGGTAAACTGAGATATTTTCTGGGCATTGAGGTGCTTCGATCTCATGCAGGTATCAATCTATCTCAGAAGAAATATGTGTTGGACTTACTACAGGAGACAGGCATGACTGGATCTAAACCGGTATCTACTCCTATGGATTATCACACCAAGGAGACGGTTGATGATGTTGAGTACTCAGATCCAGGATATTACAGGAGAATAGTTGGCAAACTAATATATCTGACTGTTACACGACCTGACATTTCTTTTGCTGTGGGAGTTGTGAGTCAACATATGCACTCACCACGACAGTCACACTGGACAGCAGTTTGTCGGATTCTGAGATATCTGAAGAGTGTTCCGGGTAAAGGGATCACATATTCCAAACCCAAGGTGCCTCCATCTACTTTGACTCTCACTGGGTACTCAGATGCAGATTGGGCTGGTGATCATATTGATAGAAGATCTACATCAGGCTATTGTACCTTCCTAGGTAACCATTTGATTACTTGTAAAAGTAAAAAGCAGAATGTGGTAGCCAGATCCAGCACTGAGGCTGAATATCGTGCTATGGCCCATGCATGTTGTGAACTACAATGGGTCAAATCCGTTCTCTCTGAGTTAAAAATAACTATTATGCCTTCTATGGAGCTCAAGTGTGACAACCAGTCTGCTATACACATTGCCAGGAATCCTATCTTTCATGAGCGTACAAAGCATATAGAAGTTGATTGCCATTTTATTCGTGATCAAATCAAAGATGTGGCAAGTTGGGCATACACGATGTGTACTCTCCAACTTGAGGGGGAGTGTGAAACAACCTGCTTCCCGGTCGATACTATCGACAGGAGGTCGATGGTATCGAGATTATCACAGCTACCAAACAACAGCCCGTCGATACCATCGACATCCATGTCGATGGTATCGAGATTATCACAGCCACCGAACAACAGTCCGTCGATACCATCGACATCCATGTCGATGGTATCGACAGAACATCAGAGGCGGAAACCGACGATCTGCCACTTGACTGTATTTTTATTATATCATTTGTTTTATTGTTTTTCTAGATTTTACTCCTTTGTACCACCTTGTATCTTACCCTAATATATAAAAAGAAGTGAGACGGCTATTGCCCTCACACACAAGAGCTGCACCTTGCAGCCGCCAACGTTGTTCGTCTTCCTTCTCTCTCGTTAACAGTATGGGATGTCAGATTTTATAAAAAAACATCGGCTATGGATCCGGATCAGATGTGCAGGTTCCGAATATCCACTAACAGGTCCATTTTTTATACTACAAAATATGTGTATATGAGGGTATGAACCATTATTATATATATACTTGCACAAATAACCATAAAATATGTGTATACAAGGGGTAAAATGTTAATGGAAATCATAAATGTATATAAATAGGTCATATGTTCTGAAATTTATTTATTTTTTTGGCTTCAAGGTGCGCCTAGGCGTCAAGGCACCGGACCTTGGCGCATTAGCATCTTGCCGCCTTTACATGTATGGACAAGACCACACTCCTACAGCACATCATGCTATAGAGTTAGGTAAAGAGCCTACTCGATTTCTAGTCTTTTTGCTACTTTCAGCACTTCCCTTATTCATAAAGCAATTCCCCATGTCTATTTTGACACATTTGACATCCTCCAGGGTGTCTTCGTCAAATTAAGTACCAACTTAGGTGCCAATAAACAAATCATATGTCTTATAATCAGTTTACCTTGACAGACATTTGTTCTAACCCAATAACAATCTACCACAAGGGTGGTAAATGGTAAAAGGATGTTGTCTTCATTACCTCATTTATCATTTGGTTAAGCTCAAACAACAATTACTTACCCAAAATTTTGCATTATTAAGACATTCATACAAGAAATTGGTGAAAAGCATAGCTTTATTGGGTTATACTAAATGTTTGAGCTATGTTTTCTAAAGGTGGAGCAATTTCACCTATTTTGTTCATTATTTATTGCGTACTAATCTCTTATGAGATAGAAGTTGTTAGCTCCTACCTTTACATGTTTCGAGAAGCCCGGTCTGTCGACCAAGAAAACATTTATATTAGCTCTATGATTCAAGGTAGAAGACTTGAATTTAATTTATGACAATGGATGGGTTCCAACCCGCTATCCAAAGTTGGTAACTGTTTGTAACTGTTTATTAAGATAAAGTTCATATTCCTCTCAACTAAGATGTCCACACTTTTGATTTTGCCATTGTGATCCCAACTCCAAATTTTCCAGACTTGAGTTTTACCAATGACACAAACATTGCCTACCTTTATTTGATGAATTAATTAGATTAGATCTGTATTTGTTCCTATGGTGTTGAGATAAAAAATAGCCCAGAACTCCTATATGTATAATGCCTAGAGTATAGACCGTGGAAGAAAAAGGCGTGCCTTGAGGCTTCAAAGACGTATGCCTTGAGGCGAGGCAGCCCCTAATGCGTCTCACTGCCCAGGTGAGGGGTGTGCCTCATTTTGGCAAGGCGCAAAAAAGACATCGAGGTGTTTCCAAGGCATTAGCCTCAGTTCAGACCCCAATTTAAGCCTCATATGCACATCTATAATCTATATATGAGTGTAAATATATGTATATATGCATCTAAACATATATATTTGTGTGTATAATCTATGAATGTGTGTATATACATATATATGTATCTAAACATATATATTTGTGTGTATAAGCTATGAATGTGTGTATATACATATATATGTATCTAAACATATATATTTGTGTGCATAATCTATGAATGTGTGTATATACATATATATGTATCTAAATATATAAACAGATATATATATATATATATATATATATATATATATGTATGTATGTATCTATAATGTATATGCATATATATGTAACGATGCAGATAGTATACATTTACATATATATATATTTGTGTAGATATGTGTATATGTATATAATTGTAAAGGTATGTAAAGATTTACATGTATGTATGTTTGTGTATTCTTTTGCATATTGGGTATACTTGCATATGTCTGTGTATATGTTGTGAAGAATTAGGTTGTTTCGTTGTGCAGCATTAGTTAGGGCAGCAATGTGTTGTCCCTCTTTTATTACTAACTGAGAAGGGAAAATTACAGAGAGGTCCAGCAGTAAAGGTAAATGACATAAAGAAATATAAGAAACATAAAACAGCTATATTAACACTCCCCCTCAAGCTGGAGTGTACACATCATGTATGCCCAGCTTGTTACTAAGACTCTGTCTCTGAAACATTGTTGGACCCAATGGCTTTGTAAGAACATCAGCAAGTTGGTCTTTGGATTTGACATGAGGAGTCACCACCTTTCCATTCTTGACTTGATCTCTGACAAAATGACAATCAACTTCTATGTGCTTAGTGCGTTCATGGAAGATTGGATTCTTAGCAATATAAATTGCATCTTGATTGTCACATCAGAGCTCAACAGGAGATATCACAGGAATTTTCAACTCAGATAGCACAGATTGAACCCATTGTAGTTCACAACAAGCATGAGCCATTACTCTATACTCTGCTTCTGTGCTAGAACGAGCCACCACATTCTGCTTCTTGCTTTTCCAGGTGATAAGATGATTCTCTAGAAAGGTACAATATCCAGATGTGGATCTTCTGTCATTTTGATTACCAGCCCAATATGCATCTGCATAGCCAGTAAGAACAAGAGTAAACGTAGGTGTCTTAGGTCTAAGATATGTGATCCCTTTTCCAGGTGCATTTAGATACCTAAGAATGCGACAGACTGCTATCCGTTGGGTGAGCTCATATGTTGACTCACCACTCCTACAGCAAAGGAAATTTCAGGACGGGAAACTATCAAGTATATCAACTTACCTACAATTTTCCTATAATACCATGTATCAGGATAATCAGTGTTGTCAGTCTTCTCCTTCACATGATAGTCCATAGGAGTGGATATTGGCTTGGACTCACTCATGCCTGTCTCATGAAGTAGATCAAGCACATATTTCATTTGAGATAAATTAGTGTCTACATGAGATCGAAGAACTTTAATGCCCAGAAAGTATCTCAATTTGCCTAGGTCCTTTGTGTGAAAGTGCTTATGCAGTCCTTCTTTAACATCTGATATGCCTAAAGAATTACTGCCAGTAATAACAATATAATCAACATAAACGGCAATAATAATGGACCCGTGAGGAGAATTAGAATAGAATAATGAATGATCAGTCACAGAACGTGAGAAGCCCATTTGTAATACAATAGAACTGAACTTGTCAAACCAAGCTCGAGGAGATTGTTTCAACCCATAAATGGCCTTCTTCAATCTACACACCTTCTGACACTCCCCCTAAGCAACAAAGCCAGGAGGTTGCTCCATGTATACTTCTTCTTGTGGATCACCATGTAGGAAGGCATTTTTGACATCGAGCTGATATAAAGCGGTAGCCAGAGAAATAAAGATCCTCACAGAATTAAGACGAGCCACTGGTGTGAAGGTCTCAAAGAAATCTACACCATATGTTTGAGTGTATCTTTTTGCCACCAGTCTAACCTTCAACCTCTCAACTGAACCATCTGGATTGTGTCTAACTATAAAGACCCATCTGCAGCCCACAACATTCTTAGCTGAAGGTAAATCAGTAAGCTCCCACATATTATTTTGTACAAGTGTAGACATTTCAGATTTCATCACCTTTAACCGGCCAGCATCCTTCATTGCATCAATATATTCTTTGGAATAGTCACAGAATCAATCCCAAGAGTAAAAGAGTGTGCCTGCTTAGACAGGTTTGATAAACAGCAAACACCTGCAATAGGATGAGGAATAGTACATGAGTGAGTACCTTTGCGAAGAGAAATGGGAACATCAAGATCAGATGGCTCTTCTAGAATCTCATGAGTAGAGGAAGATGGGGAAGGCACATCGAATGGAGTCGCTACCTCATCATGATCTTGCCTGCTTCGTCTGTGATATACCTGAGAGTATTGTTGAATTGGAGGAACATGACAAAATGGCCCCTCTTGGATTATAGTATCTTCAAAAATGACGGGTGGCACTCTCTCACTTTGTTGTGGTAGCACTCCCTCACTGATTTGTGATAGTGGCACTCCCTCACTCTCACATAATTGCTCCCCCTTAATGGGAACACTAGAGAAATATGGAGTGAACTCATGAAAGGTGACATCCCTAGACACAAACATGCGACGAAGACTTAGACAGTAACACTTGTACCCCTTACTGGTATTGGAGTACCCAAGAAAGAGAGTCCTGATAGACCGCAGAGACAATTTGTCAGCCTTAGGATCAAAATTATGAACAAAGGAGGTGCAACCAAACACTCTAAGAGGAACAAGAAAGGGCTGATCAAGCAGGCATAAAACGGAGAACGGAGTACACCCTTGGAGAACAGAAGAGGGTTGCCTATTAATAAGAAAACAAACAGTCAATAAAGCATCAGACCGAAATCTCCTAGGAACATTGGATTGAAACATAATCGTCCTAGCAATATCAAGAAGACGACGATTTTTCTTCTCAGCCACCCCATTTTGTTGGGGTGTATGAGAGCAAGACGTACGATGCATCATTCCAACAGAACTGCAAAAATCAACCATAGCACGTTGAACATATTCCAAGGCATTATCAGATTGGAGAATTTTAATATTGCAATCAAACTGGACTTTTATTTCTTGATGAAAATGTTTGACAATGGATAACACAGACTCACGACTCTTCAACAAATAAGTCAATGTCATGCGAGAAAAATTATCTACAAAAGACATAAAATAATGAAAATCATTATAACTACTTTCTTTTACAGGACCCCAAACATCATTGTGAACAAGATCAAAGAGACGAAGAGCCCTTTTATTGACACGACTAGGGTAAGACATCCTATGATGCTTCCCCAACTGACAAGACTGACACTCTATAGTAGACACATGTGATAAATATGGTTCTAACTTCCGCAAACTCTCCAGAGAAGGGTGACCATATACGTAGTGCCACAGTAAGGGGGAACCACTCAAAAAGATAGTAGGGGATGGTGCAGCAGGTACTTGACGAGGCAGACTTGCACCATGAAAGAGGTAGAGATCTCCTTTCCTAGGCCCCCCACCAATCGTCCTTATACTCTTGAGATCCTGTAATACAAAACAAGAAGGACCAAATGTCACTGTACATTTCACAGTATCAATCAATTTTGCAACAGAAAGTAAATTGAATGGAAATTCGGGCACATAATGTACAGATTTGAGGTCAATCTTAGGAGTCAAAGAAACGGAACCACTTGCTAATACTTTCCGCACCGAACCATCAGCTAATGTCACAAACTGATGTGGAATATATGAGTCATAGGAGTGAAGCAATTTCATCATACCAGTTTTATGTTGCGAAGCTCTAGAATCTACCACCCGGGAAGGAGAAGAACCGGAAGCCATGAAGGAAGAAGCTGAATTACCAGAGGTGGAAGCTAGGTCAGTTGAAGACGGAGAGGCTCCCATGTTCAGATGTTGAGTGGCCCGAATAAAGGACTCATATTCTTTCTTGGTGATGGTAATTCCATAAGCACTAGTAGAAGAAGCAGTACCAATAGTAGGAGGAGGCTCAGACGACTCAGTGTCACCAGAAAAGTGAGCTATCCCAATAGGAGGCGCAAAGGGTCATCCATGTTTCTTCCAACATCTCTCAACAGTATGTCCTGGACGACCACAAAAAGTACACTTTGGCCTAGTGGATCCTCCACGTCAAACACCTGTACGTCCTCCTCTAACTACAGCAGCAACAGATGACTGAGACTCTCCAAAAGAAGGAGCTGCAGACAAGTGAACTGGTTCAAAATTTGATTGCTGCAATTTTGGAATAAGCTTCCTCCAAACTGGGAAGTTTATCAGTTGCTAGAATCAGACTTCGTCCTGAACAGAAAGACGAACTCAACCCATAAAGAAACTTCGTTGTAACTAGATCGTCCCTATCCTTGACTTGCTCGTGCGTAGTCACAGAATGGTAAAAACTAAACTCTTGGGCAATAGACTGTATCATCCCAAAATATTCCTCCAAAGACCTATCTCCATGTCGTTCTGCAAAAAGGCGATCATAAATCAGAAACTGTCGTAGAGCATTCTTCTCCTGAGAATGATGCTTCTTCACAGCATCCCAGATGTCCTTTGTTGTGGAGTAGAACATGAACCTAGCAGCAATACTAGGCTCCATACTCCCCCATAGCCAGGTTTTCACTAGACTATTGTGACGCTTCCATTCAGCATATCACTTGTCGTTCTCGGCAGGAGGACCAGAATTGACATGTTTCAATTTATCTCTGGACTCTAGAACAGTGTAGACAACATTTATCCACAGAAGATAGTTCTTCACATTCAGCTTGATGGCGGGAATAGGTGACGCCTCATTGTAGACAACAGATGTCTTGTCCTCCATAATCAGTTGTGATGTAGGGATCTTCGAACTATTGTTGATAAAGCAAAGATAGAAAGATACACGTCCCCGATAACAAACGAGGTGACAGATTGATACACGTCACGACAAAGAGAGGAGTAACGGAGAGATATATGTCACGTTACGAGAAACAAGATGCGTTTCGGACGCATCCACAGCCTCCAAACGAATACTTCCTAATCACACATGGAGGAGATGTGATCAGGAAGTCTCTACGTAGACGCGGACCCTTCGATCTGGAGTTTTAGAACTCCGTCTTAGCATTTGAAGATGCCCGCGCTACCGGCCAGAGAGAACGCCCAAGGTTGACGCACTGTTCACGCCGTCGTACTGTTCACGCCGGAATTACTATTCATGCCGTCGATACTGTTCATGTTGGAGTTATTGTTCACCGTTGTGGTACCATGTGAAGAATTAGGTTGTTGTGTTGTGCAGTGTTAGTTAGGGCAGCAATGTGTTGTCCTTCTTTTATTACTAACTGAGAAGGGAAAATTACAAGGAGGTCCAACAGTAAAGGTAAATGACATAAAAGAAATATAAGAAATATAAGAAACATAAACAGCTATATTAACATATGTAATGAACATACACGTATACAAATATTGGCATGTATATATATGTCTATATGTATATTTTTTTATGCATATGTGTGTATGCCTATGTGAAAGTACATATTTGTAAGTACATATATGTGTATTAAGTATATATGCATGTATATTAATACTAACATATATGTATGTATATATATATATGACTGCCTCGTACTATTCTGAGGCTTACGCCTCCCCTCACTAGGAGAAAAACGCCTCAATGCGCCTCACACCTTTTTGCGTACACACACACACACACATATAGAAAATGATCAATACCTTTATCACTATTCAAGACATCAATCTGCTTAGCTGCATATGTGCCTACTTATGCCTACAAGGTCACCCAACCGCACTGCATATTAGTAATCGGCCCAATAAGCGTGTTGGGCCCTAATGCAGCCAATTGACCGATTAATTGGCCGATCAAACAACGAATTTCTGAAAGGCCGAATACTTACACCAATACACACAGATACACATACACATAGATATTCACATTTTCACGTGTATAAGATTTAAATATTCACACATATACATACATATATAATATGCATACGCATACATATATGCATGTTTATAAGTATGCAATTCAATATTAATGCATATATGTATGCATATGACATACTTCTCAACAACAAATATACATACATATATACATATTTTAACATAATATACATGTATATCTATAAGTATACATTTAAATATACATAGTTTCATATTAGATATTATTTTATAAGTTTAGTATATCATTTTGCGGTTGTCTGTAACTATTATTTAAAATCCTCCAAAACTACATATACTACAATATACTATGGAACAAAATTTTGATCGAAATGGCAAAATTTTGGTCAAAATTTTGGAATTTTTTCCAATTGGGCATCAAAATGCGCAAACATAGGGAATGGGATGTAATTTTGTAAAACAAACTGCCCCTAGGTGCGAAATTTCACAAAATAGGGGTAAATTTTGCTGCATTATTGTGAAATGGTACAAAAACACATTTGTGTTTCAAAAAAGGGCAAAAAGCGGGCAACAAAGGGAAAAAAGGCAAAAAGCGGGAAAATTTGGGTTAAGCGACCAAAAAACGATCGGTTTTGTCTTTTGTTAGATCTGTTTAATGGACGTTTAATGAAAAATTTAAGCAGTTCAATGCTCGGCCGATTAGGCGGCCTCTCAAGATGTTTTTCAATACACTAACTTAATTAAATGCTACCGTTGTACTTTGTAAGTTTCTAACTTACAACTATAAGTTTTAACTTCTAAGTTGTAACTTGTGGGTTTATAAGTTAGTAACAGCCCAACAAATTTGATAATTTTTTCCATTTGTACACTCACTCATCAAGACATGGATCCCAACCTAACCTCTAAGCATATAAATTTATAATATAATCTAGTGTGTTTATGTCTAAACAGTGTGTTTGCACAATTTCATAACTTAATTCCTTAATTTTACCATCAAAATTGTCATCGAAATTCTGTCAAAACATTTCAGCTTCCTTAACGTACAAATGTGGGAACCCCCCCCCACTTATCCAACATGAAATATTATTGCATATTTGAGTAGATCTTGGCGTTTAGATCATCCTGGTAAATTTTCATGATTTGATTCCCTCATTTTGATGCCAAAATTGTCACGGCCGTAAACATCAAAATTTCCATCAAAATTTCTTTTTAGGCCATCAGATACGACGTCCAAATTGAACATTAAATTTTGTGTTGTATACTGCATATACTCTATTCAACGAACTCGGTAAATTCTACATGTATCCCAGTCATTGTCCATGATTGTGGTCATTGTCCAACAGAAGTAAAAGAGAAATTCGATAACCAGCAGAGGTTGATCGTGTGTCGTTAACAGGAGCTGTTGGAGATATGAATCAAAGGGAGGAGAAAGAATCAGAGTTCATTGTGGTGTTATTGTGAGTTACTTAAGTACCTAGTTTCTTATTGTGATGTTCTAGGAAGCACGGACACTTCCCGAGAGGTGTCGTGGCCGTGTCTGCCACGTGTCGGACGCGGACACGCCGTGGACACGGCTGAACACGTGGTGGACACGGCCCGAGCGTGTCCAACTTTTTTTAAAAGATTTTTGGGCGTGGACACGACATGGACATGGCTGGGACACGGCTTGGACACGGCCAGCCCAGTCCAGCCACATTTGTGTCCAGTTAAGTTAAAAAAAGACTAAACCCTTCCCTCCTATCAAATCCCCCCATATGTTTCCCCAAGTTTCCACGAACTTTGTCCTATCCTTGATTATTCCTCCCCCCTCTATATTTCTTCCCAGCAATTCTTTCCCTTCTCCCCATTTCTCTCCAACTCTCTTCTCCCTACTACTGTTAAGTACCAACGTTTCAATATCCATGTCACTTTTTACTGATTCTTCCCTCTTAATTTCTCTCCACCCTTACCAATGTCTCCTCCCCATCCTCTTCTTCTCGTTCTTCCCTCTCCCTCAAATTAAATTTGTTCAGTCCGGCTTTTCACCTCCCCCCTTTTTCTTCATTCTCACTGATGTCTTCTCCCCCTTCACCCCAATTTCACTCTAGATTCCCATTATTTTCTTAGTGCGGCCATGCCCCTTTACCTACCTATGGCTACTTTTTCTTATTCTTCTTATTTTTCTGTTTTGTTATAATGTTGAAAATAATCATTGTGGGTTCAATTGTGATATATGAATCTGTAATGTTTGTTATATCTTCGGATATCATTCTATGTTGGATTTATTTATTATTGAATTGATTTGATTAATGTTTATTACTGTCCAGCAGTCCTTGCTTTATGAATTTGAATTTTCAATTTGCTTTGTTTCATTGCAAACATGGACATGAATGTGTTTACATTATGTGAAGCAACCTGCATCCCGGTCGATACTATCGACACTCTGTCGATAGTATCGAGATCAGTTCAGGTTCAAGTTGAAGCCACCTGCATCTCGGTCGATACTATCGACATGTGTGTCGATAGTATCGAGATTGGTTCAGGCGAAAGACAATGTTCTGTCGATACCATCGACACTCATGTCGATGGTATCGACACCGGCACAGTGGCGGAACGGCAATCCAGCGGCAGTCCTATTTTGCTTATGAAATTTATTTTTTTACTCTTTTTCTCTCTTTGTACCTCATGTACTTACCCTAATATATATATACAAGTGTGTAGGCTCAAGCCCTACCCACGTTTGCTGCATCTTGCAGCCGACATGTGATTAGTGTTCCTGTCTTCTTCCTTTCTTCATTTCTTCTTACATGGTATCAGAGCGGAGATCGATCTAGGGTTTCTCCTTTCTCTCTCCGGCGGATCTCTCCAGGTCTCTCTCTCCTTGACGGTCGGCTGCTTCCCACCCGTCAACTTGGCGTAATCCACCGGCTGCGTAGACCACCGTTGGCTACTCTGGGTCTGCGGTAGATATCTAACTCTACCGTAGTCACTATCACAAAGCGGTTGAGGATCTCCAGGTGATCCAACGATCATCTAAAAACACCACCGGAGGACTAGTTTCGTCTCAGCCATCATCCTTGTCACACCTCCTCCATGTATGATTAGGAAGATCATTTGGAGGCTGTGAATGCGTCAGTAACGCATTTCTCCTTGTTTTTCTTCTGTGTGTGACGTGTATCTCTCCGTCACCACACTCTATTTGACGTGTATCAATCCGTCTATAATCCGTTCTACAATGGAGGATATCAAGACACCTATGATCTACAATGAGGTGTCACCTATCGCCTCCATTAAACTCAACGGGAAAAATTATCTTCTATGGATGAACGCCATCCACACCGTCTTGGAGGCTCGTGACAGAGCAAGGCATGTTGACTCGGGTCCCAAGGCATCTACTGACGAAGGGTATGCTGAATGGAAGCGACATGACAGTCTTGTGAAGACTTGGCTGTGGAATAGTATGGAACATGCAATCGCCGCAAGGTTCATGTTCTACTCTACGGCCAAGGAAATATGGGACGCAGTGAAGCAACATTATTCTCAAGAGAAGAATGCTCTCCGTCAGTTTATGATCTATGATCGTCTGTTTGCTGAAAAACAGGGTGACCGATCTCTTGAGGAGTATTTTGGGGCGATTCAGGCTCTTGCTCAAGAGCTAAGTTATTATCATCATGTGGTTGTTGCTGAACAAATAAAGGATAGAGATGATCTGGTTACAGCCAAATTCTTATCTGGGCTTAACTCGGCTTGTAGCTCCGCTCGGAGCGTTATTCTGGCTACTGATAAACTACCCAGTCTTGTGGAGGCTTATTCAAGGATTCAGCAATCTCTGTTTGAGTCTGCTTCCTTTGTTTCTGATATACCTTCTGGAGAATCTCATGCGTCTGTTGCTGCTGCGGTACGAGGAGGACGACCCGGTATGGGTAGAGGGCGTGGGACACGTCCGAAATGTACCTTTTGTGACAAACCGGGACATACAGTGGAGAAGTGTTGGAAGAAACATGGAAGACCTGCTGCACCACCTGTGGGGGCAGCACATTGTGCCACCACCACAGGATCCTCATCCTCTACAACGGTGGGTACTACCACTCTTACTCAAGAAGAATATGATCGGTTCATTCAGGCGACACAGCACATGAGTATGGGGTCATCATCATCTTCTTCATCGGCAAATCTGGCATCTACAGCTGGTAATCAGGCTACATCTCTCATAGCATCTGGCTCATCCTCATCTTGGGTGGTTGACTCTGGCGCCTCACAGCATATGACTGGTATGAGGAGATTGCTCCACACTATTGACTCATCTATTCCTCACCAATCTGTTACACTGGCAGATGGTTCAGTGAAAAGAGTTTTAGCTAGTGGATCTGTCTCCCTAACACCCAAGATTGATCTTAAATCAGTTCACTTTGTGCCTGAATTTCCTTTTAATCTTCTTTCTGTTGCAAAACTGATTGACACTAAAATGTTGGGTAATATTTGGACCTTCTTGTTTTATATTACAGGATCTCAAGAGTATGAAGACGATTGGTGGGGGGCCTAGGAAAGGTGATCTCTACCTTTTCAACGGTGACCGTCTACCTCGCCAAATGCCTGCTCCTGCTCCATCTATCTTGTTGAGTGGTTCCCCCTTACTATGGCATTGCAGATATGGACATCCTTCTTTGGAGAACCTGCGGAAGTTGGAACCAGAGTTGTCCCAACTATCTTCCTTAGAGTGTCAGTCATGTCAACTGGGAGAGCACCATAGGTTATCCTATCCCAGTCGAGTCAATAAGTGGGCTTCTTTTCCTTTTGAGTTAGTGCATAGTGATGTGTGGGGTCCTGTAAAAGACCAGAGTTATAATGGTTTTCGTTATTTTATCTCCTTTGTCGATGATTTCTCACGCATGACATGGATCTACCTTCTTAAAAGTAGAGAGTCTGTGTTGTCTATTGTGAAACATTTTCATACTGAAATTAAAGTCCAGTTTGATTGCAATATAAAAATTCTTCAGTCTGATAATGCTTTGGAGTATGTTCAAAAGGCTATGTCTGATTTTTGTAGCTCGGTTGGTATGATTCACCGCACATCTTATCCTCACACCCCTCAGCAAAATGGGGTGGCAGAGAGGAAGAATCGCCATCTTCTTGATATTGCTCGATCTATTATGTTTCAATCTAATGTGCCCAAGAAGTTTTGGTCTGAAGCTCTTTTAACTGCTTGTTTCTTGATTAATAGGCAACCTTCCTCTGTTCTTCAAGGACAGACTCCTTTTTCTGTATTGCGTCCCATGGACTCTCCCTATCCTATTCCTCTTAGTGTTTGGTTGCACTTCCTTTGTCCATAACTTTGACCCTAAGGCCGACAAGCTGTCTCCTAGGTCCATTAAAACACTGTTCCTGGGTTACTCTAATACGAGTAAAGGATACAAGTGTTACTGTCCTAGTCTTCGCCGCATGTTTGTGTCTAGGGACGTCACCTTCCATGAGACCACTCCATATTTCTCCAATGCTATGAGCAAGGGGGAGCAGTTGAGAGAGGGAGAGCCACCAAAAATACAAAATGAGAGACTGGCACCATCGGTGCAGAGTGAGGGAGTGCCACCTATCATTCCGGATTTTACTTCTATCCCGGATGAACAAGCAGGAGATAGACCTACCATTGAGCATTACACACATGTATACCATAGGCGAGGCAGGCAGGATCCAGAAGAAGTAGCGGTACCAGTCCCTGAGCCCTCATCATCGCCTTCTACTCAAGAGACTCCTATAGAGACATCAGATATCGATCTTCCTATTGTTGTTCGGAAAGGTACTAGGTCCTGTATTATTAAACACCCTATTATAAATGTATGTTGCCTGTCTCATCTGTCTAAGTAGGCCCGTGCATTCGCTATTGGGATTGATTTTGTGCCTATACCAAGAAACCATTCTGATGCTATGAAGAACAGTGGCTGGACACAGGCTATGCAACTTGAGATGTCAGCTCTCTTAAATAATGGTACTTGGGATCTGGTTGATCTTCCTGCAGGAAAGAAAGTAGTGGGTTGTAGATGGGTTTTCACTATTAAATACAATCCGGATGGATCAGTTGAACGGTTGAAAGCCCGATTGGTTGCAAAGGGCTACACCCAAACCTATGGTGTTGACTTCTTTGAAACATTTTCTCCTGTTGCTCGCCTGAATTCTGTGCGGATCATTATTTCTCTTGCTACTACCTTTGATTGGCCACTATTTCAACTAGATGTAAAAAATGCTTTTCTCCATGGTGATCTACAGGAAGAGGTATATATGGAGCAACCTCCTGGGTTTGTTGCTCAGGGGGAGTGTCAGAGAGTATGCAAATTAAGAAAAGCTATATATGGGCTGAAACAGTCACCTAGAGCTTGGTTTGACAAGTTCAGTGAAGTTATTCTTCAGATGGGTTTTTCTCGCTCCATGACTGATCATTCCTTATTTTACTCCAGCTCTTCTTGTGGATCCATTATTCTTATTGTATATGTTGATGACATAGTAATTACTGGCAGTGACACCATGGGAATATCTCGTGTCAAAGAGGGTTTGCAAAAACACTTCCATACAAAGGATCTGGGCAAACTAAGATACTTTCTAGGCATTGAAGTGCTTAGATCTCATGCAGGTGTCAATTTATCTCAGAGGAAATATGTGCTTGATTTATTACAGGAGACAGGCATGGCTGAATCTAAACTGGTATCTACACCGATGGATTATCACATCAAAGAGGTGGTTGATGATGTTGAGTATCAAGATCCAGGATATTACAGGAGAATAGTGGGCAAGTTAATATATCTAAACAGTCACTCGACCTGATATATCTTTTGTTGTGGGCGTCGTCAGCCAACATATGCATTCTCCACGACAGTCACACTGGACAGCAGTCTGCAGATTTCTGAGATATCTGAAAAGTGCTCCTGGTAAGGGTATCACATATTCTAGACAAAAGGCATCTCCATCTACTCTGTCTCTCACAGGATATTCAGATGCTGACTGGGTTGGTGATCATACTGATAGGAGATCTACATCAGGCTATTGTACCTTTCTAGGTGATCATCTTATCACATGGAAAAGTAAGAAGCAACATGTGGTTGCTAGATCTAGCACTGAGGCTGAATACCGTGTTATGGCCCATGCATGCTGTGAACTAAAATGGGTCAAATCTGTTCTATCTGAATTACAAATTTCTCTTCTACCTTCTATGGAGCTCAAGTGTGACAATCAATCTGCTATGCACATTGCCAGGAATCCTATCTTTCATGAGCGTACAAAACACATAGAGGTTGATTGCCATTTTATTCGTGATCAAATAAAAGACGGCACTATTGTGACTCCATATGTCAGATCTGAGGATCAACTAGCAGATATCCTTGGGTTCAGCAATCTTTCAGAGACTCTGCGGCAAGCTGGGCATACACGATGTGTACTCTCCAGCTTGAGGGGGAGTGTGAAGCAACCTGCATCCCGGTCGATACTATCGACACTCTGTCGATAGTATCGAGATCAGTTCAGGTTCTAGTTGAAGCCACCTGCATCTCGGTCGATACTATCGACATGTGTGTCGATAGTATCGAGATTGGTTCAGGCGAAAGACAATGTTCTGTCGATACCATCGACACTCATGTCGATGGTATCGACACCGGCACAGTGGCGGAACGGCAATCCAGCGGCAGCCCTATTTTGCTTATGAAATTTATTTTTTTACTCTTTTTCTCTCTTTGTACCTCATGTACTTACCCTAATATATATATACAAGTGTGTAGGCTCAAGCCCTACCCACGTTTGCTGCATCTTGCAGCCGACATGTGATTAGTGTTCCTGTCTTCTTCCTTTCTTCATTTCTTCTTACACATTAATTTCTGAATATAAATAGGTTATGTTTGTTGTCGTAGATGGTTTGTTTTTCTATTTTGATGAATGTGTTTTATGGATGATTGCATGTCTTTTAAGTAAATGAAATACAAACTCCACAATTCATTTTCTGTAATAGGATGAACATCAAAAATATATACATATATATGTGTAAAAAAATCGTCGTGTCCGGTGTCGTGTTCGTTTCCTAAATTTTGGAAAATCGTCGTGTCTCGTGTCCGTGTCCGTGTCTGTGTCCGTGTCCGTGTCCGTGTCCGTGTCCGTGTCCGTATCCGTGTCCGTGTCCGTGTCCGTGCTTCCTAGGTGATGTTGATCCATTATCTATTTTTCTCTCCTATCATCGGCATTGCTAGTTTCATGTCATCCAAGTATTTTTCTTCTACTCTCCGCAACCCCTCTCCCCATTGTCCATTCCTCCAAGGCTCCAACATTGTCCTCTGACTGCTCAAAAGAATCGATTTGGTTCTCAATTTTTCATGTAAAGCACCCTCATTGTTTGTTTCTCATATCCAATAATGGATCCAACTTGTTCTGTTAAGCATTGGGGTTGTCATTATCCTGTTTTGGTGCTCCTTGAGCAAGGGATATGGGAGACTGTAATCAGAGCTTGCCTCGTAGTAGCTCTTTGACAATGTCAAGTAAAAGCTTCTTCATCTTATATGAGGTATTTGAATTCGTATGCTCACATAAAAACCAATACTCCCTTTTTCCCTTTCTCACTCTAATCTTCGAATACTAAATTTTACATCCAACAAATATACACTTATATGCCTTGCATCTAATCCAATATGAGCATTTTTCATAAGGAAATATATAGGCTGCTTGCATAAATGGTTTGCTTTCTATTTTCCCATGAAGGGAATTGTTATAGATTGGTGAAGACCATATATGTTTGGGTGTTAATTGTTGAGAAGAAACTGTCTTTTGTGTCTTAACTCTGAACAAGCTGATTTGCATTTGGGGTCAATTGGTCTACTAGGAGTATACGAGAACAAGCTGATTTGCACTTAAGATCAGTTGGATTCAAAGGAGAACAAGCTAAAACACATCACATTCACAAGGAACTCTGATGTTTATTCTGAGATGGTATGCTTTCAACCATTGAAAGGAGGAAAAGCACAAGCACAAAAGCATCTGCCTTGGGAAACGTAATGGAATTTAGGCCTTCTATGAGCATAAATTGCAATTATGGCTCATAAGTGTAGTAATCCTGGTTTCATACAGTCATTTCAAGTGCTGCTAGGACCAAAATAAATCAAATTATTGGTTTTACGTAATGCATAAAGAGTATGAGTGTAATGCTGTTCGAGCACGATTTTTTGTGATCATTTATATACCTTTTGAGATTTTTTGAGGTCCTTTCTCCCTTGTTATATAATTCTTTTTTTGGTTTAATTTTCATAGCCACTAGTCCAGTTAGTTTAGCAGGAAGCCAAGAATGCTTTCGTTATTAATCCATAGTTCTTAAATATTGTTTAACAGAAATTAAGATGGTCTTGGATAAATGTGCAATATTAAGGTCTAAGGTTGCCATATTCTAGGTTGTATTTAAAAGTTCAGGGTCAAATACATAACAAGCAGATCCAAACAGTGTAAGATAATGACCTGCAAAATAAATTTTCTTCTGGGCTGCAAAATAAATACCCTCCCGTGATAAGTTCCACAGTGATAGCAGCTGGATGGTTAAAAGCAGGGCCAAATGTGTAAAATAATGGACGGCGTAAGAATTTTTCTTATAGCTGCAAAATAAATGCTCTCCATGGTGATAGAAGCCGGATTAGTGCTGGTCTGGGCCCTGCATACACTTGCCAGCCAGAAACAGATTTCCCTGAGACAAATGGCACAGGCGTCCACTGCCTGATTTGATAAAAAGACAGTTTGTATGGGCGTGGGGTAGGTGGTGTGGATGGGCACTTTTGTCATCCCTATATGTGCAGGGTGAGTATAACCGCCAGAGTACTAGGTTTAGTCCCACATTGGCTACCGCCCGTTTAGTCTTTCTTTTAGAAGCCTATATAAAGGCTCTATTGAGTCTTTCTTTAAACACAATTGATGAATGAGAATTATTTCCTTAATCATTTAGTTGTTTTCTTCTTTGTTCCATAGATATACATTAGGTGGTATCAGAGCCTAACCCTAACCTTCCTTAGGGTTGTGCACCTGCCCGCCGCCCTCTAAACCAAGCCGCCACCCTCCCCAACAAAACCATGTCGCCGCCCTTCCCCTGCCAGACCTAGCCGCCAACCACCGCAGTCTGCTTCCAACCGCCGCCTATAGTAGCAACAACCTTCATTGTCACTGTCGTCCGCTGCATACCCGTCGTCACTTCTGCAGCGCACTACAGATTCTCTTGCCGCCATCGTCATCCATAGCAACCGTCGCCGCTAGATCGACGCCTACAACAGCAGCCTCCTCCGACTCTAGTAAGCAACCCTTCATCATCTATAGCAGTTGGATCCACAAGGAGTCAGGAGGCAGATATCTTACTTCCTCACGAGATATTCTCTCCATCTATATTAAAGTCAAGGAGGCAACGTTTGTCACCAATTTGGGTAAGTTCTTTTCATTGTTTAGTGTGCTTTTTGCTCATCTTCTGCAAATTTCATACATTCACAAATGGGTCCATAGGGTATTTTGGTTCCTCTATCGACATATTGACAAGTCCCACTTTTGTGAAAGGTATTTTCCCTATTTTGTGTGCCACTTTACTATCATATTATCTGTCCCATTGTTTTTTTTTTAAATATAGGGTTGTCCATCAAAGAACTAAGTTTTTATAGACAATATTTTTTTGCTTATCTCATTTTGCAAATCATAATGTCGGGCCGTAGATCTAATAGCCCTGTCTTAGAACCCGCTTCGGATGCAGCCCCTGAGTCTTAACAACCCACGTTTACCCTCAATACCCTTGGCCAAGCGATCGATACAATCATGATTGAGCTCCATACTATTCGCAAACACATACACTACATGTCGGTCAAAACTCCGCACCTTTAATGGGGTATGGGATGCCACCAAATCCTGCAAATGCACCACAAGCCCCCCTTAATCCTACTCATCTGCAATTATGTCCACCGCAACTCCATGAGACCCCTACCTACCTTCCCTATGGAGAAGTTGACCCTTTTGCAGAACTTGATCCTTATTCACCGCACTCGTATGTGAACCACGCCCCTATCAACCACCCTACCATCATGCATCCCAAAGTGCCACCCTATAAGCATGCTATGCACCACCGCCACATCCCTCTCCATGTGCTCCTCGTGCTCTACAATTTGTTCATGCACCTCATCACCAACCATCGGCTTCGCCGCATCCTCCCATGGCACCTCATCCTCGACCCCCTAGCCATGATGTTTTCATTACCCTGTCGTGGACCTGTTTTGCCTCACAATCCATACGGTCAATACCACCGGGGACCTCATCCACCACATCATAATGATATCACTCGACGTGTTAAAATAGATAAGCCCACCTTTGATGGGAAACTTGATCCTAAAGCTTTTCTCGATTGGATTGCTAGTTTGGAAGATTATTTCGACTGGTATGACATGACTGACGCCCAACGGATTAGGTTTATTAAGATAAAACTCAAAGGGTCGGCCAAGTGATATTGGCAAGATGTCCAGCACGACATGGAGCATACTGGTCAACCTCCCATCCTCTTTTAGGATGAGATGAAGAGTAAGCTCCGTGACCGTTGTGTACCCGCCCAATACCAAAGACAACTTCTTTCTGACTGGATGGCCCTTAGCCAAGGGTCATCATCTGTCTAAGAGTACATGGAACGGTTTGAGGAGGCTAAGAACCGTCGTATTCACAAGGATTCTGATTAGCAACTGGCCGCTCATTTTGTGCACCGTTTTCATCCCGATATTAAACGAGAAATGGAACTACAATAGTATGACTCCTTGGACGACGTTTTTCATCGTGCCCGAAAGGTAGGGAGTTACCTACAGTCTGCTTCTCGTGATCCTTCCTTTTCTCATTTTGGATAACATACTCGCTCAACCAATAACCGCTCCACTATCCCATCTCACTCTGTCTATACCCTACCTCAACCATCTACCCAGAGTTCTTCACCCCTTCCTCTAATAAAGGCAAGGAAGTAGTACCAACTCCAGTCCAACCTCCTCCATGAGGTCGTGAATGCTTTCATTGTCAGCACGACTTACCTAGTTGCCCAATTCCCTCGTCATGCTCTTTTAGTGTCCTTCAATTCTCCTGATACCACCCCTGAGGATGACATTGAATATGAAGATGTTTTCCCTGCCTCTAAACCTTCTAATGATGACGTTGATTACAATTATGATTATGATCCGTCATATCTCCAGGCCATGCATGTTTCAACTGCCCCTTCGGAAGGGGATGAATGGAAACGCACCACCCCCTTCAAGACCTTTAAACACGCTGATAAAAGCTACAAACTACTCATTGATGGTGGTAGTTCTCTCTAAATCATTTCACCCCATGGATTGAAGCGCATGGAGTTGCACCCAGAGCCCCATACTCAGCCACATAAAGTCCATTGGGTGAACCAAATTCGCATGCCCATCGCCCAACGATGTCTTGTGCCCATCACTCTAGGTGCTTATTCAGACCACATTTGGTGTGATGTGTTGCCTATGGATGTTGGCCATGTCACTCTTGGTCGTCCTTGGATTTATGACTTAGATACCCACAATGAGGGATGTTCCAACGTTTATACCTTCAGGCACAAAGGCAAACACATACAATTAGCACCTACTCAATTCATCTCTCCTATGAAAAAAGAGTCCACCGCCAGATCCGAGACCTTCAAATCCCAGCACTCTCTACACCTTGTCACCCGAAGAGAGTTGGAAGAAGCCAATCACTAATTTGGATGCATGTATGTCATATATATCAAAGAATCAACTCCTATGTCCGATTTTCATCCATCACCACCAGTACTTGTCTCCCTTCTTGACGAGTTCAAAGACATGACACCCACGGACCTTCCTAATGAGCTCCCCCTTATTTGTGATATTAGCATGAGATTGATTTGGTTCTAGGGTCTTCGCTCTCTAACCGATCATTACTGTTTGGACCCGACTGAGCAAGTAGAATTGAAAAGCCAGGTTGATGCCCTCCTTCTCAAAGGATTCATTCAAGAGAGCAAGAGTCCTTGTGCGGTTCTTGCTCTCTTTGCCCCCAAGAAGGATGGTATTTGGAGAATGTGCCTAGATTGTCGACCCATCCTTAAGATCATTGTCAAATATTGTCTCCCTATTCCACGCCTTGACAACATGCTTGATCTATTGATGGGATCACGCTATTTCTCCAAGATTGATCTCCGTCGCAATTACCACCAGATATGTGTACAGGAGTCTCATGAATGGAAGACTGTCTTCAAAACACCATATGGATTATATGATTGGTTGATCATGTCGTTTGGCATGTCCAACGCACCCAACACCTTCATGAGAGTCATGAACCATGTGTTGCGGCCATTCATTGGTGATTTTTGGTGGTCTACTTTGATGATATTTTGATTTTTAGTAAGACCAAGGACAAACACCTGACTCATCTCCGACTTATCTTCAACACACTTTGTACTGAGAAATTGTATGTCAATCTAACGAAGTGTTCTTTTCTTCAAGATAAAGTCCTTTTCCTTGGCTACTTTGTATCTGCTATCGACATTGAGGCTGACCCCGCCAAAATCAAAGTTGTCACTAATTGGCCCCAGCCCACCACGATCTCTAAGCTACGTAGCTTTCACGGGCTGGCTATTTTTTAGCATCGCTTTGTTCGAGGATTCAACACCATTATGGCTCCTCACTGAGTTACTGAAGTGTGACAAATTAGAGTGGACGCCATCTGCCACACGAGCTTTCGAGGCTGCGAAAACTAAGTTAACTGAAGCTCATGTTCTTTGCCTTCCTGATTTCTCACTCTCGTTTGAGGTATCTTGTGATGCTTTCGGTTGGCATTGGAATGAGTTTGCCTTCCTGATTTCTCACTCCCATTTGAGGTATCTTGTGATGCTTTCGGTTGGCATTGGAGGCGTTCTGAGCCAAGAAGGGCATTGTTGCCCTTTTCACTGAGAAACTCAATGACGCAAAGCGTAAATGCTCCACTTATGATAAAGAATCCTAAGTTGTTGTGCAATCTCTACGTTATTAGAGGCATTATCTTCTTGTTGTTGCTTACTTCTTCTCCAGATGATCATGAAGCTTCTGCGATTGCTACCTACTTGCTTGGAGTACCTACTTGAGGGGGAGTGTCTCAGTGTTTTGAGTGATTAATTGTAATATTGAGGGGGAGAAAATTCTTGTATGGGCTGGTTTATCGTTTCTTTGTTTTTTAGTCCAACTCTTTGTTGCAAGCTGATGTGGGATTCTTCCAACTTCAACTTGAGGGGGAGTGTTGAGAGTTATTTAGTTATTATTTTTATTATTAGTTTGTAATATGGTCCTAAGTGTTTTGGCCCATTAAGGTTGGTCTTATGTCTGTACGCTTCCATGTCCTCCTATTTATAGGAGTAGGGTTTCTTCTATATAATACAACAAGTAGTCGTCTTCTTATTATTGCAGAGAAATTAGTTGTAAGTTCCATATTTTGTTAATTTAACTAAGTTTAGTCAACTAAGGTTTCAACTTTCGGCTATAAATACCAACCTTGGGCTACATGTCCCTGCAGACTAATGTGATTATGAAAATGAGTTTTTAGGGAATCGGTTCCCCATCAGAATTCCTCTGTTGTTATGTTGTAGAGAAGGAAAAGTTTTCAGGGAAGAAGGCAAAAGTCAGTGCAAAGCTTTCGATTTCATAAAACAAGTGAGCCTCGAGGAAAAATAGCAGGACACAATAGTGAAGTTTCAAAGGAAGAGGAATGAAGTCACTTATGTTAAGGAGACGACTACATGTGTACTTACACGTGTATTTGTGTCTATCGGTGTGCTATAATACACATTCAAAAAACTGTATTTCATATACTTTGGACCCAAGTCATATGCCTTTTCAAAAAGTTAATTACAATAAACTACTCGCACACCTGATCCTTAGCGGCAGCCATGTGGTCACCATGTGCTCGTCTCTAGGTCCAAGCCCCACCACTATCCTCATCATGGTACACATCCTTGAAGGAGCTGAAACAACACCCATTCCAATTATAGCAATAAGTCTCCTTCCTTTTAGCAATGAGGCTCATGCTTGAAGAACACTTCACTCCCTCATGCCTCTCAAGCCACCTCTCATATTTGAGTTGCACGCCATGGTGTTCAACGTAGGCCACCTTGCCTGGGGACATACGCCTTAAGTGTCACAATGTGCACTTTTAACACCAACGTTGTGCTACCTTTGAGCACCAAAAAAGATGAAGGGTCTGCTAAATATTGTATTTTTCAACTTGTCTTACCTTTTTCATCGTATATTTTTTTTTGTCCATATGTTGAACAAAGAATACATTTGTCATTGCTAACGATTCCCCAAGACGCTTTAACCACTAGTTTGATCGAGAACCATTAGCTTGTATAGGTGGAAAATTGGTTTTAACAACCTCGCTCGTAAAGTCGTTGAAGTCCTCATACTTCAAAATATGTACTTGGTAGAGCCGATATGATGTGAACTTCAAGTCGAATGGGTGATATATTAATGTAAAGCAAATCGATAAACTAAATTACCAAATAATATGAGAATAAAACTAACTCCGCACTAATTTATATCATCATTCGTCAAAATTCTACCTCAATGAAGGATACATGGGTCTCCATCAAGGGAAGAAAGAGAACTAAACCTTTCTAGGATAGAATCATTGTCCTCATCAAATTTTGCAAAAAAGGATAATAATGCATAACCACACAAAAATAGTTAAAACAATAAACTCTAATATGGAAGTGATTACATAATTGAACATTGGCACCTACACGAATAAGTATTGTGTTAATATATGTCTTTATTTACTGTTCTGTTAATTTACCTTTCTATTTGGACCTACATGTAATTGTTCCACTCATATATATATGAGGGTACACACATTGTGTAACCCTACGCTTCCCAAATCTATTTTGTCTCATGGTACCAGAGCAGGTTTAGATCCAGAGAGCCGTCTCTCCTTTCTCTTCCTCCCTCCCTTTCTCTCTCTCCCCCCTCGCCCCCCCCCCCCACCCGCCCCGTCGGCCGGCCCCAGCGCCGCCGTCGGGCGCCAGGCAGCAGCAGTCGTGCGGCTGTCGCTGCAGCGCGAGCACTGCCGGCAGCCGGGCCAGCCGCTGCCAGTGCTGCTCACCACCGTCTCCTTTCGTGGTGTGATCTGCTCGTAGTTGCACTTCGATCTGCCGGTTCCCAAACACTGGTCTGAGGTTTCGTCTTCAGATCTGCTTTCTGCCTGCCCGTGTAGGCCTGTGAGCCACCGAGTTTTCTGATGCGCCTCGGCGTAGCCTGTATGTAACTGGTTCGTCCAGTCGTTCCACTGTGCCTACTGCCGCCTAGCTGAGGAACTAGGCGGTCGTGTTCTGCCTGTGCCTGCTTGTTCTTCTCACTGTCGGTGATTGGTGCTCTGCCTGTCATGGCATCTTCACATGAGGATCTGTGTCGCCATGTTACTACTGTTAAACTGGATGGAAGAAACTACCAGCACTGGGTTTGTTCCATGCAGATCTATGTAAAATCTCAAGGGAAACTGTCACATTTGACGCGTGATCCTGTGCCTGCATGGAACAAACCCAGTTAAAGATCTTGTGCCTGCTGCCACCGCCGACTCCAAGGATGTCAAAGCATATGATGACTGGGTTAAAGATGATTCTACTGTTATGACTTGGATTCTGAATAGCAGTGAGACAAAAATTAGTGTCACCTTATTATACCTGCAGACAGCCAAGCAGATGTGGGATCAACTTGCTAGTACATACTCTCACAGTCATAATCCAAAGAAAGTCTTTGATATCAACAAGCAACTGAGTCGTCTACACTTCTCGGGATCTGATCTTACTGACTATTTTTCTGCTTTCAAGGGACTTTGGGGGGAATTGGAGGCCTACCATCCCTTGTCTACTGACTTGGCTACCATGCAACGTCAACGCCAGGAGTTGCAAGTAGTCCAGTTCCTGTGTGGCTTACCTGACTCATATGCTGGGGTTGTGGATCAAATTCTGGACAGTGATCCACTACCTACTCTACAGAGTGCTTTTCAGCGTCTACAACGCATGTCGTCATCCTCATCTAAGTCACCTTCTGATACTGGTGATACCACTGCTCTTGCTGCTATATCTGGCCGTGGTCGTGGCCGTGGACGTGGTCGTTCTCACAAAACTCGTCCTCCTCTTGGTGCTGGGAGGGGGAGGAGTTCTTCTGGACGTAGAGCACCTTCTGGTCCTCCTTATGTTGCACGGCCTTAGACTGGTCAACGGTTCTGCAGCTTTTGTGGCCGGTCTAATCATGTTAAAGAAAAATGCTGGGAGAAATATGGAAAGTCCGCCTGGGCTATTGCAGCTTCTGATACCCATGCTACCACTAAGGTAGTGTCACAGCCTACTGCTACTGATGCATCCAGTTCTACTACTGCCGACTTCATCTGTGCTGAGGTGGAGCGTCTACTGCTCGAGCGTACTGGGTCATCCTCTGGAGCTGCTTCTGGAGCTCATGCTGCTACATATTCTGGTTGTGATTCTGCTTTCATCAGTGCCCCCTCGCCTAGTACTGGTAATAAAAAATGGGTGATTGATTGGGGTGCATCGTCTCATATATCTGGAAATCGGTCTTTGTTTAAAACCTTATCTAAATCGGTTTCTAATTCTTCTGTTATGCTGGATGATGGCTCCAAGACGGCTGTAGCTGGGGTTGGAGACATAATTTCTCAATTTTTGTTAAAATCTGCTCTATATGTGCCTCGATTTCCGCTGAACTTATTATCTGTTAGAAAAATTGTGCGTAGCCTGAACTGCAGTCTCACATTCATTCCTGGTATTTGTACTTTTCAGGACCTTCACACGAGGATGAAGATTGGTGGGGGCATGAAGGACCTAATGGCCTATACTATCTGGATGAATTGAAAAAGACTGACAACTTGACGCTATCTTCCGCTCTATCTTCATCAGTTTCAGCTTTACATTGGCACTACAGGCTGGGACATCCATCTTCTAAAAAATTAAAGCATGTTATCTCTGGTGTAGGAACGCACAGTTTTCAGTGCGAGTCGTGTCAGTTAGGGAAATAGTCTAGAACTGTATTTCCTAAAAGGTCCCAGATTAGCAGTAAAAACATTTTTGATCTTGTTCATTCAGATGTATGGGGTCCATGTCATGTGCCAAGTTTGTCTGGCAATAAATACTTTATTATGTTTATTGATGATTTCTCTCGTGCAACCTGGTTGTTTATGTTGAAAAATCGGTCTCAAGTGCTATCTACAATAAAATTCTTTTTTGCTGAAATAAAAACACAATATTTTGTGCCTATTAAAATTCTGAGAACTAGTAATGCTTTGGAGTTTGTTCAGAAAAATGTTGAATTGTTTTGTCGATCTGTGGGTACTATTCATCAGGCATCTTGTGCTTATACACCTCAACAAAATAGAATTGCATAAAGGAAAAATAGACATTTACTTAAGGTTGCTAGAACCATAATGTTGCATTCTAATGTACCTAGACATTTTTGGCCAGAAGCTATCCTGACTGCCTGTTTTCTGATTAATAGAATGTCGTCGTCTGTTATTGACAATAAAATTCCAGTTCAGGTTCTCCAGCCTGATGTACCTCCACGGATATTTGGCTCCACTTGTTTTGTGCGGTTACTTGAACCAAACTATTATAAATTATTTCCTAGAGCAAAAAAATGTATTTTTCTAGGTTATTCTCGTACTGAAAAAGGGTACCGGTGCTATAGTCCTACTGGGGAAAAACGGTTCACAAGTAGTGATGTAGTCTTTTTTGAGGATACGCCTTTTTACTCCGCTAAAGGAGATACACTGGATTCTGATATAATCACAGCACCATTGCCTGTTACGAATGATTGCACCTCTGACACCACCTGCTGAAACTACTGCTCCTCCACTTATTGTGTATAAACGCAGGAACAGGTCCCAAAGTACTCAAGACCCCCCCATGCAGCACCAATCTTCTCCTCAAGAAGGTCCCACTCCTGCTGAGGTACACTCTGACTTAGATCTGCCTATTGCTCTCAGAAAAGACACTCGTTCTTGTACTTCTCATAATATTGCTAATCATGTTTCTACTGCAAATTTGAGTATTCATGCTAGTAACTTTGTAGATGCTCTATCTGCTATTGTTGCTCCTAAGACTGTCCATGATGCCTTACAAAGCTCAGCCTGGATGACTGCCATGAAAGAAGAGATGACTGCTCTTACTGACAGAGGAACTTGGGAGCTGGTGGATCCACCTCCTGAGTGCAAACATGTTGGCTGCAGATGGGTTTATGCTGTAAAGTATCAACCTGATGGAACGGTGGAACGTCTGAAGGCACGACTGGTTGCAAAAGGGTATACTCAAACTTATGGAATTGACTATTTTGAGACGTTTTCGCCTGTTGCCAGACTTAACTCTGTCAGAATTCTTCTTTCTGTTGCTATTAACCTTAATTGGCCTCTTATTCAACTGGATGTTAAAAATGCCTTCATGTATGGGGATCTTCAAGAAGAGGTTTATATGGAGCAACCTCCTGGGTTTATTGCTCAGGGGGAGTCACATAAAGTTTGCAGGTTAAAAAAAATCTATTTATGGACTCAAGCAGAGTCCTTGGGCATGGTTTGATAAACTGAGTAAAATCCCGACTGCTTTTGGTTTTTTGAGGTCACAGGTTGATCATTCTGTATTTACAAAAAAGACTCCTTCTGGTATTGTCATTCTGATTGTTTATGTTGATGATATTGTTCTATCTGGCAGCGATCATTCTAAGATTCAGGCCACTAAAGCACACTTGTGCAAACATTTTGCTACTAAAGATCTGGGGAGGTTACGATATTTTCTGGGCATTGAGGTATCTAGGACTTCTAATGCTCTTGTTTTATCTCAGAGGAAGTATGTTTTAGATCTGTTACAGGAGACTGGGATGCTTGGTGCACGTCCTGCTGATACTCCTCTGGATCCCAATATTGATTGGGATGATGATTCTTCTCCTATGTTTCCAAACAGTAAAAAATATAGAAGACTGATTGGTAAAGATGATCTATCTGACTGTTACTAAAGCTGATATTTCTACTGCAGTTGGTCTTCTTAACAGGTACCTGGATAAGCCTAGACAGTGTCACTGGGATGCTCTCTGTAATATTCTGAGATATCTTAAGAAATCACCTGGCAAAGGCCTCTACTATAGAAAGCATAGACACTGTTCTCTGGAAGACTACTCTGATTCTGATTATGTTGGAAGTAAGATTGATAGAAAATCTACTTCAGGCTACTGTACTTATGTTGGAGGTAATCTGGTCACTTGGAGAAGTGAAAAACAAAATGTTGTTGCCAGATCTAGTGCAGAAGCTAAATATAGGGCAATGGCCCACACTGCTTGTGAGCTCCTATGGGTACAATCTCTTCTGAAAGACTTCGGAGTTGAATCTTCTGCTGCTATCCCTATGCACTGTGACAATAAAGCTGCTATCTTCATTGCTAATAATCATGTATATCATGAGCGCACAAAGCATATTGAAGTCGATTGTCATTTCATTCGAGAGACTATCTTATCTGGCAAGATCTGCACTCCTTTCACTCGCTCAGAAGATCAAGTTGCTGATATGTTTACCAAGTTGCTGGCCAAGAAACATTTCAACTCGCTTGTGGACAAGTTGGGCATGATTGATATCTATGCTCCAACTTGAGGGGGAGTGTTAATATGTCTTTATTTACTGTTCTGTTAATTTACCTTTCTATTTGGACCTACATGTAATTGTTCCACTAATATATATATATGAGGGTACACACATTGTGTAACCCTACGCTTCCCAAATCTGTTTTGTCTCATACCAAAAGGTGTGTCACGCCCTATTTCACAATGTCTTGTACCATGCTTTAAAATGAGTGCATAAACAACAGCACGAAGAAGAAGAATTGGCATGTAGCCAAATGATTTCCACAACTGTTAGGGGAAACAATCTCTAAGATAATATTAAAATTCCAAACATTTGAAAACTACTTTGCAGCCCTTGGGGCAAACTAAACTCAAATGAGGAAAAATTGAACTAAGCCTATCCAGATAAGATAGAGTGCATACATATATATCTGAACAAAATATAGAGACCGCTTAAGATTAACATAATTAAGCTTGGGGGGAATATCACAACAGGGTTTTGTGGGTTTAAGGGAAATGTTTGTTTTAAAAGATGATAAAGAATTTGCAGCTTGTTTCACTTGAATGAATGCATAAGAAGACAACATTAATAGTAGGTACATAACTAGGAGTTTAAGGAAACTCAACCTGAGCTATAGCAGCAACACGTTCAGCTAAAGTTCCATATGCATGAGACAAATGTTTGCTAACAGAACTGTCCATTATACCAGGAACAACTTTACCAGTATGTGTCTTCTTCATGCGGGTATACTGCTGAGAAATCACAGTAAATGATGAGGGTTCCCACCCTTCAGCTCCGACAATTTTTAGGTGATTGGTCAAGCATCCATTGGAGGGCTTCAACTTTCCAGACTTGATAGCAGCATCAACAGCATCTTCTGCCATGCTGAGAACAATGTTGTATAAGCACAGTAAATAATGCATACTACTGGATAAGAAGAACTTAGGATTCTTCAATTGAAATGCATGTTGGGCATATTCAAGAGTTTCTGATATTATAAAATGAGTCAAGATTTGATATATATATGGCCATTCATTCACTACCCGTGCGGGTAACTAAGGTTGATTACCCGTGCATCTGTTTTTGTAATAGGAAGACACATATTTGTAATGGGACAGCCAAAACTATAATAAGAAGACCAATATTGTAATAGAAAGACTCGTTTTGTAATACATCGTCAAATTATTTACTGTTTTGTCATCAATATCATTTTTACTATTTTCAAAGGGACAATAAAAATTTCATGCTGTATTTACAAAACGAGTCTTTCTATTAAAATTTTGGTCGTCTCATTACAATCATGTGTCTCCCTGTTACAAAACAGATCCACGGGTAACAAAAATTAGTTACCCGCAAGGGCAGTGAATATATACCCTATATATACATATATATAGGGTGATGATCCTATACGAGATGTTTACCATGTCAGAATGCGAGGAAGCAATGGCTATTGCTGCTTTGTTCCGAGTTACCTAGGGAGAGCCTACCATTCATTGAATACAAGCGACACGACATCCTACTAAAAGACGAGCCCCACTAACAATATACAAAGCATACTATCACATCACCTCTGTACTTCCGCCCCTTGATCTCTGTTCCAAGCTAGTATGCTAATTGAATTGCAGACCACCTTGTCTTCTCCAATTCTCCACCTTCCATGTAAGTCACTAAATTGCACGAATATAACATTTTTTAATTAAGAAATGAAAAGACAAATTAAATGATGCACCCAATTTCCATCTTATGGTCTTACAATCTCATGATCTAGTTAATTAAACTAGTGATAAACTAAGAAGCACGGATACGGATACGGATACGGATACGGATCGGATATGGGTACGGGTACACGGATACGGCAATTTTTGAAATTATAAGATACGGGTACGTCATGGATACGGCAATTTTTTAATATTTATTTTAATATTTTTAAAAATAACCAATACATTTATTTTAAAAATAGATGAAGAGAATCAAATTTCATTAAAAAATCACAATATTTCTAAAGAAAATGGAAACCAATACTATAATATCAAACAATGATTTAAAAAGGGGTCTTTCATTCATATTAATGTGAGACAAGTTACAAAAAGACATGATAATATCATATTCTAAACCTTTCACATTTCATGTATCATGTAATGTTGTGTTGTAAAGTGAGTTGTGTCATCTATGATACCAAACTATCTTCTCTCATGTATAGCTAGCTACTATGAAGCACGGATATAGATACAGAAATGCATACGGGTACGGGTGCGGTACGGGGATATGACAATTTTCGAAAATATAAGGTACGGGTACAACATGGATACAACAGTTTTTTTAATGTTTATTTTGAAATTTTAACAGAAAACACCAATTTCATTCTCAAATCACAATACAACAGGGGGAGTCTAGAGTTGGAAGTCACGTGGTTTTGGGATTTTGAGGGATCACGCGAGTGGGGTGCTCTCTTGGCTGCTAAATGGGTTGGTTGTATCCTGGCTGCATTGAGGTCATTTCCTGTTAATAAAAAAAGGAATACGACTTAAGAAGTATTTGGTATGTATTAGAGAATATCTAGGGAGTATTAGTATCAAATATGTATTCAATACTGGTAGGACACCTATTTTGGAGTATCGGTGCTTCATAGCGGGAGACATAAGGATGGGGATGCAACGATTATCTTCAAAGGAGATGAAATAGATATTGTCTAGATAGAAATCCAGAATAAATCACAATGGATTTAATCACCAAAACAAGAGGCATGTTAACCCAACGATACTAAATTGAAGCCTTTCATAGAACATGGAGGACATCAATGTGCATAAAACTTGCACCTTAGCAGGGAAAGCATCCGGAAGTACCATGTAAAGGTGAATGAATTGGTTTGCAATAAATAATAAACAAAAATCCAGATTACATATTGAAGTTCTTTAAAAAGTGAAATCCCAAAAAACATAGGAGGTAGAAACAATAAAGAGAAGGAAGATTGGCATTTAGCAAGAGGAATGGTAACTAACCTTGAACTACTTCAAGGAAGCAACTATGACAGCCTTTGCTGCAAGCTACTACTTAGCATAGAGGGTTGAGACATGAGCTGGTGTCAAATGCTAATCAAGCAATGTCATACCCAGATTTTTTTTCTAGTTTTTACTGACTAGATACGGCCTGGATACGGCAGGATACGAATTAGGAGTATCTGATTCGTATCCAGGAGTATCCACGGAGTATTGGTATCCAATACGTATCGGATACGGGTACGGCACCTGTTTTGGAGTATCTGTGCTTCATAGGTGATAAACAAATCAACTTTTGCACCCACAAGTGTGCATACAAAGATCACCCGTGTAAGATTAATTGGCACGTTTACATTCTCAAACACCAATGCAACTGTCAATTAATTGACGCATTAGATTTTCATGTGTGTGCAACCCTACAGTAATTGTTGTCCATTTTTTCTCTCTCTCATTCTGGTTGTTTGCTCATACAATCATATGTTTTGTTTTCTTTGTAACTGCATTTATGTCATCTCCCATATCCGACTTGAGTTTTTCGGTAAACGTTTGACAATCCAGGCTAGTTCCGAGTTTAGACAAACTGACCAAATCTCGGGACACGGTTTGTTTTGGTTTCTACTTTTCACAATCTGAGTTATTTATAGTTCACACAAAATCAAGATCAGGGTTTGTTTCGGGTTAGTCTAATACAAGATCAAGGTTATGCATAATTAAAATTAGACGCACCTAGCTTATAGGCTCTAATTATAACGAATCTCAGTCAATTTTGGGTTGAATAGGTTGATCACCATCTGGATATGGGTAAGTTCTAGGTTCTAAATGTTAACAATTTGGGTCTGTTATGGATAGTACAATGACCAAACTCTAAGCTTGGGTCGGGTCTGGGCCTAGATGTCAAAAAATATGAACAGCCTTTTCTTACCCTGAAGTATACTAATTATCTAGGGCTAGATTGAATTTGGAGTTGAGCAAGTTCTTATCTAGGGATGAGCATCAGACTAGGTCGGCCCAACTCGACCTGGTTCGGTTTTGGGTTTAAACAGGCCAACCAAATTTTGGGATCGGGTTGGTTCCAGATTTTTAGGATTGGATATATCGGGATCTGAGTTAGTTCTAGATTAGCCTAATACAAAATTCAAGTATGTAGAACTATATTTGACACAAGCAGCTTACAGTTTACTACTCTGACGAATCCCAATGAGTTTTGGGATTAACAACTGATCAAAATCTGCGTCTAGTTTAATATTAGGTTCTAAACTTAGCAATACCGATCTGTTCTGGGTTCACAGAGTAACCAAAATCTGTAGACCGAGCTAGTTTTAAGTGTCACTCCAAGAATCATTGGAACAACAATCAATGACACGACGTTGGATTTAAGAAAATAAAATTATTGCCTAAATATTCATATTTCATCACTGTATAATGTATTCAATTCATATATTACGACTTAGTCATTATGAGTTTAACACCCGTGGTGTCAATCTTTAGGTGAAAGTCGTAATTACTTAGGGATTAGGTATTAATTGTTAACCAATATCATAATCAATGAAATAACTCCGCCTATGTTTTCATATTTTGTGTAAATGTAGCCGGTCCCAAGCCCGGGTAAAGGAGGAGGGTTGGTGGTAGGTTGACAGCCAGCCTATAATAACTTTGTCACTCTTTCTATGACATGGATCCTTACAAGAATCAGAATATGGCCCATGATAGAGCTGAATGGAAACGAAGGATCCATGAAGACGACCCCAACATAGTTGGGATTGAGGCTTAGATGATGATGATGATGATCGTAATCAATGAAATGATAGTCCACGTAGTGATGCGAGGATGATTTTTTGTTGTCATTTACTTTATTGTTCTTTGATAGAGGTAAAAGTGTTATTGCTGGTGAGGGGTAGCTTAGATTGTGCAACTAGATACTGCCCAATGAAATGTTTCGGGTTTGATCCATTCTAGATCACACCTTTAAACTATTTACCCTTCACATAGGCCGGAGAAATATGTAGTTTAATTGCTCATGTGCATGCTCACTTGAAATTCGGATTGGTTCACCAAGTGACCCTACTTAAAGACAACTCCCTTATAAAAAACAAGGTCAAACAAGTTTATTTGGTTAATGAGATTCCCATTCAAATCATATGCTTTCCGGTAACCAAATTCCAATCATTTAGCTTAGTATTAACTCAATGCGACAAAGGTGAATTTCATATAAACAAATGCTAGGAAGCCTATGGAGTTGTGATGTCATGCGTATATGTCAATATATATGGAGGGGAAAGCCATTCGTATAGTGAATGGTACGTGGTGGTTGTAATTTAATAAGACAAAAAAGGCCAGGAATCCGAGGATAGCGATATCCAAAACTTAACATAAGATTCATTATTAAAAGGAGCCGTACAAACATCACATCTACAATCAGACCTTCTATTGACTAGATGAGATGTGAGTAGGAGAATGCTTGACTTGAATAGGAAAACTGGGAGGAAACGGAACGAGGCACGGGATAGTACTATTTCTCAACCCATGGTTGGGAGCTCAACACGGCGGGCGCGGGCGCCATCCTTCCTTCTTTCCCCGCCTACATACATACATACATACATACATATATATATATATATATATATATAAAGAGAGAGAGTCAGGCTAGAATGCACTCGAGTGTATTTAGAGCAGAATACACTCAAGTAGTTTTTCATGATGCAATATTATTTTCAAAAATTTAGTCCGTTGATCTTCTTAATCATCTTGTGAATAATTCATATACAAAATTTGAGCACATTTGGATATTTATAGGTCATGTTATAAAGACTGCAAAAATTATGCATTTCAAATTAGTTGTGCGTCGGTTTTGTTGCCCTCGGATGAGTGACTTACACTCATCCAAATGGACTCAAAATTTGTATGTAGCCTAATTATATTATGACAATGAAGATCAATGGTTTACATTTTGTAAAAAAATAGTCTTGATTAGGTATTAATTGTTAACCAATATCATAATCAATGAAATAACTCCGCCTATGTTTTCATATTTTGTGTAAATGTAGCCGGTCCCAAGCCCGGGTAAAGGAGGAGGGTTGGTGGTAGGTTGACAGCCAGCCTATAATAACTTTGTCACTCTTTCTATGACATGGATCCTTATAAGAATCAGAATATGGCCCATGATAGAGCTGAATGGAAACGAAGGATCCATGAAGACGACCCCAACATAGTTGGGATTGAGGCTTAGATGATGATGATGATGATCGTAATCAATGAAATGATAGTCCACGTAGTGATGCGAGGATGATTTTTTGTTGTCATTTACTTTATTGTTCTTTGATAGAGGCAAAAGTGTTATTGCTGGTGAGGGGTAGCTTAGATTGTGCAACTAGATACTGCCCAATGAAATGTTTCGGGTTTGATCCATTCTAGATCACACCTTTAAACTATTTACCCTTAACATAGGCCGTAGAAATATGTAGTTTAATTGCTCATGTGCATGCTCACTTGAAATTCGGATTGGTTCACCAAGTGACCCTACTTAAAGACATCTCCCTTATAAAAAACAAGGTCAAACAAGTTTATTTGGTTAATGAGATTCCCATTCAAATCATATGCTTTCCGGTAACCAAATTCCAATCATTTAGCTTAGTATTAACTCAATGCGACAAAGGTGAATTTCATATAAACAAATGGTAGGAAGCCTATGGAGTTGTGATGTCATGCGTATATGTCAATATATATGGAGGGGAAAGCCATTCATATAGTGAATGGTACGTGGTGGTTGTAATTTAATAAGAAAAAAAAGGCCAGGAATCCGAGGATAGCGATATCCAAAACTTAACATAAGATTCATTATTAAAAGGAGCCGTACAAACATCACATCTACAATCAGACCTTCTATTGACTAGATGAGATGTGAGTAGGAGAATGCTTGACTTGAATAGGAAAACTGGGAGGAAACGGAACGAGGCACGGGATAGTACTATTTCTCAACCCATGGTTGGGAGCTCAACACGACGGGCGTGGGCGCCATCCTTCCTTCTTTCCCCACCTACATACATACATACATACATACATATATATATATAAAGAGAGAGAGTCAGGCTAGAATGCACTCGAGTGTATTTAGAGCAGAATACACTCAAGTAGTTTTTCATGATGCAATATTATTTTCAAAAATTTAGTCCGGTGATCTTCTTAATCATCTTGTGAATAATTCATATACAAAATTTGAGCATATTTGGATATTTATAGGTCATGTTATAAAGACTGCAAAAATTATGCATTTCAAATTAGTTGTGCGTCGGTTTTGTTGCCCTCGGATGAGTGACTTACACTCATCCAAATGGACTCAAAATTTGTATGTAGCCTAATTATAGTATGACAATGAAGATCAATGGTTTACATTTTGTAAAAAAATAGTCTTGATATGCAAACACACTTGAGTGTATCAGTGCGATCTGTACACTCGAGTGTATTCTAGCCTGCCTATATATATATATATATATATATATATATATAGAGAGAGAGAGAGAGAGGCTAGAATACACTTAAGCATATTCAAGCCTCAATACAATCAAGTTTAGAGCCATAGGATTACTAGATCTTAGATTAGAAAGAAAAGTTGTTGTGTCACGACTGAAACCTCCGTTACGTGGTCCCATCATTCATGACCTCCGTCCTCTCGTCTGTTCGGCTTCTCACTTCTCTCTCCTTTGTTCCCTATCGTCATCTGTGTTCTTTTCCTTTCTTGGCAGAATACTCCCTCCCTCCTCCGTTATCCTTCTCATCTTTTCATTTTATCAGGCCACCAGCCAGTGATGAGTCTGCATAATACCGATATAGCAGGTCGCGACTAGATCACAACTTTGCCTAGATGTCCAGATTAGCATGCTTACACAAGGGAGAATATGATTTTTTAAAACAATTGAGAGGATGAATTTATGATGAGTCTGCCGAATATCGATAGCTTGAACCCCAGAAGCTTGATTGGATTCAATCTATGAGCGCACCAAATGTTTTGAACAGGGCTTTAAGGTAGCAGGAAAAGCTCCACTGGTCATGCTTAAACTCCAAATTCACGCTATGGTGCTCCCATATTTTTTTCCCAGCACAGTCACTTTGATCCGCAGTAGTTAAAAATACTTTACAAACTAATTGAACATTTGAAGAATATGGAAAAACACCATGCTCGGTGACTCCCATATAGATAATAGTAAATCAATGTACTACATATCTGCCGTGTAGAGCCATTCTTCTACTCTTGTTCTCTATGAACACTAAATGTATATGCATCTTAAAGAAATGAATACTACAATTTGCCTTCCTAAACAACAAGTTGGTCAAGAGGGTACGAGTCATCAACCTCCTCATCTGACCACCCATATGGTTTCTGTAATCTCATACAGTACATAGTTGTAGAGAGGAAGATGAGATGTAACGTTACAAAGATGTTTGAACATGTTTATCTATCCAATTTTATTCATGGTGCAGAGAACTAAGTGTTTGTTTTATTGGTATGAGATCACGGCCATAAACCATATTTTTCATAATCCTAAGATGCACCGTTATTCTAGTTTACATAGAGGCAGTGACTTTAGTCTATTTCATGTCTTCCACGTCCATGAACAACCCCATAATCATCCACAACAATTACGAATGAGAATCCTGGATCACCCTACCATAAAACGTTATTCTCGCTAAGCATGCCTCTACCTCTACAATACAACATCACTACAATCATCATTGCGCCTAAGACCTCCCTTTGTTGCCTTTCAGGCGGCACAACAAGGATGCTAATATACGTATACATTATTAAAAAAACTAGTTGTTAAAAATATTGAAATTTGGTCCATAAGAGCATCGTTTGTTGAGTTGCAGATTCAGTTTGGTCTACAAGAGTCCACTTCATCACAGTACTTTGGTCGCCGGCCACCTAAGAAGAACAACACCCTTCCTTCCCCAGGATGCCTTCCTATTATCGGTAACCTGCACTAGTTGGGCTTACGCCCACACCAAGCGCTTCAAGCTCTGGCAATCCAGAACTGACCTTGGATGTTCATCTTCCTAGGATCAAGGCCCTTCCTTATCGTTTCCTCCGCCACCGCCACCCGTTTTGTCCTCTAGATGCACAATCTCACCTTCTCCAGCCAACCGCGGAATGGTGCAGCTGAGCGCCTCTTGTATGACAAAAGTGACCTTGGGTTCTCACCGTACTGCGAGTACTGCTTCCAGGCTAGCCTTTTGTGCCTACAATGTACCTTCTAGTTGATATGCTAGCAAGAGGTTACCAAGATTGTGGAGAGGTTAAGGCAGCAGGCACGGGCCTTGTGAAGGTGGATATGAGCATGGCTATTGCCGAGCTCACCAACAATATCATGTGCTGGGTCGCACTAGGGAGGAAGTGTAAGCATCAAGACACGATGCTGGGATGGACGAGCAGCTGTGACGATGAGAAGGCAAGAGCAGAACACAAGATGGTATCGCTTGATGATCGGCAACTACCTGTCCTCGTCGGCGCTTGTTCTTCAGCTTCGTCGGATGAGGCAGAAAAGTGGAGACGCGTGAAGAGAGAGGTGAAGAGGAAAGAGACGAGAATGAGATCATGTAAAGAGAGAGGGAGAGAGATCAGGAGACGGAAGAGGGGTGGGGTCTTCTGCAAACTCACGGAAGCTAAGCGCTTGTGAGTGGGCTACTGTGATTTTTTTAAGGGAGAGATTTGATTTGCATCCAACGGCTAAGAAGTTGAGTGTATTTAGGATGGAATACACTTGAGTGTATTCTAGCGTGTCTCTCTCTCTCTCTCTCTCTCTCTATATATATATATATATATATATATATATAGAGAGAGAGAGAGAGTCAGGCTAGAATACACTCGAGTGTACAGATCACACCGTACACCCCAATGGTGTTTGCCTATCTAGACCATATTTTTCCAAAATCTAATCCATTGATCTTCATAGTTACAATAATAATAGGACACATACAAAATTTGAACTCATTTGGATGAGTGTAAGTCACTCATCCAAGGACAACAAAATCGACGCACAAAACTAATTTGAAATACATGATTTTTGCCTCCTTTAGATGCACGACCTATAAGTGTCCAAATGAGCTAAAATTTATTATATAGTATGTTCTTATGATAATTAAGAAGATCAACGGTTTAGATTTTTCAAAAAGTTACTGCATCTTCAAAAATGACTGAGGTGTACGGTGCCTCCGGTACACTCGAGTGTATTCTAGCCTGTATATATATATTGAGAATTTTATAATAATAGCTGAAGAGAAATTCGTAACAGGTTTAAAAATGTGAGCCATAATGAAGAGGAGTTCTATTGTCCTAAGTGCCACGAGCTACGAAAAATAAGCAAGTTGGTGCAAGACTACTTGGGAAAAAAGAGATCCCGAAATAGGTCCATTTAGCATGCAAAAGCATAGGGGGGCTGAGGCTAGGGGTAACTAATTTGTGATGGCCATCTATGACTTCCCCTGTTCAGCCCACTTTCATCACAATGGGCCATCACGGTTTATGGGGTGCAATTGGGAAGAATTTCTTCCTTGAACTTCACATATACACTCAGATACACACTCAATACCAATAGACGCATATATAATGATTGCATACACATATATGTCCATGTATATTAAAATATAGTGGACCAGTAGAGAAATTTTAGAAAATTTCTGAAAAGTAACTAGTTTCCATTTGTTCTACTTCATTAGACCTTGGCTTACCACCTCGCTTGCGTTCGGCCTATGCATGTTGTGGGTCCTAGGGAGAGAGTTTCTTCCTTTGGCCCCTCACACATCAAAAACCATATGTAGACTGAAGTAAACTATATTTGAAGTTCATAATAAGAGCTTAGGCAGTGCATAGATGTCGCAACTTTAGAGGACATCACCTAGTTGACTCCACAGCCTTGAATACAGCATATTCAATTTCTCTCGAACAAAGTGGCAGTCGACCTCTATATGTTTTGTCCTTTCATGAAATGTCGGGTTGATCGCAATAAAAATAGAAGCCTTGTTGTCACTGAACATCGGTATAGGACTGGAGTTAGATATGTCAAATTCTTTGAGGAGGCTTTGGACCCACAGAAGTTCACATGCATTGTGAGCCATGGCTCTATATTCTGCCTCTGTACTGGATCTAGCTACTACAGTCTGCTTTTTGCTACGCCAAGTAACTAGGTTGCCACCCACAAAGGTGCATGTAGATTTACGATCACATCGACTTCCTACATAGTCCGAATCTGAAAAACCCGAGGGTTGCAATGGCGATGCTTCTTATATAATAATCCTTTTCTTGGAGAACTTTTGAGATATCTCATAATATGACAGACAACATCCTAGTGACACTGTCGAAGTTTGTCAAGATACCTGCTTACGAATCCAAGAGCAGTAGTAAGATCAGCTCACGTAACAGTGAGATAAATAAGTTTACCAACCAATCTTCTGAATTGGTGGTGATCAACATAAGATGGGGAATTTTCATCGTCCCAGGCAGTGTTTGGATCTAGAGGGGTGTTGGCTGGTTTGCAGCCAAGCATACCAGTCTCCTGTAGGAGATCAAGAATATATTTTCGTTGGGAAAGACACAGTCCTGCAGATGATCTGGATACCTCAATGCCTAAAAAATATCTCAGCTTCCCAAGATCTTTGGTGACAAAATGCTTTTCTAATTAAGTTTAGTAGCATGAATTCCAAAGGTATCACTGCCAGACAAGATAATATCATCAGCATTCCCTTTCTCCGGAGTCCATCTTCAAAACTCTGCATTTATAGATTGCGGGGAGTGGGCTGCCGTGTCTATTCTACTCTCGGAGTGCCGACGAGTAGAAGATGGTTACGCTATTGGTTACTTGCTCACACACCATCGGGCATACGCCCATATCCCATAGAGTTTTGGCTCACCTTGCCAGAGGGCGGTGTGCCATGCCCTTATCGGATGGGTGTTATTCGTTCCCTCATCATATCTCCGGCCACATGACTTTTTCGGAGGTAGTTGTGCTTAATGGTGTGTATGGTTTCCTGATAAACACAGAGTGATCCGAGTGGGAACGACGAAAAGCCAAAAAAAATTTAAAATCCGACTAAGCTTGTCGAACCAGGCACGAGGACTTTGTTTTATACCGTAGATGGCTTTTCGGAGTTTACAAACTCGCAAGGAAGACTCCCCCAAAGCAACAAAGCCCAATGGTTGCTCCATGTAAACTTCTTCCTGCAAGTCTCCATACAGAAAGGCATTCTTGACGTCTAACAGAAATAGAGGCCAACTTTGTTGACAGCAACAGAAATCAAAATTCGAACAGAATTTAATCTTGCTACAAGGGAAAAAGTTTCAAAGTAGTCCACACCATAGGTTTGTGTGTAACCCTTTGCCACGAGACGAGCTTTCAGTTGCTCAATCGTGTCATCTGGTTGATATTTAATAGTGAAGATCAAGCGGCAGCTAACAGTAGAGCAGGTTGCAGGACGATCCACAAGTTCCCATGTCTTGCGATCAGAGAGTGCTTGCATTTCAGCCTCCATAGCTTGTCTCCATGCAGGAATAAGAAGGGCTTCTGCAGCAATTTTAGGAATAGAGACAACAGAGATAGTAGTAGTGAAGCATGCAAAACGGGTATTCATATTAGAAGATGAGCATAAATGACTAATAGGATGTTTTGTGCAGGAATGAACACATTTGTGCCGACTGATAGGTAGGTGTAAGTCAGAGGTTACCTCAGGTGTCTAATGATCATCCGCAGAAGGACGAATTGGTTGTGGAGGGGCCATGGAGAGATTAGTTGTCTTGGGTCTTCGCTTGTAAACTTGCAAAGGTCAATTTTCAGGTGTCAGCTCAGAAGGATGTGCGATCTCCACAACATCAGGCAATGGTGTGGGTGCCAAAATGTCACTTGGTAGTGATGCCCCGTCATCAGAATAATATGGCATATGCTCAAAAAGCACTACATCAGCACTTACATACCATTGTCTCATAATCGGATCAAAACAGTGATATCCTTTCTAGGTGCTAGAATATCCCAGAAAGATACAATTGGTGAGTGAGGATCAAGTTTTGTTAACCATGGGCGAAGGTTTTTGACAAAACAGGTACATCCAAAATATGGGGTGGGTCATAAAAGAGTTTGGCATCAGGATGAAGGATGTTGTAAGGGATTTGATTGTTCAAAACAGACATGTGATTGACAAGACAGCAAGCTGTAAGACAGCCTCAGGCCAGAAATGTTGAGGAACTTTACAATGAAGAAGTATTGTGCGAGCAACCTCTAAGAGATGGCGGTTTTTCCTTTCAGCAACTCCATTTTGTTGTGGAGTGTAGGGGCAGGTAGTTTGATGTAGAGTTTCGCGGACAGAGCAAAATGATGTCACCGATTTTTGCATAAATTCAAGGGCATTATCGGTGTGGAAAACTTTAATGGGTTTGTTGAATTGTGTGTACTTCAGAGAAAAAATGTTAATATTATCCAAAATAGTGTTGCGATCTTTCAGTAAAAACAACCACGTAGCACAAGAATAATCATCTATGAAGGTCATAAAGTATTTAACTCCAGAATGGCTAGGAATAGAACACGGACCCTAATTATCCGCATGAACAATGTCAAAAATGCCTTTTGATCCAATATCTTTCTTAGCAGGAAACACAACATGAGTTTGTTTACCCAACTGACAAGATTCACAAGTAAATATTTTTTCAGATAAAGTAGGAAATAAGTGCTTCAGTTTTGCAGCTGAGGGGTGGCCAAGGCGGTAGTGCCACTGTAGGCCCATCATGGACGTTGACAGAAGAGCAGATGCCAATGGTGGTTCGTCCAGGTAGTAGACTCCATCAGGTCCCTCATGGCCCGAACCAATCCTCGTCTTTGTGCGGAGATCCTTCAAAACACAACTAGAAGGATCAAATTTAATGGAGCATTGAAGGTTTTTCATAGTCTTACTAACAAAAAGAAGGTTAACAGGAAACTTTGGAATATATAAGACAGATTTCAGATTCAGATTACGAGACAAGGGAACAGTTCTAATGCCATGAACAAAAGTTTTAGAACCATCCGCAACAGTAACTGGTGGAATCTGAGTAGTTTTAGTAAGAGCAAAAAATAAGTTGATATCGTCGGCCATATGAACCGATGCACCACAGTCAATACACCATTTATTGTTACCAACAGATGGAGTGGCAAGCAAAGCAGAAGATCCAGCAGTTGACGTAGATGGAAGCTGAGACATGCATTCCTAAAAAAATTCTCGAACTCGGAGCGAAGCCAAGCAGGAGAGGGCGTAGTGGGTGCGTGTTCAGATGCGGTAGTATCAGTCGAGGTATCAGTAGAGGCCTGGTTTGCCCAAGCAGGCTATACCGTGTTAGATCCAGCATCGGTCTTCATTGTGATTGTCTCATCCACAGAAGTTGCAGAATCTAGGACCAACAGGTTGTCCTCGACCGGCAGTAGTAGATGTACGACCGCCGCTAGTAGGGAGACGACATCCACGACCGCGGGTGTGACCTCGTCCACAGCCGTAATCAGCGGTGCGAATAGCAAGAGCAGGATGTTTGACTGTAGGGGTGGAGATCACAATTGATAGATGTTGAACACCTTTGAGGACGTCTCAAAGAGTGGGCAGTGGGTCACTAGATAAAATTTGATCGACCACCACAGAAAAGGAGGATGGAAGGGCGGCCAAAAATTGGACGAGTTGCAGTTCATTGTGTTGCTTTTGGGCTTCTTTGATGTCAGCTGTCAAAGGGTGATAAATCTCATATTCATCCCAGAGGCCAGAGCATTGATTATAGAAATCTTCAACATATGTGTCAGGAAAATTCCTTCTTGGCCAGAGTCTTGAATATTTCAAAGACTCTCTTGAGATTTTGTTGATGAGAGTAGAGGTGAGATAATTGATCCCACATTGCCTTAGCATTATGAAGGCAGAGCAAAGACTGGTTGATATGTGGTTCGGTGCTATTAACTATCCAGGACATAACCCCTGAGTTATCTTTGCTCCATTGAGCATAAGCTTGTTTGGATTTTTCATTTGCCGCGGCTTCAGGAGGTGGTAGAGATTCAGTGGTGAGATGAGAGTAGTGTCCTTGTACTTTTGCATACAAGATGAAGGACGCCGACCAGAGGTGATAGTTAGATCCATCAAGTTTCACTGTGGTGACACAGAGAACGGGGAGGCTCAGTGGATGCCATGGCAAACATGGCAGGAGCAGCAGTAGATCAGAACACATATGTCGAAACCGCAGTCAGAAAAGAAAGGTCAGAGTCAGCAGTGAACCCCGTGACGGGGCAGCAGTGGGCAGGAGTGGATCTGACGTATCAGATCATAGATAATCCACGATTATGTATCAAATCTAGAAGAACCCGCAACGGAGCAACATACAGCATAAGTAGATCTGACGCATCAGATCACAGAACCCCTCGTAGGAGGCAGCAGAAGATATAGAAAAATCTACGTCAACATGGAGGTAGAATTATTCCACCATGAGGCGTAAGCAGGTAGAGAGCGAAACCCGATTAACCCCTCAACGTGCCAGAACTAGAAAGTTACCGGAGATGTTCAGAGAGTACTAGGGAGGAGAAGAAAGGATCGGGGTGGCTTAGCCGGATGGAGAGACGGTAGCGGATGGATAGGGTGGTGGTGTGGAAGAGGAGATGGAGAAAAGGAGGTGGTGGAGGGTTGTTTGTAGGGTGGGGAAGGGACAGCGACAGGTTGTTGGCTATGAAGCACGGATACTCCAAAACAGATGTCGTACCCGTATCCGATACATATCGGATACCAATACTCTGTGGATACTCCTGGATACGTATCGGATACTCCTAATTTGTATCCATCCGTATCCAAGCCGTATCCAGTCCGTAAAAACTAGAAGAAAAAAAAATTTGGGCATGACATTGCTTGATTAGCATTTGACACCAACTCATGTCTCAACCCTCTCTGCTAAGTAGTAGCTTGCAGCAAGGCTGTCATAGTTGCTTCCTCGAAGTAGTTCAAGGTTAGTCACCATTCCTCTTGCTAAATGCCAATCTTCCTCCTTCTCTTTATTGTTTGTACCTCCTCTGTTTTTTGGGATTTCACTTTTTAAATAACTCCCAAGCACCGATAGTCCAAAATAGGTGTCCTACCAATACTTAATGCATATTTGATACTAATCCTCCCTAGATACTCTCTAATACATACCAAATACTTCTTAAGTCGTATTCCTTTTTTTATTAGCGGGATATGACCTCAATGCAGCTAGGATACAACCAAGAGAGCACCCCACTCTAGACTCCCCCTATTGTATTGTGATTTGAGAATGAAATTGGTATATCTGTCAAAATTTAAAATAAACATTAGAAAAATTGTTGTATCCATGTACTTGTATCTTATATTTTTGAAAATTGACGTTTCCCCGTACCGTACTCGTATTCATTTATGTATCTATATCAATGCTTTATAGTAGCTAACCATACATGACAGAAGATAGTTTGGTATCACAAATGACACAACTCACTTTACAACACAACATTACATGATACATGAAATGTGAAAGGTTTAAAATATGATTTTATCATGTCTTTTTGTAACTTCTATCCCACATTAATATGAATGAAAGACCCCATTTTAAATCATTGTTTGATATTAAGGTATTGGTTTCCATTTTCTTTAGAAATATTGTGATTTTTAAATGAAATTTGATTGTCTTCATCTATTTTTAAAATAAATATATTAATTATTTTTAAAAATATTAAAATAAATATTAAAAAATTGTCGTATCCATGACGTACCCGTATCCTATATTTTCAAAAATTGTCGTATCCTCGTATCTATACCCGTACCCGTATCGGATACATATTTGTATCTGTGCTTCCTAGGTTGTTGGAGGTGGTGGTGGCGGCGGGTGGGCTGGAGGGTTTGGTGGTGGCGGCGGGCTGGTGGAGAGGTGTGGCGGTGGAGATGAGAGGGTGGTGACGGGATTAGAAGAGGAGGGAGGGGATGGCGGTGGAGAGGAGAGGCTGGAGAGGCGGGATTAGGGGTGGGCTGCCTAGCAGCAGCGGCGGCAGAAGGGGAAGGGGTTGGGGCGGCGGCGGCAAGGAGAAAAGGAAGGGAGAAGGGGGGAGGGGCGGCTAGGGTTATGGGGGCATGGATTTTAGGGTTTGGATGGGAAGGGATTAAGGAGGATCTGGATGCTCTTATACCATCTAAAATAAAGAGAAGAATGGTATTAGTTGAATTTAAAAGGAGTACAATGCATTCTCTTTCTCTTATATCGGATAAGAGAGGAGACACAAAACAGAGATGAGCAATATGGGACAAAACAACACAAGTAATGTGTAATTGAGGCACGTGACACTTGGAGAAATATAAGCATATCTCTATAACTGCCAAGTGAAAATTAGGTGCAAGGAATTTCCTATACCTAGGAGTAGTGTTAGAGAGTACATATTAGCAATTTAGTTAATAGGTTAATTAGTACTCTAGCAACTCAATTTTATTGCACTCGACGACAAGTTATTTTCTCATTGCTATTTTTTAATATCAAAGTTGTGAATTGTCAGTTCCGGTGATGGGTGCCTCCTCAATTCCACCAATTCCTTTCCCACCCTTCCCTAGGAGCAAACTTGCTCTAATATCATGTGAGAAATAGTAATGAATGTATTGAATTGATTCGATGAATAAAAGACATACAGCCATCGTACAAAATTTCGATCGAAATTGCGAAATTTCGATCGAAATTTCCGATTTTTTTCCAATCGGACATCGAAACACATGTACGCAGAGAATGGGACATCATTTCGCAGAAATTTCGCTAAAATTTCGCACTTAGGTGCGAAATTTCGCAAAACAGTGCAAATTTCGCCCAGTTTGGGCCATAATTTCGCAAAATGGCACAAAATTTCGATAGAAATTTTGAAATATTTGTTCCTAAGACTGCTGCCACTACATGTTAGGTATTTTTGCGATTCTCTTTGTATCTTTTGCTTATAGAGGCTATTTTCTTTGATTCTAAGGTACGTTTCCGCTATCCCTAGCCCATGTATACCTCTTTCTATGTTTACACTCTTCTAAAAGATGTGAAGAGATACTATGAAAAATAACAAAGTTCTAAGTGCTGCTACTACCTACTACATGTTAGGTATTTTGGCGATTCTCTTTCGAAAATCACATGAACTACAAACAAACTTGTGGATCTATGAAATAATAGTATTAAGTCTGCAATTCTACAATAAATTTGTTATTATTACACATATGTATACATAAAATGACTTTAAAATAATGTATTTTCTTTGATCTATGTATACATGACCCATGTAACCTAACTAAATTTGAACACTAGACTTATATAAGTTGTAACATGTAAGTTTGTAACTTGCAACTGTAAGTTTTAAGGTCTAAGTGGTAAATTGTGGGTTTATAAGCTGTTTACAGTCTAACAGACTTGACAATTCTGTTCATTAGTGCACTCACTCATTAAGACATGGATCCCACCCTAACCTCTAAACATATAACTTTAATATATAATCTAGTGTATCTTTGTCTAAACATTGTGTATGCAAAATTTCATAATCTAATTCCTTCATTTTGTCATCGAAATTGCCATCGAAATTCTGTCGAAATTGTTCAGCTTCCTTCACTTACAAATGTGGGAGACCCCCCACCCCACATATCCAATATGAAATTTTATTGCATATTTGAGTAGATCTTGGTGTTTAGATCGTCCTGGTAAATTTTCATAATTTAATTCGCTTATTTGGTCATCAAAATCGTTAGGGCCGTAAATATCGAAATTTTGTGCGAAATTTTGAAAAATTTCTGTTTCTGGGCCATCGGACACGGCATCGAAATCGGACATTTAATTCTATGCATACAGCCATGTCCTATATATAGGAGCAAGGGAGAAACCCTGAGACTTGAGACACAAGTAATCTAAATGGGCCGAGACACTAAAGGCCCACTAACTAATTAACCTATTAACTAAATAGGCTAATATGTACTCTCTAACGAGTAGTATCCCCTTTTCCTTCAATTCCTATGCAGCCTCAGATACCTCCATATGTAGTGAAGTCGCTATATATATGCATGTGTGGTAGAAACCTGGCCAAATGTGTATTTGGATGGATAGCCTGATTTGGAAACATTGTTTAATGTATAAGCCTCTACAACTCCCAAACTCAACAATTAATTAATCTATAATTGGGCATACAAGTACATAAACATTGCATAATGAGACAATTATAGGAAATCAATTCCCTATGAGCCAAAATTTCAATAATATTCATCTATCTGCCCAGACATATATTTTTTAGGCTCGTACTTATTAAGAAAAGAACTTAAATCTAATTCTTGTGCCAATTGCCACAAGTGACCAATTTCATTTTATTTTTAAAATCTCTGAACGCCTAATTTATAACCAAATAAAACAACTTAGAAATAGATCCCTGAAATCAAAATTAAGGTCCTCAAACTGAAACAAATGTTTGGTAAGTCCTAAAACACAATTCTTCATCATCATCATCATCTTAGCCCTAATCCCTATCATATTGGAGTCGCCTATATGGATCCTTCTTTTCCAATCAGCTTTGTTATGGGTCATACTCTGATCAAGATGCAAATATTTTAAATCTCTCTTTATAAGCTTGCTTCTTTTAATTGTGCTTGACTCAATAACCTTACTTCAAATAGGTGAATTTGTTGGTCTGCGTTGCACATGTCCATACCATCTTAGACGGCCCTCACGCAACTTGTCATCAATGCTCACCACCCCCACTTTTTTCTGATATAGCATTCCTCAAACGATCTTTTCTTGTCTTGACACATCCATCTCAGCATACGCATTTCGGCCACATTCATCTTGTTGAGAGCTTGTTTCTTCACGGTCTAACATTTGCTCCCATATAGCATGGCTGACCGTAGAGTTGTTCTATAAAACTTGCTTTTTAATCTAGGAGGGATCTTCTGGTCACATACTACTCCAGTTGCACTCCATTTCAACCATCATGTTGTGATCTTGTGACAAACATCATCTTGAACATCACCCTCCCTTTCAATAATAGAACCCAAGTACCGAAATTTATCACATATTGGTACACCCATTCCATCCAACTTGACCCCACCATCACAATTATGGATTGGCTTAAATTACAATGTATATATTCTATTTTGCTTCTATTGATCATAAATCCATTAGATTCCAATGCATTTCTCCAAATTTCAACTTTATCATTCAATATTTCTTTTCTTTCCTCAACAACACAATATCATCAGTAAATAACATGCACCAAGGGATATCATCTTGAACATGCTTTGTCAACTCATCCATAACAAGAACAAGTAGATATGGCTTGAGTGTCGCTCCTTGATGTACCCTAACATGATAGGAAAAGTTGGTGTCTCTCCTCTAGGAGTCATAAACATTTGCAATTGAGGCATCATACATGTCTTTAATCAGGTCAATATATTGGATTGGCACGCCCTTTTTATGTAAAACCATCCATAACACTTTTCTAGGTACTCAATCATAAGCCTTTTCCAGATTAATAAACACCATATGAAGATCTCTTTTGTTTTCTCCATACTTCTTCATAAGCCTCCTTATCAGAATAATAGCATTTGATGTTGATCTTCCCGGCATAAAACCAAACTAGTTGTCTGATATTTGTGTTATCAATCTTCTCCTTGCTCAATAATTCTCTCCCAAAGCTTCATAGTGTGACTCATCAATTTCATACCTCTGTAGTTTTTGTGCAGCTCTGAACATCTCCATTATTCTTGTAGATCGAAACTATAGTATTATTTCTCCGCTCATCCAACATATTCCTTTTCTTCATAATCTTGTTAAAGAAATTCGTTAACCACATAGCTCCTTCATCCCCCATACTCTTCCATATATCAATTGGAATACTATCTGGATAGCATGCCTTTTTCATTTTCATCTATTTTAAAGCAATCTTGACCTCAGATAGTGAACCTCGTCGTGAGTAAGTATATCATATGCATTCATGTCACCCGAGTCTCTTAAATTACCGGTAGTATCTCCATTTAAAAGCTTATGGAACTAGTTTCTCCATTGATTTTTTATATCATTAGCCTCACCACCACTCTACCATCTTCATTCTTGATGCACTTTACTTGACTCAAGTCTCTTCCTTTCCTATCTCTTATGCTAGCTAATTTTAAATATGTTTTTCCCCTTCTCTAATGTCCAACTTCTTATATATCTCATCAAAATATCTGAACCTTGCCTCTTGAACTATCTTCTTAGCATCTTTCTTTGCTTGTTTGTATCTCTGAAAAGTTTGCATCATCTCTAGATTTGGGCAAATTCCTATAAATCTCTCTTTTGAGTTTAATCGCCTTCTTTACTTCATCATTCCACCAACAAGTCTCTTTCAATGGAGGCCCACACCCTTTGGACTCTCACAAAACTTCTTTGGCAATTTTTGGTATGCAACAGCTCAAATGTTGCCACAGAGATAACACCAGACTCCAAGTTTCAAGTTCTCTCGATAAGTTTATACTAAAATGTTGATTTCTTTTCTCCTTTAAGATTGCACCACTCCTTCTATCTTGACTTCTTTAATGCTTACCTTTGTTGATTTTCATGTTAACATCCAAAACCACCAACATATGTTGGGTGGTGAGTTCTACACCAGGGATCACTTTACAATCCGTGCATACTTTTTGATCCATCCGTCTTGTAAGGAAGTAATCAATTGGCTACAATTGTACCCATCTTAAAGGTAATAATGTGAGGATCTCTTTTCTTGAAATACTTGTTTGTCAAAATCATATATAAGCAATTGAAGTACCCGGGTTCGAACCTCACCGAAGTAGCCCGGGTGGTAAGAGCTCGGTATGTCCCAATGAAGGACCCGGGTTCGAACCTCGTCGAAGGCACTTTGCGACGGCAATCCACGCTGATTTGGCACAGGAGGGGGGTGACCGGACCAGACCTTCTCATGCCTAGAGAGTTTACCACATCGGGCTCGCCTAGGGTGGGTTCTCTCGGTCACCAAAAAAATATATATAAGAAATTGCAAAATCTAAAATCCTCTCTCTTCCAATGTCGTTTTCCTAGTTAAAACCTCTATGAACTCTCTCATATCAACATTATTACTCCCTACATGGCCAATTAAGTCACTACGAATAATATCTTCCCCTCTATCGATATTCCTTGCATCACTTCATCAATGTTATCCCAATAATCCTTCTTACCTCCTCACTAAGGCCAATTTGGGGGGCATCAACGCTAATAATATTAAAAATCTATCCCCCAAGAATAATCTTGACAGTTATGATTTTATCACCCATCTGTGTGATCTTGACAACATCATCCTTCAACATCGTATCAACAATAATCCACGCCATTTCTATGTCTTTCAATACATGTATACAAATTTTGTAACATGTCTCTCCAATCTCTATGCATTGTTCCCCTATCCACTTGGTTTCCTGTTAACAAACAATGTAAACTTTTTGACGAATCATGGTATCCACTATCTCCGAAGACTTTTCTATCAAAGAGCAATATTCTAAGATCCCACTCTAATCCCTTTTTGTAGAACTTGCTTCTTTACTTGTTTACATTGAAAATGTTGCCTTGCACATTTTGCATTACATCCGGGCAATGACGCAGCGGGACTTAGCTTCTTTACCCACACCTGTCCAAGGTGAGGAAATTCTTGCTTTTCTTTCAACACAACCAGACGCCGCCGTGTTGAAACCTTGCATATTTATCACTACACCCAAGTGTTGATGCAGTGTGTCCCTACCTGTATAAGTATCCATGTCATAAAAAGAGGGACAGTTTTATGGTTGGCTGTCAACCTACCACCAACCCTCCTCATTTACCCGGGCTTGGGACCGCCTAATTTTAAGTCCTAAAACACAATTAAATAATAAAGAAATCAATGAGGCTTTTGGACCTAGGAATGGAACTTGTCATGCATAACAAAAATGATAAGAGCATGTACTAAATGAGAACAGTTAAGAAACAAGTATATGTGCTTGCCATTTCCGACCAATTGTCACCTCTCTTGGGGACTGTGATTAGGGACTGAACTTTGACAAGCATGTGTAACTCCAAGTCTACCTTTATTATATCAAAGTTTGAATTAGTTACTGCTTTGAAATTTTAGTTTTCTACCGGACAAAACATTTTTGCCCATAATTCCATATTGAGGGCGGGAGAAAGCTTAAATTGTTATATTTGTTATGATCTAATATTATATCAGGCTTATATGTATTGATAGTATTCAAACCCAATCTGATCCGGATGTTGAAATGGGTAATTGAGGACTCGGAGAGAACATTAACTCAGGTCAATGTTAAACTCGTTCTTGGAGAAGTAGTGGAGAATTGAGAGTTCATGTTGTTGAACCACTAATCTGATCAACCATGCCTGGGTTAAGGGATTGATTTGGCCACTGGTGTTATGTTGTTCCAGTTAGAATCACTTATATGATGTCGACCTTCATTATTTCCTATTTTTATAGATAGGTATTAAGGATATGTTGATACTATACTGGTGTAACCAATTCAAGAGAATTAACCCAATAGTGTAGCCAAAGGCCTAAGATTCCGGAGCTTCTATGGCTTGACGTCTCTTTTCTTTTGTGAATTCATATGTTGTAAAGTTAGAATCTCTTCCACCTATATATTTTAAAAGTTGTTTTTAAAAAAACTTAAATAAGAGTACTAGTCACCATACTAGTAAGTGACAACACAAGACGAATGGAAGAGAAGGCCAACAAGTTGGCAGTATTTGATGTATTCAAGGCTTTTTCTTCACACTTGTATATCGTATAAACAGCCTCATTTTGCCTATGTTGCTAAACTGAGACTGCTTCTCCCTAGTCGCCTCACAACAAGATTACTAAATTCGTTTGATGTTTGTAAGATGTTCATTTCTGCGCAACTCTTTATAATTATATACCTTTTGGGATGAGCTAGTGAAATGGACATGAAATTAGACATTCAAAATACTATGAATCAGTTTGTGTCTCTGTGAAAATGTCAGATTGTCAAGCACCAACGTCTATGAAGCCTCACCAAAAGAAACAAGTACCAGCCAATACACAGGTAGGGCAACTATATAATGGTCAACCAATTTTCAGGAGTAAGTACCTGCACTTTACAAACATATTTGTGGTGCAGCACTTACTGGCTATAAAGACCAACAATTGTGTCTCCGTCCCTAGCTCCAATAGCAACTAACCAAGGAATCATCCTATAGCATTCATCAAGGGAGTCACCTTCTCCTCGAGCAGTGACTAGGGAGCACTTTTCCCGCCTCTTGTAGCTGCGACATGGGTGTGCCTTCTCATCCATAGCACCCATAGGATCATCGTTCTTGTCTACAACTTCTAAGGGGAGGGCCACCTCCAGCCACTAGGAGGGTTGCCACCCTCTAATATAGGCTCAACAAGGTCAGGCATAGCAACAACAAGCCTAAGAGGGAAGCAACATAAACAGATGTAAGGAGTGCCCTACATATGTCTTGGATCCTTCAAACATCACTTAAAGTCTAAGAACCCTCCTAGAATAGGCACCTCAGCCCTTTTCGTTTGATCTTAACCTCCAGTCCTCTCATTGTCTATAATGAGGGGCTACTGAGAATTTTGTCCTCTTTACGTGTTGAGACATCCATATATCTGTGTATTTTTTGTGTGACAATCTCTTTGTGCTTGCGTCCATGGTTTCTCGTTCTCTTTGACAAACATTCACTCTCGTTGTATTAGATAGATTGATTTAAACAGTGAAACTACACCATGTAGGTCTTGAACATTCTGGATCCATGTTCACATTGGCTACATAAATTGCCAAACTACACAATCTTCCAGTATTGGAAATGGCACCGCCTTTACGTTGAGAATTTTGTATCGAAGCTTGAGTGTATGCATGACACTTTGGGCTTGCACTAAATGGGAAAAGGTATTGCAACTATAGAGATGAGCATGGAAGAAAAAGACGCGCCTCGAGGCTTCAAAGGTGTATGCCTCGATGTGAGGCCCTAATGCACCCTGAGGTGTGCACCTCACTGTCTAGGTGAGAGGCGTGCGTCTCATTTTGACGAGGCGTAAAAAAGCGTTGAGGCATTTCTGAAGCGCAAGCCTCAATTCAAACCTCAATTTAAGCCTCACATGCACATGTATAATCTACATGTATGTGGAAATATACATATATATGTATCTAAACATGTATATTTGTGTGTATAATATATATGTGTGTGTGTATATGCATATATATATATATATATATATATATATATATATGTATATTTGTGTTCATCTATTTATGTATTTGTGTATGTATATGTAATGTATGTGCATATACATGTAACAATGCACATGGTATATATTTACATGTATATATTTGTGCATGTATGTGTATGTATATATAATTGTAAAGGTATGTAAAGATTTACATGAATATATACCTATATGTATAGTCTTTCGTATATTGGGTGTACTTGCATATAACTGTGCATTGTAATGGGCATACATGTATATGAATATTGATAGGTGTGTGTGTGTGTGTGTATATATATATATATATATATATATATATATATATATATATATATATATATATATATATATAATCTTAAATGTGTATACATGTGTATGCCTATGTGAATGTACATACTTGTATGTACATATATGTGTATTAAATATCTATGTATGTATACTAATACTAATTACTAATATATATGTATATGAATATTGATAGGTGTGTGTGTGTGTGTGTGTATATATATATATATATATATATATATATAATCTTAAATGTGTATACATGTGTATGCCTATGTGAATGTACATACTTGTATGTACATATATGTGTATTAAATATCTATGTATGTATACTAATACTAATTACTAATATATATGTATATATATATATGACTTCTCGTACTTTTCTGAGGCTTACGCCTTTGACCGCCTTAAGGCTTACACTGGGAAAAAAAGTCTCGATGTTCCTCACACTTTTTTCAACCTTATAGATGAGTCTTCATGAGGACATTGAGAGGCTAAGTAAGAGATTAATGTAAAAGTCTAGGATTTGGAGCATTGCATAAAGTGATATTTAAGGGAGTGGTTAATACTCATCAATAAGTTGTACCTCCTTTTTCATGAGCTCCTCACTAAGAAATTCACAATTAAATGCATGCTTGGCCTGCAATAATACTGGAAATGGTGACCTTGTGGGAAGTCTTTCCCATGTGCATGTATGGAGAAAAAACATCATCATCATCATCTAAGCCTAAGTCCCAACTATGTTGGGGTCGGCTACATGGATCCTTCATTTACATTCAGCTCTATCATGGGTCATATTCTGGTCGAGATGTAGAGATTCAAAATCTCTCTTTTTAAGTTCATCCCATGTTAATTTAGATCTTCCTCTTCTTCTATTAATTAATTGTGCCCGACTCAATAGCATTACTTCGTATAGGCGCATTAGTCGGTCTGCGTTGCACATGTCCATACCATCAGAGTCAGCTCTCTTGCAACTTGTACTCAATGCTCGCCACCCCCACTTTATTCCTGATGTAGTCATTTCTCAAGCGATCTTTTCTTGTCTTCCCGCACATCCATATCAGCATACGCATTCCAGCCATGTTCAGCTTGTTGAGACCTTGTTTCTACACCGCCCAACATTCACTCTCATAGAGCATGGATGGTCGTATAGCTGTTCTATAAAACTTACTTTTTAACCTGAGAAGGATCTTCCGATCACATAATACTCGAGTTGCACTCCTCCATTTCAACCATCTTGCAGTGATCCTATGACAAATGTAATTTTGGACATCCCCATCTATTAGAATAATAGAACCCAAGTAACAAAATTTATCACATTTTGGTATATCTACTCCATCCAACTTGGCTCCACCATTCACACTGCGAGATTGGCTGAAATTGCAATGCATAAACTTAGTTTTCCTCCCACTAATCATCAATCTATTTGATTCCAATGCCTTTTTCCAAAGTTCAACTTTATCATTCAATCCATCTTTAGTTTCGTCAATCAATAAGTGTGGAGAAAAAACATGTAAAAAAAGATAGTGTTGGTTTGTGGGGCCAGACATCGGCAAAATGTAAGTGTCCATTGTCCAATGTCCACATCACATCCCCCAATGTCATCAGTTATTTAATCACAATTTGGTTTCTCTTACCATCCTTGGATGCGTAGATGAATGCTTCAATTTGGGTGTCTTGTATCATCCATGTGTTACCAGTAGATGTGGTATGTGCATGAATAAAACTTGGATGTTGCACCAATAATTTTATCATGGTTTCAGTTTTGTTTCGTACCTTTTGTAAAATAAAATTCATAGAATGCATGCAAAAAAAGACCTTGACAAAGAACACCGCCACATGACTGAGATTTTGAGATATTACGATATGGCAGGCGTTGTGGGATGGTTCGGCTTGTCTCATACCATCTAGTAAAAAACTAGATATTTGGTCCACCACACTATAAGCTTGATTGATATCCACATCAAGCAGGTGGATGGGAATGGACTCTATCAAATGATGGATGGTGAATTATTTTCCCCTATTTGCTAAGTCGTTCCATCGCCCTATAAGCATCCACATCAAGCACGTGGATGGCATTAGATTCGTTAGATGATGGATGGGAATTATTTCCTCCTACTAATCACAATTTGGTTTCTCTTACCATCCTTGGATGCGTAGATGAAAGCTTCAATTTGGGTGTCATGTATCATCCATGTGTTACCAGTGGATGTGGTATGTGCATGAATAAAACTTGGATGTTGAACCAATAATATTGTCGTAGTTTCAGTTTTGTTTCGTACCTTTTGCAAAATAAATTCATAGAATGCTTGCAAAAAAAGACCTTGACAAACAACACCGCCACATGATTGAGATTTTGAGATATTACGATATGGCAGGCGTTGTGGGATGGTTCATCTTGTCTCATACCATCTAGTAAAAAACTAGATATTTGGTCCACCACACTATAAGCTTGATTGATATCCACTTCAAGCAGGTTGATGGGAATGGACTCTATCAGATGATGGATGGTGAATTATTTTCCCCTATTTGTTAAGTCGTTCCATCGCACTATAAGTATCCACATCAAGCATGTGGATGGCATTAGACTCGTTAGATGATGGATGGGAATTATTTGCCCCTAATTGCTAAGTTTGTGGGTTTCGGGCTTGGGTATTAAATAAGTCATATTCTATCTATGGATCACTTAGTAACACTAGAATATTTGTGAGGAGTGATCCTATAAATATGTAAGACAATAAGACATTGAGAATGTTACAGAATTAGAGGGATGGGGCAGGGTACAAGGAAATTCCTCCAAAGGTATGAAGATTTGAAGTCTATTTGTTAGCTGGTGTATCGGGATATGCGGATGACTACCCTATAACACTAGAGTTTCCAATATATAAAACAAAATTATACAAGACTGACTAGGGCACGGTTAAACCACTACTAGCATATAAGGACTCAGCTATTACAAGATATAATAAGACATGTTTTTAAGTATTATTTACAAATTAATCCCACTTTAGAAGTTCTAACACTCCGCCTCAAGCTGGTGTGTACATATTAAGCACCTAGTTTTTACATAAAAGTTGGACTCAATACCCATTTAGGGACTTGTTGAATAAACTTTCCATGTGGACGACTTGAATGTAATAGCTTGATTGTACATCCTTGTAGTTTATCCTGTATAAAATGAGAGTCAACCTTGATGTGCATGTTGTTTCATTAATACAAGATTGGTAACAATCTGTATTGCAACTTGATTGCCACACTTTAGCTCAATGATATCAAACCATGGAAACAAGTTCTTCTAGCAAGTATTTAATCCATAGCAGGGCCAGCACATAAGTAGCATGTGTCATCACTCTTTACTCAGACTCAAGCTTGACCTGGCTATAACCAATTGCTTGTTGCTTTTCTATGACACTATATTGCCTTCTAGAAATACACAACATCCTGTCATAGAATTTCTAGTTTCTATCCACGCTAGAGCCTGCCAAGTGTAGATATAATCACATGACTATTATTTTTGTCAACAACTCCCTTGCCTGGAGTTATTTAAAGATAGCACTGAATACACATGAACGACATCCGAATGACCTGTATAGGGATTCTCCATAAATTGACTTACCACAGTGGTGGTGGAAGCAATATCAGACCAAGTATAATCAAGTAATTCAACTTGCCATCCAAACATCTATGCTACCACAAGTATTCAAGGATATCACCTTGCTCGCCCAACAACTTGAGCGTGGGTCGGTAAGTATATGAACAGGCTTAGCTCCAATGATACCAATTTCTTAAAGTAGATCTAGAACAAATTTCCTTTCAGATATGGTGATGCAGGACAAGTCCCACTCTCGGTAGTATGCAGGACAAGTCTTACTTCCATATTCAATAGTCGGATAGCATATCTTAATAGACTAATTAGTTATTTTACACTTAGGGCACATTTGGTTTGCTGGATTTTCAAGAATCCAGCATTTATGCCATCCTGTATTTGTAAAATACTGCATTGTTTGGTTTCCTGGATTTGTAAAATACATGATTTAATTTTTTTTTTGGTCCACTGGCCAGCAACAGCTGGATTTTGGCGTCCGGGAGAATTTTGATGGAAACCAAAATGCGGGATTCCTATTATGTTCGGAAATCTCGGGATTAGCTCTGTTTCGGAATCCTGTAAACCAAACATAAACTTTCTGCAAATGGATGCCAAAATACAATCCAATACGGAAAAATCCAGGAAACCAAACATGCCCTAGTTTTAGGATTAATATTGCAATTGTTTCATTTTTAAGACCTACATGTAATATTAAAGACTTACTTGAAAGTTCTTCATTAATTAGTTTTTAATTGCTATTTTAGCCAGGTCTTAAGGGGAAATAAATCAATTAGGGCTTCCTGCGTTTTATATATATAAGCCTGCGTCTGAGGGTATTTTCCAGTGGTTGATTTAAATGAATGAAATTAGTTGTTGCAAACATAGTTTGCATCAACATGTATTAGAGCTAGAGGTCTAAACCCTAGGTCTAGATCCCAAGACCCCCATGAGACAACCAAAACCTTTTGTACAGGCTAACCCACCTATCCTCCACATGTTAGTCTCATAAATCCTAGGTCTAGGAGCCATCGCCACCCTCCATTAGATCTAAACCCGAGGATAGATCCAATTTTAACCACTCACGTAAAAAGCAAAAAAAATGTTATTGTTCACCATGAACGGTTCATCGTCATTATTGTGCACCATGACGTCACAAGTATTGGTCATGACCATATTTTCTTCTTCCTTCATATCTTCCTAAATTCATTGAATCTTCACCGAAAAAAAATGTATTCTTCACCTTGAACAGTTCCCAGTTACTATTGTTCATCACTAGATTTTCTTCTTCATTTGTATCTTCCTCCATTCCCCACCAAAATCGCCCTCCAACGGCTGCTTTTCTGACAAGATTCATTGAATCTTCACCTCCAAATATAATTTTTGTTCATCGTGAACAGTATGCCGCCAGAGCTTGCCAGCTCCAACCGGACGACATTGAAGGTGAACCGCCACCTCACCTCTCTTGGGTCTTGGTGGCCTGCCAGGACAGAGACCTACCTCTGTCGACTGTTGGAGGAGGCGTAGAGCCCTCTACCTTTCGTCACCTACAGCTAATGGGTCAGCAAAGACGTGGGGGGGCCACCCATCAAAGCCATCTAGGCACCCACCGCTACTAGGGGTGCCCAAAGCCCCTCTAGTCTTCTCTAAAGTCCCACAGCCATTGGACTCCCGAGGAAGGAATAAGAAGGTTTGTAAGTGGTCCCTACAACCCCAGACAACTCACTAGGAGTTGGATTCGCGGATTAGGGGGTGAGACACTTCCACTCCAGACAGAAACTTCACCAATGCACACCATGGTGCACAATGAGAAGATCAACGCCAGACTTGCAAAGTTAGAAGAAAGCTTGGCAGGCTACAACAAGCGGTTTGACCACCTAGAAGCTCTCATTATGGGCATGCGATAAGAGATGTGGGCATCTTTTGAGCACTTACAAGGGAAACTTGTACCACTCCACAACAATGGGACAACCACTTCACGTCACCAAGGACGTCAATTGATTTATCATTGCCAAAGATAATACCAAAAAATTAGAATGATACATATGTCACTCCAGCTTCTTGACCACTAACCAGCTGTCGCTAGCAATGCACTGGTGAGACAACTTATCATTTGAAGTCAATCATTGGATTGATTGTTTATAATGGATGTGTGATGTTCGTCCAACAATCTTCTTTATGCGTGGACATGTCATTGGTTTGCATCATCAACTTTAAGTTTTGACCTCGGGACGAGATCATTCACAACAGAAGCAACTAATGCAGGCAAGTCCCACTTTCAAATGATGTAGATCAAGTCTCATTCCCATATCCAAAAGCCAGATAGCAATCTGAATCAACTAATTGGTTCTTTCACAATTCAATCTTGTTTCAGTATTTATTATGCAATTTTGTTTCAATTTAGGACCTACCTATAAATATTAGGGACTTATGTAAGTTCTTAATAAATTAGTTTTTAAGTCTTCTTTTTTACTATTGAGTGGAAATAAGCCAATTACGACTTCTCGTGCGTGATCCACATAAGTCCACGACCACGTCTGGGGTAAATGTCCAACGGCTGATTTAGATAAATGAGATATCAGCTCAATCTACCAATACGCAGATATTGATTGAAAACCTCAATCCCTTTGTTGTTGCAAACGTAGTTTGCATCATATGGCATGCCATCTTTAAAAAAATGTAATAGATTTCTAGACGATATACATACTCAAAAGGTGACTTCACTTATATTTGTCTAAAGGTAAATATGCGGTCATTACTTATGTCTCGATCTCCATTGTTCTAATTACCTTTTTCACATGAGTAGGATGAAACTTTACAACGATCTCCTAAAACCACTATGTGTGCACTATCTCATGGCAAACCTAGGTTCCACACAAATTTCTCCGTGTCAAAGCTGCTATAATAATATTTTACAACAGTGCCTAAGATTTATGATTGGGCAGATGACAAGCAGCCCACTAATAGAATTTGTATTCATTGCCAAAATTGCATGTGAATATGAAGATGGCTGATGAGGTCTCATATTCATCATCATCTAAGCCTCAGTCCCAACTATGTTGGGGTCAGCTACATGGATCATTTGTTTCCATTCAGCTCTATCATGGGCCATATTCTGGTTGAGATGTAGAGATTTAAAATCTCTCTTTATAAGCTCATCCCATGTTAATTTAGGTCTTACTCTTCTATTAATTGTGTTTGACTCAATAACATTGCTTCGTATAGGCGCATTAGTCGGTCTGCGTTGCACATGTCCGTACCATCTCAGTCGGCCCTCGCGCAACTTGTCCTCAATGCTCGTCACCCCCACTTTATTCCTGATATAATCTGATGAGGTCTCATATTATCAAGAAAAAATTAATCAGCAAATGTGTGTGCATTTATGGAAAGAATTCAAATGGATAAAATACGTAAGAACAACAGAAATATCCAAAGGGAGAAAATGAGGTCTAAAGGCTCATTCCTGAAATTTCAACCTTTTGATGTATAAAAGATAACGTTTTAGTAGTAGGAAAAGATGAAAGTTGGAAATGGAATTAACCATGTATGCATTAGAAGCAGTATGAATTAATATTTTTTTTACCTTCTGTAGGTTGTCCACTTTCCACCTGTGATGGTGATCAAACCAGGAAAATCTTCCACAATAACATGATCCCTAGATATACTTTCAGTACTTTTTGCTGTTGGATCTATGGCCAATGGTCGTATACCGCTCCAAGCAGAAAGAACATCTGAACGTCTTACCTGAAAAAGTGAAATATAGCTGTAAATTTTCACAAGTCAAGATAGTGAGAAGCAAGATATTTGATAATTTAAAAACTAAGAATCTTAGCTTAAGCAACGTGAAGAGAGAATAAATTTGGAAAGTCCTTTTATGGCTGGAACTGAAACATTGAGATATTGTGTAAACCTATATAAGTTGTCACAGCAGTAGGTTATGCAACATAATTACACATTGATTAGCAAATTATTACAAATTTCAAGGAAGCTGCATTCCATCACTGGTGTTGAATTGAGCATTTCTATATAGTCTGTCGATTTTTCTGTCAAGACAAAATTACAGATATGCTTCAGCTTTTGTTCATAACATATCAATCCCATTTCAAAAGGAAAACAATATGGTGACCATTGATTATCTACCCAAGGTCTTTTATGAAGGATTTTGTATCTAGGAGGACCCATATGCCCTTGGTTCCTCTTCTTCCTTCCTTCTTTTCTTTTTCTTCGTTGTCCCAGTCAAACGTTGCAACTGCCAGTATTGAAAAAAACACCTTCATCTCCCTCTTATGCACCCCTCCCTCTTCCATTCAACATAAATATGAAGCAAAAATAGTAGCGTGATCGGCTACCCAGCCCTCACGCGTGTTTAACACGGGCCGCGGGGTGGTTTTCTGCTCGGCTGGGTGGATTTTCCCCAGCCGGCTCCCAGTTCTTTTTTTTGTCACGCGGCATAGGGTGCAGAAAAAGACCACAAAAAGGAAAAACATGAAAGAAAAATTTATTTGGCTAATAACTTTTGATCCATAATGAACTTTTTGACGAAATAAAAAATAATGGATTCATTGCGAAAAATACAACCTAACAAGACTAATGTCGATAAACTTTGAGAAAAATGATATGCAATATAAAATTAGAATATAACAATAAGAAAAAAGAAGAGAAATTCATTTTACTTATAACTTTTATTATGTGATGTATCTTTGATGAAACAAAAATTGTTAGATTTTGTACAAAAAAACCAATCCAACAAGACCAATGTCAGCATATTTTGAGAGAAATACTACGATACACAAAATTGATGTGTGTATGATGATGACGATGATGATGACAACATGATGATGACGAGGACGGCGCAAAATAAACACTACATTGACAAGTAGGCGGATTAACCCCATTTTTAAGCGCTTTAACTCTCTTTTGGACGCTTTAACCCCATTTTTGGGTGCCTTGGTCTATAAATTAGACGCATAACAGCAAACTAGGGTCAAATAGACATTGCACTAACAAGTAGGCGCATTAACCCCTTTTTAGGCGCTTTAACCCCATTTTTGAGCGCATTGGCCTATAATTAGGCGCATAAAAGTAAATTAGGCTCAAATAGCCATTACACTGACGAGCGCCTAAACCCCATTTTTAGGCTTTTTACTCACTTTCGGCGCTTTAACCCTATTTTGGGGTGCATTGGCATATAAATTAGGCACTACACTGACAAGTAGGCGAATTAACCCCATTTTAGGCGCTTTAACCCCATTTTTGGGTGCATTAGCTTATAAATTAGGTGCATACAGTGAATTAAAAAACGGTCGCCTGGCCGCTTGAGCGGCCGCTTAAGCGGGCAACAAAGCCCATCCGCCTAATATCGCCCTTAAGCGCCCGCTTGAGCGGGTTTTCAAAAAACGCCCGCTTTTTTCCCGCTTCACCCGCTTTTTTCCCGCTTTTTGCCCGCTTTTTGAAAAAAAATGCTGATATAAGCATGTAATGTTAATTAATTATATAATCCAAGTAGTATTGAGTATAATATATGAAGCTTGTATACATTAAATGTTCTATGATATACCTAGTCCTACTTTAGAATGCAAACTTTGTATGTAAGCTGTATATAATAGGGTACTGTTGTAATATATCTAAGTAAATATCCTATTGCTCTATTATACTAGTAATGCATGATTAGTTTTACTGATTTCCTTGCTGGTTTCAGTGATTAATGATTGGTACTACTGGTTAGTAAGACTTTAGTGATTACTTTAATTCAACAATTCATAGTTTGTTATTTACAATTACTGATCTGCTTGCTGATTTTAGTCATTAGAGATATTGATTAATAGTAAGTATTGATGAATACTTAATTAATTATTGATTTGCTGATTAGATATGTATAGAAGTTCCTTATAAATATATTTTTTATATACACATACATGTAATTTTGTATAAAAATATATAAAATTTAGACACCCGCTTTTTCAAAAATCGCCCGCTTAATCGCCCGCCTACCGCTTAATCGGTTACAGGGTGCTGTCCGCACGCCTCCCGCTTCCCGCTTTTTGATACATTGGGTGCATAATAGTAAATTAGGCTCAAATAGACACTATACTGACAAGTAGGCGCATTAACCCCATTTTTAGGTGCTTCAACTCTATTTGGGCGCTTTGGCAAATAAATTAGGCGCATAACAGTAAATTAGGCTCAAATAGCCATTACACTAATAAGTAGGCGCATTAACCCCATTTTTAGGCACTTTAACCCCATTTTAGGGCGCATTGGCCTATAAATTAGGCACATAATAGTAAATTAGGATGAACTATGACAATACATGTGTGTCCATAATACAAAACTAGGCGCACTACTTCAAACAATAGACGTTGTAATCCACTTTTGGGCACTTCGGCCTATAAATTAGGTGTGTAACATTAGATGTATTTGTATATTATGCACTTTACAATAATTTAGGCGCATTTACCATAAGTTAGGCGCCATAACACCTGTTTTGGACGCTTTGGGCGCATTACGTTAAGATTTGTGCTCATTCACTATTATGTGCGTACATTAAGAATTGGGCGCATTGGCGACATAAAAAGGCACATTAGCACGATGCTCATTTGTTATGTGCATACACTAAAAACTGAGTGTAATGTGCCCACTTATACTAGTAATGCATCCATATTTCACATTTAAATGTACTAAAATGAGGATGCATTACTAGTAAAAGTGGCCACATTCCACTAAATTTTGGGCTCATTTTTATATTCTTGTAGAATATTTCAGTATTAAGTTTGTTGAAATGTAATTTTTGTAAGGTAACTAATGGTTTTTATTTTGTCCAAAATGTCATTACGGACTGAAAGTTACAAGCAAAAGAATATATTATATCTCTTACTTCTCTCCTCTTTTATTTTTCTCCAAAATGAATTAAAAAAAAAAACAAGGGACCCGTGCTGGTAGAGCGGTTTGCAGCGCGTCAAACAAACGCACAACCAGCCCACGCGTCGGGTAAATTAAGTCTAATATGAAGGGGAATAGTTTTCTTTGCTGCTGCAGGATGGAGATGTGGGTAAGTGGAGCAGGAGGTGGAGGAAGATGGAGGACACAGGAAGAAAATGATGAAGGTCAGCTTTCTTTTAAAGCCCGAACACCCCCAAGAAAACACCTTGAACAGATCAATGCAGCTTACTGTAGTTAGGCAGTTGCAATGTTACTTCTGAAATGGCGACATGGGTCTTTTTGTTGATATGTATATGTAGGGACCTACTTGTAAGTGTAAGAAAGGTCAGGGGGCTATGTGTAAAGTATGTAAAGCTTCTTGTTTATACAATACAAGCACCCCGACAGTAACGTTAAGTCGAGGGTTTTCCTCTGTTGTTTCTTCTTCTTCATGGTATCAGAGCAGGGAAAACCTTAGGAGAGCTATCAATCTCTCCAAGGAAGTGCTAGTGAGTGGTCATCACGATCTGGGAGTTTGCAAACATCTGAAGCGGCAGAAGCTAACACTTTTCCGTCCGCGCTACAGTACACGTACTGTAGCATGACGGCCACAAAAGTGGTTGCTGCTCTCTCTCCGGTTGGAATTGGATATTGTCATTTTAGGGCGTCATTCCTCTTGGTCCTAGCTGCCGCAAGGTGCTTGCGGCTAGCCACTACGTCTCCGTTTCTTCTCCATGTCAAGCGTGCATTAGGCTGCTGTCAACAGCGTTTTATTGCAGCAGTTTTCGGCTTCAATAAAGACGGTGCGAGGGGTTGGTTCCTCCCTTGAATTTGGTCTAAAGGGGGCGTCCCTACCTTAACTTCGTTGTCCTAGAAGGTCAAGGGCAGAAGGAATTCAAGGAAGACGCAGTGGATCTTTGTATACCAAGTTGTCCCGGCGGACTACTGTAGCACTGCGGGTTTTGGTCTGGTTTCATCATTTCCAGTTCATTGTTGCTTCTAAAGTCAAGATAAAAGTCAAGATATTAATACTAGTGCACCCCTCCATGTGCAAGTGGTCTTAAAACGTGCAATTTTTCAGATTTTAATTCGGAATGATGTCAAAGGAGAAAGAAGTTACATATCAGGTGATATTGTCGGAAGAGGAGTACTCACAGTTGATGCGCATCCGAGCTTCACAACAGTCTACATCTTCAGTTGCCTCTCTTATTCCCGGAGTTACTACTTCAGCATGTACCTCTCAGGCTTCTAATGCAGCTATGTCCAAGTCTGATTGGGTTCTTGATTCAGGTGCAACTGATCACATCACGGGGGCATTAGAGATGTTCACCACCTATGCCCAAAAGCCTAATCTACCCGGTGCCACCCTTGCAGATGGCATTGTTGCCTCCGTTAAGGGAACTGGGATGGTGTCGCCAACTCCAAAAATATCCCTTCCATCTACATTTTTCATTCCAAATTTTCCTTTCAATTTATTATCAATGAGTAAATTAACTCGTGCTCTTCAAGCATCTGTTACGTTCTTACCAGATACTTGTCTGATACAGGACTTGAAGACAGGGGACACTATTGGCGAAGGGTATGAATTGGCCGGTCTATATTACTTGCAAAGGTCGCCTATAGCATGTGTCACGACTTCTCCTTTGGTGGTACATAGTCGTCTTGGTCATGCATCTTTAGATAAGCTCAAAGTCTTGGTTCCAGGTCTGTCCAACCTGAAGAGTTTGCAGTGTGAGCCATGTCAGTTAGGGAAACATACAAGGTCCGTCTTTAGGTCCAAAGAGAGTCAAAGAACCAAGTCTACTTTTGAGTTAATTCATTCAGACATATGGGGACCAAGTCGTGTTATTTCCAAGCTCGGCTATAAGTATTTTGTTATCTTTGTTGATGACTACTCGCGTGCTACATGGCTTTATTTGATGAAAGAGAGATTTGAACTCTTGTCTATATTCAAATCATTCTGTGTGGAAGTGGAAACTCAATTTAAGAAGAAAGTGTGTACCCTTCGATCGGATAATGCTAGAGAATATTTCAGCCATGACTTCACTCATTTTACTACCACCAATGGCATCATCCACCAGTCATCTTGCCGACATACACCACAACAGAACGGAGTGGCTGAAAGAAAAATTCGCCATATTGTTGAGACCGCCCGCACTCTTCTTCTTCACATGCATGTACCTAAGGAATTTTGGGGTGATGCTATTCTTACTGCTGCTTATCTCATTGATCGCATGCCGTCATCTGTCCTCAAACATCGCATACCTGTTCAGATTCTTCATCCTATGAAGCCATTGTACCATGTTCCACCCAAGGTGTTTGGTTGTGTTTGTTTTGCCCATTGCCTTGGTCCTGGAGTGGACAAGTTGGGTCCCAAAGCCACCAAGTGTGTCTTCTTAGGTTACTCTAGGGTGCAAAAGGGGTATAAGTGTTTTAGTCCTACCTTACGTCGCTTCTTTGTGTCTGCTGATGTCACCTTCTTTGAAGACACACCCTTCTTTGGTGACAATGCATCAATGACACCAGTTGTTGTAGAGGAGGTCTTGCCTCTTCCTGTTGTTGTTCAGTCTGTTGTTCCTTCGTCTCATGCTAGTGGTTGTCTGCATGATGTTATTCCAACCAGTTCCACTAGGCCACCGATCACTCAGGTTTATACTCGCCGTACAACTGCAGGTGGACAACCCGATTCAGGTACCAATGCAGGAGTAGAGACACATGCCAGTTCATCTCCTTCTCCAGATGCTTCCTTGTCAGAAAGTCAGGTAGAGACAGTTCCTTCTCCACCTCCACATCAGGATCTTCCTATTGCTTTAAGAAAAGGTGTTAGATCTTGCACTCTTAAAAATATTCAGCATTCCATTTCTAACTTTGTTTCATATAGCCATCTTTCACCTTCATATTATGCCTTTATCTCTTCTATATCCTCTGTCTCTATACCTTCGTCTGTTTCAGTTGCACTTGATCACCCAGGTTGGCGCCATGCTATGGATGAAGAGATGTCAGCTCTTCACCTTAACGAGACATGGTCTCTTGTTTCACGCCCACATGACAAGTCTGTTGTTGGATGCCGTTGGGTTTATACTGTCAAAGTGGGTGCATATGGTTGTGTTGATCGACTCAAGGCACGTTTGGTTGCCAAAGGTTACACTCAAGTTTATGGCGAGGATTATTCAGAGACCTCTCCTGTGGCAAAAATGGCATCTGTTCGCATTTTCTTGTCTCTAGCTGCTTCTCACTCTTGGCCTCTACACCAACTTGATATTAAAAATGCATTCTTGCATGGCGATTTGGATGAGGAAATTTATATGGAGCAACCGCCTAGATTTGTTGCTCAGGGGGAGTCAGATCTTGTATGTCGTCTTCACAAGTCTCTCTATGGTCTGAAGCAGTCGCCTCGTGCTTCGTTTGGAAGATTCAGTAGTGCTCTTTTTGAGTTTGGACTCCATAGATGTACCACGGATCATTCCGTCTTTTACAAGAGACAGAGTTCTGGGAGCATTTTTCTGGTGGTATATGTTGATGATATTGTGATTACTGGGGATGACAAGCATGGCATTGCACAATTAAAACTCTTTCTGCAGGGTCAATTTTAGACAAAGGACTTGGGAAGTCTTAAATATTTCTTGGGGATTGAAGTTGCCAAGTCTAAGTTTGGAATTGCAATTTCACAGAGGAAGTATGTCTTAGATCTTCTCACTGAGACAGGGATGCTTGGGGCTAAACCTGCTGATACTCCAATGGATCCTAAAGTCAAATTATCCATAGAGCAAGGAGAGTTACTTGATGACCCTTGGAGGTTCAGGCGACTTGTTGGGAAGTTAATTTACTTGACTGTCACTCGACCCGACATTGCCTTTGCGACTAGTGTTGTTAGTCAGTTCATGGATAAGCCATGTACAGGTCATATGGAGGCTGTTATGCACATTTTGAGGTATCTCAAGAGGTCTCCTGGCAAGGGACTTCTTTATCAAAATCATGGACATCTGCAAGTGCAAGGTTTCTCAGATGCGGATTGGGCTGGATCTAGCATTGATAGAAGGTCTATTTCTGGTTATTGTGTGTTTGTGGGAGGAAATCTCGTGTCTTGGAAGAGCAAGAAGCAAACTGTAGTAGCAAGGTCCTCTGCAGAATCTGAGTATAGAGCTATGGCCCTAGCAACATGTGAGTTGTTATGGATTCACCACTTGTTAGAGGAGCTTGGCTTTATGCAGGAAGTTCCCATGGACTTAAAATGTGACAATCAGGCTGCTGTCCACATTGCCCAAAATCCTGTCTTTCATGAGAGAACCAAACATATAGAAGTTGATTGTCATTTTCTGCGGGAAAAGATTCAACAAAAGTTGATTAAGTTGTCACCGGTCAGATCAGAAGACCAGTTAGCTGATTTATTTACAAAGTCCTTGAATGGTTGTCGAGTCCGATACTTATGTAACAAGTTGGGCACATATGATATATATGCTCCAACTTGAGGGGGAGTGTTGATATGTATATGTAGGGACCTACTTGTAAGTGTAAGAAAGGTCAGGGGGCTATGTGTAAAGTATGTAAAGCTTCTTGTTTATACAATACAAGCACCCCGACAGTAACGTTAAGTCGAGGGTTTTCCTCTGTTGTTTCTTCTTCTTCAACAACACTTTTAAACACTACTTTATGTAAATTATCAGCCCTGACTAGAAATGCAACTAAGAGTTCTAATAGAAATACTCATTTAGTCTTAGTATAATGTTGCAAGTCGGATACTGCTCAAGTCTGGATGCCATGCCAGTGATTTACTGAACTTGTCTTTACATGTTATTATAGGGACAACACAGGTATACAGCTATTCTTGGTGTGTAGAGAACAAATTCCAACAGTCAGATAGATGAATTTACCTTCACATTGAGGTAATCGCATATTGAATCTAAGATAAACTGTATTTCATCTTCATGAGGTTCTGGAAGCATGGTAATCGCAGTATTGGAATCTGTAGTCCCGGCGACAGTTCTTCCAAGCCATGGAAGCATGAAGATAACACGGCCATCCTTAGTTTTTGGTACTATGAGACCCATCCCTTCAGGAGAATAATAATCTGGAAGAACTATGTGAACACCACTGCTTGGACATATCATATTGCTTGCATTTGTATCAGCCAATTTTCTTACAAAGTCACAGAAAGGCCCAGCAGCATTCACAATAACTTTGGCGTAAGTATCAAATTCTTTACCTGAAACATTTGAGATATAGAATGTGAAACAACAGAGCAAGTGGTTTACAATTTATTTTTCCAATAAACATGAGTTTCTTAAAGATTTACCTGATATATTATCTCGTATGTGTACACCAACTATTCGCCCTGTGGCATCGTCTTTGATGAATGAAATAACTTCGGCATGGTTCAATACAGCTGCACCAGCTAAGGCAGCAGAGCATGCCAATCCAACATTCAAGCGTGAATCATTCATTTGACCATCGTAATAGACAACCGTTCCTTTCAAGTTCCTACCACCGCCATTTCTAGCAAGGGTGGGAAAAAGCTCTACAGATTCGTTCGCGGAATAATATCTGGATAGGTGAAGAATGCGGCGACCAGCTACCAGATCATACATCTTCAATCCTATCCAATAATATACAACCTCAAACCACTCGAAACAAGGAGTCATGCAAGGCAATGCGTGGCATAGATGCGGTGCGTTCTCGATAACTTGTTTACGCTCCTCAAGTGCGTGAAAGACAAGCTTCAACTGCCCATAGTCGAGATTAAAAAAGGCTTTTTCAAGGTACCTGACACCTGTAGACACATAAATTACAGCAAGAATTAAAAGACATACCGTTTACTGGAGCTATGGAAATAGTATGTGAACAAAGTGCAAGCATGTAAGACAAGTTTTCTAAAAATGGAAATTGTTCTGCATAAATGGCTTCGACTTAAAAGTACAAGATAGAGCTACACAAATTTTAAATTGTAGATGTACCTGAGACTTCTCTGTACACTCTTCCTATGCCCATGGAAACATGAAGATTATGTTGGAGGCTATATACTACACGCAATTTCATCTTGTAAAGCTTTTTTGTAGGCCCTTTACTGCCTAGTATCATTATCAATAAGAAATTGAGGACAATTTTTATACCATTGATTCCGAGTTAACAGTTTAACTTAGAAGCTTTACCAAGGAATCTCATTCAAAAATGACAGCAGAATCCTAATAATGGCATCAGAGGTCTGGTTATTATTATAAGTAGATGGGCACTACAAGATGACACGTACACCATGTTAGAAGTCTACATGGCCCAGTAGTGGCAGGATCATTATCCCCACTAGCAATAAATAACTTTTGACCGTCTTGGAATCACTCATGATCTAATTTTGCTGCGAATGATTCAACTAGGAACACTGAAACCAGCAAGATCTTCACTTCAGTTCCTTATAAACCGACATACTAGAGGAAAGACCACAAACAAAACGTCGAACAATTAATCCAGTTGATCCAGTCATCAGATAGCTGAGCCAACCCTGTATGTTTTTTCATGAGTCATCACCATTACACTCAGAACATACTCGGTCCTGTAATGACAGATAATTTCACCACGCTAGACCCAGTTTCAGTGTTGTAATAACCAGGCTCTCCAGAGAAGCACCTCAAGCAGTGCCTCTGGGGCTGGAAGCCTGCTGCTGCAGTGGCTGTAATGAGACTCGACAATCAAGTCAAATCTTGGTAAGAAACTTGATACTTCTAAAGAAACTGCTAAGAACCACTTACCCAAATCTTTTCCCATCCTCAACAACTCATCTTTCACAACTATTCCAAAAACACATGATCCTAGCTCCTAACTGTTCTATTAATTTTTTATATACATAAACTGGTCCAACTCCTTTGCCGTACTCCTGCATTCGAATTTCTTTGGCTAGTGATGTCCTTTAGTTGAGGCTGATTGTGGTCGAGGGCTGTATAGCTTGGTGGATGGGTCGCTTTTTGCTGGGTTGTCGTGGTGATCGTAGGGATTTGTGTTTGTAGCTTTATCTAATAATGTACCAGTTGCGTGTTAGTGGATTCTAATGTTGTTAAAGAAGCACTGATTATGAAATGACGAGAGAAGATGGCAGAGTTGTACATTTTAAACTTTAAAAAAAAAATGGCACTTAAAAGAGCACATTTTTATATCCAGTGGACCCTGAAGAAGCCTGATTTGTGGATAAACACTTGTTGAGAGGAATGATGCAAAGGCCTCCGACTCCGATCGAACCGAATCACCGATCGGTCACAGATGGAACAGAGAGGCAACTAAAGAGAAAGAAACACTATTGCTGGACCAACCTACCTCCGTGTATAAGCTTGGTGGACCTCGACGACGTCCCAGACGAGAAGTCCTCCCTCTCGACAAGCCCGACCTTCAACCCTCTGGCCACAGCGTCAAGCGCCACGCCAGTCCCGGTCGCGCCACCACCGACAACGAGCACATCGAACGGGCTGGCAGGAGTCGATCCCATGAGCGCTGACCTCTGCGCATCCCGGGGCGGCAAGGAGGCAGTCGGATCAGCGATCCTCCTCTGCACGCGTCCCAGGACGGAGGACGAGGAGGAGAACCCAGAGTCGTCGGCGATGGCAGGGGACCGGTACAGCATTACCGCTGCGGCAGCAACGCCGGAGGCGGCGAACAGTGGGCGGAGGGACCGCAGCCTTGAGGCCGCTGCCATGGTAGGGAGGGTGGGTGGTCAGGTCGGGGAAGGCGTCGTAGTGGTGGAATCGGGGTGTGATCAGTGGTGGGTTGGGGGCGTCGGTGTGGTGGAAGATCAAGGTTTGGCCATCTCGATGGGATGTGAGCGAGCGAACAGTGGGCAAAATTGGGGCGGGAGATGGAGCGGGCACATTTATAGCTTCAACGAGGGAGGGTGGACCGATCACGGCAGCGACGAACCGGAACGGGACAGGCGCCGAGAGAGAGAGAGAACTGTTTGGTGACGGCACCAATTATGACGTTGTTAAAAACTGGGAGGGAAGACAAAGGAGGGGGGGTATACCAGCATATCAGAACAGGAGGAAGAAAAAGGAATTGCCACGCGTGACGCGAGCAGGGTTGAGTATTAGATTCGGGCTTTATTAGAACGTTCGTTCGGAGGTCCGATCTGCTTTTGACTCCCGTTAACTCCCCCCACAGCAGATCGCATATCCTTGTGAAACTGCGGTTTGTTTCTGACGTGGATGCCACAAATCTAAGAATCTTCCAAAAACAGTGGGACTCTTGTCACCACGAATCTTAATATTCTATTGAGAAACCATAAAGATAACACCTTTATATTCACCCTCCTCAAATTTATTTTTTTGCCGCTTCAAACATAAAAGTAATAAACATATCATGTTCTCAAATACAATAAAATTTTATCCATAAGTAAAAATAAATTATATGGAATTTGAGATTTTTTTTTCAAACTTACAATCATGTAGTTACAAAAATTTTATAGATATACGGGCAACAAATTGGACTATCACTCGTTTCTGAATAGCAAAGTCTATAAATTAATTATCGCAACAATCGGAGATTCCATAAGGCAGTTCTAATGGGTACCAAACTTTAAGTAGTTCTCAGACTAGAAACATCCATAATTTGATATCACCAAATCTTGAATAATATTTATTCTAATAACTATACCCACCACGCATTCCACCCTGACAACCCCGGGAGTGGATAATGGGCTAAAAACAAAAGCTGGAGGGCACGGGCATGACCTGTAAGAGAATGTTTATTTTAATGTTTAATAAATAACTGACGTAGAAACTAACTCCAACGATTTGAAGTGACATGCCCTTGAAAAGTGTGCCCCGTTTTAGCAAAAAGGAATATGCTACATTATAGAAGAGTTTTTTTCCAAAAACCCCCCTCTATTTTCTTATAATTCCGGAAAACTCCATGTAGTTTGGCTAATCCTAAAACAACCCCCCCCAACCACTATCCCGTTGTTAACGGTTGTCGATCCTAACGGTTGGGCAACTACTTTTTCTTGTTGTATACATTTAAACTCCCTAGCGACCTGCTGCAACTTTTTAATTTTTATAATTATTATTTTTTCCATTCTCTAGTCACAGACCAACAATTTTATATCTACGATACTTTGGATCCGTGCTAGTACCCCGGTTACAAACTGGATAGACTTGGACTCAAGACTTTTCTCACGAAATGTTGAATCTGCATCTAAAGTTGTTTGCATAGTGTGTAAACATAATCGAACTTGAGTTTTAAAATATATGTTACAATGTCGTTTGTATAGTATAATTATTTTAAAATCCAATTATAATATTATGGTACTAAAACTACTATACCATAAAATGTAAATATATAGATCTGACACTAGTAAAAAAATATGATCTAATCCTACATCGACCCAACTAAAATCCAGACTACGAGTCAAGCTAACCATCGAGAACAATATGATTACATGTTTTTCTATAATAATATTGAAAAAAATAATATTTATAGTGACAAGACCAGGCTCGACCTGAAGTAGACCCGTCATGAGTTGAAATAAATGACCGGACCATGCATTGACCAGACCTGAATCAGTAAGGAGACCATCTGAGGGTGTAGCCCAATATCATTATCATGTATTTTTATTATATGTTAGTAAAAAATATTTTACTATATAAGCCAACTCTAAGATTTGACCCAGATTTGATAAGACCCAACTCAACCTCAAATAGACTCAACCTAACCTAATACAACTAAAAGAATTCAAATTTGTCCTGACTCGACCCCACCTGAAGTTGGAACACAACCCTAACAACTTTTATATTTTGGGCTGGATAGGTCACATTAGATCAAGATATATTTCTAATCCAACTTTTACATCACTCAAAAACATAGTAATAATAATTTGATGTATACATATTGGTAGAATGAATTTATTCCATCACAAAATGTGATATATTAAGTATATCCTAAATTTTGGGAACTCGAGTTCAACCTTTGACCGTCTCAAAGAATGAATTTATCTCGTCAAACAAGTCAGTAGAAAGTGTGATTTAAACATTCTCTCCGGTGTGCGGCGGAGAGTCTACTATGTAGGACAGGTACATTAGTGACACTCCCTTGAAAATGTTATCTCATACTCTTGAAAAAAATACTAAAACTCAGATCCAATTATAGTACACACCACACAAACGATTCCGGGTACATATTCAATATTTTATGAAAAAAGTTTTGAGTCCAAGTCTTTCCGGTTTGTAACTGGGATACTAGCACGGACCCTAAGCCTGCATTTGGCACAGGACTGGGATTCTGGAATCTGGACTGGGTTAGTCGGGGTTAGTCTGGATTCCAGTGCTGGGGCAGTCAGGATGCAGTCTGATTTTGTTTGGCAACGCAGTCAGTTTCTGGTCAGCTGGTCTGATTTGAGTATGTGTGCAGTCTGAATCTGTTTGGCTGCAAGTCTGATTCTGTTTGGCAGCGTAATTAGTATCTGCTTATTCTGTCATGTTCTTGCAGCACTGTTTGAATAAGTACGCAGAATGTATATTTGTGACGCCACTTCAACCTAAGTTTAGAATATATTAAAAAATTATTTTATTTGTGTTGTGTGGGTGTTGTTTTGTATATTTAGAATAGTGCAAATAAGATATGATAATGCTAATTTTTACGTGGGAATTAAAAATTAATGAAACGTTACTGTCGTCTGGAATGACATTTGCATGTGGTATATATGTAATGTTGAACATAGTTAATTGTCGTCATTAGTGTAACAAATTACGTTATCGTCAGTAACAGTCAAGCTACATGAAATATAAAATTGGTCTAATATATTTTGTTCATAACATAAACAAATTACATTATCGTCAGTAAAATCACCTGATAATAATCATATTATCGTCATTAGTTAAACATAAACGATCACTACTGATAATAAAATAATTGTTTACGGGGAGAAGGACAAAAAATGGGAGCAATAAACAGCCAAACAAAAGCTAAGATTTTGACAAGGCACTTTGGGGGGACATGGTTGGATGTGGATCTTGATTAAAATTGGCCAACGTTATGGCCTCATCGTACTCGTCCCATGACACTAGGCATTGTTCCTGCACCGGTTGCTTATTTTGTTGTTTGATGTCATTTTTTGGCCAATCAAACAACAATGGCAAATGAGGAACATGCTGACTGACTCGACCCTTGACTTGATAATCGGTCCCAATTTTGCCCTCCTCCTCCTTTGTGTGATTGCAACATAGTTTTGTGCATAAAATGTTATCTTCAACATATTTTTGAATTTTTTCCGGTGACAACAACAGTTTTTCAAATTTTACCCTTGCCTTTGCACGCGATGTCGACATCTAAAATTAATAAAAATAATGGTATGAACAAATAATAGAATTCGTAAAGTAACTGTGGCAATAACATAATAATGAAGTAGGAAATTTGATCACATTATGGTAGCAACATATAATATTGTAACACATAAGTAGAGCATGTAAAATGTTACGACGCAAAAAACACAACCACAACATTTAGCACATATGTTATAAGTTCATTTGTTTATTTCAATCGTCAGTGCCAAAAAAAATCCCTGGTGGGTAAGTGCGACGCGTCGTCAAAAATTTGCGTTCAATGCCTTGTTGTGCGGCCAATGTGGGGGGAGGCAACCCAATATGAACATATTGTCTCTTACAAACTCTCTCTTCACTACTACAGAAACAGCCTTTGGCGTCGGTTGTTTAACCCCCTTTGGCGTCGGTTTCTGAGCGACGCCTATGTGGGCGCCGCTAAAGGTCGAACACTTCGGCGTCAGTTTTTTAACCGACGCCTATTTAACATATAGGCGTCGGTCTTTTAGTAGATAACCGACGCCAAAAGGGTTCACGCCACAGAAAACGGCGTCATCTAGGACACATTCTGTGTCGGTTATCTACTAAAAGACCGACGCCTATATGGACTATAGCGTCGGTGTTTACTTGGTAACTGACGCAGAAAGAGTCCTAGATGACGATGTTTTCTGTGGCGCGAACCCTTTTGGCGTCGGTTTTCTATAAAAAAAACGACGCAATACTTCAAGATGACACGACCGTGCTTCCCTGCACGACCGTGTTTAGTACTATAGGCATCGGTTTTATATGAATAACCGACGCCTTTTCCACCACGGTCGTGCTTTCCTGCACGGTCGGGTTGTTTGTACTATTAGGCGTCGATTTTTATCCAATAACCGACGTTGTAGGTCTTTGCTGACAGTTTTCTGTAAATAACCGACGCCTATATCTATTTTTTTTTCATATCAGTTTGCAGGCCTGCTGTGGCTGCTCAACAAGATGAGAACCTGCAGTTCAGTTTTCTGAACTGCAGGTTTACGACATCCATTGATATCAGCCTACAAACAGGCCACAAACCTGCAAAAGTCCCAAGAAAAATTTCACACAAGTAGATACATTCAGACATCAATTCAATTCTCACATTCACACATATAGCAATATTCAAATACATGTATTAACATTCAGAAATATTCATTTACAAAGTATCATTCATTATCGCTATCAACATCCCAATTATATCTTACAGTTGCCACTGCTTGTATGGCTTTTGCCCATTCTTCTCTTATTTCATTTAATGCTTCCATTGTATATGGAGCATGTATATTTTTTAAGCGTTTACCTGTAGTGTTGTCAGTTTTAAACACCTGCAAAGAGAATGATGTATATATATAAGTAATAATATAAAAATAAGATTGATACATTTCATACTAACTAATGAGACTATATATAATACCTTGTGTATGGTATCGATGTCCAATGCGGCATGTTTGATAATCATCTGCATAAATCGCATCACATAGTATGCGCATGCCCAGCCATTGTCTTGTGTAGCGCACTATAAATTGAAACATACAAAATAATACAACTAAGCACAATTCACATCAATAATATATACATTGGAGTCGGGAACTTACTTGTACGTTCTCCCAATTTATTAGCTGGTTCTTTTTCCTTGGGACCGTTCCTCCAGCCTTTTTGAATGCATCTAAACCCCTACATGTTAATATAACACAGTAAATTACATAAGTAAACAGTAATGTAATAACAGATGTTAACAGATACAAAAATGAAATATTTCTCACCAGAATAATGGCATTCTCATTACGTGTCCAATTTTAGTGTTTAATGTACTTCCCGCGGGATCTAGATAATAAACAGTGAACGTCCCGGGGACAATAACTAGTAACTCCCAATGTTTACTGCTAGAGGTAAAAAGTTAACAATTCATAACTCAAAATGCACAATAAAAATGGAATTTTCTTAAGTCCAAATTATAAATAAAGTAAACTTACTTGACATTGAATGGAGCTATTATTATCGTCTTCTTTTGCTGACCAAAAATTGTAAAAGCATCTATACAGTATTGTTGAACATTATCAAGGTCTTTAGCTACCATACTAATCAATGATGGAATCAAAAATCCCACATGATCAAATGCAAATTGTTTGCAATGATCTTCGACTAAGTAGCTGCAAAACATGTATTACGTATGCATTAATATATAAGAAACCAGATCACCGGATCTTACACAAGGTATATGGATGTATAAACAAGATCTCACCTTATCCATGTCTCTATCATTGATGTATTCAGCCAATCATACATAAACAGCTCAATAATATCTTGTATAAATAAAGAGCTATCGTATGATTGACCTGCATAATCTGCATCTAAAGAAACAATTATCGGGCAATGTATATTATGTGCCCGTAGCCAACATGCCATTCCCCTACAAGCAGGACCTAACGGGTATGTTAGGTCAGTTGGAACCCAAGTTGGCAATGCGGGAAGTGGAGGTGGAGGCCTAGGTGCTCCTGGTGTCTTCTTTTTAACCTGTATATATAATTTCAGGTCAGTTGACATCATATATACACATTAACAATCTAAATCAATGTAAATTTATCTTACAATTTCAGTAGTGTAGACGACATCTGCTTTGGGCCACAATATGACCCCGTCTTCTGCCTCAACAAGTGTATCAATATCCGGGTGGGGATATGGCAATGTAGCTTCCCTCCAATCGGGTAACACACGTAATGGGCCCACACGAACGTAGCCCTGTGGCATTGGAGTCCCGTGAAACCTTTCCCCAGGAAGGGACGGGTAAGCCTGCGCCTCTGCAACAACATAGTCTTGTATTCTTAAGCGGCATGGCTTCAATGCCTACAAATTTACGTAAAGAATGTTATACATATATACATATCATCTTGAAAACATATCATCTTGAAAAAACTAGCTACAATGTCATAAACAATACTTACAGCAGACGTGTTAGGCGATGGGTCTCCAGGATTACTCGCAGTCTGTGCATCAGGAGAAGAGTGGGTCGCCATAGGCTGATTGGAAGCCTGAGATGCCTACCACCGCAGCAATTCTTCCTTGACCTTCTCAGCAACTACATCGTTGACCTTCTTAGCAACTATATCCTCGACTCTCTTATTCTCCTATACATGGATAAAAGAAACATTAGCTTCTTATTATTGAATTTCCTTTTGCAGTAACATTCTAAAAAAAGAATAGGTTACCTCTTCTTGAGAAAGTCCCGCTCTGGGTTTGCGCTGGGATGGCCCAAAGAATGCTTTGATGCCCACACCAGCGCCTGCACCCTTAATACGTCCAGGATGCTCTGGATTACCCAGAGCAACTGTCAATTCATCCTTTGTGCCCTGAGGGATGAACGTGCCTTATTTCCGCTGCTCGTGCAGCTCCCGCTAATCACCATCAACAGAAATTGGTAAGTTAACACCACAAATAATCAATATTCAAACGATTGCTCTAAGAGTTATATTTTACCATTTTCGCAGCCGCCTCAGCAGTTACGGGCTTCTTTATTTCACCATTCTTGTTTTGCCTCACAGCTATCCAGATATCATGGCGAGGCAGACTCCTGAGTAGGAGCAGACTCCTGATGTTACGACCCCATCTGAGCTTAATTGGTAAACTAGGGTTTACCTGGATGATTGCATATTTGATTGGATTGATCATTTCTTAAATCTAATTAATGATGATATCTCAATTATAATATGTTAAACCTAATGAGAACCCCAAGCATGTTATCTCTTTGTATAATTAGGGTTTGAGGTGTATAAACTCTAGTCGGTTGAAATAAGGGTTTTCAACGAATGAGCTCATTTGGGAAGGAATGATAGAGTTAGGCATAGAAAAATAGAAATAATAGTTGGATGCTTGGGTAGCACGGCCATGGTGGGTAGCACGGTCGTGCTAGGTCTTTGGTGGCACGGGCATGCAAGGCCACACGGTCGTTTTGAAAGAATTAAACTATTAACCAACTTTTCTACTCAAATCTGCTGAAATCAATGCACCACGGCCGTGGTAGGCAGCACGGCCGTGCTGGGTCCATCTTGCACGGCCGTGGCAGCTAGCACGGCCGTTCTGAGGCATTTTTGCTTCAAATGACATTTCTGCAGATTTCTGGATAGCAGTGCACTGTTCTATTTTTAATTATTTATTGGTCGCTCCAAATGATCTCAAATTTTAACTGACGCTTTATAGATAAATTATAAACAACTTGCTAAATTCCCATAATTTTTGGAGAAGGTTTGATCTCTGAAATAAACGAATTACAGTAACTTTTGTATAACTGAATATTCAGCCAATATAATAAAAGTTGAGTGTGGGGTCAATATGCAATTGACCCAAGCAGCTCAAATGGTCTATATGAGCAACCACACACACAAGCAGATCTCATTCTTCGTCATTCACTCCATAGAAATGAAAATCTAGAGAGAGAGGGAGAGTTAGGGTTTGAATGGAGAAAGAGGAGGAATTGCTGAATTAGGGTTTTGCGGTTCCAGGAATGGTGAAATCAAGTAAGTTTGGATTCTTTGCATAGACTTTTATGGTGAATCTTCTCTCTCATGTCAAGATTCCATCCATGCTCTGATTTGATCCAAGATGATGTCGAAATTCCCTCTTTTCTCACCCTTTCTTCATAATCCTTCATTTTCAAGGTTTCTGAGTTGAATGGAAGAAGAATTGGGAGATTTGCTAGGGATTTGATATGAGTTCGAGATCCCCTGAGTTGAGATGCAGTTTTGAGGTGTTTTCACACCTTGGGGTGAGTGGGTTCTTCCTTCAAACAGTGTAATGCACGAAATTTGATTATAGCATCCAAATCCCTAATTGCTTAGTATGTGATTCTAAAACCTGAAATGTCCGTTTGATTTAAGTTGTTGCAAATTGATATGATATGGATTTCTTTCTCTGTTTGAATGACTCTTAGATGGTAAATTCATATCAGAAACGTGTACAACACATCCTAGTAAGAATGCTTTTCAGATTTATACCGTATGATGTAATTAGGGTTTAACCTAATTGAGATCTCACTAGAGTTTTAATCCAATTGAAGAGATATCTAAACTTAAACCAAACCTAGGTCTAAATGCTCTTAATCAAGCTTAAGGCTATCATATTTCAATATCTAAACCCTTTGGGATTCGTCACTAAGTCCATGACTTTGATTTCACTAAGTTGAAGCTCAATCGAGCTGTGGCACGGCCGTGGTGGGTGACCACGACCGTGGTGAAGGGTCTATGCCACGGGTGTGCTAAGTAGCACGGCCGTACTGAATGCTTTTGAAACCCTGATCTCTATACACCACGACCGTGGGGGAAGAGCCACGACCGTGGTGAGGTGAATGTGCCACGGCCGTGGGGTGATACCACGACCGTGTTGAAGCAAACCCTAAATGAATACTTAAGAGTCAAAGTTAAATAAAGAAGACTGGTAATCCTATAAGTGGTTAGGATGTACCTCATGGGTTATCTTATTGAATTTTATTCTTGATACATGATATCTCAGTGAATGGTATGGAAACTCTAAATTTAGTTAAATTTCTATGGTTTCATGTCTATATTGATTGCATATGATTTGTGAAAACAATCTTTATTTAGTGAATGCTTATATCCTATGAAATTCTTATGAGAGTCATGTGACAAGTGAATGAGGCAAATGAAAAGGTGAATGAGGCAAATGAAACCCTAAGAGTAGGGCGTTGGCATGTGATGAATGAATAAAGCAAATGAAACCCTAAGGATAGGGTGTTCAATGAATCATGCTATGGTAATATGAAAGGTCTCGATATGAGATGTGGTGATGCTTAATTGTTGAAATGTATATTTCTAGTGCATTTAACTTTATATGCTTGTTCTCTCTGAGATGATATCTACATACTGCAGGGCTTCTTATATTTCAATACATATCTCGTAAATTGCAGGTGATGAGATATGACATGCCCTAGAAAGGGATGTTACTGAGTCATGTTGAAGATGACAAATGATATATATGTGTTTTCAAGTGATACCCATAATGTGAAATAAGTATGAAATGTGATATTCCTGTTTAAATGGTTATATGTTAATCAGTTAATAGACTTAGGTGCCCTAACACCGTAGAACCCCTTCTGAGAGGTATGCACCAGGGGGATGAAACTCGTGTTGCAACAATAACTGTGCGGAGTCACAGGCACGAGGATAGAGAGAGGCAGTGTTCAACAACAACGCGTGCTTGTGTCACGGTGGCACTGGAGTAAATAGGGGTTATTCAACATTAATCTGTGCTTGTGTCACGGTGGTAACCCGGTGAGACTCTCTGCCTGTGTGCTCAGGTTTGAGGAGGAGTCTAGAGTTCACTCTTTTGAGAGTGTAGTGAGGCCTTGTGAGTCTGAGGCCTTGTGAGCCTGAGAGTCCTGCAGCAGACCAGGGCTGGCAGTCAGACTTAGCATTTCCCGGGTGTGTCGCTAAGTCTTGTATGGTGGGATCGTAGTTCGCTACGGATCTTTATATGCAGAGTACACTGCATATGTTTAGGGCATAAAAATAATCTAAAATATGATCATATAGGTTCACAGATTTCCTTATAAATGAAAGAGTTAAGGAAGACTAGAGTATAGTCTTCTAGGAGTTATTCTTTGGATGCAATATTTGCATTCTTTGTTATTTCAGTTATATTGTTTTAGAACTGCTCAGTGTAGTATTTATTGTTGTTAAATTTCATATCGTTTACTCAAATTATATCTGTAATCACATTAGTGCATTAGTCTGTTTCCTGGAAGTACTCATTCACTGAGCGAGTAGGCTCACCCCTCTACTCAAACATTTTTAGGGTTAACCGCGTGGACTTGAATATGGTCAGAGCATCAGTGTAGATCTGCTACAAGAGTTAAGCACAAGATTAGTTGAGTCAGTCGGTCCTTGTCACTCTAGGTCCTCAGTAAGAGTTAAGAGAGAGAGTTGTAATTACAATGTGTAATATTGTTCCTCTTTGATATGTATGCTAATTAGCAAGTTTCATGTGCATAATGTGTGAGAGACATCATGAATGTTTATACATGTATCTTTACTATTAAAGTTTGATTAGTAAAAGAAATGTTTAGATTCCCTTGTTAAGATGTTTTATGTGGTTCAATGCGAAGAAACAAGAGTTTTTAAGAAAATAAAAAGTTAAGGGTGTTCTTTGTGTTACATATAAATCCTATCTTATGCCCTAATCTCATGATTTGAGGAAATTGTGAGATCGGGGTATAACACCTGAGTAGGAGCAGACTCCTGAGTAGCCGCAGACTCCGCATGTAGTCTTTGGCGAACGCTTGCATAGCCTTTTGGACCCATAGTGTGGTCATGCACATTCAGTGCACGTCTTGCCTTTTGTGCGTCACTGAGGGCCTAGTTAGTATGCACATTAATGATTTGGTTAGTATCACTAAATGTTAATCTTGAATAGGTGAATACAATATATATTAATTAAATTGGGAGTGACACCTAATACCTTGAATTCTTCAGATTTTCTTGAAGCAACAAAATTGTCCCAATCTTCTTTGTCCAAGAAGTTCCATTGTTCAAGGGCTGACTTCTTTTTCTTATCACCCTCTTTTATGTATTCTCTGTTCAGATTTGTCCTATAATTCCTAAGCATCTTTCCAGCGCGTTGCATCACACTTTTACGATGCAACTTCTCATCCAATGCAAACAGATTCTGTAAAATAGAAATGTTATTAACTAGTATCCAAAATAGAATTGCAAATAATAGAATTTGTAATCTACAAAATAGAATTGCAAATAATAATAACTCACGCATAAATCCTTCCATATCAAGTCTTTTTTCCCCTGAGGAACTTTATGCCAATTATCATACTTAACACCACAATGGCTCCGAGTGGTACACCCAAGATAGTTTACAAAATTATTGCGGTTCACTCCAATTGCATTTCCTCCATTATCAAACTCCACAACCAATTTGGATCCACTGCCACTAAGCGCTATTAACTTCTTCAACAGAGTGATGCCCCTTTTCTTGTTAAGTGTTTGGTGCTGCGCATCAAGTTGCTCTAGTGCTTCAGTGGGTACATGTGCATCATCAACCTAAAATTTGACAAAAATAAACACACTGAATTAGCCCAATATAGAAATATAAGATATATGACATAACTAGAAGATAATGAATTTTATAGAAATACAGGATATGTTTTTAGAACTTACATTGGTATCCTCGCCATGCTCGTCATGGACAGCATGCTCATCATGGACTTCATGCTCATCATGGACATCATGCTCATCATGGTCAGCCATCTGAAAATGTCATTAAAAAGGCAAACATTTAGCATTTGTATTAACTAGAAAAAGGCAAACATTTAGCATTTGTATTAACTAGAAAAGGCAAACATTTAGCATTTGTATAAACATACATGTCTCTAAAATTGTGATCTTTTATCAATTAACAATCCTTCATTGTGATCTCCGCGCGCATATAAGTCATCATTAGCTTCAATATTTTGTGGAGTTGGCAACCCAACTGAGAATGGACTGGATTTTATTGGAGTTGGCAACCCAACACATATAAACATACATATGTACTTAGAGAACAAACGAGGAAATGCTACCGAAATTTTCTCGAAAACCCAATACACATTATACACTTACATCCTAAGTGAGATTAGGTGTTCAAGAACAGTCCCAAACCGGGGACTATCCAAGATTTACTCCTAATGAGTCAATCTTGGACGGGTTTCTAGGCCAACAAACACAATAATAGATATCTACAATGAAGCCGGACTCCATACAAATAGTATATAATTTAGTGATTGTTCATTCTAATTTATACCAATGTACAAGTAATATAAAGAACAATGATTGTTCACTTTCTAGGTCAACAAACACATGTGATGTCATTCTTATATATAATAAATGTGTACCACCTATCCCATCCTTGAACACCTAATCTCACTAGTAAGTGTATAATGTGTATTGGGTTTTCGAGAAAATTTCGGCAGTATTTCCCCGTTGTTCTCTAAGTACATATGTACTTAGAGAACAAACGGGGAAATGCTACCGAAATTTTCTCGAAAACCCAATACACATTATACACTTACATCATAAGTGAGATTAGGTGTTCAAGAACAGTCCCAAATCGGGGACTATCCAAGATTTACTCCTAATGAGTCAATCTTGGACGGGTTTCTAGGCCAACAAATACAATAATAGATATGTACATGTTAGGCTTTCATCACAATTGATGTTAGGGTTTCATCAATGTTAGTGTTTAATCAAATCAAATTAGGATGCTAGAATGGACAAGTTTAAATCAAATTAGGGTTTAAATCAAATCAAACACGGCCGTGGCTGTGCTGGCCATTCTTCTCAGTTCTCAGTGAAAGAAGTAGAACAGCAAGCAGAGCAGAGCAGAGCAGAGCAGCGGGCGGCAAGGAAGAAGACAAGGAAGAAGGTGCTACGGCTAATACCTTGTGAGCAGCGGAGGCAAGCAAGAAGACAACGCCGCAGTAGGGCGTGAGCAGGGAGGAAGGAGCGGGCGGCGGAGGCGCAAGGAGGAAGGCGGCGGGCGGCGGCGGCGACACAGAGCAGCAGCAGGGATCGGCGGCGGCGAGCAAGAAGCAGCAGGCACCAGGCACCAGGCGGCAATTTTGGGAGAGCGCACAGGAGAATCGATGAAACAGGAAGAAAGGGGGAAGAGTTGGGTGATCGGGCCTCTATTAAGTTGGTCAACGACGTCGGTTATCTTGGACAACCGACGCCTATTATCTTCAGCGTCGTTTGATCGTAATAACCGACGTCCAATTAGACAATCTTTACCCCAAATTAATTGGCGGGAACTATTATCAGCGTCGGTTATCCAAGGATAACCGACACCGAAAGTGGAACTTTTCGCGCAAAATTTCATTTCACATAGGCGTCGGTGAATTGTTAAACAACCGACGCTGTATGTGACCCAGATTTTTTTCACTCGAAAATTGGATTTCGCGGGCGCCTTTAGGCGTCGGTTGGTTACACTCAGCCGACGCTGAATACAAAGCGGTACCCGTGTCTGGCTGGTCTTTGAATATAGACGTCGGTTTGTATAAATAACCGACGCCGAATATTATAGGCGTCGGTTGTCCAAAATAACCGACGCCCAGAAAAGCGACACTGAACGTTATTTCTGTAGTAGTGCTTGATGTATTGCCGTCGCATTTGCAACTCAGCTAATGAAATATAAGGGCCTCTTGTTATGTATAGGAACTGGTGCCATGTCTCCATCCAAGCCTGTGTAGAGTATACTCCATTTACACATCTACCCACGTGATATTGGGTTCTCATCAAACCCCTGAGAATCATATCAAGCTCGGTAGACCAGATAAAAGATGGTGTCGGCGGTTGGCCAGCCATATAACAGATTCTGTAAGTAATATATTTTTCAAAAGTAAGGGTGTATATCACAATTAATTGTATTATTTGGTTTGACCTAACGTTAAGTAAAATTTCGATTAATAACATACATCATTAATAAAACATTCACCAACATGAAGAAAATTTTTATAACACTTATAATGTAATATAACGTTTATAAAAGTGCCTAAATTAAACAAGTGTATGATGTTCATAACATCAATTGATAGTTATTCTAAACAGAGAAGACAATGTAATACAACCTTGATATAACATTGTGGATCCATAATCATATACCAAGATAATAAAAAGATTAACAAATTATTCAATTGAAAAATTGCAGCAGGTCGTGAGGTGGTTTAAAATGTAAACAAAAAGAACTCAAATTACCAGCCGTTAAGATTGACGGCCGTTCACAGCGTAGTGGTGGTTGGGGGTTCTCAAGGATTAGCCAAACTATGGAGGGTTTTCCAGAATTATCAGAAAATAGAGGAGGTTTATCGGAAAAAAACTCATTGTAGAACCTAGTTGTATCTGAATTGAAAACTATGTGTAACTGAATAATAACATAGTCAAGTTAAATTTTTAACTCGGTGATGTTACATCTAATGTCTATATAATATTTAGCACCCGCATTGTAGCGGGAGTCGGTGTGTTGTGTAATGACTACATAGCCTACTTCGGAGTTGGGATTGGGCCTTATATATGAGAAGGTTTTCGAGCAACAGGGACTAGAGCAGGGCATGGTGGTCCAGGTGCGCTCGTGCATGCCGAGCATTGAGACTCGAACGTGGTACTCTCGAGATGTTCTCGGCTTCCTTTTACACTATAAAGTAAATGAATTTTGCATTAAAGACATTGTTTTCAACCATTAAAAATGTATTAAACTTATGTATTTGACAGGTTGAAATTGTACTTCAGTCATGTATATGTGGTCGGATATTAACTCAATAAGCGGAGCTACTCATTAGCTGATGTCTCAGTTCTGAAACATTTGATCTTGCAAGAGAGGGAGGTAATTTACTCAAACTGCTTAAATATACTTTTGCCATGCTCCGGGCGCACACAATTTTTTGTTAACCCTTCCAACTTTGCGGAGGAGGCGACTGGAATTCAAGCCATATTTCTTCTTTGTGATCACGAATCTAAACTTAGGGCACGTTTGGTTCTGTGTAAAATCATCCCGCATTAGAAATTCAAACACACGAAATAAAAAGGCATGAATTGCAGTTCAACATTTTTGGTTTGGTTAGATGTAAATCGAGCTCTGAATTTTGGTTTGTTGTTGTTTGGTTCCGTGTTGTTATAGCCTGATCTAACATCTACATATATGACGAGGGCATACACTCCTATCGGGTTATCAAAACGAAGTTATCGAACATGTTGTTTAATATGTCCGCCGAACACTCACAGCAGGAGAGTCCCATGGCGTATAATTACCGAACGGTGACTGTAGGGCTGGAGCCGGTGAGGAAAACAAACCGTGCCCTTTTTTTTTGGGGAAAAAAACCAAACTGACCTATTTTTACTAACTTATTTACCAAACTAACCTAGTTTCTAATATATTTCCCAAATAACCTAGTTTGAGTCAGAAAAAGGGGCAGCCGACGCCACATGGTGGGCCTATCTTTGGAGACGCCACTCCATTTGGCGTCTTCAATGAGAAGTCGCCACGTGGCGCACCAGTATTTATTTTTTTATTTTTTTTGCGATACTATGATACCATGTATTATTTGAATACACTATAATAACATTAATAATTGATATTTAAGTAATTATTTTTCTACGTTAATTTTAATAAAATATCATATATTATTTGATTACAATTTAAGTAATTATCCTCTAAATAGAAAATAGTACAATAATATTAATAATGTAATATATATATATATACACACACACACATATATATATATATATATATGACATGTAACTGATAGTTAAATATATACTATACATTTATATTTGTGTATTCATATATAATAATATATCATTACAATTTTTGCATTCATGCTAAATAGATATGCTATTATATTATTCAGGAAAGCATATATTAGATATAAATATATTATGTATAAGGAATATATAACTAATAATTACATGCATGTATCACTAAAGTGATTATTTATTTAGAGAAATTTTAAGAAAAAAATCTTGTATTATACATATTAGATATAATTTTTAATATATATAATCTTTAATAGATGAAACTGGAAAAGAAATTGGCATATGCTAAATGATAATATAGCCATATTTATCTTTAAAATATATTTTATTAATATGTGCAGGCGTATATAATCATTGTTCATATTGTATAGTAGATATAGTAATTTTTTTTATTCACATTACATGAAATTTATAGGATGTTTTTTTACTTAATTATAGAGGCTATAGATTTGTAATTTTAAAACTAAGAAATTGGAGGAGAGGTTAGTTTGGTAAATAAGATAGTAAAACCAAGATTAATTTTAAACTAAGTTAGTTTTACAAATCTATAGCCTCTATGATTAAGTAAAAAAATATCTTATAAATTTTATGTAATGTGAATTAGAAAAATTTAAATAAAATTACTATATTCTATTATACAATATGAACAATGATTATATATGCTTGTACATATTAATAAAATATATTTTAAAGATAAATATGCTATATTATCATTTAGCAGATGTCAATTTCTTTTCCTATTTCATCTATTAAAGATTATATATATTGAAAAATTATATCTAATATGTATACTACACGATTTTTTTCTTAAAATTTCTCTAAATAAATAATCACTTCAGTGATACATGCATGTAATTATTAGTTATATATTCCTTATACAGAATATATTTATATCTAATATATGCTTTCCTGAATAATATAATAGCATATCTATTTAGCATGAATGCAAAAATCGTAATAATATATTATTATATATGAATACACAAATATAAATGTATAGTATATATTTAACATATCAGTTACATGTCATATATATATGTGTGTGTATATATATATATATATATATATATATATATATATATATATATTACATTATTAATCTTATTGTACTGTTTTCTATTTAGAGGATAATTACTTAAATTGTAATCAAATAATATGTGATATATATTAAAATTAACATAGACAAATAATTACTTAAATATCAATTATTAATGTTATTATAGTGTATTCAAATAATACATGGTATCATAGTATTGCAAAAAAATTAAAAAATAAATACCGGTGCGCCACGTGGCGACTTCTCATTGAAGACGCCAAATGGAGTGGCGTCTCCAAAGAGAGGCCCGCCATGTGGCGTCAGATGCCTCTTTTTCTGACTCAAACTATGTTATTTGGGAAATATATTAGAAACTAGGTTAGTTTGGTAAATAAGTTAGTAAAAGTAGGTCAGTTTGGTTTTTTTTTCCTTTTTTGGGGCGGTTGCTTTTCCATATTTTCTACAGTCCTCAAGTTCACCGTGCAGTTCCTTTCCAGGCCGTGAGTTACAGCAACGTCATCAAATGATTGAATTGGAACTTAACGTGTTGTTGCAACTGTGCACCAGTTAGTTTTCACCAGAACCAAACGGGTCCTTAACCACGTTATTTCTTGTTAAACCTTGATCATCACGACTTTCACAATACACCAGCACACCAAAAGGATGTTGAAATTATGAGTTGAGATATCAAGTCTCAGCGACATGATATAATATCTTGTAATATCTAGATTATATAATCAAATTTATATTGGCAGGTAATTCCGTGAGAAATAAAGCTATATCAAGACCATACCAGGGCAGACGCAGATATAAGAACGTGGTATGAATCAATATAGTACTTGCAGGAGTTAAAATAATGCTAACACAAGTAGTGCGGTTCCTTAATAGAACATAAGAAGATATATTACACGGTTGGTTACTTATTTTATTAGGTCATGGGTAATTTGAGACATATCACTCAAACTACAAACTAGTAGTTGTGAGGCTCATACTAGCCATGTATAAGATCTAAGAATTATTGAACTCCATTAGATCTCTTCACACCTCATATTCAAAGAAAGGTCAAATAAAAATAAAATGTACAAAGGCCTGATCTACCGTAGATCGCTCAAAAGACAGTCCATATATCATAGGTTCACCATGGATACTTAGGTCACGACAATAAAAAATATGGTATAAAATCAAACAATACCTAGAAACGAACGTAGCAGCTCTCTATCTCATAATGCTGATTGTCAATTGTAATTGAGTCAAAATAAGAATTTAAAGTGTCAATGTATACCAACCACATGTATAATCCCAAAATTTCAAGGCTAATTTAAGTCTGATAATGTGTTTTTTCTTAGATAGAAATAGTTGAGGGTTTTAATGCAAAAAGAAACTGAAATGATATTTCTTGTAAGAAATTGAAATAAGAAAAATAAAATGGGACTCAAAATAGATTTTCATGTTCATCTATGTATCTTATGTTGCAATTAAGTCAATAGTAGTTCCCCTCTCCTTTTTTCTCTCTCCTAATCTTGAAAATGTTTTAAATAGAAAGAGGAAAGACTTGGAATTCAAAAATATGTATATGAAATAAAGACCTTGGGCAAGAAGTCTTCCTTTTTCCTTCATGGCTTTTATATAGGAGGAAAGTATCAATTAACTCTTTTATCCTCTTTTTCCCAAGAAAGGTTTTTTCAAAGGGCATAAAAAGACATAAGAGTAGATGACCTTAATAATCTCATTTTTGAGTCAAAAGAATAATTATGGAAAGATACTACACATCATTTTTGACTTTGTTTGACCCTCTGAATTAACTGGGAAAGTTTTCATATGGTTTTGAATGCAATTTAATCAAATATACATTTAATGTGATTATTAAGCTTAAAGTCTTGATGTTTCTCCATGTCGCGCGCCTCCTTTCTTTTTGTTTTTAGCATGTGTCGCATTCGGTGATCTACAACTGACTCAACGGCTAAAAAGTCATCTTCTACCTGATGAATTTGTTGTGCTGAAACCAGTGATCAAGGCTTCCATTCCATGATCTCTCTCTCATCTCTTAAGTATTTTGTGAGATTTCTTTGCTGAAACCAGTGATCAAGGCTTCCATTCCATGATCTCTCTCTCTCGTCTCTTAAGTATTTTGTGAGATTTCTTCGCTGATGCGTTTGTCTTTCCCTCTGAGATCAAATGCTCTATAAAACTCCTTCCCTCTTGGTATATGGAAGATTCACTCAGTTAGGATTCCCAATACCTCCTCGCCATGGATTCACAATCGCCACATCATAGCCTTCCCTTTCTGTTTTATGCATTCAATGGCATCGATGGACCCCGAGACTTTCTCCTCCTCCATCAACTGCACTTATGTGTCCCTTAACATCGTGGCCTCCTCCACCTCCTCTGGCAACCATGAACTCACCTCCACCCTATGTGCTTCCTCCGGTGGAATTGATTCACTCATAAGCTTCCCCAATGCATCGATTTCGGTTTCACATCTTCCGTTTACGTTGTGTTGGTCCCAGACGTCGTGTCTTATAGTCCATGTTGAGGTCCTCATCGGTAACTCACGCCTATGGCCTCTCAGTCGACCAAAGACCACAAAAATTCTTCTCAGAGTCCCTCCTTCATTCCTAGATGGTTTTCTCGACTTTACTAGAGGTTGCTTCATAGGTCAGTAAATGTTTTGATATCCTGACTTCTTTCCTCTGTTCTTCACGATTTTACTGGAAAACTCAAGGACATAGAGGTTATTGCTTCTATGCTTGTTCTTATGACCTTTCTAGACTCTCATGGACCATCTCTGCTCATTTTTCTTGCCTTGTTTTGCCCACAAGTGTTTTCTCATCTGTGGATGGAGTCAATTCTTGCAGCAACGAGTGGATGGGTGCTCCTTCATGCCCTAAGCCTGAGCATTGGTTTCATGGCTTTGGTGTGGCATACGGAATTTGTAGAGAGCCTCAGTTCTCTGAGAGAGACGATTGTCCGCTCACCAGACCTAGGGTTACACCCCCAGCTTTTTTTTCTCTTGCCATGGCTCAAAGGGGGAAGAAACCATGTCACAAAATGGCCTTGATGTCCCCACAAACTTTTATAGAGTGATTTAATGTGCAAGGGTGTTTCTGGGATTTTAACTACTACCACCTACTTGTTTTGCTATGAAATGTGATGCCAACATGGTAGTTCCCCATTGGGCCATGGGAGCATGGGCTTGGGTCCAATATCCACTTAGTCGGATAATAGTGCTTGCATGGAATTTTGACGATTCTGATTGGTTAAATTTTCCAAAAATCGTAATAATTCACTGGATGCTCAGAAAAATACGCAAAAATATGTGTTGGAAAGGATTTTTTATTTTTATCGATTAAAGTTGTTTTAGAATTAGGTTTTCACTCACAAACCCTTCAATAATCTGATGAACAATTTAGGGTTTAATAGTTATGATTTAATGTACATGATATGATAGTAATCAGACTTCAGGTGACTAAAGGCACAACCCAGTCAAGGGGATTGACCTAAGGTGGATTCCTATAGGTAAGTGGTGCATTCCAGTGAGTATTATGTTTATAAAACCTACTACATTTACATGCTTCTTAATAAGACTTTCATGTCCAATGTTCTAATCAAGATATGCAAGCAAGATTTTCTAGTACTTTATCACTATGACATTTCATATGCTCAATGTCTTGATTAGAAATGTGTCATGGGATGGTCAATGTCCATGAAATTAAGAAGGATAAAAGGATATATTTCTATCATGTATCTTAGTAATGTTTCATATGAATACTCAAGACTACAAGATATGAAATGCAAGTAAGGTTGTCATATTCCATGGTTATGTGATATAACCATCCATTATGATTTTAACTACAAACATGTTATTATGATTTCTCATATTTATAGATATAACCATATAATAAGATTTCAAGTAGGAACATGTTCTCAAGATTTCTTATATATAGAGAGATCTAAGAACTAAAAAGTCAACTAGATCCCTTTGAATGATTAATGTCTAAAAGTCAAGTGCAGTGTGAGAATATAAGTTTTAAACATATTAAGACATGGTCCAACTTTTAAAACAAAGGTACTATTGGGATTAGAATTTATTGTAAATTGAGTTATGATAATATTATAAGGTTATGATGCATTAAGTTATGGTTAAGTTGCAATATGAGATTTTATAAGGTTTGAGATGTAAGCTCATATGAATACATTGAGATTCAGTGTAAGATCAGATTTAGTGAGAGTTTACTGAGATTTAATCATCTTGTCAGAAATCATATTTTTCGATATTTTGAACTTAAATTTACCTTCACATAATTTACGTAAGTTAACTTTGTGTTCTTAGTATTTCTATATCCAGTTTAGATCATTTTTCCAAAGACTTTAGACTCAATTGTCATATTTAGTATTAATGAAGTCATTCTATCAGATTAGAGTTTCTGATCAGGTTTATCCAAATAATAAGAATATCATATTTAGATTCAGACTTAGGTTACTCATTATGTGAGTAGCCAGATATTGAATAAAGATACATGATAAGGGTTTTAGACCCAATCTCAATTATGTAGTAATTGAGATTCATATTCATATGCGGATGTAGATCCAGTTCAGAATTTAAGAGCAAAAATTCAGATTTAGATTCAGACTTAGGTTACTCATTCAGATGTAGCTCATATTTCCATTATATGGTACAAAAACACCATGAAGACACTATCTTCAAGAGAATTTTCAATTCTATTTTGAATCTATATATGCGTGTCTAGCATAACATGTATTTGACATCAAGGAGTGTAGATAAAATATTAGAATGAACATGAAAATTCGTATTACGTCCTACATGACCAAACTGGTCCACAAGATATCATGATTTAGCAACATTAGTGGTTTATAACAAGTCTAACGTTTGCATGTTCAAAGTAATAAACAAATGCAACAAGTTGTTATAGCACTCAGCTTAAACATGGTGGAGAAAAGCCTTCAATATGTTGGAAACAAAGCCCACTAGAAGATTAAGATGCCTCAAGACTATTATCCAAAGCTTCAAACTAGATTCAAATAGAAAGCAACAAACTCCACTTAAAGATCTAAGCTTTCAACCACCAAACCTAAAAAATACCTTCACCTCCAAGATCCTAAGGCAAGTAGGGAAAGAGGATAGAAGAAGAAGAAGGTTTAGCCACCTAGTCAAGCAAAGGTGAAGAACAACCATGGTTTCATCCAAGGTATAAGAAGACATGGATGACAAGAAAGGATATGATAGAGAGAGATGTTTTGTTTTATGGTTTATATAGTGTAAATAAGATCAATGATCGACCAAGGAAGAAGCTGAAGGAACATGCAAGGATCCAAGTATAGGCACATCAACTAAGTGCCTCATCTTCGACCTACAACTCATTGATAGACAACATAAAACTCATTGATCTATCAACAACTGATGATGTCTATTCCTCCACACATGACCGTGAGCAACAATGGATCAAATGTGAAGCAAAGAGGGGAAGAGTCATGGTATTTATAGGTTGAGCAAGGGGATAGAAGGAAGACATGAAATGAGAAATAAGAGGTGGGAGATGGTTGGTGCACAATCATCAATTGATGGATCCAATTCCTCATCTTCCACCACGAGCTTATCTCTATTGGTTCATGGTTGCTAGTCCATCATCGGTCAACAAAGCCTACAAGGACCTAACCCATGTTGGCTATCTTAATGAAAAAACATTGATCATTACCTCCTCGAATTGTGATCGTTGGACAATGTCATCGGTCCATGAGCATGATTAGCTACCATTAGTCTACACTCAACAAAAGTTCTCACCGGGCATTGTGTGATGACATGGCCATCAAAAGAGAGAGCCGTCTATCTCTCTCTCTCTCAGACCTTCTTGTGGGCCAACACAACCCAAGTCCTCACTGAGTGTCTCTACTCATCATTTAGTGCTTCATACATGTGAATCCATCAGTGGAGAATGTCTTGTAGACTCTCTTCAATCCAGGGAGTCAACGACCAATGATCACATTGGCATGGTAGCCAACCACCGGACCAAACAATATAAAATACATGTTGGTCCAGGAACAAACACACTCAGGCCACACACAACACAAGGCACACTCATATGCACAAAACATTATATATATATATATATATATATACATACATACATATATATATCAATATTTAGAGAGGGTTTAAACCTTAATCAACAAGGCTCAAAGCATGCGGTCAAAGGACCAACTAAGTAAGAGTGAGAGAGATCAACCAAGACAAAATATAATGTAAGCAAATCATAGTTAGAACCTAATCATAGATATGATTGTACATAAGTCCTCAAAGCATGCTAAAGTTGCAAAAGAGGCAAACAATATGCAATTCAAGGAAAACTTGAGATATTATGCAACTAATTGATCACTGAACCAAGACAAACATTAAATTAGGATAATTAAACATCCAACAAATATTATTAAACATGTTTTAAGGATTACTTGGGCCAATCGTCTTACAACTTATATCGTCAACAAGGATTTCGCCCCCTATGAGAACAAATCAGAGTACTTCCTACACATCTCATCCTCTAACTCCAACATAGATTATGCTACACCATAGTGATTCCACAACACCTTCACCAATAGTATTTCTTCCTTTATCAACTTTTGCACACACTTATCCAAGATCAATATTAGACCTTCAACATAGGCTATATCATCATCCAACTGAACCTCCACCAACTAGATAATATGCTCAGTATATGGATAACACTTCCTCAACATGGAGACATGAACCACATTGTGCAACCTATAAAAATTTGGTGGAAACTCCAACTTATATTCCATATTACCAACTCAAACTATAACTAGATAAGGTTCCATAAACCTAGGAGCCAACTAACCCCTTTCACCAAACCTCATAAAGCCCTTCCAATTTGAAATTTTGTGATTCACAAGATCTCCAACAAAATGCTTCAATGGCCTATGCGTATCATATACATAAGAATTTGTTTGCCCTATGTTATCTCTATTTCTTGATCACTTTATCTTTGTCATATGTCATAACAACTCAGGATCCAGCAATTGATATTCACCTGCCTCATACCAACAAGAAGGTGATCCATAAAGCCTTTTATACAAAGCCTCGTACGACTCCGTATCTACACTCCTTTGGCACCTTGTTGTAGGAAAATTTGATCAAATGAGGTGAATAGTCTAACTCAAAAGAAATTGGAGTATATAAGATATCAACATATCTTGTAGAGTATGTATTGTCCTCTCTACCTGACCATCTTCCTATGGATGAAATGTTCTACTAAACTCTAATTATGTGCCCTAAGATTTATGCAGATGTTCCCAAAATCTTATTGTGACATGTTGTCCTTCATTTGACGCTATAATTGTAGAAACACAATATAGCTAAACTATCTCATACATGTAGATTTTGTGACCACTTGTCTGCAATATAGGTAGTTGTGACTGATAAAAAATGAGCTGAGTTTGTCAACAAATCAATGACCACCTAGATGGAATCATGACCCTTGTCTGTCCTAGGAAGACCAACCACAAAATCCACAATGATATGATCCCACTTCTACTCTCAAATTGGCAAAGGCTGTAATGTCCTTGTAGGCTTCTGATGATCTGCCTTGACCGAATGACAAACTAGACACCTTATCACAAGCTCTAGAATATCATATTTAAATAATGTCACCAATACAAATCTTTATGATTGTGTACATATTTGTACTTTCAAATGCATTGCGTACATCAAGAAATGTGCCTTCTCAAGCACCAACTTACTCAAACCCTCAACATTTGAGACTACCATCTTGTTATGAAAATATATTGTTTCATCGTGTCACTCATGAAATCTAATATCATGTATCATTGTAACATCCCATGTGCATCTTTAATATAATGTATCAATATCAGCTTAACCTACAGCTATGCTAACAAACCTACCAGCAAGGAAACTTCCAGTTGTACATTCATTTGTCGAGAAGATATCAACATGTCCTTGTAGAGTAGAATTGTACTTTATCTACAAATGAAGATGAAGATGACTTTTGACTCCATGTATCAACAACTAGATTTGCCTTTCCTGGGTGATAGTTTATTGTACAACCATAATCCTTTATCACCCCCATCCATATCATGTACCTCATGTTCAACAATTGCTTTAAAAGATATAAAGTAGTTTTTTATGATATGTGAAGATCTGAAATTTTTTCCTAGAAATATAATGCCTTCAGATCATCAATTCCAAGTCCACTTTTGATATGTGTCAGGTAATTCTCTTCATGCTTCTTAAGATGACGAGAAGAATAAGAGATTACACTTTTATTCTATATCAACACACATCCAAGCCCATTCTTAGATGTCTTACATAAAATTATGTAACCTTTCTTGGGCTCTGGAATACTAACATTGGAGCCAATGTAAAATTCTCTTTCAATAACTAAATATCATGTAGACATTCCTTTGTCAACACAACAGGTACATCCTTCTCGGTTGGTATGGTCAAAGATAATGATATGGCACTTAAGTTCTTAATGAACCCTCAATAATAACCAGCTAAACTAAGGAAACTTTGCACCTAGGTCCGTGTCTTATGTTGTTTCAACATCAACACGGACTCTACCTTCTAGGATTCTATACAAATCTCCTTCTCAATGATGGCATGACTAAGAAAAGACACATCAGTCAACTAAAGCTCACACCTACTGAACTTAGTACACAACATGTGTTATCTCAGTAACTTTTATGCCTAATGAAGCTGCTTCTCATGTCCCTATCCTTAGGGAAGATCAATATGTCATCTATGAAGAGCACTACAAACTAATCAAGATACTACTTGAACACCATATTCATCAAATTCATAAAACTTTCAAGTGCATTAGTTATTCTAAATGAAATAATCACAAACTCGAAGTGACCACACCTAGTCCTAAAGGTTTTCTTTAGTATATCCTCTATCTCGATCGTTAGGTGATGATATCCTAACCTCAGATTTATCTTAGAAAATAATGTAACACCTTTCAACTAATTAGGTAGATAGCTTATACTTGGCAGAGGATACTTGTCCTTCATTGTATCCTTATTCAACTACCTATAATATATGCATAACCTCATAAATACATACTTGTTGGCTATTTAGGCTAACGAGTTTCAATCTAAACAAAGGATAGTTTACCCAACTTAACCAATCTCCGCAAGTATACAGAGGTAGTATAGTCAAGGTCGAACACAAGGAGCTTAACTAATTTAATTGAGTACAACAACACTAAAGTTCAACAATCTAGATCGGTTTTAAGGAAATGAAAATGTTTGTCTAAATGCAGAGAATTCAGATTCTAATAGCAGAAAATTTAGATTTAACTAGCAAGCAAGAACTACTAAAAGAAGTTTGATTTTAGAAATATTGGGAATCTTGGACATTAGGATTTCGTTCACACATCATAGAAATCAAAGGAACACAATAATTTAAACATACATAAGTTCTTAATTTCAAGGAAAGGTTGTGTTACATTTCACCTCCGGGTGTAAATGCAACGATCACAACTTAAAACAACACTCTCGTGTATGAATTTTGCTTTTGATCACAAACTATTCCTCAAATCATTCCTCTCTACTCTCGTAGAAGAGGAAGAGTTGCCAAGAAGAGCACCTCCATACATTCCTACTTATCTTCCCAGATCAAGCAAGAAAGCAGAAAACATGCACATAAAGTGGCCAGCAATACATGAAAGAAAAGAGTAAACCGGTACTTTCATGGTAAAGAAACAAGAAACATAGTATTTAGTACGAAATTACTTATTCCATACATGCTATAACATGGGAGATACTCTCCCATACCCAAGAAAAGAAGAATTACTCATCCATAACCATGTTTTGCAGATTTGTTACAGAGATTTCAGTTCCAAACATGATTTAGAAGGGAAAAGACAAAGAGAACTAAAGATGTAACCACAAGAAGGAAGAATTCCGACTTGAGGATGAAATTCTCCTTCTTTAGCTGCTCTAAGATGGACTAGCTCCTTTTCCAAGAAGCTGCTCGAAGTTGGGGAGGCTTGGCTGCACCTTGGAGAAGACAATGGAGAAGTAGAGAAGAAGAAATGGTCTCCTTATGCAAGAAACCACCTTGGATCTCTCCAAAATCACCCTCCTCTGGTCTCCTCTAGCTCTGGGATGAGAGAAAACTCCTCCAATGATCGAACATAACTGTCCCTTGCCTTCCCTTCTTGTTTTAAAATTGAATTCTGAATTTTCGTATTTCTGAAACTGTCAGGTACACGCCGTGCACCTGTAGTGCGGTTTGCATCAGGTTGAACTGCGCATGGTGTACGATGAGGATTTGCACATCGTGCGACTTTCCAGAACTTTCTTTGGCTGTTTACGTTCCAAGTGTATGTCGTGCATCATTATGCACGCCGTGCGTTTGCCTTTCTGTGCACTTCTGGAAACTCACACGATGTGCGTTTTTTCGTGCACACTGTGCGTTCTCCTAGCTGGGTGAACAAAATTTTCTATGGAAAGGTGCACGCCGTGCATCTGTTTTGCACGTCGTGCATTCTGCTATTTCAGTAGAATTAAACTCTGAATTCAGCTCTTTTTGGGGCAATTCTGCAATGCAAGTTATGAAATAAGTAGAATAACAAATAGATGGAAAAAGTGATATGAAAAGAGACTAAATTATATCAGAATGAACCAAATTTGTTTGTGATAGCATGTGAAAAGATGATATATAAATCACACAACAAATCCCCCTAAGCTTGAACTATTGCTTGTCCTCAAGCAAAAAGGAGCAGGGCTATTTTCAAGGGAAAAAATTAGTTCATGCATGGATGAAATGAAAAGAAGATATGCAATCAGCTCAGTCAACTATGTACTTTGTGCTTGTGTTCATTGTTATCATCTCAAATTTTTCAGCATCCAAGATAGATAAATTAAGTTCAGCATGGTTGGTTTCAAATTAAACGAAAAGCTCAACTAGGCAACACTAAATAGAATTTGGATAATCAAGCCAAATAGTCAGTGCATGTACATTACAAGTTTTCATCTAGTATGGATATAAGATGATCAAACCGATGTTAACATTAACAAAACTTAGTTTCACTCTTTTTCATAAGGATATGATAATGAAAATTTTGGGTTTTTCGACATTCGGCTGCTAATTTAGGCTTATGCTCACGAGGAATGCTGGTTGGGGTGTTGTTTTTACCCTCTTTTGATTTTCATATCACCTAACCATCGTTGCCAGATCAGACTCACACTAGGCTAACATAATATGTGGGCCATATGCCATCTTTTATTGGGTTAACTATTGATGGTGCAACACCAAAGAGTCAACAAGAATGTTAAAGTTTGCAAAATTTCGATCATTCTTTTGAAAAAATTTCACTGAAAAATCAATTGCAAATGGACTAAAAATTTGGTAAGAGTATCCCGTATTCTAAAGAGTGTTGTAAGTTAATTATTCCGCAAAAATTTGAAACCATTACATGTATTGAGTACTCCAAGATGTAAAAATTTGAGATATCAAACCACAAACACAAATCACATCAATGTACATGGGAATTTTCAACTTCCATTTCATTCAAACATGCTCTTAATTTCTCTCTCTTAAATATAGCCAAAACACATAGAGGACAGAAAATTTCAGCATGCTAGAGGGGGTTCATTCTTAATAAGATAGTCTCAATTCATATAGATTTTGCCATCATGGAACAGAACATGGAATAAAATGGAAAAATAGAAAAACAATTGACACAACTGACTCAAAAAAGGAAATGCGGAATGAAAACTACAACTACTGGCCGGTTGTGCCCCCCCATGCTTGAAATCAGCAGTGTCCTCACTACCTCAATCGAACTTACGGAGTTCACAATCGGATACCTGTCGTGAATGGAATCAGAAAAAGGATCTGTCGCTCCCCTGCTCAAGGAAGAACTGTCTGACGATATCACAGATGTCCATCGACTCGGCGGATGAGTCGGGTTGCTACTCCTGGAACTGCTGTGGCTGGTGCTCTGTAGATTGTGGTTGGTGTTGGGAAAAATCATGTAGTGGAACTTCAGTCTACTTCCGAGGAGGAGTCTGGAAAGTCGGTGGGGCAGGGTAGTGGCCCTGAGAGATGTGCTACACATCCATCCTGTTGACCATGTCGTACATGGTGGTGTACTACGCACTCAAGTGGTCGAACCGAGTGTCATATTGTGCGCTCATCTAGTCAAGGTGGGTTTTGATGTGGTCAAATCTCTACTGCATGTAGCCGTAAAGGTGATGCACATCCGACATCATCCAACTGTACTCTGTCTAAGTACTGGTGGATGGTGGAAGTGGAGTAGGAGCTGTTGGTGTAGAGTTGCTGACACCTTGAGTGGGTGTCTCCTCATCTGCCTCTGGCTGTAATTCCACCTTCCAGGTGGCCTTGTTCTTGATGTCGTTTCGAGTTGCATCAGGAATGGTTATGAACTACTTCTTGGTGATAAAAACCTTGAATTTAGACGTGATGTTTCCATGTCTTGAGGTCAAACCACAAGAGATGAGATAGTTGATATCTACAAGGTTCTTTCCCGATGTAGGTTCTAAATCACCCACATCTAATCCCAACTGCATTACAAGAATACTTATCAGCCCCCCGCACATAATGTCACCAGCCTCCCTTTTCCTCTACTTTTTTGGGTCAAGAAGCTTATTAACAATGTAGTAGCCAGTACTTATTTGCTCATTATTCACCAAACACCATAAGAAAAAGAGACCAGTCTTTCCTACTACACCTTGAGTTTCATTTTTAATGAAAGGCCCTATGCTAAGAAGACGATGCACAAATCGGAAAATTGGATTATGGATTGTTGAAGCCCAAGCGTTCCTTGCTCTATGCACCGTTTCACAAGTGATTTCAGACCAGAAAGAGTCGCTATGGAAGGCGGGAAGATAGTCAGTGTAGCCGCCATAATTGCATTTAAGCAAAACACAAAACCGCTGAAGATCCATAGAAAATGATTTGTCCAAAAGTCGAAAACTAATTTTCGGATAAGGTGCACTGCCCTTTTGTGGGTCATTCTCGGCCTTGAAAGTTGTGAGAAACTCATAGACTAGGCGGGGATAAGTTTTAGTGTAACATCCCTGACCTGGGTTATGTACTAACCCTAGGTGTTTTGCTTAATTGAGTAATTATATGCTTGTGTTTATCCTTTGAAATGTAATTAAAGCTTTTGAGGAACTTATATTTCTATTTCAGTCCTTTTTGAATAATGTTGGAACATTGTTTTGTTAATTTTGGACCAATGTGCAAATTACCCAAATAGAAGGGTTAACTTGAAAATTACACATGATAAGATGTTCCTCAGATGTTGAGACATCATAAGAATGTATATGATGTGGTGATATGAATTCCACAAGGTTGAGCACCAAGATATAGCTTGAAGAGCAATCCTTGTGCTTTAAAACCTAGTTTGGTATAAAGTGCAATTTACCTAAAACCTAGGGTCCAACATGTAAAATATACCCTCTATAGGATCTCTCATGTTTCTTGGCATCAAGTAGAGTAAAGAAAATGAGAGGGGCACCTCATTTGAATGATCATGGTAGAAGTGGAAATTACTCACACTAATAATATATTAAGTAATATCCAATAAAGATGGATATTAATAAACAACTCTTTAAGGTGTTTAGTTCTTTTTAACCTTGGATAATTAAGAAGTCTTGCAAGGTTTAGAAGGTGGCCACATAGCCAAGAAGTGGGGGAGGACTTGGTGGATATGTTTGAGAAATAAAGGAAATAATCCTCTTTTTCCCTAAAAACCCATAAATACATAAAGGAATCCTTATCAACAAAGCAAGGGATCATTTCCCTTAGTTCTTTTCCTTATCTTCTTGCTTTGGCCGACCAAGAAGAATCTATGGAGCAGAGGAAGGAAGACAAAGCTGACTTGGTAAGTGTTGATCACCATCTAACTCGAATTCATGGTGGAAACCATAAAACAAGGTTGGTTTATTGGTTTTCTTCACACAATTCTTCTTTCTAGCCATCTTCTCCATCCAAAACTTGAAGAACGAAGCTTGGACAACCACCAGACCTTCATACACCATTAAATATATGAAGTTTGGAGCTCTGGATCAGTCCTAGAGGCGGGTTTTATAACTCTAAACCTTGAGCTTTGTTTATGCATCTTCATCTCCATGAAAAATTGTTAGTTATTCTTCTTCCTTTGCTACTCTTGTGTTCTTGCTAGCAAATCCATGAAGAATACCCATGTTCTTGAGGTAGACAAAGGTGACGTTAACTTCAATGTTTATCCAAGAATCTTACTTTAGCAAAGGGTCTCCAACACTTGCTCAAACGGTTTCCCAAACCGTTTGGGAGCAAACGGTTTCAAACCGTTTGAATGCAAACGGTTTCAACCAAACCGCATAGAATCAAACGGTCCAAGATCATTTGGATGCGTTGACCAGGCGTTGACCATTTGGAGGACTTTTGTAAATTATGTAAACTAATTACCTATCAAAAATCATCAAGTAATTCCAAGTAAATCACCAATTGATGGCCCATCAACCACCTAAATCGTAATCGGATTAATTGCTGATTTCAATAATTGAATTAAGTTGAAGTTTGGTTTGAGTGACCCAAACGGTTTCAAAACCATTTGGGGATCACCCAAACAGTATCAAGACCGTTTGGTGATCACCCAAGACCGTTTGGAGGTCTAGGGTTAAGTGGGGTTGACCAATTGAGGACCAAATGATATCAATATGATGAATAATTGATTGCTGATTTGGTGACCAAACCTAGGGTTCAAACCTTAATTGAATGACTTGGTTTTTGATAAAATAATGGGGAAACGGTCTCAATATCGTTTGGAGGTCATACAAAGGATCCCAAGACCGTTTGGGGTCAGGTCATGACCAAATTGAATGATGGTTCAAAGGGTTCAAACCAATTAGACTCACATTGAAGTATGTTGAAGGGTCATCGATTCTAAACCCTAATCCAATTGATCCAAGCCCTAATTGATGATCAATTGAGGGTCAATTGAGTATCAAATCAGTTGAAGGTTGACCTTATAGACTCAATTTATGAGTGGCTAACAAGTGCATGATCGATTGAGGGGTTCAACATTGGAAACCCTAACGCAATTGAAGAGGTTGAGACACTTTTTGGTCCTTGCGGTTTTGAGATGGTTTGGACCAAACGATCCCAAACTGTTTAGTCTCATGCAGTTTCAAGGTCGGTTATGTCCATGTTGTTTCAAAGTCAAACTTAACCAAACGGTCTTCATGACCAAACGGTCTTCACCTCTACTTTAGCAAACGGTCTTGAGTGTGCACTTTACCAAACAGTTTCAAAAGTCAACAAGACCAAACGGTCTTCAACACCAAATGGTTTCAAGGTTTGTCCAAGACCGTTTGAGGGTTTAGTGTGCAAGACCGTTTGAGGTCTAAAAAGGTCAAGATCGTTTGATGCCTTAGTGGTCAAGATGGTTTAGTGATTGATTAACCTAAACCGCATAGATACCTAAAGTGATTAAGGGACCAATTAATTAGTTGATCAATGCATGTTATAATCAATGGTGAACATTACAAAGGTACCCTTGATGGGATAGAGTGACTAATACTCTTTGAATAAGTGAGCTTTAAGGATCACCATAGTAATGACATAACCCATGATGTCAATGTTTAATTGACTTAGCCTAATCAAAGGTGATGCAAACATCATCTGATAGAAAGAGGAGACAGAAGACTTCTTATATGATTGATAATCAAGTAATAAACTTCCAATATGTATGAATATATCTAATTAGGGTATGATCCTTCATAGTGAGATCATGAAACCCTATTTATGATGGTTAATGAATCTTAACCCTAATCCGAGGGCATTAATGGAAGTAATCCTAATAAATGTGAAAAGTAAACCCTAATCTAGGGTAATGTGATGTAATGTGAATAGTAAACCCTAATCTAGGTAAATGTGATGATGTGAACAGTAAACCCTAATTCTGGGTTATGCTTTTAAGCATGAAACTCTATGTTTGAATTATGAAATGAGGAACCACTATGCCTTTTTAAGTTAAAAGGGTTTTGTTAACCCTAATTAAATTGAATAGGAAACCCTAAACCTAAAAACCAACCATGGTGATGCAACACGATCGTGGTAACCATCTGTGGCACGACCGTGCAAGGTAGCACGACCGTGGTGTTCTATACTTGACTTGGAAATAATTTGTATTGTGCTGATATAGATATAATGTACATGTTATCAATTGTGTTAGTCATGCAGGTCTTCTTTATATAAAGAAGTGAGCATAGCCAGGTAAGGGTTATGATGCCATATTCATTGAAAGCACTTTATAAGCTTTGAAAGTAATGATATGCTATGTTGCCTAGTGAGAGGTAACATATGAGATTGATAGGCTGTATGAGCCATGAGAAATACATGCATTGTTACAATCATTTTCATACTGTTAAATGACTTGATGGCAATATGTTACTTAATAATAAGTATTTTGTTGATCTAAGGGTTTGAACACCCATAATCCTGAATCATAATGATGAGATGGTTAGGGATTGATATTCTAATGATAACAATATGTGATATGAACTTGATACAATTAGTACTCTTTCTTTATAGCAATTGTCTTATTGGTTTATGTTTGAAAACATGCCTGATGCTAAAAAGAATGCCATAATATACTTAAATAATCAAGTATAATGATATCATGTAGAGCCCTGACCATAGATCCATCATTGTCAGAAGTTAAATGATGGTGAAACAAGTTTTCCTAAGGGAACTCCTGGAGAGCATACTTTTGAGTATGTGGGGGGTTATGGACGCGAATATCCTTATGTCCTAATGGAGGAATTGATGTGAGATAAACATCAAATATCTCAAATCCTTCATTATATGTATATGCCGGGAAGATGTATCACTAATCTCCCGATGATGTTGTTAATACCGCATCGATGTGAGATAAACAAGAAATCCCTCGATGGCGAAGAGAGTACAACATGCCACTGTAACTCTAATAGCGAAGTACCAGAATACCCTGGATAGCTATTATGGCAGAGACACAAGATGTCCTGGATGATGATCCTCACACTGACTGAGGAAGATGAGGTCATAGAAATCCAGCTCTTCTGATGACCTATGTATGGTACCGATTGCGATTTCATAATGGTCGGTTGGAGTATGAGCGGTATACCTCATCTCCTCAGGGCATAAGTATGTTTGTAAAATGTAATCAGCCGTGTAGCATATTTGCTTAGGTTGAACTACAAGAAACAATGATTGATGATGCATTGTTTATTTAGTCCTAATTGGACCAGTAACATACATGTTTTTCATATTCCTTACTAAGTGTATAACTTGCTATTCAATTAAGTGATAATTGAAATGATAGCATAGAGAATACTGCTCTACTTAGCTTATTTAATGAATTTCTTGCTGTTAAATAATTATAATTCTACTGCTTAGTGTTATTCATTTATTTGTAATAATAATGCTTCTGGCGAAGAGTTATAACTCTCGCTGGGACAATTATTCAATTGTCTCACCCTCGTGGGATTCAACTTTCTAGGTAGACGCCGAGGACGAAGGAACCCTTCAATGGGTGAGCAGCAACAGCAGCAGCAACAACATCAAGGACAACAGTGATCCTCAGGTGGAGACACTGTCTGTCGAGTCTTATATATAGAAAGTCCTATGTGTCATCTCTGTACTCTCAGGTCCTAGGAGTCAGTAGATGGTTTAATATAGATCTGAGATTTTTGGCTTAATGCCTCGAGGATTTTTCTATACTACTCGTGTACAGTTCAACAGGGCAGTCAGTGTTATGACTCTTGAGATGCGATATTACAGAGATGTAATGATGGATCAGTTTGTAAATAACTTACCTTGTTTCTTTATGAAAGAGTTGTACCATTTGTGGATCTCTTTACAAAAAGTTTTAATTTTTAGTGATTTTCAGTAATTCCACTGCTAACGAAAAGCTTCCGCATTAGTTTAAATTCGTTAATCTTGTTTTCATGAGACGGTCATCACAATTTAGTGGTATCAGAGCTCTAGGTTCGCTGAGTCTACAGAGACATATGACTTAGGTTGTTGAGTCTGTTCTAGTGCCTTCCAGTATATTTGATAGTGTCTTTTGCTCATTTAGGAGGAGAAGATAAAACTAAAGATGTCTGGATCACACGAGGAACACGTTGCTGAGAGTAGTATCGCTGCACCGAGAGGAGGTGCAAGGAACCCAGAAAGAGAAGAACCTGTGCCTGAACCACCCCAGTTTAACCCAACTGACACGGGGAACCAAGTCGTCCAAGCCATGTTCAGGCAGTTTATGACTGCCATGACACATATGACTGATAGGATGCCTATACCTACACCTAGGGCACCTACCCATCCAGAAGGACAAGGAACCGACAAGACGTTTGAACGACTTCACCGAGTTGGAGCCACAGAGTATGATGGAACAGCTGACCCAGCAGATGCTGACTTATGGTTAATTGAATTAGAGAAGGCCTTTAGAATCCTGAACATCCCAAAAGCTGAGAAGGTTAGGCATGCTGTGTATCTTCTCAAGGGGAGTGCTGGTCATTGGTGGACCATAGAAGAACAGAAAAGGCCAGGTGTGGAGATTGCATGGGAAGTTTTCCGACGAGAATTTATCAATAGATACTTCCCTAAGACGTTTCTGGATGAGAAAATCTCTCAGTTTGAGAGATTAAGACAAGGACCGATGAACATTAGCGAGTACGAGGCTAAGTTCATGGATCTATTGCGGTTTTGTCCGCATATGACAGCTACATATGAAGAAAGGATTAGGCATTTTGAGAAAGGTAGAATCCATTCTGCTATGGGAACAACCGAAGATGCCAATGGAAATTTGAAGTTTCTTAGGGTTGGCAGGCTATTACCGGAGGTTCATTAAGAACTTCAGTTCTATAGATTTACCCTTGACCAAGTTGACCAGGAAGGATGTTCCTTTTTCCTGGAGTGATAAGTGTCAACAATCTTTTCAACTGTTGAAGGAAAGGTTGACAAGTGCACCTGTGCTTGTGTTACCTGAACAAGGAAAAGGATATATAGTTTTCTGTGATGCCTCTAAGAATAGACTAGGATGTGTGTTGATGCAGGATAAACAAGTGATTTCTTTTACTTCTCGACAGCTTAAGAAACACGAGGAGAATTATCTGACACACGATCTAGAACTAGCTGTTGTAGTTCATGCCTTGAAAATCTGGAGACATTATCTTTATGGAGAGACATTCCAGATTTTTACAGACCATAAGAACCTTAAGTATATATTTTCTCAACATGATCTTAACATGAGGCAACGCCGCTGGATGGAGTTAATCAAGGACTATGATTGTACAATTGATTACCATCCAGGAAAGGCCAATATAGTTGCTGATGCTTTAAGTAGGAAATCAGCAACACCATCCTTAGATAGAGCACAACTGAATTCTTTGGTATGCTCTAGAAAGGATATGATCTCTTTAAGGCAGGATAATGTATAGTTAAGAGTATCATTGTTATCTAGACTGTTAGCTAAGATGCATATAAGATCTATCCTGAGACAATAGATTAAGGAGGCACAACAAGTTGATGCTGCAGTTCAGCAGATTAGATCGGAGTATGGTAATGAGAAACGAGAAGGGTTCCATGATTCAGATGATCAAGTAGCTTGTTATCATGGTAGAATGATAGTGCCAGATGTGGATAACTTAAGGAAGTTAGTCCTGGAAGAAGCTCATTCTTCAATGTATGCTATGCATCCAGGAAGCACCAAGATGTATCGAAACTTGAAAGATATGTATTGGTGGCCTGGTTTGAAGAAAGACGTTGCTGAGTTTGTTATGCGATGCCCTATGTGTCAGCAAGTTAAAGCTGAACACCAGAAGCATGTAGGGACAATGCAACCTTTACCCATACCACAGTGGAAGTGGGATCATGTGACAATGGACTTTGTGGTTGGTCTACCCAGGACAGCCAAAGGACATGATTCCATCTGGGTAATAGTTGATAGGTTGACAAAGACATCACATTTCTTACCTGTCAAAACAACCTATTCTACTGAAAAGTTGGCATAGTTATATGTAGATGAGATAGTGCGGCTGCATGGGGTTCCAGCTACCATTGTTTCTGACAGAGGTCCCCAGTTTAGGAGTCATTTTTGGGAGCAACTTCATAAAGCTTTAGGCACACAGTTAAGGTTTAGTACAACCTTCCATCCTCAGACTGATGGAAAATCGGAAAGGACTATACAGACTTTGGAGGACTTGCTTAGAGCATGCGTTCTCCAGTTTACAGGAAGTTGGGACCTACATATAAGCTTGATAGAGTTTGCCTACAATAATAGCTATCAATATAGCATTGACATGGCACCTTATGAAGCTTTGTATGGTAGACGTTGTAGATCACCCCTATGTTGGTATGAAACTGGTGAATATCAACTTTTAGGTCCCGATCTTGTGCAGCAGACCACTGAGAAGATTAAAATAATATAACAACAATTAAAGACTACACAAGATAGGCAGAAATATTACGCTGATAAACGTCGTAGAACTTTAGAATTCCAAGTTGGAGACAGAGTGTACCTTAAGGTTTCACCCTGGAAAGGAGTTCTTAGATTTGGAAGGAAAGGAAAGTTAGCTCCTAGGTTTATGGGGCCTTATCCAATCATTAAACGGATTGGAAAGGTAGCTTATAAGCTAGAGTTACCACCAGATTTACAAAAGTTACACCCTGTGTTCCACATTTCCATGTTAAGGAAATGTCATCCTGATACAGAATCAGTTTTGCAACCCATGGAAGTAGAATTGAATGATGATGTATCTTATGAAGAAGGACATGTGTCGATTCTTGATAAAAGGATCAAAAAGTTGAAAAAGAAAGACATAAGTCTTGTGAAAGTCCTCTGGAATCACCGTGGTGTTGAAGAAGCCACGTGGGAACTAGAGGAAGAGATGAGAAGGAAATACCCTACTCTTATCTCTTAATATGTTTTTGTAATGATTTCGGGGACGAAATCCTTGTCAGGGGTGGATAATTTGTAACATCCCTGACCTGGGTTATGTACTAACCCTAGGTGTTTTTCTTAATTGAGTAATTAGATGCTTGTGTTTATCCTTTGAAATGTAATTAAAACTTTTGAGGAACTTATATTTCTATTTCAGTCCTTTTTTAATAATGTTGGAACATTATTTTGTTAATTTTGGACTAATTTGCAAATTACCCAAATAGAAGGTTTAACTTGCAAATTGCACATGATAAGAGGTTCCTCAGATGTTGAGACATCATAAGAATGTATATGATGTGGTGATATGAATTCCACAAGCTTGAGCACTAAGATATAGCTTGAAGAGCAATCCTTGTGCTTTAAAACCTAGTTTGGTATAAAGTGCAATTTACCCAAAACCTAGGGTCCAACATGTAAAATATACCCTCTAGAGGATATCTCATGTTTCTTGGCATCAATTATAACAAATAAAATGAGAGGGGTGCCTCATTTGAATGATCATGGTAGAAGTGGAAATTACTCACACTAATAATATATTAAGTAATATCCAATAAAGATGGATATTAATAAACAACTCTTTAAGGTGTTTAGTTCTTTTTAACCTTGGATAATTAATAAGTCTTGCAAGGTTTATAAGGTGGCCATGTATCCAAGAAGTGGAGGAGGACTTGGTGGATATGTTTGAGAAATAAAGGAAATAATCCTCTTTTTCCCTAAAAACCCATAAATATATAAAGGAATCCTTATCAACAAAGCAAGGGATTGTTTCCCTTAGTTCTTTTCCTTATCTTCTTGCTTTGGCCGACCAAGAAGAATCTCTGGAGAAGAGGAAGGACGACCAAGCTGACTTGGTAAGTGTTGATCACCATCTAACTCGAATTCATGGTGGAAATCATAAAACAAGGTTGGTTTATTGGTTTTCTTCACACGATTCGTCTTTCTAGCCATCTTCTCCATCCAAAACTTGAAGAACGAAGCTTGGACAACCACTGGAGCTTCATCCACCATTAAATATACGAAGCTTGGAGCTCTGGATCAGTCCTAGAGGTGTGTTTTATAACTCTAAACCTTGAGCTTTGTTTATGCATCTTCATCTCCATGAAAAATCGTTAGTTATTCTTCTTCCTTTGCTACTCTTGTGTTCTTGCTAGCAAATCCATGAAGAATACCCCCTGTTCTTGAGGTAGACGAAGGTGAAATTAACGTCAATGTTTATCCAAGAATCTTACTTTAGCAAACGGTCTCCAACACTTGCTCAAACAGTTTCCCAAATCGTTTGGGAGAAAACAGTTTCAAACTGTTTGAATGCAAACGGTTTCAACCAAACCGCATAGAAGCAAACGGTCCAAGACCGTTTGGATGCGTTGACCATTTGGAGGACTGTTGTAAATTATGTAAACTAATTACCTACCAAAAATCATCAAGTAATTCCAAGTAAATCACCAATTGATGGCCCATCAACCACCTAAACCCTAATCAGATTAATTGCTGATTTCAATAATTGAATTAAGTTGAAGTTTGGGTTGAGTGACCCAAACGGTTTCAAAACTACTTGGGGATCACCCAAATGGTCTCAAGACCGTTTGGTGATCACTTAAGACCGTTTGGAGGTCTAGGGTTAAGTAGGGTTGACCAATTGAGGACCAAATGATATCAAGATGATGAATAATCGATTGCTGATTTGGTGACCAAACCTAGGGTTCAAACCTTAATTGAATGACTTGGTTTTTGATAAAATAATGGGAAAACGGTCTCAAGACCGTTTGGAGGTCATCCAAATGAGCCCAAGACTGTTTGGGGTCAGGTCATGACCAAATTGAATGATGGTTCAAAGGGTTCAAACCAATTAGACTCACATTGAAGTATGTTGAAGGGTCATCGATTCTAAACCCTAATCCAATTGATCCAAGCCCTAATTGATGATCAATTGAGGGTCAATTGAGTGTCAAATCAGTAGAATGTTGACCTTATAGACTCAATTGATGAGTGGCTAACACGTGCATGATCGATTGAGGGGTTCAACATTGGAAACCCTAACTCAATTCAATTGAAGAGGTTGAGGCACTTTTTGGTCCTTGCGGTTTTGAGATGGTTTGGTCCAAACGGTCTCAAGACCGTTTGGGTCCAAATGGTCTCAAGACTGTTTGGGACCAAACGATCCCAAACCATTTAGTCTCATGCGGTTTCAAGGTCGGTTATGTCCATGCGGTTTCAAAGTCAGACTTGACCAAACGGTCTTCACCTCTACTTTAGCAAACGGTCTTGAGTGTGCACTTTACCAAACAGTTTCAAAAGTCAACAAGACCAAACGGTCTTCAACACCAAATGGTTTCAAGGTCTGTCCAAGACCGTTTGATGGTTTAGTGTGCAAGACCGTTTGAGGTCTAAAAAGGTCAAGATCGTTTGATGCCTTAGTGGTCAATATGGTTTAGTGATTGATTAACCTAAACCTCATAGATACCTAAAGTGATTAAGGGACCAAGTAATTAGTTGATTAATGCATGTTATAATCAATGGTGAATATTACAAAGGTACCCTTGATGGGATAGATTGACTAATACTCTTTGAATAAGTGAGCTTTAAGGATCACCATAGTAATGACATAACCCATGATGTCAATGTTGAATTGACTTAGCCTAATCAAAGGTGATGCAAACATCATCTGATAGAAAGAGGAGAGAGAAGACTTCTTATATGATTGATAATCAAGTAATAAACTTCCAATATGTATGAATATATCTAATTAGGGTATGATCCTTCATAGTGAGATCATGAAACCCTATTTATGATGGTTAATGAATCTTAACCCTAATCTGAGGGCATTAATGGAAGTAATCCTAATAAATGTGAAAAGTAAACCCTAATCTAGGGTAATGTGAAAAGTAATAAACTTCCAATATGTATGATTATATCTAATTAGGGTATGATCCTTCATAGTGAGATCATGAAACCCTATTTATGATGGTTAATGAATCTTAACACTAATCTGAGGGCATTAATGGAAGTAATCCTATTTATTTTGGTTTTTTATTTCCTACTCTTAGTTTCGGACTTATGGGGGTTCTTCTTGTTGTCCCTGATTTGATGTGCTTATCCTGTGTGGAGGCACATAGATCTAGTTTTCTCCTTTGAGGCACTTTTTACCTTTAGTTTTGGTTTCAATAGTAACACGTTTTTTTGCCGACCAAAAAAAAAATCTAGGGTAATGTGATGTAATGTGAATAGCAAATCCTAATCTAGGGAAATGTGATGATGTGAACAGTAAACCCTAATTCTGGGTTATGCTTTTAAGCATGAAACTCTATGTTTGAATTATGAAATGAGGAACCACTATGCCTTTTTAAGTTAAAAGGGTTTTGTTAACCCTAATTAAATTGAATAGGAAACCCTAAACCTAAAAACCAACCGTGGTGATGTAACACGACCGTGGTAACCTTCTGTGGCACGACCGTGCAAGGTATCACGACCGTGGTGTTCTATACTTGACTTGGAAATAATTTATATTGTGCTGATATAGATATAATGTACATGTTATCAATTGTGTTAGTCGTGCAGGTTTTTTTTATATAAAGAAGTGAGCATAGCCAGGTAAGGGTTATGATGTCGTATTCATTGAAAGCACTTTATAAGCTTTGAAAGTAATGATATACTATGTTGCCTAGTGAGAGGTAACATATGAGATTGATAGGTTGTATGAGCCATGAGAAATACCTGCATTGTTACAATCATATTCATACTGTTAAATGACTTGATGGCAATATGTTACTTAATAACAAGTATTTTGATGATCTAAGGATTTGAACACCCATAATCCTGAATCATAATGATGAGATGGTTAGGGATTGATATTCTAATGATAACAATATGTGATATGAACTTGATACAATTAGTACTCTTTCTTTATAGCAATTGTCTTATTGGTTTATGTTTGAAAACATGCCTGATTCTAAAAAGAATGCTATAATATACTTAATCAAGTATAAGGATATCATGTAGAGCCCTGACTATAGATCCATCATTGTAAGAAGTTAAATGATGGTGAAATAGGTTTTCCTAAGGGAACTCCTGGAGAGCATACTTTTGAGTATGTGGGGGGTTATGGATGTGAATATCCTTACGACCTAATGGAGGAATTGATGTGAGATAAACATCAAATATCTCAAATCCTTCATTATATGTATATGCCAAGAAGATCTATCACTAATCTCACGATGATGTTGTTAATACCGCATCGATGTGAGATAAACAAGAAATCCCTCGATGGCAAAGAGAGTACAGCTTGCCATTGTAACTCTAATAGCGAAGTGCCAGAATACCCTGGATAGCTATTATGGCAGAGACACAAGATGTCCTGCATGATGATCCTCACGCTGACTGAGGAAGATGAGGTCATAGAAATCTGGCTCTTCTGATGACCTATGTATGGTACCGATTGCGATTTTGTAATGGTCGGTTGGAGTATGATCGGTATACCTCATCTCCTCAGGGCATAAGTATGTTTGTAAAATGTAATCAGCCGTGTAGCATATTTGCTTAGGTTGAACTACAAGAAACAATGATTCATGATGCATTGTTTATTTAGTCCTAATTGGACCAGTAACATACATGTTCTTCATATTCCTTACTAAGTGTATAACTTGCTATTCAATTAAGTGATAATTGAAATGATTGCATAGAGAATACTGCTCTACTTAGCTTATTTAATGAATTGCCTACTCTTAAATAATTATAATTCTACTTCTCAGTGTTATTCATTTATTTGCAATAACAATGCTTCTAACGAAGAGTTATAACTCTTGCCGGGACACCTATTCAATTGTCTCACCCCCATGGGATTCAACTTTTTAGGTAGACGTCGAGGACGAAGGAACCCTTCAGTGGGTGAGCAGCAACAACAGCAGCAACAACATTAGGGACAACAATGATCCTCAGGTGGAGACACTGTCTGTCGAGTCTTGTATATAGAAAGTCCTATGTGTCGTATCTGTACTCTCAGGTCGTAGGAGTCAGTAGATGGTTTAATATAGATCTGAGATTTTTGGCTTAATGCCTCGAGGATTTTTGTATACTGCTCATGTACAGTTCAACATGGTAGTCAGTGTTATGACTCTCAAGATGTGATATTATAGAGATGTAATGATGGATTAGTTTGTAAATAACTTACCTTATTTCTTTATGAAAGAGTTTTACCATTTGTGGATCTCTTTACAAAAAGTTTTAATTTTTAGTGATTTTTAGTAATTCCGCTGCTAACGAAAAGCTTCCACATTAGTTTAAATTCGTTGATCTTGTTTTCGCGAGACGGTCATCACAATTTAGTGGTATCAGAGCTCTAGGTTCGCTAAGTCTACAGAGACATAAGACTTAGGTTGTTGAGTCTGTTCTAGTGCCTTCCAGTATATTTAATAGTGTCTTCTACTCATTTAGGCGGAGAAGATAAAACTAAAGATGTCTGGACCACACGAGAAACACGTTGCTGAGAGTAGTGTCGCTGCACCCAGAGGAGGTGCAAGGAACCCAGAAAGAGAAGAACCTGTGCCTGAACCACCCCAGTTTAACCCAACTGACATGGGGAACCCAGCCGTCCAAGCCATGTTCGGGCAGTTTATGACTGCCATGAGACATATGACTGATAGGATGCCTATACCTGCACCTAGGGCACCTACCCATCTAGAAGGACAAGGAATTTGCAAGATGTTTGAACGACTTCTCCGAGTTGGAGCCACAGAGTATGCTGGAACAGCTGACCCAACAGATGCTGACTTGTGGTTAACTGAATTAGAGAAGGCCTTTAGAATCCTGAACATCCCAGAAGCTGAGAAGGTCAGGCATGCTGTGTGTCTTCTCAAGGGGAGTGTTTGTCATTGGTGGACCATGGAAGAACAGAAAAGGCCAGGTGTGGAGATTGCATGGGAAGTTTTCCGATGGGAATTTATCAATAGATACTTCCCTAAGACGTTTCTGGACGAGAAAATCTCTCAGTTTGAGAGGTTAAGACAAGGATCGATGAACATTAGCGAGTACGAGGCTAAGTTCATGGAGCTGTTGCAGTTTTGTCTGCATATGGCAGCTACAGATGAAGAAAGGATTAGGCGTTTTGAGAAAGATAGAATTCGTTCTACTATGGGAATAGCCGAAGACGCCAACGGAAATTTGAAGTTTCTTAGGGTTGGCAGGATATTACCGGAGGTTCATTAAGAACTTCAGTTCTATAGCTTTACCCTTGACCAAGTTGACCATATAGGATGTTCCTTTTTCCTGTAGTGATAAGTGTCAGGAATCTTTTCAGGTGTTGAAGGAAAGGTTGACAAGTGCACCTGTGCTTGTGTTACCTGAACAAGGAAAAGGATATATAGTTTTCTGTGATGCCTCTAAGAATGGACTAGGATCTGTGTTGACGCAGGATAAACAAGTGATTTATTTTGCTTCCCGATAGCTTAAGAAACACGAGGAGAATTATCCGACACATGATCTAGAACTAGCTGCTGCAGTTCATGCCTTGAAAATCTGGAGACATTATCTTTATGGAGAGACATTCCAGATTTTTACAGACCATAAGAACCTTAATTATATCTTTTCTCAACATGAGCTTAACATGAGGCAACGCCGCTAGATGGAGTTAATCAAGGACTACGATTGTACAATTGATTACCATCCAGGAAAGGCCAATGTAGTTGTTGATGCTTTAAGTAGGAAATCAGCAACACCATCCTTAGATAGAGAACAACTGAATTTGTTGGTATGCTCTAGAAGGGATATGCTTATCTCTTTAAGGAAAGATAATGTATAGTTAAGAGTATCATTGTTATCTGGACTATTAGCTGAGATGCATATAAGACCTATCCTGAGACAACAGATTAAGGAGGCACAACAAGTTGATGTTGTAGTTCAGCAGATTAGATCGGAGTATGGTAATGAGAAACGAGAAGGGTTCCATGATTCAGATGATCAAGTAGCTTGTTATCATGGTAGAATGATAGTTCCGGATGTGGATAACTTAAGGAAGTTAGTCCTGGAAGAAGCTCATTCTTCAATGTATGCTATGCATCCAGGAAGCACCAAGATGTATCGAAACTTGAAAGATATGTATTGGTGGCCTGGTTTGAAAAAAGACGTTGCTGAGTTTGTTATGTGATGCCCTGTGTGTCAGCAAGTTAAATCTGTACACCAGAAGCCTACAGGGACAATGCAACCTTTACCCATACCACAGTGGAAGTGGGATCATGTGACAATGGACTTTATGGTTGGTCTACCCAGGACAGCCAAAGGACATGATTCCATCTAGGTAATAGTTGATAGGTTGACAAAGACAACACATTTCTTACCTGTCAAAACAACCTATTCTGCTGAAAAGTTGGCACAGTTATATGTAGATGAGATAGTGCGGCTGCATGGGGTTCCAGTTACCATTGTTTCTGACAGAGGTCCCCAGTTTATGAGTCATTTTTGGGAGCGACTTCATAAAGCTTTAGGCACACAGTTAAGGTTTAGTACAACCTTCCATCCTCAAACTGATGGACAATTAGAAAGGACTATACAGACTTTGGAGGACTTGCTTAGAGCATGTGTTCTCCAGTTTATAGGAAGTTGGGACCTACATCTAAGCTTGATAGAGTTTGCCTACAATAATAGCTATCAACATAGCATTGACATGGAGCCTTATGAAGCTTTGTATGGTAGACGTTGTAGATCACCCCTATGTTGGTATGAAACTGGTGAATATCAACTTTTAGGTCCTGATCTTGTGCAACAGACCACTGAGAAGATTAAAATAATACAACAACAGTTAAAGAATGCACAGGATAGGAAGAAATCTTACGCTGATAAACGTCGTAGACCTTTAGAATTCCAAGTTGGAGACAGAGTGTACCTTAAGGTTTCACCCTAGAAAGGAGTTCTTAGATTTGGAAGGAAAGGAAAGTTAGCTCCTAGGTTTATGGGGCCTTATCCAATCATTGAACGGATTGGAAAGGTAGCTTATAAGCTAGAGTTACCACCAGAGTTACAAAAGTTACACCCTATGTTCCACATTTCCATGTTAAGGAAATGTCATCCTGATACATAATCAGTTCTACAACCCATGGAAGTAAAATTGAATGATGATGTATCTTATGAAGGACCTGTGTCGATTCTTGATAAAAGGATCAAAAAGTTGAAAAAGAAAGACATAAGTCTTGTGAAAGTCCTCTGGAATCACCGTGGTGTTGAAGAAGCCACGTGGGAACTAGAGGAAGAGATGAGAAGGAAATACCCTGCTCTTATCTCTTAATATGTTTTTGTAATGATTTCGGGGACAAAATCCTTGTAAGGGGTGGATAATTTGTAACATCCCTGACCTGGGTTATGTACTAACCCTAGGTGTTTTTCTTAATTGAGTAATTAGATGCTTGTGTTTATCTTTTGAAATGTAATTAAAGCTTTTGAGGAACTTATATTTCTATTTCAGTCCTTTTTGAATAATGTTGGAACATTGTTTTGTTAATTTTGGACTAATGTGCAAATTACCCAAATAGAAGGGTTAACTTGCAAATTGCACATGATAAGATGTTCCTCAGATGTTGAGACATCATAAGAATGTATATGATGTGGTGATATGAATTCCACAAGCTTGAACACCAAGATATAGCTGGAAGAGCAATCCATGTGCTTTAAAACCTAGTTTGGTATAAAGTGCAATTTACCCAAAACCTAGGGTCCAACATGTAAAATATACCCTCTAGAGGATCTCTCATGTTTCTTGGCATCAAGTAGAACAAAGAAAATGAGAAGGGAGCCTCATTTGAATGATCATGGTAGAAGTGGAAATTACTCACACTAATAATATATTAAGTAATATCTAATAAAGATGAATATTATTAAACAACTCTTTAAGGTGTTTAGTTCTTTTTAACCTTGGATAATTAATAAGTTTTCCAAGGTTTAGAAGGTGGCCACGTATCCAATAAGTGGAGGAGGACTTGGTGGATATGTTTGATAAATAAAGGAAATAATCCTCTTTTTCCCTAAAAACCCATAAATATATAACGGAATCCTTATCAACAAAGCAAGGGATGGTTTCTCTTAGTTATTTTCCTTATCTTCTTGCTTTGGCCGACCAAGAAGAAGCTATGGAGAAGAGGAAGGACGACCAAGCTGACTTGGTAAGTATTGATCACCATCTAACTCGAATTCATTGTGGAAACCATAAAACAAGATTGGTTTATTGGTTTTCTTCACACGATTCTTCTTTCTAGCCATCTTCTCCATCCAAAACTTGAAGAACGAAGCTTGGAAAACCACTGGAGCTTCATCCACCATTAAAGCTATGAAGCTTGGAGCCCTGGATCAGTCCTAGAGGTAGGTTTTATAACTCTAAACCTTGAGCTTTGTTTATGCATCTTCATCTCCATGAAAAATCATTAGTTATTCTTCTTCCTTTGCCACTCTTGTGTTCTTGCTAGAAAATCCATGAAGAATAGCCCCTGTTCTTGAGGTAGACAAAGGTGACGTTAAATTCAATGTTTATCCAAGAATCTTACATTAGAAAACGGTCTCCAACACTTGCTCAAACAGTTTCCCAAACCGTTTGGGAGCAAACGGTTTCAAACCGTTTGAATGCAAACAGTTTCAACCAAACCACATAGAAGCAAACGGTCCAAGACCGTTTGGTTGTGTTGACCAGGTGTTGACCATTTGGAGGACTATTGTAAATTATGTAAATTATGTAAACTAATTACCTACCATTTGGAGGACTGTTGTAATCATATTAATTGCTGATTTCAATAATTGAATTAAGTTGAAGTTTGGGTTGAGTGACCCAAACGGTTTCAAAACTATTTGGGTATCACCCAAATGGTCTCAAGACCGTTTGGTGATCACCCAAGACCGTTTGGAGGTCTAGGGTTAAGTAGGTTTGACCAATTGAGGACCAAATGATATCAAGATGATGAATAATCAATTGCTGATTTGGTGACCAAACCTAGGGTTCAAACCTTAATTGAATGACTTGGTTTTTGATAAAATAATGGGCAAACGGTCTCAAGACCATTTGGAGGTCATTCAAATGAGCCCAAGACCGTTTGGGGTCAGGTCATGACCAAATTGAATGATGGTTCAAAGGGTTCAAACCAATTAGACTCACATTGAAGTATGTTGACCGGTCATCGATTCTAAACCCTAATCCAATTGATCCAAGCCCTAATTGATGATCAATTGAGGGTCAATTGAGTGTCAAATCAGTTGAAGGTTGACCTTATAGACTCAATTGATGAGTGGCTAACAAGTTCATGATCGATTGAGGGGTTCAACATTGGAAACCCTAACTCAATTGAAGAGGTTGAGACACTTTTTGGTCCTTGCGGTTTTGAGATGGTTTGGACCAAACGGTCTCAAGACCGTTTGGGACCAAATGATCCCAAACCGTTTAGTCTCATGCAATTTCAAGGTCGGTTATGTCCATGCAGTTTCAAAGTCAAACTTGACCAAATAGTCTTCACCTCTACTTTAGCAAACGGTCTTGAGTGTGCACTTTACCAAACAGTTTCAAAAGTTAACAAGACCAAACGGTCTTCAACACCAAATGGTTTCAAGGTCTGTCCAAGACCGTTTGAGGGTTTAGTGTGCAAGACCGTTTGAGGTCTAAAAAGGTCAAGAACGTTTGATTCCTTAGTCATCAAGATGGTTTAGTGATTGATTAACCTAAACCTCATAGATACCTAAAGTGATTAAGGGACCAAGTAATTAGTTGATTAATGCATGTTATAATCAATGGTGAACATTACAAAGGTACCCTTGATGGGATAGAGTGACTAATACTCTTTGAATAAGTGAGCTTTAAGGATCACCATAGTAATGGCATAACCCATGATGTCAATGTTGAATTGACTTAGCCTAATCAAAGGTGATGCAAACATCATCTGATAGAAAGAGGAGAGAGAAGACTTCTTATATGATTGATAATCAAGTAATATACTTCCAATATGTATGAATATATCTAATTAGGGTATGATCCTTCATAGTGAGATCATGAAACCCTATTTATGATGGTTAATGAATCTTAACCCTAATCTGAGGGCATTAATGGAAGTAATCCTAATAAATGTGAAAAGTAAACCCTAATCTAGGGTAATGTGATGTAATGTGAATAGTAAACCCTAATCTAGGGAAATTTGATGATGTGAACAGTAAACCCTAATTCTGGGTTATGCTTTTAAGCATGAAACTCTATGTTTTAATTATGAAATGAGGAACCACTATGCCTTTTTAAGTTAAAAGGGTTTTGTTAACCCTAATTAAATTGAATAGGAAACCCTAAACCTAAAAACCAACCATGGTGATGCAACACGATCGTGGTAACCTTCTGTGGCACGACCGTGCAAGGTAGCACGACCGTGGTGCTCTATACTTGACTTGGAAATAATTTGTATTGTGATGATATAGATATAATGTACATGTTATCAATTGTGTTAGTCATGCAGGTTTTTTTTTATATAAAGAAGTGAGCATAGCCAGGTAAGGGTTATGATGCCATATTCATTGAAAGCACTTTATAAGCTTTGAAAGTAATGATATGCTATGTTGCCTAGTGAGAGGTAACATATTAGATTGATAGGCTGTATGAGCCATGAGAAATACCTGCATTGTTACAATCATATTCATATTGTTAAATGACTTGATGGCAATATGTTACTTAGTAATAAGTATTTTGATGATGTAAGGGTTTGAACACCCATAATCCTGAATCATAATGATGAGATGGTTAGGGATTGATATTCCAATGATAACAATATGTGATATGAACTTGATACAATTAGTACTCTTTCTTTATAGCAATTGTCTTATTGGTTTATGTTTGAAAACATGTGTGATGCTAAAAAGAATGCCATAATATACTTAAATAATCAAGTATAATGATATCATGTAGAGCCATGACCATAGATCCATCATTGTTAGAAGTTAAATGATGGTGAAACAAGTTTTCCTAAGGGAACTCCTGGAGAGCATACTTTTGAGTATGTGGGGGGTTATGGACGCGAATATCCTTACGTCCTAATGGAGGAATTGATGTGAGATAAACATCAAATCTCTCAAATCCTTCATTATATGTATATGCCAGGAAGATGTATCACTAATCTCCCGATGATGTTGTTAATGCCGCATCGATGTGAGATAAAGAAGAAATCCTTCGATGGCGAAGAGAGTACAACATGCCACTGTAACTCTAATAGCGAAGTGCCAGAATACCCTGGATAGCTATTATGGTAGAGACACAAGATGTCCTGCATGATGATCCTCACACTGACTGAGGAAGATGAGGTCATAGAAATCCGACTCTTCTGATGACCTATGTATGGTACCAATTGCAATATCGTAATGGTTTGTTGGAGTATGAGCGGTATACCTCATCTCCTCAGGGCATAAGTATGTTTGTAAAATGTAATCAACCGTGTAGCATATTTGCTTAGGTTGAACTACAAGAAACAATGATTCATGATGCATTGTTTATTTAGTCCTAATTGGACCAGTAACATACTTGTTCTTGATATTCCTTACTAAGTGTATAACTTGATATTCAATTAAGTGATAATTGAAATGATTGCATAGAGAATACTGCTCTACTTAGCTTATTTAATGAATTTCCTACTGTTAAATAATTATAATTCTACTGCTCAGTGTTATTCATTTATTTGCAATAACAATGCTTCTGATGAAGAGTTATAACTCTCGCTGGGACAATTATTCAATTGTCTCACCCCCACGGGATTCAACTTTTTAGGTAGACGCCGAGGACGAAGGAACCCTTCAGTGGGTGAGCAGCAACAGCAACAACAACAACATCACGGAAAATAGTGATCCTCAGGTAGAGACAATGTTTGTCGAGTCTTGTATATAGAAAGTCCTATGTGTCGTCTTTGTACTCTCAGGTCCTAGGAGTCAGTAGATGGTTTAATATAGATCTGAGATTTTTGTATATTGCTCATGTACAGTTCAATAGGGCAGTCAGTATTATGACTCTCGAGATGTGATATGATAGAGATGTAATGATGGATCAGTTTGTAAATAACTTACCTTGTTTCTTTATGAAAGAGTTTTACCGTTTGTGGATCTCTTTACAAAAAGTTTTATTTTTTAGTGATTTTCAGTAATTCCGCTATTAACAAAAATCTTCCGCATTAGTTTAAATTCGTTGATCTTGTTTTCGCGAGACGGTCGTCACAATTATTAACTCTGGTGCAAAGGTAGTGCAAACCCAAAAACTTTATATGGTCTACTACCTCATTCTTGAAACCCAATTTGTTAAGGGTTTCCTCGCACATGTAACGGAAGGGCAAAACACGCATGGTGATGAGGAATTGGTAGTCGGCGTTTTCCTCAGATCTAATCTTGAACTGTATAGAGGGTACAAATGTTGCAAGTGCTGCCGCGGAAGGTGTTGCATCAGCGGCAGGGGGTGCGGAAGATGAAGAAGCTACTCCATTGCATCAGCCTGCTTTGTGCTTAATTGGTGCCATTCGATCAACAGCTAGTGCACGACATGTATCTGACGTTCACGGCGTGCAAATTGCACTATTCTTCTTCTTTAGACTGGTTGACGCACGACATGCAAAGATGGTGCACGACGTGCACCTACAAATTTGCGGCAGATCCAAATCTGCACCAACGGCTCTGATTCTGGGGGTGATTTTGAGTGCACGAGTACTTGGAGACGTGCTACTGGAGATTGCACATTGTTGGCGTGGTGAAGAAAAGACGTCGGTGGCGTGGGGAAGCTGATGGGTGGTGAGGGCTTGGTGTGTTGGCTACTGCTTCTCATGCGAACGAGAAGAAAGAGGTAGCTCGAGCTCCGGCCAGTGGCTGAGGGATGGTGGCGGCAAGGGCTGCATAGTAGAGAAGAAAGGAGGAAGGCAGTGCGGTGCACGACTGCTTGGTGCCGGAGCTGCTGCTGCTATTGGGTCGTGCGGTGGCTCGGGCGAGAGGAAGGAGAAGGTGGGCGGCGAGGTACACGGCGGCTGCTGCGGAAGGAAGAAGAAGGGGGGTGCATGACTGATTGAGCAGAGGAATGACATGCATTTGCTCGGGCTCCGGTGGATGGCGGCTCGCACGACTGCTAGGGTTGGAATGCACGACTGCAAGTATGGGGGGGGGGAATTAGGTCATGCACTCTAGACCCTTTTGTCTAAACTTTATGAGAAAGTGCACGACATGCACTTGGAGTGCACGTCGTAGACTCCTCCAAATTTTCATTTTTGAATTCTCCTTTACGACCAAGTGCACAACGTACACTGAGGATATGCACGCCGTGCAAGTTTCTAGAACTTTTGCTGTAGCTTTCGAATACCAGGTACACGATGTGTAGATATGGAATGCACGCCATGCAAGTTTCCAGAGAGTTGCCGAAATTTCCAGTTCCCAGGTGCATGCCGTGCATATTGATAGCGCACGCTGTGTCTGTTTCCAGAAAGTTTTCAGAATCTCCAATTCCCAGGTGCACATCGTTCATATGGATAGCGCACGCCGTGGTAGTTTCCAGAACATCTTATGTTGCAATTTTTAATGAGGTGCACGCCGTGTCTTCAAAAGACACGTCGTGCACTTTGCGATTTTTGTAGAAAATTACAGTCAGTTAGCAGTAAACAAAGACGGATAGGGTGGAAATCAAGTCTAGTTATTACATTCATCCATGACAAGCTTATTAACGAAATTAAAGAGTGTTTTTTACTCGAAAAACTTAAAAGAAATCTATCCTAACGTGGGGTCAACTCCCACGAGGTCCTCCATTTAGAGTCTAGAGTAAGACTCTTCTAATTCTTCAAGCATCTTGGAGGGAGCAAGAGGCTCCTTTCTCCACTTCATCCCCGTAAGAGTAGCATTTGCAACGTTGTCCATTTACTTTGAAGTTTCCATCTTTGCCTTAGAGTTCCACAGCTCCATATGAAAAAATCTTTAGCACTAGGAATGGGCCGAACCACTTTGATTTCAGCTTCCCTGGAAATAGCTTTAATCTAGAGTTGAATAACAATACTCTATCTCCTTCTTAGAAGTCTTTCTTGTGAATTCTTTTATCATGCCAAGCCTTTGTCCTTTCTTTGTACAACTTTTCATTCTCATAAGCATCGAGACGGAGTTCTTCAAGCTCTTGCAGCTGCAATAGACATCTTTCTCCTGCCCTCTTCATATCAAAATTCTAGAACTTAATTGCCCATAAAGCACGGTGCTCCAACTCGAGCTGAAGTGACATGATTTTCCATGGATAAGCTTGAATGGAGTAGTACCGATGATGGTTTTGTAGGCTGTGCGATATGCCCATAGTGTGTCATCTATCTTTAATGCCCAATCTTTCCTTGAACTAGAGACAGTCTTTTCAAGAATATTCTTCATTTGCCTATATGAAACCTCTACTTTCCCGGATGTTTGGGGGTGATAGGGCGTAGAGATCTTATGAGTCACACCATACTTGGAGAGAAGATTGTTGAATTTTTTTTCAGCGAAGTGTGTGCCTCCATCAGAAATTACAACATGTGGAACTCCAAACCGAGGGAAAATAATCTTTTGAAAAAGCTTAATTATAGATTTGGCGTCCGGTGCTTGGGTTGGAATGGCTTCAACCCATTTCGACATATATTCACAAGCAACAAGAATGTATTGATACCCGCAAGAAGATGGGAATGGTCCCATGTAGTCCACTCCCCATACATCAAACACTTCAACCTCTAAGATAGAGTTGAGTGGCATGTCATCGCGGTGGGATATGCCTCCTGTCCTTTGGCATCTATCATAAGATTTGACGAATAGATTGACATCTTTGAATAATGTGGGCCAATAGAAACCAGCTTGAAGTATTTTGGCAGCAGTCTTTTCTCCTCTGAAATGTCCTCTATAAGGAGAGGCATGGCATTCAACAATGACGTTTGGGACCTCCTCCTCAACATCACACCTCCAGATTAGCCCATCACTTCCATGCTTGAATAACAATGGATCATCCCAGTAATATAATTTTACATCATGAAAGAATTTATTCTTTTGTTGATACGTCAAGTCTAGTGGGAGTTGTCCAGTAGCAAGAAAATTAGCGATGTCTACAAACCATGGTGCTTGAGTGGATGACAGTTCGTAGAGCTTTTCAATAGGCAAATGATCCTCAATTGGCAATAGATCTCCAGCCTCTGTGGTTAGTCTAGAAAGGTGATCGACAACACTATTTTCTATACCTTTCTTGTCTCATATTTCAAGATTAAACTCTTGCATAAGTAATATCCAGCGAATAAGGTGTGGTTTGGCATATTTTTTGTTCAATAAATACTTTATGGCAGCATGATCAGTATATACAATCACCCTTGATCCTACCAAATACTGTCGGAATTTGTCAAATGCATATACAATTGCAAGCATTTCTTTCTCTGTGGTTGTATAGTTGATTTGTGCTTCATCGAGAGTTTTACTAGCGTAATAGATGGCATGGAGTTTCTTGTCTCTCCAATGTCCTAAAATAGTTCCCACTGCATAATCTCTTGCATCACACATTAGCTCGAAAGGAGAATCCCAGTCTGGAGGTTGAATAATTGGGGCTGAAATGAGGGCCTCTTTGATCTTGGAAAAGGCAGCATGGAAATCATCATCAAACATAAATTCCGCATCCTTTGCAAGTAGGGAACACAGTGGCTTTGCAATTTTGGAGAAATCTTTAATGAATCTTCTATAAAAACCTACATGTCCTAAAAAACTACTGATGTCTTTAACTGAAGATGGAGTAGACATCTTCTCAATTGCTTCGACCTTTTCCCTGTCCACTTCAATGCCCTTATTAGATATAACATGTCCTAGTACTACACCGGATTGTACCATGAAATGGCATTTCTCCCAGTTTAGCACTAGGTTAACCTTTTTACAGTGGGCTAAGACTAGAGACATGTTCAATAAACATTGATCAAAAGAGTCACCGTACACGCTAAAATCATCCATAAAAATATCCATTATATTTTCAATAAAATAAGAGAATATGGCCATCATACACTGCTAAAAAGTAGCGAGAGCATTGCAAAGACCAAACGGCATACGGCGATAAGCATATATTCCATAAGTACAAGTGAATGTGATTTTCTCTTGGTTGGGAGGATAGATAGGAATCTGAAAAAATCTGGAATACCCGTCCAAGTAACAAAAATAAGAGTGCTTGGCAAGACGTTCATGCATCAAATCAATGAAAGGCAACGGAAAGTGATCTTTGCGGGTTGCCTTATTCAAACTCCGGTAGTCAATACACATACGCCAGTCGGTAACCATGTGTGTTTGTATTAACTCGTCATTGTCTCCTTTAATGACAGTTGCACCCCCCCCTTTTAGGTACCACATGAATGGCACTAACCTAGGGGCTGTCACTTATGGGATAAATGATTCCAGCATCAATTAACTTGAAAATTTCTTTCTTTACCACTTCAACATATTTTGATTTAGGCTTCTAGGTGGTTCAATAGTTGGTTTAGCATCATCTTCCATATTTATTCTATGTATGCAAATTGAAGGATGAATGCCTTTTAAATCTTCTATGGAATAACCAATGCCATCTTTATACAAAAACAATTCGGCAAACAATTTACTTATTGGTCATTGGTTAATTCATTATTTATTATAACAAGGGATGTAGAATTTGGGTCAAGAAATGCATACCTTAGCCTGGGTGGAAGGGCTTTTAGTTCTACCTTTTTGCCCGCTATACTTTCATCAAATTTATCTTCGACAAGTGGAGCATCTTCATTGATAGCTGCTACTTTAGAAATAGATAGTGCTCGAGAAATTTTAGAATTGTTGAGTTCAGTTACATCATCATCATAAAGATTAATCATCAAATCAGCATCATCTTCATTATCATTCTCAATAGGATCAGTAATATCAAGCAAACATATTTCTTCAACACGTGCGGGTGCCTTCATGGCTTCATAAATAGAGAATTCCATAGCCTCTTCCCCAACACGTAGAGTGAGCTTTCCTTCCCGAACATCAACAAGACATCCGACAGTCCTCAAGAACGGCCTTCCAAAAAGAACGGGGTTGGAAGGAGCTTCTGCCATGTCAAGAACAACAAAATCAAAGGGTATATAGAATTTCCCAATTTGTACAAGTACATCTTCCACTATACCTTTTGGGTATTTAATAGAATGATCAACTAATTCAATAGCCATCCTTGTGGGCTTCAAATCCCCAAGATCTAGTTCTTGTCATAAGGTAAATGGAATGAGACTAATACTGGCACCGAGATCTACTAGGCCTTTATCAAAAGTAGTATCATTGATCTTGCATGACAGTGTAAACGCTCCCAAATCATCAAGCTTTTGTGGAAGATGATTTTGAATAATAGAACTCACTCATTCTGAAAGCATTACTATTTCTACTTGATCAACTTTTCTTCTTTTAGTCAAAATATCTTTAAGGAATTTAGCATAAGAAGGCATCTCAGCAATAACTTCAACAAAAGGAAGATAAACATGCAATTTGTTAATTATGTCCATAAACTTCCTAAATTTCTGGTCTTCCTTCTTATTGGCTAACCTTTAAGGAAAAGGTGCAGTGGCTTTGAAGGAAGGTGGTGCTTCAGCTTTACCTTTCTCCTTGCTGCAATTAGGAGTGTTGGACTCCTCTTCATCAGTTACCTTCATGTTCTTCTCCTTGGATGGAGAAGGTCTTTCAATCTCAGCTCCACTTCTTAGGATAATTGCATGAGCTTGTTGCCTTGGTTTCACTTCCGGTTGGCTTGGAAGAGAACCAGATTGTGGAGTCCTTTGTTGGTTTAGAGCTTGTTGTGCTATTTGGTTTTCTAACATCTTGGTGTGAGTGGAAATTCCATCCACCTTTGCAGAAAGTTGAGCAATAGCATCTTTTAAAAGCTTGTCATTCCCCTAGAGTTCCTCATTCTGTTGCATTTGTGTAGATATGAATTTTTCCATCATAGCTTCTAGAGAAGAACCTTGGGGTTGTTGTGGCTATTGATAACCCTTGTTGTTGAAACCCGACAGATTTCCTTGACGGTTGGCATGTTGTTGTTGCAGTTGTTGTTGTCCTTGCTGGAAGTTTTGAGTGTTGCTTGTGTTCTGGTAGGAGAAATTAGGATGATCTCTCCATCTCGGATTGTATTGATTGGAATAGGGATTGTATTTCTTATTCCCTTGCATTCCAATAGCATTGACTTGCTCAAAGTTTCCTTCATTTGCATTAGGGGCAAAACATGAATAAGAAGTATGTCCTGTATTACCACAAGCTTCACATGTTGCTTCAGAGGATTGAATTGGCAAAGTAGTCATCTTCTCAAATTTCTGTGTAAGCACATCTAGCTTGGCAGCAATTAGGTCAATGACATCAACAATATATTTTCCTCCTTGTTTTACGGTTAAAGAACTTGCTGTAGAGGTTGATTTTGCTCCTCTATCTCCTCCCCATTGGAAGTGGTTTAGTGATATATCTTCAATAATATCATAAACCTCTCTATAAGACTTAGTCATTAATGCACCACCAACTGCGACATCTAAATTCAACCGGGTATTGTAAAACAGTCCATTATAGAAAGTTTGAAGTAGAAGCCAATTTGTCAAACCATGGTGTGGGCAAAGACGTTGAAGATCTTTGAACCGTTCCCATGTGTCATATATAGTTTCTCCTTCACTCTGAGAGAAATTGGTGAGCTGGTTCCTCAAATGGGTTGTCTTGCTTGGTGGAAAATACTTTACAAGGAAAGCATTAAGGAGTTGGTACCAACTTTTAATTGACTTCTTGGGAAGAGACAAAATCCACGCCTTGGCTCTATCTCTTAAGGTGAAGGGAAATAAAATGAGTCTAATTCCATCAACAGACACTCCGTTAATCTTGAAGGTATTTAGATATTCCAATAACTCAGCAACATGAAGACTTGGGTCTTCATTAGCTGTACCCCCAAAATGATTCTGCTGTATCATTTGCATCATAGAAGGAGCAATTGAAAAGTTGTTTGCTTCTATAGTATGCAAGTCAATGGCCCCACATATGTTTGTGGCGACCGACATTGCAAAATCTTTTAAAGGATGGTCGTCTTCCATGGCTGTATTGCTTGGTGTAGCTACCGTAGAAGATGAAGAAGACGGTGGTGGTATGATGGTGATGGCAGAGTACCTCCTAGTAACGGTTGTTCCACTCTTCTTGCTCTTCTCAAGCTTGAAAGAGTACGCTCGATTTCAAGGTCTAACAAAGCAGATGTTTGAAGACCTCGTTGTGAGCGACGCATACAACCTAAAAATTTGCAAAAAGGAATTAAGAACACAACTAAAAGGTATATGAAATTTCAAAATATGGAAATGATGATCTAGTCTCGAATAATAATTAGTACTTATTACTCCAATTAAATTACCGTACCTCCCCAGCAACGGTGCCAAAAACTTGTTGGCTATTTAGGCTAACGAGTTTCAATCCAAACAAAGGATAGTTTGCCCAACTTAACCAATCTCCGCAAGTATACAGAGGTAGTATAGTCGAGGTCGAACACAAGGAGCTTAACTAATTTAATTGAGCGCAACAACACTAAAGTTCAACAATCTAGATCAGTTTTAAGGAAATGAAAATGTTTGTCTAAATGCAGAGAATTCAGATTCTAACAGCAGAAAATTTAGATTTTAACTAGCAAGCAAGAACTACTAAAAGAAGTTTGATTTTAGAAATATTGGGAATCTTGGACATTAGGATTTCGTTCACACATCATAGAAATCAAAGGAACACAATAATTTAAACATACATAAGTTCCTATTTCAAGGAAAGGTTGTGTTACATTTCACCTCCGGGTGTAAATGCAACGATCACAGCTTAAAACAACACTCTCGTGTATGAATTTCGCTTTTGATCACAAACTATTCCTCAAATCCTTCCTCTCTACTCTCGTAGAAGAGGAAGAGTTGCCAAGAAGAGCACCTCCATACATTCCTACTTATCTTCCCAGATCAAGCAAGAAAGAAGAAAACATGTACATAAAGTGGCCAGCAATACATGCAAGAAAAGAGTAAAATAGTACTTTCATGGTAACGAAACAAGAAACATAGTATTTAGTAAAAAATTACTTGTTCCATACATGCTATGACATGGGAGCTACTCTCCCATGCCCAAGAAAAGAAGAATTACTCATCCATAACCATGTTTTGCAGATTTGTTACAGAGATTTCAGTTCCAAACATGATTTAAAAGGGAAAAGACAAAGAGAACTAAAGATGTAACCACAAGAAGGAAGAATTCTGACTTGAGGATGAAATTCTCCTTCTTTATCTACTCCAAGATGGACTAGCTCCTTTCCCAAGAAGCTGCTCGAAGTTGGGGAAGCTTGGCTGCACCTTGGAGAAGACAATGGAGAAGTAGAGAAGAAGAAATGGTCTCCTTATGCAAGAAACCACCTTGGATCTCTCCAAAATCACCATCCTCTGGTCTCCTCTAGCTCTGGGATGAGAGAAAACTCATCCTATGACTGAACATAACTGTCCCTTTCCTTCCCTCCTTGTTTTAAAATCGAATTCTAAATTTTCACATTTCTGAAACTGCCAGGTGCACGCCGTGTACCTGCAGTGCGGTTTGCATCAGTCTGAACTGCGCACGATGTGCGTTAAGGATATGCACGTCATGCGTATTTCTAGAACTTTCTTTGGTTGTTTACGTTCCAGGTGCATGCCGTGCATCGGTATGCACACCGTGTGTTTGCCTTTCTGTGCACTTCTGGAAACTTGCACGCCGTGCATTTTTTCGTGCACGCCGTGCGTTCTCCTGGCTGGGTGAACAAAATTTTCTCTGGAAAGGTGCACGCCGTGCATTCTGCTGTTTCAGCAGAATTAAACTCTGAATTTAGCTCTTTTTGGGGCAAATCTGCAATGCAAGTTATGAAATAAGTAGAATAAAAAAAAGATGGCAAAAGTGATATGAAAAGAGACTAAATTATATCAAAATGAACCAAATTTGTGTGTGATAGCATGTGAAAAGATGATATATAAATTATACAACAATACTTCTTAAAAAACAACATAGGAGCACGCCAAGGGAATGTGCTCAGTTGTATAAAACCCTTCTCTAACAACTCTTGAAGTTGTTTCTTCAATTATTTCATCTCTACATGTACTATCCTATAATGTATGATGTGGGTTGCATGTGAACTAGATTGATTTCAAAATCAATCTCTCAAGGGGGTGGACTACTAGGAGCTCATTAGGAAAAATCTTCACTGCCAATACATCATCTATACAAGAAGTAACTACCTTGATACCTCCAAATATATCATGAAACTTGGGAAACCTTGCCTCATCAACTTCTCCTCAACCACATCCGATACAACACAAGAAGGAATAATCTTACCATCTCCTTGAAAAGTCCAAGAGACATTTCTATCCCTAAACTCCACAACCTCATATCCACATTTCAACACCACCTTATACTTCTGTAGGGTATCTATTCCAAGGATCACATAAAATCCATGCATATCAAGTGGCATGAAATCCACTTGAATGTTGCATCTATAGAGAAAAACACACACACAAGATGAACTGCGTACCCCACAAAATAAAAAACCAACAAAGGGGTTCAAGAAAAAGATGATCAAATTTACCACAAACATGCAAGTTATAATGTACATTCACCTCATTGGTGATAAATCAGTGTGCAACACTCGAGTCAACCAAAAAGGATACATAGGTAAATTCTTTATAGTTATTTTCCAATTTCATCTTCTTATGGATCATTCATTATTTTTATTCATGTTCTTTGGGATCATCTTAGGAATTAGTGATATTATTATAGTCCATTGTTCTTGATTATCATATATTAATCATTTTGTTTTTTTTTCTTTTTCTCATGCTTTCCATCCACTTGTAGAGGGTATAATCATCATAATTTTATGTTCATTTTGAGGTAATTAATTTTTTTATCAGATATTTATCTATTGGATTTCATGCAATAAGGAAATTAATTCATGCATTCCTAGAACTTATCCATACATTCGATACACTATTTCATAATTCCCTGGATAGCTAAACATAAGGAAGCTTCACATATTGAGTAATTTCGCCTTAATTTCATCATATATTTTCCTTGAATCGTCAAACTCCTATGTTTTGACGAATTAATACATGGATTTTATCTTTCTCAAGTGATTAACTCGTATTGTTATATTACTTATTTGACTAGTTTGTTATTGTTCTTATCCAACATAATCACAATTCATATTTTGTATCTCTCATAAACTAATATTTCATTATTTTCATTTTGAGTTCTTATCTTATCACTCTCTAGGGCTATTTTTCAACTGATTACTAGGTACAAGTACTCAGAAGGAGAACCACATAGAGTTCAAATATTATGCATCATTTTTGTGTTAGGTTCATCATGTAATTAACATTTAAATCCTAATGCTATTGATCCTATAGACTGAACAAACCTAGGCTCTAATACCAAAATTGTGAGAACTTACCAAACAAATGTGAGATTATTCAAAACCAAATAGCTTATCAACACTAAAAAAAACTGGACATGAAAAAAATGGAATTAAAATTCGAATTTAACCATAAGATAGTTTGCACAATGGCCCTTTCCATATATTCATATCCAACAAGTATATGTACATCTTAATTTTCAGCTACATTAGTCACATCTATATATACAAGAGCATACATGACACATCTACACAAAATACACAACATTACATGGCATTCAAGCCTCACGTAAGATAAAAAAACTATATAACGCCCACATGGACTTAAAAATATGGACAAATGCTAACTTAGTTATGTTATTTCTTGTTAAACCTTGATCATAACATCCTTTCTGATATGCCAAACCTAAAAGATGTGGGAAACATGGGTGAGGCACCAAGTCCTAGCGATATGGTAGAAAATCTAACAAAATTAGTTACTTACTAGTAAATTATATAATTAGATTTAGTAGGGCATGCCATATCAAGAATAAACTAGAGCAGAAACATATATAGAATAGAGTATGAATCACATATAGTACTTGTACAAAGTAAAACAACAAAATAGCATCTCCAATGTGATGCATCAATAAAACCTAAGCAGACATACTGCATGGTTGGTTACTTGTTTTATTAAGCCATGGGTAGTTTGAGGTGTACCACTCAAACTACTAGCTCATGGTTGCAAAGTCCACATTAGACACATATTCTTATACTCCATGGATCTATCCACATCTTAGCTTTAGAATGAGGTTAAAGAAAGATAGAGTGCGCAAAGGCCAAATCTATAGTGGATTGCACAAAGGCAAATCCACATATCATAGGTTTGTCATGGCACATAGGTCTGGGCACCATAAAATAGGGTGTAAAACCCAACATACCAAGACACGACTACAACCACTCTCTAGCACATATCTCCGCTCCAGCAATCACAATTGAGTCCAAAAAGAATTCAAAGATGTCAAGGTATACCAATTACATAAATCCCTATATACACTAATATACATCTCTAAGCATATTCTCACAATTCTCATATTGCTATAGAAATATGTCATCTCACTATTTCTCCAATCGATATAGGGAAATGGATCTATGGAATCTAAGTGTTGCATGATTAGGGTTATTGTGACACACTACCACACAAAAGTGATATTACTCAAAACCAAGTCACAATCACTCACTAATTAACCATATCACTAAAAACAGGGATAATTAAAACCAAATTAAACATCTCAAACATGTGTATGAATATTTACATATAGGTCCAACACCTTGCATAAAAGCTTATAAAGCATCAGGTTAACTTTATATCTGCCTAGTGGCCAAGGCCATAGCCACTACATATATACAAAAGCATATCCACACATATATTTATCACGTACAAACATTGGCATAATGCCAAAAGTAGAGCTATACATTTCTTCTACAAAACTTCCCCGCCTAGACCTGAGAGTACAAAGACGACTCTAGGACTATCTACACAACTATCCAACCTTTTACTCCTTACTGATATATAGGATGCACTTCCTTGTTGTCACAGGTCTGATGACGTTGCTAAAGATCACCTAAACCCATGAGGTCAGACCCATGTCCCAGAAAGAGATATAACTCTCAACAACATCTTCATCTTACATCAAGTTTTTAATTAGAAAAGAAAGCAGATAGTGTTATAGATTTAAAAGAATTTAACATAATTGCAATGAATAGATAAAGCTATCACCATTTAAATAATTGATTTCTCTTACCGCAACATATGTCAACTAGACAATATAAGAAACAAGGCAAGAGTTGTCATCCAATGTGAATCATTGCATAATCTTAATAGATATGTGACATGGTTGTATTATACATATTATCAATCCCTGGGAAGTGTGAGGCATATTATTCAACTTCCAACTAATCACTGCAAAGTGTAATTAGCATCGTATAAGATCTAGGAGAGTCGAAATCCTAAGATCTCATTCCCTTGGTCAATATGAGTCTACCATGGTGACTTATTAGTCCAATTGCAATCTGCCTAATCTACCCTGAGTACACATTCCATAACACTAGAAACTAGGGTATACAAAACCCCATCATCCGAGGTACAACTGTAGTTTTCCTCAATCATACATCATATACAAGTTCATTCTTTTGAGATATGGCTTCGGTCATTCTCCATAACCTTGAAATCAAGAAAACAAGGATATACCTTCCCTACCCCTGCATATACTCAACATTATATGACTACAAGTTTCCTTTATGGAATACTCATTTTGCTAACCATCAAGTTATGACACCAGAATAGATCTATAGCACATGGAATTACATGATTAGGGTTTCACTTGATTAGTTATCACTCATTAGGTGAGTTTACGCTGCATCAATCAAGTTACACATAAACCCTAAATAATTTCTAAAAAAGAATCGGTGTATAGCAACTTTAGAAGATATAAAATGTAAGAAGTGTTTTTTTTATCACAACATCATTGGGTACTAGTCCATTGCCAATTCATGAAGAGGATTATACCTCCGTCCAGGGCATAAAACAACCCACAACCCCAACATATATTTTCTTGTCTATACATTATTATCATCTACACCTTATATGATATTTATCATATCACAATGAACTTATCATTTCAGGCTTAGAAGAAGTGTGCATCAAACATAGGAGTCATGACATTATCAAGAGTAACATAGAAGAATTACTATAACATTATGAATATAACATTCATTATCCTAATCTTAAATTAGGGCATTAAGCCATCATTGGAAAACCATTTACAAGAAAAGGTAAAAGGTATATGTTGGATTAGTATTACCTAATCAACACCTATAGTTGGTTCACTTGATACACCTAGGCAACCCATAGGATTATTTTAGTTACTCAGTAAGAATATCATGTACTTAACTTTAGAATGACCATTATATAAAGTTTTATGACTCGTCAGATCATGTGTATCAAACTCAACCATCATATCATGTTACTCAAGAACAATCCATTGAGTCTTGAACTTCACTTGAAGCCATAGTATTCAAGGTAGACATAACCATTAAATTATACACATAGAAGGACCATCAGATATTTAGGCCCAATCAGCCCATCAGATCCTAGACCTAGGGGGCATCGATTCTATCATGGTCTTAGTGAAGGACATTGGTTTATTAGCTAAGTTGAACCATCACTTCATTAGTATACATATGTGAATCATCAATTTCTTGCATAGATAGAAAGACCATCAAATCGTTTCCATACTTGGTCAAGATGTTCAAAATCTTATATCTAACCTACCCTCAGTTCTTCGAGGTACTCAATTAAGAAAAGAACCATCAGATCTTTATTATACTTAACCAAAAGAAAATCATCAAAATCTTTGGAGACTTAGTCAAAGATCAGTTCATGCATCTAGTAAGCCCATTGGTTTATAAAAGGGTACATATAAGACCATGGTTCTTTACTTAACCCTAGGTTCATCTAAGTAAAATCATTGGTTCATTAAGTAGGGTCAATAGTCTTCAACCTAACTAAAGCCATCATTCATATTAGGTGATAGGAATCACCTCATTTATTTTCTTAGTGAAATCAACATGAAACATACTAGAAAGACCATTGGTTCCTTCACTATTATAGAAATCAAATCTATTTCTTTTAAACATTGTTTCTTCTTCTTCAAGATCAACAATTCTTGTCCACAAAAGAAGAGAGTATATACATATGATTAAGAGCTGGATAACATCATACAAACTACTTTACACATACAAAAAATAGTTTGCAAAGATCATCTTTCCATCTTATCAACTATGTTCTAGGATATGATCTCTATGAAACAATCTAAGAGAAAGATAGAAAATGGGATGAACGTTATATAACTTGCCTCTATATAGGTGATGAAGATCTAACAACATGATAGATCAAAGAAAGAAGATGAAACCCTAACTTGCACACCCAAGCTCCAAAATAGCTTATTTCATCAAGATTGAGGTGAAACTAGGACAAAGGAAGAAGAAAAGGAGATCTTTAACCACATATGCATAACCTCCCATCAAGAGAAACTAGGGATCCATCCACAGAAGAAGGAAGGAGAGAGAGAACAACAAGAAACAAGGTAGAAAGGAAAAATTTACTCAGCTAGGTCAAGAGCTAGGTTAAGAATCTTTAAAACCCTAATATTTCTTGATCAAAACCCTAAAGAAACTTGCTTGAGAGCTCCACCTTAGTTCTAACATCCAAGAGATCTCTTTTTTCACCTAGAAAAAGAAGATCACACCTCTCTAGCACATGAGGAAGATGATAGAGCAAAGAGCTTGTTTGAGAAGGGGAAAAGGTGTATATATGCTTTAGAAGAGAGAGAAGGTGGGTTGAGGTATCCAAAACATGCATGCCATGTGTGAAAAAGTAGAAATAAGTCCTTATGCATGCATGAAGAAGCTCCATAGGATATTTATCCAGGTCTCTCATCAGTTCTTGCCTTAGTGAACTCATCAAGGTGAGTCATAGTGAACCCATCAATTCTTTCACAATACTTAGCCATTTCACCAAGACTGACCACTCATCAGATCATATACTACATCTAGAGTATCCATAGGTTCTAGGGTATTGAGGACAAGTCATAGGATCCCCAACTTCAAGGATAACCCTTGGATCTTTCCTTCACTAGGTGATATCATCAAATCTTTCACATACTTTGAAAAATCATCAACATACTTAGTTGAAACCCTAGATTTCCAACCTACCAAGGGAAGATCAACAAATCGATGATGTATATAGGTATTTATGGATGCAACCATAACAAAAACTATGAAGATTTTTATGAATCACTTTACAAATAAAACCCTATTATTGGGTAAATTGCATAAAGCCATTATAAGTGTAGAAATTGCAAAAATTTATCAAACAATGTCCAAATTGGACCAAACTTGAAATATTGCTTCATCTCATGATATCAAATCATGGATTAGAGTTTGATTAAGAAATTAAGCATCCAATTTCATTAATGAAGCAATCTTACAATAAATCCAAGTCATGGGTCATACAACCATAAACCCCTAACAAGGATATCACCCCCAAAATCCTTAAGTAAACAAGAACAGATACTTCTTACACATCTCATCCTCTAATTCCCATGTGGCTTCTTCCACACCATGGTGATGGCATAACACTTTCATTAAGCCTATATCTTTCTTTCTTAGATTTTGCACTTGCTTATCTAGGATCAACACATGACCCTCAACATAAGAAACATCCTCATATAACTCAACCTACACCGGCTATGTTGTCTTCTCTATGTTAGGTGATACTTCCTAAGTGTGGAAATATGGAATACATTGTGCAACTTGTGCAATTATGGCAGTAACTCCAACATGTATGCCACCTTTCCAGCTCGTGCCAATATAGGGTATGGTCACATAAACCTAGGAGCCAACTTAACCTTCTTACCAAACCTCAACACACCTTTCCAAGGGGAAAACTTGAGACACACACAATCTCCAACTTGGAAATATAGAGGTCCATGGCGGTTATCAGCATACGAGTTTGGTCTATCCTGATCTACCTTCAACTGTTGTTGAATCACTTTGATCTTCTAGAAGTCTATTGTACTAACTTAGGACCCAAAAGTTGATATTGACCTGCCTCATACCAACAGAGGGGTAACCAACAACATATCCTGTACAAGGATTCATATGGTTCCATATCTTATAGTTGTTTTTATAGGCAAACTCAATCAAACTTAGATGGATGTCCCAACTTCCAAGAAATTGCAGAACACATGCTCTCAAGAGGTCTTCTAATGTCTGAACGATCCTTTCAGACTGACCATCAGTCTATGGGTGTAAAGTTGTGTTGAATCCCAGTTGTGTACCCAAAGTTGTATGCATACATTCCCAAAACCTACTTGTGAACCAAGGACCTCTGTCAGATACCATGGTAACCAGGATACCGTGTAGATGAACTATCTCATCAACATAAATCTTTCCTAGTTTCTCTGTTGTATAAGATGCCTTAACATGAAGAAAATGAGTTTAATTTGTCAATCGGTTGACTATTATCCAAATGGAATCATGACCCTTGGATGTCCTTGGAAGACTAAACACAAAGCTAATGGTTATGTGATACCATTTCCACTATGGTATCAATAAAGGTTGCAATGTCCCTACATGCTTCAAATGCTCTACCTTGACTTGCTGACGTATTGGACATTTGGCAACAAAATTTGCCACATGTTGCTTCATACTTGGCCACTAGTACAAATCCTTAAGATTATGGTACATGTTGGTACTATCAGGATGCACTGTGTACATTGAGGACTGTGCCTCCTCAAGTACCATCTCCCTCAGGTCTTTTTATGGAACCATACTGTACCATTATTTGACTTATGGAAACCATCATGATTTCCATAACCAAACTCTAATTTGATATTTTATATCACAATATCACCTTTATGTGCATATCTGGTCTTATTATTAACCTCGACTTGACTTGCAATTGTGCTAACAATCTGACCAATAGAAATACTTCCAACCATACATTCATCTGTTGCAAAGATACTGGCATGTCTCGTTTGTGACACGCCATATAGTACTACTGCATTTTATCTAAAGATGACGATGAAGATGACTTCCTACTCACAACATCAACCACCAAATTCACCTTTCTTGGATGGTACCCTATTGTGCAGTCTTAATATTTGATCAATTCCATCCATATTCTCCACCTCATGTTCAGCTCCTGCTTCTATAAGATATACTATAGATTCTTATTATTTGTGAAGGTCTGATACCTCCCCATATAGATAGTATCTACAAATATTTAGGGCAAGAACTACGACTGTTAACTACATGTCACATGTCGGATAGTTCTCCTCATGTTTGTTAAGCTGTTGGGAAGCAAAAGAAAACACATTCTTGTCTTGCATCAACAAGCATCCCAAGCCATACTTTGAAGCATCACAGAAAACTATGTAGCCTTTCTCTTGTTCAAGTAGCAACAACACCGGGGAACTTGATAAATTCTCTTTTAGCAACTAAAATTATCATTGAAACTTGTCATCCCAAACAAAAGAAACACCCTTCCTAGTCAACTTGGTTAGGGGTAATGCCATGTCACTAAAATTCTTAATGAATTTCATGTAATAACCTGACAAATCTAAGAAGCTTCGAATCTCAGTCGGTGTTTTGGGTTGCTCCCATTCCAGCACAAGACTCCACTTTCTTCAGATCTACACAAATACATCTAGCAGATATGACATGACCAAGGAAAGACACCTCAGTCAACCAAAACCCGCACTTGCTGAATTTGGCATATAGTCGGTGATGCCTCAACAACTCTAGTGTTTGGCGAATATGATGCTCATCTTGTTGACTGGCCCAAGAATATATCAAGATATCATCTATGAACACTAATATAAATTGATCCAGACATGGTTTGATCAACCTATTCATCAAGTTCAAGAAAGTTGTTGGTGCTTTGATTAGCTAAAATGACATAACCACAAACTCATGGTGACCATACCTAGTCCTAAATGTAGTCTTAGGTATGTCATCCACCTTGATCCACAACTAGTGATAACCAGACCTCAAGTCTATATTATAAAATAATGTAGCACCTCTCAACTAATCAAATAGATGACCAATCCTTGGAAAAAGATACTTGTTCTTTATTGTGACCTTGTTCAACTGCCGATTGTTGACCTAAGTGTTACACATTGTCCATATTTTGATAATGACTGAACTATTCAATTCATATTTATCTAATATATTTGTTTGAGATTGATTTTAGGTATTAGGTACATGAAAGGATCAAATCTATTAAGCACTAGCTTGTTCTAGTTCAAGTCAAAAGCAATGCAAATGTACTTTTGTGGAAAACACTTCAAAATCACCTTTGATGATTTTTGTAATAATTTGTCTTGATGATATGACTTGTAACTAAGATGATAAAAAACTAGGAACCCTTAATTTGAATATTTGATAACTCAAAAGGCATTTCCTAAAATTCATTACAGGCCGAGATTCAAACTCGACTGATCCCTTGATGAATTTTTATAATTCCTTGGTTTGGTCGAGTTTCAAAAGAACTCAACTGATCCCTACACTCATAAAAACTAATTTCAAGTGATCGATTGAGTTGTACATAGTTCAAACTCAACTGATGCTTCAAATTGGCTTTGTCTCATAGTGCAATTAGTCGAGTTACCTTTATGAAAACTTGACCGACTACACTGTATGAAAAATATAGAAAAAGTAATTACAACCATTGGAGTTTTGCAAAACTCAAAAATATATATGTTACAACACCCCAAATGGCTAGAAAATGTTCTTCAGTGTTCCTATATTCTAGTGGACATCCCCAACTATAAATAGGACCTCGTAGAGTTCATTCCAAGCTTTCTTCTTCATGTTATTCAAGCTCGTTGCTATAGTTGAGTGCATCTAGTCCACTTGAACCCCTTTCTATCTCTTAATTACACTTCAATTCACCCATATGAGTGGGATAGGATATATGTTAGAGATATACTTCATTATATACTTGTAAAGCTCTCAAAGCTTCTCCGTTCCCAACACCTTTCTTCAAGATCAAGTTGGTGAAAGCTTCTCCTAGTGAAGGAGAAGGTGCAAGCTTCTTCAAGCTATAGAAGAAGGTGCAAAAAGCTTCTTCAAGTGAAGGAGTAGGACAAGTCTTAAGATTCAAGAGTAGAGTGGGTAAATCCTTCAAGGTATAAGACTCATTGCAAAGAGGGGATCTCCTTGGCAAAGGTGTCCAACTACTTGCAAGAGTGGGCAAGTGTAAGACTCCTGACCTAGCTTTATGCTTAATTGTAATTTCTTTACATAATGAGATGCTTAAACCATAATATAATCTTTTAAGATGTCCTAATATCATGTGATAGGTTTATATTTTCATTTTGGTCCAATTTGATTGATGTTTGAGCTATCTTGAGATATATGTGCTTATTTTGGACTAAATTGTAATTTACCCATGAAGTGAGGTTATCTTGCAAAATGTCACATGTTGAGAATGTTTCTTGTGATTTATCATCATGAGAGATAAGATGATGCAGTGGGACACCTTGTTTGAATCATGGATATTTATATGACACCTTATGGTGATTCTAGGGTTTTGAGGGTTTGCTTGGTTGATAGAGTAAATATCCTAGGGTTTGATGTTGTGACCCCTACACCACTTTTGGGTGAGGGTAGAGACTGTAACACATACCTTTTATGGTGTTGTCTTGACTGAGACAGCCTATAGGAGGATGGTTGAGATAATTTATCCTCTAGTGTCTTGACTATACACATGTGATGGCCTAGGGTTTCAACCTACATAGTTGATGGAGTGTCTCGATCGAGACAAGAGGGTAACCGACCTAGATGGTCATGACACCTTATTGTATAAACATGAATATTTTGTATTTATGCATGTATGTGGGTTTAATCTTGTTTTCTTTGAGGGCATATGTCCCTTCATGACCTATTTTGATGACACCTCGAGAACTTCTATTTCCCTCCTCCTTTCGGTATATAAACCCTTCTCTTAACTTGAATGCAACTTTGGCCCTACACTCTTTATTATTCCTTGAGATCGTTCTTGGAGCTTTAGGAGCATAGGAGATCGGATCTAGGACCTTGGGTGGCCGGTCCTTTGTGCATGTTGAAGATCTTGTGCTAGGATCAACTTTTGGTGGTGATCCTTGGTGAATCTTCTCTTGGTAAGTGATCTTCTTCTTTGGATCACATTTTATTTTCTGAAACCTCTATCTTCTTCTTCTTCCTCCTTGTCCATAGACTATGGACTATCCATGGTGGCCTTCTTGAGGGAAACTCCTCTTTAAAAAGGCCCTAGACTGTGTTTTGACATGGTGGTAACTAGTGAGAGGATGATTTCATCTCTTTCCCCTTTCTGCATTGGTTCAACTTAGATCTATTTTCCCTCCTTATTGAACTCCCTTTTGACCATGGTTTTCTTCTTCTTGGAGGCAATCCTTTGGATGAAGAGTTGAATCTTGGTTGAAGCTTTTGGAGCTTGAGATCTTAGGAGATAGTTTCTCTCAAAAAACAAGCGGGTTTTATAACTTTTCCTATCTCTATTATGTGCATCCTAAACCTGATCATAAGTTTATGTTCTAAATATCTAAAAATGGATCCTTGATATGTTGAAAGATGTACTATGTATAGGGTTCAACTTTGAAGCATTCTTGAAAAGTATGTCTTTCTTATAAACCCTAAAGATCTTGTACCCGATTTGGTTGTAAATGGAAGATTAATGTGTTACTTTGGAGTATCATGTATGAAACACTAATAACTGATATATGGATCGTTTTCTATAAATAACAACATGCACTACTACAGAAATGGCTTATAAAGTCGGTTTTGAAGGTGTCGGTTGTATACAAAAACCGACACATAAAACCTACTATGTCGGTTTTTAACATAAACCGACATCCAATATGTGAAGGTCGACCAGACACGGGTACCGCTTTCAATAAGTGTCGGTTATTTAATAAACAACCGGCACTTAAAATCAACCACCAAAAACAAAATTCCAGCGAAAAATTTACCTTCAAAATTGGACATATGTCGTCGGGTTTTTAATAAATAACCGACAACTAAAGGGTATGCGCGAGACAGGAATAGTTGTTGGTTGTCTTTTATTTATAAACCGACGAATATTAAGTAGTATAGTTGTCAGTTTTTGTCAAAGAGCTGACACTGTTGGTTTAGTTGTCGGTTTTGTTAAATAACCGACACATATTGTCAACTTAATAGCCCCGCGAACAGAACTTTTCCCCATTGTCTCTGTTTCATTGCCATGCGCTAGGGTCTGGCGATTTCCCCCGATTGCTCCCGCCGTCGTTGCCGGTTGGCTCCCCGCGCCGCCGTTCGTCTCCTCGCACGTCGCTCACCGTCGTCGCCGTCACCACCGTCACCGTCGTCGCCGTCGCCGCCGGTTGCTGGTCTCCTCGACGCCCTCGCTGCCGCTCCACCGAGCCATCGCTGGTTGCTGGTCCTCCTCTCCTCGCCGCCGTCACCTCCAGCTGTTCTCCTCTACTCCGGCGCTGTCAGCTTCACCTTGTTGCCCTCAAGGTACACCGGCTTCTTCCTTCTTCCTCATCCCCTAGCTTAATACTGCCTGTCTAATAGACTCAACTCAAGTTTTTCTATCTTTACATTTGCATTATTCATTGCCATTGTTCTTTAAAATGTCAATGAAACTATAATGGTTATCCAATGTTAAAGTTGAATACCTTGTTGTAGGCTACACAACAGATGAAACTATAGTAGCGTTTTCGTGTATATGTGTTTGATATTCTTATATCACTAGAAAGAAAGACAGCCATTTTCATTACTAGTAGATGAATAAATACATTAAATACAAATCAATTGGTAAACTAATATAAATCAGTAGATGATTACATAATTCCTAAATCAGCACATAAATAAATACAAATAGTAGATGAATAAAATACAATAAATACAGTAATAGAGTTAAATCAATAGATGATTAAATGATATCAAAATTAGTACATAAATAAACACAAATCAATAGATAACTAAATAAAAACAGTAATAAATAAAAACAAATAAGTAGATGAATAAATACATAAGTGGAAAAGTAAATATGAATCAGTTGATAAATAAAGTTACATCAGTAGATTCTTACATAATTTCAAAAGCAGTATAAATAAATTCAAATGAGTAAATAGCTAAATAAAAAACAGTAGATGAATAAATACAAATAAGTAGATGAATAAATACAAATCAGTTGATTAATTAATATCAAATTATAAATCAGTGATGATTAATCAATTCTCAAATCAGTACATAAATGAATACAAATAGTAGATGAATAAATATAATATAATCAAATCAGTTGATAATTAAAGTTAAACAGCTGATAACTAAAGTTAAATCAGTAGATGATTAAATAGTATCCAAATCAATACATAAATAAACACAAATCAGTTGATAACTAAAGTTAAACAGTTGATAATTAACTAAAGTTAAATCAGTAGATGATTAAATAATATCAAAATCAATACATAAATAAACACATGTGACATGCTTGGAATGTAAATGATGAACTTTTCCCTAAATTGCCAATCATGCTTTTAAAGACATCAATAATCACCCTAACTTGAAGAACTAGGATTTTAGGTATAAGAATGACAACACATGTATTTGTTGGCCTAGAAACCCATCCAAGATTTACTCATTGGGAGTAAATCTTGGATAGTCCCCGTTTTGGGACTGTTCTTGAACACCTAATCTCGCTTAGGATGTAAGTGTATAATGTGTATTGGGTTTTCAAGAAAATTTCGGCAGCATTTCCCCGTTTGTTCTCTAAGTACATATGTACTTGGAGAACAGCGGGGAAATGCTGCCGAAATTTTCTTGAAAACCCAATACACATTATACACTTACTAGTGAGATTAGGTGTTCAAGGATGGGATAGGTGGTACATGTACATTTATTATATATAAGAATGACATCACATGTATTTGTTAACCCTAGACCGTAATCTTGTTGTAATATATGCTTGTTTTCTCTTTGATTATAGAGCTTTACAATTTTGTTGTGATATATACTTTGTTGTAATAATGTGAACTTTACAATGTGAGCTTTACACTTTGAATTACTACTTTACAATGCGAACTTTACAATTTGAATGTGAATTTGCAGATGGCTGACCATTCTCCTGATGACCGTGCTGATGACTACCGTGAGGGTGAGGACATCAATGCACCGCCTCACAATGTAAGTTTTAAAAATATATCATATATTTATATTTATATGTCCATTTATAGTTATATCTTGTAAATGTGAATTATTTTGTCAAATTTTAGGTTGATGATGCACAGGTACCATCTGAAGCACTTGAGGCACTTGATCAACAACACCAAAAAGTTGACAAGAGAAGGGGCATCACTATGATGAAGAAGTTAATTGTGCAAAAGGGCAATGGACCCAAACTTGTTGTGGATTTCGATAATGCAGGAAATGCATGTGGTGTGAATCGCAATTCATTTATTTCATATCTTGGGTTTGTTACTCATAGCCATTGCGGTTGTCTCTTAGATTCTTGGCATAAAGTTTCTAAGGAGAAGAAAATTTTAATATGGAGGGATTTATGTGTGAGTTATTATTAATTTGCAATTCTATTTTGTAGATTACTAAATTTTTGGATACTAGTTAATAGCAATTCTATTTTGCAGAGTATATTTGAATTGGATGAAAAGCTGCATCGTAAATGCGTGATGCAACGCTGTGGGAGAGTCCTAAGGAACTATAGGACAAATCTCACCAGAGAATACATAAAAGAAGCCGACAAGAGGAAGAAGACAGCCACTGAACAGTGGAACTTCCTGGACAAAGAAGAATGGGACGTGTTTGTCGCTTCAAGACAAACTGATGAATTCAAGGTATTAGGCATCAGTTTCAATCTCATTAATTAATATATGTTGTATTCACTTATTCAAGATTAACATTTAGTGTTACTAACCAAATCATTAATTTGCATACTAACTAGGCCCTCAGTGAGGCACAAAGATCAAGGCGTGCACTGAATGTGCATGACCACAGAATGGGTCCAAAGGGGTATGCAGGCGTTCGCCAAAGACTACAGGCTGAGGCTACTGCTGCTCAGTCTGCTGCTACTCAGGAGTCCTCTACCATAGGTAGCACACCTCTGCCTCGCCATGATGTTTGGATAGCTGGGAGGCAAAATAAGAAGGGAGAAATAACTAAGGCCGCAACTGCTGAGGCGGATGCAAAAATGGTAAAATACAACTCTTACAGCAATCATTCGAATATTGATTATTTGTGTTGTTTACTTGAGTACAAATTTTTGTTTTGGCGATTAGCGGGAGCTGCACGAGATGAGGAAACAAGGAAAGTTCATCCCTGAGGGAACAAAGGATGAATTGACAGTTGCTCTGGGTAACCCAGAGCATCCTGGACGTGTTAGGGCTGTAGGCGCTGGTGTGGGCATCAAATCGTTTTTTGGGTCATCCCAGTGCAAACATGTCCCAAAAGCGGGACTTTCACAAGAAGAGGTAACATATTCTTTCTTTATAATGTTACTGTAAAAGAGAATTCAAAAATTAGAATTTGACGTTTCTTTTATCCATGTATAGGTGGATAAGTTATTTGACAGGAAACTCGAAGAAGCAATGAAAAAGTGGCAGGCATCTCAGACTGCCACTTACCAGACAATACCTACTGCAGACTCTACTCCTACTCCTACTGCAGAGGTTGGGAGTAATCCTATAGAACCACCACCTAGCACATCCACTGTAAGTATTTTTATGACATAGTAACTAGTTTTTTAATTCAAGATGATACGTATATATGAAATTGTAGTCGTTTCAAAAAAAGATGATATGTATATATGTATATAACATTCTTTACACAAAAATTTGTAGGGGTTGAAGCCATGCCGTCTAAAAAGTAAAGAATATGTCATGGCAGAGGCGTCGGCTTACCCATCCCTACCAGGGGAAACTTGTCACGGGTCTCCAGTACCAGCTGGTTGGATTCGGGTGAGCCCGATACATATATTCCCCCAATTTCTGGAACTTTCACTGCCATATGCCCACCCAGATTGTGAAACGCTTGGTGAGGCACTAGGCGGAGTGATATTGTGGCTAAAAGCGGATGTCTTATTTACTGATAAGGTATGGTAAATTTACATTACGTTCAATTGTTAGTGTGTGAATATGCTGGCAGTTGATCTGAAATTATATATATATACAGGTTAAAAAGAAGACACCCACATCATCTAGGCCTCCACTTCCACCTCCTGCATTACCTAGTTGGGTTCCACTTGACCTACCTATCCCGTTAGGTCCTAACTGTAGGGGTATGGCAGTATGGTTAGGGGAACATGATATAAACTCCCCTATAACTGTTTCTTCCGATTCAGATTCTACAGGTCAGTCATACGAAACAAAACTATTTATACAAGATATATTGGAGTTGTTTCGATATGATTGGCTAAATACATCTGTGATAGAGCTATGGATAAGGTGAGATATTCTTTATACATCCATATACCTTGTGTATTTTCTGGTGATCTGGTTTCTTATTTATTAATGCATGCGTAATTAATACATATTTTGCAGCTACTTAGACAACATATGTGCAGATTTTGGATTCGAACATGTAGGGTTTTTGATTCCATCCTTGATTAGTCTAGTAGCTAAAGACCCTACATCAGTTCAACAATACTGTTGTGAGTCTTTTTCAAATTTTGCTGTAAAAAAGAAGACGGTGATAATGGCTCCATTCAATGTAGAGTAAGTTTACTTTGCTTATTATAATTTGGACTTAAGAAAATTACATTCTATTGTGGATTTTGAGTTATTAATTTTGAACTTTTTTTCCTCTAGGGGTAGGCATTGGGAGTTATTGGTTATTGCCCCCGAGACGTTCACTGTGTATTATCTAGATCCTAAGGGGGGTAAATTGAATACAAGATTTGGACACATAATGAAAATGGCAATATTTCTTGGGGGTAAATTGAATACAAGATTTGGACACATAATGAAAATGGCAATATTTCGGTGAGAGATATTTCATTTTTCATATCCGTTAACATATGTTATTACATTACTATTTAATTGCAATGTTCTGTGTTACATTAACATGTAGGGGTTTTGAGGAGTACAAGAAGGCTGGAGGAAAGGTCCCCAAGAAAAAGAACCAGCCAATAATTTGGAAGAACGTGCAAGTAAGTTCCCGACTACAATATATGTATATATTATTTATGTGAACAATGCTTAATTAGTTGTATTTTTTAATATTTTGTATGTTTGAATTTATAGTGTGCTACACAAGACAACGGATGGGTATGTGGATATTATGTCATGCGATATATGCATATGCTTGTCAAATACGCCGCAATGGACATCGATTGTATTGCTCAGGTATTATATAGTCTCATTAGATAATATGATCAAAATATATCAATCTTATTTATAGCTCATTAATTATATATATACATCATTCTCTTTACAGGTGTTTAAAGCTGACCCCATTATAGGAAAGGACTTACCAAATGTTAATGCTCCCTATACAATGGGAGAATTAAATGAAGTAAGAGAAGAATGGGCAACAGCCATATAATTAGTGGGGGCTTTAAAATATAATTGGGATCCTGATAGAGAATAATGACTAAACAATGATACTTTGTAAATGAATTTCTGAATTATAATATATGTGTGAATGTTTCTACATGTCTGGATGTTTCTACATGTGTCTGAGTGAAAATAAATGAAAGTGTTGGTTGCTATATGAATGTTTCTACATGTGTGAATGTGAATGAATGGAACTACAAATTGCTAGCATGTGTGAATGTTTATAAATGTGTGAAAATAAAATGGAACTGCAGGTTGCATTGCTAAATGCATGTGCTACTTTTTTATTGTTAATTTTGTAGGTTTGCGGCCTGTTGTCGGCTGATATCAATGGATGTCGTAAAACCTGCAGTTCATAACTGAACTGAACAGGTTTCTCATCCTGCGACCAGCCACAGCAGGTCTGCAGACTGACAAAAAAAAAACCAATAGGCGTCGGTTATTTACAAATAACCGACACATAATGATATAGTGTCGGTTTTTTACAAATAACCGGAGTCTATTTCGTGTGGCGCGAAGATATATGGCGTCAGTTATTTGTAAATAACCGACACTGATAGTGCCCAAGATGGCGCCCTTTCTGTGGCGCGAAGGGTTTGGGCGTCGGTTTCTTACCTAATAACCGACGCCTATAGTCCCATGATGACACATTTTCGGTGGCGCACGAAGTGTTTGGGCGTCGGTTTTGGAACCGACACCTAATGGGTGGACTTTTAGTGTCGCCCACATAGGTGTCACTTAGAAACCGACACTAAAGGCTTTAAATAACCGACACTAAAGGTAGGTTTTGTAGTAGTGATGTTTTGAAGATCATAACCTACATACAAATCTGCATTTTCTCTCTATAAACATAGTCCTTTTGACGATCTTATTTGACCCATAACTTAGGGTTGATGAACAACCTAGTACGGATCTATTTTATCTATGTGTCGATTAGTATTCCCTACTGTTACCACCTATTTTGACCTTGACTCTAATATGTTATGGAGTTGGGAAGATGATCGAAACATCCTTTGGTCTTCCATCACAGACGACACCCTTAAAGTGGGTTGTTTTGATCGTGACACCCCTCCTCCCCCTAAACCTAAGGGTGGTTGCTACTCTAGTTGTGACGCAACGTTGTTGCATGGTCACTCAACCTATTGGTTGATGCTACGGCCAAGACTGTCTAAGTATGAGGGTTGAGACTTTTGTGCAAGTTGTGTTAGGGTCATAACTAGTCAATAACAAGTTGGATGTGGTCGTGATACCAATGGGTTAACACCTTGAGTTGTTGGGTCGCGACACCTTGGTGGTGTCCCGGTCGAGACGCCTTAGTGGTGTATCAGTCACGATGCCCTATTTGGGTATCTCCTTGTATCGTGCTCATGACGTTACATTTGGGTTGGGTTGTGATATGGCCGTATCAGTTGGGGTAAAGATGGTTTTGGCCATAACACTAGGTTGTGACATGGGTCATGAGAGGTGGTGACCATGGTGTTAGGTTTCAGTTGTGACCATGTGATGTGTCACGGTCGTGATACCTTGTGGGTAAGGGGTCAAGACACATATGTTGTCTCAGTCATGACATGTGTGTAATGGAGGTCGAAACCCATGTGGATAGGGTGATCGAGACCTATATGTTGAGGGTGGTTGGAACACCTATACATATGTGAGTACATGGTAAATACATAGTGTAAGGGACTACACATGGTGATGTGGTTATGAATGTTTAATCATCAACAATAATGTTTAACCCTTGTTCTCTCCAACAATAAGGGAGGTGATGGAATTAGGGTTTAGTGTTTGAGGGCTATAATGAAACCCTATTTGGATATAGGCCCTAACCCTAATATTGTGATAAAATGATGTATGCACTCATACTACTCAAAGTATTCATTATGTGATTGTGTTTTCTCATTCCTAATTATGTAACACTAACTTGCAGGTGAGATGAATGTCATAGCTATGAGTATGCTATTATGATCCCTGGGTATTGCATGGTGGTAATTATGAGTGATGTTGAGGCATATTGTGATATTGAAAGTGCAAAACGTTATATGAATTGGTCTAATGACCTAGCAAGTGCTTTGAGCATAAATTGAGGGATTTATATCCCATAGTTATGTGATGATGAGACAAGTTCTCACCTTGTAAATTTCATATCTTGTGAAGTTGTATCCTACCTTTGATTTTGTAGAATTTGTTTAAGGTTAATACGTTGTAACTTGATTGATGAATTAAGTGATACCCAATTGGAATATCTAATCAAGTGAAGCCCTAATCATGTAGTTTCCATATACCATAGATCCATCTTTAGCATCAATATCTAGTTGGATAACAAAATGAGTAACTCCTATGGGAAACTCAGAGCACATATTGTTGAATATCTGGGGTATTAGTCGAGATAACTCACTATATCCTTAAAATTTGGAAACAATAGTATAATGCTTTGTTATAGAACTGTCATGTATGAACATGCTCTCTAGTATTGAGCCATGTACCAAGGCATCCTAATTGTTTTATAGGACCATAGGATTGACTATGGGTTGTTGTCTTTATAAAACTATAGCATTGACTATAAGTTGCTATCTTTGCAGTTGGACTATATGTCACTGTATTGCAGACTCGAACTGACTGAGTAGTCATGGTGATGATCGTGGAGTCTGACTCTTCCATTGAACTTGTATGGTATTGATTTTGACTTCAAAATGGTCGGTTGGATTTGAGTGGTACGCCTAAAATCCTCAGGGCATAATAATAAAAGTGATATTACAACCGTGTAGTGTATTTGCTTAGGGTCAATACAAATCACATTGAATGACCCCATGCCTTATTTCTTGTATTGCTTAGTTTACAACAGTTATACATGTTCTTCATATTCCTTTTAAAAGTATAAATTGTTCTATTGCTCAGTTGTAATTGCTTAGACTGCTCAATAGTAATACCTACTTAATTTATCCGCTTTATTATATCACTATGCTTATAGTAGATGTTGATAAAGAGTTATATCTCTCACTATGACGTTTGGTCTCACTCTGTGGGTTCCACAACTTTTTAGGTGGTCATGGACAAGGAGGTCGAGTTTGAGGTTGTAGTGTAGGTGTTGAGCAGTAGAGGTTGGAATTGTTGTTAGAGTTATGTAGTAGGGTCCTATGTGTCATCCCTGTACTCTTAGGTCTTTGGGGAGATTTTTTTGTTTTGTATATCGACACATAGATTTTGACTTTGTGACATGAGTGTATAGAAATGACATGTACATGTAAACAGGTTGTGACATGTAACAGTTGTGGCTTGACAGCCTTTGAAAGTGATATATAACAACTTTTAGCATATATGGAATACAGATGGCATGAGTTGAAGGCCTGTTTATAAAATACTTCCATTTGAAATATTGAACTACAATCGGTTTTAGTTTTCCCTATTTTGTGGTATTATTATTATTAGTGATAATTCCACACTTTGTTTTAAGTACTATTGCTTTGTGTGGCAATAATCATCACAATTTAGTTGGTATCATAGCTACAGGTTCACTAAGTATGCAGGGACATAGGACTAGGGTTTGAGTCTATTCTAGTGTCCTTCAGTATATCTTATGGTCACTTCTGCTTGTGCAGAAGAAGAATAAGAAGAGAAGAATAGATGTCTGGAGAACATGAAGAACATGTTGCTGAGAGCGGTGTTGCTACACCAAGAGGTGGTGCTAGGAGGCAAAAAAGGGTTGATGATGTGCCTAAGATGCCTCAAGTCAACCCAGTTGATGTAGCCAACCCTTCTTTAGAGTCCATGGTTGGTCAGTTTATGACTACAATGAATTGTATGATTGATAGGATGCTTGCAGCCCAACCTAGGGCAATGATTTCCAATTGCTAAGATCCATGGGTCTGCGAAGACTTTTGAAAGACTTTGATGTGTAGGAGTGTTGGAGTATGTGGGGACATCTGATCCAGCTGATGCAGATATGTGGCTGACTGAGTTGTAAAAGGCATTTAAAATCCTCAATATCCCCGAAGAGGATAAGGTGAAACATGTTGTATATCTATTAAAGGGGAGTGTTGGCTAATGGTGGGTCATAGAGGAAGAGAAAAGGTCGGGTGTTGTGATTACTTGGGAAGAATTCTGATGTGAGTTTGTAAGTTGATATTTTCTGGAGACTTACTTGGATGATAAGAATATACAATTTGAGAATATATAGTAGGGATATATGCTAGACAGTGATTATGAAGCTATGTTTATGGATCTTCTAAGATTTTGTATGCATATGGCTACAATAGACAAGGAGAGGATCAGATGCTTTGAGAAGGGTTTGAGTTCTGAGCTGACAACTCAAGTATCATCTTTAGAGAATAGGGAGAGGTTTTCCACTTTTGTGGAGTCAATTAGAAGAGTGGAGAGGTATGTGATGAGAAGCGTGAAACAAAGGCCAAGAAGAGGCTCGCACACTACCAAGGACAATCTTCTAGAGGCTCTAAGAAGCCTAGGTTCTCAGCACCTCAATCTCAGCAGAGATCAGTGTCTCAGTCATAGTGGACACAAAGCAGAGGTAGAGATCATAGTTTTCTGCCCGCGGGAGCTCACAGTGCAACACCAGTGTCTGTGATAGGGACATCTAGGCCATGGTACGAGATCAAGACCTGTTTCAAGTATGGACAAGTGGGGAATACTAAGTGGTACTGCCATGTAAAGGATGAAGAGGTGACTCAGCAGACGAGGCAGAGTCAACAAGGGTCACAACATTGACAACAACACAGTGGCAAAGGACACAAACATGCATCACAAGGTGGTTTTTTAGGACATGATGGTAGAGGTAGAGGGAGACAACATGCGATGACTCGATTCTATGCAATGAGTCAGTTGGAAGGAGTCATTAACCCTCAGGTCATGACATGTCAGATGGAATTATTTAATTCTGATTTGTCTTCTTCATGTTTTGTATCTGTTTTGATTGATCCGGGTGCAAAACACTCCTTTATCACTACAGAAGTGATAGCTAGTTGTTCCTTACATATTAATCATAGACATGATAGTCTTCATCTAGAAACTCCTTTAGTTCATTCCATAGAGCTGCATGAAGTATGTCCATCCTGTGTTCTTTCCTTTTTTGGGCATAGCATTCAAGTGGATCTCCTACCACTTGATAAGAACCGATTCGATGTGATCCTTGAGATGGATACTTTGGATGAGTATCGGGTGATCTTGGACTGTAGTGCCAAGATGGCAACGTTTGTTTATAGTGATGTTTCATTGGTCTTCTAAGGTGATAGGAAGATTCTTCTGAAATGTCTAGTTTCAGTTATGGCAGTAGAAAAGTGGACGAGACAGGGTTGTGATGCATTTTTAGCACATGTGGTAGATACAAAGGCAAGGAGTCCTAGTATTCAGGAAGTGCCAATTGTACATGAGTTTGAGGATGTGTTTCTCGATGAGTTTCTAGGTGTACCTCCTCCTAGAGAGATTTATTTTGAGATCAATCTAGTTCTAGGCACCCAACCTATAGTGCATACACCATATAGGATGGCACTAGATGAGATGCACGGATTAAAGAAACAGTTGCAAGAACTACTTGAGAAGGCACAATTGAGTGCTTTGATGTGTCATAAGAGAGACATGTTGGTCTCTTTGCGACAGATGAATATATAGTTGGAAGTGTCCATGTTAGTAGATCTGTTGGCATAGTTACAAGTGAAGTCAATGTTGAGTCAGTAGATAAGAGATGTGCAAAAAAATGATATTACAGTACAACAGATTCAGGAAGAGTTAGGCAGTGAGAAGCGTGATGGATTCCATGAATCCAATGAAGGGACGATGTGTTAACATGGCAAGACAGTTGTACCAGATGTAGATAATATAAGGATGTTAGTTCTCTAAAAGGCTCACTCTTCTATGTACGCTATGCATCCATGTAGCACCAAGATGTACTAGAATCTGAAAGGTCTGTATTGGTGGCCATGATTAGAGTGTGATGTAGCTGAGTTTGTGTCTAAGTGTGCAGTGTGTCAGTAGGTTAAAGTTGAGCATCAGAAGCATGTAGGAACTTTGCAAGCAATGCCTATACCAGAGTGGAAGTGGGATCATATCACAATGGACTTTGTGACTGGACTTCCAAGGACAACCAAAGGTCATGATTCTATTTGGGTAATAGTGGACAAGTTGTCTAAGTCAACATACTTTTTCCAATAAAGACAACATATACGACTGAGAAGCTTGCACATGTGCATGTTGATGAGATAGTGCATTTACATGGTATCCCAATTGCTATTGTGTCAGACAGAGGTCCATAGTGCAGTAGTCACTTTTGGGAGTGTTTGCATACAGTGATGGGTATGCAATTGAAGTTCAACACTGCATTCCATCCAATGATAGATGGACAGCCTGAGAGGACAATAGAGACATTAGAACATCCATTGAGAGCTTGTGTGTTGCAATTTTTGGGCAGTTAATATATACACCTTCGTCTGATAGAGTTTGCCTACAACAATATCTATCAGAGGAAAATCGCTATGGCACCATATGAAGCGTTGTATGGGAGACATTGTAGCTCTCCTTTGTGTTGGTATGAGATGGGAGAATATAAGCTTCTAGGCCCTGAGCTAGTGTAGCAAATGACATAAAAGATCAAATTCATTTAACAACAACTGAAGGTAGTACATGATAGACAAAAGTCTTAAACTGATAACCATCATAGACCTTTAGATTTACAAGTAGGAGACATGGTGTACATCAAAGTCTCTCTTTGGAAAGGTGTTCTAAGGTTTGGGAAAAAGGGTAAGTTAGCTTCCAAATATATAAGACCTTATCTTGTAATTGCATGTGTTGGGAAGGTGGCTTACAAGTTAGATTTGCCACCTGAGAAGTTACATCCTATGTCTCATATCTCTATGTTCAGGAAGTGTCACCCTGATATAGAGTTGACTATTCATCCTATTGAGGTGGAGATAGATGATGATATATCTTCTGTGGAAGGTCATGTTCCGATCTCAGATAGAAGGATCAAGAAGTTGAAGAAGAAGGACATTGTGTTAGTCAAGGTCTTTTGGCATCACTGTGACATAGAGGAAGCCACGTGGGATCTTGAAGAATGGATGAGGAATAAGTATACATCTCTTTTTGCATATAATTTTGAGGGAGAAATCCCTTTTAGGGGTTTATAGTTGTAAGACTCCCGACCTAGATTTATGCTTAATTGTAATTTCTTTGCATAATGAGATGCTTAAATATAATCTAATCTTGTAACATGTCCTAATATCATGTGATAGGTTTATATTTTCATTTTGGTCCAATTTGATTGATGTTAGAGCTATCTTGTAATATATGTGCATGTTTTGGACTAAATTGCAATTCACCCATGAAGTGAGGGTTATCTTGCAAAATGTCACATATTGATAATGTTTCTTGTGCTTTAGCATCATGAGAGAGAAGAGGATGCAATGTGACACCTTATTTTAATCATGGATAGTTATGTGACACCTTATGGCGATTCTAGGGTTTCTAGGGTTTGCTTAGTTGATAGAGTAACTATCCTAGGGTTTGATGTTGTGACCCTTGCACCACTTTTTGGTGAGGGTAGAAACCATAACACATACCTTGTGTGGTGTTGTCTCAATCGAGACAACCTAGAGGAGGATGGTCGAGACAGGTTGTCCTCTATTGTCTCGACCATACACATGTAGTGACCTAGGGTTTTAACCTAGACATTTTGATGGAGTGTCTCGACCCATACAAGAGGGAAATGGACCTAGATGGTCACGCCATCTTTTTGGATAAACATGAATATTTTGTATGTATGGATGTAAGTGGGGTTAAGCTTGTTTTCTTGGAGGGCATGTGTCCCTTAATGACCTATTATGATGACACCTCAAGAACTTCTACTCCCCCCCTTTGGGTATATAACCCCTTCTCTTCACTTGCAAGCAACTCTTTTTGGCCCTACACTCTTTCTTATTCCTTGAGATCATTCTTGGAGCTTTAGGAGCATAGGAGATCAGATCTAGGACCTTGGGTGACCAGTCCTTTGTGTGTGTTGAAGATCTTGTGCTAGGATCAACTTTTGGTGGTGATCCTTGGTGAATCTTCTCTTGGTAAGTGATCTTCTTCTTTGGATCACATTTTCTTTTCTAAAACCTCCATCTTCTTCTTCTTCCTCCTTGGCCATATAATATGGACTATCCATGGTGGCCTTCTTGAGGGAAACTCCTTTTTAAAAAGGCCTTAGACTGTGTTTTGACATGATGGTAACTAGTGAGAGGATGATTTCATCTCTTTCCCCTTTCTCCCTTGGTTCGGCTTATATTTATTTTCCCTCCTTCTTGAACTCACTTGTGACCAATGTTTTCTTCTTCTTGGAGGCGATCCTTTTGGCTGAAGAGTTGAAGCTTTTGGAGCTTGAGATCTTACCAGTTAGTTTCTCTCCAAAAACATGCGGGTTTTATAACTTTTCCTACTTGGATTATGTGCTGTTGTTCTAAATATCTAAAAATAGATGCCTGATATGTTGAAAGATATGCTATGTTTAGGGGTCAACTTTGAAGAAATCTTGAGAAGGATGTCTTTCTTATGAACCCTAAAGATCTTGTACCCGATTTGGTAGTAAATGAAAGATCGATGTGTTACTTTGGAGTATCATGTATGAAAAACTAATAGCTGATATATGGCTCATTTTCTATAGATAAGAATGGGTTTTGAAGATTATAACATGCATACAAATATTCATTCTCTCTCTATAAACATAGTCCTTTGACAATCTTTTTTGGCCCGTAACTTAGGGTTGATGAACAACCTAGTATGGATGTATTTTCTCTATGTGATGATTAGTATTCTCTATTTTTACCACCTATTTTGACCTTGATTCTGTTCTATTATGGAGTTGGGCAGATGGTCGATACATGGTCTTCCATCACGGACGACACCCTTAAAGTGGGTGGTTTCGACCGTGACACCACTCCTCCCCCCTAAACCTTAGGGTGGTTGCTACTCTGGCTGTGACACAGTGTTGCTGCAAGGTCACTCAACTAGTTGATTGACATTGTTGCCAAGATTGGATAAGTATGAGGGTTGCGACATTTGTGCATGTTGTGTTAGGGTCGTAACCAGTCAAGAACAAGTTGGATGCAGTTGTGATACTAGTGGGTTAACACCTTGAGTTGTTGGGTCGTGTCGCCTTGGTGGTGTCCCGGTCATGACGCCTTAGTGGTGTCTCGGTCATGACGCCATGTTTGGGTATCTCCTTGTTTTCTAGTGTGACATTATGTTTGGGTTGGGTTGTAATATGGTTGTATCACTTGGGGTCAAGATGGTTTCGTTCGTAACACCAGGTTGTGACCATGGGTCATGATAGGTCGTGACCATGGTGTTAGGTTTTAGTCGAGACCATGTGATGTGTCACAGTCGTGACACCTCATGGGTAAGGAGTCGAGACACATATGTTTTATCAGTTGTGACATGTGTGTTATGGAGGTTGCGACCCATGTGTTGAGGGTGGTTGGAACACCTATACATATGTAAGTACATGATCAATACATAGTGTAAAGGACTACACATGGTGATGTAGTTATTAATGTTTAATCATCAACAATAATGCTTAACCCTTGTATTCTCCAAGAATATGGGAGGTGATAGAATTAGGGTTTAGTGGTTGAGGGCTATGATGAAACCCTAATGGGATATGCATACGAACCCTAACCCTAATCTTATGATAAAATGATGTATGTACTCATACTACTAAAAGTATTCATTATGTGATTGTGTTTTCTCTCTCCTAATTGTGTAACACTAACTTGCAAGTGAGATGAATGTCACAACTATGAGTATGCTATGATGATCCATATGTATTACATGGTGGTAATTATGAGTAATGTTGAGGCATATTGTGATATTAAAAGTGCAAGAAGTTATATGAATTGGTATAATGACCTAGCAAGTGCTTTGAGCATAAATTGAGGGATATATATCCCATAGTGATGTGTTGATGAGACAAGTTCTCAACTTGTACATGTTATATCTTCTGAAGTTGTATCTGACCTTTGGTTTTGTAGAATTTGTTTAAGGTTAATATGTTGTAACTTGATTGATGCATTAAAAGATACCTAATTGGAATATCTAATCAAGTGAAACCCTAGTCATGTAGTTTCCCTATACCATAGATCCATCTTCGTGTCAATATCTAGATGGATGGTGAAACGAATAACTCCTACAGGAAAACCAGAGCTCATATTATTGAATATGTGGGGTATTATTGGAGATAACTTCATGTATAATGAAATTGTTGAAATAATGGTATAATGCTTTTTTTTAGAACGACCATGTATGATCTTGTTCTCTAGTGCTCAACCATGTACTAAGACAGGCTAGTTGTTTTACAGGACCATAACATTGCCTATGCGTTGTTGTCTCTACATGACTGTAGCATTGAATATAAGTTTCTCTCTTTGCAGTTGGACTATATACCACTACGTTGCAGTCTCAAATAGACCCAGTAGTGCTGGTGATGATCATGGAGTGTAGATATTCCATTGATCTTGAATGGTACTAATTTCGTCTTCACAGTGGTCGGTTGTATTTGAGTGGTACACCTCAAATCCTTAGGGCATAATAATAAAAGTGATATTACAGTCATGTAATATATTTTCTTAGGGTCAATATGAATCACATTGAATGACCCCATGCCTTATTTCTTGTAATATTTAGTTTATAACAGTTACACATGTTCTTCATATTCCTTTTGAAAGTATAAATTGTTCTACTACTCGGTTGTAATTGCTTAGACTACTCTATAGTAATACCTGCTTTATTTATCTACTTTATTATATCACTATGATTATAATAGATGTCAGTGAAGAGTTATATCTCTCTTTGGGATGTTTGGTCTCACTCTATGGGTTCCACAACTTTTTAGGTGGTCGTGGATGAGGAGGTAGAGGTTGGGGTCGTGGTGCAGGTGCTGAGCAACAAGGAGAGAAGTGACTACTAGAGGTTGGAATTGCTGCTAGAGTTATGTAGTAGAGTCCTATGTGTCATCCATGTACTCTTAGGTCTTTGGGGGAGATTGTGTTGTTTTGTATATCGACACATAGATTTTGGCTTTGTTCCACGTGTGTATAGAAATGGCATGTACATATAAACAGGTTATCACATGTAATAGTTGTGGCTTGACATCCATTGAACATGATATGTAACATATTTTAGCATACATGGAATACAGATGGCTTGAGTTGAAGGTTTGTTTATAAAATACTTCTGCTTGAAATATTAAACTACATATGGTTTTAATTTACCTCTTTATTTTTAGTAATCTCACTTTGTGTGGCGATGGTCATCATAGAAAGACCTTGGTGAGGTAGAAGACTCTATATCCATATAGGTAAGACCTTAATTGTAAGGTTATTGGATCCCTTGACCTCAAAGAGAAGCTAGGTATCCTTGTACCAGAAAAGGAAGGTAAAATTGTATGTATTATAAAGGAGTATAAGTATACTTAGGTTGCAAAATCCTAGGGATTGATGTCTCTAAGAAGTGGACTTACTCTCTCCTAGTTTGGAGAGTGGAACCACTCTAAATAGTTTGTTCAAGTGCTTGTTTCAATCTCTATTATCCTTGCTATGTGTGTTTAGATTGCCATCAAATTCACTATTTTCAATTGTGCCAAGTTGAAGTAGCTCAAAGGTCTAAAGAATTTTTTGCAAGTATTTTTAGCACTATTGACCCCCTCTAGATCCCTTTGATCCAACAAGTGGTGTCAAAGCTATGGTCTTCTCTGACACATATCCCATGAGACAAGAAGATGGGTGACTTACTTGGTTCCCTCAACCTAGAGGGAGGCTTCTTCATGAGATCCCTGGTCATTGACAACACAAATTTCCTCTATTAGAAACGACGGATGCAGTTCTACCTTCAAGGGATGAACTACGACATGGGGAAGGTGATGATTCTTCTATACAAGGAGACAACAAGTGATGTAGCTACTTGGGATGAATCTACACTCAAGAAGGCACAGTTGAATTCCAAGGCAATAAGTATCATCTATGCTGACCTCACTCCCTCCTAGTGTAGTCAGATCTCATCTTGGGACACAACCCATGAGATTTGGAACAAGTTGTGAATTGCCTATGAAGGCACACAACAAGTCAAGGAGTCAAATATCTACATTCTCAATGGAATGCTTGAAAACTTCAAGATGGGCAAGAAGGAAAGAGTGGTTGAGATGTACACAAGGCTCAACACCATCTTCAATGGGCTTGCTACTTTGGGCTACACCTTGGATAGAGGGACTATCAACTCCAAGATCCCAAGGTCTCTTCCCAAGAGATGGGAACCCAAGGTAACTTCCATTAAAGAAGTTAGAAGTCTCGCTGACTTAGTCACCTGAGGAGCTCATTGGCAACATTCAAGCTCATGAGACAAGACTAGACAAGAAAGAAGAAGATGACAAGTAAGAGGAGAAGGAGTCAAATAAGATCAAAGACAATGCCTTCAAACCTCAAGTGGAGGAAATGATTCTCTAATGACAACTTGCTTACCAGGCCTCTCCTCCCTCCTCAAGTGAAGATGATGGCCCAAGTGATCCTGAATCCAACTATTCTAAGGGAAAACATTTTAAGGGAAAGTCTTCCTCGCCCTCTACTCCTAGATGATATGAATGTGGTCAAAAGGGGCATACAAGAATGATTTCCCCAAGGCAAATAAGGCTTACCACAAGAACACTCACAAGAAGAAGGATGATTACAAGAAGGAAGGCAAGTACAAGAGGAAGGACAAGAAAGATAAGAGGATCAAAGATGCAACACGTGTCGTATGGGACAAATCCTCTTCTAATTATTCAAGCTATAACGAAGGAGAATGCCACCTTGCACTCATGGCCTCTATAAGTGAAGACATTGGTGAGGTAAGTGAGGTAAGCTTGCATGAGTTATCTAAGGAAACTCTCATTGATATGCTTAATTCTACCCGCTCTTCTAATTCCAAATGGAAGTCTAAAAAGAAGAGGTTAGGTAAGATCATAGATGATTTATATGCTAAAATTGATATTCTTGATCAAAATGAGAAGTTGCATCTTGATAGCATTGATTCCTTGCAAGGGTAGTTTCTTCATCTTGGGATCTAATAGAATGGATTTGAAGTAGAGAATGGCATTGTTACACCTCGATCTCACAATTACCATTAATCATGAGATTAGGGCATAAATTGAGGATTTAACGTAATACAAAGATCACCCTTAACTTTTTCTTCTTTTTCAAACTCTTTGTTTTCTCGCATTGAACCACATAAACTAACTTTACAAGGGAATCTAAACATTAATATCTCTAATCTGATTTCAACAGTAAAAAAAAAGCATGTATGAACATTCATTATGTTTCTCATACTTTTAAGCACATAAGACTTGCTGATTCACATATATTGCTAAAAGAGGAATATTGTTATACATCATCATTTACAACTCTCTCTTATTTATTTACAAGGACCTAGAGTGACAAGGACCGACTAAACTTAACTATACTCAAACTTAACTCATGTGGTAGATCTACTCTGATGCAATGACCTTCTTCAAGTCCATGTTATATCCCTAAAAATTGTGAGTAGAGGGGTGAGCCTACTCGCTCAGTGAATGCGTACTTTAAAGAAATAGTCTAAAGCATTGATATAATTACAAATATACTTTTGAGCAACTGATATTAATTGTAATAGCAGTAAGCTTTGAAGAGATTGATCATTGGCAATCATAAATATGGCAGGATACTCTAGATATCAACAAGAGCAAATCAATATATGAGCATGCTTGATTAATTTCAAAGAGAACTAATAATTTAGAAACATATAAAGAATATTTTTTGGGAAACTGTACTCGAATCTTTCTTAGCCTTTCTTACTTATAAGAAACTCTTTAAAACTTATATTATCATATTTTAGCTTATGGCCTGATCATATGCAGTGTACTCTACATATGAAGAATCGTAACGAAATACGGTCTCACCGTACAAGACTTAGCTAACACACTCGGGATGCTAAGCCTGACAATGTTGCTGGTCTGCAATAGGAAAATGGCTCTCTGGCCTCGTCACACCTATGGGCCGTAAAAACTGGACTCCTCCTCTAACCTGACCACACATGCAGAGAGTCAAGCCACCTATTAGCTTTTCTGTACTCTAGTGCCACCAGGACCTCTGGTTGATGTTGGACACTACATGTTGTATATTAAGGAGACTTCCACTAGGGTTTCGTCCCCCGTACCACATGTTAGTACGTTTCGACTCACATATACTGGACACTGCCAGGGTTAGGTGATTTCATCCCTACGGCGCAGACCTCTCATAGGGAATCTACGGTGTTAAGGGCATATACATTTCTAATTCACTCTTTACATTCACAATTCAATCATCACATTACATATCTTAGTTTAGCTTTGTAAACGATTCGTTTCATAGACCATCTGATAACATTTACCGCAACTGAACTGTTAAACACCACCACATCTCATACTGAGAACATTGATACCAAAATACTTGATTCATTGAACATCCTATCCTTAGGGTTTCATTTACCCTATTCACTTATCACATGGCTCTCATAAGGATTTCATGCGACATAAACATTCACTGAATAAAGACTACTATCAACAAATCATATAAAATCAATATATGTATGATACCTTGGAACTGAGCTGAATTTGGGTTTCCATGCCATTCACTGAGATAACATGCATCAATAATAAAATTGAATAAATAAAGTCTATCATGTCAAGAAAATCCGTTCAAATGGATTTCACGATATCTATTTGCAAATATCCAACTTTCCTCGCATCTAGGGTTTCACCCTCTTTACTGAGATATCAAACAAACACTATTCACCTTAAATGAAATCCAAGATAGTATCTGACATATATGTACTATAGATTCAGATAAACAATCATTCATAACCAAGGGAATCTAGATAAACGGAATTCTCTATTTAATTATACATCAATTTCAGTTATAGATAAATTCCCTATATTTCAGTTTACTCTTATAACCTCTACGAATACTTAGGGAATTCTCATTAGGATGTATTGTATACATTTCTAATATGATTTTATCATATGATATTCATCCAAATAGAGGAAGAATCCATTTCATATCATTTTGCAACAACTTAGATCAAACACACAATTCAGGGTTTGTAGTCGCATACTAAGCAATTAAAGATTATGGATGATTTAACCAATTTTCATGCAATATACTATTTAAAGGAAGTTTCCACTCACCCTAAGGTGTGAAAACACCTTAAAAATGCAGTTCATCCCTAAAAATCTCAATCTCATATCAAATCCCTAGCAATTCACCCGATTCTTCTTCCTTTCAACTCAGAAACCCTAAAAATGAGGGATTATGAAGAAAGAGTGAGAAAAGGGGAAGTTTTGACACCATTTTAGATCAAATCAGAGGAGGGACGAAATCTTGACATGTGAGAGAAGATTCACCATGAAAGGCTGTGTAAAGAAGCTAAACTTACTTGATTTCATCATATCTCGTATAGAGAAACCCTAGATCAGCAGTTCTACCACTTTCTCCTCTAAAACCCTAACTCTCCCTCTCTCTCTAGGATTTCATTTCTATGGATTGAATCACGAATTATGAGAGATCCATATATGTTAGGTTGACCATATAGAGCAATTGAGCTGCTTGGGTCAATTGCACATTGACCCTTCACTATACTTTCTCTTATTTCAGCTGAAGTTTCTGTCATAAAAATATTACTGTAATTCATCTACTGATAAGGACTAAATGCATCCAAAAATTATGAAAATTTTACATGTTATTTATGATTGAGTTTCAGATCTCTAATTAACATTTCAGATCATTTGGAGATACCATTAAATAATTAAAAATAAATACTACACTGCTGAAAAGCACTCTATCAACATTTTGATCGAAGTATAGTTCGACCAAGAACCACATTCAAATAACACTCAAATATTCTAATTTTTTTTCCAATATGCATGATCGAGTTATCCATATCATTTACAAAACTCAATTAAATAAAAATTTGTAGAAAATATGAAAAATCATTTTTCACACTACTATCCTGATCAATTTCCATATTCATGTACTATCAAAACCCTATTTTTTGTCGATTAGGGTTTACATTTCTCAAACCCTAATTCTTCAAACTAAAATCATAGTTAGAGTTTCTTAGTAGGTTTGAAACATCACAATTGATGTACTATCATTAATCAAGTCTAAACGATGTTCAATCTAATCAAGCATGTAATCATTCATGTAAACCCTAGTTTACCAATTAAGCACAAATGTGGTCATTACAATTCTCACCCCCTTAAAAAGTTTCATCCCCCAAACATAAATACACAAACAAAGTATATTCAAAGTTTATTTTAAGTTTCTGAAATCTTACATGTCATTACATTCTTTTATTTTATACTTGAATGTAGTTTTCAATGTTAAGTCCTTTATTTATTTTCTAATCACAACATGTTAAAATAGTTCTCAATGATAACAAACAAATTATCTATGCCACAATCAATCATAGAAGAGAGAGAGAGAAACAACCATTTCAATATTTTTATACTCTTGAGGTGTTACCTCAACATTGATAATATGATCCAACTATCTCAATTCATACGGCTCAATATGTACTATTGTTATGTATTACCTCTAAGTCACAAAAGAGAGTTCACCATGTTCTTTTGAATTTTACTATTATGCTACTCAAATAGCAAAACAATATTGAGTTGGAAGACTAGATTCAACAACAATTGTACAATACTACTCACGACATCCCCATTGCATCATGGATGCATAAGGTGAAGCATTACCATCACATTCCATATTATTCTCAAGTATGAACCCACACATAATTCAAGGTGTAACCATCGAGTTATAGCATACTAGGGTTTCAACAACAGTAACAAAGTACTCCATGATTGTATTAGTTATTGAAGGACTATTCATACCCAATTACCATCACTTAATTATATTAAAGCTACGTATAAAAAGCTATACCTCATTAGGGTTACATATCAATACAATATGGTTATCATCCCTTCTATTCATATGAGTGAATAGGTAAGACTACTTTATTCAGGGTAACCCTTCATTTGTTCCATCATTATTCAACCCATATCACCATACTACAATTGTACAATACTAAGATGGATTACTGGTATGAATGACTACAACTATCAACAACCTTTAATTAACATATTGCTTGCACATGTACACTGAAATCATACATAGAACTAATTTACATCCCTTAATATGCCTTCAACAAATTATACTTCTAGAAACAAATTCACATATTACTAAAAGCCATTGTTTTCTCTTATCTCTCTCCTCATTCATTACTACTTACTTTTTGCTACTTATCCTTCTCATTTTAATCATGTAGATTAAACATTCCTAAAATTGAAACATATAAGGTACAAATAGATTAATCATCATTCTTGCTATCACTGCAAGAATTTATCTCATATCACACTTCACTCATATTGTATTTCTCCTTTTGTTCAAAACACACTTGTTACATTTCAAATTTATATCTTACTCTTTACTCTGAATCATTTCCATATTGTTTATCTACCTTTCATATTAGCTATCTTTAAACCTTGGATCACTATCAGTGCAAGTTTACTTCTCATTGTGGAAATCTCATGATCTTGTTTTATAGAGATGCTAGTATTCAAGGTCAAATCACTATTGACATCCCTTGAACTATTACAACTCTAAACATTCTAGGGTTTGGTCCTTATCAGAAGCATGACGTTATTGTGATGTGACTTTTCTCCCTTAATTTGAAATTCAAACTTTGGATCTCACAAGTTTTACTAAGGTCTTTCTTATCTTATCAATTGATTTTTCTTTCTCTTACTTAACCTATTTATATATATTATATTCTCAATTACCCTACTAGGGTTTCATCATCATATTGTGTGTCATTATTACATTCACTAGATGTCTCTACCACGGTGGTTATGCATCATATATGATTCATTTTCTTATCACTCCATTTCCACATTGCTCTCATTAAGGAAGATATGAAAGAGAAGATGATTTTGAGACTTAGAATTCTTATCTTCAAACATTCAATAATACATTTGTCATATGTAGGTTTAATTAATTATCAACAAGGATACTTGACTAATTAGCACTTTCTTAAATCTCTCAACCTCTTTCTTTTATAATCTATATTACTCCATTATGTTTCAAACCCTTCTTTACTTTCCATAATCCCCTTACCATATACTACTATTCCACATGTCATCTTTAACTTCTAGTTTTCTCTTATGACCGTTTTGCTTCTTTTATGTGTATGATCAAGTATACCATGTGCATATATTTCCTTTTATCCTTCTACTAATGTGAAGTTGAAATTCTAAATCAATAATCTCTCTACTAGTTTCAACTCATGTTTAATACATTACATATCCTTCATTTTAAATCAAACGACTCATGCATGGGTGAAACATAGTTTCTCTTTCAATCAAGTTTTTCCTTTCTGAATATAGTCTACCTTTGTATGACTTATTCATTTATTCAGATACACTTTTGTTCTTCTTTTAGAAACTAGTTTGTTGTTCTATAGAGACTTAGAATCCAAAGGCAGTAAGAATGAATGTATTAAACTTATTAATAAAGGTATACATTCCATGCTCTCAATTATATCATAACCCTCATTCCTTAATCAAGCTCATTATTTCCAACATTTCTCTTTGTTTCAACTAAGTTTCTTATCCTAGTTTTATAATTTACATGCTCATCTAGTTTTCTTCACTTTAACTCTTCTGAAGACTCTTCACTTCTATGTACTTATTGTATACTTAGTTCTTTTCTTCTATTTTCCCTTTTCTTTGGAGTACATAAAAACATTGTACTCGGTTATATAATCCATTCCTCATGATTGATTCTTACTATCTTGGCCCCTTACATACTTTTCTCATATCTTTTCCATCTTTCATATTTAGAGTTCATATAATACTAATAGTTAAATTGAATCTGAACCTTATGTCGTATTCCTTTATTCCAAATTAAGGATTTCTCATATGAGGCCCAAAAGTTGGATCTCAGATATCAGTTCCAACTGATTCTTAGTTATCCCAATCTTTCCCTTATACTTCAAAATCTTAGAGTATATACATTCATACTAGAATTTGGATCTAATCTATCCAGAATTTACTTTTGTTATGTTACTAATAGGAGTCATTAGATCCCAGTAATGCATCCTACCAGCCGGACCAGGCCGAACCTGCAGTCCTGAAGCCAAGAGCTACTCAGGATTACTCGGCTCCTATTCAAATTAAATGTTTGGAAGAAAACTTATCCACTTAGGAAAGCTCATTCAAAGATCATTTCTAGTCTACTTGATACAAAGAATGTAATCAATAAATGCTACAACTACATAGTGTACAACAAATCTTAAATACCCATATATATTTCCAAATAATGAATATCTGAATTCAAACATATAAGAGCTTTTCTATTCATCTCCAATAAAACAACAATATGATATGAAAGTTATATCTCATTTTATATTTATTCTCATAATTCATGTTACTTATCTTGTTTCTAACCCTAATATTTCTAGGGTTCCTCTCCAGACCATCCTTCCATTGTATACCTGGCCAGGGTATACGTGAAAGAATAGACAGAGTAGCTTGATACTGGTTGATCCAAGTACTCAGATACCCGTCAAGGATATCCAAATACTCAAATTCCCAGAGCTAACATCATAACATCTCCTATCTGCCACACTTATGACTCTAACTTACTAACTTAATGGTCCCTGACAACTCAGCCTAATCTCTGATACCAAGTTGTTACACCCCGATCTCACAATTACCATTAATCATGAGATTAGGGCATAAATTGAGGGTTTAACGTAATACAAAGATTTCCCTTAACTTTTTCTTCTTTTTCAAACTCTTTTTTTACTCGCATTGAACCACATAAACTAACTTTACAAGGGAATCTAAACATTGATCTCTCTAATCTGATTTTAACAGTAAAAAATGCATGTATGACCATTCATTATGTTTCTCATACTTTTAAGCACATAAGACTTGCTGATTTGCATATATAGCTAACAGAGGAATAATGTTATACATCACCATTTACAACTCTCTCTTATTTCTTTACAAGGACCTAGAGTGACAAGGACTGAATGAACTTAACTATACTTAGACTTAACTCTTATGGCAGATCTACTCTGATGCAATGACCTTTTTCAAGTCCATGTGATATCCCTAAAAATTGTGAGTAGAGGGGTGAGCCTACTCACTCATTGAATGAGTACTTCAAAGAAATAGTTTAAAGCACCGATATAATTATAGATATACTTTTGTGCAAATGATATCAATTATAACAGCAGTAAGCTTTAAAGAGATTGATCATTGACAATCATAAATATGGCAGGATACTCTAGATATCAATAAGAGAAAATCAATATATGAGCATGCTTGATTAAATTCAAAGAGAACTAATAATTCAGAAACATACAAAGAATAAATGTTGGGAAACTGTACTCGAATCTTTCTTAGCCTTTCTTACTTGCAAGAAACTCTTTAAAACTTATATTATCATATTTTATCTTATGCCCTGATCATATGCAGTGTACTCTACATATGAAGAATCGTAACGAAATACGATCTCACCATACAAGACTTAGATGAGACACCCGGGATGCTAAGCCTGACAACGTCACTGGTCTGCAACAAGAAAATGGCTCTATGGCCTCGACACACCTATGGGCCGTAAAAACTGGACTCCTCCTCTAACCTGAGCACACAGGCAGAGAGTCAAGCCACCTATTGGCTTTTCTGTACTCTAGTGCCACCAGGACCTCTGGTTGATGTTGGACACTACATGCTGTATATTAAGGAGACTTCCACTAGGGCTTCATCCCCCGTACCACCTGTTAGTACGTTCTGACCCCCATATATTGGACACTGCCAGGGTTAGGTCATTTCATCCCTACAACGCAGACCTATCATAGGGAATCTACGGTGTTAAGGGCATATACATGTCTAATTCAATATTTACATTCACAATTCAATCATCACATTACATATCTTAGTTTATCTATGTAAACCATTTGTTTCATAGACCATCTGATAACATTCACCACAACTGAACTGTTAAACATCACAACATCTCATATTGAGAACATTGATATCAAAATACTTGATTCATTGAACATCCTATCCTTAGGGTTTCATTTACCCCATTCACTTATCGCATGGCTCTCATAAGGATTTCATGCGACATAAACATTCACTGAATAAAGACTACTATCAACAAATCATATAAAATCAATATATGTATGAAACCTTAGAACTGAGCTGAATTTGGGTTTCCATGCCATTCATTGAGATAACATGTATCAAAAATAAAATTGAATAAATAAAGTCTATCATGTCAAGAAAATCCATTCAAATGGATTTCACGATATCTATTCGCAAATATCCAACTTTCCTCGCATCTCAGGTTTCACCCTCTTTACTGAGATATCAAAAAAACACTATTCACATTAAATGAAATCCAATATAGTATCTGACATATATGTACTATGAATTCAGATAAACAATCATTCATAACCAAGGGAATCTAGATAAACAAATTTCTCTATTTAATTATACAACAATTTCAGTCATAGACAAATTCCCTATATTTCAGTTTACTCTTATAAGCTCTATGAATACTTAGGGAATACTCATTAGGATGTATTGTATACATTTATAATATGATTTTATCATCTGAACTTCATCCAAATAGAGGAAGAATCTGTTTCATATCATTTTGCAACAACTTAGATCAAACACACAATTCAGGGTTTGTAGTCGCATACTAAGAAATTAAAGATTATGGATAATTTAACCAATTTTCATGCAATATACTGTTTAAAGGAAGTTCCCACTCACCCTAAGGTGTGAAAACACCTTAAAAATGGAGTTCATCCCTAAAAATCTCGATCTCATATCAAATCCCTAGCAATTCACCCGATTCTTCTTCCTTTCAACTCGGAAACCCTAGAAATGAGGGATTATGAAGAAAGAGTGAGAAAAGGGGAAGTTCTGACACCATTTTCAGATCAAATCAGAGGAGGGACGGAATCTTGACATGTGAGAGAAGATTCACCATGAAAGGCTATGCAAAGAAGCTAAACTTACTTGATTTCATCATATCTCGGATAGAGAAACCCTAGATCAGCAATTCCACCACTTTCTCCTCTCAAACCCTAACTCTCCCTCTCTCTCTAGGATTTTGTTTCTCTAGATTGAATCACGAATTATGAGAGCTCCTTGTGTGTTAGGTTGACCATATAGAGAAATAATTGAGCTTCTTGGGTCAATTGAACATTGACCCCTCACTATACTTTCTCTTATTTCAGCTGAATTTTCTGTCATAAAAATATTACTGTAATTCATCTACTGATAAGGTCTAAATGCATCCAAAAATTATGAAAATTTTACATGTTATTTATGATTGAGTTTACGATATCTATTTAAAATTTTAGATCATTTGGAGTTACCAATAAATAACTAAAAATAAACACTACACTACTAAAAAGCACTCTGTCAACATTTTGGTCGAAGTATAGTTCGACCAAGAATCACATTCAAATAACACTCAAATATTCTGAAATTTTTCTCCAATATGTATGATTGAGTTATCCATATCACATCCAAAAGTCAATTAAATAAAAATTTTGTAGAAAATATGAAAAATCATTTACCACACTACTATCCTGATCAAATTCCATATTCATGTACTATCAAACTCCTAATTTTTGCCGATTAGGGTTTACATTTATCAAACCCTAATTATTCAAACTAAAATCATAGTTAGAGTTTCTTCTTAGGTTTGAAACATCACAATTGATCTACTATCATTAATCAAGTCTAAACGATGTTCAATCTATTTTTTTGAGGTAAAAGTCATAGCATATATTTAAATCACATCGAAGCAAGCAAACACCTGCTTTAGTGAGTTCGTACAAGACGACGGGGAAATAATAAAAACGTTTGGGCCAGGTGAATAAAAAGGCTAAGTTCTGATCACGCGGGGGAGGCACCCCTTTAACAAGCCTCGAGAAGTATTTAAAGAAGAAAATAACTAAAGTCTAGGAAAAAGATTTATCAGATCCTAGTTAGGTGTTTTCATTGATGTTGCTACACTATGCTGACCCCAGTTTCATCATCCACCATGGCTTTAAGGTCGTAGAGAAATCTGTCTTCCGATTCACCTTCTTCAGATTTAGCTTTTCCTTCTTCTGTTTGTTTACCTGCATATGGATAATATGTGAAGATCTGCATCTATTTGTTATATAATATTTTGTCTCATTTTTTGGTTGTTGTTGAACATTCTCTTATTTCTTTCTTTCCAGAGAGTCCAACTGATGGTGATGAATATGTCACTTCCCTTGAAAATTTTGTATTGTCTATTTGGTGTGATTTGTGGTGGGAATGTTGCTTCCTTGATATCTAAAATGTAATTGCGTGTGTAGTGTAAGATGATGTTTTGTGAGGTGGTACACTTGAAGAAGATGTGATCAACTGAGTCAGAATTTGTTTTACATAGAGAACATCTGAAAGGACCAATAAAACCCTTCTTCGCTAGGTTTTCTCCTGTGAGCAACTTATTGTGCAGTAGAAGCCACATAAAAGTTTTATATTTTTGCGGCCATTTCTGTTTCCATATTTTTGTGGTGGGTGAGGCGAAGCCTCTGTAGGTGAGAAAAGAGTAGGCTCCCTTAACCGAGTAGGTGTTTCCCCATTTCCACGTTATATTGTTTGAGGTGTTGTTTTCCAAGGAGAGCTTTAAATTACAGAATTCGTCTTGTTTGAGATGCATGAGAATGCATCTTTTAAGAGAGTTTGTTCTGTTACTGGTTAGAAGGTGGAGAGCTTTATCGATTTTGATTTTAAGTGGATTGTTTGGGATGGTCCAGTTTGGGTGAAGATTTATGACGGAATTGTTTTCAAACCATGGATCATTCCAGAAAGAGATATTCAGGTGGGAGTGTGGAGGGGTGTTGATAATTTGAGTCATTTTTTGGATATTTTTGTTTATGTATTTCCAAAGGGGTGATGCATATTTTTTTGAGACTATATGCCAGGGAGGGGATTTTTGGTAGTATTTGTGGTTGATGAGTTGTGAGAAATTTTTTGCTTTAGTTTGGATCAGATTTTTGATATTTTTTTAATAAGGCAGAAGGCATGGGTTTCAATGTTTAGGATACCCCAACCACCCTGATCAAGAGGAGCAACTATTGTTTTCCAATTTACTAGATGGTAGTGTTTCCTGGGTTTTTCAGATTTGTGGAAGTTATTCCAGAGGAATTTTCTCCTAACTTTGTCAAGGATAGATTTTGTTTTTGATGGGAGAGGGATACAACTCAGGAAGTGTGAGATTATGGGAGTGATGACACTGTTTAGGAGGGTAAGTCTCCCTAAAAGATTGAGGAAGTTATTTGTCCAGTCAGAGAGTTTTGTGTTTATTTTTTCTATAATAAGGGACCAGATTGCATTTGTAATGTTGTGGGGTGTGATTGGGAGGCCAAGGTATTTGATGGGAAAGTCTTCAATATTACACCTTAAGAGATCTCTGAATATCTTCAAAGAAGGTTGATTTAGGTGAACCCCAAAAATAGATGATTTATGCAGATTTATTTTAAGTCCTGAGATGTATGAAAAATACCAAGGATTCTGAAGATGTTTAGAAGTAATGAGTCTTCAGGGGAGGAGAAGATTATGGTGTCATCAAAAAATTGAATGATGTTCTCTTTGCATTCCCCAGGAGAGTTTATGAGACCACTTTGTTTTCCCAGGTGAATCATGCGAGAAAGGATAGTTGTGATGATGATAAAAAGGTATGGGGAGAGGGGGTCTCCTTGTCTGAGGCCATTTGAATTATGAAAATAACCAAAGGGGACACCATTTATGATTGTTGAAAAGTGGTTTGTAGATATGCATGCATGCATGCATCCAATTGACCCATTTGTCAGGAAAACCAAAACCAGAGAGAGTTTTAGTTAAGCAGTTCCAGTCGACAAAATCAAAAGCTTTCTCAAAGTCTAGTTTGATGGCCAGAAGGGGGGTTCTATTTTTGTGGCAGAGATGTAAAGTTTCATTAACCTTCAAATAAGCATCTTGGATGCTTCTATTTTTTAGGAAAACATTTTGATTGAGGGGAATGATATCGTTCAAGTGTGGTTTGATTCTGTTTGCTAGAGTTTCTGCTATGATTTTGTATGAAGTGTTGATAAGGCTAATGGGCCTGAATTGGGAGATGTGATCGGGTTGACTTGTTTTTTTTATTAGGGTGATGAAAGTCTTGTTTAAGAACTTGATGATGTTGTGGGGGTTTCTACTTTCATAGAAAGATTTCAGAAAAGCAAGGAAGTCATGTTTGTAATGGTCCCATTTTTCCTGATAGAATTCTATGTTAAGGCCATCAGGCCCTGGTGATTTATTTTAGTCCTAAGTCAGATATGGCCGAATCCAATTCTCTATGGGTGAAAGGTTTTATAAGGTCTTGGGGGTTTTTTATGTTTTCATGACAAATCCTAGTCCAATCCAAGTCGTTAAGGCAGGATGGGTTGTGGTTGTTGTTGAAAATGTTTTTGAAATGGTTTGTGATGTGAGTTGAGATAGATTGTTTGTGAGAGGTGAGCCTGCCATTTATACGTAGATGGGTTATGGAACTTTGTCGATAGTTTTTGTTACATGTCTTATGAAAGAATTTGTGTTTTTGTCACCTTCCTTTGCCCATGTTATTTTTGCCCTTTGTCTCCATCTGGTGTCAATACATTTATTTGTGAATTCAAGTTCAGCTTCAATAGAAAGAACAAGAGCTGGGTCGGGAGTAGGGTCCTTATCCACAAAAAGGAATTGTTCTTCTAGATTTTTTGTGTTTCATATAAATTGTTTGGGTTTGTGAGTTTCCATTTTTTGATGTGTGTTTTGATGTTTTTTGTGTTTTTTTGGATGTGTAATCCTATGTTTTTTGTTTGGGAATCAACAAGTTTCCAATGTTCAGAACAGGTGTTGGTGAATTTGTTTATAGAGAGCCAATAGTTTTCAAATTTGAAAGGGCGCTGACCCCAAGAGATGGAATTTGTGTCAAGAATGAGTGGGAAATGATCCGATATGGCTCTGTGAGTGATATGGACAGAGGAGAGGGGGTGATTATCTTCCCATTTGGTGGAGCATATGAAATGGTCGAGTCTGGCAAAAGATTGATTTCTAGACCAAGTGTAAGAGACATTTGATGGTTTGATGTCGATCAAAGCATGGTTTGTGAGTAGCTTGCAAAAAGTTTTATCAGCTACACACATAGTTTTGAGGGGAATTTGTGGAGTTAAATCTGTATGTGTTTTGAGTTGTCAAGTTGAAGTCTCCACTAATAACCCATGGTGACAAGTAGTGTTTTGTTGTGAGCAAATTTAGTTCAGCTAAGAAGGCTGATTTGTTATGCCCTGGTTCCCCATAAACCCCAGAAAATGACCAGAGATAACCATCAGAAGAGTTTTTAAAAGCAATGGTAATAGAGTATTCAAGTGTGGAGATGTTTAGGGCAGTTAAGATCTGGTTGTTGAAACCAACTAAGAGACCCCCTTTGAAGCCTGAAGGGGGTAACTGGACCCAGTCAGTGATTCTATTCCCCCTATAGTTTTGAGAGCAAAAGGAGTCAGACAAGTTTTTGTTTCTTGGATAGTAATCAGGTCGATTCTATTTTTGTATATGCATGTAATCATTCAGGTAAACCCTAGTTCACCAATTAAGCACAAATGTGGTCATTACAATTCTCACCTTCTTAAAAAGTTTCGTCCCCGAAACATAAATATGCAAACAAAGTATATTCAAAGTTTATTTGAAGCTTCTGAAATCTTACATGTCATTACATTCTTGTATTTTATACTTGAATGTAGTTTTAAATGTTAAGTCCTTTATTTCTTTTTCTAATCACAACATGTTAAAACAATTCTCAATGATAACAAACAAATTATCTATGCCACAATCAATCATAGTAGAGAGAGAGAGAAACAACCATTTCAATATTTTTTATACTCTTGAGGTGTTACCTCAACATTGATAATCTGATCCAACTGTCTCAATTCATACGGCTCAATATGTACTATTGTTATGTATTACCTCTAAGTCACAAAAGAGAGTTCACCATGTTCTTTTTAATTTTACTATTGTGCTACTCAAAAAGCAAAACAGTATTGAGTTGGAAGACTAGATTCAACAACAATTGTACAATACTACTCACACAATCCCCATTGCATCATGGATGCATAAGGTGAAGCATTACCATCACATTCCATATTATTCTCAAGTATGAACCCACACATAATTCAAGGTGTAACCATCGGGTTATAGCATACTAGGGTTTCAACAACAGTAACAAAGCACTTGATGATTGTATTAGTCATTGAAGGACCATTCATACCCAATTACCATCACTTAATTATATTAAAGCTAGGTATAACAAGCTATACCTCATTAGGGTTACATATTAATAAAATATGGTTATCATCCCTTCTATTCATATGAGTGAATAGGTAAGACTACCTTATTCAGGGTAACCCTTCATTTGTTCCATCATTATTCAACCCATATCACCATACTACAATTGTACAATATTAAGATGGATTACTGGTATGAATGACTACAACTATCAGACACCTTTAATTAACATATTTCTTGTACATGTACACTGAAATCATACGTAGAACCAATTTACATCCCTTAATATGCCTTCAACAAATTATACTTCTAAAAACAAATTCACATATTACTAAAAGCCATTGTTTTCTCTTATCTCTCTCCTCATTCATTACTACTTACTTTTTGCTACTTATCCTTCTCATTTTAATCATGTAGATTAAACATTCCTAAAATTGAAACATACAAGGTACAAATAGATTATTCATCATTCTTGCTACCACTGCAAGAATTTATCTCATATCACACTTCACTCATATTGTATTTCTCCTTTTGTTCAAAACACACTTGTTACATTTCAAATTTATATCTTACTCTTTACTCCGAATCATTTCCATATTGTTTATCTACCTTTCAGATTAGCTATCTTTAAACCTTGGATCACTATCAGTGATAGTTTACTTCTCATAGTGGAAATCTCATGATCTTGTTTTATAAAGATGCTAGTATTCAAGGTCAAATCACTATTGACATCCCTTGAACTATTACAACTCTAAACATTCTAGGGTTTGGTCCTTATCAAAAGCATGATGTTATTGTGATGTGAATTTTCTCCCTTAATTTGAAATTCAAACTTTGGATCTCACAAGTTTGACTAAGGTCTTTCTTATCTTATCAATTGAATTTTCTTTCTCTTACTTGACCTATTTAGATAGATTATATTCTCAATTACCCTACTAGGGTTTCATCATCATATTGTGTGTTATTATTATATTCACTAGATGTCTCTACCATGGTGGTTATGCGTCATATATGATTCATTTTCTTATCACTTCATTCCCACATTGCTCTCATTAAGGAAGATATGAAAGAGAAGATGATTTTGAGACTTAGAATTCTTATCTTCAAACATTCAATAATACATTTGTCATATGTAGGTTTAATTAATGATCAACAAGGATACTTGACTAATTAGCACTTTCTTAAATCTCACAACCTCTTTCTTTTATAATCTATATTACTCCATTATGTTTCAAACCCTTCTTTACTTTCCATAATCCCCTTACCATATACTACCATTCCACATGTCATCTTTAACTTCTTGTTTTCTCTTATGATCATGTTGCTTCTTTTATGTGTATGATCAAGTATACCATGTGCATATGTTTCCTTTTATCCTTCTACTAATGTGAAGTTGAAATTCTAAATCAATAATCTCTCTACTAGTTTCAACTCATGTTTAATACATTACATATCCTTCATTTTAAATCAAACGACTCATGCATGGGTGAAACATAGTTTCTCTTTCAATCAAGTTTTTCCTTTCTGAATATAGTCTACCTTTGTATGACTTATTCATTTATTCAGATACACTTTTGTTCTTCTTTTAGAAACTAGTATGTTGTTCTATAGAGACTTAGAATCCAAAGGCAGTAAGAATGAATGTATTAAACTTATTAGTAAAGGTATACATTCCATGCTCTCAATTATATCATAACCCTCATTCCTTAATCAAGCTCATTATTTCCAACATTTCTCTTTGTTTCAACTAAGTTTCTTATCCTAGTTTTATAATTTACATGCTCATCTAGTTTTCTTCACTTTAACTCTTCTGAAGACTCTTCACTTCTATGTACTTATTGTATACTTAGCTCTTTTCTTCTATTTTCCCTTTGCTTTGGAGTACATAAAAACATTGTACTCGGTTATATAATCCATTCCTCATGATTGATTCTTACTATCTTTGCCCCTTACATACTTTTCTCATATCTTTTCCATATTTCATATTTAGAGTTCATATAATAGTAATAATTAAATTGAATCTGAACCTTATGTCGTGTTCCTTTATTCCAAATTAAGGGTTTCAAATATGAGGCCCCAAAGTTGGATCTCAGATATCAGTTCCAACCGATTCTTAGTTATCCCAATCTTTCCCTTATACTTCAAAATCTAAGAGTATATACATTCATACTAGAATTTGGATCTAATCTATCCAGAATTTACTCTTGTTATGTTACTAATAGGAGTCATTAGATCCCAGTAATGCATCCTGCCAGCCGGACCAAGCCGAACCTGTAGTCCTGAAGCCAAGAGCTACTCAGGATTACTCAACTCCTATTCAAATTAAATGTGTGGAAGAAAACTTATCCACTTAGGAAAGCTCATTCAAAGATCATTTCTAGTCTACTTGATACAAAGAATGTAATCAATAAATGCTACAACTACATAGTGTACAACAAATCTTAAATACCCATATATATTTCAAAATAGTGAATATCTGAATTCAAACATATAAGAGCTTTTCTATTCATCTCCAATAAAACAACAATATGAAATGAAAGTTCTATCTCATTTTATATTTATGCTCTTAATTCATGTTACTTATCTTATTTCTAACCCTAATATTTCTAGGGTTCCTCTCCAGACCATCCTTCCATTGTATACCTGGTCAGGGTTTACAGGAAAGAATAAATAGAGTAGCTTGATACTGGTTGATCCAAGTACTCAGATACCGGTCAAGGATATCCAAATACTCAAATCCCCAGAGATAACATCATAACATCTCCTATCTGCCACACTTATGACTCTAACTTACTAACTTAATGGTCCCTGAAAACTCAGCGTAATCTCTGATACCAAGTTGTTACACCCCGATCTAACAATTACCATTAATCATGATATTAGGGCATAAATTGAGGGTTTAACGTAATACAAGGATTGCCCTTAACTTTTTCTTCTTTTTCAAATTATTTGTTTACTCGCATTGAATCACATAAACTAACTTTATAAGGGAATCTAAACATTGATCTCTCTAATCTGATTTTAACAGGAAAAAAAATGCATGTATGAACATTCATTATGTTTCTCATACTTTTAAGCACATAAGACTTGCTGATTCGCATATATAGATAACAGAGGAATAATGTTATACATCATCATTTACAACTCTCTCTTATTTCTTTACAAGGACCTAGAGTGACAAGGACCGACTGAACTTAACTATGCTTAGACTTAACTCTTATGGCAGACCTACTCTGATGCAATGACCTTTTTCAAGTCCATGTGATATCCCTAAAAATTGTGAGTAGAGGGGTGAGCCTACTCGCTCAGTGAATGAGTACTTCAAAGAAATAGTCTAAAGTACCGATATAATTATAGATATACTTTTATGCAAATGATATCAATTATAAAATCAGTAAGCTTTAAAGAGATTGATCATTGACAATCATAAATATGGCAGGATACTCTAGATATCAACAAGAGCAAATCAATATATGAGCATGCTTGATTAATTTCAAAGAGAACTAATAATTCAGAAACATACAAAGAATAATTGTTGGGAAACTGTACTCGAATCTTTCTTAGTCTTTCTTACTTATAAGAAACTCTTTAAAACTTATATTATCATATTTTATCTTATGTCCTGATCATATGCGGTGTACTCTACATATGAAGAATCGTAACGAAATACGATCTTGCCATACTTGACTTAGATGAGACACCCGGGATGCTAAGCCTGACAACGTCACTGGTCTGCAACAAGAAAATGGCTCTATGGCCTCGGCACACCTATGGGCCGTAAAAACTGGACTCCTCCTCTAACCTGAGCACACAGGCAGAGAGTCAAGCCACCTATTGGCTTTTCTGTACTCTAGTGCCACCAGGACCTCTGGTTGATGTTGGACACTACATGCTGTATATTAAGGAGACTTCCACTAGGGCTTCATCCCCCGTACCACCTGTTAGTACGTTCTGACCCCCATATACTGGACACTGCCAGGGTTAGGTCATTTCATCCCTACAACGCATACCTATCATAGGGAATCTACGGTGTTAAGGGCATCTACATGTCTAATTCAATATTTACATTCACAATTCAATCATCACATTACATATCTTAGTTTAGCTCTGTAAACCATTTGTTTCATAGACCATCTGATAACATTCACCACAACTGAACTGTTAAACATCACAACATCTCATATTGAGAGCATTGATATCAAAATACTTGATTCATTGAACATTGTATCCTTAGGGTTTCATTTACCCCATTCACTTATCACATGGCTCTCATAAGGATTTCATGCGACATAAACATTCACTGAATAAAGACTACTATCAACAAATCATATAAAATCAATATATGTATGAAACCTTGGAACTGAGCTGAATTTGGGTTTCCATGCCATTCACTGAGATAACATGCATAAAAAATAAAATTGAATAAATAAAGTCTATAATGTCAAGAAAATCCGTTCAAATGGATTTCACGATATCTATTCGCAAATATCCAACATTGCTCGCATCTCAGGTATCACCCTCTTTACTGAGATATCAAAAAAACACTATTCACCTTAAATGAAATCTAATATAGTATCTGACATATATGTTCTATGAATTCAGATAAACAATCATTCATAACCAAGGGAATCTAGATAAACAAATTTCTCTATTTAATTATACAACAATTTCAGTCATAGACAAATTCCCTATATTTCAGTTTACTTTTATAAGCTCTATGAATACTTAGGGAATACTCATTAGGATGTATTGTATACATTTATAATATGATTTTATCATCTGAACTTCATCCAAATAGAGGAAGAATCTGTTTCATATCATTATGCAACAACTTAGATCAAACACACAATTCAGGGTTTGTAGTCGCATACTAAGCAATTAAAGATTATGGATAATTTAACCAATTTTCGGGCAATATACTGTTTAAAGGAAGTTCCCACTCACCCTAAGGTGTGAAAACACCTTACAAATGTAGTTCATCCCTGAAAATCTCGATCTCATATCAAATCCCTAGCAATTCACCCGATTCTTCTTCCTTTCAACTCGGAAACCCTAGAAATGAGGGATTATGAAGAAAGAGTGAGAAAAGGGGAAGTTTTGACACCATTTCAGATCAAATCAGAGGAGGGACGGAATCTTGACATGTGAGAGAAGATTCACCATGAAAGGCTATGCAAAGAAGCTAAACTTACTTGATTTCATCATATCTCGGACAGAGAAACCCTAGATCACTAATTCTACCACTTTCTCCTCTCAAACCTTAACTCTCCCTCTCTCTCTAGGATTTTGTTTCTCTATATTGAATCACGAATTATGAGAGCTCCTTGTGTGTTAGGTTGACCATATAGAGCAATTGAGCTTCTTGGGTCAATTGAACATTGACCCCTCACTATTCTTTCTCTTATTTCAGCTGAATTTTCTGTCATAAAAATATTACTGTACTTCATCTACTGATAATGTCTAAATCCATCCAAAAATTATGAAAATTTACATGTTATTTATGATTGAGTTTCAGATATCCAGTAAAAATTTCAGATCATTTGGACTTACCAATAAATAACTAAAAATAAACACTACACTACTAAAAAGCACTCTGTCAACATTTTGGTCGAGGTATAGTTTGACCAAGAATCACTTTGAAAGAACACTCAAATATTCTGAAATTTTTCTCCAATATGTATGATTGAGTTATCCATATCATATCCAAAATTCAATTAAATACAAAATTTGTAGCAAATATGAAAAATCGTTTACCACACTACTATCCTGATCAAATTCCATATTCATGTACTATCAAACTCCTAATTTTTTCCGATTAGGGTTTACATTTCTCAAACCCTAATTCTTCAAACTAAAATCATAGTTAGAGTTTCTTCTTAGATTTGAAACATCACAATTGATCTACTATCATTAATCTAGTCTAAACAATGTTCAATCTAATCAAGCATGTAATCATTCAGGTAAACCCTAGTTTACCAATTAAGCACAAATGTGGTCATTACAATTCTCACCTTCTTAAAAAGTTTCATCCCCGAAACATAAATACACAAACAAAGTATATTCAAAGTTTATTTGAAGCTTCTGGAATCTTACATGTCATTACATTCTTGTATTTTATACTTGAATGTAGTTTTAAATGTTAAGTCCTTTATTTCTTTTCTAATCACAACATGTTAAAAAATTGATCAATGATAACAAACAAATAATCTATGCCACAATCAATCATAGCAGAGAGAGAGAGAAACAACCATTTCAATATTTTTTATACTCTTGAGGTGTTACCTCAACATTGATAATCTGATCCAACTATCTCAATTCATACGGCTCAATATGTACTATTGTTATGTATTACCTATAAGTCACAAAAGAGAGTTCACCATGTTCTTTTGAATTTTACTATTGTGCTACTCAAATAGTAAAACAGTATTGAGTTGGAAGACTAGATTCAACAACATTTGTACAATACTACTCACGCAATCCCCATTGCATCATGGATTCATAAGGTGAAGCATTACCATCACATTCCATATTATTCTCAAGTATGAACCCACACATAATTCAAGGTGTAACCATCGGGTTATAGCATACTAGGGTTTCAACAACAGTAACAAAGTACTCCATGATTGTATTAGTCATTGAAGGACTATTCATACCCAATTACCATCACTTAATTATATTAAAGCTAGGTATAACAAGCTATACCTCATTAGGGTTACATATCAATACAATAGGGTTATCATCCCTTCTATTCATATGAGTGAATAGGTAAGACTACCTTATTCAGGGTAACCCTTCATTTGTTCCATCATTATTCAACCCATATCACCATACTACAATTTTACAATATTAAGATGGATTACTGGTATGAATGACTACAACTATCAGACACCTTTAATTAACATATTTCTTGCACATGTACACTGAAATCATACGTAGAACCAATTTACATCCCTTAATATGCCTTCAACAAATTATACTTATAAAAACAAATTCACATATTACTAAAAGCTATTGTTTTCTCTTATCTCTCTCCTCATTCATTACTACTTACTTTTTGCTACTTATCCTTCTCATTTTAATCATGTAGATTAAACATTCCTAAAAGTGAAACATACAAGGTACACATAGATTATTCATCATTCTTGCTATCACTGCAAGAACTTATTTTATATCACACTTCACTCATATTGTATTTCTCCTTTTGTTCAAAACACACTTGTTACATTTGAAATTTATATCTTACTCTTTACTCTGAATCATTTCCATATTGTTTATCTACCTTTCAGATTAGCTATCTTTAAACCTTGGTTTACTATCAGTGCTAGTTTACTTCTCATAGTGGAAATCTCATGATCTTGTTTTATAGAGATGCTAGTATTCAAGGTCAAATCACTATTGACATCCCTTGAACTATTACAACTCTAAACATTCTAGGGTTTGGTCCTTATCACAAGCATGACGTTATTGTGATGTGACTTTTCTCCCTTAATTTGAAATTCAAACTTTGGATCTCCCAAGTTTTACTAAGGTCTTTCTTATCTTATCAATTGAATTTTCTTTCTCTTACTTGACCTATTTAGATAGATTATATTCTCAATTAACCTACTAGGGTTTCATCATCATATTGTGTGTCATTATTACATTCACTAGATGTCTCTACCACAGTGGTTATGCATCATATATGATTCATTTTCTTATCACTTCATTCCCACATTGCTCTCATTAAGGAAGATATGAAAGAGAAGATGATTTTGAGACTTAGAATTCTTATCTTCAAACATTCAATAATACATTTGTCATATGTAGGTTTAATTAATTATCAACAAGGATACTTGACTAATGAGTACTTTCTTAAATCTTGCAACCTCTTTCTTTTATAATCTATATTACTCCATTATGTTTCAAACCCTTCTTTACTTTCCATAATCCCCTTACCATATACTACTATTCCACATGTCATCTTTAACTTCTAGTTTTCTCTTATGATCGTGTTGCTTCTTTTATGTGTATGATCAAGTATACCATGCACATATATTTCCTTTTATCCTTCTACTAATGTGAAGTTGAAATTCTAAATCAATAATCTCTCTACTAGTTTCAACTCATGTTTAATACATTACATATCCTTCATTTTAAATCAAACGACTCATGCATGGGTGAAACATAGTTTCTCTTTCAATCAAGTTTTTCCTTTCTGAATATAGTCTACCTTTGTATGACTTATTCATTTATTCAGATACACTTTTGTTCTTCTTTTAGAAACTAGTTTGTTGTTCTATAGAGACTTAGAATCCAAAGGTAGTAAGAATGAATGTATTAAACTTATTAATAAATGTATACATTCCATGCTCTCAATTATATCATAACCCTCATTCCTTAATCAAGCTCATTATTTCCAACATTTCTCTTTGTTTCAACTAAGTTTCTTATCCTAGTTTTATAATTTACATGCTCATCTAGTTTTCTTCACTTTAACTCTCCTGAAGACTCTTCACTTCTATGTACTTATTGTATACTTAGCTCTTTTCTTCTATTTTCCCTTTGCTTTGGAGTACATAAAAACATTGTACTCGGTTATATAATCCATTCCTCATGATTGATTCTTACTATCTTTGCCCCTTACATACTTTTCTCATATCTTTTCCATATTTCATATTTAGAGTTCATATAATAGTAATAATTAAATTGAATCTGAACCTTATGTCGTGTTCCTTTATTCCAAATTAAGGGTTTCTCATATGAGGCCCCAAAGTTGGATCTCAGATATCAGTTCCAACCGATTCTTAGTTATCCCAATCTTTCCCTTATACTTCAAAATCTTAGAGTATATACATTCATACTAGAATTGGGATCTAATCTATCCAGAATTTACTCTTGTTATGTTACTAATAGGAGTCATTAGATCCCAGTAATGCATCCTGCCAGCCGGACCAGGCCGAACCTGCAGTCCTGAAGCCAAGAGCTACTCAGGATTACTCAACTCCTATTCAAATTAAATGTGTGGAAGAAAACTTATCCACTTAGGAAAGCTCATTCAAAGATCATTTCTAGTCTACTTGATACAAAGAATGTAATCAATAAATGCTACAACTACATAGTGTACAACAAATCTTAAATACCCATATATATTTCAAAATAGTGAATATCTGAATTCAAACATATAAGAGCTTTTCTATTCATCTTCAATAAAACAACAATATGAAATGAAAGTTCTATCTCATTTTATATTTATGCTCTTAATTCATGTTACTTATCTTATTTCTAACCCTAATATTTCTAGGGTTCCTCTCCAGACCATCCTTCCATTGTATACCTGGCCAGGGTTTACATGAAAGAATAGACAGAGTAGCTTGATACTGGTGGATCCAAGTACTCAGATACCGGTCAAGGATATCCAAATAATCAAATCCCCAGAGCTAACATCATAACATCTCCTATCTGCCACACTTATGACTCTAACTTACTAACTTAATGGTCCCTGACAACTCAGCCTAATCTCTGATACAAAGTTGTTACATCCCGATCTAACAATTACCATTAATCATGAGATTAGGGCATAAATTGAGGGTTTAACGTAATACAAGGATTTCCCTTAACTTTTTCTTCTTTTTCGAACTCTTTGTTTACTCGCATTGAACCACATAAACTAACTTTATAAGGGAATCTAAACATTGATCTCTATAATCCGATTTTAACAGAAAAAATGCATGTATGAACATTCATTATGTTTCTCATACTTTTATGCAGATAAGACTTGCTGATTCACATATATAGCTAACAGAGGAATAATGTTATACATCATCATTTACAACTCTCTCTTATTTCTTTACAAGGACCTAGAGTGACAAGGACCGACTGAACTTAACTATACTTAGACTTAACTCGTATGGAAGATCTACTTTGATGCAATGACCTTTTTCAAGTCCATGTGATATCCCTAAAAAATGTGAGTAGAGGGGTGAGCCTACTCGCTCAGTGAATGAGTACTTCAAAGAAATAGTGTAAAGCACTGATATAATTATAGATATACTTTTGAGCAAATGATATCAATTATAACAGCAGTAAGCTTTAAAGAGATTGATCATTGACAATCATAAATATGGCAGGATACTCTAGATATCAACAAGAGCAAATCAATATATGAGCATGCTTGATTAATTTCAAAGAGAACTAATAATTCAGAAACATACAAAGAATAATTGTTGGGAAACTGTACTCGAATCTTTCTTAGCCTTTCTTACTTATAACAAACTCTTTAAAACTTATATTATCATATTTTATCTTATGCCCTGATCATATGCAGTGTACTCTACATATGAAGAATCGTAACGAAATACGATCTCACCATACAAGACTTAGCTAAGACACCCGGGTTTCTAAGCCTGACAACATCACTGGTCTGCAATAGGAAAATGGCTCTATGGCCACGACACACCTATGGGCCGTAAAAACTGGACTCCTCCTCTAACCTGAGCACACAGGCAGAGAGTCAAGCCACCTATTGGCTTTTTTGTACTCTAGTGCCACCAGGACCTCTGGTTGATGTTGGACACTACATGTTGTATATTAAGGAGACTTCCACTAGGGCTTCGTCCCCCGTACCACCTGTTAGTACGTTCCGACCCCCATATACTGGACACTGCTAGGGTTAGGTCATTTCATCCCTACAACACATACCTCTCATAGGGAATCTACGGTGTTAAGGGCATCTACATGTCTAATTCAATATTTACATTCAAAATTCAATCATCACATTACATATCTTAGTTTAGCTCTGTAAACCATTCGTTTCATAGACCATCTGATAACATTCACCACAACTAAACTGTTAAACATCACCACATCTCATACTGAGAATACTGATATCAAAATACTTGATTCATTGAACATCCTATCCTTAGGGTTTCATTTACCCCATTCACTTATCACATGGCTCTCATAAGGATTTCATGCGACATAAACATTCACTGAATAAAGACTACTATCAAAAAATCATATAAAATCAATATATGTATGAAACGTTGGAACTGAGCTGAATTTGGGTTTCCATGCCATTCACTGAGATAACGTGCATCAAAAATAAAATTGAATATATAAAGTCTATCATGTCAAGAAAATCCGTTCAAATGGATTTCACGATATCTATTCGCAAATATCCAACTTTCCTCGCATCTCAGGTTTCACCCTCTTTACTGAGATATCAAACAAACACTATTCACCTTAAATGAAATCCAATATAGTATCTGACATATATGTACTATGAATTTAGATAAACAATCATTCATAACCTAGGGAATCTAGATAAATAAATTTCTCTATTTAATTATACAACAATTTCAGTCGTAGACAAATTCCCTATACATTTATAATATGATTTTATCATCTGAACTTCATCCAAATAGAGGGAGAATCCGTTTCATATCATTTTGCAACAACTTAGATCAAACACACAATTCAGGGATTGTAGTCACATACTAAGCAATTAAAGATTATGGATAATTTAACCAATTTTCGTGCAATATACTGTTTAAAGGAAGTTACAACTCACCCTAAGGTGTGAAAACACCTTAAAAATGTAGTTCATCCCTAAAAATCTCGATCTCATATCAAATCCCTAGCAATTTACCCGATTCTTCTTCCTTTCAACTCAGAAACCCTAGAAATGAGGGATTATGAAGAAAGAGTGAGAAAAGGGGAAGTTTTGACACCATTTTCAGATCAAATCAGAGGAGGGACGGAATCTTGACATGTGAGAGAAGATTCACCATGAAAGGCTATGCAAAGAAGCTAAACTTACTTGATTTCATCATATCTCAGATAGAGAAACCCTAGATCAGCAATTCCACCACTTTCTCCTCTCAAACCCTAACTCTCCCTCTCTCTCTAGGATTTTGTTTCTCTAGATTGAATCACGAATTATGAGAGCTCCTTGTGTGTTAGGTTGACCATATAGAGCAATAATTGAGCTGCTTGGGTCAATTGAACATTGACCCCTCACTATACTTTCTCTTATTTCAGCTGAATTTTTTGTCATAAAAATATTACTGTAATTCATCTACTGATAAGGTCTAAATGCATCCAAAAATTATGAAAATTTTACATGTTATTTATGATTGAGTTTCAGATATCTATTTAAAATTTCAGATCATTTGGAGTTACCAATAAATAACTAAAAATAAACACTACACTACTGAAAAGCACTCTGTCAACATTTTGGTCGAAGTATAGTTCGACCAAGAATCACATTCAAATAACACTCAAATATTCTTAAATTTTTCTCCAATATGCATGATTGAGTTATCCATATCATATCCAAAATTAAATTAAATACAAAATTTTTAGAATATATGAAAAATCATTTACCACACTACTATCCTGATCAAATTCCATATTCATGTACTATCAAACTCCTAATTTTTGCCAATTAGGGTTTACATTTCTCAAACCCTAATTCTTCAAACTAAAATCATAGTTAGAGGTTGTTATCAGGTTTGAAACATCACAATTGATCTACTATCATTAATCAAGTCTAAATGAAGTTCAATCTAATCAAGCATGTAATCATTCAGGTAAACCCTAGTTTACCAATTAAGCACAAATGTGGTCATTACAATTCTCACCTTCTTAAAAAGTTTCATCCCCGAAACATAAATACACAAACAAAGTATATTCAAAGTTTATTTGAAGCTTATGAAATCTTGCATGTCATTACATTCTTGTATTTTATACTTGAATGTAGTTTTAAATGTTAAGTCCTTTATTTCTTTTCTAATCACAACATGTTAAAACAATTCTCAATGATAACAAACAAATTATCTATGCCACAATCAATCATAGAAGAGAGAGAGAGAGAAACAACCATTTCAATATTTTTTATACTCTTGAGGTGTTACCTCAACATTGATAATCTGATCCAACTATCTCAATTCATACGACTCAATATGTACTATTGTTATGTATTACCTCTAAGTCACAAAAGAGAGTTCACCATGTTCTTTTGAATTTTACTATTGTTCTACTCAAATAGCAAAATAGTATTGAGTTGGAAGACTAGATTCAACAACAATTGCACAATACTACTCACGCAATCCGCATTGCATCATGTATGCATAAGGTGAAGCATTACCATCACATTCCATATTATTCTCAAGTATGAACCCACACATAATTCAAGGTGTAACCATCGGGTTATAGCATACTAGGGTTTCAACAACAGTAATAAAGTACTCCATGATTGTATTAGTCATTGAAGGACTATTCATACCCAATTACCATCACTTAATGATATTAAAGCTAGTTATAACAAGCTATACCTCATTAGGGTTACATATCAATACAATATGGTTATCATCCCTTCTATTCATATGAGTGAATAGGTAAGACTACCTTATTCAGGGTAACCCTTCATTTGTTCCATCATTATTCAACCCATATCACCATACTACAATTGTACAATACTAAGATGGATTACTGGTATGAATGACTGCAACTATCAGACACCTTTAATTAACATCTTTCTTGCACATGTACATTGAAATCATACGTAGAACCAATTTACATCCCTTAATATGCCTTCAACAAATTATACTTCTAAAACAAATTCACATATTACTAAAAGCCATTGTTTTCTCTTATCTCTTTCCTCATTCACTACTACTTACTTTGTGCTACTTATCCTTCTCATTCTAATTATGTAGATTAAACATTCCTAGAATTGAAACATAGAAGGTACAAATATATTATTCATCATTCTTGCTATCACTGCAATAATTTATCTCATATCACACTTCACTCATATTTTATTTCTCCTTTTGTTCAAAACACACTTGTTACATTTCAAATTTATATCTTACTCTTTACTCCGAACCATTTCCATATTGTTTATCTACCTTTTAGATTAGATATTTTTTAAACCATGGATTACTGTCGGTGCTAGTTTACTTCTCATAGTGCAAATCTCATGATCTTGTTTTATAGAGATGCTAGTATTCAAGGTCAAATCACTATTGACATCCCTTGAACTATTACAACTCTAAACATTCTAGGGTTTGGTCCTTATCAGAAGCATGACGTTATTGTGATGTGACTTTTCTCCCTTAATTTGAAATTCAAACTTTGGATCTCAAAAGTTTTACTAAGGTCTTTCTTATCTTATCAATTGAATTTTCTTTCTCTTACTTGACCTATTCAGATAGATTACATTCTCAATTACCCTGCTAGGGTTTCATTATCATATTGTGTGTCATTATTACATTCACTAGATGTCTCTACCATGATGGTTATACATCATATATGATTCATTTTCTTATCACTTCATTCCCACATTGCTCTCATTAAGGAAGATATGAAAGAGAAGATGTTTTTGAGACTTAGAATTCTTATCTTCAAACATTCAATAATACATTTGTCATATGTAGGTTTAATTAATTATCAACAAGGATACTTGACTAATTAGCACTTTTTTGAATCTCACAACCTCTTTCTTTTATAATCAATATTACTCCATTATGTTTCAAACCCTTCTTTACTTTCCATAATCCCCTTACCATATATTACTATTCCACATGTCATCTTTAACTTCTAGTTTTCTCTTATGATCATGTTGCTTCTTTTATGTGTATGATCAAGTATACCATGTTACATATATTTCCTTTTATCCTTCTACTAATGTGATGTTGAAATTCTAAATCAATAATCTCTCTACTAGTTTCAACTCATGTTTAATACATTACATATCCTTCATTTTAAATCAAACGGCTCATGTGTAAAGAAGTGAAATCAATCCACTTCTCTACTAATAACAATGGTAAACAATATCCAATTTATATAGAAGCGGAAGATAAAATTTTAACTATATTAAATTTAAATAAAGTGTACATAAAAATTCTCCCAATATGGGCGTACATGCTTTATACAAAAAGAGGATCTAAGTAGAGGGAAACTCTAGACTACTCCGCTTTTGTCTCCAAGCAATATATCCATCAGCTAGTCCATGCCAAAGCTACGATCTTCATGCCATATCCATCACCTTACTCCACATCTGGGTGGTTGGGAAAACACTCAACAGGAGGGAAGGAAAAAAAAGTATGTGTCACTAACTATTCTAATATGGAAAGATAAGAAAAGCATGTAAAAGTAGGCTAGGGGTCATCATAAGATGAAGATATCAAGAGAATGGGGCCATATATATAAAAGAATATTTCAATAGATGCTTGCCATAAACAATATATAACCAATGATTTGCATGTATGATTAATATGGACTATCTTAACTATGTAGGGTTGAGGCACCTACCGGACCTTCAACCAAAAGGGTGAGGGGAGAGTAACACATTCCCAGTCACCTACACACATTTTGTGTGTGGGGGAGAGTAACACATTCCCTAGGGGAGAAATAACACATTCCCCAACTATGGGTGGTTGTACATACAAGTACCACTACACTAGTTATTTAGTCTAATAAAATCAACATGCTAGAAAAAGAGTTAGGGCAAGATTAATCAAAAGATTTATACAACATGGCAGTGGGGTATAAAAACCCAAACAAGATAGTTCTATAACTAATTTTGAGGCATAGACAAATTAAGTTTCAAGAATCATGAATTAGGTCAAATTAAGCCTCATTAGGGAATATGGGTATTTGTATAAAAATTTTCCAACTGAAGGGTAGTTGCACATAAAAAACACATACCTTATCCTCAAGAGTTCTAGAAACCACTTTCCAACCCTTCACACAAAATCAGAACCCACTTTCCCTAAATCATCATTAGGTTTATGGATTAGAACTAAGTATACCCATTAAAGATTGAAAACCCTAATATTACTAACTTTTTACGCAAACCATCGAATTGGACTATGAAAACATCACCATCATCTTAGTTAGGATTTTGTGATCAAAATGACATATAGTATTGTATATTTTTAAGTTACTGACTTTTTAAAGTATTTTCCATATTTATTAGTTGATTAAATCAACTCGAAAAATACATATTCGAAAAATTCAAAATAAGGTTTCAAATTTATTTTTATTAGATATCTTACATTCTCTTGATTCCAAAACATATTTCATTTCTATTTTTCGACCAACGAGTAAAAAGATACGATTTTTCTAAGATTGACCAATCGAAAACTTCCACGTGGCAAAGCATGAGGGAGAGGAGGCGTACCAGTGACTTGGCCCAACCACGGGGTGCCAAGTCAGCGGTGCTTGCCAACACACCTGCACCCCCAGCAAGGAAAAACAAGAGCAGAAGGATGAGATTATCCTCGGCCGAGAAAAACAAACAAAAGCAGAGATGAGGGCAAAATCGTAAAACCACAGAATGTCTTCTTCTTCCTCATACTCTCGCTCTACGAGAACCGAGAAAGCAGGTGCTTGCTAGGATTTTGGGCGAAACCAAAATACACATCCAAATTCAAAGTTCAGATATGAAAAAGAAAGAGCAAGACGATGCGAACTCGAAGGCACCTGTTATTTTGCTGGAGACGAAGAGATGAGGGAGCAAAGGGCGCCGCAAGGTCAAGAGCCTACGACGGCTAGATGATGGTCCAAACGTCCACGAAACTTGAAATTAACAGCGTGGTTGAGTTGAAAAGGTGCCAGCGCATGTATGGGTATGGGTATATATAAGCAAGGAGACGTGGGTTAGGGTTTTCATAATGGGCTGTCGAAACTTGGGGAGCAAGCTTTGGGGTTTCTCAAATCTTCGTCAAAACGCAAAACGTTTGGAATATGATGATGCGGAATCTTGCGAGGAACTCTTAGAGTCAAAAATCATCGAATTCCATCGAGTATATCTCGAGATATATGGATTCGAAACTTGGAAAACAAGGAACCTGTTGCCCAAAACGGACCAAGGAAGAAGACAGATCGCAGACTCTCAGATTGAGATCCAACGACCGAGATTAAGCGCCAAATTACAGTTGTATATTTGATTCCTATTCAAATTCGAATAAAGTGATTTAATATTTTCTCTCTCCTCATTTGGAGGCCCAAACGTTATCCAAAAATTACCAAATTGTATATTCTGACTTATTTTGACGCGTAGAATCCAAATATAGAGTTGGTTTTGCCTATTGAGAATGTTTAATTAGTTAAATAATTCAAAACTTGTTTTCCTTTTCCTCATTTATTTATGACATTAGGATTATCCAAAAATTACAAAACTTCACCCATAACTCATATTAAGTATGTTAGATGCGAATTTGGTATTATTTGTATTTGTTTAAGTCGTTTTTTATTTTAAATAATGATTTGAAAGTTTTGTACACTTTCTCTCTCCTTAATTTATCTTCTCAACAAATATTTTCCAAATTGATTCATAATTCATACAAAAGTCTATTTTAATATGTAGAACACGAATTTGGCAAAAATATATTTTTTGAAGACTTTTATTATTTTATTTAATTCATTTAAATTTTATCACTTATTTATCCTTTTAATTTATTAGAGGCATCTAGAAACTTCCTAAAAATATGAAAATTGGTATAAAAGTAATAATAAACGTTAGGAACACGTTTTTGGCATGAATTATTTTTTTTCAACATATATATAATATTTTTGGCCTTTAAATCATTTTCTCTCTCCAGAGTAAAATAAAATATTAAACATTGACCAAATTAAATGCAAATTTGCCCAAAGGCTTATTTTTATGTTTAGATTAGGAATATGGAGTTATTTTTATAATTTGAGGGCATTAAATATTTTATCTCTCTTTCTTGGCTTATTTCCCATTATCTTGTATTATATATTTATTTATTATCCAAATTAGATGATACTTGGCCATTAAGTAACTTTTAAGTCAAGAAAACGAAATTGATATATTTATTATCAAAATTATCTTCTTGGGTTTCTATTTAGTATTTTTGGAACAATATATTCCTCATTATCTTCATTTATCCAAAATATTCCATATTATCCCCAATTATTACATTTATCATCTCCTTTATGTATATTTCGAGATTTCCTTTCTTTTTCATATTCTAAAAAGCACTAGAAAGTTATAGGATGAAATATTTTATTATCTTTATTACTTAAGTGGATATTTTGCATATTAAACCCATTTCTAATCTTTCACTGAGGTATTTGTGCATAAACCCAAATATTAGAATAAAAGGTGAACAAATGTTCATTAAACCATCATATTGTCCAAAAAATAAATAAAAATGCCAAAGAGGATAGAAATGAAAGGAAAAGATGGAAAAGAGGATCAAAAAGGTAAAAAGTCTAGAATTCAGTATGTTACATCACTCCACCCCTTCAAGAGGATTTCGTCCTCGAAATCACTAGCAATTAGGGAAGGGTGAGTGTGCATCCTCACATCTTAAAACTTCAGGTTGTTCCCCCAACCATAAAACTTCCACCATAGCTTATACTTCAACTACACATAAGGGTTTAGAAACTTCACATAAGTTCAACATAGGTTGGGTTCTCAAGGATCACCTAGGGTCCATTATTAAGATATTCTTTTTAAGAGATTTAACTTTATTTACATTTTGACTTATTAACATTATATTCATTATGATAACACATTATCATTATTATTTTAATTATGTCATGTCACATTCACTTAGTTGCCAAAAAGAATTATATTTCATTATTATGCACAATTAGAGGTTACTCAATTATCTCAAAATTCATTATTATATTTGATCATTGTCCTTAATAATTCGGATTTGTACTTCCTTATCCTCATATTATCACTTTATTAATTATAACAAATTATTTTTCATGAAATAAGATATTCTATTCAATTCGTGGTTAAGCATATAATTATTTCAATTAATGTCACATTAGTTACTTATATTCATATTAAACATGTTCACATTGTCACATTATCTTTATTGCTCACATTAATGTCATCATTAATCATCTCTCATATTTATTCCTTTATATTATTGATTTTGCACATTTATGTGAATTCCAATCATCTCATTATCATATTGAAGCCATTACATGTATTTTAATGATCAAGGCGGAACATATGTCATATTAATGATTTGATTCACATTAAGTGACTAATAACATGTATATTAGTTAACAAGGTAACATGTGTTTTATATTAATGACTTGATTAATAAGTGGTTAGATGATTATATATACATCATTTATGCGTATCAAGGTATGTTAACTGATTATGGTTCTTAACATCATTAATGTATCATGAAAGGAATTAAAGATGTAAAGATTAGGGTTAGATATTACAACTTAGGGTTTAGGTCAACATGACCATTATATTGCACTTATTCATTTCTTGGCATGCATTAAGTTATGAATTATAACCTTACTCATCATATCATTAGAGTTTATTGGTTCATGACATTATTAACATCTTACTTATTGACAATTAGCATTGATATTCATATTATGTGCCTTGGATGTTCATTAGGGTTCAAGCACATGCATTATTCCTTAAATGATAATTATATGTTCATTAATATATAAACAAGCACGTTAGGGTTACAACTATATCTTGTTTGGTCAAAACCAAAGATCCAAGCACACTAACCACCTAAGTATGAGGTTAGGGTTTCTAAAGATAGATTAGATAGACTTGAAGATGTTATAGGGTTCCATCCCCCTCAATAGGATTTCGTCCACAAAATCTAACCACTCAAACATCATCAACTAACCATAATCCACCCCTTAAAGGGTTTAACCTACTACACTAGGGTTAAAGGATAAGTCTAACTAAACCATTATCAAGATCCATCATGCTTCCAATGCTCACTCTGATATCTTTACAAACACCCAAACTCTAAGGTCTAGGTTCTAGGGATAAAAGGAAACTATCTTGGTATCCATCCTCAAACAAATCATCATACATATGAAACTTAGGGTTCTCAAAGATATCCAACATATATGTCTAAGGTTACTATTGCCAAAAAGCAAACTATTTTGGGAAATTCGTATCAGCATAGGCCAGGCCGGTATCATATGGGCACGAGAGTCCTCGTATACCAAGCTAGTGGTGCGGAGGAAAATTTTGCCAGCCCCCGGAACCCTGATCCATTCTAGACACCTTTGCTTCAACTTAATGCTCTAATAGTTGCCTAAAGGCAAACTTAAACGACATTAAGTTATGCATGTTTTAGTTATAAGTATTTTAGGGTTCTATTCATCAAGGTTCTACTGTGGAACTATTGGTTCCTAAGTCAACCTATCATCAAGGAAGATCAAATCTAGGCAAACATGTCACTTTATGGAAACTATGAAAGTCTAGGGTCCTAATTAGGGAGACAAACTAAAATAGTTAAAGATCCGACTACCATTGGCTCTGATACCATGTTGTAAAGAAGTGAAATCAATCATCTTCTCTACTAATAATAATGGTAAATAATATCCAATTTATATAGCAGTGAAAGATAAAATTTTAACTATATACAATTTAAATAAAGTGTACATAAAAATTCTTCCAATATGGGCGTACATGCTTTATACAAAAAGAGGATCTAAGTAGAGGGAAACTCTAGACTACTTCACTTTTGTCTCCAAGCAACATATCCATCAGCTAGTCCATGCCAAAGCTACGATCTTCATGCCATATCCATCACCTTAGTCCACATCTGGGTGGTTGGGAAACCACCCAACAAGAGGGAAGGAAAATAAAAGTATGTGTCACTAACTATTCTAATATGGAAAGATAAGAAAAGCATGTAAAAGTAGGCTAGGGGTCATCATAAGATGAAGATATCAAGAGAATGAGGCCATATATATAAAAGAATATTTCAATAGATGCTTGCCATAAACAATATATAACCAATGATTTGCATGTATGATTAATATTGACTATCTTAACTATGTAGGGTTGAGGCACCTACCAGACCTTCAACCAAAAAGGGTGAGGGGAGAGTAACAATTCCCAGTCACCTACACACATTTTGTGTGTGGAGGAGAGTAACACATTCCCCAGGGGAGAAATAACACATTTCCCAACTATGGGTGGTTGTACATATAAGTACCACTACACTAGTTATTTAGTCTAATAAAATCAACATGCTAGAAAAAGAGTTATGGCAAGATTAATCAAAAGATTTATACAACATGGAAGTGGGGTATAAAAACCCAAACAAGATAGTTCTATAACTGATTTTGAGGCATAAACAAATTAAGTTTCAAGAATCATGAATTAGGTCAAATTAAGCCTCATTAGGGAATATGGGTATTTGTATAAAATTTTCCCAACTGAAGGGTAGTTGCACATACAAAACACATACCTTAGCCTCAAGAGTTCTAGAAACCACTTTCCAACCCTTCACACAAAATCAGAACCCACTTTCCCTAAATCATCATTAGGTTTATGGATTAGAACTAAGTATACCCATTAAAGATTGAAAACCCTAATATTACTATTTTTTTACGCAAACCATCGAATTGGACTCTGAAAACATCACCATCGTCTTAGTTAGGATTTTTTGATCAAAATGACATATAGTATTGTATATTTTTAAGTTACTGACTTTTTAGAGTATTTTCCATATTTATTAGTTAATTAAATCAACTCGAAAAATACATATTCGAAAAATTCATAATAAGGCATCAAATTTATTTTTATTAGATAGCTTACATTCTCTTGATTCCAAAACATATTTGATTTCTATTTTTCGACCAACGAGTAAAAAGATACGATTTTTCTAAGATTGACCAATCGAAAACTTCCACGTAGGCAAAGCATGAGGGAGAGGAGGCGGACCAGTGACTTGGCCCAACCACGGGGTGCCAAGTCAGCGGTGCTTGCCAACACACCCGCACCCCCAGCAAGGAAAAACAAGAGCAGAAGGACGGGATTATCCTCGACCAAGAAAAACAAACAAAAGCAGAGATGATGGCAAAATCGTAAAACCACAGAATGTCTTCTTCTTCCTCGTACTCTCGCTCCACGAGAACTGAGCACGCAGGTGCTTGCTAGGATTTTGGGCGAAACCAAAATACACATCCAAATTCAAAGTTCAGATTTGAAAAAGAAAGAGCAAGACGATGTGAACTCGAAGGCACATGTTATTTTGCTGGAGACGAAGAGATGAGGGAGCAAAGGGTGCCGCAAGGTCAGGAGCCTACGGCGGCTAGATGATGGTCCAAACGTCCACGAAACTTGAAATTAACAGCGTGGTTGAGTTGAAAAGGTGCCGGCGCACGTATGGGTATGGGTATATATAAGCAAGGAGACGTGGTTAGGGTTTTCATAGTGGGCTGTCGAAACTTGAGGAGCAAGCTTTGGGGGTTTCTCGAATCTTCGTCAAAACGCAAAACTTTTGGAATATGATGATGCATAATCTTGCGAGGAACTCTTAGAGCCAAAAATCATCGAATTCCATCGAGTATATCTCGAGATATATGGATTTGAAACTTGGAAAACAAGGAACCTGTTGCCCAAAATGGACCGAGGAAGAAGACAGATCGCGGACTCTCAGATTGAGATCCAACGGCCGAGATTAATCGCCAAATTACAGTTGTATATTTGATTCCTATTCAAATTCGAATAAAGTGATTTAATGCTTTTCTCTCTCCTCATTTGGAGGCCCAAACGTTATCCAAAAATTACCAAATTGTATATTCTGACTTATTTTGATGCGTAGAATCCAAATATGGAGTTAGTTTTGCTTTTTGAGAATGTTTAATTGGTTAAATAATTCAAAACTTATTTTCTCATTCCTCATTTATTTATGACATTAGGATTATCCAAAAATTACAAAACTTCACCCATAACTCATATTAAGTATGTTAGACACGAATTTGGTATTATTTCTATTTGGTTAAGTCGTTTGTTATTTTAAATAATGATTTGAAAGTTTTGTACACTTTCTCTCTCCTTAATTTATCTTCTCAACAAATATTTTCCAAATTTATTCATAATTCATCCAAAAGTCTATTTTAATATGTAGAACATGAATTTGGCATTAATATATTTTTTTGAAGACTTTTATTATTTTATTTAATTCATTTAAATTTTATCACTTATTTAGCCTTTTAATTTATTAGAGGCATCTAGAAACTTCTTAAAAATATGAAAATTGGTATACAAGTAATAATAAACGTTAGAAACACGTTTTTGGCATGAATTAGTTTTTTCAACATACATATAATATTTTTGGTCTTTAATCATTTTCTCTCTCCAGATTAAAATCAAATATTAAACATTGACCAAATTAAATGCAAATTTGCCCAAAGGCTTATTTTTATGTTTAGATTAGGAATTTGGAGTTATTTTTATAATTTGAGGGCATTAAATATTTTATCTCTCTTTCTTGGCTTATTTCCCATTATCTTGTATTATATATTTATTTATTATCCAAATTAGATGATACTTGGCCATTAAGTAACTTTTAAGTCAAGAAAACGAAATTGATATATTTATTATCCAAATTATCTTCTTGGATTTCTATTTAGGATTTTTGGAACAATATATTCCTCATTATCTTCTTTTATCCAAAATATTCCATATTATCCCCAATTATTACATTTATCATCTCCTTTATGTATATTTCGAGATTTCCTTTCTTTTTCATATTCTAAAAAGCACTAGAAAGTTCTAGGACGAAATATTTTATTATCTTTATTACTTAAGTGGATATTTTGCATATTAAACCCATTTTTAATCTTTCACTGAGGTATTTGTGCATAAACCCATATATTAGAATAAAAGGTGAACAAATGTTCATTAAACCATCATATTGTCCACAAAATAAATAAAAATGCCAAAGAGGATAGAAATGAAAGGAAAAGATGGAAAAGAGGATAAAAAAGGTAAAAAGTCTAGAATTCAGTATGTTACATCACTCCACCCCTTCAAGAGGATTCCGTCCTCGAAATCACTAGCAATTAGGGAAGGGTGAGTGTGCAACCTCACATCTCAAAACTTCAGGTTGTTCTCCCAACCATAAAAATTCCACCATAGCTTATACTTCAACTACACCTAAGGGTTTAGAAACTTCACATAAGTTCAAGATAGGTTGGGTTCTCAAGGATCACCTAGGGTCCATTATTAAGATATTCTTTTTAAGAGATTTAACTTTATTTACATTTTTGACTTATTATAATTATATTCATTATGATAACACATTATCATTATTATTTTAATTATGTCATGTCACATTCACTTAGTTGCCAAAAAGAATTATATTTCATTATTATGCACAATTAGAGGTTACTCAATTATCTCAAAATTCATTATTATATTTGATCATTGTCCTTAATAATTCGGATTTGTACTTCCTTATCCTCATATTATCACTTTATTAATTATAACAAATTATTTTTCATGAAATAAGATATTCTATTCAATTCGTGGTTAAGCATATAATTATTTCAATTAATGTCACATTAGTTACTTATATTCATATTAAACATGTTCACATTGTCACATTATCTTTATTGCTCACATTAATGTCATCATTAATCATCTCTCATATTTATTCCTTTATATTATTGATTTTGCACATTTATGTGAATTCCAATCATCTCATATTCATATTGAAGCCATTACATGTATTTTAATGATCAAGGTGGAACATATGTCATATTAATGATTTGATTCACATTAAGTGACTAATAACATGTATATTAGTTAACAAGGTAACATGCGTTTTATATTAATGACTTGATTCATAAGTGGTTAGATGATTATATATACATCATTTATGTGTATCAAGGTATGTTAACTGATTATGGTTCTTAACATCATTAGTGTATCATGAAAGGAATTAAAGATGTATAGATTAGGGTTAGATATTACAACTTAGGGTTTAGGTCAACATGACCATTATATTGCACTTATTCATTTCTTGGCATGCATTAAGTTATGAATTATAACCTTACTCATCATATCATTAGAGTTTATTGGTTCATGACATTATTAACATCTTACTTATTGACAATTAGCATTGATATTCATATTATGTGCCTTGGATGTTCATTAGGGTTCAAGCACATGCATTATTCCTTAAATGATAATTATATGTTCATTAATATATAAACAAGCACGTTAGGGTTACAACTATATCTTGTTTGGTCAAAACCAAAGATCCAAGCACACTAACCACCTAAGTATGAGGTTAGGGTTTCTAAAGATAGATTAGATAGACTTGAAGATGTTATAGGGTTCCATCCCCCTAAATAGGATTTCGTCCACAAAATCTAACCACTCAAACATCATCAACTAACCATACTCGACCCCTTAAAGGGTTTGACCTACTATACTAGGGTCAAAGGATAAGTCTAACTAAACCATTATCAAGATCCATCATGCTTCCACTACGCACTCTGATATCTTTCCAAACACCCAAACTCTAAGGTCTAGGTTCTAAGGACAAAAGGAAACTATCTTAGTATCCATCCTCAAACAAATCATCATACATATGAAACTTAGGGTTCTCAAAGATATCCAACATATATGTCTAAGGTTACTATTGCCTAAAAGCAAACTATTTCGGGAAATTCGTATCAGAGTAGGCCAGGCCGGTATCATATGGGCATGGGAGTCCTCGTATACCAAGCTAGTGGCGCGGAGGAAAATTTTGCCAGCCCCCAAAACCCTGATCCGTTCTAGACACCTTTGCTTCAACTTCATGCTCTAATAGTTGCCTAAAGGCAAACTTAAATGACATTAAGTTATTCATGTTTTAGTTATAAGTATTTTAGGGTTTTATTCATCAAGGTTCTACTGTGGAACTATTGGTTCCTAAGTCAACCTATCATCAAGGAATATCAAATCTAGGAAAACATGTCACTTAATGGAAACTATGAAAGTCTAGGGTCCTAATTAGGGAGACAAACTGAAATAGTCAAAGATCCGACTACCATTGGCTCTGATACCATGCTGTAAAGAAGTGAAATCAATCCACTTCTCTACTAATAACAATGGTAAATAATATCCAATTTATATAGCAGCGGAATATAAAATTTTAACTATATTCAATTTAAATAAAGTGTACATAAAAATTCTCTCAGTATGGGCGTACATTCTTTATACAAAAAGAGGATCTAAGTAGAGGGAAACTCTAGACTGCTGCACTTTTGTCTCCAAGCAACATATCCATCAGCTAGTCCATGCCAAAGCTACGATCTTCATGCCATATCCATCACCTTACTCCACATCTGGGTGGTTGGGAAAATACCCAACAAGAGGGAAGGAAAATAAAAGTATGTGTCACTAACTATTATAATATGGCAAGATAAGAAAAGCATGTAAAAGTAGGCTAGGGGTCATCATAAGATGAAGATATCAAGAGAATGAGGCCATATATATAAAAGAATATTTCAATAGATGCTTGCCATAAACAATATATAACCAATGATTTGCATGTATGATTAATATTGACTATCTTAACTATGTAGGGTTGAGGCACCTACCGGACCTTCAACCAAAAGGGTGAGGGGAGAGTAACACATTCCCAGTCACCTACACACATTTTGTGTGTGGGGGAGAGTAACACATTCCCCAGGGGAGAAATAACACATTCCCCAACTATGGGTGGTTGTACATACAAGTACCACTACACTAGTTATTTAGTCTAATAAAATCAACATGCTAGAAAAAGAGTTATGGCAAGATTAATCAAAAGATTTATACAACATGGCAGTGGGGTATAAAAACCCAAACAAGATAGTTCTATAACTGATTTTGAGGAATAAACAAATTAAGTTTCAAGAATCATGAATTAGGTCAAATTAAGCCTCATTAGGGAATATGGATATTTGTATAAAATTTTCCCAACTGAAGGGTACTTGCATATACAAAACACATACCTTAGCCTCAAGAGTTCTAGAAACCACTTTCCAACCCTTCACACGAAATCAGAACCCACTTTCCTTAAATCATCATTAGGTTTATGGATTAGAACTAAGTATACCCATTAAAGATTGAAAACCCTAATATTACTAACTTTTTACGCAAACCATAGAATTGGACTTTGAAAACATCAACATCGTCTTAGTTAGGATTTTCTGATCAAAATGACATATAATATTGTATATTTTTAAGTTACAGACTTTTTAGAGTATTTTCCATATTGATTAGTTAATTAAATCAACTCGAAAAATACATATTCGAAAAATCCAGAATAAGGCATCAAATTTATTTTTATTAGATAGCTTACATTCTCTTGATTCCAAAACATATTTTATTTCTAATTTTCGACCAACGAGTAAAAAGATACGATTTTTCTAAGATTGACCAATCGAAAACTTCCACGTAGGCAAAGAATGAGGGAGAGGAGGCGGACCAGTGACTTGGCCCAACCACGGGGTGCCAAGTCAGCAGTGCTTGCCAACACACCCGCACCCCCATCAAGGAAAAACAAGAGTAGAAGGACGGGATTATCCTCGACCGAGAAAAACAAACAAAAACAGAGATGAGGGCAAAATCGTAAAACCACAGAATGTCTTCATCTTCCTTGTACTCTCCCTCCACGAGAACCGAGCAAGCTGGTGCTTGGTAGGATTTTGGGCGAAACCAAAATACACATCCAAATTCAAAGTTCATATATGAAAAAGAAAGAGCAAGACGATGCGGACTCGAAGGCACCTGTTATTTTGCTGGAGACAAAGAGATGAGGGAGCAAAGGGCGCCGCCAGGTCAGGAGCCTACGGCGGCTAGATGATGGTCCAAACGTCCACGAAACTTGAAATTAACAGTGTGGTTGAGTTGAAAAGGTGCCGACACACGTATGGGTATGGGTATATATAAGCAAGGAGACGTGGGTTAGGATTTTCATAGTGGGCCGTCGAAACTTGGGGAGCAAGCTTTGGGGGTTTCTCGAATCTTCGTCAAAACGCAAAACTTTTGGAATAGGATGATGCAGAATCTTGCGAGGAACTCTTAGAGCCAAAAATCATCGAATTCCATCGAGTATATCTCGAGATATATGGATTCGAAACTTGGAAAACAAGGAACATGTTGCCCAAAATGGACCGAGGAAGAAGACAGATCGCGGACTCTCAGATTGAGATCCAACGGCCGAGATTAAGCGCCAAATTACAGTTGTATATTTGATTCCTATTCAAATTCGAATAAAGTGATTTAATGTTTTCTCTCTCCTCATTTGGAGGCCCAAACGTTAATAAAAAATTACCAAATTGTATATTCTGACTTATTTTGACGCGTAGAATCCAAATATGGAGTTAGTTTTCCTTTTGAGAATGTTTAATTGGTTAAATAATTCAAAATTTTTTTTCTCTTTCCTCATTTATTTATGGCATTAGGATTATCCAAAAATTACAAAACTTCACCCATAACTCATATTAAGTATGTTAGACGCAAATTTGGTATTATTTCTATTTGTTTAAGTCGTTTGTTATTTTAAATAATGATTTGAAAGTTTTGTACACTTTCTCTCTCCTTAATTTATCTTCTCAACAAATATTTTCCAAATTGATTCATAATTCATCCAAAAGTCTATTTTAATATGTAGAACACGAATTTGGCATTAATATATTTTTTTGAAGACTTTTATTATTTTAATTAATTCGTTTAAATTTATCACTTATTCAGCCTTTTAATTTATTAGAGGCATCTAGAAACTTCCTAAAAATATGAAACTTGATATACAAGTAATAATAAACGTTAGGAATGCATTTTTGGCATGATTAAGTTTTTTTCAACATATATATAATATTGGACAAAAAACTAAAATAACACAGTTTTATAAAAATATGTACTGAACTAGCACCAAAACCATCTTAATTCCCGAAATAGCCCACTTTCTGTGGAAAGCGCCAAGATTTTGGCGTGTTAGTATACCCGGGATGAAAAGTGCCAAATATATTGACGTTTTTCAGTGAAAGCGCCAGAATTTAGGCATTTTCATGTGAAAGCGCCAACCGAATTGGCGTTTTCAAGTCCGAAGTCCGAAGTCCGAAAGTTGTTTCTTGTTTTTGGCAAGCCTTGGCGGACATCGTGTGTGCCCTTCGATTTTCAAACACACGACTACACACTCAAAACATTATCCGACATCGTCACCCTCAACCAAGTGTAACCTTTCTTATTAGTGTCTTCAATATTTAATCTGGAAGTAAGAAGCAGGTTCTGGACTGAGCTTGAGAGGTCCGAGGTTTGCCGCAGCAGCACTCATGGCTTCTTTGCCGCAGCTGCACTAGAGCCGACTAGTTTGTATCCTTCTGATCCTCTCCCTCCTCCTCCGGGACGCCAACGACGCAGCCAAGACCAGCATCGTCTTCGCCATACTGGGATTAAGTCACTACTCCTTCGACTTCTTCTCTCTCCATGTATACGGAGACTTGAAAACGCCAATTGGGTTGGTGCTTTCACGTAAAAGCGCCTAAATTCTGACGCTTTTCACTAAAATGCCACAAATTTGGCGCTTTCACACGAAAACACCTAAATTCTGACTCTTTCACATGAAAACGCCTAAATTCTGGCGCTTTTCGATCCCGGGTACACTAACACGTCAAAATCTTGGCGTTTTTCCCTAAAAGTGGGCTATTTCGAGAATTAAGATAGTTTTGGTACTAGTTCGATACATATTTTTATAAAACTGTGCTATTTTGGTTTTTTGTCTCTATAATATTTTTGGTCTTTAAATCATTTTCTCTCTCCAGATTAAAATAAAATATTAAACATTGACCAAATTAAATGCAAATTTTCCCAAAGGCTTATTTTTATGTTTAGATTAGGAATCTGGAGTTATTTTTATAATTTGAGGGCATTAAATATTTTATCTCTCTTTCTTTGCTTATTTCCCATTATCTTGTATTATATATTTATTTATTATCCAAATTAGATGATACTTGGCCATTAAGTAACTTTTAAGTCAAGAAAATGAAATTGATATATTTATTATCCAAATGATCTTCTTGGGTTTCTATTTAGGATTTTTGGAACAATATATTCCTCATTATCTTCTTTTATCCAAAATATTCCATATTATCCCCAATTATTACATTTATCATCTCCTTTATGTATATTTCGAGATTTCCTTTCTTTTTCATATTCTAAAAAGCACTAGAAAGTTCTAGGACAAAATATTTTATTATCTTTATTACTTAAGTGGATATTTTGCATATTAAACCCTTTTCTAATCTTTCACTGAGGTATTTGTGCATAAACCCAAATATTAGAATAAAAGGTGAACAAATGTTCATTAAACCATCATATTGTCCACAAAATAAACAAAAATGCCAAAGAGGATAGAAATGAAAGGAAAATATGGAAAAGAGGATCAATAAGGTAAAAAGTCTAGAATTCAGTATGTTACATCATGCATGGGTGAAACTTAGTTTCTCTTTCAATCAAGTTTTTCCTTCCTGAATATAGTCTACCTATGTATGACTTATTCATTTATTTAGCTACACTTTTTTTCTTCTTTTAGAAACTAGTTTGTTGTTCTATAGAGACTTAGAATCTAAAGGCAGTAAGAATGAATGTATTAAACTTATTAATAAAGGTATACATTCCATGCTCTAAATTATATCATAACCCTCATTCCTTAATCAAGCTCATTATTTCCAACATTTCTCTTTGTTTCAACTAAGTTTCTTATCCTAGTTTTATGATTTACGTGCTCATCTAGTTTTCTTCACTTTAACTCTTCTGAAGACTCTTCACTTCTATGTACTTATTGTATACTTAGCTATTTTCTTCTATTTTTCTTTTGCTTTGGAGTACATAAAAACATTGTACTCAGTTATATAATCCATTCCTCATGATTGATTCTTACTATCTTGGCCCCTTACATACTTTTCTCATATCTTTTCCATATTTCATATTTAGAGTTCATATAATACTAATAATTAAACTTAATATGAACCTTATGTTGTGTTCCTTTATTCCCAATTATGGGTTTCTCATATGAAGCCCCAAAGTTGGATCTCAAATATCAGTCCCAACTGATTCTTAGTTATCCCAGTCTTTCCCTTATACTTCAAAATCTTAGAGTATATACATTCATACTAGAATTTGGATCTAATCTATCCAGAATTTACTCTTGTTATGTTACTAATAGGAGTCATTAGATCCCAGTAATGCATCTTACCAGCCGGACCAGGGCAAACCTGCCGTCCTAAAGCCAAGAGCTACTTAGGATTACTCAACTCCTATTCAAATTAAATGTGTGGAAGAAAACTTATCCACTTATGAAAGCTCATTCAAAGATCATTTCTAGTCTACTTGATACAAAGAATGTAATCAATAAATGCTACAACTGCATAGTGTACAACAAATCTTAAAGACCCATATATATTTCAAAATAGTGAATATCTGAATTCAAACATATAAGAGCTTTTCTATTCATCTCCAATAAAACAACAATTTGAAATGAAATTTCTATCTCATTTTATATTTATGCTCTTAATTCATGTTACTTATCTTGTTTATAACCCTAATATTTCTAGGGTTCCTCTCCAAACCATCCTTCCACTGTATACCTGGCAAAGGTATACATGAAAGAATAGATAGAGTTGCTTGATACAGGTTGATCCAAGTATTTAGATACCGGGCAAGGATATCCAAATACTCAAATCCCCAGAGCTAACATCATAACATCTCCTATCTGCCACACTTATGACTCTAACTTACTAACTTAATGGTCCCTGACAACTCAACCTAAGCTCTGATACCAAGTTGTTACACCCCGATCTCACAATTACCATTAATCATGAGATTAGGGCATAAATTGAGGATTTAACGTAATACAAAGATCACACTTGACTTTTTCTTCTTTTTCAAACTCTTTGTTTTTTCCCATTGAACCACATAAACTAACTTTACAAGGGAATCTAAATATTGATCTCTCTAATCTGATTTCAATAGTAAAAAAAAATGCATGTATGAACATTCATTATGTTTCTCATACTTTTAAGCACATAAGACTTGCTGATTCACATATATTGCTAAAAGAGGAATAATGTTATACATCATCATTTACAGCTCTCTCTTATTTCTTTACAAAGACCTAGAGTGACAAGGACTGAATGAACTTAACTATACTCATAATTAACTCTTATGGAAGATCTACTCTGATGCAATTACCTTCTTCAAGTCCATATGATATCCCTAAAAATTGTGAGTAGAGGGGTGAGCCTACTCACTCAGTGAATGAGTACTTCAAAGAAATAGTCTAAAGCACTGATATAATTATAGATATATTTTTTAGCAACTGATATCAATTATAACAACAGTAATCTTTAAAGAGATTGATCGTTGACAATCATAAATACGGAAGGATACTCTAGATATCAACAAGAGCAAATCAATATATGAGCATGCTTGATTAATCTCAAAGATAACTAATAATTCAGAAACATACAAAGAATAATTGATGGAAAACTGTACTCGAATCTTTCTTAGCCTTTCTTACTTATAAGAAACTCTTTAAAACTTATATTATCATATTTTAGCTTATGCCCTGATCATATGTAGTGTACTATACATATGAAGAATTGTAAAAAAATATGATCTCACCGTACAAGACTTAGATGACACACCGGGGATGCTAAGCCTGACAATGTCACTGGTCTGCAATAGGAAAATGACTCTCTGGCCTTGACACACCTATGGGCCGTAAAAACTGGACTCCTCTAACTTGAGCACACAGGCGGAGAGTCAAGACACCTATAGGCTTTTCTGAACTCAAGTGCCACCAGGACCTCTGGTTGATGTTGGATACTACATGTTGTACATTAATGAGACTTCTACTAGGGATTCGTCCCCCGTACCACCTATTAGTACGTTCCGATCCCCGTATACTGGACACTGCCAGGGTTAGGTCATTTCATCCCTACGACGCAGACCTCTCATAGGGAATATACGGTGTGAAGGGCATCTACATGTCTAATTCACTCTTAACATTCACAATTCAATCATCATATTACATATCTTAGTTTAGCTCTGTAACCCATTCATTTTATAGACCATCTAATAACATTTACCACAACTGAACTATTAAACATCACCACATCTCATACTGAGAACATTGATATCAAAATACTTGATTCATTGAACATCCTATCCTTAGGGTTTCATTTACCCCATTCACTTATCACATGGATCTCATAAGGATTTCATGCGACATAAACATTCACTGAATAAAAACTACTATCAACAAATTATATCAAATCAATATATGTATGAAACCTTGGAACTGAGCTGAATTTGGGTTTCCATGCCATTCACTGGGATAACATGCATCAATAATAAAATTGAATAAATAAAGTCTATCATGTCAAGAAAATTTGTTCAAATGGATTTCATGATATCTATTCGCAAATATCCAACTTTCCTCGCATCTAGGGTTTCACCCTCTAAACTGAGATATCAAACAAACAATATTCACCTTAAATGAAATCCAAGATAGTATCTAACATATATGTACTATGAATTCAGATAAACAATCATTCATAACCAATGGAATCTAGATAAACAAATTTCTCTATTTAATTATACAACAATTTCAGTCATAGACAAATTCCCTATATTTCAGTTTACTCTTATAACCTCTACGAATACTTAGGGAATTCTCATTAGGATGTATTGTATACATTTCTAATATGATTTTATCATCTAAAATTCATCCAAATAGAGGAAGAATCCATTTCATATCATTTTACAACAACTTAGATCAAACACACAATTCAGGGTTTGTAGTCGCATACTAAGCAATTAAATATTATGGATGATTTAACCAATTTTCGTGTAATATACTATTTAAAGGAAGTTCCCGCTCACCCTAAGGTGTGAAAACACCTTAAAAACGCAGTTCATCCCTGAAAATCTCGATCTCATATCAAATCCCTAACAATTCACCTGATTCTTCTTCCTTTCAACTCAGAAACCCTAGAAATGAGGGATTATGAAGAAAGTGTGAGAAAAGGGGAAGTTTTGACACCATTTCAGATCAAATCATAGGAGGGACGGAATCTTGACATGTGAGAGAAGATTCACCATGAAAATATATGCAAAGAAGCTAAACTTACTTGATTTCATCATATCTCGGATAGAGAAACCCTAGATCAGCAATTCCACCACTTTCTCCTCTCAAACCCTAACTCTCTCTCCCTCTCTATGATTTTGTTTCTCTGGATTGAATAACAAATTATGAGATCTCCTTGTGTGTTAGGTTGACCATAAAGAGCAATTGAGCTGCTTGGGTCAATTACACATTGACCCCTCACTATACTTTCTCTTATTTCATCTGAATTTTCTATCATAAAAATATTACTGTAATTTGTCTACTGATAAGGTCTAAACACATCCAAAAATTAAGAACATTTTAAATATTATTTATTATTGAGTTTTAGATCTCCACTAAAAATTTCAGATTATTTGGAGTTACCAATAAATAAGTAAAAATAAAACACTACACTGCTGAAAAGCACTATGTCAGCATTTTGGTCGAAGTATAGTTTGACCAAGAACCACATTCAAAGAACACTCAAATATTCTGAATTTTTTCTCCAATATGCATGATTGAGTTATACATATCATATCCAAAATTCAATTAAATATAAAATTTGTAGAAAATATGAAAAATCATTTACCACATTTTTATCCTGATCAAATTTCATATTCATGTACTATCAAAACCCTAATTTTTTTCCGATTAGGGTTTACATTTCTCAAACCCTAATTCTTCAAACTAAAATTATAGTTAGAGTTTTTTATTAGGTTTGAAACATCAAAATTTATCTACTATCATTAATCAAGTCTAAACAATGTTCAATCTAATCAAGCATGTAATCATTCAGGTAAACCCTAGTTTACCAATTAAGCACAAATGTGGTCATTACATGCATCTACCTTAACAACATCAATAGTCTTAAGGAAGAAAATCAAGCCACAGTAGATGATTTTGGTTTACTTAAAACTAGAAAAAAATGATATAACGCTTGCTTGTGATGCTACTAGGGATCAAAATAGAATTTATCTTGATGAGCTTGTTATGATTAGAACTAAAAATGCTAGATTACTTGTAAAGAAGTGAAACCGCCTCTCTACTAAAAATTTGAACAATAGAACCTCCAGTCCAAACACACTTCAAAGATATGCTTGGAGTGGGTGTAAATTTTCAAATATTTATTAATGGTTTACAAAATAGGCAAAGTGTAGCAGCGGAATAAAAACATGACTATATCCAATTATAAAGTAAGGGAACATCTTAAACTTACATCATAAGGATCCATGTAAAGGAAATATAAACCATATCAAGATTGTCTCCAAGATTTAACTTCACAAAGTATGTCTAAGTCAACATGCCTTGCCATCCAAATCCTCCATCTAGGGTAGGAAGCATACCCCAGCAAGAAGAGAAAAATAGAAGACATCAACAAAGGCTGGTATGTGCATACTAAAAAGCAAATTGAGAAATTTATAAAGAATAAGGGACATCAAAAATAAAATAATTCCCATGCAAGAGATAAGGTCTACCCAAAGAGGGCATAGAAGATAAGAATCATCATCATATGATAAAAGAGGATACTTGCCATAATCAAAACAATAAAGCAATGCCACATAAGCACATATCAAGATTTGGGCACATAACCCATCAAGATTTTTGGGCACATAACCCATCATCAATTTGGGCACATAACCCATCATAAACATCATCAACCTGCATGCATGTGAGATAAGCATAGCCCTAGAAAAATATAAATAACAATGGCAGATAAGCCTCATAAACTTGAAACCTGATAGAGAATGGCACATAACCAAACTTCCAATATATATAATGTGGGACAAACCTCATAAATTTGAAACCCAGGTATGGGGCACATAGCCTCCATCTCAAAAGCACAAAGGACACATAACCCAAAACCAATGAAATTATACTACTCTAGTGCTACTGAATCACGTAACATGTTAAATGTAGAGGCATGTAGAAAGTATAGTCAGAATAATACAAACTAGTCACCACAAAAGTGACCAACATATACATCCACATAATAAGTGAGAAAAAGACATCACATGTCAACATATAGAGTTCCATCATGTATAAAACATATGAAAAGAGTCCAAGAGAATATCCATGATTACAAGACCAGTAACAAATAAAAGGTACTTCACATGAAGCACATTTTCCAAAAGAACAAGACGATGTAGGATAATGTCCATAGGACTAAGAGAAAGAAGAAACATAGGCTAATTGCTCAAAAGAATAATCGGGTATGCAAACATACCTCAACTTCAGAGTCCAAATCCCAAAGCCACTTCTAGGTCCAAACCTAGGCATCCAAAGAACCTATTAAGCATATAGGTAAATTTTATGTCAATTTCATGTACATTAACCAAACCCTAAAGCACCTTTCAGAAATTATGTGAATTAGATTATCAAAACCATGCCATATTTTTGTTTATATTATTTGAAGCCCAAACATATTTTATTATATTTTTTCTGACTTATAGATATTTAATTATGGATTCTTCAATATATTATCTATTTAGATTAATCCATTAAAATCACACTCTTTCAACATTGTGTTTAGGCAACAAAACAATACCATTAGAAAGCTTACATTTTTCTAAATTTATTGACTATTTATTTGTATTTTTGATCAATAATTAATTAGTTATGGATTTTACAAATCTGATCAATCAGAAAATCACGATATGCCAAATAAGCAAAAAAGAGTTTGCGAGAGAGTGGGCCGACCCGTTGACTTGGCCCAATCAGAGGTGGCCAAGTCACTGGTCATCGACTCAGTTGAATCGCACCCAAAAAAAAGAAATAAGGAGAAATGACCAAAATACCCCTAATAGGAAAACGAACAGGTAAAGAAATGAGAGTGGGTATACTAAAAAATCCACGAAGGATCGTCTTCTTCACTGTATCACGAACGCGATGAACTCCAGGCTACATCATAGATCAGGAATTGAATCCAAAACCACGAGTGCCAGAAGGCGTTGAAGTGCTCATCGACGGATCAGCGAGACTCAAATGAACTCAGAAAAGAGGCGTCAGGAAGAAAAAAGGCCAAGATCCATGCCCACGGCCGCCAAGTCAACATGAGTAGAGAATGAAAAGGGGAAAAGAGGGGAAATTGTGACAAACCTTCAAACCAGAAATAAAAGGCAAGGAGAGCATAAAGAGATGAAGAGGAAGGGACCCAAAGTGACTTCAAGTCTCTGTAGTGATCTAGAGTCCAAACCTAAGATTGGCTTCGTGATGCCGGTGACCGCGTGTAGGGGAACTGTGATTGTAGGCAAGCAAGAACAAATTAAAGCTAGAGGACAATTCTAGGCAATGTGGCAAACGCCAGGGATCGTTCCTTTGTAGGTCCAATCGCCTGTGTCGGTGAGGTGAAGGGAAAAAAGGGGGTGAACAGGGGAGAAACAGAGGAGCACATGCGACATGTTATAGATAGAAGGTACGACCTCGGAACCCTAGGTTAAATAGGATGAATAGGTTCATGATAGAGAGGATAAGATAGATGAGAAGAAATTGGGGGAAAGGGAGGAAATGTGAGGGAGAGATTGAGATTGGAAGAAGGGAATTCCGACCTGCTGTTCACACGAGCACCGTAGAAAATGGAAGGTAGAAGAGAAGTTTCTAGCCACACGATAAAAAATCCAATGGCTGAAAAAGCATGTGGGTTTCCTAATAAGTGAGAAATCTTGCGTGACAAACAAATAAACCAGCCGTGACATATAAATAAAATTTGAATCTGATTAAAACAAAGTGGGGTTACATTAAAGTACCTTTTTCTCTCTCTTCTATTTAGGAATTTATCATTATCCAAATTAAACAAAATTTAACACCCAACTTGTTTTTTATATGAGGAATCCGAATATGAAATTAGTTTTGCCTTTTGGGAACTTTTAATGTGTTAAATAAATCAAATCTTATTTTCTCTTTCCTCTTTCATTAATGGCATTAGGATTATCCAAATTTGATGAAACTTGACCCACAAGTCATATTGTGTTGGATATGAATTTGCCATCAATTTTACATATTAGAGTTATTTGTATATTTATTTAATAATTTGAAGGTTCTACACACTTTCTCTCTCCTAATTTCACCTTTTATGCACATTTTCTCCAAATTTGATGAAAATTCTCCCAAAGGCTATATTTATTATGTAGATTATGAATCCAAGATTTCTTTTGGATTCATTTATTGTTTTATTTGATATTTTGGGGAAAACACACATCTTCTTATCCAATTTGAATTAAATGAATTATTATTATGTGAATAATGTGAAACTTGACTCCTAAGGCAATTGGGATCCAAGGAACATGATTTTAAACTTAGATTTCACTTTTGGGTTTTCTTTTTATAAGATATGTCATATGGCCCATTAGTTCATTATTTATCCAATTTAGTTATGTATGTTCATATTACCTCTAAATGAATTATGTGACATAATAAATTACATTAAGGTGATACATTTATGCATTAGCTTATTGGGAACATCTCTTAAGCCTAACCTCAACCTTGTTTGGCTAAGTCTAAAAGGTCAAACTTCTAGGGTAGGGTTCAAGATCTGGTATGTTACAACACTCCACCCCTTAAAAGGATTTTGTCCTCAAAATCTAACCATCCAAACCTCAAACAACCAACTACTCTCCAGCCCTTAATAAGGTTCAACCTAACAAGTCAAACTAATCAACATTTAGGGTTACCCACATATCTTTTAGTTATGAAAGTTTTAGAGATTTATGTTATCCATGTATGCATCTAAAAGTCAGAACCAACTTAGGGTTGAGTTTTAGGTCCTTGTGTCTCTACCTATCAACCCTACATGAGCATCCACAAGTCATAAAGAATGTCAACTACACCTTTATATCAAACCTAGTCACAACTCCAAAGTCAAAACTAGGGTTAGATGCTACTCAAACTAGAGTTTCTCTTCATTGTGACTTCGTTCAAGAAAACTTCAGGAAAATCCAGAGAAAACATTTTGTTTTGTACATATAGTATTATCTGGAAAATAATTTGTTTAAAAAACTTTTGCGATTGAAAACTAAAATTAGGGCCCAAAATCAAAATGAGAAACCAAGTCACCATTTCCATAATATGACCTCTTATCATAGTCTCATCCTCAATCAAACCTTGTTGCATAAAAAGATCATCATTGATGAAATCTAGGGTGAACATCTCACCTAGAGGCAACTATCTAAGTTAAGGGTCTAACTAGGGAGACAAAATTGAAATAGTCAGATTTCAACTACCATGGGCTTTGATACCATGTTGTAAAGAAGTGGAACCACCTCTCTACTAAAAATTTGAACAATAGTACCTCCAATACAAACACACTTTAAAGGTATGCTTGGAGTGGGTGTAAAACTTTAAAATCTTTAATAATGGTATACAAAACAACCAAAGTGTAGTAGCGGAATAAAAACATGACTATATTCAATTATAAAGCAAGGGAACATCTTAAACTTACATCATAAGGATCCATGTAAAGGAAATTCAAACCATATCAAGATTGTCTCCAAGCTTTAACTTCACAAACTATGTTCAAGTCAACATGCCTTGTCATCCAAGTCCTCCACCTAGGGTTGGAAGCATACCCCAGCAAGAAGAGAAAAATAGAAGACATCAACAAAGGCTGGTATGTGCATACTAAAAAGCAAATTGAGCAATTTATAAAGTATAAGGGACATCAAAATAAAAGGCTTCCCATGTAGGAGATAAGGACTACCCAAAGAGGGCATAAAAGATAAGAATCATCATCATATGATAAAGAGGATACTTGCCATAATAAAAATAATAAAGCAGTTCTACATAAGCACATATCAATATTTGGGCACATAACCCATCAAGATTTTTGGGCACATAACCCATTATCAATTTGGGCACATAACCCATCATAAACATCATCAACCTGCATGCATGTGAGATAAGCATAGCCCTAGAACAATATAAATAACAATGGCGGTCAAGCCTCATAAACTTGAAACATGATAGAGAATGGCACATAACCAAACTCCCAATATATATAATGTGGGCCAAACCTCATAAATTTGAAACCCAGGTATGGGGAACATAACCTCCATCTCAAAAGAATAAAGGGCACATAAACCAAAACCAATGAAATTATACTACTCTAGTGCTACTGAATCACATAACATGTTAAATGTAGAGGCAAGTAGAAAGTATAGTCAGATTTATACAAACTAGTCACCACAAAAGTGACCAACATATACATCTGTAACACCCCAATCTTTTATGCAAATTTTCAAAATATTTTATTCTTTGCATGCTATTTTTCTAATAATATGAATGTTGAGGACCTTTATGCAATTTGCCCATATTAGCTTTTTCATGTGAAGAAAAATTATGTTCACTTACTTTATTACTCATGGTTTAACTTTAGAAAATATTTCCTTGCACATTTGTGCACTCTTGTTTAGAAAATCGAAATGGATGTTTTTATATAATTTTTCTCTCTCTTATTATCATTAGTGGTTTTTATGCATGAGAGCTTGCTTAATGTTCCTCAAAATGTTTATTGTTGATAATTGGACTAATTACCCGAATTATCATCATTTAGTGTTTAAAGAATATCTCTATATGCTTTAATATATCCACTTAAGGGTATTGAATGCATTTTGCCTAATTAGTAGTGATGGTGAGCTAAAATACGAAATTAATTGAGCCATTGTGTTGTAATGCACCTCTTTAGGCTCTGGGTGAAATTTGAGGTCATTTGGACTTCAAATGACCCTCCAAATGCTATTTATACGTTTTATATGATTTATAGTATAGGAATCAATGTATTATTTGTCATACTTTAATCGATTTACTTTATTTCATCCGTTTCTTTTCTTCGCGCGCATCCGTAGCCGTTGGATCAGAATCCAACGACGCCCACATTTTCTCCTTCCTCCACTCATTCTGTGAAACGGCAGCGACGCTAGCAGTGCTGCCTCCTCGTCTTCAAACCTGATCGTTTCTCGACGGTTTCTCCTCTTTTCTTCGCCAACGAATCCGGCTCGTCTCCCCAATCTGATCGAGCCCCAGTTCGCTCCCTCTCACTCTCTGTAGACAAAACGCCCATTTTAGGGCAGCGCTTCCTCACTGCCATTGTTGCGAAGATGCCTCCTCGCTCCCTCTCGCCTCCACCTAAGTAGTCCGCAAGCATAACCGACCTCCAAGCTCTTCTTCTCCTCGCTCAATTTCTCCCCCAACTCCGTCAGCAGCCCCAGCCTGCTCGACCTTCCTTCTCCGGCGGCCGAAGCTTCTCCCTGAGTTCTCCGACCACCCCAGCCTGATTCACTCCCAGGTGAGCATCCACGATTCCCCTTTATTCTTTTCGCAACCTTGGTTTGCCCTGTGCCAGCCCCAGTCGTTGTATCCTATAGAGCTCTGTGGAGGTCGCCGCCGGCGCTAGTCATGGCAGCGCCTCAGGGCTCCTCCCACCTAGGGAACCATACCCCGATCTTTGTTTGGCTACGACGAATGCTCCTCGGCCCTCAACAGGTTGTTTTCACCCTGATCTCAGTGGTTTCCAATACCTGACCGCCGCCCCTGTTTCACGCGGCCGTTCTTTGTTTTCTCACCGCCGACCCTGCCCAGTGGCCCTCGAGCCACCTTTCACCTCCTGCGACTCTGACACGCCACAGGGAGTGTTTTGATGATCTCAGCTTGTGCTTTCCCATTTGTTTTCCCTCGATTCACTTTCAGGATTCTACCTGCCACCTCTGTTTCTTGCAAAGGATCTATGCTCCCTGGACACGAAAGCCCTTTTTGCTACCTCCAGACCTGTACCAAAGGTCGTCAGCTTCGGCTGTGTGGCAGGAGGTTGATGGGAAACTCAGTTTCCCTTGAGGGGTTGTGTGCCATGATCCTGGATCGGCACCCAGTTGCTCATGCGAGCTGCTCGACCCATGGCTCGTGAAGAGCAGGTAGGGAGGAAACCAGGGTGTGCAATTACCCCTGGACCCCTCATTTTTTTATTTGATGTGTTCAATCGAGAAGGGTATTTTTGGGATTTCACCTATCCTCCCTTCTCTGATCACTAGTCCTCAGAGGCAATCCTCGCTGCTAGTTGGCCAAGCCCGATTGGGCCATGTCAGATGCGGGGCCCAATTTCCTGGATTTGGATATATCTTTATATACGTGGATTTTTCTTGATTTCTGATTGGTCCAGAGTGCAAAATCCATAACTTTTGCATACGACCTCAGAAAAATATAAATAAATATGTTTTGGAAAGGATTTTCGATGAGGAATCCGATTTTCTAGTTTTTATCGACTGATTTTGCTGTTTTTATATCTCAATATTTATATGAGAAAATTAGGGTTTAATGATATATGATAAAAGATAATTATGTTAATTTCAGGTGAGTAAGAGAACCCAATCAGTCAAACCAGGTTTGACTTAGGTGTTGTAGCTCAAGGTAAGCGGGCCATGCCCTTGGCATAGTAAACTTGATTTATTGTATGTTTATGAATATTGTTAATCACTTTATGTTAAAGTCATGACAAATGCATGTTTTTCTTCCAAGTATATGATTATTGAATGCTTGCTTGCTATAATCTAAGTCTAAGTATAGGAATCACAATTATGCTATGAATTATGGTTAAGGAACATGTAACTAAGATTTAGAGGGAAGAAATTCCCATCCATGCTTAAGAGGGAGAAATCCCATTATGTTCAAGAGGGAGAAATCCCAATTAAGATTAAGTTCAGGTTATTAAGAAGATAAGTAAAGTCTAAGAAAGATCATGGTTAATTGAAATTGAGTTAGATTTATATGCACCTTGTTATGGGCTTTCCGAGCATTATGGGCTTTCCGAGCAATTATGGGCTTTCCGAGCATTATGGGCTCCTTATGGGGCATTAAGAGAGGAGCATATACTTCTAGTCAATTTCTTTATGTAAAAGATGCCAAGAAGTTATTAATGTTGATGCATGTTCATGTTTATGTTAAATCCCTTTATATGTTATTTTATGTGTTATAATATGCCAATGCCGCTTACTTATCATGAATGTTTTCCTTTGCATGGTTGGGGACGAGATGTCCGCAGGTGTTGGATCTACAGAGAAGGAATCATCTTGAGAATACAAGGGACCCAAAGATCTAGGGAGTTGTTGCCTGGTGGGACGTCCATCTATGAAGATCCTATCTTTCATATGTTATCTAGAATATGTGTAGCTTTAGAATTATGATGTAGTTTTCTTTCCAAGAACTTATGCATGAATCTATGTTTCAATAATGCCATGTGTTATCTGTTCCTTGATATGAGATCATGCATGTGACAATCCCTCCCTGATATGCCAAGTACCCCACATTATGGATAATGTTGGGGATTAGGTTGTGCTTCCACTGGTTACGTAAGAAACCCTAGGGAGGGGTGTTACAACATCCACCTCATAAGTGGGCAAAAGACATCACATGTCAACATATAGAGTTCCATCATGTACAAAGCATGTGAAAAGAGTCCAAGAGAATATCCATGATCACAAGATCAGTAACAAATAAAAGGTACTTCACATGAAGCACATTTTCCAAAAGAATAAGACACGGTGTAGGATAATGTCCATAGGACCAAGAGAAAGAAGAAACATAGGATAATTGCTCAAAAGAATAATTGGGGATGCAAACATACCTCCACTTTAGAGTCTAAAGCCCAAAGTCACTTCTAGGTCCAAGCCTAGGCATCCAAAGAACCTATTAAGCATATAGGTAAATTTTTATGTCAATTTCATGTACATTAACCAAACCCTAAAACACATTTTTATCATTATGTGTATTAGGTTATCAAAACCACACCATATTTTTGTTTATATTATTTGAAGCCCAAAACAAATTTATTATATTTTTCTGACTTATAGATATTTAATTATGGATTCTTCAATATATTATCTATTTAGATTAATCCATTAAAATCACATGCTTTCAACATTGTATTTAGGTGACAAAACCAATACCATTAGAATTCTTACATTTTTTTGAGTTTATTGACTATTTATTCATATTTTTCTGATTAGTAATTAATTAGTTATGGATTTCACAAATCTGACCAATCAGAAAATCACGATATGCCAAATAAGCAAAAAAGAGTTTGTGAGATAGTGGGCCGACCCCCTGACTTGGCCCAATCAGAGGTGGTCAAGTCACCGGTCAGCGACTCAGTTGACTCACACCCAAACAAAAGAAACATGGTGAAATGACCAAAATACCCCTGATAGGAAAGCGAAGAGGTAAAGAAATGAGAGAGGGTATACTCGAAAATCCACAAAGGATCGTCTTCTTTGCTGTATCCTGAACGCGAAGAACTCTAGGCTAAATTACAGATCAGGAATCAAATCCAAAACCATGAGTGCCAGAAGGCGTTGAAGTGCTCATCGACGGATCGACGAGACTCAAACAAACTCGGAACCTCATAAAAGAGGTGTGGGGAAGAACAAAAGGCCAAGCTCCATGCCCATGGCTGACGAGTCAGTAGGAGAAGAGCATGAAAAGGGGAAAAGTGGGGAAAAGGTGACAAATCTTCAAACTAGAAATCAAAGGCCAGGAGAGCATAAAGAGACGAAGAGGAAGGGACCCAAAGTGATTTCAAGTCTCCATAGTGATCTGGAGACCAAACCCAGGCTTGGCTTTGTGACGCCAGTGACTGCATGTAGGGGAACCATGCTCGTGGGCAAGCAAGAACCAATCAAAGCCAGAGGACAAATCTGGGCAATGTGGCAAACACCAGTATTGGAGGAAAGGGAGGAAAGGTGAGGGAGAGATCAAGATTGGAAGAAGGGAATTCTAACTTGTTGTTCACACGAGCACCGCAAAAAATGAAAGGTAGAAGAGAAGTTTCTAGCCACACAATAAAAAATCCAACGGCCAAAAAAGCATCCGGGTTTCCTAATAAGTAGGAAATTTTGCATGACAAACAAATAACCCAGCCGTGACATATAAATAAATTCGAATCCGATTAAAACAAAGTGGGGTTACATTAATGTACCTTTTTCTCTCTCTTCTATTTAGGGTTTTATCATTATCCAAATTAAACCAGATTTAGAACCCAATTTGTTTTTTATATGAGGAATCCGAATATGAAATTAGTTTTGCCTTTTGGGAACTTTTAATGTGTTAAATAAATCAAATCTCATTTTCTTCACTCCTTCATTAATGGCATTATGATTATCCAAATTTGATGAAACTTGACCCACAAGTCATATTTAATGTGTTGGATACAAATTTGCCATCAATTTTACATATTGGAGTTATTTCTATATTTATTTAATCATTTGAAGGTTCTCCACACTTTCTCTCTCCTTATTTCACCTTTTAAGCAAATTTTCTCCAAATTGGATGAAAAATTCACCCAAAGGCTATATTTATTATGTAGATTATGAATCCAAGATTATTTTCCTCTTTTGGAGTCATTTATTGATTTATTTGATATTTTGGGGAAAACACACATCTTCTTATCTAATTTGAATTAAATGAATTGTTATTATGTGAATAATGTGAAACTTGACTCCCAAGGTGATTGGGACCCTAGGAACACGATTTTAAACTTTGATTTCACTTTTGGTAATTATTTTTGTGAGATATGTCATATGGCCTATTAGTTCATTATTTATCCAATTGAGTTATGTATGTTCATATTACCTCTAAATGAATTATGTGACATAATAAATTACATTTAGGTGATACATCCATGCATTAGCTTATTGGGAACATCTCTTAAGCCTAACCTCAACGTTGTTTGGCTAAGTCCAAAAGATCAAACTTCTAGGGTGGGGTTCAAGATCCGGTATGTTACATTACTTGCTCAAGTTAATGATCTTTCTTCTATACCTTTATTGCCTAGTCATGAAGTTGATAGTCTTACTTTAGAAAGATTCTTATCTTACTAAAGCTCGCTATTTGGAGGCCAACTTACTTCATGCACGAAATGATCTTTCTAGCTTATCTTCTACTGTCATTAGTCTTAGTGAGGATAGTCACAAACTAAGAGCTTCCTTGTAGAAATTCCTCAAAGGGAAAAAGTCCCTCAATGAAGTTCTATATCACTCTACCAAACAAGTTGGTACCAGTGATTTGGGATATGTAAGGGGAGCTCCAAAGAAAAGAGCAAGGGTTAGGGCAAGAAAAAGATCAAGGGACGTCCTATCTTCCATGGAGAGTCTTATGGCTCTAAGAGCCCTATGGTTTGTATGCATTGCAAGATGATGACAATTACTCTACTTATTTCCCTTATAGAGAGAAGGGTACCAACTCAAAGATGAAATGGGTCCCCAAGCTAACACTGGATCCAAGATTTAAACCGAGCACTGACATCTTCCTTTCTTGTAGGTAAAAGGAAAATGGATTGTTGATAGTAGCCGTTCAAAGCATATGAAAAGTGAAATTAACCACTTCAACTAATTCACAAAGAAGAAAGGAGGGTCGATTACTTTTGGTGACAATAACAAGGGTAAGGTGATAGAGTGAGGGTGATGTAGGTGATTCACTATGAATCTAGAATGTTCTTCTTGTAAATGGACTACATCATAATTTAATAAGTGTTAGTCATCATTGTGATAATGGTTATCTTGTTCTTTTTACCTCACTTGAACTTGCTTCTAGATTCCTCTCCTACAATGTTATATTTAAGGGAAGAAGAAATGGTAATATCTAAATTATTATTCTTGCCTCTATTAAGCCTATTGTTGATAGATGTCTCATTGACAATTCAAATGATATTTCTTTGTGGTGTCATATACTTGGTCATGTAAATATGCATCAATTGAATAAGTTAAGCAAAAAGGATTTTGTAAAGGGACTTCCTAAATTGGATGATGAATGCCAACCTTATACCCAAGGAAATCAAACCAAGTCTTCCTTCAAATACAAAGGAGTCCTTAGCACTAAAAGAGTTCTTGAGATTCTTTACATTGATCTATTTGGACCAATGCGTACACAATCGCTTCGTGGTAGCAAGTATTTTCAGGTGATTGTTGATGATTTTTCTCGATATAGTTGGACTTTCTTTCTTGTTTAAAAAACGTGACTGTTGATGTTTCTTGAGTTTTTGAAAACGAGTTGAAAATGAAGCTTCTTGTTGGATCGTCTCTATCCATAGTGATCAAGGGGGAGAGTTTGAAAATGACTTGTTTGAATGTTTCTGTGAGGAATCCAAGTATGTGTATAACTTTTCTTCACCTCAAACACCTCAAAAAAATGGGGTTGTAGAGCGAAAGAATAGGTCACTACTAGAAATGGCTAGGACCATGCTTCTAGAGTATGAACTCTAAGAAGTTTTGGGCCAAAGTTGTTAGTACTTCATGATTTGTACAAAACTAGGTTTTTACTCACCCATGTTTGAAGAAAACCCCTATGATCTATGGCATGGTAGAAAGCCTTCCATTGATTTCTTTCATGTTTTTGGTTGTCCTTGATTTGTTTTGTACACCAAGGATTCCCACAAAAAAATTGATCCAAAGTCTTACATGACTATCTTTCTTGGCTAGAGCACTACTAGTGAGTCTTATAGAGTATGTAACATTAAATTGTGTAAAGTATAAGAATCCATCGATGTTAGATTTGTTGAGACTAAACCCTCTATTTCCAAGAATGTTTACTAATGATGATGTTGCAGATGAGGTGATCCCTCACTTGAAAGAGCTCAACATTGTTGATAAAGGAAAAGAGGTGTTGATAAAGAAGAGAAATAAGACAAAAAGAAGGATCCAAATCCCCAATTTACAAAGCATCATCTAAAAGAGCTCATCATATGTAATCCTTTTGAAAGGGTGAAAACGTAGGCTGCCTACAACAAAGAACAAGCTGACAATGTCTTCATCTCTCAACTTGAGCCAAAAGATGTCAAACAAGTTCTCAAGGATGATGAATCGATCCTAGATATGCAAGAAGAGTTGGAACAGTTGGAGAAGAACAAAGTCTGGACTCTTGTGCCAAGACTAAGTGATAGGAAGACCATTGGAATCAAATGGGTCTACCGCAACAATCTTGATGAAAGTGGAAAAGTGGAGTTTAGTTCTCTTATGTAGAGTGAGTTCGAGATGAGCATGATGGGGGATCTTACTTTATTCCTTGGCTTTCAAGTCAAACAAACGAAAGATGGGAACTTCATAAATGAAGGCAAGTACACTGGTGAACTACTTAAGCACTTTGTGATGGAGAATACCAAGCCAATGGGCACCCCCATGTCAAACACTACAAGCTTGATAGAGATGAGAAAGGAGAAAAGGTAGATGAGAAGCTCTATAGAGGTATGATTGAAAGTGTACTTTATTTAACTGTCTCTAGACCTGGTATAACGTTTAGTGTTGGCTTGTGTGCTTGCTTTCAATCAAGTCCAAGAACATCACATCTCACAACGGTTAAGAGGATTTTAAGATATCTAGCTAAGACTCAAAATTTTGTACTATGGTATCCCAAGTCAAGGGACTTTACTCTTATTTCTTATAGTGATGTTGATTATGCAAGTTTTTTTATTGATAGAAAGTGCACAAGTGGCACTTGCTTCTTCCTAGGACTATGTCTAGCTTCTTGTTTCTATAAGAAACAAAGCATTGTGGATCTTTCAACTATGGAGACTGAATACATTATAGCTGGGAGTTGTTGTACCCAAGTCCTATGGATGAAGCAAATGCTCCAAGACTTTAACATTCATTTTGACGATTCTCCTATCTATTGTGACAATACTAGTGCAATTAACCTGTCTTACAATCCTATATTGCATGGTAGAGCAAAACATATAGAGGTCTATCATCACTTTCTTCATGACCAAATTGACAAGAAGGATATTTATATAATGCATGTGGACACAGAGAATCATCTTGCAAACATTTTCACTAAACCTCTAGCTAGAGAGCAATTTGCTTTTATTAGATCAAAATTGCTCATAACTTCTCTTGATGATATTGACATGCCTTCTAGCTAGTTGTTCTCTTACCTAAATGTTCTTGCTCATGTTTTTCTCACCTTATGCTTGCTAAGCTAAATTTTGTCATGTTTTCATGCCCTGTTTCGCTTTTTTTGGGTATTTTATGCAAACGAATGTTTTTTCAAAAAATAGTACCCTATGATGACTGAATTGTGCCTCAATACGTCTAAAATACATGGTGGGGTATAAAACTAAATTAATATAGCACCCTAGAGGCTTGGAGTTAAACTCTCTAAGGTTTGGACTGGTTGACCATTCAATTGAGTTTGTCCTAATAACAACTTGACGATCGCCATCCAAGGACTTAGCTGAACTGCCTGTTCAGTCGAGTTTCTGACCCATAGAACTCGACCGATGTCACAACTGGACTAAATTAAAATGGAATATCAACCAACTTTTCTCCCTCTCAACTAATGAAAAATTGACCGATCCCAAGCTCCAGTGCCTTAGTTCTCAAAACCCCGACTCAACCTTCCATTCCCAACCCCAATTTGGCATTCCTTGCCTCTCTCGACCTCAACCTAGGTGGCTAGGTGACTTTCTTGTGACGTTTTCTTTATCCTTTGGTGATCTTTTATTTTCCATCTGCCTACATGGCCTCAAACCTTAGGAAAAAGTCATCCCTGTTGGATCACTATCTTCTTCCTCTTATCCTTACCTCATATCCTTTAATGGCACCTCCTTCTTATCCTCTTAAGTTGTGAATCGCTATAAGGAACTCCTTCCTAAGAAAAGCTTTTCATGAACCTCATTTCACAACAAGTGAGGTTATCAAGGAGGTTTTTGAGGTGTTTTTGACCCACCACCTTAGCACATTTGTGTAGAACGCCAATGCTTCTCAAATTCTATCACTAGCACTAAGCCGGTCCATGAGTTTTATGCTAATATCCAATGGAACTACACCAAAATTTTGCCACCACCCAATACCCAGGAAGTTTTGACTTCTATGATAATCGGTACCAAAATTACCATCTCTAAAGATTCTATGAATATCTTCTTCAATGGTATTGTGGTTATCGACTCATGGAGGTCCGATTACGCTAAGTATCATGACTTGCTTGACCCTAAGGCATTCTACGAAAGCCATGATCATACACTTCTTCACATTCATAAGTTTTTGAAGAAGCCCAATGTTCCCTATATAAAGAAATCAACCCTACCATACTCTTCCCTTGATATAAAAAACCATCTTATTGCATTAGTGGTTAACTACAATATCCATATGATGAAAAATCAAATGAAAATTGCAAATACATTATTGTAGTAATGTATTTTTTTTAAAAGATATCACAGTCGGGTGGTCTCTATAACGAACCCATTCCCCGACAATCCCAATTAAGGAAGTCCAATAAACTAGAGTTATTATCCCAAAAATAGGATCAAATGGTTTTGCACATAATAAAAAATAATTAATAAATTATACTAAACTAACTAAACTTGATACAAGATAAAAAAATCTTGTTCCAAAGTTTACTAAAATATGGGTTCTAGAATTTATCAAGAAATTAATCATCTATCTATATCATGTGGGCCTTACTTAATTTGTGTGCTTTCAATGTCTTCTTTTCTTAAATATCCAATTTCCAACAAGATTATACTAAAAATGCCGACAATCAAAACATTGGTCAATATGACAAGTCATACTGGTATGAGAGGGAAACAAAATCTCACAAGTAATGATAACAACATAATTCAACAATTCTTGTTAAATAAACCAAATTTAACATTTTTATCATAACTACCCAATCTAGGTTTCTCCACCCTCTATCATAACCCCTCATGGCCTCATACTACATCATTCACAATCTTCCCCTACTCAGGCGTATGACTTCATCATGTCTCCCCCTATTCAGGCGGGTGACTTCTCATGTACCCCCTATTCGTATTAGTACCAAATATGCATTCCCCTATCTAGGCAGATGGCATTTCCATAGACCGAGAGGTGACCTAGAATTGGTCTTGTCATGTTCATATATAATGTGATAGTCATAGTTACTTCAAAGTTTGCATGGAATGAAATAAACAAGCAAGCATATATCTTCAAACCATGCGAAGAGATCTTCGAGAAACAATGTAAAACTACATTGAATATTCTTAGGCATAACAACATACCTGTCTCAGGAGTATTTGTAGTCCAAAAAGAATAAGTGAGATTAATCACACAAACAACCAAGCAACTCAGCGTAAAACTCAAGGCATACATCCATGTGTCACTACATGATTCTAAAACCTATCCAAGGATTGACTTGGTTCTCAAGTTAGGTTTTATGTCCACTTTCTTATTTAATTATCTATAACACTCAATTAATCCATTTATTGCTCTTTTTCACTTTCTTAATCCACAAACCCTACTTTTAGGTCCCATACACAAGATTGTGCTAGAAAAAGGTGCCTTTTATTCAAAAGTCCCCATCTTTATCCTTTACAAGTCAAATTAGGGTTAGAGAGATGAAAAGATGAATATTTGACACTTTTATGTTTATTGGGTTGAAAAACTCTGATTTCCATTATTTAGCACACCTTTATGCATAAAGAAACCCTAATCCTTTAAATCTTGGATTATAATATCCATATGAGTCCAAGGTTTTCCTTTTATTCATACCAGATCAAAATTTGAGTAAAAACATTAACTAAGAGTATTAGATTCATCAACATTCATAAATTAGGGTTTTGATCCATTAAAAGCATTAAAGACATCATATTTGAACATCTTTTGAATTGGAAGAAAATATAGGCCAAGATCATATTTTTTATTGTGTAGCTTGCATTTTTCTGATCAACATACATATATCATATGCTACTTTTAGATAATCCTATGATTTACTACAATTTTAGCAATTTTAATCTTTTCTGACCAATCACACATCCCGCTCGTGTGGCAAACCAATTAATCGAGTGAGAAATGATAGGAAAAGACTAGATTGTCCCTATCCTCAAAGAGGTGTGCATGGGGAAAAGTGATCTTTTGCCCACAAACCTTCTTCAACCTTGGGTTGTTCCTTCTTCATGAGCTAGGAGTCAACTCGCAGTTGACTCTAGGGTTCCCACCCTCCAAGATTCAAGCAATGATCTGCGAACCTCTGCCTGGGAACCTCAAACTCAAAGCACCCCTCAACTGCTCTGGAGGTGGTATAGAACAGCGGGGCGATGGAGATAAATGTCCGACGAGTCAGCGACAAAGATAGGGGTGAAGATCGCACCATTTTAAGCAATTGAAGATAGGGAAGTGCTCAGTAACTTGTGGGTGATCTTCGGGGCTGCTTGGTAGGCTTGCAGAGGGGTTGCACACCCCCTTTTATACTTGACCATGGCGGTAGGGTCATGGGGTTTGGGTGGAACTCCTAGAAGTCACAAAATAGGGTGAAATCTAGGGTATCTTGGTTCGATTTTCTCTCACAGACTCAATGGGAAAGATAATTAGCATGAGCTAGGAGATGATGGTGCCACCGTTGGATCTTTGATATGATGGCCTATGACACGTGCCAAAACAATACAAATCCTATTAATAATCAAAATATAGTGACATTAATGATATTCCTTTGTAATACCCACACTTTAGGGATTTTTAGAAAATTCATATCTCATAATCCATTAAGCTTTTTAATCCCAAAATTTAAGGGAAAGTTCTTTATGACTTATCTTCCTATTAACTCAATTTGGGATCAAAAAATGAAAAGAATAACTTCTTTCCTTCGTATGCAAATCATACTCTAAAAAAGCATTTATAAATGCATTAAAACTCATATTTTCTCTTTCTTTCTTTTCCATTATCTTAATTTCGACTTTTCTAGATACTAGAAGGAAAGTGATACTAAAACCACCCTATTGTGTCCACTAATGCCACCTTCTAGAGAATTCCATATTTTTCTTAAATAAAACATAAGTTGTTTATTTTCTTCTTGCCATTTCCCTTATTATGGGTTTTTCTTTTGTCCTTTATCCTTTTACACTTCCATTGGATTATTAAAACAAGAAAATCACGAAATTCATTATTCAGGACAATTTTGCAAAGAAACCCAAGTTGTAAAACAATGCACACAAATTTTTAAGCAAACCCCTTTTATTAAATAATTGCATAATAGTACAACCAAAATTGACGTTATAACAGTCTCACTACATTCTTCATCAAATGACCTGAATTGATTTTGAGAAGAACACCTCCATCATTCATCCCCCTTATCATGCCTTGAACTATGGTCTCTTTGCTTTCATGACTCAGAAGTCCCCTTTCCATGATCTCCACTACAAATCTAGTCAGAAAGGTGTAAGAATCAGTGAGACTACAATCAAGAGGACTTTTTCTTTCTACCTTCCCTACTACTCATAGCTGACTTAGGATATGTCAGGCTCCCCTGGAGCTCAATAGGTTGAATGCTTAGCACATGGTTTGGAACTTTCACATATCGCTTTAGATTGGATACATGGAACACGTCATGCATCATGCTATACTGTGGGGGTAGGGCTATACACTATTTTTCTTCACCAATCCATTCTAGAATTTCAAATAGACCTACGTACCAGGGACTTAACTTTCCTCTAATTTTATCTATAGCTCAGAGGGGTCAGATCTTCAGAAACATGTGTTCACCCACAATGAAATGTAGATCAGTTCGCCTCTCTTTAGCCTCTGCCTGATCAAAGCAAATTTATTAGCATAAATGTGAAGTTCCTAAATCCTCAACGAGGTCCTCTCACTAACCTCATCCCAATGAAGTGGCGATCGATACAACCTCCCATATAGAGCTTCATACGGAGGCATCCTGATGCTGGCTTGGTAGCTATTATTATAGGAAAACTCAGCTAAAGGTAAGTACTTCTCCCATGATCCACCCCAATTGAGCACACATGCTCTCAACAAGTGTTCTAAAGTCTATATCATTCTCTCTAACTATCCATCAGTTTGGGGGTAATTGAAAGTACTAAATTTCAGTTTGGTCCCAAGTTCTTCATGCACATGCTTCCATAGATTCAAGGTGAATATGGGGTCACGATAAAAAATAATCAAGCTTGGAATACCATGCAAATGGACTATCTCCTGGATATACAACTCAGTTAAGTCTGACACTTTGGTGGTAATCTTTAAGGCAAGGAAGTGTGACGACTTGGTTAAGAGGTCCACCACAACCCTTATAACATCATGACCTTTCTTGGTCTTGGGAAGACCCACCACAAAGTCCATCTGGTCCCATTTCCACTCAGGTAATCTCAATTGATTGTAGTAATCCTCTAGGTCACTGGTGTTCAACCTTCACCATTTGGCATGTGAGATAATTGGCCACATATGCCGCTATGTCTTTGTTCCTTCCAGGACACCAGAAATACAACAACAAGTCTTTAAACATCTTGGTAGTGCTAGGGTGAACGATATACTTAGAGCCATGAACTTCTTATAGGATATGAGTCTTCAAATGTGACTCCCCAGGAACCCAAATATTCTTGTATCAGATCCCTCCATCCACACCCAAGGATAGGTGTGTCTGAGGTTTCTCCAGAAAACCTTTCATTTTTTCAAGCTTTGGGTTCTCCAGCTGGGCGGATACTTACTCAGTCATCTGTTCATGTTTTATTTGAATTTTAGCCAAGAAAATTCAATCTCCTAATGATTGTGGGGCCCATCTGGAATACTCCCCCAGTTCCCTCCATTGGGTAGACAAGACAACTGCACATCTAAGTTGCTTTCGACTAAGGGAATCTACCACCACATTGGCCTTTCCTGGGTGGTACGCAATGGTGAAATCATATCCTACATATATTACATCCCTCGTCTCTATCTTAGGTTGAGGTCCTTCTAAGTCAGGAGATACTTCAAGCTCTTATGATCAGTGAGGATTTTGAAGGTAGCACCATACAAGAGTGTCTCCAGATTTTTAGGGCATTTATGATCATAGCCAACTCCATGGTATTTGTTGGATAGTTTACTTTATTTGGCTTGAGCTGCCAAAATGCATAAGCAATAACATGCTTATTCTGTTCTAGCACACATCCAAGCCCCATTTTGGAGGCATCAACGAAGATCATGAAACCTTTGTTGCCAGATGGTAGAATCAACACAAGTGTTGTGGTCACTTGATCCTTCAACTCTTGGAAGTGGGCTTCACACAACTCAAACCATACAAACTTTTTGTCCTTTAAGTGAGCTTGGTAAGGGGTAGGGTGGTATTTGTGAAATCTTGGATGAACCGTCGATATTACCCAACCAATTCCATAAAGCTACAAATTTCAAAAGGATTCTTTAGCGTTGGCCAGTCACATACAACAGACACCTTTGTAGGATCTACTGACATCATCCCTCCTAAGATGATGTGTCCAAGAAACATGACAAGATCGATCCAAAACTCGCATTTCGAGAACTTTCCATAAAACTACTGCTTCCTAAGAATTTCAAGGATTCTAATCAGGTGATCTCGGTGTTGGTCTAGGTCATCTGAGATTAATATGTTATCTATGAACACTATGATGAAAGAGTCAAGGAAAGGTTGGAACACAGTGTTCATGAGGTTCGTAAAAACCCTTGGGGCATTGGAAAGTCCAAAAGGCATGAATAAGAACTCATAATGGCCATAATGGGTACAGAAAGATGTTTTTGGTATGTTTTTGTTCTTAACTCGTAACTGGTGGTACCCAGACCTTAGGTCAATCTTGGAAAAGATTCGAGTTGACTTAAGTTGGTCGAACAGGTCATCAATTCTAGGTATAGGGTAGTTTTTTTATGGTAGCTTGGTTTATCATGCGATAGTCAATGCACATGCAGAGCGATCCATCCTTCTTTTTGATGAAGAGGACTGGAGCTCCCAAGGGTGAGGTACTAGGCTTAATGAAACCCTTATCTAGAAACTCAGTAGGGGCCATCCGATAAGGTTCCCTGGAGATATGATTCATTCTGGGAGCTAACTCTATGGTGAAATCCACCTCTCTCTGGAGGTATACCAATAAGTCATCTAGAAATACATCCGCTTAATCTTGAACTACTTCTATCTCTCCTAAAGGTTTAACCTTAGGTTCAGGTTCTATAACAACTGTTCGGAATGCCTGGCAACCCTTGACTATCATTTGCTCTGCTTTTAAGGCTGACACATATAGACTAGTGGTTGCATCCTTCCTACCTCTAATGGTTAAAGGCGAGTGACCATGTCTCTTTATCAAAATCTTTTTCTCCCTATAGTCAATATGGGCTCTATAGATTCGTCCATGCCAATGATCACATCAAAGTCATTCATCTCCAACAAAATAAAATTGATAGGGAATTCATGACTCATATTTTTAATAGGTAAAACATGGGTTTTTAAAAGAAACGTAAAAATCTGACCACTCTGGGTAGTGACATCAACCACACATACTAAATCCTTGAAACTCAGATAGAGTATAGTTGCAAGATTTCTTGAAATAAAAGTATTTGTTGATACACAATCATAAAGAGCTTTTACACTTTGTCCCATTATTTGAAGCATGCCTACATAGTTTTCATGATAGTCAAACTTCCATTACATTGCATAAACAAAGATGGAAAAACTACTCTAAGGGTTATTACCCTCTATCATATAGTTGACATTAGCCTGGACCTCTTCATTGTTGATGGAGAAAACTCGAGCATGTCGAAGCTCTCCTATAGGTGGGACTGGTGGGGTTGCTACTGGTGTTTGTGCCACTGGCGATGCTACTACCACTAGGGCTTGTCCTCTTGGGTCAGGAAGGGGGTAGTTAGCTTGGAAGTGTCCCTCTTGTTGGAATCGGAAATACACTTTCCTTTCAAAGTGGCACTTTCCTGGATGGTATCTCCCACATTTGTGGCATCTAGATGATGCCCCTTGTTGTCAATGCTCATTGTGGGGATTTCCCTTTCCTCCCTTTCCATGGTGACTACCCTGGTTCTTCTTGTTATCATTTCTTGGGCTGGAACTTCCTTTAGTGAAGTCAATATGTCCTTTGGGTTGGTTATGCTATGGTATGACTGTCTTCTCCATGTTCAGGGCAAAGTTGAGAGCTTCATAGATAGTTGTGGGCTTGCTCGCCATGACATGGGGCTTAATGGCAGGGTTAAGTCTATCCAAAAAATGTTCCACCCGCCTTTCTTCAGTCATCATGTAGCCAAAACACTCTAAGAGGTAAAACTGGTGAGCATCGTCGGCCATAGAAAAGTTTCCTTGAACTAGGAAAGTGAACTTCTTTTCCTTTTCCTTCTTGGCAGTGGGAGGTATGAATCTTGGGATCAAAAGTGCATGGAAATATGCCCAATCTGTGGGCTCTTCACTCAGGTCTCGACCCATGATATGGTTCTCCCACCATATCTTTGTTTCTCCCTCCAGGAGATGGGTGGTGAAGAGAACCTTCTTGCTTGGTTGTACCTTCAATATGCATAACCCATTTTCCATTGCCAAAAGCCAAACATCGACTTTGTGTACTACCTCCGTCTTGTCTTCCCCCCATAATTTTTCAATATTGAACTTCAGAAAATCTAAGATGGTGGAACCAAGGCAGGGATGGATGAGTAAATGTTCACCATTATCATTATAGGGAACATCTCTAAGGGTGAGGGTGTTGATGGCTTCAGTCATCTTCTTGTACTGCTCTAACCAGAGCATCTTAGTAGTTTGTGTCACCATTAGTCCGATTTCCGATCCAAAATCAGCAGCATGACTAGGTTCATCCCTTGCTTCATCTTTAGACATGGGTTCCTCTCCAAGTCTAGGGCTTCCTTCCAGGTTCTTGATGTGGAACGGAATGGGTTTAGGCTTAGGGTCTTTCTCTCCGGAGGTTTCACCTTCTCTTTTCCTTTTCTTGGAGGATTCACCTTCCTTGTGCCTTCTCTTCTCGAAGGAGGGTCTCTTCTTACACAAGGGCCTTAGTCTGGGGTATTCGTTGGTGGTGTCGTCAGGGACGATAACAGTTTTGACATGAGCCATGTTGTAACACATAGATTACTCTATTAACCATAGTTTCGTAACATAGTATTATCTTATATCCATGACATCTTGTTCACATGCTTTTTATTATTTGGTGGAGGATGTTGGCTAAATTGGACATTATTATAATCCCTTTTTTTGATGATGACAAACATTTCTTTCTTGTGGTTTTAAATTTCTATTTGAGTGTTTTAGGGACAAGTATATAAGGTGGTGGATAGCAAAGACTTGGAAGATCAATTTGCTAAAATTACTTTATTTTCATGATTGTAATCAATGTAAGAACTTGTACAAGTTTATAATGTAAAAGTACTTAGATATCATGTAAATCAAGCATTTAGATCTTCCCTATCCACTCACAACACTTAGATAGGTCATCTCCTAAGTTAGCATCACAATTGCACATTGATACACACACTCAATAAATGAATACGTTGAATCAGGGATATTCTCGATCGATAAAAACATCGACCGAGATACTCTCGGTCGACAAACTCCTCGACTGATAATAGACCCTCCTAGCCTTTAGACTGAGTAAGAAAAGTGGTTGGGAGTTGGAATTGAACGTTACAACATATTGACTCAGACTCCCACTCGGTTGACAAATTCCTCGACCAAGAAACTCTCGGTCGACAAATACTTCGACCGAAAATAGTTCTTTCTGCACTTTTCAGAATTAATTAACTAGCCATTACAGATGCAATTAGTAGACACTTAATGGCTAGTTGAGCACTAAGAACACCCTAGAAAGTGTCTAGAATGTCCCCAAGCATTAGCAAACCACTCTTATAAATAGGACAGCCATAGGACACCTCAAAGTATCACTTGAATATACAATTCACTTGAGATCACATTGTAGCAAGCCATTAGCAAAGCTTTCACTTGCAAAACATTTCCACAAGTTGTGAATTCGTGTCCTATAGGCTGATATCTCCTATCCACTATACATTCACGTCCATCCACTTTGGTTAGGAGATCAAACGCTTGATATAGGATCAAAGCGCTATACTTAATTGGTAACACTGTTTCTTTCTTCCAATCTTGTTCTCTTTTATTGTATTTTGTTCTCCTTTGCTACTCCTAGGTTGGAGGCTGTGGAAAGGAGGTGGTTGGAGATTCTTCAGGTGGTGAAGGTATCTCGGCGGACTTTGGAATACTTCTAGAATGTCTCAACAGGAAGCTACTTCAAGGAGGAAGGCTGCTTCAAGGGGGAGCTTGAAGTTACTTCAAGTGAAGGCTGCTTCAAGGTTGGTGAGATGACTTCGGGGTGAAGGCTCTCCAAAGGGTGGTGAAGTGGTTTGTAATTTTATGTAACATCCTTGTGAGGTAATAAAATTCAAATACTTTCAAAATCCCAGTTGGGAACAATCAGGTAGTGGACTGACTCCCTTAGTTTTTGCTAAGGGTGGAACCACTCTAAACGTCGTGTCTCCTTCTCTAAATTTCAATTGTGGTTGCTTGGTTGAATTAATTTTAAAATCATTATAAAACCCTATTCACCCCCTCTAGTGTTTTTCAATTGGTATCAGAGCAGGCTTCAAGGAGCTCTAATCGAGTCTTGAAGAAAATGGGTGATGGGGCACTAAACAACCTCAACTTGGAAGGAACACTTGTAGCTCGGCCTCCACCATTTGATGGCACCAACTACACCTATTGGAAGAGGAGGATGCAATTATATTTCCAAGGAATTAGCTAGGATCTTTGGAGAATGGTTTCAAATGTCGATGATCTTCCTCAAACCGAATATTCTACATGGGATGCAAACACGATGAGATTAGCCCAATTGAATGCAAAAGCTATAAGTATCCTTTATAGTTCAATTTCTATAGGTGAGTTTAATAGAATTTCAAATGGTGAAACTATATATGAAATATGGCATAGACTCTCTATTACTTATGAAGGAACTGTTCAAGTAAAAAATTCTAAAATTGGTATGCTTAAACAAAAGTTTGAACAATTTCGTATGGAACCATATGAGTCTATTAGTGAAATGTATGCAACGTTTTCTTCTATTGTTAATGGGTTGAATGCATTAGGTAAATCCATTAGTGAAGAGGATCAAGTATCAAAGATTCTTAGGTGCTTGCCTCCAAAGTACAAACTAAAGGCGACGGCCATTGAAGAAGCCAATGATCTCACTACATTAAGGATGGAACAACTCATTAACAACTTGGAGGCTCATGAAGCTACCCTTGAAGAAGAAGAAAGATTGGCAGCTGAACACAAAAAGGAGAAAAGAAAGGACATTGCATTCAAAGCATCAACCAAGAATAGTCATGAAACAAGTGAAGAAGATAGTGAAGAAGAAACACTCATTATAAATGGTAAATAGTATAGAAGTTTTAAAACTAACAAAATTCCTAGTGTTTCTTCCTCGAGGTGCTTTGAATGTGGCAAAAAGGGACACTTAAAAGGTGATTGTACCAAACTTAAGAAGGGGAAGATATCATCTCACAATAAGAAAGAGAAAGCCTACAAAGCTGCATGGGATTATTCAAGTGATGATAGTGAAGATGGAGAAAAAGAAGTAGAGTGCCTTATTGCTACAACAAATGAAGAAGAAGAAGAGGTAAGACTTTTTGATTTATCTAAAGAAGATTTAGTTGCTAGCAGTGAGGAATTACATGATAAATATATTGCTTGTAAAATGAAACTAAAAAGAGTTACTAAAACTAATGAGGATTTGTATGTACAATTAGATGATCTTACTTCTGAAAAGGAAAGTATTATTTCTGAAAATTCTTCCTTGAAATCATCTTTTAATGATTGCAATACAAAATTGCTTACTCTTGAGACAAATCATAATTTGCTTTGTCAAGAAAAGGTTGAATTGCTTGCAAAATTGAATGATATTCAATCACAACCTATCTTGTGTACGCATCCAGATTATGATGCTATTGTTAAAGAAAGTGATACTTTATCATCTAATATAGATCAAGCAAAGTTAGATATCAAAAAGAAAATGGATGAGATTGCCAAGTTACAAAGAGAAATTAGTAGCTTGAGAAACAATGATGTTCTTGATAAGATTCTAAAAAATTCTTCTAGTTATAATGGAAGGAGAGGTTTAGGATATGTTCCAAAAGAGAAATCATATCAACCTAAAACTAGAAGAACACAAGAACCCAAGACCAAGATCATGTATGTACCCAAGAACAACTCAAAGAGAAATGAAATGTATTTTATTTGTTGTCATTACTATTTATGTCTTGGACATTATTTGTTTTCTTGACCATACAGGAAAAAGGATGTTGATCTAGTTTGGGTTCCTAAAACCTAGAGATTTGAATATGATTAGTTGAGATTTGACCTAAAATGTTACTTTGATATTCAAATGTCTTGTCTCAACTAAACTGAGCATTAACTTGGATAATTCTATAAAACTGATCTATGTTTTTTTCTTGAAAAAAACTACTAAAAATAGTACAGAAACAATCTCAGTCGAGAAAGTTGTCGGCCAAGACAATGTCGGTTGAGAAATTAGTCGAACGATAGGGTTACTGTCTTAAGCCTGTAAAAACCTGATAAACGACCGGTTGACAAATATTTTGACTGAACCTCACTCGGTCGAGAAATTTGTCGACCAAGGGAAACTCTGACAAAATTGTTCCCTATAAACAAAGATACTTCAATTACAACTAACTTAAGTATGTAATGAACTTTACATACTACATTGCTTTAAACATTTGAATGATCCTAATCAAAAGGAAGAATATATGAGCATCAAAACTTTATACTTTTCATGATTAAATTGTATCTATCAAGTATACAAGAGGAAAAGATAGACTTTACTCAAGTTGCTTCTTACAAAGGAAAATGATGTTGATTGGAAATTTATACTCTTACTGCAAGTAGACATGCTTTATTGCAAAAATAAGTCATAAATCTTGAAGACAAAACTTCTCAAACATATTAGTAGTTTGCATCATTACATATATGTTAATGACATCCTTATTGAACTTGGTGCAAATTACAACTTGTGTGATTCTGAACTTTATGCAAATCGAAATTGGACATTCTTTCTTTGAAAATTCAAATGTTATCAAATTTCAATTGCTACTTTCTTGAAAAAGATGATTAAGCGTACTTGATCAATCTTAAATCTAAAAACTATGAATCATGTTTTGAGAAAATGTAATCATGGAAATTATGGATATGTTTCTATTACTTCATCATGATTATTGTGATCCACATGGTTTGTCTAAAATAATCCCTGGTCTATCTATATAGAAACCATGTGTCTTGAAATTTTCTTTTAAATGATCATGATCATTGTGTTATGGATATGCATTTATTGTTTCATCATGATCATTGTGCTTTATCTTTTACTTGGTTTTCCTAAAATAATCTTTGATCTATATATACAAACCATGAATGAATATTGTTTTCAAAATGATCATTGTGATTCAGCTCATTACATATAAAGAAGATGTTATCATTGAAAATGCCTTTTTGCATTAAGGTAAATCTCTATGGAACAAATGCATCTTGACATATTAGTTAAATGATTATCCTATTCTTAGCTTATGGAAAATAATATCATCCTTGTTATACATGAATACTTTTTATATGATACTCTGTAAGCTATGTTTCAAACATTCAATCAAGTGGATCATTGTGAATGCTTAAACTGGAAATCTGCAGAAATTGCCTCTCAGTCGAAATAAAAATCAACCGAGGGGCGCCTAGGTCGAAGTCAAGGTCGACCTAAAATAAGCTTGACAAAATACTTAATTGTAAATCATTTCCTTGCACTCAATCTTAGTATATTGAAAACAAGATTTTAGTGCATAGATTTCATAAAAGGTTAAATTATTATGATCTAATGCTTATTATGTCCATAGAATCCTTAAATTATTTTTATTATAAGATTAAGGGGGAGCTTACAAAAACTATCTTGACTATAAGATTAATAAGGAGCTCACAAAACTTTGTAAACATCATAAAGAAAATTTGAAACTAGTTATGACCTTAGTATCTTTAAAGTAATCTTGGTTATGAAAATAAAGGAGTCTACAATATTAATGAATATAATGAATATCTTGTCCTTAATGGAATTCTCTAAACAGATTAGGGCTTAACATCTCGTGCATTTGGTTAGAGATACATTCATTGATTCTACTATAAGCTTAAGAGAATCTCATATCATTTCAGGGTTTAACATCCCTTGTAAATGGTTGAGAAACTATTAAATATATTCATGAGCTTAAAGGATTCTCATTTCATTTTCAGGGCTTAAAATCCCTTGTAAAATGGATGAGAAATCAATATATGTATCCATCATGAGCCTAAATGGATCTCATATCATTTTCAGGACTTAACATCCCTTGTGAAATGGATGAGAAATCAAAACACATATGCCATGAATCTAAAAGGATCTCATATAATTTCAAGGCTTAATATCCTTTGCAAATGATTGAGAAATAACTTGTGGCTAAATTTGACATAAAAATAAGTGGTTTACATTAAGTATCAAATTATCAAATTAAGGGGGAGAAATAAAAGTCATAATTAATGATTAGCTTGGTTATCTTTTTGAAATGACAAAGGGGGAGAAATAATATAAAACAAAATTGAGTTTCATAATCTCTCAGCTAGCACATGAAAATAAAAGAATGGCTGCAAAAGGTAAACTTCAGGTATGAAACTCATATGATCTATATTTCATTGATTTATATTTTGGAAATGTTTGTCATCTTCAAAAAGGGGGAGATTGTTGGCGAAATTGGATATTATTGTAATCCCTTTGTTTTGATGATGACAAACATTTCTTTCTTGTGGTTTTAACTTTCTATTTGAGTGTTTCAGGGACAAGTATATAAGGTGGTGGATAGCAAAGACTTGGAAGATCAATTTGCTAAAATTGCTTTATTTTCATGATTGTAATAAATGTAAAAACTTGTACAAGTACTTAGATATAATGTAAATAAAGCATTTAGATCTTCCCTATCCACTCACAACACTTAGACAGGTCATCTCCTAAGTTAGCGTCACAATCGCACATTGATACACACACTCAGTAAATGAATACGTTGAATCAGGGATATTCTCGGTCGACAAAAACTTCGACCAAGACACTCTCGGTCGACAAACTCCTCGACCGAGAATAGACCCTCCTAGCCGTTAGACTAAGTAAGAAAAGTGGTTGGGAGTTGGAATCGAACATTACAATATATTGACTCAGACTCCCACTCGGTCGACAAATACTTCGACCGAAAATAGTTCTGCCTGCACTTTTCAGAATTAATTAACTAGCCATTACAAATGCAAATAGTGGACACTTAATGGCTAGTTGAGAACTAAGAACACCCTAGAAGGTGTCTAGAACGTCCCCAAGCATTAGAAAACCACTCCTATAAATAGGACACCTCAAAGTATCACTTGCATATACAATTCACTTGAGATCATATTGTAGCAAGCCATTAGCAAAGCTTTCACTTGCAAAACATTTCCACAAGCTATGAATTCATGTCGTATAGGATGATATCTCCTATCCACTATACATTCACATCCATCAACTTCGGTTAGGAGATCAAACGCTTGATATAAGATCAAAGCACTGTACTTAATTGGTAACATTGTTTCTTTCTTCCAATCTTGTTCCCTTTTATTGTATTTTTTTCTCCTTTGCTACTCCTAGGTTAGAGGCTACGGAAAGGAGGTTGTTGGAGCTTCTTCAGGTGGTGAAGGTAGCTCGGCGGACTTTGGACCACTTCTAGAAGGATTCAACGGAAGGTACTTCAAGGAGGAAAGCTACTTCAAGGGGGAGCTTGAAGTTACTTCAAGTGAAGGCTGCTTCAAGGTTGGTGATATGACTTCAGGGTGAAGGCTGTCCAAAGGGTGGTGAAGGTGTTTGTAATTTTATGTAACATCCTTGTAAGGTAATAAAATTCAAATACTTTCAAAATCCCAGTTGGGAACAACCGGGTAGTGGACTGACTCCCTTAGTTTTTGCTAAGGGTGGAACAACTCTAAACACCGTGTCTCCTTCTCCAAATTTCAATTGTGGTTTCTTGGTTGAATTAATTTCAAAATCATTATAAAACCCTATTCACCCCCCTCTAGTATTTTTAGAGGATAACCTAATCCTTAGCATCCATAACCCCAGTACTCAGGAGGAGGTGGAGAGAGAGAAACCTTAGGCACTTAAATTTTGTTAACAAAAAGGGGATGAAGAAGTGATGAGAGTAGATGAGAAATCCTAGAGGTATCTTATTTTGAGTCAAATCCTCAGATTTTGTCCAAATAGTCATACATATTCTAAGAGTCTTCACAAACCGACTAGACACCTCCATCTTTGGAAAATTATCTAATAACTCCCTTTGGACTCTAAAGCCTTTGCAAAATTTAATAATTATTAACGATGATATGGAAAATGAAGCTCTAATACCAAATATAACAACCCCATTCCCCCATTCTCCTTTTATTCATAACAGATCAAACTTTTATTAAAAACATTAACTAAGTCTATTAGATTCATCAACATTCACAAATTAGGGTTTTATACCATTAAAAGCATTAACGACATCATATTTGAACATATTTCGAATTGGAAGCAGATGTAGGCCAAGATCATATTTTTATTGTGTACCTTGCATTTTTCTAATCAATATACATATATCATTTGCTACTTTTAGATAATCCTATGATTTACTACGATTTTAGCCATTTTCATCTTTTCTAACCAATCACAGGTCGCCACATAGGCAGCCCGCTCACGTGGCAAACCAATTAATCGAGCGAGAAAAAGATAGAAAAAGACTAAACTGTCCTTACCCTCAAAGAGGCGCACATAGGGCAAAGTGGTCTTTTGCCCACATCCCTTCTTCAACTTTGGGATGTTCCTTCTTCACGAGCCAGGAGTCAAATCGTGGGTCGACTCTAGGGTTCCCCTTCTCTAAGCTTCAAGCAGCAATCCACAAACCTCTGTATGGGCACCACAAACTCAAAGCACCACTCGATTTCCTTGGAGGTGGTCTAGAATAGAGAGATGATGGAGACGAATCTTCGGTGAGTCAGTGGAAAAGACAGGGGTGAAGATCGCATCGTTTTGAGAAATTGAAGACAGGGAAGTGCTCGGTAACTTGTGGGCGATCTTCGGGGCTGCTTGGTAGGCTTGCAGAGGGGGTACACCCCATTTTATACTTGGCCATGGCGACAGGGTCCCTAGGGTTTGGGAGAAACTTCTAGAAGCCACAGAATAGGGTGAAATATAGTGTAGGTTGGTTCATTTTGCTCTCCCAGACTCAATGGGAAAGCTAATTAGTGTTGAAGACATTGGGGTAGCAAGAAATCCCCTCGAGATCCCAGATCCAAACTGTTCCATGTTTCTTGATTTGTCATGAGCTAGGAGATGATGGTGCCACCATTGGATCTCTGATCTAGTGGCCTACAACATGCACACTGAAATAATAAAAATCCTATTAATAATCACAATATCGTGATATTAATGATATTCCTTTGTAATACCCACACTTTAGGGATTGCTAGAAAATTTATATCTCCTAATCCATTAAACTTTTTAATCCCAAATATTAAGGGAATTCTTTATGACATAAAGTTCCTATGAACCCAATTTGGGATCAAAACTTAAAAAGAATAACTCTTTTCCTTCATATGCAAGTTTGGCATATATAATGCATTAAAACTCATATTTTCTCTTTCTTTCTTTTCCATTCTATTAATTTTGACTTTTCTAGATATTAGAAGACAAGTGGTACTAAAACCACCCTATTGTGGCCATTTATGCCACATTCTAGAGAATTCCATATTTTTCTTAAATAAAACATTAGTTATTTATTTTCTTCTTGCCTTTTCCCTTATTATGAGTTTTTATTTTGTCCTTTATCCTTTTATACTTCCATTGGCTTATTAAAATAGGTAAAAGCACGAAATTCATTATTCAAGACAATTTTACAAAGAAACCCAAGTTGTAAAACAATGCACACAAATTGTCAAGCAAACCCCTTTTATTAAATAAGTGCATAATAGTACAACTAAAATTGAGGTTATAACAGTCTTGCTACAGTCTTCATAAAATGACATGCTTTGATTCTAGTAAGAACACCTCCATCACCAATTGCCCTTATCCTTCCTTGATCTATGGTCTCTTTGCTTTCGTGACTCAGAAGTCCCTTTTCCATGATCTCCACTACAAATCTAGTCAGAAAGGTGTAAGAATCAGTGAGACTACAATCAAGATGACTTTTATTTCTACCTTCCCTACCACTTTTGGAGCCTCCACCTCCATCCAGACACCTCCACCACCACCACATGCCTTGACTGTGCCTCTTCTTTAGTATCCAATGAATCCCTCACTGGATACATGATTCACCAACAGGCATACAACCTTAGGGTTCAGGATCATCTTCACTAAGACCTCTGCCAAATCATGTCTAACATGAACCAATCTTATATCCATCCCTACCCTACCTACCACATGTACCCTAGAGCTAACTATGCTTCCTGTGCATACAATAAATTCTATCATGACACACCACCTCCTGCTACTTCTGTTGCCAACCCTACTACTGCTAATGGACTTGCACATGTCCCTACCCCTACCTCTGACCCTAGTTCTTTTCCTTTGTTTTCTCTGCCTATTGGCCATGTTTCCACTCTGCTTGCTGGTTATGATGGAGTTGATCCTCCTACCTTTTCGCAAGTAAATGCATTACATGCATGTGGCAAGTCATGGGTTTGAGCAGAATGCCTGATGGCTTGGTCATGCTTTTGGACCTTCTACTGATGAGGAGATGCCTAATTAGGACGATGTGGATGAGGATGAGGATGAGGATGAGGATGTTGATGCTGATGAGGATACTAAGGATGTTGGTTGTGAGGATGGTTCTGATGATGTTTTTGCTGGTTCCTCAAGTGATGAGGATGAAGACACCGATGTTGCCTCTGCTGCACCATCTGATGATGATGGGGACTACCAGCCCGAAGACAATGACGATGACATAGTTGATGCCATAGATGTTTAGTTCTAGTGTCTTTAGAGTGATCATTTATATATACACACAAACATATATATACATACACACACACATATATATATATACATACATACATATATATATATAGAGAGAGAGTCAGGCTAGAATACACTCGAGTGTACGGATCGCACGAATACACTCAAGTGTGTTTTCATATCAAGACTATTTTTTGTAAAATGTAAACCATTTATCTTCACCGTCATACTATAACTAGGATACATACAAATTTTGAACCCATTTGGATGAGTGTAAGTCACTCATCCAAGGGCAACAAAATCAACGCACGAAACTAATTTGAAATGCATAATTTTTGCGGTCTTCATAACATGAGCTATACATATCCAAATGTGCTCAAATTTTGCGTATGAGTTGTTTACGAGATGTTTAAGAAGATCAATGGATTATATTTTCAAAAAAAATATTGCATCATGGAAAACTAATTGAGTGTATTCCGCTCCAGATACACGCAAGTGTATTCTAGCCTGACTCTCTCTCTCTCTCTCTCTCTCTATATATATATATATATATATATATAGTCAGGCTAGAATACACTCAAGTAGTTTTTCATGATGCAATTTTTTTTCTTTCAAAAATCTAATATGTTGATCTTCTTAATCATCTTGTGATTAACTCATATAAAATTTTTGAGCACATTTGGATATTTATAGGTCATGTTTTATAGACCGCAAAAATTATGCATTTCAAATTAGTTTTGTGCTTCGATTTTGTTGCCCTCAGATTGGTGTCTTACACTCATCCAAATGGGCTCAAAATTTGTATGTAGCCTAATTATAGTATGATAATGACGATCAATGGTTTACATCTTGCAAAATATAGTCTTGATATGCAAACACACTTGAGTGTATCTGTGCGATCTGTACACTTTGGTGTATTCTAGCCTGATTCTCTTTCTCTCTCTCTTATATATATATATATATATATATTTATATATATATATATAGACTACTATATATTACAAATTTGGGCACTATGTATCTGAGGCATACTATTTTATCATCTCGTCTTTTCTTGTTGGTTTGTAGTTTTATTCTAAGAGGACATGTTCAATGTTGTAATCTTAATCTCATGTACCCTTAACTCTTTTGTTGCCTTTATCTTATGAGTTCTTGGTATGTTATCCCATATTTTGATTATGACACTAGTTTTTCTTATTTCTCTCTGTTATGTCTTTGTTTGGTGTGTGATATATGTGGTTTCTTATTTAGTTTGTGCCTATAGAGAAGACCTATGCTTTTAGCTCTTCTACCTCCCTACCTTTTTGCTATGACAAAGGGGGAGAAATGACATCAACCATATTCTTTTTTTTCTTATATGATCATTTTCCTATCAATTATTTGCATATCATGTGACTTGCTAGAAGATCATATATATATATATATATATATATATATATATATATATATATATATATATATATATATATATATATATATACATACATATGTGTTATGGTTATTTGTGGAAAGACTAACCATGGAAGCATAGGTAAGCATGAATTGAGGGGGAGAAATTAACATTGCTCATTCATGAATTCTCTTGCAATTCATAAGGTAAAAGTTTGACTTTCAAATCCTTTCTCAAATGTAAAGGTTTGAATTTTCTTATCTTTTTTAATATGTTGAGGAATGGTTTGTCATTGTCAAAATTGGGAGAATGTTGACCTAAGTGTTACACATTGTCCATATTTTGTTAATGACTCAACCATTCCATTCATATGTATCTGATATGTATGTTTGAGATTTATTTCAAGTTTTAGGTACATGAAAAGGATCGAATCTATTAAGCCCTAGCTTGTCCTAGTTCAAGTCAAAAGAAATACAAATGCACTTTTTTGGAAACCTTAGATGATTTTTTCAATCATTTTTATTGATGATATCACTTGTAACTAAGATGAGAAAAAATCAGGATCCCTTAATTCAAATGTTTGATTACTTAAAAGGCATTTTCCAAAATTCATTATAGGTTGTTCATGGATCGAGATTTAAACTCAACCGATCTCTTGATGGATTTTGAGAATTACTTAGTGTTGGATCCTAGTATGAGTGATTAGATTCTCTAGAGGGTGTGAATAGAGCTGAATGCACTTAAAAAAATTCATTAGACCTTCAAGATATTTCATAAGATAAGATTGCTAATATGGGAAATTTGGTGTGCAACTAAACATACATAGAAAGAATGAGAGAGATTGAACATGCACCAATTAACAAGCTATGTAGAGTGGTTACATACTTCAATCTACAAGTATGTCAGTCCATTACCTAGAGATGTCAAACTCTAGGATTTCTTAACCATGTCTACTCCTAATATTCACTTATAAGAGTTACAACATATGACCTTCCTTTTCTGGGTCAAAGATGTTGACATAGAGGCTATACATTTCCATATTTTGATACTGACTCAACCATTCCATTCATATGTATCTAATATGTATATTCAAGATTGATCTCAGGTTTTAGGTACATGAAAAGGATCAAATTTACACAAGCCCTAGCTTGTCAAAGTTCAAGTCAAAAGTAATGCAAGTGTGCTAATAAGGAAATTCCTTTAAATGACCTTAGAAGAATTTTGTAATCACTTGTATTGATGATATGACTTGTAACTCAGATGAGAAAAAATGTGGGACACTTAGTACCAAGTTTTAATCACTTTTTAGTCAAATAAGAAAATTGATCACAAGTTGTTGATTGGTCGAGTTTCAATCTCGACGGACCCCATGGATTGATTTTCTGATGATATGCATCAGTCGAGTTGTGCATTCATAGAACTCGACCGAACGGCTTACTGACCAAATGTGATTTTGACTAATCGATCGAGTTTCCTAAGAAAAACTCGACCGATAGTTTGAAAATTGGGTTTGTCTTTTAGCCGATCAGTCGTTTACCATTATCGAAACTCGACCGAATGCACTATATAGAAAATGTAGGAAAAGTGATTCTAACCGCTAGTGACTTGCTTGGACGAAAATAGATTTTTTTCCTTGATAAAAAATGGCTATATTTCGGCCCTAAGTGTTCCCCAACTCAAGGGAGCACCCCCAGCTATAAATAGGACCCCTTGGAGTTCATTCCATATTTGCTCATTCACTACATCCAAGATCCTTACTATAGTCACTACTATAGAAATGACTTATAACGTCACATTTACAGGTGTTGATTGTATACAAAAAACCGACGCCTAAGGTGTATAACGTCAGCTAAATACAAAAATCGACATCTATACGTGAAGACGCCCAGATACGGGTATCGCTTTTAATTCAGCGTCGGTTTGTTAATAAGCAATTGACGCCTAAAATTGACCTCCAATTTCAAAATTTTCAGTGAAAAATATTACCTTCAAAATTTAACATACGACGTCGGTTATTAACTTAAAAACTGACGACTAAAGGTTTTTCACGAGACAGAAATTAGCCGCATTTTTATCGTCAGTTGGCTTGAAATAACTGACGCTAATGGGTGTTGCCGCACTGTCCGTGCAAAAAATTTTACACCCATGTGGCATCAGTTTTTATATGGTAACCGATGACTATTGTTATTAGCGTCGGTTGTTTTTAATAACCGACACTGATGGTTAACTTTATAGCACCCACGCGAAGCCGACTAGCCCTTTCTCTATTTCATCCCCGTGAGAATAGGTCTGGCGATCGATTTTATGCACTGCCGCCCGCCACTGCTCTCCCTGCTGCTCCATGCTCGCATCGCCGCACCGCTCCCTGCTGCTGCGTGCTCCGTGGTCACCACCGTCGCTGCCCTCTCCCTCTCTACTCACCCTCTCTGCTTGCCGGCCGGCCGCCGCCCTCTCCCTCTCTACTCGCCCTCTCTTCTCGCCGACGCCCCTCTGTGCTCGCCGGCTATCTACTCGTCAGCACCCTTTGTGCTCGATGGCTCTCTGCTCGCCCCTCCGCCTGCTCCCTACCCGTCCTCCTCCATCTGCTCCCTACCCTCTGTCGCCCAAGGTCATCCCCCTCTGCTCCCTGCCCTCTGTCTGCTCCCTGCCCTTCATATTTACTTCTACTGATTTGTATTTACTTATCTACTGATTTTAATTTACTTATCTAATGATTTTAATTTATATATCTACTGATTTGTATTTACTTATCTACCGATTTTTATTTACTTATCTACTGATTTGTATTTACTTATCTAACTCCACCATCTTGATCTTAATGTTTTCAATCATCATAAGTTTTTCTAGTTTACGACAAGTTCGATTGACAAATACCTTTCCAATCCTAACATTTGATGATTATAGTAATGGTATACGACTGTATGGTAGAAAGACCATGTGCTGGTTAGTCTGTCTACTAGAGTGTGGGGAATAACCATGTTGCCTGTAGTTTATAATATTGCATTGTGAATTATTGCATGCTTGAAGAGTGGTGTTATATTTTGTTGGCCTAGAAACCCAGCCAAGATTTACTCATTAGGAGTAAATCTTGGATAGTCCCCATTTGGGACTGTTCGTGAACACCTAATCTCACTTAGGATGTAAGTATATAATGTGTATTGGGTTTTCAAGAAAATTTTGGTAGCATTTCCCCGTTTGTTCTCTAAGTACATATGTACTTGGAGAACAACTAGGAAATGCTGCCGGAATTTTCTTAAAAACCCAATACACATTCTCTAAATCAGTAAACTACAATGTAATTGATGCCTTGGACCACTTATATGTCTTGTTATGTGCTATCATGACTTTAAGTGTTACAACTCAATCATATGTAATTTTTAGACCTAATTTATCATCCTGAAATTATTGAACTTTGAAATCCATAAGTAAACTTGTGTCATGTACCCATTTGAACTAAGATCTTATAGTAATATGCTATATTTTCCTTATAAGAGCTCATGTACGTAGTTTGTGCATTTAAAATGATCAAGTTGACCTAGTTTGAGTTGGGATTTCTCTAGCAATCTTACATGGTAATGAACATGCACAACCTAGTTTATAATTCATGTTGTATGATGTAACATGGTAATATGTAAGTAAACCCTAATTTGTGAATTATTAATTTATAAAGTCTAGTCTATAAACCCTAGATTGTCGTTGGCCTAGAAACCCATCTGATATTTACTCATTAGAGTGAACCTTGGATGGTCCCCGGTTTGGGACTATTCTTGAGCATTTCATCTCATTTAGGATGTAAGTGTATAACGTGTGTTCAATTTCAATAAATTTTGATAACATTTCCCTTTTGTTCTCTGGGTACATACGTAGGTCGGCATTTTCTCATCTACATTGGTGTACTTGGAGAACTGTGGGGAAGTGTTGTCAATTTTTTTAAAAATTGAACATGCATTATACACTTACTAGTGAGATGAAGTGCTCAAGAATGTAATATGTGGTTCACATTCATGAATATGAATGCTACTAGATGATTAGGGATCAATTATTCAAACATAGGTTTTTCCTAAAATTAACTTGGCTCCCATCTAATTATATAGAAATGGACTGATCATGGATGTCGATACCATATCGCTACACTCTGGAGTTTATTAATGGTCTCGATGATGTTGTAAGATTTACAGACATACATAGGAAACAACATGGAAATAGGTTCTATTTCCCGTACAAGAATTGTAGCAAGAACCAACAAGTTGATACTATTGACATGATCCTACAAAAGAAAATTGGTCTATCGTTCTTCATGGGAAAATACAGCTCATTTCAGATCATATTGATGAAGAAGAGTACTATGACAAATATGATGAGTCTAGTCCATTTTTTGTTGGCTTACCAATTTTAAATGTTGAATCTCACACAGATGAGTATACACATGAAGATTACACAAAAGGGATATTACTTTAAGGTATACTGCTCATATGTAATCTGATTTCATTGTAGTGATGACTTTTTATATGTGATTTAACTTTTAGTTCACTTTTGATTTTATAGATGGGATCTAACCAGGAGCAAAGTGATCATGAACATGAGAATGTTGATCATCCTGATCAGGGTGTTGACGGTGCTCATAACCGAAAGTATAAGGGAGTTAGGGGGATAACTATAATGAAACATGTTGCAAATAGGAAATGGAAGCAGATAATTATTGAATTCAATGAAGCAAGCACGCCACTCAGTAATGAGTTTGTCAACTATTATGGGGTCCTTTGTTGAAGCAAGGTGCCTCTCCTCTCTGAGGATTGGAGACAAGTGAGTCTGTTCCATAAACACCTCATCTGGAAGGAGTTAGAGGTTAGATACATGCAATTATATTTTATAGTCTTTTTTCTATTGTTTCTTATAACATCTCTAAATAGTATTGAATGTTGAACCTATTTAGAGCCACTTAATGAAAAACTTCATCTCAAGTCTATTATGCAGCTCATTAGGAGAAGACATAAAGATTGGTGAACAATCCTCACCAAAGGCTATGTCTTTGGAGACAAGATGGAACCCTAAAAATGGAACTATATTGGTCAAGATATTTAGAAGGAGTTTGTTCGACGAAGATAAATAGAATAGTTCCATGTATTGAATTAATTACATTTTTATGATTTCTTATGATTACTTAACAATATCACTTGTATGAATTAATCAGACACTTCACAATCCTTAAAAACTCAGGCATGACAAGAATGTGCACAACCACCAGCTGGGTTCAGGTGGTTATTGGTACCGCTGTCTGTTGAGATATCAACAACAAGATCAAGACCAAGAAGTGCAAGGGCCTTCTAATTCTATTCCTACTTCCTAGTCTTATAGTGCTTCTGGACGGTTGCCTTGCTATGTTGAGTGGATAGATGTGAGGAAAAACAAAGTGAGAGAAATCATGTCCAAGCAACACAGGAGGTGGCTACAAAAAGTATAAATTTCTTGGTCTAGTGATAATGTCCTTGTTGTTTTTTCACAGGTGTTAAGTTTTACTGAATAGTCAATTTTAATGATTAATCAGTTGGAGATGGCTACCCAATCAAAGGAGGGCAAGTGGACACCACAGGGCACACACGATGAGTTGACGATTTCTCTATGGATAGAAGAGCATATGGGAGGTGTTAGGGGCGCTGGAGTTGGTTTTGAAATAAAATCTTTTTTTGGCTCATCCCAGCAAAAGCACAGACAAACAAAGAAAGGGGAAGTGGAATCAGAGTATGTGCATAGGTTGGTAGATAGAGCCTTAGAGAAACACTTTGCTTCTCAGGTGCAGTAGAAACTAGCTTCTGTAGCAGTCACAACACCTATTCGTTACTGCACCATAGAGTGCATTGGGATTAGCCTTTTAGACAAGTAGGGAACCACTGAGGTAAGATTTCAATTCAAGTCATTTTTTGCGATAAAAGTAATCCCTCAAATCAGTATGTATGTTTATCAAATATAAAATTTTATGTTTCATAAAATTGCAAGCCAGAAAATGTCGTCTTGCCGTCGATGAACTAGCAAGCCACATTGTGGCAGATGCCGAGGTAGATACCACCAATGTGGTTCATAGTACTCTGCTTCCCACTGATCACTGTTGTGTAAGAATCATGCATGTATTTCCTAGAATGAGGGATATACCTCTCCCATATGAGCACCCATATGCCACCACAATTGGCGACATAGAAGACGACTTTACTGGGTGGCCCAAACGATAGAAGGTGGCTTTACTGGGTGGCCCAAATGACTCATTATATTTCTTTAGGTATGACCAATGTATATTGAAACTTATATAAAATAATCAAAAGCTAATATTAGAATATATGCATGCAGCCTACAACAACTAAGAAGCCCACTAAGATTCTGAAGTCTCTGCCCCCTCATATTATTCTACAGGAGTTGTTTGGCTCCTACGGCCCTGCATGCTAGACGTTGACAAGATTGTTATGAACTATAGACCAAAATGATACCATTGTTATCCACCTTGGGGAGGATGATGTAGGTATACAACATGACAACGTTATAGTGTTGACAAATGCATCTAAGGTATTTAAGTATGATTGGCTGAACACATAAGTGATAGAACTTTGGATACAATGATTGTGAATACCCATCATATGTGAAAATTGTTTAATTGTTTCCTACATATAGTCTGAGTATTGGTTTATACATAATATTTTCAGTCATTTCTATTTCACTGCTCGTGACTACGAAATAGAAAATTTGGGATTTCTAGTTCCATCATTGATTACTGATGTACTTGGAGATCTGAGTGGCGTCAATATGTGACTACTACGATGCAAGTTTTTGGTGCTTCCAAGAACATGATATTAGCTCCCTTTAATGTTAGGTAAATTTTGGCTTGTTGTTTATATGTCTTAACCTATTGAATATAATTTGTTTTATTTTATATGCCTTCTATTTCAGAAATAGGCACTAGCAATTGTTAGTGATTATTCCGGAGTCTTGGAGTGTGCATTTATTTGATCCTTCAGGTGAAAACCTGCCAACAATTAGGGGTACCTAGTGAAAATGGTGATCCATGCATAAGTATAGTTTTTCGATGCCCAACATATTTTGTTAATGTTTGCACATGACAGTTTAACAGTGCAACATATATGTTAATTTTACTTATAGGGGTGTGAAAGCATTTCGTACGGACTGAAGGAAGGTAGATAAGAAAAAGAAATCAGTAACTTGGAGGATTGTTTATGTATAGTCTTCTCATTTTCCAATTGCATAATATATTATGATCAAATCTGCTTAATTACATATTAGTGTAAAATTGTAAATCTATAGGCCCATATACAAGACAATGGTTGGGAATGCACATATTATATGATTTTATATATGCAGGTGATTACTAATCATGTAGATTTCAAGTGTATACTGAATGTAAGTTATTAGTCTTGGATCATATATATCAAGAAAGTATTCTCATTTTTAATAAATCTAATTAGAAGTCTCATTCTCTTTTTAGTCATTTCCAAATACTAAACCATATACATTAGAGAAGATGAATGACCTACGTGAATAGTGGGCAGCCTATTTCATGCAAAAATGTGGACTTGAGTGAAAAATATGATGGTTGATTGATATTTTTTGGTAGTTGGAACTTTGATGTTAGATTTTCTATATATATTTCTGAGTGTGCATTGTTGATATGTAAAATACATTCTGAACTTAATATGAGATGGAAACTAATGTTAATATGTATTTTGTGTGTGTGAATTGAATGTTAAGTCTATATGTGTGTGTGAATTTGAATGTGAAGGTGTGAGGAAGAAAAATGAGATTTTATGTATGAAATTGAAGTGTGGCTGAGGGTTACAATTGAGATGTGAGTTCATGGATTTGTGTGCAAACCTGAAGTGAAAACAAATGATAGAATGTGGCATTTTTGTGCCTACTTTGTATAATTTATTTTTTCTTACAGGTATGTTGGCCTGTTGTTAGGTCGCAATGCTTGTAGAGAGCCTGCTTCTCTTTAGAATTCGGTTTTGAAGAACAACATGGTCTAGACAGACTAGTAGGCTGGACAACAGGTCTATAGACCTACTATAAAAAACATATACTTATTCTCATTGGTTATTTAGAAAAATCCGACTACATTTGATTTCCATGTCGGTGGTTTCAAGTAACCAATGAAAAATACCTAAACATTTAGTGTTCCATCACTGATAAATCTGACATCAAGTTATTTGGTGTCGGTTGCTTGTTAGTGAATAACTGACGAGGAAATGTCAGAGCAACACTCACTGAGAGTTACGTCATCGATTTCTCTATAACAAAGAGCTGATGTGGAAAGTTTTTGTCAATAGTTTATGCAACCGACAAAGAAAGGTCTAACTTTTAGATTCACCCACTTGGTTGCTGGTCTTAAACTGACACCGAATGCCAAAAATAACCGATGTTGTATTCCCATTCTATAGTAGTGCCTTTACTCAGCTACTGGTCCTCTTGTTGTTCAGCCTCAACAACACGATCTCTACCTCTACAAGAACAATAACCTAAAAGATGTGGAAACCCACGGGGTGAGACTAAACTTTCTAGCAAGAGATATATCTCTCCACCAATGTCTATTAAAAGCACAGGTAACTAAGCAGATAGATACCATACTTAACAGGTTGAGAAAATTAAGTAAACTAGTCAATTTTCATAGAGAAGTAGAATAGTTAAAACTTTAAGAAGTAATATGAAGAACATGTATAATAGTTGATTTCTCATACCACATTATAATTCAAGAAATCAGTACAAGATAAGGTAAAGGGATTCAACCAATGTGAAGCGTAATTGACCCTAAGAAAAAATATACTACACGGATGTATTACATCTTTTATTAAGCCATGATGATTTGATTCGTACCACTCAAATCCAACTGACCACTACTAAGTCAAAATAGGTGCCATACAAGGTCAATGGAAATGCCAGAATCCATGAACTCTCTAACACCTCTTGGTCAGTACAAGAGAAACATCATAGAGACATACATGTAAACTACAAACAACAACATGTTGTCAAGCTAAAGGATTGGCTCACACATGGTCATCTATATATAAACACATAGACCTCCTTGGTACAGGTCACAACGCTAGAAGAATAGGCTCACGCATATTCGTTCTTAAAAGAGGCATGGCATGCAGTTACACTGCTGCCTATCACATATCACGAGGAGATTAGCTCACACATGGCCATCTCACACAACCTGTAGTTGTGGAAGCAAGGAGATACTGAACTTTCATCCCCGCATATTCAAAAATATGTGCTTTGAGTTTCCTATAGGAATGACTCATTTCACCAGCCAGCAAGTTCTAACACTAGAATGGATCTAAGGAACACGACTCCTACATGATTAGTGTTTCACTTTATTAGTTATTCCAATTGGGTGAATTAAGGCTTCATCATACAAGTGGACATCCAAAACCCTAATTAAAACTAGCAAGCATAACCATAAAACAACTTCAAAAGATATAAAACATATCAGATGTGAACTTATCACATCATCATCACATCATACTACCATTAACCAATGTCAAACAGCCATACAAGGATATCACCAATGTCACATCACTATGGGATATCAATCCCTTAATCACATTGCTAGAGGATATCACCTCATAATAGGCATTAAGCCTTCACTAGGTCATGGTACCCATGACATCAATATAATCTTATCATGTCTCATAAGGGCTCTTAACCATCACCCTGTGTCATATGATCACCACCATAGCATACACAAGCTATGACACTCATTTCAGCTGCAAGGTTAGGGGTTCATAAACAAGAGAGAGAACATCATAATGTGGTAACCACTTCAGTTGGGTCAAGAAAATACATCATATATCCCAACATTTGGTTTAGGGTTACATGTATAGCCGATTACGGTTCCATATCATAAATCAATCATCAAACCCCAATCTTATCACCTCCCACTTTCTTGGAACATACTAGAATTAGAACATCATTAATTAAACATGATTAGAACATTATGTCAAAAACACTAAGTATCAACATCATTTACATGTGCATGTGTACCATCTCATTATGTTATGCATGTATTATGACCATGTGACATGTATGTGTATCGACCATACACTAAATAATGTGTTGTGACCGCAATACCCTCATGTGTCATGACCATCCATTAAACAAGATCAAGAGTCTTGACCGAAAACTACATGGTCATGTGTTACGATCGAAACAAAGAGCCACACACATGTTTCAACCCTCAAACATTGCCACAACCAAAACATAACTCACATATGATCACAATCGAAGCAAGAACCACTAGCACATGTCTCTCGACCCTAAAACCACTAGGGTTAGGGTTTCGACCGAGACAAGCTCAAGGGTGACAACCTAAAAGCAAGAACCACTCAAGGTATTGACCATAACGTCAAAGCATGTCACAACCAACATCAAAACATGAAGGTAAACATATGTGTCGACCGAAACAAAGGTTAGACAGTAGGAAATCCAAGTGACACTATGCTCAAAACTCATGTGTTCATGATCATCAAACCCTAGAACAAACACCATGAAGATCAACAACTATAACTACATTAGGAGATAAAATTGAACCTCAACACATATGAAAACCACTCAAAACTTCAAGGAAAAAATGTTGGCCGAAAACTTTGAATGGTAATAAAACCAAATCTCAAGGTGCATGCAAGATCATCATCTCAAGAACACTTAGAAATTGAGCATATGAATTTAGGGTTTATGAAAGAAAGAAAACTTCATGAGAATACTAAAAAGTCATAGACCCTAGATTATGAGAACATTATCTACCATCTTAACATTACACTTCAAATATAAAATTAGGAACATGCAAGCACACATAAGGTGCAAGTAATAGAAGAAGGTAGAGAGTTATATAACCCGCCTTGAATAGAGAACATAGATCTAAAATCAAAGGCTCCAAAGAATAAGATGAACCTCCAACTTGGGTCACCACTTCATCCACAAGATCACCTCAAAAGAGAATAACACCATGGTCAAAAGGATTCGCAAGAAACAGGGTGAAAAACCCTTGGACAAACCAAGAATAAAGAAGAAAGAAGAGAGATCCTTTTCACTTGGGTATCATCATGTCAAAACATAGTCCACAAACTTTGTGAGGAGAAGATCTTCAAGATAGCCACCATGTCAAATCATGGTCTAAGGTCTGAGAATAAGAACAAGAAAGGTAGGGATCCAAAGGAAAAACGTGATCAAGAAGGTAGAACCATTTACCATGAAGATAAACGACCAAGAATCACCACAAAGAAGGTGATCAAGCTCCAAAGCACCGCATGCAAGATTGGTCGACCTCAAAAGCACCCAAGATCGGTCCTTATTTCTCCTCAAATCTCCAAAGAAGAACACAAGACAAGAGAGAAGAAGGAGGACCAAAAATATCACTTGCATGTAGGAGAAATGGGTTATATACTCAAAGGAGGAGGGAAGTAAGGTGGGGGTGAAGTGTGAACATAAGAGCACACCAAAGAGACACTTGTCCACAAAGGAAACCAACATGAAACCAATATATGCATGCATGCAACCTATAGTGATAAAACCTAGGTGGGGTCTCGACCACATGGGTCACCACCACCCTAGATGTCGAAACAAACATCAAGACATCTTGTCTCAATCACAACAAAAGGTCACCAACCACACATGGTCGAAACACTTCTCAATAGGAAAACCATGTCGACCAAAAACACCTCAAGACCATCAAGGTCAAAACAAACCAATCAATGAATGTGTGTTGTTCAAAACACACACAAGGCACACCAACAAGGTCAAGACACAAGTTGCAACACTCAACAAAGCTCAACATGGTCGACACCAAGCAAAACTCTAGAAATCCTAGCATCACCACATGATGCCACCTCATCAACCGAGGTCCAACAAGGAGCCCCATAGCATCAATTTATCTCTAAAAATGCTAAAGAACTAAGGGAACACTCCAAAACGTGACAAATTGCAAGATATCCCCTCAATAGGGATAAATTACAACTTGGTCCAAAATAAGCACATGAAGCTCAAACCTCATCAAAACATGACCAAACTGAAAACTTAAGAATGTCACTTGTTAGATAAGCATCTCAAAGGATAAGATTAAGGATATAAGAATATTATTAAGAAAAGAAAGCATACTCAATCACTAAGCTAGGTTAGGGGCCTAACATAGAGAGTATGTATATTAGTCTAACACTAATTGAGGAATTTCCCCCAGTTTTACCTTATACATTCATTGTTAAGTTTAGACATTCCTAAGGAAGAATTACTCTTGTAACATTAAGGTATGAAATCCATTGCTTCGAATATCAACCAATGATCCAACTAACTACTTAAAGAGGTAATTTAGAGTAGATATATCAAGTCACATATATCCAAAACTTCTTATTAATAATTGCTCTACTCTTCAGGTGAGGGTTTTTAGGGTTGGCCTATCCTGTTAAGATTGTCTCCCTGAAGGGTTCCTTAATAATTCAAACTTCATGTAGTAATGACTTGGTTCATGAAACCATCAATTAAACCGAGAAGTATTTTTATTTTTATACATGTGAAGTATAATAATGAAAATATTTTGACATTGAAACCACTTGTGTTGTGAAGCTGAAATATTGGTGCCAAAATCAATGTGAGAACTAAGGCAGTCATTGTTAACCATTAACTCATTGTTCCAAAAATATCTAAACCTTGAAGGGTCTATAAGGATGTACTAAATACATCTCTAACTCATACCATAGGTGATAGGGTCATATATTACATAAACATGATGTCAATTTCTGCTAAATCTGACTTGGTTACTTTTCATATTGTTTACCACTTTACCTTAAATGTGCTACTTCCTATAGCGTGATACATAACCACAACATGGGATATCAGGAAGTCCTCACATTACTTAACCATCCCGTTATGTGACTAGAGTTTGCCACACCAAGGGATCTACATAATCCTCCAAACACTTGGTCTCATTGAGGAATCATACATTCATATTATGCAAAGGAATTATTAAGGTATACTATCATATTATGAAGGTGATATAGATGAACTTTTAAGGATCACACCAAGTATCATAACTTTAGTTATCAAACCCTAGTATATTTGGAAACTATATCTCATATAATGTAGCTTCCAGTCCCATAGGTAGAGAGATTTTGAAAAACTATACTGAAGAAACCATGTTGTAGGCAAGGTCTGCCTAGTAGTAATGGAACTATACAATTTTAGAATTTATCTCGGGGTTCAATATTCATTGTTCATGCATGATCATCAAAGTGATTGACTTAGTCGAAGCTTGGTTGAAATACAATATGGAAGGTAGGAACTAGGGTTAATCCTACCTAAGAATATTCATGGTAACAAACACTCTATAGTGGCCCAGCTAAAAGCCTAACAAAAGTAGGATATCAGAAATAATTACTTAGGAGAGTCAATACTTACATAGGGAAGTTTTTCTTAAACATATAGAGGGAGGGTGGATTTCAAGGTTACTAAATACTAAATCAAAATTACATAGGTAGTTTGGGCAGTGAGAACTAACCATATCAGTCAGGGCTTGGAACCCTAGTTAGTACTTTATGACTCAAGGTTAGCTATATCAAAACCTAAATAGGGTAACTCAACTACCTAATTAAGGAACCACATGGGTTAACTTTTTTTTGAAGTTAAACAGACAAATTTCATTATGGAGGGGCCATACGACATCTACATGAGGAGAAAAACAAACTAAAAGACCACACAAAGATCAAGAACAGATACAAACCACCACAAAAACTCATATCAGAATCTGATAAGGACAATGATGTATAGATTCCTCTTCTCCTATGTTTCCTTAGCGATAATGATGTATAGATTCCTCTTCTCCTTCACTGGCTAAGGCAGCTTTCTATGAGGAATACCTTCAACCTGAGTATGTATATGTGGTAGAGTACCTGCACCAAATCAGTGTTCCAAAAGGATATTTTCCCCGCACTTGCTGCCATACAAACTCCACAACAAAATTGACCGAGAAAGAAAAATCTACCATGAGAAGAGAAAGCAATGCTGATTAACAGCGAGATAGACAAAACAAGAGAACAAACAAAATATAAAGCCAATAAAATAGAAAGGGATAGGAAACTCGTCGTAGCCGGGCTCAACGACAGGGAGGAAGAAGACCACTGCCTCCAAAGATACCACACCCACACACATCCGGAAGAAGAGACCCTACTGATGTCAGGCGAGAAGAGGCCGAGGGGGAGCGGGGCACCACTTTGCGGCGGCCAAACCCCCTCCCCCCAACCAGCTGCCTATGCAAGAAGAAACCCTAGCGGCGCTAGGGTGAGAGCGGGGAGAGAGGATGGGTTAATTTGAAATAATCTAGTCGTTGACTACTGAGGCTCTGATACAATATTGTACAAAGTGGAACCTGAGAGGGGATCCAATCAAATGGTGTAATACAAACGACCCTTGTAATGGTGAAGTAGTGAAAAAATAACTATTACAAGGTTACAAAGTATATCATCATACAGTTGTTTCACACCTTAAAGGTGGCAATAAAAATAAAAATTCAATTAAGTACACATAATGCCAGTTGTAGAGTGCAAGTCAACCATTCCAAGCTAGTCTCATGTCCACATCTTGTAAGAAATCATCCTGACCCAGTGTCATCTAGTACTCCTAGACCTGTGTGGTATTGGGAACGACATCCAGTAAAAGGAAACAAAAGTATTTTTCAAAACACTTCTGAGTATGTGCATAATAAAAATGTATATAGGCATTTTAGATCATAAGAGTGCAAGAAAGGGTGGGTTCCTATTGAAGAGGGGGATATTAGAAAATAGGTATGTTTGATATAATTAAACAAAAGAATGAATCATAAAAAAAGTGCATATGAACATTGGAGCCATAACTAATATGAAGAGTCTTGCCATTTCACAATCCATAATATCACAAAATAAATTCTCGCATGTAGATAAATCAGACTAGAACTAACTAAGGTAGGTCTAAGACGCCACTAAGTCATTGGCCTAACTAAAATGGGTGGAAAGACACACCTTGGGTAGAAAGACACACCCTTGTATATATAAGATGTGGAAAGACGCACCACATGCCGAAACACATGCCCTAATGGTTATTCCAAAGCATATGCATTAGTTATCTTGGTCTAATATCACATGCAATAATAGAGCAAAAAACTTATGTTTGTCACCATCATGAGTGAATAACATGGAAAGAGGGGTTATAAGTCAAATATTATATGAATAACTAAATATCAAAATAAATCATAATAATTGCCATTGAAAGAGCATACAACTTTCCCAATATAGTGGCACCTTAGTGGTAAAGTTGATGTTGTATGATCAAGAGGTCACAAGTTCCTGACCCCCTGGCAATGGGATGGCTGAATTGCCAATTTTTTTCAAAAAAAAAGGGCATACAATTTCAATTAGAGAGAAAGGATATCAAGAGGTGCCTAATTACGAGATATTTTGTATTAAAGTTGAATAAATGCCCAAATATTAATTATAGACTACACATACATGATCTTCACAGCTAAAGGTCAACTTAATGGATATACTTGGTCCCCATAATTGAGCATTCACCCTATTACGTCTCAGGATTAGTCTTTGATCTTCATATAAGGATTAATTTGTAGGTTCTTAGACAATACTTGTCTCATGTAAGTCACTTCTATCAGCCCTACGGGATGAATTACTTTTGTCAAGTTTCCTAGACAAGGTCAGAGCTGTGATGGATCTATAAACCTTATCATCGTCGTTGCTAGATATGCCCATCTTTCATGCCACGTTTAGCATTAGTTGAAGATGATTTCCCAAATGGAGGACTAAATGATGGTTAGAAGGGGTTGGGGAATCAAATTCAAGGTCTTTTAGAGGTCTAGATATTTGCAGAACTAGTATCATCGATGGTGAGATCTATGGTGATGACATCAACTGCTATATTAATGATTTAGTCATTCTATATGTTTCCCTTGATAATAAAGTACCAACAATCCATTGGTAGATGTGTGTGGAAGAATCACTCCCTATTTTACAAGTCTTGTGGATCAAGTGATGGGTTTCAAGGGAGTTGTTGCAAATTTCATAGTGAATAATGAAGAAATTTCATGGCTTTATGATGATCAATACAAATGGCAACAACTGTTACACTTGCTAGAGATGATGCCCTACGATGCTTTATATGTACAAAACCCAATGCCTATGACCAGGAGGCTAGTGTGAGGTAGGATATGGAGGAGGGTTCGGCGGTGGTAGTGGTTGCACTACATGGTGGTGGAAGAGACAGTAATGGAGTAGGGCTATGCCTTCTTGAGATGATTGTTGTTCTTTTATAGGTATGTTGCACAATGTTGGGTGCTAGGAAGGGAAAGAGAAGGAGTTGCTAGGGTTTGTGTTGGTGGAAGAGGGAAGAAAGGTTGAATCTAAATAGGCCATCACAAGTGTCTTCGTCATCCTCTATAACAGAGACAATAGTAAACATCTTGGCATTGCGTGAGGAGGGGATGCATCATCCTTAGGTCTTAGGGGTTGAGTTAAGAAGAGGGAAAGAAATAGGGAAGGCAAGAGGATAAGTGTCAGGACCCACTCTTTTTATTAGCATAAATACCAACCATTAGAGATAATCCTAAAACCTAAATCCATATTATGAAATAATCCTAAAACCTAAATCCATATTATGAAATAAAACAATGAATTCTTGACAAAGGTGAATAAACAATATACGAAAAATACAGATAAATTTTTCCTTTTACTTTCTTCACAAATTCATAAATAAATGTCACATCAAGGACATCACATTCAGATATCACAAATCTTATTCAACTCCATTAAAACCAAAATTAGATCTTGTTCTCATATGCAGTTTGGTTTACATCAGATACATGTACATTGATGAACAAACTTAGTCTACAACCCATCCCGGGAAAGAGAGAGTACACATACATTCTAATCTATCTATCTTATGCTATTTATATCTTCTTTGTCATGACCTCTCCACTGGATAGAATTATACCTAAAAACATTTGAAACAACCTCATGAGACTCATATAGAGCCCTAGTAAGTGGATACCTCCCACTCAAAATAGGTACATGCATCAGCATCAGATTAAGTATAATAAACTTAACAGAAACATGCAAATATTGAAAGGTCTAAAAGATAGTTCTATCATAAGTCATATCTAACTTACATAATGGTAATCTAATCTAATAGATAAGGTAATCACTTAAACCAATAACAACTTTGTAACATCTTTTAGAGCATGTCTACGAACAAATCAGTAGATGCTTCTAGTTCATATTAAGAATCTTATTGCATGAGTAATAAGTCAAGTTCTAAGCATTTTGAATCAATACATAATAAAAACATTATCTTTGTGACACTCCACCAGCCAGACCAGGAACACATCCTGCAGTCTTGAAGCTGAAGTATACATAATACATATCTACCAAACATTACTATCAAATAGTAAGAAATCCAACTCATAATAAAAATGGATATGAATCCCATCATTTATAACTTGTCAACATGACATATCATAATATGAAATAGAAAATGTCCATAGAAACATGATTACTTTCCACAACAAGAAGCATAATCAACCATGACAAATCATCAAGTAGTAGTACAAGGAATGTAATAATCATTCAAATCATGTTCTACACGACTTATCATCTTTTATTCATTTTCCCTGAAACTACTTGTCTTGTTCCTCACCAAGTAGAAGGCGCCATGTCTGATTCTCGTGTCAACGACTCACTGTTACTATCTTAGGATTTAGCCGGCCACCCTAAGATATCAACAACAGACACTGGCCACCTCAGGGTTGCCTAAAGAGGCTCACACCCTCATCTCTAGTACACGAGATAGGAACCAGAAAAACAATATATCACATATCACAATATTTCACATTTCACATATTTCATTTCAACAGAGTCTATTCCATCTGGACATAGACTTTCACAATAAGGATTTAGGGCCAGAGCCACTCCAGATGACTCACTCCTAAATCCTGGTGGTCCAACCTTTAAGGTCTCGATCCATACTCCAAAAATCCTTCTCATAATTCCTCGATTACTACAAGGTGATTTGTTTTGTTTCCCTAGTGTGGTCCTCAAGGGAAACTCACGGTGTTCAGGGAACCTAACTAGATGTTCCATCATTTCACTTATTATTAATCTCTTTTACTCATCTTAAAAGAATTCAAAACATCATATATCATATCTATGTATTCTCACGTAACTAGAATAACATGAAACAGATCAAGTTTATCAATAAGGACAATGATCAAAGCAAGAAGCATAATAAATCTATTTATTACAACACATATGGTAATTTTATCTTCTACTTCATCTCATATCAATCATCAACAGTGGGCCTTCATCCCGAGACATAATCTTATTGTCCTTGATTTACTCCATCAGGCCTTTATCATCATCAGTGGGCTTTCAACCCTAGACATAATCACATTATGCAACATTTACCCTTATCAGGGTTTCTCAATGTAAGGAGTGCATATTAAATGTAATTTCAACATAAATGGTATTAGTTCATTGTATATCACAGTTTTGAACAAATATTATGAGAGGCATTAGAACTAGCAACATTAAAAGCATATAGATATCATGTATCATTCCTCATACTTAGAATAGATTTATTATATAACATATGCTTGTTCCATCCAATCTGAATAGATGACAATAAATTTCATGCATATACATACATAACAAGCTAAGTTCTCTTCTTCTTTTATTTCACATTCTTCGTATGGGGTTACTAATAAACACATATTGACTATCATGTGAAGTTTTTACTATTATTCCATTCTCAGAGTAGAAGACACAATTCAAGAACACATTTTTTGTAAATCAATTCAAATACTTGAATTTCATTTTTTGTTGAATTCAACTACAGTTATGTGCATCCCTTAGTACCTCATTTGAGATTGTCATTCACTAGCATCACCAAACTCATCATTTTAGGGTAAGAGTTACATTCTTAGAATTATCTACTAATTTCGATCTTTTTTTTCTTCATTTTATATTCAGTAGTCTCAACTTCTTTCATTTCATGTTCATTACATTATTTAACATCAGTAGTCCATTAAAATGGTAATCTAAACTGTTATTTAGCCTTGATTGCTCTGTTATTCTACTATGCTATTTAGTTCTATTATTCTCCAGTTTCTTATATCTATTTGAAATCAAATCTTACTCTTAGCCCATCCTTCATAATCATCCTTAATCCCATGCATTTTTCAACAATCACACTTGAAAAATCTCTACCATGGGAGGTCTTAAGGTGATTAGGACCCCAATCTACCAAAAAATGGGACTTTTTCAGCAATTATGGGAAGGACGTGAACATCTCCAGCCCTAAAATCATGCCCATACAAAATGTTTTGTTATTAAAATTGCCTTATTCTCTATCTATTATCGTCATAAAATCACTTTACTCTTTGTAATAGTATACAATTCCTCAATATCATATTCTAGGGTGAGATGAGGGTGTTCATCCTTTCGTAACAAGATCGTTGAACATGATCTCTCTGGGTTTGGTTTGTTCTTTTTTTTATTTATCCATATCGAATGATGACACAGATTTCCACCATGACTTCAATGCTTTACTATTTTTTTGCTTTTTTATATAAAATTTGGTGGCGATTTTGAACACTTATCTTTATTTTTCCATGTGACCGTTGAGATCAATTTCACTACAAAATAGATAGGAATCATACCATATATTTTTTGGGATAGGATGTGACAGACTAGATACTCAGTTGGGGATGCCAAGACAATATGAATAGAATTCTAGGTCACTTTCACGAAGATTAAGTGTTTTCAAAATTGTTCCTTTTTTTCCTATATTTTCTTTTTTTTAATTAGTTTTTGTGTTTCTAGGATAGGGCCACACATCACCCTGATACGTTGAATTCTAGGTAGCAAATTGAGGTGACTTGTTAGGCCTACTGTCTTGTTGTCCTTCAGCAGTTTGATGGTTTCCCTTCATTTTTTCTATTTTTTGAGGATTCTTCCTTATATCCTATTTCCTACTGTGTTAAAATATCACACTTTTCATGTTCGCTTCCCTTGTATCATTGTTTATGAACTTTTTAAAAATATATACAAAATATGAAAAAAAATTAGTAAAGGATGAATAGAAAATGTAGATTGAAAATAGTATCTAATCTTTCTTGAAAAGTATTATTATCTTCTTTATCTACATCTAACAATATTTCATACTTTATAGACTTACTTTTGAAAACATTAAAATTCTACACTTATATTATACACTCCTACAGACCTATGTGTCATAGAACGGGTGCCAATCTCACATTGGATTCCTAGAAGTGATGTGTGGTGTTAGTAAAGGTATCAGTGCAACATTAAGTTGAATATCCAAAGGCCTTGAAAACACCCCACTCTTCCTATTACTCATGATTGATTTTGTCCATCGTAGTCACTAGGTGTAATCACAGAACTACCTTCATTTGTAGAACTTATGTTACCTCCTCTAAGAGTTCCATCTATCCATAGATAAAATAAGGACCAACCCCTCCTATGCAGGTCATGTTTGAGTGAGGACGTATAAACATCTCAATTCATGGGCTAAGAAGGGGTCATTTGCTTCCTATACATAAATCTTGTTTTGGTTTGTGAGATGTTTGAGATTATTTCTAACCCCTTTTGTGTATAGACCGAACAATATTTTTAAAGATTAATAATATTTTCAAATCCAAAAAATCTTACTAAAGATTCACAAACTTTTTTACCCAAACAATCTTTTTAAAGATGAACAATATTCAAAAATTTAAAAATCTTTATAAAGATTGACAGTCTTTCAAGACCAAACTACTTTTTTAAAGATTAACAATCTTTCAAAACCAAACAATATTTTACAAGATTGACAACCTGGTAAAAGTCCAATAATCTTATAAAATACTAACAATTCTTTCAAAAATCAAACAATGTTTTCAAAGATTAACCAATGTTTCAAATCAAACTATATTTTCAAATATCAATAGTCTTTTCAAATTCAACTATCATTTAAAAGTTTGATAACCTTTCAAAAATTGATCCTTTTTCAAAAACCTACCAAGCAATATCTAAGAGTGAACCATTTTCTTTCGAAAGGGTTCCCGACCTTTGAAACCTTATCAAGTGAGGCATTTCTTCAAAGTTTATTGAGACATCTCTTGTCAATGTTGAGTCCACCCATCACAATGGTCCAAAACAATGAATTAAAATTGGACCACCAAGCTCCTTTTGTGCTCATATGTATGGTATCAAACTATGACATAAAACTAGACCATCACACTCTCTTAATGCTTACATCAATTTTCCTAGACTGTGCCCTAAAATTGGACCATAACCGTTACCCATTTCTATGATAAATAGAAAGATACCAAGATGAGGCTCCCTCCTTATTGACCACTCATCTCTTTCAAAGGGAAACTCCTTGGACTAGGAGGAAACTAGGGTTTCATTGATGTTTCCAAGGGTTTCAATTTGCAAACCCCACTAGATGAGGACAACTTAGGGAGAAAAAGTGATTGATTGAGAAAAGTCACTAGACCAGCAGGGGATACCATAATCTTAATCAACCACACACACCCCCACCTTTCCATCCTCTTTTAAATAATTATCTTGGGACACTTCCCCTAAGGAGCTTTAGGTCCACCGTCTTTACTTCTTCTCTCCCATGGCATTGGCAAGTACATCTTATACCAGAAAGTGAATAAACTCATCTATCTCATCCGGTCTACGGGTAGCTGTCATCACCTAAAAATCGATAATGATAAAACAAACTATTTTAGGTGTCTTTAATCATGATAAGGCTACAAGAAACCCAAGAACATTGGTTTCCATAACTTTTGAGACAAAGGGGGAAGTCTTTCTAACATCTTGTCAGATATAAAGTGTGTGGAGGGATCTGTCTCTAAATAGAAAATATTCTCTCATACAAAGTTTTCTAGATTTCCATAATGGTTTCATGAATCAAGTCATCACTACATGAAGTTCAAATTAGTAAGTAACCCCTTAGGGGGACAATCTTAACTGATTACCAACCCTAAACCCTAGACCTAATAGTAGAGCAATGAGTAAGAAGAAGTTTTGGATATATATGATTTTATAGACCTACTTGAATTCTCTATTTCAGTAGATACTTGGATTATAGGTTCATACTTTAAGGGATGGATTTTTGTACCTTAAAATTAAGAGAATAACTCGTCCTTAGGAAGGTCTAAACTTAATAAGAATGCATAAGGCTATCCTTGAAAATATCCTCTATTAATGTTGCAGTAATATACATGATCTCTAATTAGTATTACTAAGTCCTAGGTCCAAGATGGAACGCCCCAGTCGTTAGATCCTTGGTTTGTTATTAAGAGGTCTTAGGTTTAAGCCCCGATGACGACATGAATATAATTACCAATATTTTGAAAAAAAAAATACTAAGCCCTGCTAAGATGGATACATGGAATATTAATTGGATGACTTAAAACAAATAAATGTAAAACTTATATCCATAAAATTAAGGTAAGCATCTAGTTTAAGAGAGATCAATTGAATGATAGTATAAAGAAGGTTTTATGTAATATAATAATTAAGTAAAAAATGAATGTTCGTTGATGTCAAACACAATGGTAGTCTAGACTAAGAATGTACAGATTTCGGGGATGAAATCCGCCTTAAGGGGTGAAGTGTTGTAACATACATAAATCTATTTGTGTAGATTATTATTCCCTTTCCTTAGACCAAATTTTAATTAGGAAAATTTTAAACCAATTTCCCCTTAAATTAGATTAATTAAGAATTATTCTGAGTCAAGAAAGCACATTGTTCATATCATCGTTTATATAAGATCAAGATAAATTCGTCAACTAAGTTATCCATTGGGGCTCAATCATATCAATTTATCAATTAATACTTTTGACTCTAATGTGATAATCTAGAATAACCATACATCAAATTGACTAAAGAAATTCAATAAATGAAATATATATCAATTGATTAAGAAATATATTAAATACATTAATTAAGTACCCAACTTACAAGTAACAAAATAAAATACTAAATATTTTCAAATGTAATATGAATATTAAAATTGATTGAGTCACACCTTAATTACTTTAAACCTCAATTTTTATGTTAATCAGACTCCCTTTGACCCTTGAATTATTTGTTGAGAACCATAGCTTGAATGTACATATTTAAATGACAATAGTTACATTATATTTCCACCGTCAGTTTTCCTGTTACTCTCTAAGGACTTCAACCCCGCTTGCACCTTCCTTGCATTGGGAATGGCTCCTACAATGGCTGGCGCTACTTTTTCTTCCTCACCTCCTCTCCTCCCCATTGTCATCTCCTCCTTTCCTTTCTTCTATTCTTCCTCATGCCTTACCTATTTCTTTCCCTCTCCTTACCTCACCCCCTAAGCCCTAACCATGATGCATCTCCTCCTTACACAATGCCAACATGTCTGGCATAAGAGGAAATGTTGTTGATATTATAAAGGATGGAAGAGACACTATGATGGTCTATGTCAATCCAACCATTCTTCACTCTTCTACCAAAAAAACACTAGCCTTCCCTCCTATTTCCCTTCCTAGAACCCAACATTGTGCAACATACTTGAAAAAACTACATTTATTCCAAGAAGGTGTAGCCCTATTTCATAATTTGGGTCTACTACTATGTCTTAAACCCCCTTCATCTTCTACCTTGCACCAGCCACCTAGCCACATGCATTCTGGCACCTATGAAGCATCAAAGGGAATCATCACTAACAAGTGAAGCGGTTGCTACCATTTGTATTAATATAGAACTAGCAATAAGATTTATTCATTATTAACCATGAAAATTGAACCAACTCCCTTGAAACCACTCACTTGATCCAACTATATCTTAACTCCATGAGACTAGTAATTCAGGGAGTAATGCTTTCACATTCATCTATCAATGGAGTGTTGGTACTCCAGTATCAGTGGCAACATACAGAATGACTAAATCATGAAGATAGCAGTCATCGTCATCACCGTTTCTCTCACCATTGATCGTACTAGGTCCAAAAAATCCCTAGTCCATTGGAAGACCTAGAATTCTCATCCGCATCACCTTGTAATCTTGCATTGCATCCTCCATGCTTGGAAATCCTCTTCAACTAAAGGAAAACCGATATGAAAGATAGGCTTATCTAGCAGTGATGACATCAAGGTTGATAGAGTCATCACGGCTCCTACCTTGTCTAAAGTACATGACAAAAAGAATTGATCCTCTAGGGTTACTAGAAGTAACCAAGAAATTGGATTGCATGAGATCACTGTTGTCTAAGAACCTACAAATTAATCCATTATACGAACATCAAAGTTTGATATTGAGATGAAATAGCATGAGTTGCCCATTGTGGGGACATAGTATATCCAATAAGTTGACCTTTAGATGTGAATATTTGGTATGTGCACGATATTTAGGCATTTATTTGAATTTGATATACAATTTCCCATAATGAGGCACCTCTTTATATCCTTACTCTGTAGTTCAAATATTATGCTCTTTCAATGGAAATTGTTTTGATTTATTTTAATATTCAATCATTCCTATTATATTGAGTTTATAAACCCTCCTTCCATGTTATTTACTCGATGATAAAAAAAACATAAGTCTTGACCTCTATTATTGCATGTGATATAGACCATGATAACTAATGTGTATGCTTTGGCATAACCATTAGGGTGCATCTTTAGGCCTGAGGTGCATCTTTGGGCCTGAGGTGCATCTTTCCACCTTTTATATATATAGGGGCACATCTTTCCTCCTAGGTTGCATCTTTCAACCCATTTTACTTAGGTCGGTGACTTAGTGTATCTTTCCATCTCTTATATATACATGGGCACATCTTTCCTCCTAGGTTGCATCTTTGAACTCATTTACTTATGCCAGTGACTTAGTGGGGTCTTGGCACAATGTTAGTTAGTTTTTGTCTAATTTATCTATATTCAAGTATCTATTTTGTGATATTGTGGATTGTGAAATGAAAATACTCCTCATAATCTTTTTGGCTCCAATATCCATATGCATCATTTTTTATGGTTCATTCTTTTATTTAATTTTATCGAACGTATCTATTTTATAATATCCCCCTATTCCACAAGAACCCACGTTTTATTGCACTATTGTGATCTAAAACTCATACATTTTTATTATGCACATACTCAAAAGTGTTCTAACACATACTTCTCTTTCCTTTTATTGGTTTTCACTCCCAAAACCACCCAAGTCTAGGAGTACTAGATGACACTGAGTTAGAAAGATCATTTAAAAGATGTGTTCATGAGGATAGCTTGGAATGTCTGGGTTGCACTCTACAACTAGCCTTATGTGTACTTAGTTTAAGTTTTTAATTTGTAGTAACACCTTTATAGTAAGGAACAATTGTACAATAATACACTTTGTAACCTTATTTCTGTTGTGTTATCATTGCATGGCTCATTTGTATTATACCATTTGAGTGGATCTCCTCTTGAGTCCCACTTTTTACAATATGGTATTAGAGCCTCAACAGTTGGTGAATTAACTATTTCAAGTTATCCAATATATTTCCTTAATTAGGTAGTTATGTATGCCTATATAGGTTGTTGATATACCTATCCTTGAGTCCTGGAATACCAACTATGGTTCCAAACTTGTAACTAATTTGGTCATTTATCACTTCCCTTTCTATGTTGAAGCAAAATTTCCCAACGTAAATATTGACACTCCTAAGTGATTAGTTCAAATATCCTACTTTTTATAGGGTTTTAGTTGGGCCGCTATGGAGTGTTAGTTACCATGAATATTCTCCAATATGATTAAACCATATTTCCAACCTTCCTTATTGTCTTTGAACCATGTTTCGACTACGTCAATCACTTTGAGGATCATGCATGAACAATGAGCATTGAACACCAACATAAGTTTTAAAATTGTATAGCTCCATCACTACTAGGTTGACCATGCCTAAAACATGGTTTCTTTAGTATAGATTTTTAGAATCTCTTTTCCTATGGTACTGGAAGCTACCTTACATGAGATCTACTTTCTGCATACAGTAGGGTTCGCTGAGTAAAGTTTTGTTATTTCGTGGGATACTCAAAATTTCATCTATATCGCCTTAACAATCAAATAGCATACTTTAATAATTCCTTCATGAAATGGAAACATATGCTTCCTCAACAAGATCAAGTGTTAGGAGGCTCATATAGTTCCCATGGTGTAGTAGATCCTAATTTCTTATTGGGATAGTTAGGTGACCTGAAGACTTTTCAATATCACGTGTTGAGGTTGTACATTAATTTATAGGATCTAGTTTGTTCAAGGTGAAGTGGTACATGGAATAAAGTAACCAAGTCATATTTAGTAGAAATTGACATTGTGTTCATGTAATATATAACTCTATCACCTATGGTATGAGTTAGAGATGTTTTCGCACACCATTGCAGACCCTTGAAGGTTTAGAATGTTTTAGTAAAATGAGTTAATGATTAACAATGATTGACTTGGTTCTCATATTGATTTTGGCATCAATATTTCAGCTTCACATTACAAAAGTCTTAATCATCAAAAATTATTTCATTATTATACTATATATATACAAAAAGAAAAAAAGCATTCTTGATTTTTTTGATGGTTTCATGAACCATGTCATCACTACATGAAGTTTGAATTAGTAATGAATCCCTAAGGGAGACAATATTAAATGTTAGGCCAACCCTAAAACCTTTACCTAAGAGTAGAGCAATGAGTAATAAGAAATTTTGGATACTTATGACTTGATATATTTACTCTTAATTACCTCTTTAAGTAGTTAGTTTGATTATAGATTAATACTTTAGGGGATGCAATTTTATACCCTAAAGTTAGGAGAGTAACTCATCCTTAGGAGCATCTACACATAACAATGAATGCATAAGGTTATCCTTGAAAATTTCTCAAGGAATGTTACACATATACGCATACTCTCTAATTAGGATTATTAAGCCCTACTAAGTTGGGTACAATAAATATTAATTGGATGACTTAAATAAAATCAATACAACAATTGTATTCATCAAGCTAAGGTAAGCCTCTAGTTTAACAGAGATCAATTGAATGATAGTACAAGTAGGATTTTTAGGTAAGAAAATAACTAAGTAAAAAAAGTGAACTTTGATTGATGTTAGATACATTGGTAGTCTAGACAAAGAGTGTGTGGATTTTGTGGATGAAATCCTCTTTATGGGTGAAATGTTGTAACATATTTGAATCTACTGATATATCTTGTTCTTCTCTTTACCTAGACTGAATTTTTAATTAGGATAATGTAAAACCCATTTTCCCTTGAATTATAGCAATTAAGGGTTATTTGAGTTAAGAAAGCATAATATTTTCACATATCATTGTTTATATATAAGGTCAAAGATAAATTAATCAATTAAATCTTCCATTAGGACTTAATTATATAAATATATCAATTTATTAGTTTTGACTCTATTGTGACAATCTAGAATCACCCTAAGTCAAATTGACGAAAGACATTCAATAAAAATGAAGTAATATATCGAATTGATTAAAAAAATACATAAATTAAGAACCCAACATACAAGTTAGAAAATGAAATAAACATTTCCAAAAAATGTAATTAATATTAATATTGATATAGTCACGCCATAATTACTCTAGACTTCAATTGGTGTCAATCAGACTCCATTTGACTCTTTAATTTTTTGGTTGAAAATCATAGATTTAATGTACATATTAAATGGAAATATTTACATTTGATTGCCACCGTCAATTTTCCTTTTACCCTCAAATGCCTTCAACCCCGCTTACACCTTCTTCACACTAGGAACGACTCCTACAACATCTAGCACTACTATATCTTCCTTGCCACCTCTCCTCCCATCGTTTACACCTCATTTACTTTATTCTCTTACTGTAATGACCCATTTTCAAATTAGTCATCTAATTAGGGTTTACTTGGATGATTATATGCTTAACTAAGTTGATCATTGTTTAAAGCTTTATTAATGATGTTAGTTAAGTTTTGATATTTTAAATATAATGATAAGGTTTAATCATACTTTGATCCACATAATTAGAGTTAACATTTGGAAACCCTAATCGGCCTAAATTAGGGTTTTGATGACATATGAATACATAATTTGATAAGTATAGTGTCGCGCTAAATGATTTTTAGTATTTTATATGTAACTCTGATTTAATTAAAATTTGGATATGATTTGTATATCTCAATTATGAACATTATTGAAAACTATCAGAATTTTTGAAGAATGATATGACATGTTTGTCAGTCTAGTTTCAAACTCAACTGTCCATATTTTCAGATTGATATAGCAGTGTGGTAATTGACTTTTAACTTCTTATTTGTATATCAAATTGATTTCAATTTTAACTGTAGTTGTTAAACACCACTATAGACATAATATTAAATTTGCATAATTTTGGATGATTTTTTATCCCTACAAAGAGGGTTGTCGATCGAGTTCTGTGAAGGACAAACTCGACCGACCATGCTACTAACTGCAATATAGCAGTGTAGTATTTGATTTTCAGTTATTTATTGGTAACTCCAAATGATATAAAACTTTTATTTTTACTTAAAAACTAAATTTTAGAAATTGGGTTAAAGTTTCATAATTTTTGGATGATGTTTCAGTTCTAAAAAGTGTGGTGTCGGTCGAGTTTATAACTCAACTGACCAACCAGTCTGAACAAAATATAAATATAATGAAGGGCTTGTTTGCAAATATTCTAAGCGCCTCAATTCGTCTATATGACTAACCTAACACACAAGGATCTCTCATAACTCGTCATACCTGTCAAAGAAATGAAATTCTTGAGAGAGAGGAGAGATAGGGTTTTGAGAAGAGAAAGTGGAGGATATGTTGACCTAGGGTTTCTCTATCCAAGATATGATGAAATCAAGTAAGTTTAGCTTCTTTGCATAGAATTTCATGGTGAATCTTCTCTCACATGTCAAGATTACATCCCTCCCCTGATTTGATATGAAATCACATCAAATCTCCCTCTTTTCTCACTCTTTCTCTTCTAATCCCCATTTCTAGGGTTTCCGAGTTGAGAAGAGAAAGAATTGGATTCATTTGTGAGAGTTTGATTGGGTTTCCAAAAATTTAGAGTTTGACCTATGAATTTAAGGTGATTGGAACCCGAGGGGAGTGTTTTTCTCCCTCCTATGATTTGTATTCATGTTGAAAGCCTAATTTTATCCGGCTAAAACAATCAGAAACCTTGTTTGTATATGTATGTGATTTGATTTGATTTGGGAAAGATATTGGGGGATCCAATTCTATTGATTTTGATTATTTCTCATTGATTGGAACTTGATTAGTTCCTGATATATTGATTGAGGATCCATGGTATTATTATGGGTAGATGACTATGCTATTTCATGTGAATTTTTCCTAAAAATCAGCCCAATGGCTGATATGCTTGGAATTGAATTGACATATATAAAATCATATTTGAATTGTACTAGATTTTATTATACAAGTGTATTGTTGAATGTTAATGGAATTGAATGACCACATATCCTGATTAGGATTTGTGTTGAGGAAGTGAATCAAATGAGTCAATTAATCAATGTATACTTATGATTGATGAATGGAATATGTGAAAATGGAAACTAGGGTTTCCATCTGTGTGAATAGACCTAATGAACCTCTATGCATCATTATGAAATTACTTAGTGATATGGATCATATGATGTGTTGAACTAAGGATAAATTCTTGAAATTCCTAGATGTTTAGTATTAAGATGATTATGAGTGATGAAGCTAGAACTTGTAGATGATGTTAATGTTGAATGTAAGTATTAATACTTTAATTGAATATGATGAGTCTTACTAATATCATCTAAGTATGATGCATCTATTTTAGTATAATAAAGAATGATCATTGTTGATTATGGGAATGACATTAGTAGTTAATAACATGGTACACTTATCTATATATAAGAGACAATATGAAAAAGATGTACTTAATGGTGATTGCAAGTTAAAGATGAAACTAATGAAGTCAGTATAATGAAGTATTTTATCTTTTATCTTAATTACAAGTGGCTTAACCCAAATTAAATGAAATATACTAAGAACTGGACTTTCATAAATGTTAAATAGAAGAGAAGCATTGTATGTAAAGTGAATCAAGAAAGATGGTCTGAATAATGTAATGAACATGAAATGAAAGAAGTTGAGACTACTGAATATAAAATGAAGAAAAAAAAGATGGGAATTAGTAGATAATTCTAAGAATGTAACTCTTACCCTAAAATGATGAGTTTGGTGATGCTAGTGAATGACAATCTCAAATGAGGTACTAAGGGATGCACATAACTATAGTTGAATTCAACAAAAAATGAAATTCAAGTATTTGAATTGATTTACAAAAATGTGTTCTTGAATTGTGTCTTGTACTCTGAGAATGGACTAATAATACAGACTTCAAATGATAGTCAATATGTGTTTATTAGTAACCCCATATGAAGAATGTGAAATAAAAGAAGAGAAATATGCCCGTTATGCATGTATATGCATGAAATTTATTGTCATCTATTCGGATTGGATGGAATAAGCATATGTTATATAATAAATCTATTCTTAGTATGAGGAATGATACATGATATCTATATGCTTTTAATGTTTCTAGTTCTAATGCCTCTCATAATATTTGTTCAAAACTGTGATATACAATGAACTGATAAGATTTATGTTGAAATTACATTTAATATGCACTCCTTACATTGAGAAACCCTGATAAGGGTAAATGTTGCATAATGAGATTATGTCTAGGGCTGAAAGCCCACTAATGATGATAAAACCATGATGGGGGTCAATCAAGGACAATAAGATTATGTCTCAGGCTGAAGGCCCAATGTTGATGATTGATATGAGATGGAGTAGAAGATAAAATTATCAAATGTTTTTTAATATACAGATTTGCTTCTTGCTTTGATCATTATCATTATTGATAAACTTGATATGTTTCATGTTATTCTAGTTACGCGAGAATACACAAATATGATATATGATGTTTTGAATTCTTTTAAGATGAGTAAAAGAGATTAATAATAAGTGAAATGATGGAACATCTAGTTAGGTGCCCTGAACACTGTGAGTTTCCCCTGAGGACCACACTGGGGAAATAAAATGGATCTCCTTGTAGTAATCGATGAATTATGAAAAGGATTTTTAGAGTGTGGATCGAGACCTTAAAGGTTAGACCACCAGGATTTAGGAGTGAGTCATCTGGAGTGGCTCTGGCCCTAAATCCTTGCTGTGAAAGTCCATGTCCAGATGGAATAGACTATGTTGAAATGAAATATGTGAAATGTGAAATGAAAAATATGTGAAATACTATGATATGTGATATATTGTTTTGTCGGTTCCTATCTCATGTAGTCGAGATGAGGGTGTGAGCCTCTTTAGGCAACCCTGAGGTGGCCAAGGTCTGTTGTTGATATCTTAGGGTGGTCGGCTAAACCCTAAGATAGGGACAGTGAGTCGATGACATGAGAATCAGGCATGGCGACTTCTACTTGATGAGGTACAAGAAAAGTAGTTTTAGGGAAAATGAATAAAAGATGATAAGTCGTGTAGAACATGATTTGAATGATTATTACATTCCTTGTACTACTACTTGATGATTAGTCATGGTTGATTATGCTTCTTATTGTGGAAAGTAATCATGTTGCTATGGAAATTTTCTATTTCATATTATGATATGTCATGTTGACAAGTTATAAATGATGGAATTCATATACATTTTGATTATGAGTTGGATTTCTTACTATTTGATAGTATTGTTTGGTTATTATGTATTATGTGTACTTCAGCTTCAAGACTGCAGGATGTGTTCCTGGTCTGGCTGGTGGAGTGTCACAAAGATAATGTTATTGTTATGTATTGATTCAAAATGCTTAAAACTTGACTTATTAGTCATGCAGTAAGATTCTTATTATGAACTAGAAGTATATGCTAATTTGTTCATAGACATGCTCTAAAAGATGTTACAAAGTTGTTATTGGTTTAAGTGATTACCTTATCTGTTGGATTAGATTACCATTGCAAGTTAGATATGACTTATGATAGAACTATCTACTAGACCTTTCAATATTTGCATGTTTCTGTTAAGTTTATTATACTTAATCTGATGTTGATGCATGTACCTAGCTTGAGTGGGAGGTATCCACTCACTGGGGGTCTATATATGTCTCATGAGGTTGTTTCAAATGTTTTTAGGTATAATTCTATCCAACAAAGAGGTCGTGACAAAAAAGATAAAAATAGCATAATCTAGATAGATTATAATGTCCCTGTACTCTCTCTTTCCCGGGATGGGTTGTAGACTAAGTTTGTTTATCAATGTACATGTATCTGATGTAAACTAAACTGCATATGAGAACAAGATCTGATTTTGATTTTCATGGAGTTGAATAAGATTTGTGATATCTGAATGTGATGTCCTTGATGTGACATTTATTTATGAATTTCTGAAGAAAGAAAAAGGAAAAATTTATTTGTGCTTTTCATATATTGTTTATTCACCTTTGTTGAGAATTCATTGTTTTATTTCATAATCTGGGTTTAGGTTTTGGTGTTATCTCTAATGGTTGGTATTTAGTTTGATCAAAAGAGTGGGTCCTAACAATGTGGTATCAGAGCCTAGGTTAGATGAGTCTACATGGACAATAGGATTTATGATTCAATGATAATGTGGATGTTGAATATAACCTAAAAGATGTGCATACTGACTGAACTTAGTATCCAAATACTATGGTCAAGTATTTGGGTATTGAGATAAGATAGTATGGAACTACCGACTATACTTCTTCTGGATGCCCTGACCAAGTATCCAGATGAACACAGTTTGGTAGTATAATAAGATGCATAAAAAAGAATGGTGATAAAATGGTGAAAGAGAAAAGCATTTTATAATTCAATATGGAACCTATGGCAAGCGTGAAATTTCATATAAGAAAGATGAATTATTAATGGATTATGAAAACAATCTCTAATGAGTTTGAATTTGAGTATGAAATCTGAAATTGTTATAAAAACCTATGAACTAAGATGCGCACTAGATGATCTTCTTCATAAAGGAAATTGATGAATGCAGATGATAATATGTGAATGAGTCATAATCTTATCCGTGAGATACAACATCAAAATTTTAAAAGAATGACAAAGGTGATGTGAATTAGATCTTGATAAATGAATTGTTACTCATATATGTGAAGTAAGTGTTTGTAATACTCAAGGAGATATATGATGATGACAAGGGATGAAATGTCCATTAAATGCAACAACAAAAATGTCATTCGAAAGAAAGATAAAATGAAAGTATTTATTATTTGATGCCCAGAGAGGTGAATGATTAGATGATATGATATTCTTCCATATATTTTCTTGGATTTTGGGATGAAATCCTAAAAGGAGGGGAGAATTTGTAATGACCCGTTTTCAAATTAGTCATCTAATTTGGGTTTACTTGGATGGTTGTATGCTGAACTAAGTTGATCATTGTTTAAATCTTTATTAATGATGGTAGTTAAGTTTTGATATTTTAAATATAATGAGAAGTTTTAATCATACTTTGATCCACATAATTAGGTTTAACATTTGGAAACTCTAATCGGCCTAAATTGGGGTTTTGATGACATATGAATACAAAATTTGATAAGTATATCGTCTCACTAAATGATTTTTATTATTTTATGTGCAACTCTTATTTAATTAAAATTTATATATGACTTGGATATCTCAATTTTGAACACTCTTGAAAAATATCAGAATTTGTGAAGAATGATATGACCTATTTATTGGTCAAGTTTCAAACTCGGCCGACCATATTTTTAGATTGATATAACAGTGTGGTAATTAAATTTTATCTTTTTATTGGTATATCCAATTGATCTCAAATTTAACTATAGTTTTTAAACTCCACTATAGACATACTATTAAATTTGAATAATTTTTGGTTGATTTTTTATCCTACAGAGAGGAGTGTCGGTCGAGTTCTGTGAAGGGCAAACTCGATCGACCATATTGTTGACTGCATTATAGTAGTGTAGTATTTGATTTTTAGTTATTTATTGGTAACTCCAAATGATATAAAACTTTTATTTTTTGCTTATAAACTCAATTTTATACATTGGTTTGAAGTTTCATAATTTTTGGATGAGGTTTGAGTTCTGAAAAGTATGGTGTCAGTCGAGTTTATAACTCAGCCAACCAACCAGTCTGAGCAAAATAAAAATATAATGAAGGGCTTATTTGCAAATATTCTAAGCACCTCAATTCATCTATATGACTAAACTAACACACAAAGAGCTCTCATAACTCATCATTCCTTTCAAAGAAATGAAATTCTTGAGAGAGAGGAGATATAGGGTTTTGAGAAGAGAAAGTGGAGGAGATGTTGACCTTGGGTTTCTCTATCCAAGATATGATGAAATCAAGTAAGTTTTGCTTATTTGCATAGAATTTCATGGTGAATATTATCTCACATGTCAAGATTCCGTCCCTACCCTGATTTGATTTGAAATCACATCAAATCTCCCTCTTTTCTCACTCTTTCTCTTTTAATCCCCATTTCTAGGGTTTCCGAGTTGAGAAGAGAAAGAATTGGATTCATTTGCGAGGGTTGATTGGGTTTCCAAAAATTTAGAGTTTGACCTATGAATTTAAGGTGCTTGGAACCTGAGGTGAGTTTTTTTGTCCCTCTTATGATTTGTATTTATGTTGAAAGTCTAATTCTATCCAGCTAAAACAATCAGAAACCTTGTTTGTATATGTATGTGATTAGATTTGATTTGGAAAAGATATTGGGGGATCTAATTCTATTGATTTTAATTATTTCTCATTGATTGGAACTTGATTAGTTCCTGATATATTGATTGAGGATCCATCGGTATTCTTATGGGTAGATGACTGTTATTTCATGTGATTTTTTCCTAAAAATCAGCCCAATGGCCGATATGCTTGGAATTGAATTGACATGTATAAAATCATATTTTATTGTACTAGATTGTATTATACAAGTGTATTGTTGAATGTTAATGGAATTGAATGACCACATATCTTGATTAGGATTTGTGTTGAGGAAATGAATCAAATGAGTCAATTAATCAATGGTACTTATGATTGATGAATGGAATATGTGAAAATGGAAACTAGGGTTTCCATGTGTGTGAATATCCCTAATGAACCTCTATCCATCATTATGAAATTACTTAGTTATATGAATCATATGATGTGTTGAAATATGGATGACTTCTTGAAATTCCTAGATGTTTAGTATTAAGATGATTATGAGTGATGAAGCTAGAACTTGTATATGATGTTAATGTTGAATGTAAGTATTAATACTTCAATTGAATATGATGAGTCTTACTAATATCATCTAAGTTTGATGCATCTATTTTAGTATAATAAAGAATGATGATTATGGGAATGACATTAGTAGTTAATAACATGGTACACTTATGTATGTATAAGAGACAATATGAACAAGATGTACTTAATGGTGATTGCAAGTTAACGATGAAACTAATGAAGTTAGTATGATGAAGTATTTTATCTTTTATCTTAACTACAAGTGGCTTAACCCAAATTAAATGAAATATACTAAGAATTGGAAGGATCTTTTGATCACAGGTAATGTGGAAATAAAAGAGAGAGGTATATCAATCCTCTAGCTTCAAGAGGTTCCAAAGGGCCCAAATCACAATGGATATGGGATGGGGAATTTATAGGTATATATTGGGGCATGATTTTGAACATAACCTTCTGGAAATGGCAGAGGAACACTTAATGCACCACGTCTATGGGGTGCATAGATCAAGGTGATCTAGTAGGTGTCACATAGCATATGGTTTAGATCCACTAAGTATCTCAATTATACAAAAACTAGTTTCTAGATTGTCTAGTATTTTTTTGAATGTTCTAGATAAAATTGAAGAAAATTTTGGAGAGAGATAATTTGGGATTATCATTCAAATTTATCAAGGAAAGTCAATTAAATATCAGTGAAAAAATGAATATTTTTTTTGGATAATTCAATTGGGAAATCTTTGAAAGGATGTTATGAAAAGAAGAATTGAAGAGCATATTATACTTCTAGTCTTAAAAAAAGTTTCTTTATATAAAACCCTGAACTGGGTAAAAGTGGATGAAAACGGGTGTATTAAATATGCAGAAAAATGTGGAATATGATAAAAAGGATAAATTGTAGAAAATGTAATAAAATGTGGAAAATTTGGGGAAATAGGGATAAAGTATGTAGAAAAAATGGAATGAAATTCATCATTAATAGAGAATTAACATTTATCATAAATTTCTACTAAGTAAGAAACTATTGGGTGTCAACACTAGTCTTATTTCCAATATGTCCACCACCAGAGATAGTACCTCTGAAGTTACCATTGCGAATAGATCTCCTACTTTCATTTAGGACATAGGTGTCGTCTCTCCCCTTCCTCATATCAACCTGTCATCAACCCTTTTTTATTCCTTTCTATCCATTTAATTTACATGTCAATTAGTATACCAACCAATAATCCACGCGCCTCACTTTTTATCTTGATCAATGTTTTACATCCTCAAGTTTCATGTTTAGATAAATGTTATTGTGAAGCTTGTCAAATAGGAAAGTGCCATAGATCTACTTTTCCATTTGTAGATGTTATGCGTGCAAACTCTATGTTTCATATTGTTCAATCAGATTTTGGGGATCAAGTAGGGTCTCCTCTAAACTCCAGTTTCAATATTTTGTTACTTTTTCTGATGAATTCTCAAGAACTACAAGGCTTTATATCATGAAAGATCATTCCAAGATTTTCTCTATTGTGCAAATTTTTGTCTTGAAATCAAAACACAAATTCTCTCAAATTATTTATTTTTTTTAATTGAAAATACAAAAGAGTAGTTCAGTTTTGGAATTGCCTTGCTTTTTTAGAAAAAAGGGATCTTCATAACTCTTATTGTCATCATTCTCCTCAACAAAATGGGGCAGTAGAACAAAAAATATGCATATTATCAAAACGTCAAGAACCTTGTTCACCATTTGAATATTTCCTACTATTTTGGGGAGATGTTGTCGTCATGACTACCTACCTCATTAATCATGTGCCTTCATCTATTTTGAATAATCAAATTTTATTTCAGATTGTATATCCTAACCTCCCTCTATATATTGTTCTTTCTAAGATAATTGGGGGTATCTATTTTGTCCATGAATTAAGTATTGACTATGACAACCTCAATCCTCAAGTGGTGAAGTGTGTATTTCTCAGATATTACAAAACTCAAAAGGGGTATAATTGTTATAATCCTACCACATATCATTTTCAAGAATCTGCTAATATTACATTTTTTTAAGATGCCCCTTACTTTAAAAATCCATAGAACCTCTCAGACTTCTTCAAAAAACTTCCCATCTTTCTCAATTGTCATTGGTCCTACACCAAGTCCATTACCTAATTCTAGTGAGTCATCCATAGTTCTAGGTACCAATCATGCAAGTTCTCTGGATAACCTAGAATAGGTACTAGATGACACAACATCTCTTATTTCTACTCAAACCACTACTAAGTCTAGAGGTTCCATACATCCCAATGATCTTCCTATTTCCCTAAGAAAAGGGAAGTGTTCTTGCTCTATCCACCGTATATCTAAATGTGTTTCTTATTAATGTATCTCTATTTCACTAATTCACCAAAGTTAAACACAACCTATGGAGGATGAGATGGCTTCTATATCTAAAATTGGCACATGGAATCTAGTGACTGCTCCACTAGATAAGGCGGTAGTTGGTTATAGATATGTATACTCAGTTAAAGTTGGTCCACATGGGACTATTGATCGTCTTAAAGAAATAGTTGTCACAAAAGGCTACACCAAGTTCATGGGGAAGATTATCTAGTGACTTTTTCTCATGTGACAAGATGACATACGTCTATATGTTCATCCCATTAGTTGCTTACTTCTCCTTTCCATTGCATGCGATAGATATCAAGAACATTGTCATGGAACTATTTGTTACCCAAATCCTAACTCCAAATGACTACAACGTCAATGGCAACAGGACCTAGGCATCCATCCCTAGCATAGTATTAACAAAGCATGAATGCGGAAGCATAAATCTTAGCATACATGAACAAGTAACAAGATAGGCATCAATAATATTTGAACATTCAACAAGGTACATTAAGAAGCATTATTTATTACAAGATTCTCATTTATAAATTGAGGTACAAATTTACACAAGTTTGTCATGTATACTAGGGATCTTACAACAAGAACACTTGACATATCTCACCAAGACCATCAACTTCTACTCATCTTCGAACCTATAAAATATGTGAAACAAGGCAGGTCAAGCACACGAGGTGCTAAGTACAGGGCTAAAAGATACATATACATAAGCTTTTCATAAATTTGAGAAGATTTTCAGAAGTAAACAAGAAAAAGTAAACAAGTTCAGTACTTAGAAAAGTGAGAGCTCATATTTTATATTATTTTACTCTAATTATACCATCAATATCATGTATCATAAGGCCTTTGATCAACTTCCCATTGGAAGGATCCATAAGGGTGTCAAGATTAGCTAACCCTTTTATATATGAGGGACCTCAATAACCAGTCATTGAGCAAAACCTTGCTTCAACATTTGTATAATGGAGTTCATGTGCAAGTTACAAAACAATGAGACGAGACAAGAATAGAGTGCATACTAGAATACTACATGCCAATATTTGAGCAAGTAAACAAGTATACATATGTATCATATTTCAATAAAGAAAACGATAGTCATATAATTATTAAAGCCCGTACTTGATTCAGAGATTCATAACTTAACTTATCCTTGACCATATAGCCATAAGAAACACCTGATTAACAACAAGATTGCATACATGTATTAGATTATCATGATTAACCCTAATTAGCTCCATTTTAGGATTTTGGACAAGTTAGGATTTGATTTTCTTATTAGTTCATTAGGTGCTCTCTTATTCATTTAGGGTTCATCTTGGATGTGGGGTTCAAGGTTCATGTCATTCTGAGGTTTCATATGTACATTACAACATTGCCACTTGTGTACATAATTATATCAAACATTCATAATAGAGATACCATGATTATAATCCATCAAGACATGTTTTGGGGAAAGACGTGAGTTTAGGTTAGCAACATAGGGAATACATATCACATTTAATGTAGGGTGGATGTCCCCTAGGGCCCAGGCATCAAACAAACAAGATGAGGTACCAACATTCGATATGCAGTCATCATAATAGTCCACTTATGTAATAGGGTCCAACATATGAATCATGTGAGACATCCACATCAAGATGGTCATAAGGAAGGATAATTCCCAATTAAGAAGGGATAGACAAGAGATCAAATTCCACATCACATTTGGGGCTTAAGGAAGACAAGAAAGTATCATAAGTCACATAAATTAACCACTAAGGTAATTAGTATTATGCACACCATTATAGGTCAAGAGGGGGATGACATTAAGCTTTTATATAACAAGGAATCACATAAATATTGATTGGAGGGATCTAATATACTTGATGTGCAAAAAGGGTCATATTCATCATTTAATATAAGGTATAACATGCATTCTCATAAAAGAGACATACTCATTCATTAGGTCACATAAGAATCAAACTTAACAATAGGGATATTAAGGACTGATATAAGTACTAGAGAGGGGTGCAAAAATATTGATTTCAGAGTTAGGGGAAACTTGGATGACACGAGGGTGCAAGGTTTCAAGGTTCAACAATAATATCAATAATAAGCCACAAACATGTATTAGAGTTAACCATAGAGCAAGAAGGGGAAAAGGGGTTCCAATGTGACCAAAAATACCAAAAAAATACTTATATGATGATTTGGAGGGTAGGGAATCAATAATGATTGATGCTTTAACATAGTTATGCATCAAAAGTGCTCAACAAGTCAAAGATGCTATTTTTAGATAACTAGGCAAGCTAGAAGCATAATCAGGTCAAGAAAACATGTCCAAGTCATAGATCTTTTCAAGACATTCAATTTTGTATATATTTTTGTCATTTTTGGACATAGGGCCTAATTAATATGATTTTTACAAGATCTGTGGTAAAAATGGATCATTTTCATGGGTTTACCTATGTGGCCAATGGCTCACTGACACGTGGCACAAAGAGGGATCTCACGCGTGTATGAGGGTTGCCATTTCTTGGTCCTCCCCTCATCGTATTGTGTGTCTGGGCAATTGAGGACCACTCCACTCTCTCCTTAGTCATGTTGTGCATGCACATTTTTCCCAACTAGGGTGGAGACAGTACATCATTCTCTATTGGGTTTCTGTTGGCTAAATTAGACATTAGAAAACCCTTTGTTTTGATTATGACAAACATTACATTCTTGTGGGTTGATGCAGCCCTATTTTAAGGCTCCATCTTGTGCCATTTTGTACTTTATTCACATATAAACATAGTACAATGCAAGTTAAATCCCCCAATATGAGTATTACTATCAAATGCACTTATGGACATTCTTTGCATTATTTTCAGGTACTTGGACCATGCTTTGGATGGATGAGAGAGAAGGAAGGAGTTCTAGGGTTCCTCCACTCATGGAGGGGTTTAAAGAAGACCCCAAAGATCCCTCAACCTACCCCTAATGGCCAAGATTCGATATCAAGCAAAGAAGTTAATTGATGATGAAGAATGAAGTTGATTTAGCCACTAAAGTCCCCAGCACGACCGTGGGCATCCACCATGGTCGTGTGAATTATAGCCAAGAATCAATAGTGAAGTCAGTATTTTTGCACCAAAAGCACAACGGTCGTGGCCATCAGCACGGTTGTGGCCCAGTGAAGACACCACAGTCGTGACCATCAGCACGGCCATGGCCAACAAAAGACATCACGGCCATGGCCTCCTGCAACAGCCATTAGAATTATATGCAAGGTTCTCGAAAATCAATAGGGAGGCAGCCCATTTTATACTTGGATGACCACAGTCGTGGCAACTCACCACGGTTGTGGCCCTTGAAGACCGCTTTGCCCATGGTCCTCCCCACGCCCATGACCTTCTCCTCTAACACAGTTGTAGTACATCAACACGGTCATGGTATCCCTTACCCAGCATGACCGTGGCACCCCACTATGGCCGTGGCCACCACATATACTTAGCCTTTTTACTCCCTTTCACACCTTGTCCATGTCCACACCCCCACGACTGTGCCATGAAACCCCCACCACGGTCGTGGCAACTCAACACGGTCGTGGTGACCTGCTAACCCTACCCATTTTCTACACTACTATTCCTATTCTACCCCTACTTACTATAGTGCTTCCCCACCACCTCTATATACATAGGTGGCAATTGGGGCATGAGGGTTACACCCTTTAGCTGCCATTGCTACTCTCTACCCACTCCTTTAACATTCATTGCACTTCCCTTGCATTTGTGCTCTCCACCCACCATTTCCACCTCATTTCGACATTGGAAGCCTAGATTTCTAGGTTTTCCTCCATAATCCCCTCCATTCTCGTGCCCATCTGCTCCATTGGAGGAGTGAGGTCATCCCCAAGCTTCTAGGAGGTGAAGAAGGAAGATCTACTTCAAGCTTTATGGAGACATATCCCCTTCTTCCCCTTTCTTTTGATTTTTCTTTGATTATGTCTAGCTAAGCCACTAGTGGTGGGCTGTTTGGGGTTAAAATGTGACTTTGATACCATGTAGGGGGAAATAACTTGTAATGGACATGATTTCTATCTTTGATGATTGCCTCTTGCTTCTATCTCATTTCCTATTTTAGTGCATGTGATTTTGTTTTTAACATGGATTGCTTGCTTTGAGATGCTTGATGACACTTAACTTCTAGGAGGAATTGGAGTTTATCTAGCAATCTTAGGAATGGCTCCTAGGTCCAATTAGTGGATCCCTAGCTAGACCCCTTTGTTCCTACATACATATCCCTCCTTCTACAAGTGAGTGTGAGATCTAAGTGGCTAGTGTAAGTGTGATTAGTGCAATTTCATAGAGCTTTCTAAAGGCTAGATGGCTAGTGGCATGAGGTGAAAAACCCTCATCTCTACTTCCACTTCTACCCTTGGCTCTCAATTTCCCTAATACCACTTACCCTAGAAACCTAGACTTGACAAGTCCTACTCGAATTACACCTAACCCTAGTTCTCCAACTAGTAGTATAGGGTACATTCTAATAGCACCTGCCTTGTTGTTTGGTTTAGTAATCTAGATTGAATTGTGATAATTGATTTCCATTTTGACACCCCCCAACTAATATCAAATCACATTCCCAAACGGCCCACCTACCTAATATCATTGTTTAAAACCCATCTTGCCTTCTTAGCTTGTTCATGCTAGTCTCGTTTAGTTACTTTTGTTCAATCTAGTTAATTGCTTAGTCTTTCTAGTTAGGGTTAATCTAGATATTTTCTTGCTTTAGTGGGAAACTTAGCTCTTAGTTGCTAATTGCTCTGCTAGTGTAGTGTAGCTAACCTTTGCTCTTGTTTAGCTAATTGCTTAATCTAGTTCCATAGTGTAAGGCCCCTAAACTTGCTTAATGAGTTGAATAAGCTTAATTATCATAATTGAATTCTTATAACCCTAATATAACCTTTTTATATGCTTTTAAATCATAAGATAAGCTTAAGTTTCAAATTTGGTCCAATTTGGACACTGTTTGAGCAAGTTATACAATTGTATGCACATTTTGGACTTTTTCTGTAATTTACCTAATTAAGAGGTTTTCTTTTTAATTTATCACTTGTATTATTTTCCTTGGATATTCTTTCATCATTCTTGACTTTTTGAGCCACAGGTCACCTACTTAATCCTTGGTTTGAAGGTGTTTTCTCCAAGGATATTTTAGGGTTTACCCCTTCATGGATGAGCTACCTTTAGTAGCTATCAACTAATGAATTATTTATTTTGCTTGGAAATTAAAGAAACGAGGGATATGTATGTCTCTATGGAAGGTGGGGGATCTTTTTTTGTGTGTTCTTGTATATTCTTAATAGTTTAAGTCCATGGACACTTGGAAAGATACTAGAACTTCAACTTTTTCTTTTTCTTTATCTTAAAGTTTCATATACTTATCCCTAACCACCAAAATGAGCCATTTTCTCTCCACCACTTCCCTCCTTATATGAACCTCATTCTCCCTCTGTGATTCTATGAATTTCCTATCCAAGGAATAATAAAGAGGGGATCTTCTAGAAAAAAGAATCTAGGGTTGCAATTGATTTCCTTTTAGGGTTTGAAAAGCTTTCTTCTAGTGATCTTGACGTAAAAGAGTAATAATCCCCTTATTTCCTCCATTTATTTCTTTAGTATCCTTACTCCTACCTTCCTCCAGGTCGGAACCTTGTTGTTCCATGGTATACATTTCTCTAAAACTCTAAAATCCTACCTTTCTTGCTCCTTATGCTTAGGGTTTGCTCATTTGATGAAGGAAAGTGCTAGATGGACGAGTTCACAACGTATGCTTGGATTTCCTACCCTACCTACTCGTGTTTTCTTATATTTGGGAGTTTATCTTCTAATTAGAGGCAGTTTTTATAACTTGATCCACGTTTATTGCTTACCATAAGCTTGCTAGCTCATGTTCTTGCTTAAAAATGATGATCCATGCACTAAAAAGCTATGCTTGACTTGAATTTCGATTTTTATAATGTTCCCTATTCTGATTTCAGTTCTATATGAACCTGTGATCATGTTTACATTATTCCTAAGGTATAATATGACTTGGATCATGTTGGTTTGACAACCTATGGTGCTAAGCACCTATCAGCCAATGGTCAATTTTAGGGTTTAAAGTTGATTTCTTCTATAAACCCATGACCCGATGATGGTACGATTGCAACAACCCTATAGTGTTGTCTTCATGACAACTAATGGTCGGGATAAAAGGTGTCATATGATGGTGACAACCTATGGCCACCCCCTTAGGTCAGGTTTTCAATCAATTATAAGTTTACTGATCAACCATTAAGTACCCTATTGATGTTCTCAATCAATGATGACATTAGCTTAATATTTGATGTTGATTAATGAATATCGTGTTGATATAACAACCTATGGTGACTTAATGGTCACTAATGATGGTGGATCAGTTCTCCAAAACCCATGGTGAGTTAATCATATAGTTTTAGCATCAATTAAGCCTTAGACCAATGGTTTCTTGGGTCACTTGATGCAATGGTCGGATTTATACTGTAATTGATGGTTTTAACATATGAACTTGACCCAATTGTCAAGATCTAATGCTTATTCCTCCAATAAAGTGGAATGATGGTTAATGTAATATGTTGGTCCTAATAATGTGATTTATATGGTTTCCTTTATATGATCAACTTAAGGAGCTTACTTGTTGACAATGGATGGCTTGTTTTAAATGAACAGTCGATTGTGGGTTTTACCATACTCTCAACATAACTCTTATTGTTGTTAATCAAATGATGTCTATGGTTAAATGGTGACTTTTATAGATCACAACTCAATAACATCATATATGATTCACTCAAGGTGTTTACTTATGTAAACAACCAATGGTCTTACCTTTTGGACATCCAATGGTTCTGGGTGACATTGTGGTATGGTGATATGGGTTGAATGATGATGGAACAAATGGAGGGTAACCCTTAATAAGGTAGTCATATGAGGGGATGATAATCATATTGTGTTGATATGTAACCCTAATGAGGTATAGCTTGTTATACCTAGCTTTAATATAACTAAATGATGGTAATTGGATATGAATAGTCCTTGAATGACTAATACGATCATGGAGTACTCTCTTATTGTTGTTGAAACCTTAGTATTCTATAACCCGATGGTTACACCTTGACTTATGTGTGGGTTCATACTTGAGAATTCTATGTAATGTGATGGTGATGCTTCACCTTATGAATCCATGATCTATTGGGGATGTCGTGAGTTAGGGTTTGGGTATGAGTGTTGGTTAGTAACATTAATATAATTTTTCTTGTTGAACCTAACTCTAATACAAATAGATAAATATGAGTATTCATGTTTAACCTTCTTATATGATGACATGATGGTGAAATAACCTCCTTATCATGATCATAACCTTAATGTGTTAATTGGTGGTTATCATAGACACGTGGTTGATACTTTCTTATGCTAAACATGTACATTATGAATATGATGAGGGTTAATCATATATAGATTTCTTGCATGTTTATGTAATAAAGGAATGTTTTTAATGTTAATATAACCCTGCTATGATTTTTTATGAATATCTCCTAGCTAATTAATGTAATATTCTACTGATCTGGTGTATTATATGTAAGTGATGTTGTTGATCCTTGTTATAAGGCATGGAAAGATAATGATGATCTTGTAGGGAATAGTATGATGGTCTTAATGACCTTTGGGCATGGTTGAGCCCTAAATGAGGTGTAATACTCTTGTGTTGATAAGGGTTGATACCCTATGATATTGTGAAAAGAATTTATATCATGTGATAGTATGATGGTCTTAATGACCTTTGGGCATGGTTGAGCCCTGAATGACGTGTAATCCTCTTGTGTTGATAAGGGTTGATACTCTGTGATATTGTGAAAAAGGATTTATATCTTGTGATAGTATGATTACTTGTGTGGTCTCATGAATGGCAAGTGAATAGTACCATGTGATGATGAGATGATAAATTATTTTTCACACATTTTTTATCTTTTGTAGTTGTGATATTTATATGCTTCCTAGAAGTGAATTAGGGTTTGTATGTCCACTTGTTTGATGCAGCCTTAATTCACCCAATTGGCATAACTAATCAAGTGGAACTCTAATCATGTAGTGCCATGTGCCATAGAGCCATCTTCAGTGCCAGAACTTGTTGGATGGTGAAACGAGTATTCCTAAGGGAAACTTGAAGCGCATCATGTAAATTTTCCATTAGTTACTTCTTTTTCTTTTAGGTAACAAGATTATCAATAAAATATAATAATCTTGGGGGGGAAATATCATCTCTCTTCCCCTCCTCCAGTATTGATAACCATCCACCTGGACATGAATCAAACTTGACCGTCAAACTAAAGGAAACTTGATCAAATCGCTTGGTTAAGTTTGATATGGATGGGATCGTAGTTAAATTTGATTTGAAAAATGTCAAAACCATCTTTAACTGATATAGTCATATTTAGGATAGTTGGTTAACCGGTCGGACGAACTTGACCAGGGTGTGTGTTTCCATTGTTTGTACAAATACTCAAGTTTACTAGTCATTATTTTAGTTGATGTAGAGACAATATTTTTTCTGATCTCAATATTATATTTACTATTCTTCTATAAATGACTTTCGTATTAATGTTGTAATTTTGTATACATACATATACAATTTTCATATATAACGTTTTAGTTATATGTCGAGAAGGAATGACTCAAGTGGTCAAGCACTATGTCCCTAACAAGGAGACTCTGGTTCAAATCTCAGATGTCACATTGATTTACCATTCTTCCGGACATTTGACCTCTGTCACGGGCATGGAAAAAGACAAAGACCAGAGAATGTCTCTCTTAATCTCATATATATACAATTTTTAGAATAATTTAACATTTATTTATTGCATGTAATAAACAAAACGTTCTTTCTCGATAAGACTTATTTTACAGTAAGATTTTTATTGAAGAGCACTAGTAGTAACTTCACATCAAAATTGAACCATGAGATTGATTGGTTTGAAAAATTGTTGATCAATAATATTGAGTTAGGGTTCAAATAGGGTAAATCATTATTATAGATAATAATTATTATGCATCCATTCACTTAATTCATCAAAGCAAAGTATATAGTTTGGATAGCTTTTCCCCACTCAGACCACTTGGTTACATACTCACTCAAGTACTCCTAGGGGTCCTTATCTACTGTCATATTTTGAATGTATATGGCAATTGTGAACTGTAACTTGGGGTTTCTTTAGTTAAAGGGATTACTCTTGGTACACAACGATCACGATGGTCACAATCAATCATTAGTGATATTAAAGGGAGATGCCATTAAGGCCTTTGAATGTCCATCATCTTCTTTGTTAGTACCCTTCATTGACATCTTTGTTCCTCTTCTCAAGAATGTGAGGCTATCACCCATTCTTTTGGTGCATGGAATTGTAGGACTATGTAATGTATAAGGATGTTTGACATGCTTACTTATAATATTTTGAAGGAGTAAAGACTATAATGTTTATAGGAGGAACAAGATACCCCATTTGTGCATGTTAGGTAGCTTCATTATCCCCCAAAATCAAAGGCCAACTTCCAACATGTATATACATCAAATTAGTCTAGCACTGGTCATGGAAACTAACATGTTACTTGTATTTCATAAGGAGTGGGACCCAGATGGGAACCCAATCCCTACTAAAATTTGAAGAATAAAACCTCCATTCCAAACACACCCAAATGGTATATTGGAGTGGGTATAAAAATTTCAAATTTTAATTAATGATAATCAAAACAACCAAAGTATAGTAGCAAAATAAAAATATTGACTATATTCAAATTATCACAAGGTTACAAAAGAACATCATAATCTCCCACAAAGGGTTTACATGTAAGATACAACATATGGATCTAAGTAGAGGGAAATCTAAACCATAACAAGTTTGTCTCCAAGCTTTAACTCCTTAAGCTATTCCATATCTTCATGTCATCCAAGTCTTTCACCTAGGTTTGAAAGCATACCCCAGCAAGAAGAGAAAAGTAGAAGACATTAGCAAAGGTTGGTATGTGCGTACTAAAAAGAAATTGAGCAATACTTGGAATAAAAGGACATCAAATAAATAGAAGCTTCCCATAGAAGAGAAAAGAACTACCCAAGTGGGCAATCAAGAGGAATGAATCACAACAAAAGGGATACTTTTCATTAAATATACAAATGAAATTGTGTCACACTAGTACATACAAATAATTAGGGCGCACACCCCATAATCATCAACATGCATGCAAGTGAGATAAACATAACACTAGAAAAATATAAATACAAAGGTGGCCAAGCCTCACAAACTTCAAAGCTGATAGAGAATGGCGTACTACCAAACTCCCAAGTATATAAAAGGTGGACCAAGCCTCACAAACTTGAAACTCAGGTATGGGGCACCACCACCTCCATCCCAATAATAATAGGGGCATACTACCCAAAAACCAATGCAATTACACTACACCGATGATACTAAATCACATAGTATGTTTAATGTAGAGTCAAGTAGAAACTATAGTCAGACTTTACAAAGTAGTCACCACAAAAATGACCATCACGAACATCCACCTCAAAGTGGGCACATATCAACAAATTGAGTTCCATCATGAACAAAGCATAAGAAAAGACAAAGAGAATGTCCAAATATGATCACAAGATCAGTACCAAATAAAGTAGTTCACATGAACCATAATTTTCAAAAGAAAGAATATTGTGTAGGCTATTGTCCATAGGACCAAGAGAATGATAAAAATAGATTATTGCTCAAAATGAATAATAGGAATGCAAACATACAATAAGAGAGGAATTAGAAATTGCTCAATATATAAATGATAGGGGGTGCAACAATACCTCACTTTAGAGTCTATAAAAGTCCAAGTTAGATCTAGATATAAGTCTAGGTCTCCAAAGTATCTATTAATCATGTATCTGAAATTAGGGTTAGATTTACATTGATTTCACAAACCCTAAAAATAGTCTTTTTTATTAGTGAATTAAGTTATCAAAACCACACCATATTGTAGGTTATATTTTTTGAGTTTGTATCATATTCTATTTTATTTTATTTTATTTTTCTGACTTATATATTATTAGTTATGAATTTTAGAAAAGCATATCAATTAATTAAATCCTTGAAAATCACATATTTATTACTTTGGAATTATGTGATGAAAAGCACACCATTAGATAGAGAATTATGGCATGATTCCAAAACATATTTTATTTAATTTTTGTAACTTGAAGTTGATTTACTGTGAATTTTACAAAATCCAACCAATTAGATAATTTGGAAAATCCATGTGTGTAATAATTTATCCATTGAGCGTAGAGGCCCCCCACTAACCTGGCCCTATAGCGCCTTGCCACATGGCCTAGGCCAAAGTCACACATCCAGATTTGTAACAATAGGCCAAAAGACCGTAAAGCCATAAATTTGGTGTGACAAAAATCAAATGAAGGCAAGGGCATGAGAGTAATCTTTCAACTACTCATCTTCTTTGCCCTAATGACAGACTGGTAAGAAGATCAGAACTCGATAGACTCCATGGCACAACACCACATGATCATTAAGGCAAGCCAAAACTAATGCCGAATAGAATAGGACTCCCTGAGATCCACCGATCTCTCTGATCCTAGAGGGTGGTCACAAGGTGGAACTTCCCTCCTCCAAGCCTAGCCACCAAGACAGGCCCTGGTCAGAGTCCCAGCAAGATTAAAACCAAAAATAGCAAGAAACTTGAAGAATAGGAACTTCCCATGAACTCATGATGGGAAACCAAAGAAAAAGAAAGTGAAGAAACATCAAAAATTGACCCAGAAGCCCAACATTGCTCCCAGGTCCAGAGAAGATGCAAAAAGAGGGGAAAATGGTATACCTGCCTTGGGAACAAATTGACTATCTAGGAAGCTTTAGGTGCTCATGAGGATCTCTCCTAGATCATACTCAATCCCTTAAGAAGTCAAAAGGCATGGTCCCAATCTGAGTTCTCCGAAGGGAGTGGCTGGAGTCGGGGAACCGTGCTCAGTGATGAGAAAAGGCAAACTAACGTCGCCTTCCAACATTGTAAGGTACGACGAAGATTAGGGAGGAGTTTATTAGGGGTATGATGGTATCAGGTGATGAGAAGATGGAAAGTGAAGAGAAGAACATGGGAAGAACAGAGGAGTAAGTGACCAGCCTAAATTGCATGCCAAAAAGGAGTGGATTTAAAGTAGTCAGACTTTTAAATAGATAACCCGACTCTAAGGCCCCTGCAACGATGAACAGGTTTCTATGTAGTGATCGAGGTCAAACACAGGGACAAGGGTGGTCGTGTTAAGAACACAGAATCATACACTCTTATACTCCAGCCAAAAAGGGTGTAAAGAGATGTTCCCTAAGGAACGATAGCATGAAAACGAGAACTGAAAAACAAATAAGAAAAGGAAACGAACTATAAACAAGTATATGGGGGAAAACCCGGGTTGGGGTTAACTAACTAAAGCACATCACCAACATGTAACACTATCTCTCAAGATGTGGATAGATTACAAGTAACCATTAAAAAGTCTATTCCACTCTCTCTCGAGATGTGGATAGATCTAAGTCTAAAAGAAGCCTCTCTCTCGAGATGACAACTCAAAAACCTCACAACAATCATATGGTTAAAGCTTTAGCATTCCAACACTCTCATGCATTCATACCACTCCATGACATGGGATAAAAGCGATATTACTCTCTCGAGATATCAACAATCAAACATCACAAGATGGTAGCTAAGCATTCAAGTGAAGCATTAAAACAGGTGCATGGAGATAATCTTGATAAGAATATGTATATTCAAAAGAAAGAGACAATATACATGTTAGGTGAGCCTTAGTGGATACTCCCAACCCAAGTTAAGGTGTTAGCCGCTCATGCTTGCGGACAACATGAGTGCGCTACATACAGACAGATCCATAAGGTTCACGAAGAGGGGAAGGGGTACAATGGGATGAAGTGATAGATCTGGGAGAGAAGAACATGATACTACACACTACTTCTTTAGATCTGGATCTACCATGTGGATGACCTTCTCCTGTCGAAGAAGGGGTGGATGATAGTCTTCTCTCTCCTCGGCTTTTGCTCCTAGAGATCTGAGACTGATGGATGGGTGGTTGGAGACGAGTCTGAAACGTAGCAACACTTTATGGCATCGGGATCTGATCTGTATGATCTCCTCCTTTGACAAGACAGGTGGGTGTGCTATTTATAGACACATTCCACCGACTTAGGTCCGTGGTCGTGGTCTTTCCCTTAAGTGAAGGCGAGACCGCGGTCACGTTCTCTGCTTTATTCCTCCTTGGTCGTGGTCCTTCTTGGTCGTGATCCTCCCAAAACCTCGGCCGCGGTCCTTAGAATAACCGTGGTCGCGGTCTTTGGAATAACCACGGTCACGATCCTTAGAATAACAGCGATCATAGTCTTTGGAATAACTGCGGTCACGGTCCTTAAATCACCACGGTCGCGGTGTTGAGGCGACGCAAACTGCGGGAGTTGTGAGAGGAGTGAGTGAGGAGAAGAACCGCGGTCGCGGTCTCTGGATGATCATGGTCACAGTCTTTTGAATAGTCGCGGTCTCCAAGATCGCGACCTAAGTTGTGTTGATTCCTGAAATCATTAAATAAGGCTTTAGTAAAAAAGATAGGGAAATTATGTGAAAAGTTAACTAAAGTTATACTAAAAGTGATGTAAAATATATACAGAAAGTATGTAAAATAAGGTGTTATCAACTCCCCCAAACATAGAATCAAGCATGTCCTCAGGCTAAGTGAAGGTTCAAGAACTCAGAGAGAGAAAGAATGAACAAGCTTAAAAGACAATATAATAGCACGACTAAAATATCTCATCCTTTCATTGACTGTTGTTGTATGTATTCAATCCCTTAGGTCTCAATATTCCCCTTTTTAACTGGAGTTGCATAACCTCATTTTAATTGTCATAACCTTCTAATGTAAAATGTTTCTCCTTATCAACTAATCACCCTCCCTTAGCTAACATCCATACTAATGCCACATCTTTTCGAAAGGTAGCTTTCACACATATTCTTTATTTTCAGCGGCCCCTATGCTAATGTGTATAGGTAGGCTTGAAGATTTTAGGTGTTTCCTCTTCCCCCTAAACTCCTCACCCACAACTGTCGTAAGAACAGTGTTGCCCTTTTTAGACTTCTGACTTTAAGTCAGTTGGTATGTGAAGTTCCATTCAGGATTGGAGGTGTGTAAGCTTGGCTTCCAGTTTCCACTTACAGGCACGACATATCTGCATTCATGAGTGCAACAATATACCGGCCGGGCAGAAACTTTTGGCATCTTTTAGGGCACATCTCTCATATTCTTTTCTTTATTTGATTTCTGGCTTTTTATCACTCCTTTCAGGCTTGGCGTTTGAGGATTTTGGTTGGTTTTCTGGGCGGCCAAGCCTCTTTTTTTGGAAATTTTCTTTGAATATGGCAACTTTTTCCTATCTACAGAGACTAGGATTTTCTGGATAGAAGCGTCAGGTGGGGGTGGTTGTTTAGGAGTATGACTGAGGTTCTCTAGTCTGTAGTGGTTTCATGAGTTAAGATGTTACATTTACAATGTATTATTGCAAGAATGAGATATAACAGTATTGCTATGGCTGTTGTTTTGCTCATGCTTTCTTGTGTATGTTGCTCATATTCTTCTCTCTCAGACGGCTGGAACACTACATTTAGAATTTTTTAGCAAGAGGAAGCGAGCTTCTAAAAGGTTAGTTGTAACAAAATTTCCAAAATTTCAAAATTTTTGACGATGTAATAAAAGAGAAAGTGAAATGAAAAGGGAAGTAATTGAAAAAGGGAGGTACAAGTACCTCTGTGGCCCGTTTATGACTCCTCCCCCAAACTTATCCTGCACCCCGTCCCGGGGTGTCAAAATTTGAGTAAAAAGTATAAATGGGCCTTCTTTATTTGCTTATTTGCTGGGGAATGCTCACTTGGACTCGAGGAGCATGCTTGCGTAGATACCCCTTAGTACATGATATTGCTCGTACTACATGTTCTCTGCCTTGAGGTCAGTAGTGGCGATGGCTACCATCCATGACAGGCAGAAGAACCCACAGTCATTGGATAGGGGTATCTGCTGAGGGCTTATATGGAAATACTGAGTTTTCTTGAAGTCCTTGCCTTTTGTCATTATGTACCCTATGTAGTGTTGCTTTATCATCTCAACGATAGCTTCAACGTAGGTATTTGCCTTTTCTTCTGTAGGAGACTTTATTGTCATCATGTTGGTCGTTTTCTTGAGTGAGAAGGTTGCGTCGGAGCTGTTATACAGAACTGCAGTCCTTTTTAGAAGGTTGATGTGTAGCAAGGTCCAGTGGTTTTCATGAAGAATCGGTAAGAAAATGTACTCTGGTGTGGCCGCTTGAATTCGTCATTGCAGCCACTCCATTTCTCTCGTCTTCTTATTTTTGAGGATGTCATCTACCAGTAGGAAATATGCCATGTGTGAGTTTGGCATTGAGTCCCCTAATAACGCTTGTTAGGCTGACATCGTACTCACAGAGAGATACCCTCTTCTTTTCAATGTTTCGCAGAGGTCACCTTTTAAAATGCAGATGTCATCTGTTGAAAGATGACATCTCTCGGGGAGTCGTCTTCTTTCAGAGAATTCATGATTATGGTAAGTTCTTCCATCGACAGACTGAAGCACTCCATCTGTCGAAGTTCTCGAAAGAAGGCACAATTTCTCCTGCCGGCTCGTCTGGTCCATCGTCCCCCAAGTCTTCTTTAGCTTCTTCTTCTGCGGGTTGTTCTTCTGCAGAAGGAACTTTGGGAGCTTCTGTTACTAAAGGTTGTTGTTCTTCTTCTGTTTGCTTCACAGCTTCTTCAGTCTCTGTAGTCCAGCCCACTTTCCAAGATGTGGCTCTAGCTGGTTCAGTCACATCAAGCCACATGGTTTTGAGTTGTTCCCTCCAAGTTACCTTTTCGGGAAGAGGAATCTCTATGTGCAGCCTGCGGGGTATGGTGTCTGCGGGCATCGTTGGGTCGTTGAAGAACCGACGATCATAGATGACTTTCATGATGTACACACCCTGCAGTCCATGCAGGTCTTCCGTGCTCAGATCTTCCAGGGGGATGCCCTTGTCGATGGCTTCCATCATGCGCAGAATAATGAAGGCATAATCCCCCGAACCAGCTTCTTTCTGGGGAACCTTCTTGTTGATGGAGAACAGATTCCAGGTGCCTTAAAATTTTTGGCCCGCCTCTTTGATAGCTCGTTGTAGGCGTATCAGAATCTTCAAGGTGTCCCTGGCATCCTTCCTTTTGTATATCAAAAATGTGTTGTCCATCTCAGCTGCGTAGCAGTTGAGCATCATCATCTTACATTCGTGTAGATCAATGACTATTAGTGCCCAATGCTTTGCATTCCTGATGGGCAACACCACAATTTTTGTATCTTTTCTCTATACCGCCGCATGTCGTTCCAACACTTCTGCCGCCATGTATTCTTCTTTGTATAACAGGCCGTCCAGACATGTGGTGCTGTTGAAAATCAGTTGCGGCTTGTCTGGATGTAGGAACTCTTCCAGGAGGGTGGCGTAAAGTACCTTGAACATTCTTTTGTGTACTTGCACCTTCTTTAGGAAAACCCTCCAGAAGTCGTCTCTGGACAGACGTCTACCCTTGTTGTTGTACAATATGTCGGACCCGGGTAGATCGTCATTGAGGACATCTGCTAGGACGTGGACATCTCTGCAGGAGATTCGTGACACGACTGTCATGTCCATGTCCTTCATCTTGCATGGCAAAGGAGGAGTTGTTGTATGTATCTCTATCATGTCTTCAGCTTGACTCTCCTTGGCAGGCTCATCTATGAAGAAGATTGCTAGCCCACCATCCTCGTCCTTGGATGTTGCCTCAAGTACAATTGGTGTTGAGGCTTCTTGTATTGTCGGCATAGCCTTTACCACATGCTCAGTAGCTTTATGCGTAGGTTTTAACGTGGTTGTTGGTTCAGCTTCCTCCGAGGATGTTCTGCAGCAGCGTTGTCTTTGGAGTGACTCTCCTCAGAGGTCTGTCCCAACTTGGCTTCTGCCATCATCTTTAGAGTGGCCTCCATATTCCCATCATAGATGTAGTCATTGTGCTCTTCATGAGGTGGGAAGAGGAGGAAATCATTACTATCTTCAAACCCATCCCCTAGCTCAGTGATCATCCTATCTAGTTCTTATGCATCTGTTGAGCTGATTTCTGTGACCACCTCCTCCCGATGAGCAACTACAATATGCTCTTCTAGGGTTGGAGTGTGTGCTGGAGGGGAGAAGTGGTGTTCTGCCTGATGTTTATCCTCATTGGTGGCTTCATCTATTTCTTCCTCTAGGTCACAGTTGAGGTCGAACCCCCTTGATTATGCTGCATGCTTCTCATTCTGGGGGCTCGACCTTTTTATTGGCTGGGCCCCATTTTGTTCAGCTACGGGAGATGCTTTCTTGCTTGTGCTCTCGGATTTCGTTGTACCAACTCCTATTGTGCCGGATCTCGTGCCAGCCTCCCCCACGTTGTCATTGTGGCTGGAGGGGCTGGCTAACGAGCATGCTGGGCTGGCTGGGTGCTTTGTCTTCTTTTCCTCCTGTCGGGCTTCAAGTTCTTCACGCTCCTGTTCAAGCTTCTGGTGGTCTTCTTGTACGCCCTAGTGCTCTTCTTCGAGGGCAACCATCTCTTCTTCGTAGTCGCGTCACATTTGTTCGTTGTTTGCGCGGATGGTCTGCCCCTCCTTCTGTGGGATCATTATCTCTTCCTGCATCTTCTTCAACATCCCCATCATCATCCACTAATTACTTAAAACCTCTTGGATGAAGTCCGGGAATACTGCCATCATGTCATCTAATGCTTGTACTTGTGTTGTTATAGATGACAAAGATGTTGAGATTTTATCATTAATAGAATTGGTTTGATGCATGTATTCCACATTGCATCAAACCTTGTACCTAATGCACCCCCAAAAGAGGGTGCCTGTCATTGTTGCTTATCCAGCTACTGCTTCGTGTGTGGCGTCGATGAACTCGGGACGGTCTCCTGCTTTGGTGGTGGCGGTGGGGGAATCTCCCCTGATTTCTCTGTTGCCGCCTCCGGTACGGCCTGAGAGCCTTGTCTTTCTGGCCCCACCTCCGGTACGTCTGCTGGCTGTCGGGCTTCTGGCTGAGGTTCGCCCTTTTCTACCTCCAATACGACTTGAGAGCCTTGTCCTTCTGGCTCCACCTCCGACATGCTAGTGGGTTGTGGGACCTTTTCTGTAGCCTTGTTCTTCTCCGCCTCTCCCTCCACTACAATTGTTTCCTCTTATGGCCTTGGAGAGGCGAGGTCTACAACTCTTGCATCCATATGTTGTTCTGCAACCTTCTATTTCTCAGCTGGCTTGATGGTGGTGTCTATTTTCTTCTTCTCCACCGCTAGTTTCTTCCTCGGCTCCTGGTTCTTCTTTGTTTTTAGTGCTGGGGCACTGCTCTCCCCAATTGCGGGTGTTGGTTCTGCCGATATGCTGGCGTGCAGTGTCCCGAAGCTCATTTTATCGACGTCCTTGAGAGTCAGTCGTAGCTTATGGGCATCATAAAATGCCATCTCAGGGAGGGGGAGTGGTTTCTTTGATCCTTTATGCTTGAAATATGCCTTCTCCCCCTTCAGTTCTAGGATTCGCATGCTGGCGAGGGACTTGGTGTCTATGCTTTGCTATCCCCCCATTTCTTTGTATTTTTGAACTTCTCCTTCTTCCAGCAGATAATCAACGATCATTGTAATTTGACCGCCCGTGCAAAAAGCAGATTTTCATTTTACATCACTGCCTACTGCCACCGATAGCCTTCTGATTAGAATTCTGCCTATATTAACTGGTCGCCTGTTGATCATGGACCATATGAGGAAAATGTTCCCTTTGTTGACTGTCCCGGTCTCTGATCTGGCATCTATAGTGAAGGCGGTGATCTTCTGTATTATCTTGATGAAGAAGGAGGTGATCTGGGAGGATTTGGTATTCTTAGGATTGTGCTTTTCCTCCCCAGTTAATTCTTTCCACATTTTTTTGTTGTCGTATTCAACAATTTCTCTTTCTGCTGGAGCAGCTGAACAGGCTTTGGCTTCTTCTTTCGTTGCCATGAATATCATGTTTAGGTCTTCCTCTGTCACACTGTGGGCTTCACCCCCTAGCTGTACCTGGAGCATGAAGTCTCCACCTCCCGCTGCTCGTGCCTCGCTATCAGAGGCAATCTTTGTCAGGGAAGACAAGAATTCTAGGGTCAACCTCCTGTAGGACTTTACTTCGAGCGTGTAGATGGTGTGTAAATTAGTGCCCTCTAGGAACTTCATCGTCCTGTCGTAAATCCCCAGCTTCTTGAAGTCCTCCACGTTGAAGTAATGTGTCAGACTGCATTCTTTATTTGCGGGCATCTAGTCGTAAGTACACTGGTTCACTTTGTCCCGGGGCACGAACGGTGGCTCCCCTTTTTGTGCAGAGGTTTTTCTTCCACGGCCTTTTCTGCCCTGCCTTCTTGCTGGGCATAGGTTCCTTTGATGCAGCTTTTTGCTTCCTCCCGTGCCCTGGGCTCCCCGACTCTTCTGGTCGGTATTTGGAGGTCTCTATCTCCTCCGTTTGTTCGGTTTCTTCTGGGGAATCCTCTTATGGCACCCCCGCCAATATCCTCTGATACTGCTCCAATCTTAGTTGTATCTCCAAGCATTTGAACATTGGTAGAGAGGTGTTCTTCTTCATCTATTCTGTCAAGCCCTTCACTATCATCTCTACCTCCTTCAGGGAAGTAGCCTTCTTGTAAAGGGGGTCGCTGGTTGCTGGAGAAGACATTCTGCAAAATTTAAAACACTAAAGGAGTTTAGGTCTTAGTAAGGTATACCGAAGATCACCTCTATTGTTCTGGGCACAATTATCAACAGATTATAGGTTATCTTCCTTAATTGAAAACTTAGGTTTCAAATTTTATTAAGCAGACAATAAGAACCGTGGTCGCGGTTTTTAATCATGGTCATAGTTATTGTCACCTCAGAGCAAAATGCGGTCGTGGCCTTTTTGAAAAGATCGCGGTCGCGATTATTTCAGTGGTCGGGATATCCTAAAGGAAAGGTTGCGGTCTCAGTTTCCTGAAGAAAGACCGCGGTCGCGGTTATTACCACGGTCGCGATAGTAATCGCGATCACGATTATAATCGCGGTTGCGGTGTCTCTTCAAGAAAGCCTAAACTAGCAAGTTCTTAGGGGTTGGGCGAACACTACGGTCAAGGTTCTTAGGGTTTTCCATCTTGCGTCGATTAAGATGACCGCGACCGCGGTTCATCTTCTCTACTCTTTCAGTTTTTTAGACCGTTTGTTCTTCATCCTTGCAAGCGTCCATTATTCCATTTTTAGGGTTTTTAGGGTTTCTTTTTCTTTTTAGGGATGAAAAGATACAGAACCATGCGTTTGGAAACAAAGCATCGGTGGGGCGATCACCTGCTAAACTGTGAGAGCAGATCACCGTAGTGACGATGGGAAAGTTCAAGATCAAGGAAAAGTTCGTCGACGTGAAGCATAAAGAAAGCGAGCAGTTACCTTATCGATGGGTGTGGCTGTGACGGCGGTGACGATCACGGACGGCAAACGGCAGACTAGCGATGGCAGGTTGTGGGTCTCGAATTGGCATGGTGGTCTTAGGGTTTAGACGATAGCGATGAGAGCATAAAGAATCAAACATTCAGGTTCTTAAAGGTATTTATAGGGGTCCGGATCACGACCAAACTAACAGAGGGAAAAGATTGCGGTCGCGGTTATGATCGCGATCGTAGTTTTCCTTGAAGGGACTGTGGTCACGGTTTTTCCAGTCAAAGGAAAAGATCACGGTCGCGGTCTTTCAAAGGCAAAACCGCGGTTGCGGTCATAACCGTGACCAGACTAAACCCAAATCTGCTTCTTGAGTAAAACTAGGAAAATACAAATCGAATAAAAGTTTAAGTTGAAAGAAAAATAAGAGAAAACAAAGATTAAGAAAAAGAAACTTGGGTTGCCTCCCAAGAAGCGCTTGTTTTAAAGTCTCTTAGCTAGACTTCATAAATCTTCAGCTGTCTGGCACTGTGGAAGGGTGTGGTAGTTCTTCATTGCTTTTCTCTAGCGTATAGCTTGGTTCCCCCAAATCAATCTCAGACCTTCTCACAAAAGTGTTATCTTCATAAAATCTTTTCACTCTGTGTCCATTAACCTTAAAGATTCTAGTTTTATCTCCTTGGATCTCCATTGCTTCAGATGGGTAGATTTTCACCACTGTGAAAGGTCCTGACCATCAGGTTCTTAGCTTTCCAGGGAAGAGACGAATACTGGAGTTGAAAAGAAGCACCTTGTCTTCTTCATGGACATCCTTATTTTTCAGGTGGGTATCATGCCACACCTTTGTCCTTTGTTTGTAGATTCTTGCATTTTCGTAGGCATGCAGTCTTAATTCTTCCAACTATTGTAGTTGTAAGTAGTGTCCTTGACCAGCTTTCTCCATATCCATATTCAGAAACTTTATGGCCCAGAGGGCTTTGTGCTCGAGCTCCAGAGGTAGATGGCAGGATTTCCCATATAGGAGATGATAGGGTGTAGTTCCAATGGGGTTTTTGAAGGCGGTTCTATATGCCCAAAGGGCATCATCCATCTTCATTGCCCAATCTTTTCTCGCTCTGCTAACAGTCTTTTCTAGAATTTGCGTTAGTTGTCTGTTTGACACTTCCACCTACCCTGAAGTCTATGGGTGGTAGGGTGTAGCAACCTTGTGCCTGACTCCTTACTTTTTCAGCAACTTTTTGAATTGCTTTTCACCAAAGTGGGATCCTCCATCACTTATAACGGTGCGTGGTACACCAAATCTTGGGAAAATTGTCTTCTCAAACAACCTTATAACAACCTTGGAGTCACATGTTTGGGTGGAAACAACCTCCACCCATTTTGAAACATAGTCTACAGCAATGAGGATGTATTTGTACCCTTGGGATGGCGGGAAAGGTCCCATGTAGTCGATCCCCCATACATCAAAAATTTCAACTTCTACCCACTCTGCCATAGGCATTTCATTTCTTTTTTTGATATTCCCTGTCATTTGACATTCCTTGCAGGTTTTTACATATGTTGCGGCATGCTTGAACAATGAAGGCCAGTAGAAGCCTGATTGTAGGACCTTGGCCGCTGTCTTCTCACTCCCTAGATGTCCTCCATAGGGTGAGGAATGGCATTCCCTCAGAATATCAGACACTTCTTCTTCAGCAACACATTTTCTGTATAGATTATCTGAGCATCTTTTGAAGAGAATAGGATCATCCCAGTAGTGATTCTTAATATCGGAGAAGAGTTTCTTTTTCTGGTGGTAACTCCCCGCAAATAAGGTAGTTGCAAATGTCCGCAAACCATGGCAAGTTCCATTCTTCGGCTTCTATCAGGAGCAAAGCCTCATCTGTGTAGTTATCATTTACGAGTGGCTCATTCTTGTCTTCGACGATAATCCTTAACAAATGGTTGGCAACTACGTTTTCTGCCCCTTTCTTATCAATGATCTCATGATCGAACTCCTGGAGTAATAAGGCCCACCTTAGCAGCCTAAGCTTAGTGTCCTTTTTCTGCGTTAGGTATCTTATTGCTCCATAGTCAGTGTAGACCTTTACTTTTGCCCCAATCAGATAAGACCTGAGTTTGTCTAAAGCAAAAACAATAGCTAGCATTTCTTTCTCTGTGGTAGTGTAATTTACTTGTGCCTCGTCTAGAGTATGACTGGCATAGCAGATGACATGATGTTTCTTCTCCTTCTTCTGCCCTAGGATTGCCCCCACGACATAGTCACTAGCATCACACATCAACTCAAAAGGTAGCTCCCAATCTGGAGCTTGAAGAATAGGTGGGGTTACGAGTGCTTCCTTCAAAGTCTGAAAAGCCTTCAAACAATCATTTGTAAAATCAAATTATGCATCTTTGATAAGTAGATTTGACAAGGGTTTTGAAATCTTCGAAAAGTCCTTTTATGAATCTTCGATAATAACCAGCGTGACCAAGAAAACTTCACACTCCTATCACTGACCTAGGTGGAGGGAGTCTAGAGATAGCCTCAACCTTGCTGACATCTACTTCAATTCCTCTCCTTAAGACCTTGTGGCCCAGGACTATGCCTTCTTGCACCATGAAATGGTATTTCTCCCAGTTGAGGACTAAGTTCTTCTCTTCACAGCGTTGTAAGACTAACAATAGGTTTTTCAAACAACCATCGAAATCTCTTCCATAGATAGAGAAATCATCCATAAAGACCTCCACAATGTCCTCCAGGAAGTCTAAGAACATCGAGATCATGCAATGTTGGAATGTTGCCGGAGCATTGCATAATCCAAATGACATTTGTCAGAAGGCATATGTACCATATAGATAGGTGAAGGTAGTTTTATTCTGATCATCAGGTAGGATGGGAACTTGGTAAAATCCGAAGTAAGCATCCAAGAAGCAAAAATATTCATGATGCGCAAGTTTTTCTAGCACTTGATCAATAAAGGGAAGAGGGTAGTGATCTTTCTTCATTGATTGATTCAGCTTTCGATAATCAATACACATTCTCCACCCGGTGACAGTTCGGACGACTACTTCATCTCCTTTATCACCTTTCACAACAGTCACCCCCCTTTCTTTGGTACAACATGAATCAAGCTTACCCAATTGCTGTCGCTGATCGGGTGTATAATGCCTGCATCTCTTAGCTTGATGATTTCCTTCTTTACAACTTTTTTTAACATTTGATTCAGCTTCCTCTGGGGTTGAACCAGGGGTTTTGCTGACTCTTCCAGATTTATGCGGTGCATACATAGAGCAGGGTTAAGTCCCTTGATATCATCTACTAAATAACCTATAGCTTGCCTATGGAGCCTTAGCTCCTTAAGAAGTCTTTCCATTTGCTCTTCAGTCAGACTAGCATTGACTATGACATGATTCTTCAGGATCAAGAAACTCGTACTTCAGACCTTCCAATCATACTGTTGAGTATGTGGGGGTGGCAGGTTGAGGATATATCCTTGTCATCCACAATGCAGGTTGTGGAGGATGGCTATGGTCATACCTCATACATCTGATGTGATTGAGAACGGTTGCAGTCTTGTCTCGGTGATTATAACATCATGTAATTAGACGACAACTACAGTTGTACCTTAGTGATTGGGTTTGAATACCCTAGATGCTAGCGTCGTGACCTATACCAAGGTGAGCTAGTTACATGACTATATGTAATTATGGTGGCAGCTTTGACTGATATGTCAGTGCCTTTTTACTCGTACTGACTGAGGGGAAGAGATCTTAGGATATTGACACTCCTAGATTTTGTACGGAACTGAATAGCCCTTCGTAGGGGTTGGTTGGACTTTGAATGGTACGATTTAAATTCCCCAGGGCATAATAAAAGATGTAAGATAGCTGTGTAGCATATCTATTTAGGGTTACACACAATGCTTCATATTGGATGATAAACATTGGTTGCTTTCTTTTCATTGAGATCACATATAGTACAATAAGAGATTATAGATATTCTTGTTGTGGATATGCTCATGTTATAAATATGCTCATACAATAGCCATGTTTATGTTGATAGAGATATTATTACTGTTGTCTATGATTATGACATTTGTTATCACATATTGATAGCTATGTTTATATTGCTAGCTATGCCTTTGTAACTAGAGATGCATATACTGCTAATCATACTTATGCAGATAGTTGTGGTTATGTTGTTAGCTCTTCTTATGATGTTGATATGTTCAACCTATTAGACATGCTAATGTTGTTAGCTATGCTTATGTGGCTAGACGTATTCATAATGATAGAGACTCTATGTTACTAGACTTGCTCATGATGCTAGATATGCATATGCTACTGAATTGCTTATATTGTCAACCAGATAAAGGATGAAAGTCTGGCTAATGATGATAGTTATTATCTACTCCTTTATGTATTTTTTAATCATCAGTGTTGTTGAGCCTATTTATTATATCTAATTAAATGGCTTAACTGTTTAATTACTTTAAAATGTTATAATCAATAAATGTTGTTGGAGGTTATATCTCTTGCTGGGACATGGGTCTCACCCATGTGGTTCACCACATTTTTTTAAGGTGATTGGAAGTGACGAAAACAAACATGTGGTAGCAAAGAGGAGCTATAGTAATGAATCTATAAGATAAAGTTGATTAGATGTCTAGTGTGTCCTAGAGTCATCCATGTACTCTCAGGTCCGGGCATGAAAAGTTTATATATGGTGTTTCAAATGAATCAGAATTTTGTTAGCATGTTAATGCTTGTTTGTGTGACATATACAAATATTGTTCTCCTGTGTATATATATTGTGGCTAAGGCGATATAACAATTTGTATCAAATTCTTGTCATAGTATGGATACAAGAAATATGTTGGGCTCTTATGCAAATGTTTATGAGCGGGTGTTGATGTTGAAATTGGTTTAATTTACCCATATTTTTGGGTATGTGGTTAATTGCTGATTGATTGTGTTTTATGTTTTGAGTAATCTCGTTTAGTGTAATGGGTTCTCAAACTTAGACTTGCTTGCTTAGGATAATTTAGGGCTTGCAATAACTTAGATTTCATATTGTCTTTACTTGCCTATTCACTTAGTTTAACAACCAAAACAACCCCTTTTAAACCCTTCAACCCTAGTCTTTGCATTAGCAGCGTAGCCAACGTTAACCTAGCTCTAGTATCCCCTCTATCCCTGAGGATCGACATCTACTATTGCCTATCACCTATACTACAATAGTACCTCATGTGCTTGTGGTTGACCTATTTAGTGTTGTGATCAAGTCTTGTTAGGGTTTTTATAAATTTTGAGAAATCATGTGTGTTCGAGTCTCGTGGAGTGCATCTAGTCACCTCTTATTGGCTAGTGTGTGCACCTCTGGCTCAGAAGCACCAAGCTTTCTGGTGTCATTGATGGGGATAGAGGCGCTCGGCCTAGCTAGTTAGTGTAGCTTAGCCTTTCCTATTACCCTCATCATTGTTATTATTTATTCTTTGTTCACTTTTGCATATTTCCATTCTAACTTGGTTTCTTGTTGTTTGTTTGTCTATTGTGCAGGTGACAGTTTTGCATGTGCCACACGCATTCTACTTGTACCGACTTGGTGTTGTACGACCCTGAGATAGGTAGAAGGAGACGCTAAAGCTATCGCAACCAACACTAAGAAGCCGACATGGGTGACCACGTGGCAGACAACAACCCTCATGGGAATGCTCAACCACCTCCATCACATCCCAACCGCCCACTCCACGAGTATATCACCTCGGGGAACTACAATTCTCCCATTTCCACCCTAGTTGACCAAATGTTGGGTCAACAGTTCTCCATACCACATGCACTCCTTGGACTCCTCCCTACCTACTATGGGATGGAGAATGAGAATCCCTACTATCACATCGATGCATTCCTTGAGACTTGTTCCACATTCTGTACCCCTACCACTACTGATGACTCCATCCGGAGGATGCTCTTCCCGTTCTCTCTAAAGGAAAAAGCTAAAGAATGGTGCATTTCAAAGTCAGAGTTGGTGACTTGGAATGAGGTCAAAAATTAGTTTGTCAAAAAGTTCTTCATAATTGACAAGATGACTCACATGAGAAGATGTATCACCGCCTGTGCCCAAAAGGAAAATGAACCTTTCCATGAGGCATGGGAAAGGTTCCAAAAGCTCCTTCACGACTGCCCCCACCATGAAGTACCATTGTGGCTGCTAGTCCAAGCCTTCTACACTGAGCTTAAAGAGTTGAGCCAGAACAATATTGACTCATCATGTGGAGGAACATTAATGGAGAAGCCACCCAAGGAGTCGTGGTCATTGTTTGAACACCTTGCTGAAAATTCCCACCATCAAGTTTTTACTAAAGGGGAACATTGCAGCCAGAACTATGTCCCTCCACCTCCTTTCGTAGCTCCATCCCACAACGTTTCCAACCTCGACATGATGAAGATGATGGCGGACATGATAAATATGATGAAGAGCCAAGTTGGTGGTTCTTCTAGTCAATCCACCATGGTGGTTGAAGCTGAAGAAGAGGAAGTTCATGCCTTGCACTCTTTTGGCAACCGAAACAATCAAGGTCCCATGTCCAATACTTACACTCCTAAGTGGAGGAACCATCTCAATTTTTCATGGAAACAACAAAATGAAGATGGTCAAGGACAAGGTCATCCAAGGCCACGATATAGCTCCAAGTTTGAAGATGAAGTGCTTGGAAGATTGAGAAGTTTGGATGAGGTGAAGAAGGATGTATCCTCACATGGGCAGTCCATCATTCATCTTAAGCAAAGATTGGATAAAATCTCTATCTCATTTTCTAGGAGGGAGGAAGTAAGACTCCCATCTCAACTAATGCCAAATCCAAACAATGATGGCACTTTCCTAGGAAATACTCAAAGTTCATATGATCCACCTTCATACCAAGCACCACCAAATCCCTATGCTCCACCACCTCCTCAAGTGCCTCTCAACTATCAATATGCTCCACCTCCACCTCATTCATACAAACAGCCACCTCCATAATACCACCCCCATTCACAACAACCACAACTGCAATTCATCCTCTAAAACCCAAATTCACCTCACCAAAGACCACCACCACCCCAACAACCACAACTGCAATTCATCCTCCAAAACCCAAATTCACCTCACCAAAGACCACCACCACCCCAACAACCACAACCACCTCCACAAGCCTCTTCTTCTACTACCCATGAGCATGTGAAGGTGGTGATGGTTTTGAGGAATGGTCAGACTTTAGAGCAGCCCCATGATACTATTGTTGTTGATAGAGCAACCAGTGAGGACAGAGGTGATACTGTGATTGGACAAGTTGATACTGAAATACATCTTGATGATACTATGATGAGAGATAGAGTTGATACTATGATATCGGGCAGTGATATTGTGATACCGGGTAGGGATACTGTGATTACTATGGTTCTAGTTGATGATACTACAGATCTGAGCCGTTTGGGAGCCCAACTCCCCCCATTTCCTGATGCTCTTAAGGAGCCTTCTGTTGAGAGGATAAGAAAGAAATGCACTGAAGACATCCTAGAGACTTTCAAACAAGTGAAAGTCAACATTCCTTTGCATGATGCGGTCAAGCAAATTCCTTCTTATGCTAAGTTCTTGAAAGATTTGTGCACCTTTAAGATAAAGACAACAGGGAGAACCCCAAAGAAAGTCAAGATCACCGAGCAAGTGAGATCAATTCTGTAGCACACCATGTCAAGAAAGAGGAAATATCTCAGTGCTCTCATCATTTCATGCTACATTGGGGCACATCGCATAGACCAAGCCCATCTAGACTTGGGCTCTAGCATTAACTTGATGTTGTATGATGTGTTTGTCAAGCTCCACATGGGACAATTGAGTCTGGCTCATTGTACTTTGTTGTTGGCTGACCTATTAGTAAAGATGCCTAGAGGTTGTATTGATGATGTGCTTGTGAGACTTGATGATGAGACTTCTGTCTTCTTCCCCGCTGACTTCATTATCTTAGACATGGAAAAAAGATACAAGAAGGGTACCTATCATCTTGGGAAGGCCATTCCTAGCTACAGTTGATGTAGTGATTCATGTGAGGTCTGGGACTATGTATGTGACATTCATGCACATGAAGATCCAACTGAACATCTTTAAATCTTCAGCCATAGCCAAAGTGATAGGAGCCACTGAAGAAGATTGATATCTCATTGAATGCCTTGATGAGATTGTGGAGGAGTGCCTACCTGTGTGGATTCAAACTACCACTCAAGGTAGAGGTCTAGATCCAATAGTTGAGTTCCCAGATGATGATGAAGAAGAGGTTGAAATGAATGAGCTAGCCTTGGTGGCTGCAAGTGAAGACCTCCCTTCAATTTCTGAACCATTAAAGAACTCTCTTGAAGAACCTCCAACTCTTGAGATAAATCCACTCCCAGAAGGATTGAAGTATTCTTTTCTAGGCTCAAATGACACCCTCCCGGTGATCGTTTATTCCATTCTCTCATCAGACCAAGAGGAGGCATTGATGAAAGTCTTGAAGAAGAACATCCAGGTCATTGGATGGTCTATTGCTGATTTGAGGGGTATTGACCCCTCCATTTGTGTGCACATGATCTATTTGGAGGATGATGCAAGGCCGACACGAAAAATGCAAAGGCAGTTGAATCCAAAGCTAAAATAAGTTGTAACTCAAGATGTTGTGAAGTTTCTAGATGTTGGGATCATTTATCCAATTTCTGATAGTACATGATGAGTCCCATCCAGGTTGTACCTAAAAAGGATGGGATCATTGTGGCAGAGAATGAAAATGGTGAGCTCATGCCGGTTAGAGAACAATAAAAGTAGAGAATGTGTGTTGACTATAGGAAGCTCAATGAAAAGACCAAGAAGGACCACTACCCTCTCCCATTTCTTGACCAGATTCTAGAGAGGCTAGTGGGGCAAAGATTCTATTATTTTCTTTATGGATACTCTGGATACTTCCAAATTGATGTGCATCATGTGGACCAAGAGAAGACAACATTCACTTGACCAAGTGGTACATTTGCCTACCAGAGAATGACATTTGGGCTATGTAATGCCCCTTCTACTTTTTAGATATGTGTGACCTCAATCTTTTCTGATATGCTTGATTCATCACTTGAAGTGTTCATGGATAATTTCTCGATTTTTGGTAAAACCTTTAATGAGTGCTTGCTACATTTGGCTGCTATTCTTAAGAGATGCATCAAGGTTCTCCTAGTGCTATCTTAGGAGAAGAGACATTTCATGGTACCCGAAGGCACAGTTCTGGGCCATCGAGTTTCAAAAGATGGGATTGAAGTTGATAGGGCCAAGGTGGGTCTCATTTCTACACTTACCATTCCTTCCACCATAAGACATGTATGGTCTTTCTTGGGACATGCAGGCTTCTACCGCCACTTCATCAAATATTTTAGTAAGATCTCGAGACCTCTATGTCACTTGTTGGAGAAAGATGTTGAGTTTCATTTTGATGACAAGTGTGTTGAAGCCTTCAATCACTTGAAGAAAAGCTAGTTTATGTTCCTATAATGCAGCCCCTGGACTTTTCTTTGCCATTTGAGATCATGATTGATGCATCCGACATGGCAGTGGGGGTTGTGCTGGGCCAAGGAGTTGGTCAGATTCCACATGCTATCTACTATGCAAGCAAGACTCTAGATGAAGCCTAGAGAAACTACACGACTACCGAGAAAGAGTTGCTTGCATTTATCTTTTCCCTTGACAAGTTTAGATCTTATCTTCTACAAAATAAGGTGAGTGTATACATGGACCATGATACTTTGAAATATCTGATGGCAAAGAAAGACTCCAATCCGAGGTTGATACATTGGATATTGTTGCTTCAAGAGTTCGATATTGAGATTGTAGACAAAAAGGGAGTAGAAAATTCTGCTGCTGACCATCTCTACTGAATTGAAGCACCTTTTGATGATACAAGTAGAATCAAAGAGATGCTACTATATGAGCAGTTGTTCCTACTCTCATCCACTCAAAGACTGTGGTATCAACACATAGCAACTTCTTAGCTAGTGGGAGGATACCAAGCACTTAGACGATGGAGGAAAGTAGAAAGTTATTTGCTATGGCCAAGAATTATGTTTGGGATGATCCTCACCTATTCAAGTATTTCCCTAACCAACTTATGCAAAGATGTGTGCCAGAGATGGAGTAGCAAGAAATTCTCTCTAGTCACTTCATCCACCACACCTTTGAAGGCTTTCTTAAGAAACACGGAGTGAACCATCGTGTGGCTACTCCTTACCACCCCTCAAACAAGTGGTCAAGTTGAGTTGTCCAATCGGGAGATAAATCTCATTCTAGAAAATACAGTGAGGCCATACCACAAGGATTAGTCACTACATCTCAATGAAGCCTTATGGGCATATAGTACTGCATACAAAGCCATGATTGGCACCACACCTTCAAGCTTGTGTGTGGCAAAAGCTAACATTTGGTAGTTGAGATGCAACACAGGGCATTATGGGCTTTGAAGGTCATGGACTTTGATGGAGAGAATGCCATAATGAAAAGAAAGTTTCAGCTGAATGAGTTAGAGGAGATTCACCATGAAGCGTATGAAATGTACAAGTGCTACAAAGAGAGGACAAAGTTTCTACATAATAAGATGATCAAGAAGAAAGACTTTGAGCTCGGAAAGTGGGCATGGCTGTATAACTCAAGGATGAAGTTTTTTTCCCAAAAAACTCTGGTCAAGTTGGGAAGGGTCTTATCTCATCAAGAAGGTGTATCCATCAGGAGTTGTGTTGATTTGTGAGAAAGAAGGAGCTAAAGAATTCATCATGAATGGTCAAAGATTGAAATCAATTGTGGAAGTAGGTTCGTACAAGGCAAATCAAAGTTTTGATATAGTGATGCTAGTGGAAGAACATCAAGTTGATGAGATGTGCTTGAATGCACATGAAAGAGACACTTACTTTAAAGATGCCTAAAGAATCCCAAGGAGATGAATGGAGTCAAGAATTAATATGCTCGGTAGAAGGCGTAAAATTTAGCACTAGTGGGAGGCAACCTGCCAGGTTTGGGAGATTTTTTACCCAGCGTTCTCTTTTTGATACTTTTGCTTTCTTTTCCAAAAAATAGACACACATGTGTTTAATAGTTTTTTTTTAGTTTTGATGACATGGCAGGTATTAGGCACTAAAGAGAGAGGACCAAAGGTGAGTCATGTCCACTAAGATCAATTTGTGGCAAAATCCTAAAGAAAAACAAAGTTCTTGAATTTGAGTTAAAAAAAGTTGAAGAAATGACCCCACCATGGCCGTGGAGCTCGACCACGACCGTGGAGCTCGACCACGACTGTGGCAAAAGCTGTTCAAACATGGTCGTGGCCTCCTGCCATGACCATTGTAATTCTTTATTGAATAAGTCAAAGAAGTCAAGTTGTTTGGCCAAGTTTGTGCACGAATGGCCACGGTCGTGGCCTCCTGCCACGGTCGTGGCCTCCCGCCACGGTCGTGGCCTCCCGCCACGGTCGTGGCCTCCCGCCACGGCCGTGTCAAGGTCAGATGGCCACGACCATAGCCTCCCACCACGATCGTTGTAATTATTTATTGAAGGAGCCGAAGAAGTCAGGTTGTTTAGCCAAGTTTGTGCATGAGTGGCCACAGTTGTGACCTCCCGTCACGGCTGTGTCAAGGATGGATGGCCAAAACTGTGGTAGGAGACCACTACCATGGCAAGGTCAGGTGGGTGCACTCTTCATCGACAACACGACTGTGGCCCTTACCACAGCCATGCTAACAAGCCCTCACCACGACTGTGGCACGCCCCTACCCCATAAAAAATATAACTTAAACTCATCTCTAACCCAAACCTCCCCCCATTCTATCACTCTCATTCATAAGAGCATAGTCGTGATAGCACTCCCCAGCCTCCAGCTTCTCCAAGATCCACCTCCAAGCCCCCAAATCTCCTCCAAACCACCACCAATCACCCCCTAATCAACCCTCTACCATTCCCATTCTATTTCCACACCAAATCATCCATCAATCTTCCCTCCACCACCACTTTCTCCTCCATTCTGCCCTACATCAACCCCTACCCAAAACCTCCACCAAAACCTCAATTTCTCACCCAAACCAAAACCTAATCATTCACCCACCGTCTAAACCTCCAATATCCTTCCATTCCACCCCTTAATCCACATCCATCTCATCCTCTATCCACAAATCCAATTTTCACATCCCTACCACCTCCTCTACATCCAAAAAATGAAGGGGATCACCAAGGCTGTGAATAAGGGGGCTCAAAAGAGCCTTGATGTGATCACCGGAGGCAAGGCGTGCACCAAGAAAGCCTCCTCCCAAGTCTCCATGCCTTCACACACCCCTTCACCATCAAATTCCAACACCCAATCGCTCCCCCGGTCGATGTTCATGAATACAACCCACACACACTCATCTGACAGCCACCACATTATCGACGAGACGTACAGGGGAGAGGAGGAGGAGGCATCCGAGGAGAACATCAATGACTTGATTGATGAGGTCGATATGGTGGTTGCAAAGAGAAGCCAAAGATCCAAAGCAGCCTTGTCATCATCAAAGCGTCTGCCAACGCCCACTCTGACCCGCCATTCAACATATTCAATGGCAGTGAGGCATGGGGAGCAGCCGGAAACAAGGCGGCAATTGCATCCAGAGGAAGCGCAGTTTGCACAGTGGTATCTTGAATAGCGGGTACCACTCAATCTTGATACTAGTTTGGGGTCCCAATCATATAGGTTGGATGATGAAGAGGAAGACAGTGAAGATGAGGACATGGAGCTGTCAGTTGAGGTAGAGGATATTTTGGCACAATTGGAGGATAACAGGTTGAAGGCCTTAGGAAAGGCCCCCGTTGGAGTGTCCTTTGGAACAGGACACATGCAAAGGAAAATTTCCCTCACATACCCAGAATGCATGATAAGGAGATTCGTCTCCACCAGGTATGGATGTGAGAAGGTCATTGATGAACTGGAAATCAAGGTGGTTGTGGAGGGTGGTTTGAAGAAAATAGGGTTGTCGAACATTCTTGTCACACCCCAAACAACTTATACCACATTGACCCGAGAATTCTTCACCACACTTGAAAAGGCAAAGGTGAGAGGTGATGATGCAATCAAATTTTCCATGATGGGTAAAATGCACACTCTCACATTGTTTGAATTGAATTGTATTTTTGTTGCCAACCCCAAAGAGGCCAAGAAAATGGATGATTGCCTACTTGAAAGAGAGATAGATTTCAATTATGTAAATTTCTGGTACCTCTTAACAGGAAGCAAGGACAACTATGTAGGGAGGTCAAAAACTTCAGTTGTAAGTATTCCCCTATTATGTTATGTGCAAAAGGTCTTGGCAAACACCATTGTGGGAAGATATGATAATCAAGGCTCAAATACTTAGAAAGACATGTTTGTCATGATGGCAATGCACCCTAAACGGTATATAGACCTTGGAGTGCATTTGATTGATCATATGAGGTCCATACCCTCCAAAAGTAAAACACATTTTGTCATGGGAGAGTTTGTAACCTCAATTGCACTAGCTTTGGGTATGATCTTTCTGGGTTTGAAGACACAAATCAAGAAGCTCAATTTGTTGACTTTTACTTGCTCCCACACTATTAAGATCAAGGACCAAAGAATGATATATCATGCGAGTAGTGTGCCAAAGATTGAGCTTGAGCTGCCATACCATGTTGTGCCACTTCTCTCTGTGTTGGGAATCCCCCATTACCTGGAGGCCAAATTGTTGGAATGTCAACAAAAAAACCCAAGGGATACATACACTAGGGGAGACACTGCCGCACAAGAAGAAATTGTTGAGTCGAATGTGCAAGGGTAGGAGCAAGAAACTAAAGGACAAAGATAGCCCCGAAAGTCAAAAAGAAGGGATGAAGGAACATCCCAACTGCAACAACCCTCAAGAAATTCCTATAACATGTCTACCATCCAGGCACGGCTTGAGAGCATACAAAATACATAGAGAGACATGCAGTTGATCCAGCAGTACATGTGGCAAGACCAATAGTAGATGCACCACCAGGTCAACCACATGTACCATTACCACCATGCCCAAGTAGCAAGAAACCCCAAATGGGGTGGAGACTTATGGGGTGGTATTGTTGGATATTCAGAGACATACCCTCCACTCCAGGATGACTACTGGGGACACTACTACTAGCATCCTCTGTTAGGATCATCTCCTCCTCAAGATGCTCCTCACTCATCTGACCAGCAGCCACATCAGCCATTACATTTCCCCTATCTACCCTAAGCTATAGTTTCATGATGGGGACATCATGATTCTAAATTTTGGGGTGGGTAGGGCGGTATGCACCACCCTATCTCTCTCTTTGTGATTTTTTTCCACCTATGGAATGCCATGAGAATCTAGCTTAGTTTTTCTTGTTCTTGTTTTTTCTTGCATCCATGCATATCATGTAGTTACTTTCATGCATTTTTGCATAATTTTCAAAAAAATTGCTCTTTTTGCCATGCATTGCATATCATGTAGATTTTTGGTAATTTTTTCATGTTTTAGCTAGGATTTTCTTGTTTACTATTTTAAGTTCAATAATGTAGGTTTAGATGTGATTGAAGGAAAATTGGCACCATTTTGGCCAATTTTGTGCAAATTTGAATGTTCTTGCCTAAAAGCATGTTTTGACTTAATATCCACTGTTTGAAACGATTTTTTTAGTCTTTTGACAAATGCATGTTGCTTCTTAGAGTTTATTGCTATATGGTATTGATTGTTGACTTTTTACTTATGCACCACTTCTCTCAAGTTTGTGAATGTTTTGGTTGAATTGTGAATTGAGAAAGCTACAAACTCTTAGAGCTTATGGAATCACTTGATATAAATATGAATTTCATGTTGTTCAATAATTTGGTGTGATATCATTCGATGAAGTGTTGGATTATCTTTCATGCAAGAAATATTATGTTGAAGACTACACTAATGACCCCTCTTTGACCAGACTCTTATGTCACCATCTTCGTACCTCTATGCCTCATGAAAGGATGCCCTAGTGCACATAATCAGCCTTGGCCACCTCCAAAAATTTGGGGTGGCCATACCTACATCTCCCCGCTTCACTCTATCCACCATATGCCTTATCTACACCAAGAGAAAAGAAAAGAAAGCAAAAATAAAATAAAAGGATGCTCCTGATTAAGAGCATTCAAATAAATAAAAGATGAGTGCTCTATGTAATAGCACTCCAAAAATCTTTCTGCAGCCCTTTCTTCTATTTTCATACCCATTGAGTTAGAAAACATCAAATCTAGCTCGCTTTACCCTTTCCTACAGCCATGTGGGTCATTTGGTGTGGTTTGAGGCATAAAATTGAATGCATGAAAGTGATACAACACTCCTAGTCATCTTTGATTAATGCCTACATGAAATGGTGTACCCAGAATGATATGAAGGGCATGTGGAAAGTTTGTGTATTCTATGCTTTATATTTGAAGTTTGTATGCTCAGTGCTCATTTCATCATTGGTATGTGAAAGAGGATAGGAGAGAGGTGGAACACATGCACTTAGTCACTTACAAGACCACTTAGTCAATAATCATTTGTTGCTATGCATTTATCATTCTTGTTTGTTGAAAGAAAACTAAAAAGAGAGATTAAGTTGGAGCATACTTGAGGAAAAGTATGTTTTAAGTTTGGGGAGGTGATGCAGCCCTATTTTAGGGCTCCATCTTGTGTCATTTTGTACTTTATTCACATCTAAACATGGTAGAATGCAAGTTAAATCCTCCAATATGAGTATTACTACCAAATGCACTTATGGATGTTCTTTGCATTATTTTCAGGTACTTGGACCGTGCTTTAGATGGATGAGAGAGAGGGTGTAAGGAGGCGAGATCACCCCCCTTACAAAAATTTGAAGAATTAACATCCATTCCAAACACACTCAAAGGTATGTTGGAATAGGTATAAATTTTCAAAATTTATTATAATGGTATGCAAAAGACCAAAGTGTAGCGGCGGAATAAAAAATAATAGACTATATTCAACTTCCATAAAAGATTACACAAGTACATAAAAATCTCCCATTAGGGTTTACAACAAGATACAACAAAAAGGATCTAGATAGAGGGAAGTCTAAACTATAACAACTTTGTCTCCAAGCTTTAACTCCTTAAGATAGTCCAAAACTTCGTGCCTTATCATCCAAGTCCTTCACCTAGGGTTGGAATCATACCCCAGCAAGAAGAGAAAATAGATGACATCAGCAAAGGCTGGTATGTGCATACTAAATAGGAAATGGAGCAATATATGGAATAAAGGACATCAAATATAAAAGTCTTCCCATAGAAAGGATAAGGACCACTCAAATGGGTATCAAGAGAAAAGTAATTGACATCATATGATAACAAAAGAATACTTTCCATTAATCAAACATAAATATTGTGCCACACAAGTACATGTAAATAATTAGGGCACGCATCCCATATCATCAACCTGCATGCACGTGGGATAAACATAGCCCTAGAACAATATAAACACAAAGGTTGACAAGTCTCATAAACTTGAAACCTAATAGATAAAGGAATACTACCAATCTCCCAAATATATAAAACATGGGCCAAGAATCACACATCTTTCCCTGGGTATGAGGTTCCTTTCCATCCCAAGAGAGCAGGAAATATCACATCTGCTCGACAGGAAATAACACATATGCCATAAAAACCAATGCAACTACACTACTCTATTGCTATTGAATCACATAGCATGTTAAATGTAGAGGCAAGTAGAAAGTATAGTCAGAATATATAAACTAGTCACCACATAAGTGACCAACATATACATCCTCCTCATAAGTGGGCAAAAGACATCACATGTCATCTTTTAGAGTTCCATCATGAACAAAGCATAAGATAAGAGTTTAAAAGAATATCCATGATCACATGATCAATATCAAATAAGGTAGTTCACATGAACCATGATTTTCAAAATAAAAGACATTGTGTATAGGCTAATGTCCATAGGACAAAGATAATGAATAAATATAGGTGAATTGCTCAACATAGAAGAATAGGGGATACATCATACCTAAACTTCAGAGTCTAAATAGCCCAAGTCAAGCCCAGGCCTTCAAAGAACCTCTAGGGAAGGTGGACAGGTCCAATAAGTAAGGTTACCAAGCTTAGAGAGGTTGGTTTCTCGAACAAAGCTCCTATCTTGAGAAAGAAGCACCTTCTCCACTTTAGAGGTGAAAACCCCTAACAAAAGAACATGATGATAAGGTGTTTATGGGTTATAGGTGGGGTTTCACCATGGAAGGCCATGGTTACAACCTAGAGGAAGGTGGAAGGAAGACTAACAATATGAAAATAGGAAAGGAAAGGAGAAAACTTACTATTTTTGGTCAAAATAACCAAGGAGGAGCTTTAGAAATCTTAAATAGAGAAATTTGGAAACCTAGGAGCCTTCTTCACCAAGGTAGGCACGTCCTTTTACCTTGGGACAGCACCTTCATGTCAAAATAGAGTAGGAATGATGCTCTAATCTAGAGGAAATAAAGGATAGCAAGAGTTTTCGAATTTGGAGTTGGGAAGGGGTAAGATATGGCTATATAAAGAAAGAGGTCAAGTATGAGGTGTCTATGAGACTTTCCATGTGTCATGTATAAGGGTGTCCATGGACATGAAAGCCTTTATGGATAAGGAAGAATTCAAGCATGAGGTTTCAAGTTACTTTCCATGTGTCCAATGCTAAGGGTTCCTATGGACATGCAAACCTTTATGGATGAGGAAGAAGTCAAGCATGAGGTGTCCATGGAGCTTTCCTTGTGTCCTTAGCCTAGGGATTTCATGGCCATGCAAGAGGAAAGCTCATAGAGGCTTATTGAATATAAAATGTCAGTTTATGGACACTTATAGGCCATCCCAACCTACCTCCAATCAAACAAATAACCCCATAGGTTGATAGCTTCTAAAGATAAGCTCATTTATAAATAGTGTAATCCCTTAAATGCCCTTGGAAAGAAACACCTTCAAACTAAGGTGAAACTAGGTGCCCCATGGTTCAAAAACTCGAGAATGGTAAGGGAATATATACGGATTATAATGCATGTGGAAATTTGCAAAGAAAACCTCCCAATTGGGTAAATTATGAAAAGTCTAGAATGTACCTAAAATTGTATAACTTACACAAACAACATCCAAATTGGACCAAACTTCATCCACAAGTTAACTTTGATGTGTTGAATACAAATTTGACATTATTTACATCTTTTGAAGTTATATAATCACATTATTCATTACTTGTGTCTTTTAGTCATTTTCTCTCTCCTAAATTTATCCTAATATTTCAAGGTTGTCCAAATTAGATGAAATTTGACATGTAGGCTAATTTGATATGTAGATTTTGAATTTGAATTTTGTTTCCACTTTTGAGACTTCTTTTTATGAGATATGTCATATGGTCCATTAACGGTCCATTATCTAAATTATTCATCCAATTAAGTTTCTTATCTCCATATTACTACCAAAATGAGTTATGTGGCATATTTTATGTATCTATTATAAAATTAACATTAATGTTAGAACATTATGTTACACTAAGGTGATCTATACATGCATTAGATCATTGGGGGTATACTAAACATCTATTTAGTTCTAACCATCAACCTTGTTTGGCCAAGTCCAAAATATCAACTTCTAGGGTAGGGTCTGAGATCTAGTATGTTACAACACACCACCCCTTAAAGGGATTTCATCCTCAAAATCAAAACATCCACATATAAGAAAACAACTTATTCACCACCCCTTAAAGGATTCATATTATTAAGTCAAAACTATTCTTTAGGTATAAAAGGTTCAACTACACTTCCTTACATCCAACTACATAAGCATCATGCAAAAAAAACATAACTTGTAAAGACTAACTATGAACTATGGGTTAACTTGCTCTTGTCCATCCTCAAACAAGTCTTTACACCTGGGAGACTAGTTCAACATATTAGGGTCCCTAAAGATAAATCATATAGATGTCTAAGGCTACTATTGCCTAAAAGTATGCTATTTCAGACAATTCATATTAGTTTAGGCCAGGCCGGTATCATATGGATTCGGGAGTCCTCGTCAACCAAGTTAGTGATTCGGAGGAAAATCTTGCCAGCCCCTGAATCCTGATCCTTTCTAGACACCTTTGCTTTCAACTTCATGTCCTAGTAGCTGCCTAAAGGCCAAGCTAAACAACCTCAAGTTACTATTGTTACTTATGCATCTTTTATTTGTAAGTATTTTAGGGATCTATTCATCATTATTCTAATGTGAAACTATATGATACTAAATCAACCATTCATCATCTATTGATCAACTCTAGGGCAAACATGTCACTTAAAGGTAAGAAAAGTATTCAAACTAGGGAGATAAATTTGAAGTAGTTAGATTCCGACTACCGTGGGCTCTGATACCATGCTGTAAGGAGGTGGGATCACCCCCTTACTAAAATTTTGAAGAATTAGAATCCATTCCAAACACACGCAAATGTATGTTGGAATAGGTATAAATTTTCCAAATTTATTATAATGGTATGCAAAAGACCAAAGTGTAGCAGCAGAATAAAAAATAACTGACTATATTCAACTTCCATAAGATATTACACAAGTGTCGGGCAAAGCCCATACGGCGTTCCTGGGTTATTAAAAAAAACGATATTACACAAGTACATCAAAATCTCCCATTAGGGTTTACAACAAGATACAACAAAAAGGAACTAGATAGAGGGAAGACTAAACTATAACAACTTTGTATCCAAGCTTTAACTCCTTAAGCTAGTCCAAAACTCCATGCTTTATCATCCAAGTCCTTCACCTAGGGTTGGAAGCATACCCCAGCAAGAAGAGAAAATAGATGACATCAGCAAAGGTTGGTATGTGCATACTAAATAGGAAATTGAGCAATATATGGAATAAAGTACATCAAATATAAAAGGCTTCTCATAGAAAGGATAAGGACCACCCAAATGGGTATTTTTGTGTGCTTTCCAAATCAACTTCTATATGATTTCACACACAAATTTAGTTCATTTTGTTTTCATTTAGCCTCTATTCATATTATTCTTGCCACCTTTTTGTTATTTTTCTTATCTCTGGATGTGTATTGCAGATATGTTTGGAAAGGATCAAATTGGAGATACCCAACTCAACTCTGACATCATTGGGGCTTCTCCACTCCTTGCAGACATTTAGAATTCTATTTCTGCTGAAACAGCAACGCACACGACATGTCTGAATTAAGACACGGTATGCACGTTTCCAGTTGGCCATATATTCCATACGAAGAGGAAAAGTACACGGTGTGTCCGCCATAGACACGACGTGTACCTGGGAATTCATAGCCGATTCTTATATTTCTGGTAACGTACACCGTGTGTTCTAATTCAGATATGTCATGTGCTTTACACTTGGAGCAACTGTCAGAGACCAGGACACGACGCGTCCCGAGGAAGACATGTTGTGTCTCTGTCAGTTTCAGCAAATTTGAAATATGACTCCGGTCATTTTTAAAGACAAGACCATCCTATGGAGTGGTTATCAAGGGTCATATTTCAAAAGTCTTTCGTCCAAGAGCAGGTCTAGAGCAAAGGAGGGCAATTTTGGGGTGGAAGAAGGTGGTTTCTTTCCAAAGAACTTCCATTCTTCTTCTCTAAAGGTGCAGCAGAGCTTCTTCTCTCCACCAAGCTTCTCGAGAGGGAAGCTTGTCCGGTTTGGAGTAGTTGTAGGAGTGGAATTTTGTCCCCAATCTAGAATTCTACTCTTCTTGGGTTACACTTTTGGTTCTCTTGGCCTTTCCTACTCTAAACCATGTTAAACTCTGAAAATTCTACATATTTTCTATTGTACATCATCATGGACAAGTAGATTCCTTTTCTTGGGCATGAGAGAGTAGCTCCCATGTCATAGCATGTATGGAACATGATAATTTCGTACAAAATGCTAAGTAGCTTGTTTTTCTACCTTGTGAGTACTGGTTTCTTGCTTCTTGCATGTATAGATGGCCACTATGTGTGCATGTTTTATGCTTTCTTGCTTGATCTGAGAAGATAGGTAGGAGAGTAAGTAGGTACTCTCTTGGAAACTCCTCCTTTACCATGAGAGTGGAAATTATGGAGTTGAGGAGTTGGTTTGTGATCCAAAATGAAATTCATATATGGGAATGTTGAATTGAGTTAGGATCATTGTACTTGCACTGAGAGGTGAAGTACAACATACAACTCTCCTTTAAAACAATTGCATAGTATGTTTAAATTTTGTGCTCCTATTTTATGCTATGATATGTTGGTGAAATCCTAAGTCCAATATCCTTCCATATCTGAAATTAAACCTCTTTTAGTAATCCATTTACTATTTTGCTTAATTCTAAAATTTTAGCTTAATCAACCAAATCACATCTTTAAAACGGTCTAGATTGTTGAACCTTAGCACTATTGTATTTAATTGATTACCAGGCTCCTTATGTTCGATCTCAACTACAATTACTTCTGTATACTTACGGGAATTGGTTAGTTGAGTAAAAGGTCTTTCTTAAGATTGAAACTCATTAGTGTAATAACCAATAAGTTTTTGGTGCCGTTGTCGGGGAGCTAGGGTTAATCTAATTAGAGTAACAAGTACTAATTAGTATTTGAGACTAGATCATCATTTCCATTTTCGAATTTTCATACACCTTTTAGTTGGGTCCTCATCATCTCTTTCTTATTTATAGGTTGTATGTGTCGCTCGCAAAAGGGTCTTCAACCATCTGCGTTTTTAGACCTTAAGATTGAGCACACTCTTTCAAACTTAAGAAGAGAAAGAAGAGTAAAGCAACCACTTCGAGGAGATGTTCCATAATCACCATCACCATCTTCTTCATCTTTTGAAGAAGAAACACAAGAAGATCCAACCATGGAGGACGACCGTCCTTTAAAATATTTCGCCATGTCGGTTGCCACAAACATTTGTGGAGCCATTGATCTGCCTAAAATGGAAGCGAACAACTTCTCTATTATTCCTTTAATGATGCAGATGATCCATCAAAATTGTTTTGGGGGTACCGTTAATGAAGATTTGAATCTTCATGTAGCTGAATTCTTGGAGTATATGAACACTTTCAAAATCAATGGTGTACTATTGTTCCCTTTCACCTTGAGAGATAGAGCCAATGCATGGCTTTGTCTCTTCCTAAGAAGTCCATCAAAAGTTGGGATCAACTTTTAAATGATTTCCTTGAAAAGTATTTTTCACCAAGCAAAACAGCCCAACTAAGGAACCAGCTCACAAACGTTTCTCAATCCAATGGAGAAACTTTGTATGACACATGGGAGCAGTTTAAGGACCTACAATGCATTTGCCCTCACCGTGGATTAACCAATTGGTTACTACTCCAAACATTCTATAATGGATTGTTCTACAATACTTGTATGACACTGGATGCCACAACAAATGGAGCTTTAATGAATAAGTCTTATAGGGAGGCTTATGGTATCATTGAAGACATAGCGCTCAACCACTGCCAATGGGGGTCGAATAGAAAAGCACAATCATCTTATACATTGGGTTCTTCAACCGGAAAGCAAGGAGGAAAGCACAGTGTTGATGCAGTTGATTTGATTGCAGCCAAGCTTGATGTCCTTGCACAAAAGTGTGAGAAGATGACTACCATGCAGATTCAATCAATTGAGGTAATATGTGAAGATTGTGGATTTTTTAGACATACTTCTTCTTCTTGTTTCACTCCTAATGCAAATCAAGACAACCAAGAGCAAGTGAATGTCATGGGAATACAAGGGAACAAGCAATACAATCCCTATTCTGACACCTACAATCTGGGATGGAAAGATCATCCTAATTTCTCTTATCGGAATAGAAGCAATGCTCAAAACTTCCAACAAGGACAGCAGCAACAACACTTCAATCGGCAAAACAATGGGAATCCACTGGGTTTCAACAAAAATAGGGGTTACCAACAGCAAAAAAAACCCCAAAGTTCTTCCTTGGAGCTCATGATGGAGAAATTTATATCCACTCAAGTGCAGCAAAATGAAGAGTTCAGGGGCAATGACAAGCTTTTGAAGGATGCAATTGCCCAACTCTCCACAAAAGTGGATGGCATTTCCACTCATACAAGGATGTTGGAAAACCAAATTTCCCAATAGGCCTTGGCACAACAAAAGAACACTCATCTGGTTCTCTTCCAAGCCAACCGGAGATAAATCCAAGACAGCAGGCAAATGATATCACCTTGAGGAGTGAAGCTGAAATCCAAAGACCTTCTCCACCCAAGGAGAAGAGTGTTGAGATCATTGATGAAGAGAAGTTTCAAACCCCTATGGGTGACAAAGGAAAAGGTACATCTGAGGTACCACTTTCTATTAAAGAAAATGCACCATTTTCGCAAAGACTTGTAAATAAGAAGGAGGATTCAAAGTTTAGGAAATTTATGGACATTCTAAACAAACTCCATGTCAACCTTCTGCTAGTTGAAGTTATAGCATAGATGATGTCATACGCTAAGTTTCTAAAAGACATCCTCGCCAAGAGGAGGATGGTGTACCAAGTTGAAACCATGATGCTTTCTGAGAGAATCAGTTCTATCATTCAAAACAAACTTCCTGAGAAGCTAGATGATTTGGGAGCCTTCACTCTACCATGCAAGATTAGCAACACCACGTTTGACAAAGGTCTTATAGACCTTGGAGCTAGCATTAGTCTCATTCCATCTACCTTTTGGAAAGAGCTAGATCTTGGAGATCTGAAACCTACAAAGATGGCCATAGAACTAGCCGATCATTCCATCAAATATCCCAAAGGTATTTTGGAGGATGTGTTAGTGCAAATCGGTAAATTCTACATTCCTTGTGATTTTGTTGTGTTAGACATGGTAGAAACTCCTTCCAATACCACTCTCTTTGGGAGGCCTTTTTTGATAACTATTGGATGCCTTATTGATGTCTGAGAAGGAAAACTTACACTCCAAGTTGGTGAAGAAGCCATGGAGTTTTTTGTATATGATGCCATGAAGGCACCTTCAAGAGTAGAAGAACTTTGTTTTATAGACACTATTGATTCTATTGTGGAAGAAGATCATGATGTTGCTAATTTGATATTGAACTACTGTGATGATGATGAGGGTACAAATAATGAATTTGAAAATTATGGGGTATTTTCTATTGCTCAATCATATGCTACTAATGAAGACACTTCACTTGTTGATGACAAAGCCAAAGAAAATGCAGTCGGGAGAAAGGTAGAACTCAAAGCCCTTCCACCAGGGCTGAGGTATGCATTCCTTGAATCTAACTCTACTTCTCCTATCATAATCAATGATGAGTTAACTAATGAACAAGAAAATAAACTACTTGTTGAATTGTGTTTGTATAAAGATGCCATTGGTTACTCTATTGATGATTTAAAAGGCATTCATCCCTCCATTTGAATGCATAGAATAAACATGAAGGATGATGCTAAATCCACTATTGAACCACCTAGACACTTAAATCAAAACATGCTTAAAGTGGTTAAAAAGGAAAATTTTAAGTTGGTTGATGCTGGTATTATTTATCCTATAAGTGACAGCCCTTGGATTAGTGTCATTCATGTGGTACCTAAGAAGGGGGGGTGCAACTATCATTAAGGGAGATAATCATGAGTTGATACAAACATGTATAGTCACAGGTTGGTGTATGTGTATTGATTACTGGTGTTTCAACAAAACAACTTGCAAATATCATTTTCCATTGCCCTTTATTGACTTGATGCTTGAACGTCTTGCAAAACATTCTTATTTTTATTACTTGGACGGGTATTCCAGGTTTTCCAAATTCTTGTCTACCCTCCCGACTAAGAGAAAACCACTTTTATATGCACCTATGGAACTTATGCTTACCGTCGCATGCCCTTTGGTCTTTGCAATGCTCTGGCGACGTTTCAGCGATGCATGATGGCTATTTTCTCTGATTTTATTGAAAACATAATGGAAATTTTCATGGATGATTTTAGCATTTATGGAGATTCATTTAATCAATGTTTATGTAATTTTTTAGTAGTCTTAGCCCGTTGCAAAGAGGTTAACCTTGTACTAAAATGTTAGATATGCCATTTCATGGTACAATCCGGTGTATTACTATGCCATGTTGTATCTAACAAGGGTATTGAGGTTGACATGGCTAAGGTGGAAGCCATTGAGAAGATGTCTACTCCTTCTTCAGTCAAGGACATCCGAATTTTCCTTATACATGCAGGGTTCTATAGAAGATTCATTAAAGACTTCTCCAAAATTGCAAAACCATTATGTTCTTTACTTGCAAAGGATGTTGAATTCATATTCAATGATGACTGTCGTACAGCTTTCAACAAGCTCAAGGAAGCTCTTGTTTCAGCCCCAATCATTCAACCACCAAACTAGAATGCTCCTTTCGAATTGATGTGTGGTGTGAGTGACTATGCAGTAGGAGCAGTCCTTGGACAGTGAAAAGATAAGAAACTTCATGTCATATACTATGCAAGCAAGACCTTAGATGAGGCACAAATCAATTATACCACCACCGAGAAGGAGATGCTTTCTATAGTGTATGCCTTTGACAAATTTTGACAGTACTTGGTAGGATCTAAGGTAATCATATATACAAATCATGTTGCTATTAAGTATTTTCTTAATAAGAAGGATGCCAAACCTCATCTCATTCGTTGGATATTGTTTCTACAAGAGTTTGATCTTGAAATTAGGATAAGAAAGGGATAGAGAACAATGTTTTTGATCATCTTTCCAGGTTGACTACAAATGTTGGAGACTTATTGCCTATTGAGGACCATTTTCCTATTGAGAAGCTTTATGCATTATCGTCCACACAAGTACCATGGTTTGCAGACATTGCGAATTTTCTTACTATAGGACGGTTGCCACCAGATTTGACATACCAGCAGAAGAAGAAGTTCTTCCATGATGTAAAGTTCTACTATTGGGATGATCCCTTATTGTTCAAACATGGGAGTGATGGACTCATTCGGAGGTGTGTTTCTAAAGAAGAGATTGCCACTATCATTTCTGAATGCCATGCCTCTCCTTAAAGAGGTCACTTTGTAGGAGAGAAGACTGTAGTAAAGATTCTCCAAGCCGGATTCTATTGGCCAACATTGTTCAAAGAAGTCAATTTATTTGTCAGGGCTTGTGATAAATGCCAAAGGACTGGAGGAATATCTAGATGCGATGATATGCCTCTTAACTCTATCTTGGAGATTGAGGTATCTGATGTGTGGGGAGTTGATTATATGGGACTATTTCCATCTTCTTATGCTATAAATATATCTTATTTTCTTATGAGTACGTCTCTAAATGGGTTGAGGCCATCCCAACCCAAGCACCAGATGCAAAATCTATAGTCAAGCTATTTCAAAAAATCATTTTCCCTCAGTTTGGAGTTCCTAGAGCTGTAATTTCTGATGGAGCCACACATTTTATTGAAAAGCAATTCAATAACCTTCTATCTAAGTATGGAGTCACTCATAAAGTCTCTACGCCCTATCATCCTCAAACTTCCAGGCAAGTAGAAGTCTCCAACCGGTAGCTAAAAAGCATTCTAGAAAAGACAGTGTCTAGCTCAAGGAAGGATTGGGCTTGAAGATAGACGATGCATTATGGGCATATCAGACAGCTTATAAAACCATCATAGGCACAACTCCATTTAAGCTAATATATGGTAAATCTTGTCATCTTCCATTGGAGCTAGAGCATCATGTTGTATGGGCTATCAAGTTCTTAAACTTTGACATGAAGAAGGCTGGTAAAAAGCATCTATTGTAGCTATAAGAACTAGAAGAACTCCAGATAGATGCATATGAAAATGCAAAGATCTACAAAGAAAGAACAAAGGTTTGGCACGACAAAAGAATCTGGAGGAAATACTTCAAAGAAGGAGACAAGGTGTTGTTGTTTAACTCTAGACTCAAGCTATTCCTTGGAAAACTAAAGTCTAAGTGTTCATGTCCTTTTCTTGTGTTGAAGATATTTTCATATGGAGTTGTTGAGCTACAAGGCAAAGATGGAACTTTCAAAGTAAATGGGCAATGTTGTAAGATATATATACCTTTGGAGATGAAGTTCACAAGGGAGCCTCTTGCTCCCTCCAAGATGTATGATGGACAGATTGAAGAGTCTCACTCTGAACTCTAAATGGAGGACCTTGTGGGAGTTGAACCCACATTAGGATAGATTTATTTTTAGTTATTTGAGTCAAGAACACTCTTTAGTTTCGTAAGAATCTTGTCATGGCTGAATGTAATAACTTAGACAATTCTATTGTCATATCTATTATTAATTATAAGCTGATGAGAAGTTGTTTTCTGCAGAAACTACAGAAGACACGACGTGTCTTTATTTGATACGGCGTGTCACTACTAGAAACACAATAGCCAAGATACATCTCTAGGTACATGACATGTCAGAAAAAGACACGACGTGTCACTGACCAACAGATACAAAGTATTTCTTGACCTAGAAAAGTACATAATGTGTCCTCATTTAGACACGACATGTACCACAGCAGCAAAGGGAAACATAAGTAATCAAGAAAAAGAACATGACGTGTCTTATTTTGGACACGCCATGTAGTTATCAGTGAAAGGGGAATTTTGAATTTATGGATAGACACACGTCATGTACTTTTTGAAACACGATGTGTCTTATAACACAGAAAGGGATTTCTGGCGAGAAACACAACGTATCTTACAAAAGACATGGTGTGTCTTTTTTCGAATATACGGGTTTTTAACCTAGCACACAGTCGCCCCTCTCGCACACACTTCTCTTTCGAGTGGTGTGAGTCTCTACAGCCACCGTGTACCCTTGCTCCCTTGTTCCCTAGCCACCGTGTGCCCTAACACACCTTACATCCATTGTCATGTTCATCAGGCATGTCTTCTTTGAGCTCGAGCCAGCCGTCATGCTCCCTTGCTCATGACGTGTCTTCTTCAAGCTCAAGTGAACCTTCTTCAACTGCGGATGTGTGCCCTAGAACCTCTCTATTCTCTCGCCATCAACCTTACAGTTGCGTCCTCTTCCCCGAGCAGTAGCAGCAGGCATCCCTTTCTCCAAGCAACAGTAGGTTGTTGTCCTCTTCTCCAAGCTCTAGTTTCCATCGTGTTCTTCTCTGTACCTAGCACTTCTTCGTGCTCTCACCGCCACACCAAGAAAGGTGCTCATGCCGCTGCTCTGCTGCTCAATCTTCTTCATGCTCACACAGCTCCACTAGATCTCCTTGTAGCCACCATCTTGATCTTTAGATTGTAGAACTTCTCCAGGCACATGATGTGTACCCTTTCGCCTACGGCATGTGTTTCGCTGATTCAGTCAAAGTTTTGCATCTGCACACAATGTTCCCTTTTAGAACATGACATCTCTCAGCCCATTAGCAGCAACATGGCACCTATTAAGCAAACCTCCAACCGCAAACATGGTGCCAGCTCCTCCCAAGCACCGGCGTACATCTCTAAGACTCAGTTTTGGGGCACTCCTGAGGAAGACCCGACGTACCAGTTCCTTATTGCAAGGAGGGTGCTTCCGACGTGGTTCACTTGCGAGCAGACTCTGATGACTCTAGGCTTCAAGGATGAAGTCTTCATGTGCCTGCAAGACCTGGGGCTAAACTACATTTGTTGTACGATATCAAATACTTACCCTCGTCTAGTCTATGAATTTTTGACGACGCTAACCACAGAGCAAGGCCCATAAAAAAAGTTGGAGCCTTATGGTATTATTCATTTCTAGCTTTTGGGTCATGGTTTTAAGCTTACCTTTAGGTGTTTCTGTGAGTTGTTGGAGTGCCACTACGACAGGGCAATTAGTTACCCACCTTCTTTTAATAGTGATGAATTTTGGTTTGAGATATTTGATGAGGAGCACCATGAAGCTAGGCAAGCTAAGGAGTTCACTATTCACAACCCTATTTTTCAGTACATGCACCGCCTTCTTAGTACCAGAGTTTTTGCTAAGAAAGAGAGTCAAGGGGTTGTTGGAAAGCATGATCTTTTCTTTTTGTGGGGAATGATGTATGACTATGAGATTAATGATGCTTACTATATTCTTACATGTTTCCTACACATAGATAAAGTGAAGAAGAGGGACGCTGGTGACATAATGTGTGGTGTTTTGATTACTCTGATGGCACAGAAGCTAGATATTTATTTGATAGGTCTTGAGGTTGCACCAGGTAGAAACCTGGTAGACATTCAATACCTTCTCTCTGCAGGGTTGATCTCAAGAGTTTCCAATAGTGACACCAAGTTTTGGCAATTCTTTGATGATGATCAGTACATCGACATTCCAGATCCTAAGTGTATTACATTAGAGAACAAAGACATATGGAAGGTCATACTGAACACTGAGGAAGAAGTAGATGTAGCTAGAGTTGTTGATGATATTGAGGCACCCCCTTCTACTCCACCACCTCCCTCCACTAGCACATAGACAGAGTACTCATGGGCGATGCTTGATGTCAGGCATCTATACGGCTATGTGCAACAGCATTTTGATCACATTGATAGCCGCCTGGATCAGCTAGGTATGCAGTATACTGTGATGCACGACATGGTTCACCACATGGATTCATGGCACATTTCACAGGGCCACTACTCCATCCCGCAGTCGTATCATCCGCTGCCACCTCAGCAGCCCGAGTCTGTCACGCAGCCCCTGCCAATTAGACATGTCAAATGGGTGGGTGGGTTGGGTCGTTGTGGGTGCAAGTCTGGAGGATGCGGGTCAAAAAGATACACTTCTAAATGGGTGGAAGAAAAGCACACCCAAACATGACCCAGCGGGTTGCAGGTTGCCCGTGGGTGCCCATATAAAATGTGTCCAATCAATAATAAGTTGTTAGTTTCTTTCCTTAACACTAAAAATAACATTTAAATCAGCTTGTAACTATTATTTGTATTTCAAATATAGTGCAAAGGAACCAACCAACTACTATGTTTGATGCCAAACCATTCAATTAGTTGTTGATATATGTTTATAAAAACTTAAAGAAATAATAACAACTAATTGTTGTATGTTGATGTAAAATAGAAAAATTTATGTAGTTTTCATAGATATATATCACAAAAAACAACACATAATTTTGTCATGTAACATTAGAAATTTATGATATTACAAGTACTTATTTTTGCATATTGAAAACACAAAATAGAGATAATACAATTGTTGTCGATAAATGTAAAGATTTAACTTGTATGAAACGAGTATCATCTTTTGATATCTCTATGTGTATATTATGTATATAAATATACTTGTTTCAGTTAACTGGGTCACCCACGGGTGCCCGCAGATCACCCATGAAACCCACTAAATAAACTAGTGGGTATGGGTTTGGGTGATTTTCTATGGGTGGTGAATTTCACCACCCAAACCCAACTTAAACGGGTCGACCCATGTGCACCCACGGATTTTGACCCAGTTTCTAAGGATGATTTTGTCAGCCAGTTCTTTCTGCCAGACCATGGGGGCGCTGGCCCCTCTTTTCTATTTTATCCATGATAGATATACGGTTTTTACCTCCATGAGTTTGATTGATACAGTGAGGACACTTCCGATTTCAAGCTTAGGGGGGCGCAACCGGCCTATAATGTAGTTTTTATTTGCATTTTCTTTTGTTAGTTTTTTTATTTCATTTTGTTTTATGTTCTATTTTTCTTTCTTGGAAAGTTTACTATGAAATGATGCTATTGTGATGGAATGAACTCTTGTACCTTGTATGCTTGTACCATCTCATCCCTTGTACTTCTTTTGGCCATATGAAAGAATTAGTAAAGAGCATGCATGAATCAAATGGAAAATGAAATTCTCCATGTACATGATCTTGGTTTGTAATTGTAGCCTGAACTCTCAATTTTCACATCTTTGATTTCTAAATACATGTAACAGTCTCAAATTTTAGCGAATAAATCAACTCTACAACACTATTTAGAATACGAGATACTCTTGTCAAACCCTTAGTGCATATACAATCGATTTTTTTAGTGAAAAAATTGCAAAATAATGAATGGAATCTTGTTAACTTAACTTTCTAGTTGCATCTTTAAAATGGTCTAGATTGTTGAACCTTAACACTATTGTGTTTAATTGATTACCAAGCTCCTTGTGATCAATCTCGACTACAACTACTTTTGTATACTTGCATGAATTGGTTAGTTGAGTAAAAGGTCTTTCTTAAGATTTAAACTCGTTAGTGTAACAACCAATAGGTATCAAGAGAAAAGGAATTAAAATCATATGATAACAAAAGAATACTTGCCACTAATAAAACATAAATATTGTGCCACACAAGTACATGTAAAGAATTAGGGTGCACACCCCATATCATCAACATGCATGTATGTGAGATAAACATAGATCTAGAACAATATAAACACAAAGGCAGCCAAGTCTCATAAACTTGAAACCTGATAGAGAAAGGAATACTTCCAATCTCCCAAATATATAAAACATGGGCCAAGAATCACACATCTTTCCCTGGGTATGAGGTTCCTTTCCATCCCAAAAGAGCAGGAAATATCACATCTGCTCGGCAGAAAATAACACATATGCCATAAAAACCAATGCAATTACACTACTCTGCTGCTACCGAATCACATAGCATGTTAAATGTAGAGGCAAGTAGAAAGTATAGTCAGAATATATAAAATAGTCACCACATAAGTGACCACCATATATATCCACCTCATAAGTGGGTAAAAGACATCACATGTCATCTTTTAGAATTCCATCATGAACAAAGCATAAGATAAGAGTTCAAAAGAATATCCATGATCACATGATCAATATCAAATAAGGTAGTTCACATGAACCATGATTTTTGACATGAATTTACCGTGCGTAGAATGCAAGTGCACGCGCCAGAGTAATATAGGCCTTTGTTAGGCCCGAGTCGAACTCAGGGAAACGTAATTACTGGTAGACTACTTCTAACTACTTACAATCAGCTAGACCGATTAAATTGATTTGAGAGTTGATTCAAAAAGAAAAGAAAAATAAAAGAAAACTGAGTGATCATTAAATGTTTGGTTTAATCAATGCAAATGGGAGTCTTTAGGATTACGGTTTCACCATAGGTTCTCGTTGTATTAATTCCTACATAGTTATCCTAATTCGTCTCTCATTCTAGGTAGTGGCCTGTATTCAGAATTTCTCACTTTCATGATACAACTCACTACCTAAATCTAGGTCGGTTCCACGATAGTAGTAACCTATACCCTAAACTAGGTGCATGAAGACCATACTCTGGGTGTCCACCATTAACTTTACATCACCTTGTTTAAAGGATTTATTAGTTAATGTAAATTTCGTCTCTTTTCAACCGTTAGTTCTTCTTTCAAAGTAATTAAAGGTATTAGATTATCATTAGGGTGATCAATCATAATGATATAATGGAGAAAATGAAATCATACCACGGATTTAAGAGACAAATTATGAAATACTATGGTAAAAATGTCATACAACGATCACTCGGGCTACTCCCGGTCCTAAAGATAAAGGGGATTAGCCCCGCATGTTCATCTCAAAGAAAGACATGATGAGAGAAAGGGAAAACATGGAGAAAACGTGAATAGAAGTGATGTAACCCTTGAACGGAGGAGATATGGGCGTTCCTCGGCATAGGATGAGCGATCTACAACCTAAACTCCTTCTGTAGCTCTCAGAATGCTTGGGGCGTGGCTCTGGGCTCCGTTCTTCTCTCCTCTCCTCCTTGAGACTTGTGCAATGACTAATGACGTGATACCCTCCTTACGGCCGTCATAATTAGGTATATGCACCACTTTTTATCGCCAAAAGATCACCACCATCCTATTAGAAATGATCTATAACAAAACTCGATCTGACGGCGTCGATACCATCGACGCGGGTTGATGGTATCGACCCATCATAATATCGACGAATCTTCCTTTTTCTGTCATTTCGTGCTGATGCAGACTCGATACCATTGACTTTAGTGTCGATGGTATTGAGACCTTTAGGTGTCGCTTTTATCACCAATCTAACGCTGAAGCTGGGCGAGGTCGATAGTATCGACCAGTTGACTGTTGGCTCGATGTAGGTATCTCGCTACCATCGACTTTAGTGTTGATGGTATCGAATCATCTTGGTTCCTTGTGGCTATCTCACTGTGGCCAAGTCGATACTATCGACATCTGCATATATTCAAATTTCCTGAAAATCCAAGATAAATTCGAATTAGCCTTGTTCAATATGACATTTATAATCAAAAAGATGAAATATAGTAGATTTGATGTAAAATGAGATTATAGACTAAAGCGAGTGAATCATGTGATACTAACCACAAATGTGACTAATAAACACATAAAACGCATGTAAAACTAGTCTATAAAAGTGACTCAAAATCCTCGCATCAAACTCCCCTAAGCTTAAACATTGCTCGTCCTTGAGCAACAAAACTATAGAATAAAATTGTGAGGGTCAACTAAAGAACATACTATCACAACAGACATTACCGTATGATTCCCCCCAGACATTCACATACTGGCCCTCACTAACCACAGAATGGTAACTACCCTGCAGGTGACAATGATCATTCATAATAGATATCCACTCCAAGACTGGTGAACACTATCAAATAAGGCAGTTAATATAATAAAATCTTCCAGTTCAGGCTTGGTGCATCTTGTGATCTCCTATCTACGTTTCTCATGACCTAAATACCATCTGCATGGAAGCAGATTTCCTGAAATACAAAAGTGAGGATATAATCACAGGTGGCCTACCATTTTGAGCAACTGGTGGATGGGATAGGGAGTTTATGTAAGAAAAAGTAGCACAATATAGTTTGACATGCAACAGTACAAAAATGACCTACATAATGCTCATGCATATGAAAATAACCTAATGCTTACATTTCAAGTGGAATGATGTATGCACTATCATTCCATCTCAATGAGAGACAGAATATATACAAAACTACACATGTGCTTGTTCTTCTTATTCTGCATGTGAACAAGTTCCTTCCTCCTTCTGATCTTCACTTCCTTTTTTTCTTTTTTTTTCAGCCCTTATTTTGCTTAATGAACTAAGATGAAATTTTCACATCTTCGTCTTGGGCTTATTCTCATCACTACTATATTTTTTCATTATATTTTATTTTTTAGAAAGTATGAAATAATTTCCTTATTTTCATAAGAAGCAAGGCACATCATGTAAAAAATGATTAAAATTATGCAAAATGCAACTAAAATGACATTGACATGCATTCTAAAATTTGTGCATGCATGATTATAATGCAACATGATTTTTTTCTTTTTTTTATGTATGCAACAGATGTAAAAACTACTACAATGCAATCCTATCTACATGATATGCAATCAAGAGATGACAAACTATAAAGTACTCCCAATTCTTATGGAGGAGTGTAAATGAGATGAGGTGGATAGATCACAAGATTAATTGACAGACCCGTTGGAAGATATTATATGTCCCTCCTTACTGACATGTGTAAAATCAAGGGATGTCTCTCTCTTATTTCAGATTAAAGTCCCATTACCATTTGGTCAGTTTAGACTCAACATCCAATTATGTCCACTCTCCTTGAATCATAGGCATGTACAGTTGTGGTCTTATGTTTTAAAGTTGAAAAACCCAATTATTTTCATAAGTTAAGTTCTCAAGTTCAAACAAAGCAAGCTTGCAATGAAAAAATTTCAAATTTACCCATAACTCTCATGTGACAAACATAGAGATGACAGACTGCATTAGACATCCAGGGATACACTAGATAGCATGTGGATCCTAAAAGCTAAGAAAATTGCTAAAATAAAAGAAAAGGCAATAAAGGATAAAAACAAAGGAAAATAAAAGATAAAAACGGTTCCATCTCCCCCCCCCCCAAGCTTGAATTCGACTATGACCTCATAGTCAAAAACAATCTCTGTAGGTGGAACAGTGATATCATTCACTGCTAAGGTGGCAGATAATGTGGGGCACTGGGATCCCATGATGGATATTGCCCCTGGAAGTTTGGATCATATGGGGGCATGGGCGGAGGTTGAGGATATCCCCCAAAGTAATTTTGGCTCCAGTAGTGATCATAAAATGGTTGTTGCTGCAACTCGATCCTCCCCAATCAGTCGTAGACCTACTGTTGATTGGCGAATAGCTGACATTCATTCTCGAAGATAGCTTGTTGATTCACATACAGTCGATTCGTAGTATCCTGGATATCAGCAAATGACGCAGTGTGTTGTTGTTGCGTCTCCTGAATGCTCTGTAGCATGGTGTACATGCCCTGCATAGAATAAACATCCTCTCCTTGTTGAGAGGGTTGTGGTGGATGAGGCTGCGAGGATGATGATGCACCCAGGTAGAAGTGTGGCCGCTTCCTAGGTACCACTCATGAACGAAGAGGAGTAACAGTCTCCTTTTCCTCCTGCTCGTCATCGTCATCATTATCATTGTCATTGTCGTCCTCGTCTTCTCCACTGTCAGAGTCGTCGATGGCAATTATGGGCCATCTGAAATGTTGGGCCCCCTAGATGTTGAAGACGGAATCTGGAAGGGCGCACTCTTGATACTCTTTGTTTACATGGCAATGTGCATATACCACGCCATCACGAAATGTCAACAAGTTAGACCGATGCAAATGATGAAGGTTGACAAAGCTTTTACTTAGCAGGGGAGGCATTGAAGAAAGGTCTAGCCCGAGGTAAAGGGCTAAAGGAGTGATGAGTCCCCCAAAATGAATTGGGGCCCACCGAGTACTTTTCTTCACTGCCATGACACGCGTTAGGAAGAACACACCCCAGTTAAGCTTGCCTCGTGTCAGCAGATTATACAGAAAGAAGAGGTCGGTCTCTTAGAATTTACTCAGTGAAAGCTCTCCTCGAGTGAAGAATGTAATACACAACATGCGGTGTAAGACCCGCACGAAGGGATGCTCAAAATCAGCCACCGCAGCATTGTGATAGCTGATCATCTTGCCTTGAGGGGTTGTCACCAGCTTTGTGAAAATGGCATCGTAATCAGCTCGGTTGTCTGGCCTCCAGTGTTGTTTGGGGGAGTGCCACCAGTTGTATATAGAGTTGAATTGATGTAGAGTAAGATTATAATTCTTGTTGAAGAACCGGAAAGACACTCGACCTTTGATCCATTCCCGATCAGAGGCGTTGAGGTCGTTTGGGACAACACATATATCAAGTGACGCCATGAATTCCACCACCAATTATTTATAAGTCAAACACTCACCAAAAAAGGGGTGGCCCTCCACATGATGGGTGACCACGTTGTCGAGCATGCTCGCGTTCCCCTCCTAGACATGGAGGACGTACATCAGGTTATCCTCAAATCTGAGATCTCGGATCATTTGTCTGTCGCAATATTGAGTCGGCTCAATAGTTCTTTTCATCAGGTCCTCGTAAACTTTCTTCACATCTGCAGAAGGATGTGCAAGTCAGGGACGAGGGATGGAGCCTGGCGGGGGCGGAATAAATGTCTCAATTGCCATCAGTGCAATACTTGAAGATGATGCAGCAGTGTTTCTCCTCATGATGAAAGAAAAAGGACAGAAGAATGGAGCAAGATGAAGATCGGAGTTGCTCAGAGAAGATGATCTCCAATGCTGATGAAGAGCTCAGTGAAGATCACTCGATTGCTCTATGCTCAGTGAAGATCTTCGATTGCTCGGGATGCTTGGTGCAAGAGTTGAGAGGATTCACTTTGAAGGTGTGAATAAAAATGAGAACTACCCCTCCTTTTATAGTTGAACCTATCGCCACTGTCGCTCCTCTGATACCATCGACGGGGTGTCGATGGTATCGACACCTGGAGCACAATTCACTCTTCGCGACCATCGATGGTTGTCGATTGCTTGATGTGGGGACCCGGATCGATGACACATCGATACCATTGACAAGGGTCGATGGTATTGACACATCCCACATATCGACGTCTGAATTTGGCGAGCACCGTTGATTTCTTCTCGCGGATCGGTGACGTGTCACGTCGATACCATCGATAGGGTGTCGATGGTATCGACTCTTTATGGTTCGATTACCCTCGCGAGGCCTGGGTGCCACTTCCTTACTGACCCCAGGTCGATACCATTGATTGGGTTGTCGATAGTATCGACTTCACTGAGAAGAATTCATCTGTAAATCTTCAAGGATCTCACGAGCATTGACTTCATTGTCGATACTATCGACTGCTTTGTTCTTGTTCACTGATAGAATGTCAATACCATCGATGAGGTCGTCGATGGTATTGACTCAGAAAGATTTCTGCAGTCTCTTCCCTACACCCATGTCTCTACCATCGACATTGTGGTCAATGGTATCGACTTTGATTCAGTACTGCACACTGAGCAGAACGATTAGGGTATCATTTTTACACTAAAAACGAAATTAAACAAAACTAACTTACAAATGTGAAAGAAAATGAAGGAACTACAAATTAAAACTACCGATGGTTGGGTTGCCTCCCAAAAAGCGCCCTTGTTTATTGTCTTAGGCTAGACGCAATAAGGCTCTTCATTCTTCCTTAAGTGCCATGAGTTTAACCTCATGCACTTTTCTCGTGTAGTTCTCTGCAAAGTAAAGCTTCAACCTTTGACCATTAACTAGGAGCGTGAGCTCCCCATATCTCACCATAATAGCACCATGTGGGAACACCTCCTCCACCACAAAAGGTCCACTCCACCTGGATTTCAATTTCCCAGGATGAAGCTTGAGTCTCGAGTTGAACAGTAAAACGCGATCACCCTTTTTGAAAATGCGCATTTGAATGTGGCGGTCATGGATTTGCTTTGTCCTTTCTTTATAGATCCTTTGATTATCATAGGCATTCATCCTAAGCTTGTCTAACTCATTTAGATCCAATAGTCTCTTTTTCCCTGCATCATCATAACTCATATTGAGCTTGTGTAGCGCCCAGTGCGCCTTGTGCTCTAACTCAACCGACAAATGGCAAGCCCGCCCATAAGCCAACCTAAATGGCATTGTGTCTATAGGTGTTTTAAACGCGGTCCTATATGCTCATAAAGCATCCGATAGGAGTGCACTCCGATTCTTCCTAGAAGATGTCACTGTGTGTTCCAATATCTTTTTGATCTCTCGATTGGAAACCTCAACTTGACCTTGAGTCTGCGGGTGATATAGGGTACCAACATTGTGCTTGACCCCGTATTTACTCATTAGTGTAGCAAATTTCTTGTTTGTGAAGTGGGTTCCTCCATCACTTATAATCATACGCGGCACACCAAACCTGCAAAAGATATGTTCTTTCACAAATCTACACACTACCGCAACATCATTAGTTCTTGTGGGTATTGCCTCTACCCACTTCGACACATAATCAACGGCCAACAAAATATATAAATTAGAATTCGAGGACACAAATGGTCCCATGAAATCGATGCCTCATAAATCAAATACCTCAACTTCTTGAAACACATTGAGGGGCATCTCTTGCCGCTTTAAGATATTACCTGCCCTTTGACACACGTCACATCTTTTCACATAGTCATAGGCATCCCGAAAGAGTGTAGGCCAATAAAGACCACTCTCTAACACTTTGGTCGTTGTCCTTGTGCTCGCATGATGGCCACCGGTGGGTAATGTATGGCAGTGTATAAGTACACTCTCATATTCATCCTCTGGTACACACCTGCGTAAGATGCCATCCCTGCATTGCCTCAACAAAATGGGGTCATCCCTAAAGTAATATCTTAAAGAATGGAAAAGTATCTTCTTTTCTTGAAAATTCCAATCGTTCGGTATTTCCTTGCATGCAAGATAATTTACAATGTGCAAAAACCACAGATCTTTGGATTTTATTGAAAGGATTTTCTCATCGGGAAACGTCTCAGTAATCGGTATATTTATATCTCGCTCATCTACCCTCTATAACATAGACAAATGGTCTGCAACCACGTTCTCAATACCCGCCTTGTCTTTAATTTCAATGTCAAACTCTTGTAAGAGCAAGATCCACCTAATTAATCTAGGCTTGGCATCTTTCTTTTCCATTAAATATTTAATAGCAGTGTGGTCCATCCAAACCACAACTTTTGACCCTACTAAATATTGCCTAAATTTTTCAAATGTGAAAACCACGGCAAGCAGTTCTATTTCAGTGGTAGTATAGTTAAGTTGTGCATCATTTAGAGTCTTTGATGCATAGAAAATTATTGCAGGTTTGTTCTCAAAACGCTGCCCAAGAATAGGCCCAATAACAGAGACGATGGTATCGACTTTGATTCAGTACTGCACACTGAGCAAAATGATTAGGGTATCATTTTTACACTAAAAACGAAATAAAAAAAAACTAACTTGAAAATGCGAAAGAAAATGAAGGAACTACAAATTAAAACAACCGATGGTTGGGTTGCCTCCCAACAAGCGCCCTTGTTTATTGTCTTAGGCTAGACGCAATAAGGCTCTTCATTCTTCCTTAAGTGCCATGAGTTTAACCTCATGCATTTTTCTCGTGTAGTTCTCTCCAAAGTAAAGCTTCAACCTTTGACCATTAACTAGGAACGTGAGCTCCCCATCTCTCACCATAATAGCACCATGTGGGCACACCTCCTCCACCATAAAAGGTCCACTCCACCTGGATTTCAATTTCCCAGGATGAAGCTTGAGTCTCGAGTTGAATAGTAAAACGTGATCACCCTTTTTGAAAACATGCATTTGAATGTGGCGGTCATGGATTTGCTTTGTCCTTTCTTTATAGATCCTTTGATTCTCATAGGCATTCATCCTAAGCTCGTATAACTCATTTAGCTCCAATAGTCTCTTTTTTCCTACATCATCATAACTCATATTGAGCTTGTGTAGCGCCCAGTGCGCCTTGTGCTCTAACTCAACCGACAAACGGCAAGCCTTCCCATAAGCCTACCTAAAAGGCGTAGTGCCTATAGGTGTTTTAAATGCGATCCTATATGCCCATAAAGCATCCGGTAGGAGTGCACTCCGATTCTTCCTGGAAGATGTCATTATGTGTTGCAATATCTTTTTGATCTCTCGATTGGAAACCTCAACTTGACCTTGAGTCTGGGGGTGATACGGGGTACCAACATTGTGCTTGACCCCATATTTACTCATTAGTGTAGCAAATTTCTTGTTTGTGAAGTGGGTGCCTCCATCACTTATAATCATATGCGGCACACCAAACCTGCAAAAGATATGTTCTTTCACAAATCTACACACTACCGCAGCATCATTAGTTCTTGTGGGTATTGCCTCTACCCACTTCGACACATGATCAACGGCCAACAAAATATATAAATTAGAATTTGAGGACACAAATGGTCCCATGAAATCGATGCCCCATAAGTCAAATACCTCAACTTCTTGAAACACATTGAGGGGCATCTCTTGCCGCTTTGAGATATTACCTGCCCTTTAACACGCGTCACATCTTTTCACATAGTCATAGGCATCCCTAAAGAGTGTAGGCCAATAAAGACCACTCTCTAACACTTTGGTCATTGTCCTTGTGCTCGCATGATGGCCGCTGGTGGGTAATGTATGGCAGTGTATAAGTACACTCTCATATTCATCCTCTGGTACACGCCTGCGTAAGATGTCATCCCTGCATTGCCTCAACAAAATGGGGTCATCCCAAAAGTAATATCTTAAAGAATGGAAAAGTCTCTTCTTTTCTTGAAAATTCCAATCGTCCGATATTTCCTTGCATGCAAGATAATTTGCAATGTGTGAAAACCACGGATCTTTGGATTTTATTGAAAGGATTTTCTCATCGGGAAACATCTCAGTAATGGGTATATTGATATCTCGCTCTTCTACTCGCTCTAACAGAGACAAATGGTATGCAACCACGTTCTCAATACCCACCTTGTCTTTAATTTCAATGTCAAACTCTTGTAAGAGCAAGATCCACCTAATTAATCTAGGCTTGGCATCTTTCTTTTTCATTAAATATTTAATAGCAGCGTGGTCCATCCAAACCACAACTTTTGACCCTACTAAGTATTGCCTAAATTTTTCAAATGGGAAAACAACGACAAGAAGTTCTTTTTCAGTGGTAGTATAGTTAAGTTGTGCATCATTTAGAGTCTTTGATGCATAGAAAATTATTGCATGTTTGTTCTCAAAATGCTGCCCAAGAACAGCCCCAATAGAAAAATCCGATGCATCATACATGAGCTCAAACGGTTTGGTCCAATCCAGCATTTGAACAACCGGTGCCGAAATTAATTTTTCTTTTAAAACATTGAAGGAATGCATGCATTTATCATTAAAATCAAACACTGCGTCCTTCTCGAGCAATTTAGACAATGGTTTAGCAATTTTGGAAAAAAATTTGATAAAACGGCGATAGAAACCCGCATGCCCAAGGAAACTCCTCACTCCCTTCACCGAGTTCGGTGGAGGTAATTTGGCAATAACCTCAATTTTCACTAGATCTACCTCCAATCCTTTGCTAGACACCTTGTGTCCAAGCACTATTCCTTCACTAACCATCATATGACACTTTTCCCAATTCAAAACTAGATGTGTATCTTCACATCTTTGAAGTACTCTATCCAAATTTTGCAAACACTCATCAAAGGATGCACCATGGACGGAAACGTCGTCCATGAAAACCTCCAAGCAGCATTCTACCATATCGGAAAATATAGTTAGCATACAACGCTAAAAAGTAGTCGGTGTGTTGCATAACCCAAATGGCATTCAGCGATATGCAAAAGTCCCATAAGGACAAGTGAAGGTGGACTTCTCTTGATCCTTAGGGTCTATAGAAATCTGATTATAGCCGGAATAACCGTCCAAAAAGCAAAAATGAGAGCGGCCAGCCAGCCGCTCTAAAATCTGATCAATAAATGGGAGCAGAAAATGATCCTTCAGAGTTGCAGAATTCAAGCGGTGGTAGTCGATGCAAACACGCCACCCGGTTACCAATCGAGTAGTAACAAGTTCATTCATAAGATCGTGAGTCATGGTGATTCCCCCCTTTTTAGGGACTACCTGTGTGGGGCTTACCCACGTCGAGTTTGAAATAGCAAAGATGATGCCCACAGAAAGGAGCTTGATCACCTCCTTCTTGACAACCTCCATCATGCTCGGGTTGAGTCGACATTGTGGCTGAATCATAGACTTGGATCCTTCCTCGAGCTGGATCTTATGCTGGCAAAGCGTAGGGGAAATCCCCTTAATATCAGCAACTGACAACCCGAATGCGCCACGGTGGTTCTTCAGCACGATCATCAACTGCTCTTCTTCACCAGCACTCAGATATGCCGAAATAATCACTGGTAGTTTTTCACCATCAGCTAAGAATGCATACTTCAAGTGAGGGGGCAGTGGCTTCAATTCTAATTCTGGTGGACAGATCAATGATGATTGAAGCGGTGGTGGGAGCGGCCCAAGATCCTCATAATTCTTGGCATAATAGCACGAGAGCACTTTAAGCGTCTTTATACATTCTTGTAACGATGTGCTTCTCATCCAATCATTCATTATGTTAAATAAGCAAGCTTCAAGGGGCAATTCTGGATATGAGTCGAGCACGGAACTTGTTATTGCATCATCCTTAGTAGATAGAGGAATTTCCTCCTCTTCATCATTTGGATAACCCACAGCTTTACAAAGAGAAACAACTTTTGTTTGTTCCATAATAGCCACTGCAAGTGTCCCCTTATCTACCTTGGTCATTACATGAGCCATATCCAGAAATGGCTTCCCTAAATAAAGAGAAATGTTTTGAACAAAATGCTTCACCATGCGACATTGCTCCTTTGCCTGTGATTGTTTTGTATTTGGTGGCATAACCATTTCAAATTTGTCATCTGCTATTCCCAATGTCAACCGACCTCTACCCATCTCCAATATCATATCGGCAGTAGCCTGGAAGGGTCTTCCTAGGAGTAGCTCATTCCCTTGGTCATCTTGCATTTCCATGACCACAAAATCAGCTGGAAATACAAATCTATCAACTTTTACCAGAACATCCTCACAAATACCATATGGTTGTACCATAGAGTTATCTGTGAGTTGAATCATCATGTTGCTTTGTCTAGATTCCTTAAGACCCAGCTTCTTGAATGTCGAGAGGGGCATCAAGTTTATACTTGCCCCGGAATCGCACAACGCTTCACCGAATTTCACCTTACCAATGTAACATGAAATATTGAAGCAGCCCGGATCTTGTCATTTTGGTGGTAATGTTCCCAAAATGAAGGTGCTAACCTGCTCTTTAAGAACCACCACCTCAGTAACAGGAATCTTCCTCTTCTTGGTAATTATATCCTTTAGAAACTTCCCATAAGAGGGTATCTGCTCAATATCTTATAATAGCGGGATATTGACAGAAAGTTTCCTAAAAATATCTAGGAACTTTTTGAACTGAGCGTTCACTTTATTTGCCTTCAAACTGTTTGGATAGGGAACCGGAACGGTCTATGCCCTCTAATGTGGCGGCACATATGGCATCCTCTTTTCTGCCTCTTCCTCATAAATGGGCTCTGCTATTGCTTCCTCTACAGCATCCTCTATTGGTTCTGTGATTGTGACCTCCTCTGTGGCCTCACCCGTGGTCTCTGGCTGGGGTGTGCTTGGTTCATCGGCCTTAGAGTTAAAATCTTCTTTCCACTCCTTAATAGGATTACTTTGGCTTGTTGATTTCCTCCTGGAACATTTGTATTTCCTGGAAAACCTTGTTGCGTTGGTTTCTTCAAGCTTGAAATCTCTGCTGCCATCTGTGCTAAAGATGTCTCGAGTGTCCTCATCTGAGCCCCATGACTTTGTAAAGTTTGCCCGAATCGATTCATGAACTCTCCTTGTTGCTTGATTTGTTGACCAAACGTGCTCATAAGTTCTTGATTCTGCTTGATTATTTGATTGAGAAACTCATTGCTCTTTTCTTCTACAGTGGGTTGTGTCTTAGCATCTGGATCTTGTAAGAAATTGTTGGGATCTTTCCAGAAAATTTTTTATCTTTCCTCCAGGAATAGTAGTTATTCCTATACCCCTGTTGTTGATGCATGAATTTCACATGTGCCTCATAATCGGACTTTTCATTTTCTTTTGCCAGAAGTCTCTTTGCAATAATATCCATCTTATCATTCAATTCTTTAATGGCTTTAGCGTACCCTACAGATCTAACTTGTTCAGTTGCATCTCTGGTACCCCAGGACTGCTTCTTTGCCATGTTTTTAAGAATCTCCCAACACCTTGTATCAGTATTGTTCAGAAAGAATCCTGATCCTGCTGAATCTAAATTGCTTCTGTCATACTCATTAAGCGCGAAGTAGAAAATCTTCACCTATTTTTCCTTGTCTAACCCATGATGAGGGCATCTTCTCAGCATTATCTGAAATCTTTCCCAGGTCTCTGAATAAGTTTCACCTGCATTCTGAATAAAGTTATGGATTTTCCTGATTAAATCATTAGTCTTCTTAGGTGGGAAGAAACATTCAAAAAAGACCTCGATCATCTAATCCCAAGTCTCAAAAATCTCATCATCCATATTATAGAACCACTCTCTTGCAGTTCCTACAAGAGAACTTGGGAACAGTTTCAGATATAGTGTCTCCTGCGGAAAACGATCGATCTTGATCATGTCACAATTTTCCACGAAGGTGCTTATGTGGGCCACTGGATCTTCATTCTTTAGTCCATGGAATGCTTGAGTTTTGACTAGATTTATTAGTGATGGATCAATATTATAAGTCGGGATGTTGATTGCCTGCCTCTTGATCGGCCCTTTTGATGCGGAGGAAGAAGACGCTTTGATCTTTTCCCATATCATCTTTTCTTTAGCCATCTCTTCTTGTTCAGAATCTAAATTCACTCTCTCGGATTGATTCTGAATGTAGTGCTCCTCGTCGTCTGATCCCGAAGATGGGACCTCTAGTAATGACTGTGCGTAGTCTGTGCTACACATGCTCACCATGCACTCGTACCTGCAAAGTGATATATTTAGTTAAGTACAGTGTTAGACGAATATAGATTTCTGAAAAATAGACAATCAATTGCAAGAATTAAAAATGTAACTAAAAGAAGAAAAAAAAATAGCCTAGAGTGGCCGCTTGTATCACTCGTAGTAGCAACAACTGTCGTTTCCCCGGCAACGGCGCCAAAAACTTGACACGAATTTACCATGCGTAGAATGCAAGTGCACGCTTTAGAGTAATATAGTCCTTTGTGAGGCCCGAGTCGAACTCAGGGAAACATAATTACTAGTAGACTACTACTAACTACTTGCAATCAGCTAGACCGATTAAATTAATTTGAGAGTTGATTGAAAAAGAAAAGAAAAATAAAAGAAAACTGAGCGATCGATTAAATGTTTGGTTTAATCAATGCAAATGGGAATCTTTAGGATTGTGGTTTCACCACAGGTTCTCGTTGTATTAATTCCTACACAATTATCCTAATTCTCTCTCATTCTGGGTAGTGGCCTGTATTCAGAATTGCTCACTTTCGTGATACAACTCACTACCTAAATCTAGGTCGGTTCCACGGTAGTAGTAACCTATACCCTAAACTAGGTGCATGAAGACCATACTCTGGGTGTCCACCATTAACTGTACATCGCCTTGTTCAAAGGATTTATTAGTTAATGTGAATTTCGTCTCTTTTCAACCGTTAATTCTTCTTTCAAAGTAATTAAAGGTATTATATTATCATTAGGGTGATCAATCATAATGATATAATGGAGAAAATGAAATCTTACCATGGATTTAAGAGACAAATTATGAAATACTATGGTAAAAATGTCATACAACGATCACCCAGGCTACTCCCAGTCCTAAAGATAAAGGGGATTAGCCCCGTATGTTCATCTCAATGAAAGACATGATGAGAGAAAGGGAAAACATGGAGAAAATGTGAATAAAAGTGATGTAACCCCTGAATGGAGGAGATATGGGCATTCCTCGGCATAGGATGAGCGATCTACAGCCTTTTGATAGTGGGAAACTCCTTCTGCAGCTCTCGGAATGCTCAGGGCGTGGCTCTGGGCTCCGTTCTTCTCTCCTCTCCTCCTTGAAACTTGTGCAATGACTAATGATGTGATACCCTCCTTAGGGCCTTCATAATTAGGTATGTGCACCACTTTTTATCGCCAAAAGATCACCACCGTCCTATTAGAAACAATTTGTAACAAAACCCGATCTGACGGCGTCGATACCATTGACGCGGGTCGATGGTATTGACCCATCATAATATCGATGATTCTTCCTTTTTCTGTCGTTTCGTGCTGATGCAGACTCGATACCATCGACTTTAGTGTCGATGGTATCGACACCTTTAGGCATCGCTTTTATCACCAATCTGACGCTGAAGTTGGGAGAGGTTGATAGTATTGACTTTGTGTTGATAGTATCGACCAGTTGACTGCTGGCTCACTGTAGGTATCTCACTACCATCGACTTCAGTGTCGATGGTATCGACTCATCTTGGTTCCTTACGACTGTCTCACTGTGGTCGAGTCGATACTATCGACAGATGTAGATGGTATCGATAGCTACATATATACATTTTTCCTAAAAATCCAAGATAAATTCGAATCAGCCTTGCTCAATATGATCATTTATAACCAAAAAGATGAAATATAGTAGATTTGATGCAAAATGAGATTATAGACTAAAGCGAGTGAATCATGTGATACTAACCACAAATGTGACTAATAAACACATAAAATGCGTGTAAAACTAGTCTATAAAAGTGAATCAAAATTCTCGCATCAATTTTCAAAAGAAAATACATTGTGCATAGGCTAATGTCCATAGGACAAAGAGAATGAATAAGCATAGGTGAATTGCTCAACATAAAAGAATAGGGGATACATTATACCTCAACTTTAGAGTCTAAATAGTCCAAGTCAATCCTAGGCCTCCAAAGAACCTCTAGGGAAGGTGGACAGGTCCAATAAGTAAGGTTCCCAAGCTTATAGAGGTTGGTTTCTCCAACAAACCTCCTATCTTCATAAAGAAGCACCTTCCCCACTTTAGAGGTGAAAAACCCTAACAAAAGAACATGGAGATAAGGTGTTTATGGGTTCTAGGTGGGGTTTCACCATGGAAGTCCATGGTTCCAACCTGGAGGAAGGTGAAAGGAAGATTAACAACATGAAAATAGGGAAGTAAAGGAGAAAACTTACTAGTTTTGGTCGAAATAACCAAGGAGGAGCTTTAAAAACCCTAAATAGAGAATTTTGGAAACCTAGGAGCCTTCTTCACCAAGGTAGGCACCTTCTTTTACCTTGGGACATAACCTTCATGGAAAAATAGAGTAGGAATGATACTCTAAGCTAGAGGAAATAAAGGAGAGCAAGAGTTTTCAAATTTGGAGTTGGGAAGGGGTAGATATGGCTATATAAAGAAAGAGGTCAAGTATGAGGTGTCTATGAGACTTTCCATGTGTCATGTATAAGGGTGTCCATGGACATGAAAGCCTTTATGGATAAGGAAGAAGTCAAGAACGAGGTGTCAAGTTACCTTCCATGTGTCAAATGCTAAGGGTTCCTATGGACATGCAAACCTTTATGGATAAGGAAGAAGTCAAGCATGAGGTGTCCATGGAGCTTTCCATGTGTCCTTAGCCTAGGGATTTCATGACCATGCAAGAGGATAGCTCATAGAGGCTTCTTGAATATCAAATGTCAATTTATTGACACTTATAGGCCATCCCAACCGACCTCCAATCAAACCAATAACCCCATTGGTTGACAGCTTCTCAAGATAAGCTCATTTATTAAGAGAGTAATCCCTAAAATGCCCTTGGAAAGAAACACCTTCAAACCAAGGTGCAACTAGGTACCCCATGGTTCAAAAACTCGAGAATGGTAAGGGAATATATAAGTATTATAATGCATGTGGAAATTTGCAAAGAAAACCTCCCAATTGGGTAAATTGCAGAAAAGTCCAAAATGTACCTAAAATTACAAAACTTACACAAACAACATCCAAATTGAACCAAACTTCATCCACAAGTTAAATTTGATGTTTTGAATACAAATTTGACATTATTTCCATATTTTGAAGTAATATAATCACATTATTCATTACTTATGCCTTTTAATCATTTTCTCTCTCCTAAACTTATCCTAATATTTCAAGGTTGTCCAAATTAGATGAAATTTGACATGTAGGCTAATTTTGATATGTAGATTTTGAATTTGAAGTTTGTTTCTACTTTTGATACTTTTTTTATGAGATATGTCATATGGCCCATTAACGGTCCATTATCTAAATTATTCATCCAATTAAGTTTCTTATCTTCATATTACCACCAAAATGATTTATGTGGCATATTTTATGTATCCATTATAAACCTAAGATTAATGCTAGAACATTAGGTTACATTAAGGTGATCTATACATGCATTAGCTCATTGGGTTTATACTAAACATCTATTTAGGTCTAACATTCAACCTTGTTTGGTTAAGTCCAAAATGTCAACTTCCAGGGTAGGGTCTAAGATCTAGTATGTTATAGAGGGAAGGAGTTCTAGGGTTCATGTTCTCATGGAGGGGTCCAAAGAAGGCCCCAAATATCTCTCAACCTACCCCTAATGGCCAAGATTTGATATCAAGCAAAGAAGTCCATTGATGATGAAGAATGAAGTTGATTTAGCCATTGAAGACCCCAACACATCTGTGGGCATCCACCACGGTCGTGTGAGTTATAGCCAGGAATCAATAGTGAAGTCAGCATTTTTGTACCAAATGCACCATGGATGTTTCCATCTGCACGGACATGGCCCAGTGAAGACACCACAGTCGTGGCCAGTAGAAGACATCACGGTTGTGGCTTCCTACAACGGCCATTGGAATTATATGCAAGGTTCCCCAAAATCAACAGGGAGGTGGCCCATTTTATATTTAGATGACCACGGTCATGGCCACTCACCACAGTTGTGGCCCTTCAAGACCACCTCACCCGTGGTGCTCCCCATGCCCATGACCTCCTCCTCCAACACAGTTGTGGTACATCAACACAACAGTGGTATCCCTTACCCAGCACGATTGTGGCACCCTACCACGGCCGTGGCCACCACATATACTTAGCCTTTTCACTCCCTTTCACACTTTGGTTGTGTCCACACCCCCACGACCGTGCCATGGAACCCCCACCATGGTCGTGGCACCTCAACATGGACGTGGTGACCTACTAACCCTACCCATTTTCTACACTGCTTTTCCTATTCTACCCCTACTTACCCTAGTGTTTTCCCACCACCTATATATACATAGATGGCGGTTGGGGAATGAGGGTTACACCCCTTAGCTTCCATTACTCCTCTCTACCCACTTCGTGAGCATTCATTGCACTTCCCTTGCATTTGTTCTCTCCACCCACCATTTCCACATCATTTCCATCTTGGAAACCTAGATTTCTAGGTTTTCCTACATAATCACATCCATTCTCATGCCCATCTACACCATTGGAGGAGAGAGATCATCCCCAAGTTGCTAGGAGGTGAAGAAGGAAGATCTACTTGAAGTTGCATGGACTCCTATCCCCTTCTTCCCCTTTCTTTTGCAATTTCTTTGATTATGTGTAGCTAAGCCCCTGGTGGTGGGATGTTTAGGGTTAAAATGTGACTTTGATACCATGTTGGGGGGAAATAACTTGTAATGAACATTATTTCTATCTATGATGATTGCCTCTTGCTTCTATCTCATTTTCTATTTTATTTCATGTGATTTGTGCTTTTAATATGGATTGCTTGCTTTGATATGCTTGATGACACTTAGCTTCTAGGAGGAATTGGAGTTTATGTAGCAATCTTAGGAATGGCTCCTAGGTCCAATTAATGGATCCCTAGCTAGCCCCCTTTGTTCCTACATACATATCCCTCCTTCTACAAGCGAGTGTGAGATCCAAGTGGCTAGTGTAAGTGTGATTAGTGCAATTGCCTAGATATTTCTAAAGGTTAGATGGCTAGTGGCATGAGGTGAAAAATCCTCATCTCTACTCCTATTTGTACCCTTGGCCCTCAATTTCCCTAATACCACTTACCCTAGAAACCTAGACTTGACAAGTCCTACTGGAATTACACCTAACCCTAGTTCTCTAACTAGTAGTATAGGGTACATTCTAATAGCACATGCCTTGTTGTTTGGTTTGGTAATCTAGATTGAATTGTGATAAACACTTGCCATGTTGACCCCCCACCCAACTAATATCAAATCACATTCCCAAACGGCCCACCTACCTAATATCATTGCTTAAAACCCATCTTGCCTTCTTAGCTTGTTCATGATAGTCTAGTTTAGTTGTTTTTACTCAATCTAGTTAATTACTTAGTCTTGCTAGTTAGGGTTAATCTAGAACTTTGCTTGCTTTAGTGGGTGACTTAGCTCTTAGTTGCTAATTGCTCTACTAGTGTAGTGTATCTAACCTTTTCTCTTGTTTAGCTAATTACTTAATCTAGTTCCTTAGACTTGCTTGCTTAGGATAATTTAGGGTTTGTGATAACTTAGATTTCATATTGCCTTTACTTGCATGTTCACTTAGTTTAACAACCAAAACAACCCCTTTTAAACCCTTCAACCCTAGTCTCCACATTAGGAATGTAGCCAACGCTAACCTAGATCTAGTACCCCCTCTATCCCTGAGGATCGACCCCTACTCTTGCCCATCACATATACTATAATAGTACCCCGTGCGCTTGCAGGTGACCTATTTAGTGTTGTGATCGAGTCTTGTTAGGGTTTTTATAAACTTTGAGAGATCCTTGTGTTTGAGTCATGTGGAGTGCATCTAGTCACCTCTTATTGTCTAGTGTGTGCACCTCTGGATCAAAATCACCATGGTTCTAACGTGCTACTTGAGTATATTAGGGTTCAAGGAAATAAGGAGATTATACTAAGTGGATAATTGAAGATCAACACAAATTGAAGATCAAATACGCTCAATTGTTTATGTTTTCATGATTGTACTCAAATGTAAATACTTGTACAAAGATATAATGTACAAGTACTTTGATATCATGTAAATCAAGCATTAGATCTTCCACATCCACTTATAACCCTTAGCTAGGATCCCTCTTAGAGCTAGAGTTACTATTATCCATTAAAACACACACTTGATAGGTGGTTCTAAAGACTCAAACATGGGCATCCTCAGTCGAGAAAATAGTCGACTGAGACACACTCAGTCAAAGTTTTTTTTATCGAGAACCACCTCAGTCGAACATCTAAGCATTTTTCAAAACCTTACATATTTGTGCTCTAAAATGGGTTTTGTTCAAAAATATTGTCGACTGAGCAAACCTCGATCCAAAGCTTGTGACTGCTAGACCAAGCGGTTAGTAGTTGGGAGTTGAAAATAGACATTGCTGCACATTTTCCTATAACCTAGGCTCATTCGAAGAAAAGCTCGACTAAGACACATTTCAGTTGATGAAATTGTCGACCGAGCAGGGTCTGGATTATTCTTTTAAGCGCGAACCAATGAGCCATTTCTAGCCAACTATTACATACCTAATGGCTAGTTAAGCACTAATAACACTCTAGAGACTCCTAGAATGTTCATAAGTATTTGCAAACCATTCCTATAAATAGGAGAGGACTTAGGACACCTAAAGAATCTAAGCTACACTTGAGCATTCACCATTGAGAGCAACAAAGCTAAGTATAATGACTCATTTACAAATTAGTCATCTAATTAGGGTTTACTTAGATGATGGTATGCTTAACTAAGTTGATCATTGTTTAAATCTTGATTAGTGATGGTACTTAATTTTTGATATTTTAAATATAATGAGAAGGTTTAATCATACTTTGATTCATATAATTAGGGTTAAGGTTTGGAAACCCTAATTGACCCAAATTAGGGTTTTGATGACATATGAAAATAGAATTTGATAAGTATAGTGTCTCACTAAATTATTTTTAGTATTTTATGTGTCACTCTGATTTAATAAAATTTGGATATTATTTGGATATATAAAATGTGAACAACATTGAAAATATTAGATTTTTGAAGAATGTTCTGACCTATTTATCGATCGAGTTTCAAACTCGACCGACCATATTTTCATATTGATATAGCAGTGCGGTAATTGAATTTTATCTTTTTATTGGTATATAAAATTGATATCAAATTTTAACTGTAGTTGTTAAACTCCATTATAGACACCCTATTAAATTGGTGAAATTTTAGATGATTTTTTATCTCTACAGAGAGGGGTGTCGGTCGAGTTCTGTGAAGGACAAACTAGACCGATCATGCTACTAACTGCAATATAACAGTGTAGTATTTGATTTTTAATTATTTATTAGAAACTCCAAATGATCTAAAATTCTTATTGTATCTTATAACTCAATTTCAGACATTGAGTTAAAGTTTCATAATTTTTGGATGAGGTTTGAGTTCTGAAATGTGTGGTTTCGGTCGAGTTTATAACTTAGCCGACCAACCAATCTGAGCAAAATAAAAATACAATGAGGAGCTTGTTTGCAAATGTTCTAAGCACCTCAATTCATCTATATCACTAACCTAACACACAAGGAACTCTCATAACTCGTCCTTCCTATCAAAGAAATGAAATTCTTGAGAGAGATGAGAGCTAGGGTTTTGAGAAGAGAAAGTGGTGGAGATGTTGACCTAGGGTTTCTCTATCCAAGATATGATGAAATCAAGTAAGTTTAGCTTCTTTGCATAGAATTTCATGGTGAATCTTCTCTCACATGTCAAGATTCCATCCCTTACCTAATTTGATTCGAAATCATATCAAATCTCCCCCTTTTCTCACTCTTTCTCTTCTAATCCCCATTTCTAGGGTTTCTGAGTTGAGAGGAGAAAGAATTGGATTCTTTTGCGAGAGTTTGATTGGGTTTCTAAAAATTCAGAGGCTGACCTACGTTTTTAAGGTGCTTGGCACCTGAGGTGAGTGTTTTTCTCCCTCCTAAGCTTTGTATTCATGTTGAAAGCTTAATTCTATCTGGCTAAAACAATCAGAAACCTTGTTTGTATATGTATGTGATTGGATTTGATTTGGGAAAGATATTGGGGATCCAATTCTGCTGATTTTGATTATTTATCACTGATTGGAACTTGATTCATTCCTGATATATTGATTGAGGATCCATGGGTTTTTCTTATGGGTAGATGACTATGCTATTTCATGTGAATTTTGCCTAAAAATCAGCCCAATGGCCGATATGCTTGGAATTGAATTGACATGTGTAAAATCATATTTGAATTGTACTAGATTGTATGATACAAGTGTATTGTTGAATGTTAATGGAATTGAATGACCACATATCTTGATTAGGATTTGTGTTGAGGAAGTGAATGAAATGAGTCAATTAATCAATGTATACTTATAATTGATGAATGAAATGTGTGAAAATGGAAACTAGGGTTTCCATGTTTCTGAATAACCCTAATGAACCCTTGAGTCATTAGTGGATTACTGAATGATATGATTATTATGATATGTTGAAATGAGGAATGACTTCTTGAAAACCCTAAAATTTTATTATTAAGATGATTATGAGTGATAAAGTTAGAACTTGTATATGATGTTGTAAATGTGATCAAATGTTGAATTTGAAGGTATTAATACTTCAATTGAATATGATGAGTCTTACTAATATCATCTAAGTCTAATGCATTTGTTTTAGTATAATAAAGAATGATCATTTTTGATTATGGGAATGACATTAGTAGTCAATGACAAGGTACACTTATCTGAATATAAGAGACAATATGAACAAAATGTACTTTGCAAGTTAAAGATGAAACTAATGAAGATAGTATGATGAAGTATTTTATCTTTTATTTTAATTACATGTGGCTTAACCCAAATTAAATGAAATATACTAAGAACTGTACTTTGATAAATTCTATGTAGAAGAGAAGCATTGTACGTAAAGTGAATCAATAAAGATTGGTCCAGATAATGTAATGAACATGAAATGAAAGAAGTTGAGACTACTGAGTATAAAATGATGGAAAAAGATAGGAATTAGTAGATGATTTTAAGAATGTAACTCTTACCCTAAAATGATGAGTTTGATGATGCTAGTGAATGACAATATCAAATGGGGGATTAAGAGATGCACATAACTGTAGTTGAATTCAACTAAAAGATGAAAGTCAAGTATTTGAATTGATTTACAAGAATGGGTTCTTGAATTGTGAATTGTAGTCTGAGAATGGACTAATAGTACAAACTTCAATTGATAGTCAACATATGTTGATTAGTAACCCCATATGAAGAATGTAAAATAAAAGAAGAAGAGAACTAAGTCTGGTATGCATGTATACGCATGAAATTTATTGGCATCTATTCAGATTGGATGGAACAAGCATATGTTGTATGATAAATCTATTCTGAGTATGAGGAATGATACATGATATCTATATGCTTTTACTATTGCTAGTTCTAATGCCTCTTCTAATATTTGTTTAGAACTATAATATACAATGAATTGATAAGATTTATGTTGAAATTAAATTTAATATGCACTCCTTACATTGAGAAACCCTGATAAGGGTAAATTTTGCATAATGAGATCATGTTTAGGGCTAAAAGCCCACTTATGATGATAAAACCATGATAGGGTAAATGATGGACAATAAGATTATGTCTTGGGATGAAGGCCCACTGTTGATGATTGCTATGAGTTGATGTAGAAGATAGAAATAATCATATTTGTTGCAATCTATAGACTTATTGTGTTTCTTGCTTTGATCATTACCCTTATTGATAAACTTAATCTATTTCATGTTATTCTAGTTACGCGAGAATACACATATATGATATATGATGTTTTCAATTCTTGTAAGATGAGTAAAAGAGATTAATAACAAGTGAAATGATGGAACATCTAGTTAGGTGCCCTGAACACTGTGAGTTTCCCCCGAGGACCACACTGGGGAAACAAAATGGATCTCCTTGTAGTAATCGATGAATTATGAGAAGGATTTCCTGAGTGTGGATCAAGACCTTAAAGGTTAAACCACCAGGATTTAGGAGTGAGTCATCTGGAGTGGCTCAAGTCCTAAATCCTTGCTGTGAAAGTCTATGTCCAGATGGAATAGACTCTGTTGAAATGAAATATGTGAAATGTGAAAAATATGTGAAATAATGTTTTGTTGGTTCCAATCTTGTATACTTGAGATGAGGACGTGAGCCTCTTTAGGCAACCCTGGGGTGGCCAGGGTCTATTGTTGATATCTTAGGGTGGCCGGCTAAACCCTAAGATAGTGACGGTGAGTCGTTGACATGAGAATCAGGCGTGGCGACTTCTACTTGGTGAGGTATAAGCCAAGTAGTTTCAGGGCAAACGAATAAAAGATGATAAGCTGTGTAGAATATGATTTGAATGATTATTGCATTCCTTGTACTGCTAGTTGATGATTTGTCATTGTTGATTAAGCTTAATGTTGTGGAAATTAATCATGTTGCTATGGACATTTTCTATTTCATATTATGATCTGTCATGCTGATAAGTTATAAATGATGGGATTTATATCCATTCTGAATATGAGCTAGATTGCCTGCTATTTGATAGTATTGCTTGGTAGATATGTATTATGTGTACTTCAGCTTCAGGACTGCAGGATGTGTTCCTGGTTCAGCTGGTGGAGTGTCACAAATATAATGGTATAGTTATGTATTGATTCAAAATGCTAAGAACTTGACTTATTACTCATTCAGTAAGATTCTTAATGTGAACTACGAAGTATCTGTTGATTTGTTCATAGACATGCTTTAAAAGATGTTTCAAAATTATAATTGGTTTAATTGATTACCTTTTCTGTTGGATTAGATTACCATTGTAAGCTAGATTTGACTCATGATAGAACTATCTGCTAGACTTTTCAATATCTACATGTTTATGTTAAGTTTATTATACTTAATCTAATGTTGATGCATGTACCTAGCTTGAGTGGGAGGTATCCACTCACTGGGGCTCTATATGAGTCTCACGAGGTTGTTTCAAATGTTTTTAGGTATAATACTATCTAGTGGAGAGGTCGTGACAAAGAAGATATAAATAGCATAATCTAGATAGATTAAAATGTCCTTGTACTCTCTCTTTCCCCGGATGGGTTGTAGATTAAGTTTGTTCATCAATGTACATGTATCTGATGTAAACTAAACTGCATATGAGAACAACATTTGATTCTAGATTTAATGGAGTTGAGTATGATTTGTGATATCTGAATGTGATGTCCTTAATGTGACATTGATTTATGAGTTATTGAAGTAAGAAAAAAGGAAAAAATTATCTATGTTTTTCATATATTGTTTATTCGTTTTTGTCGAGTATTCATTGTTTTATTTCATAATCTGGGTTTATGTTTTAGTATTATCTCCAATGATTGGTATTTATGTTGATCAAAAGAGTGGGTCCTGAAAAATGTGGTATCATAGCCTAGGTTAGATGAGTCTACAGGGACAATAGGATCTAGGACTAATTGATAATGTTGATGTTGAATATAACCTGAATGATGTGCATACTGACTGAACTCAGTATCCAGATACTCTGGTCAAGTATTTGGGTATTGAGCTAAGCTAGTATGGAACTGCCGACTATACTTCTTCTGGATGCCCTAACCAAGTATCCATATGAACATAGTTTGGTAGTATAAAAAGATACATGATGAAAAAGAGAAGAATGGCGATAAAATGGTGAAAGAGAAAAGGATTTTATAATTCAATATGGAACCTATGGAAAACATGAAATTTCATATAAGAAAGATGAAAGCTTAATGGATTATGAACATAATCTCTAATGAGTTTGAGTCTGAGTATGAAATCTGAAATTGTGAGAAAAAGCTATGAACTAAGTTGCACACTAGATGATCTTCTTTATAAAGGAAATTGATGAATGCAGATGATAATATGTGAATGAGTCATAATCTTATCCATGAGATACACAATCAAAATTTTAAAAGGATTAGAAAGGTGATGTGAATCAGATCTTGATAAATGATGTATTACTAATATCTTTGAAGTAAGTTTTTGTAGTACTCAAGGAGAGATATGGTGAGGACAAGGGATAAAACATCCATTAAATGCAAAAAAAAATCATATGAAAGAAAGATAAAATGGAAAACTTTATAACTGGATGTTGAGATAGATGAATGATTACATGATATGATATTCTTCCATATCTTTTCTTGGATTTTGGGACAAAATCCTAAAAGGAGGGAAGAATTTGTAATAACCCATTTTCAAATTAGTCATCTAATTAGGGTTTACTTGGATGATTGTATGCTTAACTAAGTTGATCATTGTTTAAAGCTTGATTAGTGATGGTACTTAATTTTTGATATTTTAAATATAATGAGAAGGTTTAATCATACTTTGATTACATAATTAGGGTTAAGGTTTGGAAACCCTAATTGACCCAAATTAGGGTTTTGATGACATGTGAAAATAGAATTTGATAAGTATAGTGTCTCACTAAATGATTTTTAGTATTTTATGTGTAACTCTGATTTAAATAAAAAAATTATTTGATTTGTATATATAAAATTTGAACAATATTGAAAAATATTAGAATTTTTGAAGAATGTTATGACATGTTTATTGGTCGAGTTTCAAACTCGACCGACCATATTTCAAATAATCTACAATTTTTACTGTATATTATAAACTACATTTCAGACATTAGGTTAAAGTTTCATAATTTTTTGATGAGTTTTGAGTTCTGAAACAAGTGGTTTCGGTCGAGTTTATAACTCAGCCGACCAACCAGTCTGAGCAAAATAAAAATACAATGAGGGGCTTGTTTGCAAATATTCTAAGCTCCTCAATTCATCTATATCACTAACCTAACACACAAGGAACTCTCATAACTCGTCCTTCCTATCAAAGAAATGAAATTCTTGAGAGAGATGAGAGCTAGGGTTTTGAGAAGAGAAAGTGGTGGAGATGTTGACCTAGGGTTTCTCTATCCAAGATATGATGAAATCAAGTAAGTTTAGCTTCTTTGCATAGAATTTCATGGTGAATCTTCTCTCACATGTCAAGATTCCATCCCTTACCTGATTTGATTCGAAATCATATCAAATCTCCCCCTTTTCTCACTCTTTCTCTTCTAATCCCCATTTCTAGGGTTTCTGAGTTTAGAGAAGAAAGAATTAGATTCGTTTGCGAGAGTTTGATTGGGTTTCCAAAAATTTAGAGGCTGACCTACGTTTTTAAGGTGCTTGGCACCTGAGGTGAGTGTTTTTCTCCCTCCTAAGCTTTGTATTCATGTTGAAATCTTAATTCTATCTGGCTAAAATAATCAGAAACCTTGTTTGTATATGTATGTGATTGGGTTTGATTTGGGAAAGATATTGGGGATCCAATTCTACTGATTTTGATTATTTATCACTGATTGGAACTTGATTTGTTCCTGATATATTGATTGAGGATCCATGGGTTTTTCTTATGGGTAGATGACTATGCTATTTCATGTGAATTTTGCCTAAAAATCAGCCCAATGGCCGATATGCTTGGAATTGAATTGACATGTGTAAAATCATATTTGAATTGTACTAGATTGTATGATACAAGTGTATTGTTGAATGTTAATGGAATTGAATGACCACATATCTTGATTAGGATTTGTGTTGAGTAAGTGAATGAAATGAGTCAATTAATCAATGTATACTTATAATTGATGAATGAAATGTGTGAAAATGGAAACTAGGGTTTCCATGTTTCTGAATAACCCTAATGAACCCTTGAGTCATTATAGGATTACTGAATGATATGATTATTACGATATGTTGAATTGAGGAATGACTTCTTGAAAACCCTAAAAGTTTATTATTAAGATGATTATGAGTGATAAAGTTAGAACTTGTATATGATGTTGTAAATGTGATCAAATGTTGAAGTTGAAGGTATTAATACTTCAATTGAATATGATGAGTCTTACTAATATCATCTAAGTCTAATGCATTTGTTTTAGTATAATAAAGAATGATCATTGTTGATTATGGGAATGACATTAGTAGTCAATGACAAGGTACACTTATCTGAATATAAGACACAATATGAACAAGATGTACTTTGCAAGTTAAAGATGAAACTAATGAAGATAGTATGATGAAGTATTTTATCTTTTATTTTAATTACATGTGGCTTAACCCAAATTAAATGAAATATACTAAGAATTGTACTTTGATAAATGTTATGTAGAAGAGAAGCATTGTATGTAAAGTGAATCAATAAAGATTGGTGCAGATAATGTAATGAACATGAAATGAAAGAAGTTGAGACTACTGAGTATAAAATGATGGAAAAAGATAGGAATTAGTAGATGATTCTAAGAATGTAACTCTTACCCTAAAATGATGAGTTTGATGATACTAGTGAATGACAATATCAAATGGGGGATTAAGAGATGCACATAACTGTAGTTGAATTCAACTAAAAGATGAAAGTCAAGTATTTGAATTAATTTACAAGAATGTGTTCTTGAATTGTGAATTGTAGTCTGAGAATGGACTAATAGTGCAAACTTCAATTGATAGTCAACATGTGTTGATTAGTAACCCCATATGAAGAATGTAAAATAAAAGAAGAAGAGAACTAAGTCTGGTATGCATGTATACGCATGAAATTTATTGGCATCTATTCAGATTGGATGGAACAAGCATATGTTGTATGATAAATCTATTCTGAGTATGAGGAATGATACATGATATCTATATGCTTTTACTGTTGCTAGTTCTAATGCCTCTTCTAATATTTGTTCAGAACTATGATATATAATGAACTGATAAGATTTATGTTGAAATTGAATTTAATATGCACTCCTTACATTGAGAAACCCTGATAAGGGTAAATTTTGCATAATGAGATCATGTTTAGGGCTGAAAGCCCACTGATGATGATAAAACCCTGATGGGGTAAATGATGGACAATAAGATTATGTCTTGGGCTGAAGGCCCACTATTGATGATTGCTATGAGTTGATGTAGAAGATAGAAACAATCATATTTGTTGCAATCTATAGACGTATTGTGTTTCTTGCTTTGATCATTACCCTTATTGATAAACTTAATCTGTTTCATGTTATTCTAGTTACGCGAGAATACACATATATGATATATGATGTTTTCAATTCTTGTAAGATGAGTAAAAGAGATTAATAACAAGTGAAATGATGGAACATCTAGTTAGGTGCCCTGAACACCGTGATTTTCCCCCAAGGACCACACTGGGGAAACAAAACGGATCTCCTTTTAGTAATCGATGAATTATGAGAAGGATTTCCTGAGTGTGGATCAAGACCTTAAAGGTTAAACCACCAGGATTTAGGAGTGAGTCATCTAGAGTGGCTCTGGTCCTAAATCCTTGCTGTGAAAGTCTATGTCCAGATGGAATAGACTCTGTTGAAATGAAATATGTGAAATGTGAAAAATATTGAAATATTGTTTTGTTGGTTCCTATCTTGTATACCCGAGATGAGGACGTGAGCCTCTTTAGGCAACCCTGGGGTGGCCATGGTCTATTGTTGATATCTTAGGGTGGCCGGCTAAACCCTAAGATAGTGATTGTGAGTCGTTGACATGAGAATTAGGCGTGGCGACTTCTACTTAGTGAGGTACAAGCCAAGTAGTTTCAAGGCAAATGAATAAAAGATGATAAGCCATGTAGAACATGATTTGAATGATTATTGCATTCCTTGTACTGCTAGTTGATGATTTGTCATTGTTGATTAAGCTTCATGTTGTGGAAAGTAATCATGTTGCTATGGACATTTTATATTTCATATTATGATCTGTCATGCTGACAAGTTATAAATGATGGGATTTATATCCGTTCTGAATATGAGCTGGATTGCTTGCTATTTGATAGTATTGCTTGGTAGATATGTATTATGTGTACTTCAACTTCAGGACTGCAGGATGTGTTCCTGGTCCAGCTGGTGGAGCGTCACAAATATAATGTTATAGTTATGTATTGATTCAAAATGCTAAGAACTTGACTTATTACTCATAAAGTAGGATTCTTAATCTGAACTACGAAGTATCTATTGATTTGTTCATAGACATGCTTTAAAAGATGTTTCAAATTTATAATTGGTTTAAGTGATTACCTTATCTGTTGGATTAGATTACCATTGTAAGCTAGATTTGACTCATGATAGAACTATCTGCTAGACTTTTCAATATCTACATGTTTATGTTAAGTTTATATACTTAATCTAATGTTGATGCATGTACCTAGCTTGTGTGGGAGGTATCCACTCACTGGGGCTCTATATGAGTCTCATGAGGTTATTTCAAATGTTTTTAGGTATAATACTATCCAGCGGAGAGGTCGTGACTAAGAAGATATAAATAGCATAATCTAGATAGATTAAAATGTCCATGTACTCTCTCTTTCTCGGGATGGGTTGTAGATTAAGTTCGTTCATCAATGTACATGTATCTGATGTAAATTGAACCGCATATGAGAACAAGATTTGATTCTAGATTTAATGGAGTTGAATATGATTTGTGATATCTGAATGTGATGTCCTTGATGTGACATTGATTTATGAGTTTGTGAAGAAAGAAAATGGAAAATGTATATGTGTTTTTTGTATATTGTTTATTCGCCTTTGTCAAGAATTCATTGTTTTATTTCATAATCTGGGTTTAGGTTTTGGTATTATCTCTAATGATTGGTATTTATGCTGATCAAAAGAGTGGGTCCTGACACTAAGATTCACTTGTTTTCTTCTTCCTTGTGCTCTATAGTTGTGTCCTATAGCTACAATCTCTTAGCCACCACAAATAGGCACGTCCATCTTAAGTGGAAAGGAGATATAAATGCTTGATATAGGATCAAAGTGATGTACTTCATTGGATAAGCATTTTCCTTCTTCCAGCCTATTTCTTTTATATTGTACTTTGTTCTCCTTGACTACTCCTAAGGTAGGAGGTTGTTGAAAGGAGGTTTCTTGGTGATACTTCAACAAAGTGAAGGCTGCTCCAAGGTGTGCTTGAGGTTACTTCAAGAAGGATGCTTCAAAGGAGGTTGGATCTACTTCTAGGTGAAGGTTATCTCAAGATGGTGGAGCTAGTTCAAGGTGGTGAAGGTTGCTCTAAGGTTGCTTGATGTTACTTCAAGAAGATTGTTGCAAGGAGGTTGGGGCTACTTCAAGGTGAAAGCTACTTCGATCAGAGGGTGATTGTATTTTATTGTAACATCCTTGCGAGGTAAATTAAATAATTCACTTTCAAAATCCCAATTGGAAACAATTGGGTATTGGGCTGACAACCTTTGATTCAAAGGTTGGAACCACTTTAAATTGAAGTGTATTCCTTATCTCCTCCTCCTTCTTTGGTTGAGTGTTTAATTATTTTTTAAAAGTATCAAATCTTTCAATTGGTATCAGAGCATGTCTTCAAGGAGCCCTAACAGGTCTTGAAGAATGGGGGATGGTGTACTTCACAACCTCAACCTTGAAGGAACTTACGTGAGTCGGCCACCGCCCTTTAATGGAAGCAACTACACCTGTTGGAAAAGAAGGATGCAATTATACTTCCAAGGGATCATCCTAGAGCTTTATACGATGGTATCTTTACCTTATGCACTTACTACTACTGAATATGCAACATGGAATCCCGATACGGTAAGGCAAGTTCCATTAAATGCAAAAGAGGTAAGCATATTATATTGTTCTATTTTTTTAGTGAGTTTAATAGGATATCTTCATGTGAAACAACTTATGAAATATGTCATAAATTACCAATTAAACATGAAGGTACCACTCAAGTTTAAAATACCAAAATTAACAAATGCTTAAATAAAAGTCTGAACAATTTCGTATGCAACCTAATGAATCCATTAGTGAAATGTATGCATGATTTTCTTCTATTGTTAAAAACTTGAGTGCATTATGTAAGTATATAAGTGAAGAAGACCAGGTGTCCAATCCTTGCCTCCAAAATACAAGCCAAAGGTGACGGCCATTAAAGAAGCCAATGACCTCACCACAATGAGGATGGATCAACTCATTGGCAATCTAGAGACACATGAGGTCACCCTTGAAGAAGAATAAAGATTGGCAGCCGAACACAAAAAGGAGAAAAGGAAAGACATTGCATTTAAGGCAGCAACTAAAGCTATCATTTAAGAAAATAATGTAACAAGTGAAGAAGATAGTGAAGAGCAGGCACTTATTGTAAATGGTAGGCAATATAGAAGATTTAAATCTAACAAAAATCCTTGTGTTTCTTCTTCTTCTTCTTCTTCTTCTTCCCTTAGGTGTTTTGAATGCGGCAAAAAGGGACAATTAAAAAATGAGTGTCCTAAAGTCAAGAAGGGAAAGAAATCCTCTCTCAAGAAGAAAGAAAAGGCATACAAAGCTGCTCAGGATGACTCAAGCGATGATAGTGAGAGTGGAGAAGAAGAAGTAGAATGTCTCATGACTAAAGAAGACAAGGTAAGTTGTTTCATTGCAACAACCAATGAAGAATAAAATGAGGTAAGTTTTCTTGATTTATCTAAAGAAGAGTTAGTCACTAGTATTGAAGAATTACATCATAAATATGTTGATTGTAAAAACAAATTACAAAGGCTTACAAAAACTAATGAAGATTTGTATGCTAAATTGAATGATTTTACTTTAAAGAAGGAATTCTTTTGTCTAAAAAAGTTACCTTGAAATCATCTATTAATGATTACAATATCAACTTGCTTGCTCTAGAAACCAACAATAATTTTCTTTCTGAAGAAAAGGTTGAACTGCTTGCTAAGATGAATAACTATAAAACTCAACATGTAAAATGTTCTCATTCAAATTATGATATCATTGTTAAAGAAAGAGATTCTTTGCTTACAAGTTTAGACCAAGCAAAGCAAGATATTGATAAGAAAATTGATGAAATTACTGAGTTACAAAAACATGTTGATAGTCTAAAGAGTAAAAAGAGTAATAACATTCTTGATAAAATCCTAGAAAAAAATTTTGGACAAAAGGAAGAAGGGATCTAGGCTATGTACCTAAAGAGAAATCCTAAAAAAACCCTAGAACTAGAAAAACCCAAAAACCCAAAACCAAGGTCATGTATGTGTCTAAAGACAATCTAACTAAGAAGAGAAATGAAATTGATTCTATATGTTGTCATTAGTTTTTATGTCTTGGGCATTATTCATTCTCTTGATCATACAAGAAAAAGGATGTTGACTTGGTTTGGGTTCCAAAACCCCAACATAGAAATGTTGTACATATTCATTCTCTTGATTTGGGTGCCTAAAGACAATCTAACTAAGAACAAAAATGAAATTGATTCTATCTGTTGTTATTAGTGTTTATGTCTTTGACACTATTCATTCTCTTGATCATACAAGAAAAAGGATGTTGACTTGGTTTGGGTTCCAAAATCTCAACTTAGAAATGTTGGACATATTAGTTGAGATTTGACCTAAACTTCACCTTGAAATTTATAATGTCTTATCTCAACTGAATTAAGCTTGAACTTGTATATCTTTGTATATTTTGATTTCTTAATTGTGTTATCAAAAATAATGGGATGATATGTTTAAATTAGAAATGTTGAATTTACTAAAAATGCACAGAACTTCATCGCAGTCAACAAGATGCTCGACCGAGATCTCTTTCGGGAAAAGAAAAGTTCGACTGAATGTAGTTTTGTCAACATTGTTTTTACTGGCAAGTCTTCCAGGTCAATAAATAGTTTGAGTGAGAATTCTTCTGTTCAAAGAAAAGTTTGATCGAAGATAGTTTTTTTAGAATCATTTATTGAAAATAAATTGGAATTAACTTTGATGACTCAAACCTGTAATGGATTCTTCATATTAGATTGTTCTAAATATTTGAATGATCCTAATTAAAAGGACCACTATATGGGGACCATGACTTTATCCTTTGTAGGTTTGGATGGTCTATAGAGATTTCCCCTATAGGCATATGATCGGAAATAAGAAGATTTCCACACACATGAAGAAAAGGTAAAATTACGGGTCACATTTGAAGAAAGTTTCAAAGGTAAAACTATTGGCATAGGTGATGTTGGTACAAATTTTTGTGCTATTTGTAAAAGAATTACATCATAAGTGCCATGAAAATGGTTATGACTCATAAGAAAATATCAAATTTGTGTATTCTAGGAGATCAAAAGTAAGACTTCTTGTCAAAACTAAAAAAATTCTCACTATAAATCATTCACATAAATCTGGTTCTATAACAAAAGACGATGAAGACGAATTTGATCTTAAGTCACAAAAAGACTATATCCTGGAATATTCAACATTTAACAAAACATCCAAGATTTATAAGTCTACATCTAACAGAATTGAAGAATAAATAAAAATTATACACAATAAGACTTAATCATATCCTAAAAGGAGTTCATTATTGGACAATTTCTATATGATCTTAAATAATGCATAAGTTTAGCTCCTCGACCTAAAAGAAAACATTCAATTGGAACTAAATGGGCATGACAAAATAAATAAAGCTAGGATATAATGAAAGGAAATAGACGTTGATATGAATTATGCATTAATGGGTAAGACTTGAGGTCATAAGGACATCAAACTCTTTAAATGGATGTAAAAAAGGGATCATTAAAGAAGAAATCTATGTTTCCTAAACTCATGACTTGAAACAAGATTGAATATGCATACAAAAAGAAGTTGAATGGTCACTTATGTCAATAAAATGTTATATATTTTTCATTCTAGATATTTCAATTGTATGACTTATGCATACAAAAAGAGGTTGACTGGTCACTTACGAATTAATTAGAAATTTGCATAAATGCCTCTCTGTCAAAAAGGAGTTCGACCGAGGGGCGCTCCGGTTGAAGTCAAGGTCGACCAAAAATAAGCCTGACAAAAATTCTTATTTGTAAATCAAATCATTCACTTGCACCCAACATTGGTATATTAAATATGTAATTTGCTCATCATGTTAAATACTTAGAATAAGAGAAAATTTTAAAATAATGCAAGAAACAAGATCGCTTATAAAAATTGACTCATAGTCTTACTTAATCTATTGATTTTAATGCTGATTATGATTTGAAATACCTTATTATTTTTAAGCTCACTTTTATTATAAGATTAAGTGGGATCTCACAAAAATTGTTGGTAATAATGTATATATGCTCTTAATTGGAATCTCTACACCAATTTGGGCTTAACATCCCTTATATTTGGTTAGAGATACATATATTGATCCCACTTTGAGCCTAAAGGAATCTCATATCATTTTAGAGCTTAACATCCCTTATAAATGGTTGAGAAATTAATATAAAAATACATTCATTGATCCCACCATGAGCCTAAAGGAACGTCATACCATTTCAGGGCTTAACATCCCTTGTAAATGGTTGAGAAAATAATCTTGGTTTTGAATTGTGGTTAAATTTGACATTCTTTTTGAAGTAAATAATTAAGGGGGAGTATTATTGACTTACACATATGATTATCTTTTTGAAATGACAAAGGGGGAGAAATAAAATAAATCAAAATAAAGTAAAATCTTATCATGAGTTTTCATGATCTCTTGGCTTGACATTGATTGATGCTACATTGCCTTAAGAGATAGATCTCATGTTCCATATCTCTTTAGGTATATTATCACACATTTTATGGGATCAATAGATTCTATTCATCTCAGGTATATCACATGTATGAAATTCATTTCATTTAAAATATTTTTCTTATATTTTAGGAATGTTTATCATCTTCAAAAAGGGGGAGATTGTTGGATAAATTGGACATTTTCATACCCTTTGTTTTGATGATGAAAAACATTTCATTCTTGTGGATCTAACATGCTACTTTAGTATTTCATGACTCAAGGAAATAAGGAGATCATAGTAAGTAGATAATTGAATATCAACACAAATTGAAGATCAAATACGCTAAACTATTTATGTTTTTATGATTGTACTCAAATGTAAATACTTGTACAAATATATAATGTATAAGTACTTAGATATCATGTAAATCAAGCGTTAGATCTTCCACATACACTTATAATCCTTAGCTAGGATCCCTCCTAGAACTAGAGTCACTACTATCCATTAAAACACACACTTAATAGGTGGTTCAAAAAACTAAAATAGGGACATCCTCGGTCGAGAAACTAGTCGAATGAGACACACTTGGTCAAAGTTTTTTGTCGATTGAGAACCACCTCGGTCAAACATCTGAGCATTGTTCAATACCTTACATATTTGTGCTCTAAAATGGGCTTCGGTTGAAAATATTGTCGACCGAGCAAACCTCGGTACAAAGCTTGTGACTGTTAGACCAAGTAGTTAGTAGTTGGGAGTTGAAAATAGACGTTGCTACACATTTAACTTAAACCTAGGTTTGGTTAAAGAAAATATCTACTGAAACACGGTTCGGTCGACAAAATTGTCGACCGAGCAAGGTTCTGGATTTTTCTTTTAAGAATGAACAAATTAGACATTGCTAGCCAACTATTGTATATCTAATGGATATTTAAGCACTAAGAACACTCTAGAGACTCCCTAGAACTTCCCTAAGTACTTGTAAACCATTCCTATAAATAGGAGAGGTCTTAGGACACCTAAAGCATCTAAGCTACACTTGAGCATTCACCATTGAGAGCAACAAATCTAAGATTCACTTGCTATCTTATTCCTTGTGCTCTAGAGTTGTGTCCTATAACTATAATATCCTAGACAACACATATATCTACGTCCATATTAAATGGAAAGGAGATCTAAATGCTTGATATAGGATCAAAGCATTGTACTTCATTCGATAAGTATTTTCCTTCTTCCAATCTATTTCTTTTATATTGTACTTTGTTCTCCTTGACTACTCCTAGGGTAGGAGACTGTTTAAAGGAGGTTTTTTGGTGCTATTTCAACAAAGTGAAGGCTTCTCCAAGGTGTTCTTTAGGTTAATTCAAGAAGGTTGCTTCAAAGGAGGTTGGAGCTACTTCTAGGTGAAGGCTATCTCAAGGTGGTGGAGCTACTTCAAGGTGGTGAAGGTTGCTCCAAGGTTGCTTGAGGTTACTTCAAGAAGGTTGCTTCAAGGAGGTTGAGGCTACTTCAAGGTGACGTCTACTTCAAGTGGAGGTGATTGTATTTTGTTGTAACATCCTTGTGAGGTAAATAAAATAAATCACTTTCAAAATCTGAATTGGAAACAATTGGGTAGTGGACTGACAACCTTTGATTCAAAGGTTGGAACCACTCTAAATCGCAGTGTCTCCCTTGTTTCCTCCTCCTTCTTTGGTTGAGTGTTTAATTATTTTTTAAAAGTATCAAAATCTCTATTCACCCCCTCTAGATTTTTCAATTTCAAGTTTGTGAGGCTTGACCGCCTTTGTCTTAATACTGTTCTAGTGTTATGCTAATCTCACATGCATGCAGGTTGATGATTATGGGGTGTGTGCCCTAATTCTTTATATGTGCTAGTATGGCACAAATTCATTTGTTTATTTAATGGAAAATATCCCTTTTATTGTGATTCATTCTTCTTGATGCCCACTTGGGTAGTTCTTTTCTCTTCAATGGGAAGCTTCTATTTATTTGATGTCCTTTTATTCCATGTATTTGTTAATTTATTTTTGGTATGCACATGCCAGTCTTTGTTGATGTCTTCTACTTTTCTCTTCTTGCTGGGGTATGCTTCCAACCCTAGGGGAAAGACTTGGATAACGTGAAGATATGGAATAGTTTAAGGAGTTAAAGCTTGGAGATATGTTATGGTTTAGATTTCCCTCTACTTAGATCCATATGTTGTATCTTACATGTAAACACTTTGTGGGAGATTATGATGTTCTTTTGTAACCTTGTGATAATTTGAATATAGTCAATATTTTTATTCTGATGCTATGCTTGGTTATTTTGATTACCATTAATTAAAATTTGAAAATTTTACACCCACTCCAACATACCATTTGAGTGTGTTTGGAATGGAGATTTTATTATTCAAATTTTAGTATGGAGTGGGTCCCTCTGGGTCCCACTCCTTACAACATGGTATCAGAGACCATGATAGTCAGAATCTGACTATTTCAATTTTGTCTCCCTAATTAGAACCCTTACCTTGCATAGTTTCCCTCTAGGTGACATGTTCACCCTAGAATTGATCTATGTTATTATTCTTAAGATGATGAAAGATTGATGTAAGTTTCACATTAGAATCATGATTAGTAAACCCTAATGTGATGAGGTTTTAGGTGATCTTACCCCACCATATAGGTAATGTTGACATATATATTTGGATGTTATAACGTTTGACTTGAGGATGGAATTAGATGATGAGTATGAGGTACTAGTAGGATAAGGAGATCATATTATGGAAATAGTGTGACTTGGTTCTCGCTTTGATTTTGGGCCCTAATTTTAGTTTTCTATCACAAAAGTTTTCACAACAAATTATTTTTATCTTATAGTAATATATGTACAAAAATAATGTTTTTTGGATTTTATCGAGGTTTTCTTGAGCTAGGTCACAATGAAGAGATATCCAGAGAAACCCTAGAATCAGTTGGAAAGTATATTCAAAATCCTACTCATAATGATGGGGTGATGACTAGGAAGACATGTCTTGTAATAAAGGTTTAGTTGACCTACCCTTTTGTGCTCTATGACCTTTGGTTGTTAAAGTGTGTCTTAGGGTTTATAGGTTAGAGACACAAGGACCTAAAGCTTAACCCTAGTTGGACATGACTTTTTAGGTTGGATGCATGAATAACATAAACTCCTAAAATATTCACAATTAAAAGATGCAAAGTGACCATAGTACCTTGATGATGTTTAGTTTGACTTGTTAGGTTGAATCTTTTAAGTGGTGGTGAATAGTTATTTGTTTATATGTGGATGTTTATATATTCGATGATGAAATTCCTTTAAAGGGGTGGTGTGTTGTAACATAGTGAAATCTAGGACCTTGCCCTAATCCATGGATAAGAGGTTAGAGACCCAATTTCTTTGGGCTTAGCCAAACAAGGTTGAGGATATACCTAATGGTAGTTAACGGTAACCATAATATGTAATGCATGAATAAATCACCCTAACATATATGTATGAAAACAAATATGACATAGTTCCCTCATATTAATCATAAGACCAATAATGGATATATATAATATGTCACATGAGATAAATGATAAATATACTATATAATCCTTTTAGTTGTAATGTGAAGATGTGAGACACAATTGGATGAATAATAGTAATAATGATGAAATAATATGAGTAACTAAGATAATAATGGGCAACAAATATTAAGTATGTATAATTCATGAAAGAAAATCTTAAAAATGAAATCTAGTATAAAAATCATGTTCCTTGGGTCCCAATTAGCTCGGGAATCAAGTTTCACCTTATTTGCACAATCATATTTATACTACTTACTTTTAGGAAAGAAATATTAGTTTTTATCCAAAATATCAAATAAATTATTAAATGACCCCAAAAGAGGAAATAAATCTCAAATTCGTAATCTACGTGTTAAAATTTGCCTATTTGTGAATTTTTATCTAATTTGGACAATCTTTAATGTTCTAATGTGTTTAGGAGAGAGAAAGAGTACATAAATCCCAAATATTAAATAATGTAATAAATAATACCAAGGGACAAAATTTATGGATAATTCATGTCTAACATGCTTAATTTTACTTGAGGATTAAGTTCCACATTAATTGGATAATTCTAGAAGTATCTCATGTGATATGAAAGAGAAAATATGAATTATATTAAAATAATTAAAAAAAATACTAAGAGTCTCCAAAACTGAAAACTAATGCCAAAATTGGATTGTACACATTCTAATTAGACTAGGTATCAAATTTCATTTAATTTGGTTAATGTTTGGACCCTCAATTGAAGAAAGAGAGAAAGGGAAATAATGTATATATTTCACTTTAATTGGTCTTCGATTTGAATAAATCTCTAGATTAATTTTGTCATGTTGCTTTCCTTACTCATGGGTTGTTTTGGATTGTCGATCTTAATCGTGCACCAACAATCTCTTCTCCTACCCCCATTCTTTCTGTGTTTGCAAATCGGGAAACTAGTTTCCCCTTCCCAGATTCTTTCTCACATCTCTCTCTCATCTCTTATCGATCCTCTCTGATTTCATCTCATTCAGTTTCCTCTCTTCCTTTCACATCAGTTGACCCAATAAATGTTAGGGTTTGGGGCATCATCACTCATTCTGCAACTCGTCCCCTTACTGATAACACCTTATTTTATGTACTTTCTGTATATATTTTACATCACTTTTAGTATAACTTTAGTTAACTTTTCACATAATTTCTCTATGTTTTTTACTAAAGCCTTGTTTAATGATTTTAGGAATCAACACAACTTAGGTCACGATCTTGGAGACCGCGGCTATTCAAAAGACACCGACCACGGTCATCCAGAGACCGCGACCGCGGTTCTTCTCCTCACTCACTCCTCTCACAGCACCCGCGGTTTGCGTCGCCTCAACACCGCGACCGCGGTTATTCCAAAGACCGTGACCGTGGTTATTCTAAGGACCACGACCACGGTTATTCCAAAGACTGTGACCGTGGTTATTCCAAAGACCATGACCACGGTTATTCTAAGGACCGCGACCGCGGTCATTCAAAGACCGCGACCGAGGTTTTGGGAGGATCACGACCAAGAAGGACCACGACCAAGGAGGAATAAAGCAGAGACCGTGATTGTGGTCTCACCTTCACTTAAGGGAAAGACCGCGACCGCGGTCCTAAGTCGGTGGAATGCACCTATAAATAGCGCACCCACCTGTCTTGTCAAAGGAGGAGATCATACGGATCAGATCCCGAGGCCACGAAGTGTTGCTGCATTTCAGACTCGTCTCCGACCACCCATCCATCAGTCTCGGATCTCCAAGAGAGAAAGCCAAGGAGAGAGAAGATTGTCGTCTGCCCCTTCTTCGATAGGAGAAGGTCATCTACGTGGTAGATCCAGATCTGAAGAAGTAGTGTGTAGTATCACGTTCTTCTCTCCCAGATCTATCGCTTCATCCTACTGTACCCCTTCCCCTCTTCGTGAACCTTATGGGTCTATCTGTATGTAGCACCATCATGTTGTCTGCAAGCATGAGCGGCTAACACCTTAACTTGGGTTGGGAGTAGCCACTAAGGCTCTCCCAACATGTATTGTCACACCCCGATCTCGCAGTACCCACTAATCACGAGATTAGGGCGCGACGGAGGGATTACACACAAGCCAACCCACTTTGAGATTTTAAAACATTTTAAAGACATTAAAAAGATAATCTGATTTATGCTGTAAAATGAAACTTAAACAAACTGCGGAAGCATTTTTATTAAACTGACTAGCAATATACAGAAAGTCTACAGCATATTACATTGTTCGACATAAAATAAAGCATAACAGTTAATTTACATCTTTATACACATTCCACATACACACTCTCTCTCACCCACACCATGTCCCAAGGATCGAGGGGAAAGGACTAAGAGACCTCTAACTACTAACTACGTATACCTTCTACAGACTAAGCGTTAGGATGAAAGGATCCTTCAGATTTCCTGCTGCTGATGATGACCTAAAAATGTTTTGAGTAGAGGTATGAGCCTACTCGCTCAGTGAATAGCATTTCATTTAGCTATCACTAAACAACTCATCAGGTTTATAAAATTGAAATAAACATAAATACAATACAAGCAGGGCAGTTCTAATGACATAGCAGATTACATAATATAATCGCATTTCTATGCAACAACAGATAATTTAAACAAATAAATAGATATAATGAATTGGCACAAAAGTTCAGATATATTAATTTACTGTGATCCTATATGATTACATATTTATATTATTATGCCCTAATCATATGCAGTGTACTCTGCATATAAAGATCTGTAGCGAACTACGATCCCACCGTACAAGATTTAGCGACACACCCGGGAAATGCTAAGTCTGACGGCAGCCCTGCTCTGCCACAGGACCCACAGGCTCATCGGCCTTCAGGCTCATCGGCCTCACTGCACTACATCGAGTGCTCTGAACTCCTCCTCTAACCTGAGTACACAGGCTCAGGAGGTCTGGGTTACCACCGTGACATCGCACGCGTTATTTTTGAATAACCCCTATTTACTCCAGTGCCTCTGTGACATCGCACGCGTTGATGTTGAACACTGCCTTTCCATCCTCGTGCCACCGTGACATCGCACGCGTTGATGTTGAACACGAGTTTCACCCCTAAGAAGCAGATCTGTCAAAGGGGTTCTACGGTGTTAGGGCACCTAAGTCTATTAACTGATTTAACATATAACCATTTAAACAAGAATATCACATTTCATACTTATTTCATTTCAGATCACAATACACTGTCATTCTAAACCGACAGAGCAATATATTTCAAATCATTGTATCTTCTGAGAAATTCTCATACCATGCATTCAGGCAAATTAGAAATGCATAAATAACCCAACTTATTTCAGTTTGGCACATAAATAGCGAATTTACGCAATTGAACATCTTATTGCACAAATTAAAGAAATTTACTTCACATATGAGAATCATACTCAACAATTATCAATTCTCTAAAATTCTTGAAAAACGTGCACATTAACCCAAATCCTGGTTTGTGCATCACTTAACTCAATTAAGAGTTAATTACATATCACAATACAATTTAATAACAATACTTGAGAATTTCTGGTAATATTTCAGAGAAATGTGCCATTTCATGTAAATATCAATTTACACATATTAACGTCAAAAGATATATGCAATTAGGGTTTTCATGCATATTCTATTTATTCATATCAACTTTGAAATCGTACATCTGATAATTTATCAGAAATCTTCATTTTCTGGGTTCATACCCAAATCATACCATTTTCAGACATGAATTTCTAATTTCAACATTCAAATGAGCAATTTAGGTTCCAATGAACCATATAAATCTACTGATTCAATCCATACTGTTCAAATGCTAAATTTAATCATATAACAGTGTCTAGAAGCATTTTATGAACTAAAAAGGTCGGGCGACGCCAAGCGCTGCCCGACGCCTGATAACGCCTGTTATCAGCGTAATTCGCGTACAAAACAGAAAATATTCAAACGCCCGAGTTTATTAATGATAAATAAATGAAACCCCACTCACATTGATTTGGACTATCCGGATTCGTCCGGAGATGCGTCCAAGGCCTGATTCCGGGCGATTTCGGATCGTCTTCAACCTTGGTATTTTTACTATTCACGGTTGTTGCTTCACGGCTGTTGCTTCACCTACAGCAGATTGGCGGAAGGGAGACTTGAATCCAAGGCTAGAATTGGTCTAGGGACTGCAGCTTCGAGCTCTAGCTCTGAATCGGAGCTCAAGATGGTTCCTATTGCTGCCACCAAACGCCCATGGAGCTTTCTTGCTGTTGTACGCAGCTTGCTGCTTCCGTAGCAGCTTGCTACAGTTGCTGGTCGCCCAAGTAGCAAAGGTAGGCAACAAGCTAGGCGGGTAGGGAAGGAAGAGAAGAAGAAAAGAGGAGGGAGAAAGGAAGAAGGAAGAGAGGAAGAAGAAGAGAATCGTTGGAGGTAGGCCAGCTGATCGCCTCTACGATCGTCATGCGGGGCTGCACCCTCCGCGCCGCCTCCAACAGGAAACAAAATGAACAGATAACTAACAGGGAAATAAGGGAAGGTTTATAAAGAAAATAATTGGAATTTTTGTAATATAAACCCTGAAATCGGAAAAGTTCATAACTTTTGACTCGAAAGTCCAAATCAGGTGGTTTCTTTTGCACATTTTCAAGAATGAGACCCACTACAATCCCAAGGCATGAAAACATGCTAATCACACTGTTTTACTGATTCAAAATTCCAATTGCATCCAATTATCACTTTACTCAATTTAATCATCTTAATTAAGCACTAATTAATTTTATGTGCTTGATTCAACTAAATCAAGTTAATGATCACTAACCACATCATAAGCACATATGTTAACTCAAATAACTTTAATTAGGCTCAAATCATAATGCTTTACCAATAAACTTTGGAACGGGTCATAACAATCTCCCTCCCTTATAAGAATTTCGTCCCGAAATTCCTAAAAGAGAAAAGGAAACTTGTTACACATATCTGACCCAAAAACTCCCACGTGGCTTCTTATAAGTTGTGGTTTCTCCACAAAACCTTCACTAACGGTATCTCGATTCTTGAGCTTCTTGATCCACCGATCAACTATCAGAACTGGTCCCTCAACATAGGACACATCTAATCTGAACTGTGTAGGTTCTGGGTCCACTATCTCCTCTGGACCAGGGTAATACTTCTTCAACATCGATACATGAAACACGTCATGTAAATTGAGCAACTTGGATGGAAAATCCAACTTATGGGCTACAGGTCCAATCCTCTCAATAATAGGATACGGGCCCATAAACCTAGGAGTCAGTTTACCTCACTTACCAAAACTCAGCACTCCCTTCCATGGTGAAACTTTCAGATACACTTCATTACCAATCGGAAACTCAAGATGTTAACGCCTCTTCTCGACATGACTCTTCAGTCTATTCTGAGCAGCTTTCTACTGCTCTCAGCATGTCCTCAAGAGTCTGAGTGGTCTTCTCAGACTGACCATCCGTTTGTGTGTGGAAAGTTGTACAGAATCTCAACTTTTGTCCACTGATTTCAAAGAACTTAGAACCTCTATATGATATGATTGAAACAGGAATACCATGCAACCTGACTATCTCATCCATGAATATCTTAGCCAACTTCGGAACATCAGAGGTTGACTTGATATGAAGAAAGTGAGCAGACTTAGTCAATCTATCCACAATCACCCATATCGAGTCACAACCTCTAGGTGTCCTGGACAACCCTATCACAAATTCCATTGTGATATGTTTCCACTTCCACCCTAGTATACAAAAAAAAATTTCAAAGTACATGTAGGTTTCTGGTGCTCAGCCTTAACTTGCTGACACACACTACACCTAACCACATACTCAGCTACATCCCTCTTCATACCAGGTCACCAGTACAACTCCTTAAGATTCATGTACATCTTAGTGTTGCCTGGATGCATGGCATACGTCGATGCATGTGCTTCCTCAAGAGTTTGTTCTTTCAAATCACTGTCTCGAGGTACATGCAACATATCATGCTGATACCACACACCATCATCTAGAAACCTGAACTCTGGTCTTTACCCCATGTCATGTCATGCATGATCTGATGTAACTCACTGTCACCCTACTGTAGTTCCTTGATCTCATCATAAAAGTCAGTTTGACTTGCATCTGCGCAATCAAACCACTCTGTGTTGTCACCCCTAAGTCTAAGTTCAACTTCCGCATTTCTACTAGCATGTCTCTTTTGAAACATGCCATGGAAAATACATCCACTGTTGAACTAGACTTCCTACTTAGGGCATCAACTACCACATTCACCTTCCCAAGGTGACAATCTATCGTCACATCATAAAGATAGTGACGATGTGTCATAAGAGCATGAACTACAACAACTAACTTCAGATCATGTATCGTGTAGTACTCCTCATTCTATGCTACTAACTTCTTATTACTAAAGAATTTATTTCAAAATTATATCTTACTCTTTTCTCCGAGTCATTTTCATATTGTGTATCTACCTTCCAGATTAGCTAACTTTAAACCCTAGATTTTATTAGTGCTAGGTTACCTTTCATAGTGCAAATCGTATGATCTTGTTTTATAAAGATACTAGTATTCAAGGTCAAATCACTAGTGACATCCCTTGAACTACTACAACTCTAAACATTCTAGGGTTTGGTCCTTATCAGTAACATAGCATTATTGTGATGTGACTTTGCTTCCTTAGTTTGAAATCAAACTTTAGATCTCATAAGTTCATCCATCTACTTGTAATGAATACAACAGATATGAATAATCATCAATGAACTATAGATATATAACAGAAATGTAACATCAACCAAGTTCTCTAGCATAACTTATTAACACAAATGCTACAAATAAACATGATACTTGTTACCCAAGCATCACACATGGCTCACAGGGCCATTCATATCTTGTCACCTCTCACTAGGCAACAACTTATTCACATGGCTCACAAGGCCATTCACATCTTGTCACCTCTCACTAGGCAACAACTTATTCACATGGCTCATAAAATCCGTACACATTATTACTTTTATTAAGCAACAACAACATCGACACACAAAAAAAAACCAATCAATCATTTATTATATAAATGTCACAGCCCAAACTTGGCTATATTCATCATCTCATCATACCTGCATGGTTATTAGGCATGATAACAATCATACAAGATATTCATCACATCATGTGATACAATAGTAATACCATCATTCCTTTCTCTTACTTAGACATTCAGATAAATTACATTCTCAATTTACCTTGCTAGGGTTTCATCATCATATTGTGTGCCATTATTTTATTCAATTAGACGTCTCTACCATGGTAGTTATGCAACATATATGATGCATTCATTTTCTAAATTACGCTCTTTATTTTTGAAACTAATTTGTTAGTCTTTAGAAACTCAGAATCCCAAGGTAGTATGTATGAATGCACTAAACTTTATAATAAGGATATGCATTCCATACTCTCAATTATGTCATGTAATCCTCATTCCTTAACCAAGACCATCATTTCTAACATTTCTCTTGATTCAACTAAGTTTCTTGTCTTGGTCATATGATTTACATAAGACTCCTTATTTCTATGTACTTATTGTATATTCAACTATTTTCTTCTATTTTCCCTTTACCTTGGAGTACATAAAAATATTTTACTCTATTACATGATCCATTCATGATTAATTTTTACTATCTTAGACCTTGCATACCTTCCTTGTATCTTTTCCATATTCTCATATTTAGGGTTCATATAATACAAATCATTAAATTTCATCTGAACCTTATATCGTGTTTCTTTATTTCCAACTAAGGATTTCTCATATGAGGCTTCAACGTTGGGCCTCCGATATCAATTCCAGCTACTTCTTAGTTGTTCTAGTCTTTCTCTTACATTTCAACATCTTAACGTATGTACATTCTCACTATGATGCGGGTCTAAATTATCCAGGATCTACCTTTATTATATTATTAATAGGAGTCATTAGATCTCAGTAACGCATCCTGCCAGCCGGACCAGGCCGAACCTGTAGTCCTGAAGCCAAGAGCTACTCAGGATTAACCAACCCCTATTAATCTCAAACATGTGGAAAGAATATCCACCTAGGGCAGACTCATTTAAACATAATTTCTGGTCTACTTAATACAAAGAATATAAACAATAACTAAATCACTTCATGACACACAACAATATAAAAGAATCATATTTATTCTATAAACTGAAAATCTAAATCCATACATATAAGAGCATTTCTAATTATTTCCAATCAAATAAGCAATATAAAGCAAGAGTTGCATCGCATCCTATGTTTAATCTCTTACTCCTGCATAAATTTCCAGTTTCTTAACCCTAAGATTTCTAGGGTTTCTCTCTAGCCTATCCTTCCTCTTCATACCTGGCCAGGGCATCCAGAGAAGAATAGACAGAGTAGCTCGATACTGGTCAATATAAGTATTCAGACACCTGGCCAGGGTATCTAAACACTCAGACCTCCCAGAGCTAAAGACATATCACTTCTTATTTTCCTCACTTATAACTTTATCTTTTGATCCTAATGATCCCTGATGACTCAGCCTAAGCTCTTTACTTGGTTCTCGTGACCACATCCTCTTCCTGCCATCTGCAATAGTATAACGGAATACTTCCTGTTAGAAAATTGCAGTTAGAAGGAAGACACCTAAGTCCTAATCCTATTGGTCTCTTATCGTCCCCTGACCTTGACTTAGAGTATTCATATACTCAACCTATGCTCTGATACCAAAGTTGTCACACCCCGATCTCGCAGTACCCACTAATCACGAGATTAGGGCGCGACGAAGGGATTACACACAAGCCAACCCACTTTGAGATTTTAAAACATTTTAAAGACATTAAAAAGATAATCTGATTTATGCTGTAAAATGAAACTTAAACAAACTGCGGAAGCATTTTTATTAAACTGACTAGCAATATACAGAAAGTCTACAGCATATTACATTGTTCGACATAAAATAAAGCATAACAGTTAATTTACATCTTTATACACATTCCACATACACACTCTCTCTCACCCACACCATGTCCCAAGGATCGAGGGGAAAGGACTAAGAGACCTCTAACTACTAACTACGTATACCTTCTACAGACTAAGCGTTAGGATGAAAGGATCCTTCAGATTTCCTACTGCTGATGATGACCTGAAAATGTTTTGAGTAGAGGTATGAGCCTACTCGCTCAGTGAATAGCATTTCATTTAGCTATCACTAAACAACTCATCAGGTTTATAAAATTGAAATAAACATAAATACAATACAAGCAGGGCAGTTCTAATGACATAGCAGATTACAAAATATAATCGCATTTCTATGCAATAACAGATAATTTAAACAAATAAATAGATATAATGAATTGACACAAAAGTTCGGATATATTAATTTACTGTGATCCTATATGATTACATATTTATATTATTATGCCCTAATCATATGCAGTGTACTCTGCATATAAAGATCCGTAGTGAACTACGATCCCACCGTACAAGACTTAGCGACACACCCGGGAAATGCTAAGTCTGACGTCAGCCCTGCTCTGCCACAGGACCCACAGGCTCATCGGCCTTCAGGCTCATCGGCCTCACTGCACTACATCGAGTGCTCTGAACTCCTCCTCTAACCTGAGTACACAGGCTCAGGAGGTCTGGGTTACCACCGTGACATCGCACGCGTTGTTGTTGAATAACCCCTATTTACTCCAGTGCCTCCGTGACATCGCACGCGTTGATGTTGAACACTGCCTTTCCATCCTCGTTCCACCGTGACATCGCACGCGTTGATGTTGAACACGAGTTTCACCCCTAAGAAGCAGATCTGTCAAAGGGGTTCTACGGTGTTAGGGCACCTAAGTCTATTAACTGATTTAACATATAACCATTTAAACAGGAATATCACATTTCATACTTATTTCATTTCAGATCACAATACACTGTCATTCTAAACCGACAGAGCAATATATTTCAAATCATTGTATCTTCTGAGAAATTCTCATACCATGCATTCAGGCAAATTAGAAATGCATAAATAACCCAACTTATTTCAGTTTGGCACATAAATAGCGAATTTATGCAATTGAACATCTTATTGCACAAATTAAAGAAATTTACTTCACATATGAGAATCATACTCAACAATTATCAATTCTCTAAAATTCTCGAAAAGCGTGCACATTAACCCAAATCCTGGTTTGTGCATCACTTAACTCAATTAAGAGTTAATTACATATCACAATACAATTTAATAACAATACTTGAGAATTTCTGGTAATATTTCAGAGAAATGTGCCATTTCATGTAAATATCAATTTACACATATTAACGTCAAAAGATATATGCAATTAGGGTTTTCATGCATATTCTATTTATTCATATCAACTTTGAAATCGTACATCTGATAATTTATCAGAAATCTTCATTGTCTGGGTTCATACCCAAATCATACCATTTTCAGACATGAATTTCTAATTTCAACATTCAAATGAGCAATTTAGGTTCCAATGAACCATATAAATCTACTGATTCAATCCATACTGTTCAAATGCTAAATTTAATCATATAACAGTGTCTAGAAGCATTTTATGAACTAAAAAGGTCGGGCAACGCCAAGCGCTGCCCGACGCCTGATAATGCCTGTTATCAGCGTAATTCGCGAACAAAACAGAAAATATTCAAACGCCTGAGTTTATTAATGATAAATAAATGAAACCCCACTCACATTGATTTGGACTATCCGGATTCTTCCGGAGCTGCGTCCAAGGCCTCATTCCAGGCGATTTCGGATCGTCTTCAACCTTGGTATTTTCACTGTTCACGGCTGTTGCTTCACCTACAGCAGATTGGCGGAAGGGAGACTTGAATCCAAGGCTAGAATTAGTCTAGGGACTGCAGCTTCGAGCTCTAGCTCTGAATCGGAGCTCAAGATGGTTCCTATTGCTACCACCAAACGCCCATGGAGCTTCCTTGCTGCTGTACGCAGCTTGCTGCTTCCGTAGTAGCTTGCTACAGCTGTTGGTCTCCCAAGTAGCAAAGGTAGGCAACAAGCTAGGCGGGTAGGGAAGGAAGAGAAGAAGAAAAGAGGAGGGAGAAAGGAAGAAGGAAGAGAGGAAGAAGAAGAGAATCGCTGGAGGTAGGCCAGATGATCGCCTCTACGATCGTCATGCAGGGATGCACCCTCCGCGCCGCCTCCAACAGGAAACAAAATGAACAGATAACTAACAGGGAAATAAGGGAAGGTTTATAAAGAAAATAATTGGAATTTTTGTAATATAAACCCTGAAATCGGAAAAGTTCATAACTTTTGACTCGAAAGTCCAAATCAGGTAGTTTCTTTTGCACATTTTCAAGAATGAGGCCCACTACAATCCCAAGGCATGAAAACATGCTAATCACACTGTTTTACTGATTCAAAATTCCAATTGCATCTAATTATCACTTTACTCAATTTAATCATCTTAATTAAGCACTAATTAATTTTATGTGCTTGATTCAACTAAATCAAGTTAATGATCACTAACCACATCATAAGCACATATGTTAACTCAAATAACTTTAATTAGGCTCAAATCATAATGCTTTACCAATAAACTTTGGAACGGGTCATAACATGTATATTGTCTCTTTCTTTTGAATATACATATTCTTATCAAGATTATCTCCATGCACCTATTTTAATGCTTCACTTGTATGCTTAGCTACCATCTTGTGATGTTTGATTGTTGACATCTCGAGAGAGTAATATCGCTTTTATCCTATGTCATGGAGTGGTATGAATGCATGAGAGTGTTGGAATGCTAAAGCTTTAACCATATGATTGTTGTGAGGTTTTTGAGTCGTCATCTCGAGAGAGAGGCTTCTTTTAGACTTAGATCTATCCACATCTCGAGAGAGAGTGGAATAGAATTTAATGGTTTCTTATAATCTTGATATGAGAATGTGAGGGAGAGAGATAGTGTTACATGTTGGTGAGGTGCTTTAGTTGGTGAACCCCAACCCGATTTCCCCCCCATATACTTGTTTACAGTTCGTTTCCTTTTCTTGTTTGTTTTTCTATTCTCGTTTTCATGCTATCATTCCTTAGGGAACATCTCTTTACACCCTTTTCGACTGGAGTATAAGAGTGTTTGATTCCGTGTTCTTAACACGACCACCCTTGTCCCTGTGTTCGACCCCGATCATTACATCGGACCCCGTTCATCGTTGCGGGGGCCTTAGAGTCGGGTTATCTATTTAAAAGTCTGACTACTTTAAATCCACTCCTTTTCAGCGTGCAATTTAGGTTGGTCAACTTTTTAGCGCCATTGTCGGGGACAAGGCAAAATGGTACTGTTAAGAATCTGAGTTCGCTTACTATACTCCCGTGCCTCAAGCTTAGCAATAAGCTTGACAACACAGTTACTTTAAGATTGCTAACATGGGTTTATGTAGAGTAGTTCGTTCGGACAAGTTCAGTATCCTAACTTGACTGTATGACCTATTTAGGTACCCAGGAGGAAGCAACTTGTTTGACTTTACTCCTTTCCGCCATGCCGCCTCACATGGCCCTTTCAAGCGACGAGTGGAACGTGAGGAATGAACAACGCCCACCTCCATCAACAACGGATGAAGATAGAGGTGGTCATTACAATGACGACCATCATATTCAAGAGTAAGAAGAGAGAAATGAACATGACGATAGTCACCATGAGGAGCGTCGCCATCATCGCAGGCACAGAAGAAACCATAACAACCATGAGTACAATCGCAGGAACAGTGATAGCGAAGATAATGAGGAGGAGGAGAAAACTCTTTGGGAGTTGGCAGCTATAAAAGCCAACAACTCAAGATGTCATGTGATCATCCCAAGGTTCGATGCAGCGAACTTTGAACTGAAGCCAGTTGTAATCTCTATGATCCAGAACAAAAGCTTTTGAGGGAGTTCAAAGAACGATAACCCTTATCATTACCTCGACGCTTTTAAGAATATATGTGACACCATCAAGATGTGGGGGGTTCTGCAAGAAGTCATTTATTGCAAATGTTTCATTTTATCCTTAGAGGACAAGGCGCTATCCTGGTACCTTGGACTATCGCATCAAGCTTTAAATGGATGGAACGCATTGGATGATGCTTTTGTAAACAAGTTCCACCCCATAGAGAAGATTGTTTGTAACCGACAGAAGATCACGTCTTTCACGCAGAGACCAGGTGAGAATCTGCATGAAGCCTGGGAAAGGTACCAAGAGTATCAGAGAGATTGCCCTCACCATATATAATTATAAGAAGGGTTTCCTAATAATGACGTTCTACAATGGTTTAACACCAGACGAGAGAGTCTCGCTAAATACAGTGGCAGGAAGCGACTTCCTCGGTAAAAAGCCAAGTAGATCCAAGAAAATTATCAAAAACATGGCTGAATTACAAGCCGAGACTGATTATGACAGGACCGACAAAGGACATGCTAAGAAAGCCACCAATGAGGGGTCGTCGATTGAATCAAAGGCTCTCAAAGCAATCACATATCAAATAAAAAAGATAGCCATTGATGTCAGACAGCTGAAGGAATCAGGAGGAAAGGGAAAGAAGCACGTTGAAAAAGTGATGAAATGTGTCACTTGTGGCGAAGGTGGGCACGGAATAGATAAGTGCATATACACCCGACCCGAAGAATCGAGTGAAAGTGAGTCTGAGGAGGAGGAAGCTGAAAATGTCTCTTGTGCTAACTTTAAGAGACTGGATCACCTAGGATTCTGTTATGGCAACAAAGATGCTGCAAAAAATTCGCATCAATTGAATAATCCACCCAAGCAACCACCAGGTTTTGAGAAGAAGAGTGGACAAGGACAGTACACCAAGACAAGTACTTTCCAAACAAACAAAACCAATTATCAAGGTCAAGGGAAGTATCAAAACCGCCAAGCTGCTAACACTAGTCAAGGACAAGGACAAGCCCAAGGACAGAGTCAGACAAGGAGCAATAGTCAGCCTAACTTAGTGGGCCAATTATTCAATTTCATCAAGAGATAGGACATGATAAACAATCAACTTGCACAAAGTGCATTGTCTAACTCTGGCGTTCTGAATACTATGCAGGTCCAAATGGCACACATGCAAACACATCAACGCCAAACAGACCAGGAGCTCGCTCAGTTGGTCGAGCTCATGAAGAACCCTTTAGGGAAGATTCTTTCTAACATAAAATCCGTCAAGATGGTGATCCTTAGATCGGAAAAGACAATAGAGCACCCTGAGGTGACAAGACCAGAAGAACCAGAGCCATAGAAAGTTATAGAGAAACCATCCCAAGGAGAGAACCGGCATGCTCAAGTTAGAGAACTAGAACCTGAGGAGGAAATATTTGCCAAAAGAAGTCAATACTCACCGAGATTGCCTTTTCTGTACAAAATTATAAAGGTGCATCTCAAAAAGAGGTACGAGAAGTTTTTGGAGTCAGTGAAAAAGCTCCACCTGGAGGTGCCATTTCTGGATGCTTTAGAAGAAATGCCAACATATGCCAAGTTCTTCAAAGATCTAGTCACAAAGAAAAGAAGAGGAGGAAGGATTGAAACTGTGTACCTTGCCAGTATGTCAACAGCCTTTGTAAAAGAGGAACTACCTACCAAGAAGAAGGACCTTGGAGCCTTTACTATACCTTTTGTTCTAGGGGATAACATCGAAAGGAAAGGTCTCACTGACTTGGGGGATAGCATCAGTCTAATGCCTTTAAGCCTCGCGCAACGATTAGGACTGACTGATATGGTCAGGACTAATATGAGAATTGAGTTGGCAGACCACACCTTCAAAAGGCCCATGGGAGTGGTCGAAGATGTTCTGATTTGCATGGGGAGATTCTTCATCCCATGTGATATTGTTATCATTGACACTATTGAAGATCCTAAATGCCCTGTCATCTTCAGACGTCTTTTCTTGGCGATCAGGAGGGCACTGATTGATGTCGTTGAAGGCATCATAACTCTGAGGGTCGGAAATGATCACATAGATTTCAAGGTAAAAGACACAATGAAAGGACCCTCCCTGCTCGAATCTGCTTACTTCATGGATAGCTACAACCAATATTGCAAAGAAGTAGAAGAAGACACATCAGTGGTAGACCCTCTTATGAGGGCGTTAAATGAAGAAGATTCAGAAGTCGACGACCCCGAGGTTGCTGAGATCCTCGAATACCTGAATCAAGACAAAGGAGATTTGAGCGATGAAGAGGAAGTTGTCGAGATAGTCAAGTATGCTTCTCTAGAATTGACAAAGGAAGAAGAGAAAGTACCAAACCCCAAACCAGAACTTAAACATTCTCTTCCCCTCTTAAAGAATTCAAGTGAATTAGTTAAGGGCACGTTTAGTTACCTAGATTTTACCGTATCGGATTGTATTTTGGACTCTAGTTCAGCAAATTTTATGTTTGGTTTGCGGGATTGGAGAAATGGGGCTAATCTCGGGATTTTCAGACTATATAGAAATCCCCCAATTTGATCTCCATCAAAATTCTCCCGGACGCCAATATCCATCATGGGAAAGATGGCAGACACGAAAAAAAAGAAATCCCACACTTATAAAATCCAACATACCAAACATAAAATTTTACTTTGTGGGATTTTGAGAATGCAGGATGGACAGAATACAGGATTTCAGTAAATCGACTAACCAAATGTGCCCTTAGAGATATGTCACATTACTCCTCCCACAAATCATGTCTAACTCTCGTCGCTTTAACTCTACCCTCTCTCCTTCATTGTACTCTTTCTCTCTCCTTCATTGTACTCTTTCTTCTAGAGTTTTCTGTTTACATGTTCCCACGCCTTGTTTTCTATTGAAGTCACATTTCATTTTTCTTCTCTTTCGTAGTGTCATCTGTGATTTTTGTATCAATTTAATATGTACTTGTTTTAATTGAAATTCCTAACGTGTTTGATTGAAATATTTTAAATTTATTATTTTGTCCATCCAGGGTAGTCTGGCTAGTGGCAGCTCGGTAAGTCCTACTGAAGAATCTGGTTTGAATCACACTGAAAGCAGTAGACATCGCTGAGTTGATCGGGTGGAGAATAAGGATGATCAGACCACACCCTTCTCATATCTCCTGAGGTTTACATCGTCGGAGTGGGGTCATTGAAGTTGCTCCTCCTCGGGATGGTTCCCCAAGTAAAACAAAAAATAATTATTACTTTCTCCATAGCTCTTCCATTATATATATATATATATATATATATATATATATATATATATATATACACACACATATATATACACACATATATATACATATATATACATATATATGTATATATATACATATATATGTATATATATGTATATATATACACACACATATGTATATATATATATAATATGTATATATATATATATGTGTGTGTATATATATATACATATATATATGTATATATATGTATATGTATATATATGTATGTATATATATAGTATATATATGTATATGTATATATATATATATGTATATATATGTATATGTGTGTGTGTGTTTGTTACTAGTTCTACCATTCATTGCTTTAATATTCCTATCCCATGAAATCTGCACATCACCCATACAATCCAAATGTAGAGTTTTGGGTAGTCTCTACAAAAGTATACATATGAAGTATTATGCCTACCATAATTATATTATATATATATATATGATATTCACTCACTGCTCGCGTTGGTAGATAAGCTAAGTTACCCGACTTCTTGATTTGACGCTGCATTGTGTTGATATGGATTAGCGGTGGCACAAATAGTAATTATGTACATCGGATGTACGTGCATGGAGTGGCGGTGACACTGTTCGTAATTATGCTATAATAATTACATGTGCATGAAGTATGGTTCCTAATTTGGTTTATGGATCAGATGTACATTTCTCACCGCACCTGCTAGAAATGTTATAAAATGAGAACACAAGGGGGATTGTAGGATGGGATTGGGGTATTATTATAATATTTCTCACTGAATCGTATATCCATTAAATGTGATCCCTATATAAAAAGCGATATGAACAAAAATGAATTTTCTAGTTGATCTCATACCAACCTTGAAGCATACGCGTACTCAACATAACAAGTCTAAAGTCATTGTAGTGGTGTACTTTTGTAAAGATATTAAACACATGAGAAATAAAATCATACTTCCAAATTATATTACACAACGTCATCCTTTGTTACAAATTCCTCATTTCCATTACAAGTGATCTATTCTCATTACAATATACCGGTTATCCTTACATAGTATTTAAATTCTACAAAATATATTTGCATAAAAAAATTTGATATCACCGTTCTAGTGATGGGTAGCAAGTTATAACGATATGTAAAGAAAAATGGCATTCTGTAATAAGAAAGAGAAGTTTGTAATAAGATCAAACAATTTGTAAAGGAAAGGAAACAAATGTAATCGAGGGTGACATTTTGTAGTACAATATGGATGCATCAAATTCTACTATCCATGAGAATGAATTTCATTACATCAAAAGTGGTAATAATAAGGCACACTTAGTAATAAAAAGAGAGAATTTGTAATGAGAATGAAATAGTTTTTACCAATCATGACATCAACAACTATATAGTTATAACTAATGTAGATAATTTGTAATAAGAAAGAAAGTTGTGTAATCAGAACAGATAATTTGTAATGAAAAAGAAACAATTGTAACCAAGGATGACATTTTGTAATACAATCTAGATGTATCAAAGTTTACTTTCTAAGAGAATGAACCTCGATACATCAAAAGTTGTAATAATAAGGAACACATTATAATAAAAATAGAGAATTTATAATGAGAATGAAATTTGTAACCAATGATAACATTCTGTAATACAATCTGCGTGTATGAAGTGTTATTATCTAAGAGAATGAACCGAAGTACATAAAAATTATAATAAGGAATGTTTTGTAATGAGAATTGAGAATCCACAATGAAAATGAGAAAGTTATAATTAAGGTTGACAACCGATATTACAATATGTAGCAATCAATTTTTTTATCTAAGAGAATGACCTTTAGTACAAAATAAATTGTAATAAGAAGGAACATTATGTAATACAAATAAAAGAACTGTAATGAGGATGAAAAAACTATAACTTAAGATGACGTCTTGTAATACAACCTGACTATATCACATAATGTATCCAGATTATGTAAGTATTTGTCCTCATTCACCTTTTTATTCATCTAATATGGATGTCTCAATGTCCACTATCTTTCCCACTAGCGCATGCATTCATAATTAATTTTTGTCTAGCTACAATAGTGGCATCGCACCCATACACTAGTAATGAATTTGGAATTCAAAAAATGATGCCACCATTGTTCCATGCATATGTACAAGAATTTTGTATAATTACAAATAGATGCCACCGCAACTCCATGCATACGTGAATGAATTTTACATAATTACAACAGATGTCACCGCCACCATGCAAACGTAATTGATTTTGATTTAATTACAGATCATGCCACTGCTACTCAATGGCACATGTATTTAACATGGCTACCCGCGCGGGCATTCAATACAATCCCATATATATATATATATATATATATATATATATATATATATATATATATATATATATATATATATATATATATATATATATATACACACACACACACCGCCCTTTTTTCACACTTCAATGTTGATAACTATTCCACCCATCCCTTGGGAGTTGTTTCATGGCCTTCTGTGCCAGAGGGCTTCTTTCCCCACTTCAAAATTTTGAGGTGCGTGAACTAAGAGATGTGTCACACAACTATTCCAATAAATCATGTCTAAATCCACCATAACTCCACTCTATATGCTTCACTACACACTCTCTTCTCTTGTTTCCACCAAGAATTGTACCCCTTTCTCCACTTTATTATGTAATACACCTACTTTTTATTTGTCTCATATGTAAGTATGTCTTTTGTAATATCTCTATCTATTTCCTCTATAGTTTTCTTAAGAGAGTTCCTAAAAAGTTAGATTGTAATGTTTTGAGTTATTGTTTTCAATGTAACTCATCCCTTCATGGTCTTTCTCCCCTTTTACCTCTCTCTCTCTCTCTCTCTCTCTCTCTCTCTCTATATATATATATATATATATATATATATATATATATATATATGTATATATATATATATGAGTGTGTCTTCACTTCCCGTGCGGGTATCTACATTTCGTTACCCGTGTTCAGATTTCAAATGAAGTCGAGTATTTACTATTTATTGCCACTCCGTCATCTCTCTGTAAAAAGAAAGACTTTGTTTCACCGGAACCTCCGCTTCGACGGCAAGAGGACATGGTCGATATCCCAATTGATTGATCCCAATAACTTTATCCTCCTTCCGCACAACTTAACTCAACCAACTCATCTTCCTTCTCTACCTTCGGCAAACCGTAGTTCCATTATTTCATTGTTACCGACAAAGATACCCTTTTCCGCAGCAGTGAAATCGTTGACGGCGATTGCATCTAAGTAGTACGGCATGACAACTCCACCAACACTGAGCGAGATTACATCAACACCATCAGCTACAGTGGCGTCGAATGCGGTGAGGATGTCTGAGTCGAAGCACCCGACACTCCAACACACCTTGTACACTCCCAAGTGGGCATTAGGTGCCATCCCGGACGTGATCCCCCTGACGTACCCGCCGATGCGAGGGCCAAGAGAGAAGAGAGAAGGCTAGTGTTTGCTGAGGGGCTAAGGAGAGGAGTTGGATTGAGCCGAAGGAGAGCCAAGCGGTTCAAGGACAAGGAGTGGTGGTAGTAGAGAGAAGAGATTGAGCGGTGGGGAGAACAAGAGAGGAGGAAGAAAGACAGGCGGAGCTGATAGAGGGAGGCAGAGAGGAAACGGTTCTTCAGTAGCGATCCCGTTAGGTCACAACATCTGTGGTGGGCGAAGACTTACGAAGATGAAGTCGTGCGCTCTTTGCCGACAGTCGGCGCTTCTCTTGTGTGAGTCTGATAGGGTGAGTATGTGCTGGGAGTGCGATTCCAAGGTCCACGGTGCTAATTTCCTTGTCGCGAGGCACACCACGTGCCTTCTGTGCAGTGTGTGTTGGATCGATTGAGGGATGGGGTTTTCGAGAGATAGACTAGAAGGACATGTTCTTGTTTCTACCTCTGTGACTGCCACCCGAGCCTCGATTCATGCCTCACCCATAACCCCCTGCTCCCCTTCGTCCTCTATACTCCACAAGTCCTGGCAGCTGCATAAGGATTGCCAGAATTGATTCTTCCTCATCTCGTTCTTTATTAAATATGTTTGATATCGCAAGACTACAAGTGAAGAGATGTAAAGCTTTGACATGAAGTTTGGTATGCTTGCTCATGATGTGTTTGGCAAAATGCATAAAGAGAGAGCCCACCCGTTGGGATTAGGTCATGGTGGAGGTGCACATGTGGCCGGTTGAGTCAATCTCAGGAGGTTAATCTTCCTGTGGGCTCTGATCTCCAAACCACGATATAAACACGATTTAAACTTAGCGGAAGCGATTCGATTAGCAGCGGAATACCAAAAATCAGCGGAAATTAAAACTTTTTGAGATAAAGCATTGAAACCATAAAACTTCCTTCATAAAAGGAGATAAACTGTTTACATCTCAGATAATTACTTCTTGAGTAATTATATACAACATGATATAAAATCTCAAGAACTCATAACCAAAATCTCAGACCAAAAGACTCCAAGACCTGAGAGTACAGAGGACACATAGGGCTGACTCTATCTACACCACATGGCAGGCTAAATCTCCACCTGAGATTTTACTTCTACTCCTGGTGCTGCTGCTGCAGGGACTGGTCACCTGTAGACCTGTTCCTCCGTCTTCGACGTCCACCTAAAAATTGAAGTCTACGGGGTGAGACAATTTTACATAATTGTCCCAGCGAGAGTTATAACTCTCCGCCAGAAGCTTTATTATAACATCTCAAAGAATAACTTAAGCAGTAAAGGCTTCAAAGTATTCAACATCGGATATAATAGTAAACATGAGTTCAACAGTTATGAAACATGAAGACATTTGCACTATACAGTGTAACATCAATCAATCAACTCGTAGTTATCTCTAACAGGTATGCTACATTGTGGATTATGTTTTTCAAACATTACTTTTATGCCCTGTGGAGATTAGGTTTACCACTCATACTCCAACCAATCACTGCTAAGTGCCTCGGTATCATACTAGGTCATCGAAAGAGCCGGATTCTCATGACCTTCACCTTCCTCAGTCAGTAAGAGGATTACTTGTAGGACATCTCGTGCCTCTACTATAATAGCTTGCCAGGGTAATCTGGTCCTTCGCTATTTTAGAGTTACAGTGGCGTTCTGTACTCTCTTCGTCATCAGGAGATTTCATGTTTATCTTCCACTGATACGGATATCTGTGCTTTCTTCGTCATCAGGAGGTTTCATGTTTACCATCCACTGATACGGTATGGGATTATAGTGAAGGATTGATGGATTACACATCTACATCAAACACCTACACTAGGATGTAAGGTTCTACACATCCATATACCCCACATACTCAAAAGTATGTGATCCAGGAGTTCCCTTAGGAAAACATGTTTCACCATCATTTGATCTCTGACAATGATGGATCTATGATCAGGGCTCTACATTACACTTGATTAGTTAGGTACATTCAGTATTCCTTTAACATCATACATTGTTCTTCAAACAATAACATTAGCATAACAGCTATGAAAGGAGAATACTAAATGTAACAAGCCTAACTCTCATCAATCATCATTTCTCAATACATTCATCACAAGTCATCTCTAAAGCATGACCTTGATGGTATTTATGTCTCTCACATGCCATTTAATTCATAGGTTGCCATTGACAAGGCATCAAGATAATTTACTATTCATAAAGCTAACAACATGCTTTCAATGAATATAGCATCATCATCCATACCTGGATATGATCATCTTCATATTAGAACCTGCAAGGTTAATTCAACTAATAAAAGCAATTCAAATCAAGAATTATACTTTCCACTCTTGCCATAAGAGCTAAGTTCCCTGATTCTCATCAATTAGGGTTTACTATTCACATTACATGCCATCACCCTAGAATTAGGGTTTACTATTCACCTCATGGCGAATTTAACTCATAACATCATCAAGTATGAGAAACATCATCATTAGAGCTCCTAGATAAGATTAAGATTCACTAAACATCATAATTAGGGTTTCCATAATCTCACATAGGTGGATCATACCTTAATCATGCACATTCATGTGAATTGAAGGTACTTTACTTAAGTTTCCACTATAAAAGGGTACTTTCTCTCTCTTATGATACTTTCTCTCTCCTCTTACTAGTAGATGGTGATAACACCACTCTAGATCAGGTTGGGTTAAGTACTCATTGACTAGCATAAGCCAAAACATCATTAACATGTGATTAGGGTTTTATTAGAAAAAGGTATTACTCAATTAAACCCCTCAAGGGTATTTTGGTAATTTACCTCATGATCACCATCATGGGTCAATTCATTAATCACTTAGTCCCTTAATGTTCTAAGCTACCATTAGGGTTTAGATTAGATCACCATTGAACCAATTACAACTTCAAGTGATTATATATAAATAACCTTGAAAACCTCCAAACGGTTTCAACCTTCAACCACCAAACGGTTTGAAACCGTTTGGGTGCATTGACCGTTTGCTAGGTTTGACTCCAAGACCGCATGACCTCAAGGTCGTTTGCCCAAACCGTTTGGGTGCGTTGATCGTTTGGAAAGGTTGACTTTCCAAACCGTTTGAGCTTATGCGGTTTGAAACCGTTTGATCAACTTGTCTTGAGATCGATTGGTCCAAACGACCTTGAGATCGTTTGAGCCCAAACGGTCTTGAGACCGTTTGGTCCAAATGGGCTCAAACCGTTTGGACCTCCAACATGGTTCAAAAGTTACAAATGTTTATGATTAAGTATGTTGAAGCCCTCAATTGGCCAAATCCATGTTAAACACTTATAAATTGAGTCAATTAGGATGAGCCTCAATCAATTGGACACCAAATTAACCCTCAATTGAAAGCCAATTAGGGTTAAGTCCATCTCAATTAGAGTTTCAAATCGGATGGTCATCAATATTCAACAATGTGAATCAATTCAAGGTTGAACCTATCAATTGACCTCCAATTGGGCCCAAACTTGGCCCAAACGGTCTTGAGATCGTTTGGATGACCTCCAAACGGTCTTGAGACCGTTTGCACAAGAATTCATCAAAATCTAAGTTGATTTGATAGGGGTTGAACCTTAATTAAGTCACAAATCAGCAATTTGATTATTTCAATAACCCACTGTAATTGGGCTCTCAATTGATCAAATTACCTTAACCCTAGACCTCCAAACGGTCTTGAGTTGACACCAAACGGTCTTGAGACCGTTTGGATGAGTTCCAAACGGTCTTGAGACCGTTTTCCCATCCAATCTTTGGACTCTAGTGAAAATTCATCAAGGTTTGATCTATTGAGTTGATCATCACATCAATACTTAATTGCAATATGATTTGGTACCTTTGGACCTTCAATTGGTCAACTATACTTGACCCCAGACCTCTAAACGGTCTTGGGTGATCCCCAAACGGTCTTGAGACCGTTTGGGCTAATCAACCCAAAATCACTAATTAACTTATTAGAAATTCAGCACTGATTTCAATTAGGGTTTGCCCTATTAATCATCCTTCAACTCATGACTCGTTTGGAATTAATCCATCAAATTTGGTGAGTCATTAATTAACATCATTATGAACAGTAATCCCAAACAGTCAACGTTTGGTCAACCATCTTAAATGGTCTTGAGACCGTTTGCCTAAAAAGGGCAAATTAAACAGATTGAAAATCAGAACTTAATTCAATTGGATTTGCTAATTGATTTGCTTATATCACACGATTCCTTTGGATTTAACCCCTCAAATTTTGTGGGTGATCATCCTACATAATTAGGAACAGGATTCTCATACGGTTGTCGCTTGGTCAACTGGACCAAACGGTCTTGAAGACCGTTTGCCTCCATGCGACCCTGAAACTGTTTGCCCACCAAACGGTTGTGCAAACCGCATGGGCAATTGGTTAGGACCATTTAGTAAAGTGGAAATCCGTGGATAAGCATAGGAATTAATGCCCTTATCTTCTACCTCAAGAACAGAAGCAGTTCTTCACGATTTTACTTGCAAGGATGCAAGGGAAGATAGGAAAGAAGAAGAACTAGCAACTATATGCATAGAAAAAGATGTATAATCAAAGCATAAGGTTTAGAGTTATAAAACCCGCCTAAAGGTTGTTCCTTGAGCTCCAAGCTTCCAAGATTCATGTCTTTAATGGCGTATTTGAGCTCCACAGGTCGGCCAAGGTGAATTCTCCAAGTAAAAGTTGGAAAGGAATGGCTAGAAAGATAAAGCTAGGTGAGCTAGCCATGAATTCAACCTTGAAATCGAGTTTCCTCCATGAATTCAAGCAAAAGGGATGATCCAAACTTACCTTGAACTCCCTGGTCGTTCTCCTATGCTCCAGAGCTCTGCCTTAGTCGGTTTGAGCAAGGGGGATAAGTGAGGGAATGAAAGAAACGTTCCTTTGCTTGCAAAGGAAGTGGTATATATATATTGGGTGAAATTCCAACATAAGAATATATGTTTTCCTCATTTCTCATCTAAGTCCTTCCTTTCTTCTTTGCACGTCCCCACATATTATTTCTAAGGACAAACTCCTTCTAAGATCAATAATTGAAGGCAAAGAGGATCAACCCATCACTAAAACATACACATAAAAGGGCTATTATACATACACCTTGATTATTCAATCACAAAGGTGTTCTTTATTATATGATTATTCAAATGAAGTGCCCTCTTCATCATTTCTACTCTAAATGATGACAAAAGTTATAAAAGATATTTTAGATGATGTATTTTACAAGTTGCACCCCTCAAATTGGGTAAATTGCACTCTACACCAATTTAGGGTTTTCAAGTACAGGGGTTGCTTCCACAGCTGCACCTTGGTGCTCAAGCTTGGGAAAACCCTCAAACTTCATCATAAACATCCTCATGATGTCTCAACATCAGAGGAACATCTCAACATGTGCAATTTGCAAGTTAATCCCTTAACTGGGTAATTTGCACATAGATCCCTGTATTACAAAATAATGCTACAACTATATATATAAAGGAGCAAAATTGAAATATATGTTTCTGAGGAACTTAATTACATGCCCAAAGTTAATCACAAGGATTTAATTACATATTTAGGCAAAACACCTAGGGTTAGTTCATAACCCAGGTCATGGATGTTACAAATTATTCACCCCTTACAAGGATTTCGTCTCCGAAATCGATAAAACGTATCAAGAGAAAAGGGCAGGGTATTTCCTTCTCATCTCATCCTCTAGTTCCCAAGTGGCTTCTTCAACACCACGGTGGTTCCAGAGAACTTTCACAAGGCTTAAATCTTTCTTCTTTAACTTTTTAATTCTGCTATCAAGGATTGACACTGGTCCTTCCTCATAAGATATATCATCATTCAATTCTACCTCCATAGGTTGTAGAATTGACTCAGTGTCTGGGTGACATTTCTTTAGCATAGAAATGTGAAACACAGGATGTAACCTCTGTAACTCTGGTGGCAGCTCTAATTAATAGGCTACTTTTCCAATCCGTTCAATGATTGGATAAGGCCCCATAAATCTAGGAGCTAACTTCCCTTTCTTTCCAAAACGAAGTACTCCTTTCCAAGGCGAGACCTTGAGATACACTTTGTCTCCAACCTCGAACTCTAAGGGTCTACGATGCTTGTCAACATAAGATTTCTGCCTATCTTGTGCAGTCTTAATCTATTGTTGTATTACCTTAATCTTTTCTGTAGTTTGCTGCACAAGATCAGGTCCTAACAACTGATGCTCACCCGTCTCATACCAACACAAGGGTGATCTACAACGTCTACCATACAAGGCTTCATAAGGTGCCATATCAATACTATGTTGATAGCTATTGTTATAGGAAAACTCTATCAAGCTTAGGTGTAGATCCCAACTTCCGGTAAACTGGAGAACACATGTTCTCAACAGGTCTTCCAAGGTCTGTATGGTCCTTTCCGACTGTCCATCAGTCTGTGGATGAAAGGTCGTACTAAACCTTAACTGGGTGCCTAAAGCATTATGAAGTCATTCCCAAAAATGACTTGTAAACTGGGGACCTCTGTCAGAAACTATAGTGACAGGAACTCCGTGCAAACGCACTATCTCTTGAACATATAACTGTGATAACCTTTCAGCAAAATAGGTTGTTTTGACAGGTAAGAAATGTGCTGTCTTAGTCAACCTATCTACAACTACCCAAATGGAATCATGTCCTTTGCTTGTCCTGGGTAGGCCAACAACAAAGTCCATGGTCACATGGTCCCACTTCCACTGTGGTATGGGTAAAGGTTGCATTGTTCCTGCAGGCTTCTGGTGTTTAGCTTTAACTTTCTGATACACAGGACACCTCAGAACAAATTCTGCAACATCCTTCTTCATTCCAGGCCACCAATACATATCTTTCAAGTTTCGATACATCTTGGTGCTCCCTGGATGCATGGCATACATCGAAGAATGAGCTTCTTCCAGGACTAACTTCCTCAAGTTGTCCACATCCGGCACTATCATCCTCCCATGATAACATGCTACATGATCATCTGAATCATGGAAACTATCTCGCTTCTCATTTCCATACTCTGATCTAATCTGCTGAACTACGGCATCAACATGTTGTGCCTCCTTAATCTGCTCTCTTAGGGTAGGTTTAATATGCATCTCAGCCATCAACCCGGCTAACAATGACACCTTCAACTGTACATTGTCTTGCCTCAAAGCGATAAGCATATCCCTTCTAGAGCATACTAAAGAGTTTAGTTGTGCCCTTTCCATGGTTGATGTTGCTGATTTCCTACTCAAGGCATCAGCAACCACATTAGCCTTCCCCGGATGGTAATCAATCGTACAATCATAGTCCTTGATTAATTCCATCCAGCGGCATTGTCTCATATTAAGCTCAAGCTGAGAGAAGATATACTTAAGGTTCTTATGGTCAGTGAAAATCTGAAACGTCTCTCCATAAAGATAATGTCTCCAGATCTTCAGGGCATGAACCACAACAGCTAACTCTAGATCGTGTGTCGGATAATTCTCTTCGTGTTTCTTAAGCTGTCGGGAAGCAAAAGAAATCACTTGTTTATCCTGCATCAACACACATCCAAGTCCATTCTTAGAAGCATCACAGAAAACTATATATCCTTTGCCTTGCTCATGTAGCACAAGCACAGGTGCACTTGTCAACCTCTCCTTCAACAACTAAAAAGACTGTTGACACTTATCACTCCAAGAAAAAGGAGCATCTTTCCGGGTTAACTTGGTCAAAGGTAAGGCTATAGAGCTAAAGTTTTTAATAAACCTTCGATAGTAACCAGCTAACCCCAAGAAGCTTCGAATCTCCATCGGCGTCTTCGGTTGTTCCCACTGTAGAACAGATTCTACCTTTGTAGGGTCAACACAAATTCCCGATGCAGATATCACATGTCCAAGAAAAGATACCTCCGGCAGCCAGAACTCACACTTGCTAAACTTAGCATACAGCTTGTGTTCTCTTAGCAAGGTCAAAGATTGGCGAAGATGCTGCTCATGCTGCTGAGCATCCTTACTATAGATCAGAATGTCATCTATGAAAACGACAACACGCTGATCAAGGAAGGGTCAAAAAACTCTATTCATGAGTTCCATGAATGTAGCTGGTGCATTGGTTAGTCCAAACGACATAACCGTGAACTCATAGTGACCATATCTTGTCCTAAAAGCAGATTTGGATATGTCTCTATCCTTAATATGGAGTTGATGATATCCAGATCTCAGGTCTATCTTTGAGAAGACGGTTGCACCACGCAACTGGTCAAAGAGATCATCAATCCTCGGCAGAGGGTACTTGTTCTTTATTGTTACTTTATTAAGTTGTCTGTAGTCAATGCACAACCGCATTGACCCATCTTTCTTTTTAACAAACAAAACCGGAGCACCCCAAGGTGAAGTGCTCGGTCGGATAAAACCTTTCTCAAGTAACTCTTGAAGTTGTTTCTTGAGTTCTGCCATCTCAGCAGGCGCCATCCTATACGGTGTCTGAGCTATGGGTTTCGTATCTGGGACCAAATTGATCTCAAAATCAATCTCCCGAGGTGGTGGTATACCAGGAAGTTCTTCAGGAAACACATCCTCGAATTCCCTGACTATGGGAACTTCAGCAGGGTTGGAACTTTCCTTGGTAACATCTACCACATGGGCCAAGAATGCATAACATCCTTGCCTCAATAGCTTATCAGCAACCATAGCTGATACAAGACAGGTGGGCAGAATCTTTCTTTCACCTTGAAAGATCCATGTGTTGCCTTCATTAGCAAACACAGCCAACTTGGATTCACAATCCAAGACAACTCTATACCTTTCTAAGGTATCCATCCCGAGGATTATATCAAATCCTTGCATATCAAGTGGTATAAGGTCCACTTGAATGTGATGATTAGAAAAGAAGAGGATGCAGGGAGAACATATCTCCTGCAAAACGGCAGACCCACTCAACGGAGTCTCTAACAACAAACTATCTGCCCTATGACTAACCGTCATATTGCAGTTACGAATCACTCTCCGAGTGATAAAAGAGTGTGTAGCACCCGGGTCAATCAAAACAGATACAACACAGGATGTAGACATATCAGAATATAAAAGTTCCATCTGACCTGCCACTACCCGTGGATTGACCACTGCTTCAGGTGGGTTCATAGCATAGAACCTTGCTGTCGCCTGGTGTTGAGGTGGTGCTGATGATCCAGCTTGAGACGCTTGTCCACGTCCTCAAGCTGCTCCTTGAGATTGCCTTCTCTGAGATCCCTGTTGACTCTGCCTATGAGGTTGTGGCACACTGATAGGCCTAGATCGGCAGTCCTTCATCAAGTGTCCCACCTTCCCATAGTTGTAGCAACTTCTTTCCAGTTGTTGTGGTCTTGGTGGTTCAGTAACTGACATTGATGCAGAAATGTGAGTCTCTTGTTGAGGTAGGCTTCGTCCCCTGCCTCTACTTGGTGACCACTGAGTTTGGGAACTTGATCTGGGTGGTGGAGGGTTAGGTGCAGAGAATCTTGGTTTCTTGAAATCCCTAGATGAAGAACCCTGGAACTGTGGATATCTTTTCTGGGTTTGCCTCTTCTCAACCACAGATCTCTCTATCCTTCAGACTGACTCAACAAAGGTAGAGAATCTCTCTCGGTTTTCTAAGGCAGACACAGGGGTTGATATATTAGCATTCAAACCCTTCTCGAATCTCCTAATTCTTTCCTCTTCTGTGGCAGCCATGTGCGGATAGAACTGCAGCAACTCCATGAATTTAGCTTCATATTCGCTAATGTTCATCATGCCCTGCCTCAATCTCTCAAACTGAGAGATCTTCTCATCTAGGAAGGTCTTTGGAAAATATCTATTGATAAATTCCCGACGAAACTCTTCCCACGAGAACTCTATCCCAGGTCTCTTCTGCTCTTCCATGTTCCACCAGTGACCAACACTGCCTTTGAGAAGATAGACATCATGTCTAACCTTCTCAGCCTCCGGGATATTAAGAATCCTGAAAGCCTTCTCCAACTCTGTTAACCACATATCAGCATCTGCGGGGTCGGCAGTCCCAAAGTACTCGGTAGCTCTGACACGACGAAGTCGCTCGAACGTCTTACCGATACCTTGTCCTTCAGGCTGGGCAGGTGCCCTAGGTGCAGGCATGGGCATCTTGTCAGTTATGTGTGTCATGGCAGTCATAAACTGCCCAAACATCGTCTGAACTGCTAGGTTACCCATATCAGCTGGGTCAAACTTGGGTGGTTCAGGTGTAGGCTGTTCTATTTCTGGAACCCTTGCACCGCCTCGAGGTGCACTAGCACTACTCTCTACCACATACTCATCATGTGGCTCTGCCATCCTTATGTATCTTCTTCTCCTGAGGAGCAGAAGATTCTATTAGATAAGGAAGAGATACTAAGGATAGACTCGACATCCTAAATCCTATGCCTCTGTAGACTCAACGAACCTAGAGCTCTGATACCACTAATTGTGGGCTCTGATCTCCAAACCACGATATAAACACGATTTAAACTTAGCGGAAGCGATTCGATTAGCAGCGGAATACCAAAAATCAGCGAAAATTAAAACTTTTTGAGATAAAGCATTGAAACCATAAAACTTCCTTCATAAAAGGAGATAAACTGTTTACATCTCAGATAATTACTTCTTGAGTAATTATATACAACATGATACAAATCTCAAGAACTCATAACCGAAATCTCAGACCAAAAGACTCCAAGACCTGAGAGTACAGAGGACACATAGGACTGACTCTATCTACACCACATGGCAGGCTAAATCTCCACCTGAGATTTTACTACTACTCCTGGTGCTGCTGCTGCAGGGACTGGTCACCTGTAGACCTGTTCCTCCGTCTTCGACGTCCACCTAAAAAGTTGAAGTCTACGGGGTGAGACAATTTTACATAATTGTCCCAGCGAGAGTTATAACTCTCCGCCAGAAGCTTTATTATAACATCTCAAAGAATAACTTAAGCAGTAAAGGCTTCAAAGTATTCAACATCGGATATAATAGTAAACATGAGTTCAACAGTTATGAAACATGAAGACATTTGCACTATACAGTGTAACATCAATCAATCAACTCGTAGTTATCTCTAACAGGTATGCTACATTGTGGATTATGTTTTTCAAACATTACTTTTATGCCCTGTGGAGATGAGGTTTACCACTCATACTCCAACCAATCACTGCTAAGTGCCTCGGTATCATACTAGGTCATCGAAAGAGCCGGATTCTCATGACCTTCACCTTCCTCAGTCAGTAAGAGGATTACTTATAGGACATCTTGTGCCTCTACTATAATAGCTTGCCAGGGTAATCTGGTCCTTCGCTATTTTAGAGTTACAGTGGCGTTCTGTACTCTCTTCGTCATCAGGAGATTTCATGTTTATCTTCCACTGATACGGATATCTGTGCTTTCTTCGTCATCAAGAGGTTTCATGTTTACCATCCACTGATAGGGTATGGGATTATAGTGAAGGATTGATGGATTACACATCTACATCAAACACCTACACTAGGATGTAAGGTTCTACACATCCATATACCCCACATACTCAAAAGTATGTGATCCAGGAGTTCCCTTAGGAAAACCTGTTTCACCATCATTTGATCTCTGACAATGATGGATCTATGATCAGGGCTCTACATTACACTTGATTAGTTAGGTACATTCAATATTCCTTTAACATCATACATTGTTCTTCAAACAATAACATTAGCATAACAGCTATGAAAGGAGAATACTAAATGTAACAAGCCTAACTCTCATCAATCATCATTTCTCAATACATTCATCACAAGTCATCTCTAAAGCATGACCTTGATGGTATTTATGGCTCTCACAGCCCATTTAATTCATAGGTTGCCATTGACAAGGCATCAAGATAATTTACTATTCATAAAGCTAACAACATGCTTTCAATGAATATAGCATCATCATCCATACCTGGATATGATCATCTTCATATCAGAACCTGCAAGGTTAATTCAACTGATAAAAGCAATTCAAAACAAGAATTATACTTTCCACTCTTGCCATAAGAGCTAAGTTCCCTGATTCTCATCAATTAGGGTTTACTATTCACATTACATGCCATCACCCTAGAATTAGGGTTTACTATTCACCTCATGGCGAATTTAACTCATAACATCATCAAGTATGAGAAACATCATCATTAGAGCTCCTAGATAAGATTAAGATTCACTAAACATCATAATTAGGGTTTCCATAATCTCACATAGGTGGATCATACCTTAATCATGCACATTCATGTGAATTGAAGGTACTTTACTTAAGTTTCCACTATAAAAGGGTACTTTCTCTCTCTTATGATACTTTCTCTCTCCTCTTACTAGTAGATGGTGATAACACCACTCTAGATCAGGTTGGGTTAAGTACTCATTGACTAGCATAAGCCAAAACATCATTAACATGTGATTAGGGTTTTATTAGAAAAAGGTATTACTCAATTAAACCCCTCAAGGGTATTTTGGTAATTTACCTCATGATCACCATCATGGGTCAATTCATTAATCACTTAGTCCCTTAATGTTCTAAGCTACCATTAGGGTTTAGATTAGATCACCATTGAACCAATTACAACTTCAAGTGATTATATATAAATAACCTTGAAAACCTCCAAACGGTTTCAACCTTCAACCACCAAACGGTTTGAAACCGTTTGGGTGCATTGACCGTTTGCTAGGTTTGACTCCAAAACCACATGACCTCAAGGTCGTTTGCCCAAACCATTTGGGTGCGTTGACCGTTTGGAAAGGTTGACTTTCCAAACCGTTTGAGCTTATGCGGTTTGAAACTGTTTGATCAACTTGTCTTGAGATCGATTGGTCAAAACGACCTTGAGATCGTTTGAGCCCAAACGGTCTTGAGACCGTTTGGATCCAAACGGTCTTGAGACCGTTTGGTCCAAATGGGCTCAAACCGTTTGGACCTCCAACATGGTTCAAAAGTTACAAATGTTTATGATTAAGTATGTTGAAGCCCTCAATTGGCCAAAGCCATGTTAACCACTTATAAATTGAGTCAATTAGGATGAGCCTCAATCAATTGGACACCAAATTAACCCTCAATTGAAAGCCAATTAGGGTTAAGTCCATCTCAATTAGAGTTTCAAATCGGATGGTCATCAATATTCAACAATGTGAATCAATTCAAGGTTGAACCTATCAATTGACCTCCAATTAGGCCCAAACTTTGCCCAAATGGTCTTGAGATCGTTTGGATGACCTCCAAACGGTCTTGAGACCGTTTGCCCAAGAATTCATCAAAATCTAAGTTGATTTGATAGGGGTTGAACCTTAATTAAGTCACAAATAAGCAATTTGATTATTTCAATAACCCACTGTAATTGGGCTCTCAATTGATCAAATTACCTTAACCCTAGACCTCCAAACGGTCTTGAGTTGACACCAAACGGTCTTGAGACCGTTTGGATGAGTTTCAAATGGTCTTGATACCGTTTGCCAATCCAATCTTTGGACTCTAGTGAAAATTCATCAAGGTTTGATCTATTGAGTTGATCATCACATCAATACTTAATTGCAATATGATTTGGTACCTTTGGACCTTCAATTGGTCAACTATACTTGACCCCAGACCTCTAAACGGTCTTGGGTGATCCCCAAACGGTCTTGAGACCGTTTGTATGATTCCCCAAACGGTCTTGAGACCGTTTGGGCTAATCAACCCAAAATCACTAATTAACTTATTGGAAATTCAGCACTGATTTCAATTAGGGTTTGCCCTATTAATCATCCTTCAACTCATGACTCGTTTGGAATTAATCCATAAAATTTGGTGAGTCGTTAACTAACATCATTATGAACAGTAATCCCAAACGGTCAACGTTTGGTAAACCATCTTAAACGGTCTTGAGACCGTTTTCCTAAAAAAGGCAAATTAAACAGATTGAAAATCAGAACTTAATTCAATTGGATTTGCTAATTGATTTGCTTATATCACACGATTCCTTTGGAGTTAACCCCTCAAATTTTGTGGGTGATCAGCCTACATAATTAGGAACAGGATTCTCATACGGTAGTCACTTGGTCAACTAGACCAAATGGTCTTGAAGACCGTTTGCCTCCATGCGACCCTGAAACCGTTTGCCCACCAAACGGTTGTGCAAACCGCATGGGCAATTGGTTAGGACCGTTTAGTAAAGTGGAAATCCGTGGATAAGCATAGGAATTAACGCCCTTATCTTCTACCTCAAGAACAGAAGCAGTTCTTCACGATTTTACTTGCAAGGATGCAAGGGAAGATAGGAAAGAAGAAGAACTAGCAACTATATGCATAGAAAAAGATGTATAATCAAAGCATAAGGTTTAGAGTTATAAAACCCACCTAAAGGTTGTTCCTTGAGATCCAAGCTTCCAAGATTCATGTCTTTAATGGCGTATTTGAGCTCCACAGGTTGGCCAAGGTGAATTCTCCAAGGAAAAGTTGGAAAGGAATGGCTAGAAAGATAAAGCTAGGTGAGCTAGCCATGAATTCAACCTTGAAATCGAGTTTCCTCCATGAATTCAAGCAAAAGGGATGATCCAAACTTACCATGAACTCCCTGGTCGTTCTCCTATGCTCCAGAGCTCTGCCTTAGTCGGTTTGAGCAAGGGGGATAAGTGAGGGAATGAAAGAAACATTCCTTTGCTTGCAAAGGAAGTGGTATATATATATTTGGTGAAATTCCAACATAAGAATATATGTTTTCCTCATTTATCATCTAAGTCCTTCCTTTCTTCTTTGCACGTCCCCACATCTTATTTCTAAGGACAAACTCCTTCTAAGATCAATAATTGAAGGCAAAGAGGATCAACCCATCACTAAAGCATACACATAAAGGGCTATTATACATACACCTTGATTATTCAATCACAAAGGTGTTCTTTATTATATGATTATTCAAATGAAGTGCCCTCTTCATCATTTCTACTCTAAATAATGACAAAAGTTATAAAAGATATTTTAGATGATGTATTTTACAAGTTGCACCCCTCAAATTGGGTAAATTGCACTCTACACCAATTTAGGGTTTTCAAGTACAGGGGTTGCTTCCACAGCTGCACCTTGGTGCTCAAGCTTGGGAAAACCCTCAAACTTCATCATAAAAATCCTCATGATGTCTCAACATCAGAGGAACATCTCAACATGTGCAATTTGCAAGTTAATCCCTTAACTGGGTAATTTGCACATAGATCCCTGTATTACAAAACAATGTTACAACTATACATATAAAGGAGCAAAATTGAAATATATGTTTCTGAGGAACTTAATTATATGCCCAAAGTTAATCACAAGGATTTAATTACATATTTAGGCAAAACACCTAGGGTTAGTTCATAACCCAGGTCAGGGATGTTACACTTCCAGTTGGGATGATTGGAGCACTACCACTGTCAAAGTTTAGTCTTCTACCTGCTGCATTTGGTGCTTGACTTTGGGCTGGCTCATTACAGGAGATTAGTTAACTTGCAAAGGAACCATTATTCGATGCATGTCTGGCAGGACAAGAGATTAATCTTAGGAGGTTAACATAAACTGTATGTAGATGATATATGATTTGTGAATGTGAGCTACATCATTCTATGAAAATGATCGAGGAGTCCATGAAATACATAAATACACCAATATATTTAGTTCAATACAGAATGATGTTAATTTTATTTTATTTTTTTGGTAGTTGCAATCAATGTCTTCCGACTTATAATTTTTATGTGTATTACATATGTGTCTTATGTCTTTACAGTTTTATTATGTATATTGTCATATGTCCAACCACCTTACAATTAGTTCCTATGTACAAAAAACTTTATTAAGCCACCCATATTTCCAATGAAATTTGTTAGCAGTGGATGTATGGTCGCATCAATCTTGCGTCGTTTTTCTTTCTTTCCTCTTCATATTTTTGTTTTTTCCACCTTTTCTTTCTCAAACCCCCCACCCTCTCGTTTTTGTTTGCTTCCGCTGGAAAAAAAGGTGAAACGAAACCAACACCAACTGCCGCTGATGCTAGTTTTTACAGTTCCACAAGTGTGTACATGCTTGGGAAGCTAGTCATACCCAAGTTGAATATCGATGTTCGATGTAAGCTGCTCATCTACCAAACCAAGCACAACTCTCCCATTGCAAGAATGTGTGCCACTGTAACTGGTACAGATCTGGTTTTCTTTACCCCCACCAATCCATCCTGATCTGTTGGGCACTACGCTTGGGGTCAATTTTCTTCGGCAGAGTGTGTAGTGGATTGCATAAAATGAATGTCATTGTATTATTTGTTGTAATGTCGAAGAAAGCTTCTGCATCCGGTTTGCAGTTACTCCTCTTCATCTTCTGCGATCTACACAATCATCACTCATTCTTATTTGTCTAATGACGTCTGAATTGATTCTCTATTTGTTCAAATTATGTCACAGAAGTACAAAGTAGCATCTTGTAATAAGCAAGTGGGTGGAAGAAGTTACAGACAGATAGAAAAATGATGTCTTTAAACATACAAAAATTACAATATCATAATGTAATAAGAAAGTGTCATATGTAATATGAAAAGTCGCATTGTAATAGACAAGAGCCAACTGTAATGTAGGTGACAATTTTGTAATATGGATACTCATATTGTAATAAGCAAGTGTCATCTGTAATATGGACAGTCACATTGTAATAAGCAAGAGCCAACCGTAATGTAGGTGACAGTTTTGTAATATGGATACTCATATTGTAATAAGCAAGTGTCATCTGTAATATGGACAGTCACATTATAATAGGCAAGAGCCAACCGTAATTTAGGTGACCATTTTATAATATGAGAAGAATTCCAGGATAGTGATTGCATAGCAGATGTCCGCTAATCTGTTATCCTTTCTACTGGTTCCGCAAACACTGGATGTATTGCCCATCAGATGTTTGGTTTTATATCACTTGTTTTCTTGTGTGCCGTCATCTATAATGACTCTGTACAACAGAAACTTTTTTTGTTTTGTTTATTTATTTTTTCAGAATCATTACAAATGATGTTTTGAAACATAGCAGATAATAAAATGAATGTTACATTTGAAAAATGGAGACTCGAATGGATTAACTAGTATAGCTGGCAATGTGTTATATAAATAAATTTTGATGTATATATTTTCTATTTTGTAAAGGGGCAAGGCAAACCATCATCCCCATATAATTCATAATTCTTGTAATATACCATTATTTATAGTAACATATATCTTCCAACATGTGTGCAGAATTCTATCATCAACAATTTGAGAATCTAGCAACAAGATCCTCATAGTATATGATTAGTATAAATTGCATGTTGATCGAATACCCACTTATGAAAGAGATATCAAACATTTTTTTATTTTTATCACTAGATAGCTACTACAGATTTTAGTTTAGTGGGGTCATTGTTTCTGTCTAAGCCAACACACTCATGTATGTAAAACAGCTACTTCCTATGTGATATAGTTCTTTTCTATTTAAAGTAGTTACTCTCTATGTAAAATAGTTACTCTATTTTGTAGTTACTCTATGTTGGGTCAGGGTCATTACATATAGTCATATTGTAATAAGCAAGTGTCATATGTAATATGGACATTCACGTTGTAATAGGCAAGAGCCAACTGTAATGTAGGTAATAATTTTGTAATATGGATAGTCATATTGTAATAAGCAAGTGACAGTTTGTAATATGGATAGTCATATTGTAATAAGCAAGTGTCATATGTAATATGGACAGTCACATTATAATAGGCAAGAGCCAACTATAATGTAGGTAATAATTCTATAATATGGATAGTCATATTGTAATAAGCAAGTGATAGTTTGTAATATGGATAGTCATATTATAATAGGCAAGTGTCATATGTAATATAGACAGTCACGTTGTAATAGCCAAGGGCCAACTGTAATGTAGATAATAATTTTGTAATATGGATAGTCATATTGTAATAAGCAAGTGACATATGTCATATGGACAGTTGCATTATAATATGCAAGATCCAACCGTAATGTAGGTGACAATTTTGTAATATGGATACTCATATAGTAATAAGCAAGTGTCATATGTAATATGGACAGTCACATTGTAATAGGCAAGAGTCAACCGTAATGTAGGTGACAGTTTTGTAACATAGATACTCACATTGTAATAGCCAAGTGTCATCTGTAATATGGACAGTCACATTGTAATAGGCAAGAGTCAACCAGAATATAGGTAACAGTTTGTAATATGGATAGTCATATTGTAATAAGCAAGTATCATCTGTAATATGGACATTCACATTGTAATAGGCAAGAACCAACTGTAATGTAGGTGATAGTTTTGTAATATGGATAGTCATATTGTAATAAGCAAGTGTCATATGTCATATGGATTACATACCCATCATGGTACATGGATGACAGATTGTGGGCAACCCCAATCCACATGTCTCTCCTATAAAAATTCTCATGATCTACACTCCTTTGTGTTTGTTTATGCAATTTTTTTAGATTTTTCTCGCAACACATTCTTTTAGTGAACAACAGTATCAGCAATTTCGTGTATGCAATCCGTTCATCATATGGGTCTTAAAAGGCACTTCTTTTCTTTCTTTCCCTGCATCATTTATGATAAGGTACTCATTCCAACAGCTGAGAAGGTCGGCCTCTGAGTCAAGGGCGTCCAGGGATCTGCTACTCCCTCCATACGCATTCCATCCTGAGACCAATACGCAACAAGGACACACAACAACTACCACCAATCCCATGCACCGTCGTTCCCAGTCCTTCACAGGAAGAGCTTCTTCGACGCCCACGACATCTTTCCTGAACCAGCCAAGCTAGCAAGAGCCGCCGACAACGGCGCCGTTCTTAATGGAAGCAGCACCGCCAACTCTTCTTACTCCAGGTATTGAGAGATCGAGAAGCGGCTCCGGATGCATGGGATCGACGAGCCAGCCAAAGATCTTGACATGCTCAAACAGATCCTGGAAGCACTCCAGCTCAAGGGACTCCTTCACCAGACGCGGCGACAGAGGAGTAATAACGGTACTGTTACCAATAACAACGTGGACGCCGACAGAAACATCATTTATGATACCCCCAATCCTCCGCTCATCCTCATGAAACATGTTACCTCCGCTGGTACGAGATCGTCGCCTTCTCCTTCCCCACGCCGTAGGGAGCCTGTCACACCGCCTTCCTCTAGGCTCGACGCAGTGTCTCCTCGGAGGAACGCCGATCCCAGGCCCAGGCGAGACAACAAAATGACATCGGAGCAACGTGGGATGATCACTGCTACTGAGAGACGAGGACAATAGAGCAATGGACTCTGGTCGGATCTCACGACTGCGGATGTGAGGAGTCTGTGGTCCCCTGTAACAACAACAAGGAGGCATTCACCGGCTGAATCCGGGAGGAGTTCGCCCTACTTCACAGCCAGATTGAATAAAATCACTAGATGAATCTGACTTTATTATCGGTGTGCTTGACAGTGGCGGCTGGAAAGGCAACAACGTCGGACTTGGCTCCAACCTCTCAAATACGGCGGAGCGTCTATTTACGGTAAGTGCCACTGCGTCTTCAAAACACGGACGGGTAGGCACACTAAACTACCCGCGCGGGTAACTAATAAACTCCCTATATATATGTATGTATATATATACATATATATATGTGTATATATACATATATATGTATATATATAAATATAAATATATATATATAAACATATACTTACCTATCAATTTCTTATAAAAAGACTTATACTTATGTGAGTTTGTCAACCACCACCTCACAATCAAACTCTCATATGAATGTCGCTTACTTTCTAGTAAATAATTCCAACTTATCATTTTACTACCACATCATCTCTCTTCGTATATCATCTAAATTGCTTGTGATTTTCTTAGGAAAATTCTTTTTCTATATCATCCATATGTTAATTTGAATTTACATTGTCATTAGTTTTTTATTCTAATATGACCTTATTAAACACCCTCCCCTAAAACTCTCACTACCTCACTTTTCTATACGACACCATATCTCTTATAAGTCTTTTTTAACAAAATCTCCATGTCTCATTATCTCTCTATTTGTGTGTCTGTGTCTATTTGTGTTTGTGTGTGTACATATATATACATATACTGATATACATATATATACACATATATATACACAAAAATACACACACACACGTACATATATATACATATATAGGTATATGTGTGTGTGCGTGTGTGTATATGTGGATAATTTCTCAGTAGAATTCTAGAGAATTTAAATACAAGGATCAAACTACATTGTATTCCTATTTTGATAGGCAATTTCCATAAAATGACTAACTACAATTCATCTATCAAGGTTACATGTTAAACACATTCCAAAGCATGATTAGCAGAAAAAATACTAAAGGCAATGCAACTCAAGTTCCATGGTAATCATTTTTTCATTCAGTGATTGGAACTAAAGTGCTTAGGATCATAACATAAAATATTCATTTAGAGAAACATACATACGAAATATGTAATCTAACACATGCATATACAATCAAAATCTATGTGCATATTTCATTAGATGCAACTTAGGCTAACAAAAATATTAGGTACTTATATTTTCTTAGAATGTTAGATTGTGAAATCAATTTTTATACCCTTCTAATGACAAACAATCTTGATGAAGATCAAGTTGTTTCATTATTGAGTGGAATCTCCAAGGATTATTTTTATATCCTACTAATGTGAGGTGGCTCGAGACAGATAGGAAAAATTGTGACTTTGATAGTTTGGGCATACATAATGAAGAATTGGGATTTATTTGGGCAATGTACTGATGTGGGGTGGACTACTATAGATTGATGCTTGATTTTGGAAGCCTGCCAATCTGGGGTGGTCTATGAAAGAATTGAAGGTGATTTTGGCGACCTCCCTGTGTAAGTGGGCATATATTAAAGGGTTTTTAGAACACTTAGGTATCATTTATAATAATTATGTGTCAAATCCAACCATATTCGGAAAGGAAAATCCTCCCGTGACGCGCAGGGAGGGCAGACTCGCGTTTTGACGCGGGCTGCTGGGTGGTTTCCAGCGTGGGACCCAGCTGACAGAGGGGTTTGGGTGGGTGGAAGTGGTTTTGCAGGGTGAGGTGGCAGGAGTAGGTGGCAGTGGTAGGTGAGAGACTGATTTGATAGCTTTTTTTAAAGAGACTGAGGCAGAAATATGAAGAAAAATTTATTTTGCACATAACTTTTGATACGTAATGAGTTTTTTAATGAAATAAAAAGCGTTAGATTTATTACAGAAAATGCAATCCAACAAGACTAATATTTAATATATTTTTGAGAAATAATATACATAAATATTAGAAATGGACACATTTAAATAAAAATGGGCGCGTTGAAGCAAATGTGGGCGCATTCAAATAAAAATGGGCACGATCAAGTAAAAATTGGGCGCATTCAAGTAAAACTGGGCGCAAATTGGACGCATTTAAGTAATAGTGAGCGCAAGTAAGTAAAAGTGGGCACATTCAAATAAAAGTGGGTGCAATCAGGCAAAACTGGGCGCATTTACGAGAGAAATGGGTGCATTTACTCGAAAGTGGGCGCATTGAGGAGAGAAGTGGGCGCATTGAGGAGAGAAGTGGGCACATTGAAAAGAGAAATGAGTGCATTGAGCAGACTGAGCGCATTGAAGAGAGAAATGGGCGCGTTGAAGCAAACATGGGCGCATTCAAATAAAAATGGGCACGATCAAGTAAAACTGGGCGCATTCAAGTAAAACTGGGCGCATTCAAGTAAAACTGGACGACTGGGCGCATTGACTCGAAAGTGGACGCATTGAGGAGAGAAGTGGGCGCATTGAGGAGAGAAGTGGGCGCATTGAAGAGAGAAATGGGCACATTGAAAAGAGAAATGGGCGCATTATGGAGAAAAGTGGCGCATTAAGGAGAGAAATAGGCGCATTGAAGACAGAAATGGGCGCATTGAAAAGAGAAATGGGCGCATTAAGGAGAAAAGTAGCGCATTAAGGAGAGAAATAGGCGCATTGAAGACAGAAATAGGCGCATTGACTCAAAAGTGGGCGCATTGAGGAAAGAAATGGGCGCATTGAGGAAAGAAATGGGCGCATTGAGGAGAAAAGTGGGTGCATTGACTCAAAAGTGGGCACATTAAGGAAAGAAATAGGCGCATTGAAGAGAAATGAGTGCATTGAGCAGACTGGGTGCATTAAAAAGAGAAACGAGCGCATTGAGCAGAAAACTGGGCGCATTGACTCAAAAGTGGGCGCATTAAGGAGAGAAATAGGCACATTGAAGACAGAAATGGGCGCATTGGGTGCATTGAGGAAAGAAATGGACGCATTGAGGAGAAACATGGGCGCATTAACGAGAGTGGGTGAATTGACGAGAGAAATGGGCGCATTGACTCGAAAGTGGGCGCATTGAGGAGAGAAGTGGGCGCATTGAGGAGAGAAATGGGCGCATTGAGGAGAGAAATGAGCGCATTGACTCAAAAGTGGGCGCATTGACTCAAAAGTGGGCACATTTGAGGAGAGAAGTGGGCGTACACATTAAGAAAAATATTGGGCGCAGTAAGAAAAATAGTGGGCGCCATAACAGCAGTAGTATGCATATTTGTGTAAATATTTTTTTCTTTTAAAAATATGTTAATATGAGTCTCATTAGAAAGTATTTTTTGTAAGTATTCTAATGCATTTTATTTTATTAAAAAATTCTTTATATTTTAAAAGTTATACCCAAAACAAAAAAATGTAAAAAAAAATTGACAGCAGCCAGCCTGTCGGCAAGGCTGTGATGTGGCAGGCGCGTAGAGGAGCAGGGTGCAGGGGCTGGCAGGTGCTGGCAGGCGCGTCAAAGCACGCGTCATGGCGTGTGCGCGTCCAGAAAATTTAGCCCATTCGGAAACGCCCATGCCATTGAATGTGTTACCACCGAATGAAAACATGCGGATGCCCGTCAAAACCATGTGAAAAGACCATCTCCTGTGCCGCAAAGCAAAGCTGCCGGTCGACACTGCTGCCATGGAGGCCGCCGCCGACCCATCGGCTCTCATATTCTCGACCCTAGAGGGCGGCTCCGATTATACAGGTCTTTATTCACAAGTATCCTCCTTCGTTCTCCCATTGTTACCTCTCCTTTCTCTCGATTCCCGTGATCCAACCGCCACAGCCGCGCACCCAGCCGGAAAGCAGCCAGGCTCGAAGGCCGCTGCCGCAGCTGGAAGGAAAATAAACACGAATGCGAGGGAGACTGAACCCGATCCTTCTGAACTCCGTTGTCTTGCAAAAAAGTTTTTCCCGTTCCTGTCCCGCATCCTTAAGATTCTACCTTCCATTCTCCGCACGGGCAAAGACGGTAGTGGACGTAGCTTCGAAAGAGGAGAAGATAGTATCGCTGAGATTTTTGCTATCTATCGCCTCGCTTTGGATTGCCTAAAGTGTATAATGCCCTGCTTGGATGGGAAACCCTTCTCGTTTTACTACCATAGGGGGCGACTTGTCTGCTGCCTTGAGTCATGTGGGTGGTACTCGGAAGCTGAGGAAGAGGCGTACTTGCTTTTGGAGAACCTCAAGTCGCAAATTGGACCTGGCGTCCAAACAATGTCAACGAGGGGGAAGCCTTCAGAACGGTCTTGCCAATACATTGCGGCTCCATTGGGTGATTTTCAGCATGACACTGAGCTTTCTCCCTTGATCGTTGAGGTTGTAGTGAGCATTGTCAGCTGTACTTTTAACAGAAAGACCACAGACTGCCTGCCATATGATCGGATTATCACTCTGGTTGAAGAGGTTCGTCCATGGCTGAGGTATATCCTAAAGCGTTACTTCTTGTGTACTTATACTCCTGTTTCTTCGTCCGTATCCTGTTTGATTTAAGGGTCTACACCTTTGCTGTGAGGCTTTTGTTGTAATTAATAAGGCATATCAGGTGTCTGAATGAAGAAAAATCTGGGATCCAGCAAGCAACGTTGGTAAACATCCTTTCCAAATGTGCAGTATTCATTGCTAGAAAATCCACATCTTTCTATGTTGACCTGGTATTGCGCTTCTGTATGTTGGTATTACGAGAGTGCTTAAAATCACCTTTGGCGAACCAGTTCAGAAAGGTTTAAAACCCTATCATTTATGTATGCAAATTCAATTTCACTCTGTTTCAGTAATATGTAGTAACTCTCCCGTTCTTTTGCAGATTGCTAGCAAAATTTGCTCGTCTTTTGGTCCAATGAGTGAAACAAGAAACTTGCTCATGCTTGAGATATTTGGATTTTGTATAGAATCTGTGCTATGTGACTGCAAGGTACTTCCTTGTATTTCCCTTTTTTTTGCTTTTCACCACTTGCTTTAAACACAACGTTCTTGAATGGTGGGTTCCATTAATATTGTATAGATTGAGGAAATTTTTCTGTTACACTGGTTTGTGCCAAGATCTTCAATGTAAATATCCGACAAGCAATTTGTTTTCATATCCACTGTTTTATTTGTGAAAATATCAATGTATGCATGCAATTTTGTATAAAACAACGTGATACGTAAAAAGATACGAAAAATAGTCACAACCTTTGAGAGAAAACAATGGAAAAGCAAAGATAAGCGTCAAATCAGTGGAAAAAAATGCAAGAGAGTAAAAATGAACTCCACCCAAGGGCAGATAAGCAGGGTAATTGTGGCCAAAGATCGAGTAAGGCGAACTTCTTATGACGTGGGAAGATGTTAGGCACCCTCATGTTGCCAGATAGAAATGGGTATAACACGTGCTTAATCGGGTTTAGGAGAATCAATTTCAGTTCCCCTTGGGTTTTGGTTTGGTTTAAAAAGACAAAATGAGAAAAGAAAATGTTTAGTGCATGAATGTTTCAGGCCCCAAGATGACCGCGAATCTCTATGTTGCCGGTTGACAAGATTCTTGTTAATTTGGATCCCTTTTGTCTAAGTATTTCCAACAGTTGAGATCCATCCTCGAAGATCAATGATTTAGAAAGTGCGAAGCAGGAGGCAGGTGGATGAGACCATATGTTTGTTGAAAAAGCAAATGATTAAGTTTCTATGTATCTCTGTACACATAAATATATGAATAATCATATATTTTTGAACTTTTATACATTTGAAACCCATGTAATAGTGTAAGATCAGCTTACACGTTAATGCAAACAGTAAACATATATCATTACATAAGAACTACACACTACTTTAATGTAGTATAATACTAAGCAGTGGTCATGCGGTACTTATAATACGTAAGTGCATAGTTATATACTATGGTAGTATACTAGCATTATATGCCTATTTAGTAGTTTTAGTACTATGGTATTACTACACACTTCATATTCTACAGTTGTATACTTAGTTGTCAAGGCACCAGCCTAGGTGCCCTAGGTGCTTTGTAGGGAGCTTAGCCCACTAAAAGTGGCCGCCTAAGGCCTTTTGGGTCCAAATTAAGTCACTGAAAGGCTAATTTAGTATTTATTAGTATTGGATGTGGTCAAACAGATCAAGTTAAGTCATTTAATGGTTGAAATAGGTCCGATTTAGGACAAATCAGGTCAAATTTGGGTAAATTAGGTTTGATTGGGGGAAAATAGGTCTGATTTGGGGAATTTAGGTCTGACTTGGCCATTTTAGATCTCATTAGGATCAATACATAGAAAATTAGGGGTAGTTAGGTTTGATCAGGTCATGCTATGCAGAATTGGGTTTGATTTAGGCCAAATCATGTTAAATTTGCACATATTATGTCTGATTTGGAGAAAACAAGTCTGAATTTGCGGGAATTAGGTCTGATTTGGGGAGATTAGGTCTGATTTGCCAATTTAGGTCTCATTAGGTCAAATTTGGGGAAGTTAGGTATGATTAGGTCATTTCATACAAAATTCGGTTTAATTTAGGCCAAATAAGGGCAAGCTAGGTCAACTTAGTTCAGATTTATGCCAAGTTAGTTCAATCTAGGGTCAGTCAGGTTTAGTTTAGGTTATATTAGGTATGATTTAGGTCAAGTTATGTTTGTTATAACTTAAATCTACCATTGAAAATATAAATAGTAACATATATATTTGAATATGGCTAAACTTATATGCAAATTTAATTATATATATGTACATAACTAATTAAAATAAGAAACGCCTAGGCTCCCGCCTAGGCGCCTCTTTGGAGAGGAGGACCATGTAGCCACTTAGACAAGTATGGTTGTATAGTTACAGAGTAATGCATTAGTACTAAATAATATATATCAATACATAGTAGTTACTAATAGGCACATAATAGTAGACTATAATAGTATACAAGTATTATATACATAGTAAAATCATTATTATAAATTAAGACATAATAATAGTAGACTATAATAGTATACAAGTATTATATACATGATATATATGCAATCAATGTGCTAGCATCGTATGAAGAAAGCAACAAAATCATTAGATATGGATTGAATTGTGGAAATTTTACCTGAACAAAATTCATATAGAAATCAGAAAGCTAAACATGTATTATGTTTGTAGCCAAAACATGTATAATACTATTATGTAGAATTTAGGCTAAATCAAAACTAACAAGACCTAAACTATAACTGATTGGCCCTAATTTGAACTTATTTGATCCAAATTTGATCAAATTTGACCAAATTTACCCTAATTTTTGCCTATACCAGACCTCATTTTGTATACCATGACCTAATCAATCCCAATTTCGATAAATTTTTCATATATTCACCTGTGAGACAAACTTTGGCCAAATAAGACCTAGTCATCCAATTTAGAACAATTTCCCCCAAATTATACTTGTTTCCCCTAAATTAGAACTAATGTGCCCAATTTTGATATGATTTGACCTAAATAAAACCTAATTTTGTATAATATGATCCAATCAGACCTAATTTCCTCAAATTTTCCCTATATTGACCTAAACAATATCTAATTTGGCCAAATTAGGCCTAATCTCACCATATATGACCATTTGCCCCAAAATCAGACTTGTTTTCCCCAAATCAAACCTAATCCGCTCAAATTTGACATAATTTGGCCTAAAATCAAACCTAATTTGCATAACAGGACCAAATCAAATCTAACCCTAAATTTCCCTATGTTGATCTAAACGAGGCCTTACATGACCAAATCAGACCTAATTTCCCCAAATTAGACCTAATTCCCCCAAATTAGACCTAATTCTCCCAAATCTGGCATGTTTCCCCCCCAAATCAGACCTAATTTACCCTAAATTGACCCTGTTTGGGATGAATCAGACCCAATTTAACCATAAAATGACTCAATTTGATCAAATTTAGATCTAAATGCTAAATTAGCTTTCAATTGGTTTAATTTAGGCCTCAAAACGCCTTAGGCAACAATTTAGGTCAATTAGGGGGATGGGCGCCCAGTTTGAGGCGGGCTGATTTAAGCCTAGGCGCCGCTCGCCCAGTTTGAGGTGGGCTGACTTAAGCCTAGGCGCCGCCCAGGCGGGCGCCTGTACAACACAAATATTCCCGCAATGCCCTTGACGTCTTCTCTTGCCAACTGAAGAACAAAGTGCAACAAGATGGAAGGAAAAAAATGTCTCCATATGCATCGGAAGAAACATCCAATAAATACCCAATTGAGGCATATTGGCTTTGTTGGATCTCCTCAAGATTTCCTACCCAGTCACCTCTGTGTCTTATGATCTTCTCATTATATAGGTAGAAGGAAATATAGAAGGAAATATAGGTGCACAACTCAAGAAGTGTTCGCTTTATATCCATCATCGATACAAAAGGAAGAAATGTTGGACTTGTGTATGAAGTATTCAATGCGCATCCTAAAGAGTGTCCAATAAGTATTGGTATCTAATGCGTATCTAGCATAGGTACATGAACTATTTTGAAGCAAGGAAGAAAATGTTCGATTTTGATGCCATTTTCGTAGCCACAGAAACATAAATTTATTGAAATTTTGATAGAATTTTACCAAAATTTCGACAGACATTTGGATGAATGCATTCTTGACATTTCGACGACAAAATTAACAAATTAATTTAATAAAATTTTACCAGAATGATCTACTAGTGTAGATCTACTCAAACATGCAATAATATTCATATTGGATATGTTGGGGTGGGGCCTCCTCATTTTCGAGTAAAGGACCCTAAACTATTTGAATGGGAATTCCGATGGCAAATTTTGATGTCAATTTTCAATGATGAAATCAACGAATCAAGTCATTATAGTTTGCAAGCACAATACATACACTTAAAGACATAAAACTGGGTAAAAATGCTCTAGGTAGTACATAGCACATTAAAAAGAAGAATTTTTTTTCGATGGCCAATGCGTTTCAACAGTGCATTTCAATTTCTGATTGCTATCAGTATTGAAAAAATTGGTGAAATTTTGACCATTTCGTTGAAATTTTGAACATTGTTTTGAAGTATTTTTCCTCATAGTGACTAGGGCTTTTTGGATAAATGGTCATCCATATTCGTTCCTCAACCATTGTAGTTTTTGTTGCTAGGGGATCTAAAATTGCACTTGTTAAATTTAGAGATGACTAGGGTGATGAAAAGAGGGGTGAATAATATTCCGTGTTAGGGGGTCACAATCAAATTGCGAATAGTAGCTCAATGAGTGGTGTGGTGGTTTTGGCTTGTCTTAAGTTTTCATTGACTAACTCTTCAACGAACGATGTGGATGTGTGACTTTGGGGTTCATAGTGGCATATGGCATCCCTGCTCCTCCAGTGATAATGAGAAAGGGATGGGGCTTGAGGGGAGGGCATGCTATGGTGCTGGGAAGGAGAAGTTTATATTGGGAAAGCCATGGTCATCAAAGATGTTTTGGGTGCTCGACTTTGATTCTAACTAGCAACTCAAAACTTTTGAGTTGTTCTTAGATGTGAGGAAGTCATCCCAAGGTTAATATTTTTGAGGCCTGAAAGAAGTCTTGACCTTGATCCCAACTAGCAACTCAAAACTTTTAATTCGCTCTTGCATGTGAGGAAGTTCTCCTCCAACATAATTTTATCAAAGAGAATTTTCGGGCACCATATAAATGTATATCAATGTCTAATCTACAAAATTGTCATTTTTTGTCTAAGTTTTAGACATCGAGGATATGACATGCAAAGCAGGTGTGTGTCTAAAGGTCGGGATATTGACAAATTTTCCCCATTTTGATAGCATTTTGTCAATTGTGACAAAATGAGAACACAAGATGCCAGCATATCAACTGGCACATGAAAATTTCCATTGAAAAGTCAAAAGGGGGTCGACAAAACGATCCAGGCAATATAGATGTGAAAAAGGCATGTAGAATCCAATCTTGTTTTGTTCTACATAATAGATCTTTAAATCTAATCTTGCTAAGGCACGGTTAACCTTAAGATACAATATTAACATAATGTAGATGCAAATCTAAGTTGATACTTCCAAGCTTTGGCTATTTTTACTTAGACTTAATTACTTTGTGATTGTTAACATATCTTTTTATTATCTGTATTATTTAGTCTGTCATTTCCTTTTTACTACTGTACTTATATGTAATTTGCCCATTTATATAAATAAAGAGGAGATGACTCTCGGCCCTTTCACGTTGCATTACGCAGCCCTTGCGACAACTTACATGGTATCAGAGCTTTTGTCTGATCCTCTTCTCCCTTAGCTGCCAGCGTCACCAACAGCAACGCCAACCGCCGCCGGCGGCGGCGGCGACAACAAGGGTCGTTGCCGCCGCCACAGGCGACAACAACAATAGCCAGTGCTGCCGTTGGGCTAGCGGCTTCCAGCCACCGCCGTCGCTGGGCTAACAGCAGCCTCCCGCCGCTGTTGTAGGCTCAGCCGCCCAGGTCCGTAGGCGCAACTGCTCCCTCGTCGCCTCACCGCGGTTCATCCATCTACCGCGACCATCTACAACAACTGCCGACCGGATCAGCATGTGCCACAGTTGCTGTTTGGGGTCCTCGGTTGATCCAATGGGTGTCTAAAACCTAAACCAAAGGACTCGTCACCTCCGAAGTGTGTTCCTAATCACATCTCCATGTGTGATTAGGAAAATCGATTGGAGGCTGTGGATGCGTCAGTAAAGCATCTTTCTGTGGTGTGACGTGTATCTCTCCGTCACTCAAGCCTTCACTGTGACGCGTATCAGTATGTCACAAAGTCCCGCGATATCATGGCGGACACCAAGACGTCTACTATCTACAACGAGATGTCGCCTATCCCCTCTATAAAGCTGAACGGGAAAAATTATCTCCTATGGATGAATGCTCTGTCCATATAGTTTTTGGAGTCTCGTGACAAGGCGAGGCATGTTGACTCTGTTTCCCCTGCTGCTACTGAGAAAGAATACGCTGAGTGGAAACGTCATGACAGTCTTGTGAAGACTTGGTTGTGGGGGAGTATGGAACCTGCGATTGCTGCGAGGTTCAGGTTTTATTCTACATCCAAGGAGATATGGGACACAGTCAAGACGTCTACTATCTACAACGAGATGTCGCCTATCCCCTCTATAAAGCTGAACGGGAAAAATTATCTCCTATGGATGAATGCTCTGTCCATATAGTTTTTGGAGTCTCGTGACAAGGCGAGGCATGTTGACTCTGTTTCCCCTGCTGCTACTGAGAAAGAATACGCTGAGTGGAAACGTCATGACAGTCTTGTGAAGACTTGGTTGTGGGGGAGTATGGAACCTGCGATTGCTGCGAGGTTCAGGTTTTATTCTACATCCAAGGAGATATGGGACACAGTGAAGAAGCATTACTCTCAGGAGAAGAATGCTCTTTGCCAATTTATGGTCTATGACCGTCTTTTTGCAGAGAGACAGGGTGACAGGTCACTAGAAGAATATTTTGGAGCGATTCAGGCTATTGCCCAAGAGCTGAGTTACTATCATCCTGTGACAGTTGCAGAGCAGGTCAAAGACAGAGATGATTTGAATACTGCCAAGTTCTTGTCTGGACTTAGTTCTTCCTGCAGCTCTGCCCGGAGTGTTATCCTTGCCTCTGATAAATTGCCCAACTTTGAGGAAGCCTACTCGAGGATTTAGCAATCCAACTTTGAGCCAGTTGATCCCACATCAGTTGTATCTTCTGGGGAGTCTCATGCATCTATAGCTACTGCAGTGAGAGGAGGACGACTTGGTATGGGCAGAGGACGCGGAACACATCCCAGGTGTACTTTCTGTGACAAACCAGGACACAGTGGAGAAATGTTGGAAGAAACATGGGGCAGCAACTTATGCCACTACTACTGAGCCTTCTGCGTCTCCAGTTGTGGGTCCTAGCTCTTCAGGCATCACTCTCACCCAGGAGGAGTATGACCGGTTTATTCTTGCCACTCAGCACATGAATCTGGGATCATCATCTTTAGCAAACCTGTCATCTACTGCGGGTAATTAGGCTACATCCCTTATAGCTTCTGGCTCTACTTCTTGTTGGGTGGTTGACTCTGGCGCATCACAACACATGACTGGTATGAGGAGATTGCTCCACTCCATTGACTCGTATATTCCTCATCAATCTGTTACACTGACAGATGGTTCAGTGAGGAGAGTGTTAGCTAGTGGATCTGTTTCTCTAACACCTAAAATTGATCTTAAATCTGTGCATTTTGTGCCTGAGTTTCCTTTCAATCTTCTTTCTGTTGTAAAATTGATTGACACTGTAAAATGTACATTAACTTTTGGGCCTTTTTGTTTTGTATTACAAGATCTCAAGAGTATTGAGGACGATTGGTGGGGGGCCTAGGAAAGGTGATCTCTACCTCCTCCATGGTGATAGTCTGCCTCGCCAAATATCTGCTCCTGCTCCAGCCGTCCTGTTGAGTGGTTCCCCTTTACTGTGGCACTACAGATATGGACATCCGTCTTTAGAGAGCCTGAGGAAGTTGGAACCTGAGTTGTCTCAAGTGTCATCTTTAGAGTGTCAGTCGTGTCAGTTGGGAAAGCATCATAGATTGTCTTATCCCAGTCGTGTCAATAAACGGGCATCGTGCCCCTTTGAGTTGGTTCATAGTGATGTATGTGGTCTTGTTAAAGACCAGAGTTATAATGGTTTTCATTATTTTATTTCTTTTTTGGATGATTTTTCCCATATGACATGGATCTATTTACTCAAAAGTCGAGAATCTGTGCTGTCTATTGTTAAACATTTGCATAAAGAAATAAAAGTTCAATTTGATTGCAACATTAAAGTTCTTCAATCTGATAATGCTCTAGAGTATTTTCAAAAAGCCATGTCTGACTTTTGCAGTTCTGTTGGCATGATTCATCATACATCGTGTCCTCACATCCCCCAATAAAATGGGGTGGCCGAGAGGAAAAATCGCCACCTTCTTGATGTTTTCAGGTCTATCATGTTTCAGTCCAATGTGCCCAAGAGATTCTGGTCTGAGGCCCTTCTCACTGCCTGCTTCTTAATTAATAGACAATCATCCTCTGTTCTCTAAGGGCGCACTCCTTTCTCTGTGTTACATCTCATGGATCAACCCTTTTCTATCCCCCTTAGAGTGTTTGGCTGCACCTCTTTTGTCCACAATTTTGACCCTAAGGCTGACAAGTTATCCCCTAGATCGATTAAAACCTTGTTCCTTGGGTACTCCGGTACTAGCAAAGGATACAAGTGTTATTGTCCTAGTCTTCATCACATGTTTGTGCCCAGGGATGTTACTTTCCATGAAACTACTCCATATTTTTCTGGTGCCATGAGTAAGGGGGAGCAACTGAGTGAGGGAGTGCCACCGTCTTTTTCCCGTATTTTCAAAAAGCCATGTCTGACTTTTGCAGTTCTGTTGGCACGATTCATCATACATCCTGTCCTCACATCCCCCAACAAAATGGGGTGGCCGAGAGGAAAAATCGCCACCTTCTTGATGTTGTCAGGTCTATCATGTTTCAGTCTAATGTGCCCAAGAGATTCTGGTCTGAGGCCCTTCTCACTGCCTGCTTCTTAATTAATAGACAACCATCCTCTGTTCTCAAAGGGCACACTCCTTTCTCTGTGTTACGTCCAACGGATCAACCCTTTTCTACCCCCCTTAGAGTGTTTGGCTGCACCTCTTTTGTCCACAATTTTGACCCTAAGCCTGACAAGTTATCCCCTAGATCGATTAAAACCTTATTCCTTGGGTACTCCGGTACTAGCAAAGGATACAAGTGTTATTGTCCTAGTCTTCGTCGCATGCTTGTGTCTAGGGATGTTACTTTCCATGAGACTACTACATATTTTTCTGGTGCCATGAGTAAGGGGGAGCAGCTGAGTGAGGGAGTGCCACCATCTTTTTAGAGTGAGAGTGCCACCATCTGTGCAGAGTGAGGGAGTGCCACCCATCATTCCTGATTATACTATCATTCAGGAAGAGTAGTTAGCAGATGGATCCGCAATTGAGCATTATCCACACGTTTATAGCAGGCGAGGTAGACAGAATCCAGAAGAAGTAGCGACACCAATCTCTGTGCCTTCTCCATCTTCTCCTACTCAAGAGATTCCTGCAGAAGCATCAGATCTTGATATTCCTATTGCTGTCCGGAAAGGTACTCATTCTTGTACTATTCGACATCCTATTGCAAATGTGTGTCGTTTGTCCAAATTATCTAACCAGGCTCGCGCATTTGCTATTGGGATTGATTCTGTGGATATACCAAAAAATCATCATGATGCTATGAAGGACAGTGGTTGGAGACAGGCAATGCAGATTGAAATGTCAGCCTTATTACATAATGGCACCTGGGATCTTGTTGACTTACCTGTAGGTAAGAAGGCTGTGGGATGTAGATGGGTATTCACCATCAAACACAATCCAGATAGCTCAGTTGAAAGGTTGAAAGCCAGATTGGTGGCTAAAGGCTATACACAGACATATGGGGTCGACTTCTTTGAGACTTTTTCCCCTGTAGCTCGTCTGAATTCTGTGCGGATTATTATTTCTCTGGCTGCTACTTTTGATTGGCCTCTTTTTTAGCTAGACGTCAAAAATGCCTTCCTTCCTGGTAATTTGCAAGAAGAGGTTTATATGGAGCAACCTCTTGGTTTTGTTGCTCAGGGGGAGTATCAGAAGGTGTGAAAGCTGAAGAAGGCCATATATGGACTGAAACAATCTCCTAGAGCCTGGTTTGACAAGTTCAGTGATGTTGTTCTACAAATGGGCTTCTCTCGCTCTGTGACTGATCACTCGTTATTTTATTCTACTTCTTCCTGTGGATCTATAATTATTGCTGTGTATGTTGATGACATAGTGATTACTGGCAGTGATTCTACAGGAATATCACGAGTGAAGGAAGGTTTGTAGGGATACTTCCAAACAAAGGATCTGGGTAAACTGAGATATTTTCTGGGCATTGAGGTACTTAGATCTCATGCAGGTATCAACCTATCTCAGAGGAAATATGTGCTAGACTTACTACAGGAGACATGCATGATCGAGTCCAAGCCAGTATCTACTCCTATGGACTATCACATCAAGGAAATGGCTGATGATGCAGAGTATTCAGATCCAGGATATTACATGAAGATTGTTGGTAAACTGATATATCTGACTGTTACACGGCCTGATATTTCCTTTACTGTAGGGATGGTGAGTCAACATATGAGCTCACCACGACAGTCAAATTGGACAACGGTCTGTCGAATTTTGAGATACCTGAAAGCTGCTCCCGGAAAGGGAATCACTTATTATAGACCGAAGATGCCTGCTTCTACTTTGGTCCTTACAGGTTATGCAGATGCAGATTGGGCCGGAAATCAGATTGACAAGAGATCTACATCAGGATACTACACTTTTCTAGGGAATCATCTGATCACCTGGAAAAGTAAAAAGTAAAATGTTGTGGCAAGATCTAGCACTGAGGTTGAAAATCGGGCAATGGCACATGCATGTTGTGAGTTACAATGGGTGAAATCTGTTATTTCTGAGTTGAAGATCCCTATTTCATCTCCCATGGAACTCAAGTGTGATAACCAAGCAACTATACACATTGCCAGGAATCCTGTCTTTCATGAGCGCACGACGCATATAGAAGTTGATTGCCATTTTATCCGAGATCAGATCAAGAATGGTGCTGTTGTAACACCATATGTCAAGTCTGAAGATCAACTGGAACATATTCTGACAAAGCCATTGGGTCGAGCAGTATTTCAAAATCTATGTGGCAAGCTGGGCATACACAACGTGTACACTCCAGCTTGAGGGGGAGTGTTAACATATCTTTTTATTATCTGTATTATTTACTTCTGTCATTTCCTTATTACTGCTGTACCTATATGTAATTTATCCATTTATATAAATAAAGAGGAGATGGCTCTCGGCCCTCTCACGCTGCATTACGCAGCCCTTGCGGCAACTTACAGTGATTTTTTAGAAAGCAAGCATGTTTCATGCATAGTTACATGCAATCTTACACATCTTTACCTAATCTTTTTTCTTTCTATAAGATTTTCAATAATTTATTTATCGAAGAAAGTTTGTCAACAGTATTAGAAAAACAGCCACGTTTCATGTTATAATAACACCTAAACTCTATCTAGACCTATGCTAATGAGCTCATTTATGACCTCGTTGAAGTTTTTATGCCTTTTTGCTGCTTTAGTAAAATGATGGTGTCATTGCAACCATGTTTCTTCTACAGTAACACCTATATATATTTACATCTACCTAGGTCCATGCCTACTTAGCTCATTTACGACATCCCATTTATGACCAAAATGGTTTTCTCCTAGTTTTCTGCTGGTTTCACTTATTCAATTAATCACTATGATTATAACAATTCTCTGTAATAATTGGTAGCCACTGCCTGTATGCTGTAGGCTACACCATACTGATTTTTTCAGCTACATGCAATAAATTAGACCGTTACCAATATTGTATTTCATGGATATTTCGTGAGAATTATTGATTGCATAAGTTTTAATGTGTGAATAACATCCTGATTTTCAAGTTGTATATCTATGATTTCACAAAATTTCCAAAATTTGTGATATGCTGAAATTTCTATTCACAAATCAGATTTCCCCGTATTTTCTGTCAAAATTTCCTGAATTTTCATTTCTTGTTGAAATGGCGTCGGAATTAACCCTGATGTATGTTGGTGCTGGCTTCTGAGGGGTTGATCTGTTTGTTTTGTAGATGTGATATAGAGGCTGGGGAGCCCTTGTATTTTTCTTTCTTTCTTTGCACTATACATTCATGTTCTTGAAACACATTAACCCTTTTGGATTCTTTAATGCACACGGTGAGGGTAACATGCCTATTACTTATGATTTATGACACCCCGACTAAAAAAAAGAGAAAAAAATACCAACACATCTTAACTAGCCTGTTTGCTAGATAAACCCTGAACAACTTACAAACTTATCAAATCTACTCTAGACACAGCCTTGAGGCTGGCTTACTATTGAAAACCTTCATGTTGCCTGCACAATTTTATATTCAATCAATCTGCAAAATTCTACTCATTTAATTTTGAAAACTGTGTAGCAATGTCGAGTTGTCATTCGGTAAACCACTGCGTGTCAATGTTCTTCTGAACCATGCAATCATTTCTTACTTTACAAACACATATTTTGTTGTCCATGTATATTAATTTTTGATGTTTTGCATAATCTCTGAATGTAAATAGCTATTTTATCATGCAGGCTGGTGTTGTCTTTAATATCAGTGATATTTTTGAGTTGGTTTCCTATGGTATCGAAAGTACTACAAACGAAAGTACTTGTACAAGGATGCTTAAAATTCTTCTTGAAGCTTCTGTACACGTTAAGGTATATGTATACCACTATTCTTTTGATGTTTGTGCCTTTGAAAGCAATTTTAGAGCTGTCTTCACTTTGAGCACCATAAAAACTTTTGCAACTGAATTTTCAGGAACCAAAGATCACCTGTATTATGAATCTGTATGCTGTTGGCTTATACTTCTCATTGGGCTGCAATGAAGATGTCATTGCGGCTTACAGTCAGCCTCCCTGCTCTTTATCATTTTCTTCTTTGATGGGGAATGATGAAGGACATGGCTTCTTAGAATCTGTTGATCTTCTACATCTCAAGTTCCCAGCAGAGAAGGGTCAACATCTGGAGCTAATAAATGTATACCTCACAAGCAGGCCATCTTTGTGCCAAAAACAGTTCACTCGAACTCCATGTTCCAAAAATCATGGACAAATTTGTATGCTGTCCTACTTCAATGCTTTGGAGTTTGTATGCAGGATATTGGGGAAGCCGGGAAGTATCATGTGGAAACCCATGGTTTTGCAAGGAAATGTTACCGAGCTGTTCCCTGGTATAAGTTATATTCAAGATGTCATTCATGAGTTCCACAAGTTATACTTCAAATTGACCAAGTAATCTATTATCCTTCTCTGCACATGCTATATTTAATGGAACTTATCTTAAACGTTAGAAATTACCTCTAAAATCTTAACATTCTTATGCTTGTGTATAGATCTGTTGCTGTATCAGAAAATCTATTACAGAGGTTGAAAGAAAGTCGCATAACATTGCTGCATGCAGTGGTTGTGCGTTTTGGAGTCTCCCTTGGGATTGATGGGGGATTACAGGTCAATGCAATGCTTGTTATGTTGACACTTCATAGAAACACGAGCAGATTATGTTTTTCTAAAATTGTGTTCTTATGTTCCATGTTTCAGGAAAGCGAGAATTGCCTTGATGATCTAATTAAAAGCAACTGGATTGAACCCCAGGAACTTAAAATTCTGAGTTCATCCCTGTACAATGTTGGCGCATCACTGTACAATGACAAGAAGATTAAAAAGGTAAATGGCTGTCGTGAAGACTGTTATATTTATGCACACGAACTATTGCTGGGTGAAATGACAATAGATGTGGTACATAATTATCATAATCAAGTTCACAAGTGCTGCACACCCTTACAGAACTTTCTCCCTATGTGCTTACTTATAGATATTGAAACCTTCAGTTTTTTTTACATTTCACGGATTCCTCATACCAAACTTAGGTGTAATAGATCATCACCCAAGGAACTAACCTCAAAGTCAGTTGTATGCTGTTATATTATTTGGCCAAATAAACATGTAGTTATACTTTGTTTTGAGTTGATCTTCTACCTTTTACGTGTTATATATGCACGATCTCTCTACCCTGAATGTCTAACTCTATGCTCTCAATAAGCTTTATATATTAATGTGCAATTCCCTTTTTTAAATTGATTGTTTCACATTGTGATTATTTAAACGCCATGTAAATTATCTTTTAGGACGAATGCTTAATTGTTGGACTTGGTTTGCAATATAATTATATGCAGCGTTGTTATGGTGCCTTGTTTTTGTTTACAGGCATATCTTGCTTTTAAATTGTGCTATAAAGCATTGTGGGCGCATGCCCGACGTATATCCGACATCGGTTTAAATGAGTTATCAGATAGTAACATGGTTAATTCAGCCCTAGATACCATCCGATTTTCTGTTGCAGATGCATGTGCAAAGAGTGTTGATATTTTGAAAGTTGCATATAAATGCCAAGATAGCAATTTGGAAGATCTTATGTTGATCTTTTTGGTGGATTGGTGTGTTGTTGTTGACAAAACTAGACAATTGTTCAACCCTTCTACTTTGGTGAGGCACTGGGTGAAGGTATGTTGTGTGAAAATATGTATGTTGTGGCAACTTCTTGTTAAGCTCTGAAAATGTTCGTTGTTTTAAAAAATCCTAGATTATGTGCAAAGATTATGAAAGTGGGAAAAGAGCATACATCCCAAGTTATTCAGACCTTTTCTACCGGCGTGATCTTATTTCTGGATTCATTTTCGAACAGGTAACACCTATAACTTTGTTTTATTTGATATGCATGCGAGATATAATGTATGTTTTTTTTCATCGCATCTTGGTTACAATCTTTTGATTATACTCTTTCGAAGAGAGCGTTTGGTTAATATGATCAGATCTATATGTTAGAGCTTGATCATGTTGCTTAGTGATACTATCTTTCATGTAGGAACTCTCGTCATACCGAGAAATGGCTGCCAGAAGTCCCAAAATTTGCCAAGAAATGCAACTAAGAATTATTGATGTACTTCTCAATGATATATATGATCCCAACGAGTTCCCATTGCAAAGAGCTAGAATGCTTGTTTGGAAGGCAAGTTATCTTAGAGACGTTGGTGCTGGAGAGCTCAATAGTTGTATCACATGTCTATGTGAAGCTTTCTCATTGCTTGTGAGTCTGGTTCTCTTCAAAACTTTGGACTCTCTCTGTCTCAATATGAAAATGATCTTAGTGTGACTTACTACAATTTGAAATTATTATACAGGACAAAATCTTTAGCAGTTCCCAAGAACACAATGTTCCACTACATCATCATTTAACCGTAAGACTTACTTTGCGTGCACATATTCTCCAACAAGACATTCAGAATATTGAGGTATGTACTACGTGGACATTTAAGAAAATTTTGCTTATATGTTGCTTTCTAACTTTCAATTTAGAGAAGGCTAGTAAGTTTACCACAACAAGTTGAAACATTAGTATGTTTAATTAAAACACAGAGAGGAGTGGCTTTTGTTAAAGTTGGTCTTCTTCAGGATTCCATTATATGCTACTTGTTCTTGTTTGACAATAGAAATGCAAGGTAAGATCACTTGTAAGTTAGAGTTGCTCCTTTAATTCTGTCACATCTTTAAACCTTTAAAGACTCTTCATTAGGTTGTTTTTTCTATATGTGCATGTGGAAATATTGGAGGAACTGCCTTGAGACATGTATTACTGAAATGGAACTGTTTCTTTCTAAAAAGAATCAAAGATGGAAATGGAAAGGGAAAGATTTTGATTCCTCGGTTCACATTCATATGCGGTAAAGCACTGGAACCTCACTATGTTTTCATTAATTTGAATTAGCATGATCATGTTTATAATTGAATCCTAAGGGGTTTAGGGAAGATGCAATGAAATGGTATCAAAGGATGTATTTTCGAGCAATTAACAATCTTAATAAATATTGGCTTCACCAAGATAAGCTATAACTAATACAACACATATACAAGTCGTATAGTCAAACCAAACTAAGATGCATAGACAACTGATGACCGTATCCGTTTAGATTAAATGTTAATGAGTCCAAGATAACCAAATCCTCAAGTGAAAATAATATATTCTACTAGTTTGGTATTAATGGTATACAAAATACATAAGATAAATGAGGGATAAAACAAAATATTAATAAACCATGTTATGTAGTATGATCGTTATTTGGGCTTGTAAATATCAAATTTGTAGAGCTTTAAGTAATCAATGAGATGAATAATAAACTAGAAGAGAGGGGGCCTTAGATAAGCGTATGTCATTCATGGATCACCAAGTTGAAATTATATGATCACACAAACAAATTATCAAATATGCAAATAAGACTAAAGAATTGAACATCGAGGCATTTGAGTTGAATGTGACAACCAAATAAGACAAAATTCGTGCAACAAAAAGAAATGGTTCATTATAATAAAGTATGTTGTAAGCAATATACACAATTAACTCAAAAATTTCCATCATTTGCACTCAAAAGCAATAATTACAACAAGTCAACAACCACACCATTGATTTAGTTCTTGCCTAAGAAGTATGTGCATCATTGTGTAGTGCTTTTGTTTTGGAGACTAAGCTCAAGGAGCATGTGTATCCTTGTTGAATGTCACTAATGAAACACCAAGCTCAAAAAGAATGTACAAAATTATCAAATGACCCTTCACAAGCTACACTATCCTAGTACTTTTTAAAGAAGAGCACATCAAGGGATGATATGATGATCCTTCCGTATATATAAATATAATAGGACTAATGTGTGTAGCTTATTTCATATGTGGTGTATTGGGGACTATTATGTTGTCTTGAGAGTTAATTTTGATAAAGAAGATATGTGTTTCTCAACTGAGATTTTTGGCCATTCATTCTTTCAATTCTCAATGTTAATGAAAATTAGACAGAGTATCTTACATGGTCAGACATCCATATGTGGTGATTGGAATCTTGTTTGAGGATTCTAATATATTGTCACACTTATCTATCATTCAATCAGAATATCCATCTTCGAACATCCATATTTTGAATTGATTTCTAAAATTGTGTGTGTGTGTGTCTATATATATATATATATATATCACCAATCTGGTTAGATTCGCGTCCAAAAACATGATATTGGTCGTCTGTTAACATATTAGGGTTTACCCCAAGATAACAAGAAAAACATGATCATAATAATATTTTATCTTCTACAAATTGGGGTATTAGGCAGATTAGTTAGGTAGAAAATAAATTATATTGAACTTTCTAATGGGCGACTAGGTGGTTAATCAAATTAAGGAGATATTGATAAATATGAATGGTTAAGATAGTTTCTATGGAACGTTGATATGGTTGTAATGAGTGACTGACTTGAGTTGACCACATGCTAGCGTACAAGTTTGTCATAGTGGTGCCAAGGTTGTCTCTGAAGTAATCCTGGTTGTTAGGTACCAATCTAGTGAACAACCAAGGTTGTTTTGGTTAATTTAGTTGGTTTTGATTCAAGCTACACAATCAATTAAGAGAAACTACTATAACTGCAAGTAACAAGCAAAGATGAGATGGGATAATCAAGCTAGATGATATATATGAATCAAAGTTTCATACACCATGCCGTATATATGGAATGGAAATGATTGACTAGCTTGTAATTTCAACTTTATATTGGTCTGCAAACTTCTCCTTAGATTGTAACTTCAACTTTATGTTGGGATGCCAACTTTTCCTATCCTAGTGCTTGTGGTAGACATGAACATACCTAATTCCCAATTCAAATACTATAACACTCAAACACAGGAGCTAGTGATAAGCATCTCAATCCCATGCGTAAAGTACTTACTACTTTAAACTAAGTTATACAAGTCTTGATAGGTTCTCACTACTTTCAAAGCACGTTGCCAACATGAATGTATAGTAGGAGATAAATTTAATAGATGTTGAGATCAAGACAAGCAAAAATAAGTATTTCCATCATGAAATACAAATGAAACATGCATGCGAATGGCATCATTCATGTTCTACATATCTAAATGTGGGGGCTACTCCCTCAAGGTGATGAGTAACAAATTTACTTGCTCTTGATATGTAAATTACATTGAGAGTAAATAGAGGATCCATGGAGAAATGATGAAACACCAAACAAAGAGAAAAATTGGTGTTTGGTGAAGTAAAAAATCCTCCCAAAGCTTGAGTTCACAATGTGGAGTTACTGAAGCACGCCATCAACCTTCAAATCTTGATCTATGTTGAGGAAGATGATGTCTCCTTGCTCTAGTAAGATCAAGTAGAGTTCTTAGGAGAAGATCCTCTGTCAAGGTCTTATATGCACCTTTAGAACTCCCTTAGGCATGCTCTCCAACGAGAAGAGTGTGTGGAGTCATAAAAGTGAGTGATGCTCAGTTTGGACCTTTGGGTTGAAATTTTAATATACTTGGGAGTCATTTTGAAATCAATAATAATATGTAGTGATTCTACACGGCGTCTGAATGTCGAACAATTGGCAAATTGACCCACAGTATGAATGCCACACGTGTTGTTGGATAGACACACTGTCTCCCCAGAGTTTGGAAAGTTAAGCTGATAAAGATGCACAATGTCTGCCAGAGTTTGAAAATTTAAGCTAATAAAGATACGTGATGTGTCAATCAATCACACATCGTGTCTTGGAGTAGCATGGTGTGTTTGTGAATTGCTAGAAAAGTCTGACTAGACTCTTATACATCATTTAAAGTCCTAATTGAGTGAAATTCATCAATGAGTTGCTTCAAGCCTTCAAAACACCAATCCAGTGGCATCAAGCTTCACCAAATAATATGACTTCTTTAGATTGGCTTTACCTTAAAGCAAAACACATGCCGTAGAGGAGTGGTTTGAGGTCGTTCGACACGATGTCCCTCATGAAGGGACCTGGGTTCGAAACCCAGCGCCCACCTCTGAAACGATACTCGTCGTGCAGGCTGGAAACCGTGCGCTTTAAGCGGTTCCCGGGTGTGCAGGGCGCCCGAGGTCCGAGAGTTTTATGTTGTTTGGGTGTGTGGGGGGGGGTTCACAAAGTGGCCCATTTACAGGGACAATTCTCTCGATAATAAAAAAATGTGAAACACATGAACAAGTAATTAGAACACAAAAGACAGAGAATGAGGCATAAATAGAGGTGTCGTGAATATGAATTGAAGCAATAAGATCACACAATATGTAGATTTCATGACCCTTTAGATTCACTAAAGGGCATATCTTCATCAACTTCCACTTTGAGCTTATTCAAGCCTTCAAAATGTAGATTCCATGACCCTTTGGATTCACCGAAGGACATATCTTCATCAAATTTGTTGTACTTGCATGAGAAATACATGAATGCATAATTGAAACAAAAAGACAAAAAATGGGGCATAAAGAAAGGTGCATGGTATGTGAAGTGACACAATACATGCAAAAATGTATAGGGAAAATTATGTATGAAGTTGCATTTATCAAGCATGATATTTAATTTGGTGCCATAAATCATATCTCACGAAAACTAGTTGTAAAACAATGGATTTCAACCTCGACTAAGAATTGAAGTCTTAAGAAATGAGAGCATTATACATATAGTTGATTAAATTTTTGATCAAACATAGTATAGGAGAACAAACAATGTTGTAACTTGAACGTAGTAGTGAATTGTTTAACTAGATTACAGATAAGTGAATGTGACCATGCAACAAACTTTTAGCTTAAGAATTGGCAATCATGCATAAAAGGGAATACATATTTAGGTAGTTACAAATCACATATCTTGAATTGCATAAATTGATACATATTACATACAATTGTAGTGATAATAGAAATACGAAAGGAGAATAGGTTCCAACCCTTTACCTTCAAACCAATGGTAGTAGATGGTTGGAGTAGGGAAGAAACTCAAATAGATTCTTTAACAACCATTAGGTTAGTGGTTAATAGAGTATTGGTTGTCGCAAGATGAAGAAGAAAAGATGTAGGAGAGAGAAAGAAAAGAAAACATAATAATAAAAAACACTAGAAGAAGGAAGGGAGAAGAGAAGAAAGGAGGGTTGTATACCTTTTAGCTAGTTAAAAGTTAGTATGCTCGAGGTCAGAGGGAGGCCACAACATCTGTCTTTAAATTTTGAAAGAATGAAAAAAAGAGGAAGAAGGAGGTTGTAGACCTAGTAGCTAGCTAGTAGTAGGTCGTTGTGAGGTCAGATCAGAGGTAGGCAACAAAGAAAAGACCATTGTGTGGCAATAAGGAACTTGGAGGTTGAAGAGGAGTTGGATGACCAAAAAGGTGGATGGAGGTGTTGGATCAAAAGGCTCTGGGGGGGGTGTAAATAGAGCTATAAAACTTAAATGAAATCCATTAGTCCTTCAAGTTACTTCAAGAGATAAGATTGCAAATATGAAGTTTGATGTGCAACTAAACATACATAGCAAGGATGAAAGAGATTGAATGAGATCAAGAACAAGCTATGTATAGTTGTTCTAAACTCCAAACTAGAAGAGTGTACATCCACTACCTAGAAAGGTTAACCTCTAGAATTTTACAACCATTGCATAATCATAAGACATACAATAAGACATTCCTTTTGCTGGGTAAGGGTACCTAGCCTTCCTTTTTAAGGATCAAAAGGAGCCAATAAACCTTACAAGGTCTTACCTATCCTTTGAGCAAGTGTTCAACCTCTACAAGGGTTTACCCACTTTTACAAGGAGCCATACACCTTCACTAAAGAGCTCCCCTCTTTCAATAAGTTTTCCACCTTGAAGGAATTACCCACTTTTCTCAAGGATCTTCAACCTCCACCTTCTCATTCACATTGGAGAAGATTTTACCAACTTTGAAAGGGAAGATTTGAGAGCTTTACAAGAGTACAATGGAGTAGCCCTCTCACACATAGCCTATCTCACTCATAATGACGTTTTGATCAGTAAGTAAGAGTGAAAGGGGCTCTTAGCAGACAAATCCACTCAACTATAGCTAGGAGCATAAGAGGCAACCTTGGGATGAAGCCCAAGGGTCCCTATGTATATTTTGGGGATGTCTACTAGCCACTAGAAAAAAATCGAGAACACTTTTTCTGCACACTCCTACAGTGCTGTCGGTCAAGTTTCAATAAAAGTAACTCGATCGATTGACTGTTTGACAAACTGATTTTGAGTTGTCAGTAGAGTTTATCTTGGGTAAAACTCCGCCGATGACTTAAAATCACTTTGTCTGTGTAGGGTGTCGATCGAGTTTGACATGGTTAAACTTGGCCAAACCTGGCAGTTTCCAAGACCCATCCTAGATGTTGGTCGAGTTTCTGAAAAGGAAGCTCAACCTACAAGGGTGTCTGTGATTGGGGATGCACATCGGACTGGGCCGGCCCGATTCGACCCATGTCCAGACCCGCATAACCCGATCTATGTAATTTACATGGGTGGACCGGGCCTAAGATTTTGACCCAGATTTTTATATGGGCCGGGTCAGGGCCAATGTAAACCCAAGCCCGAAAACCCATTTACCCAAATTTGTTATATATGTGTATATGTAACTACATGCTTGTATATGCTATGTATCTTTCATATGATTCATTTGACTACAAACTTTCAAAATACATTTGATTAACATATATTTAGTCCACTACTACAGAAACAGCCTTTGGCGTCGGTTGTTTAACCCCCTTTGGCGTCGGTTTCCGACTGACGCCTATGTGGGCGCCGCTAAAGGTCGAACACTTCGGCGTCGGTTTTTTAACCGACGCCTATTTAACCTATAGGCGTCGGTCTTTTAGTAGATAACCGACGCCAAAAGGGTTCACGCCACAGAAAACGACGTCATCTAGGACACATTCGGCGTCGGTTATCTACTAAAAGACCGACGCAGAAAGTGTCCTAGATGACGCCGTTTTCTGTGGCGCGAACCCTTTTGGCGTCGGTTATCTACTAAAAGACCGACGCCTATAGGTTAAATAGGCATCGGTTTGACACGAACAGCCGACGTCATTTCCAGTACGGCTGTGGCCACATTAGGCGTCGGTGTTTTGCAAAAATCCGACGCTGTAGGTCTTTGCTGACGGTTTTCTGTAAATAACCGACGCCTATATCTATTTTTTTTTTCATATCAGTTTGCAGGCCTGCTGTGGCTGGTTAGCAGGATGAGACTGAACTGCAGGTTTACGACATCCATTGATATCAGCCTACAAACAGGCCACAAACCTACAAAATTCACAAAAAATAATTCACACAAGTAGATACATTCAGACATCAATTCAATTCTCACATTCACACATATAGAAACATTCAAATACATGTATTAACATTCAGAAATATTCATTTACAAAGTATCATTCATTATCGCTATCAACATCCCAATTATATCTTACAGTTGCCACTGCTTGTATGGCTTTTGCCCATTCTTCTCTTATTTCATTTAATGCTTCCATCGTATATGGAGCATGTATATTTTTTAAGCGTTTACCTGTAGTGTTGTCAGTTTTAAACACCTGCAAAGAGAATGATGTATATATATAAGTAATAATATAAAAATAAGATTGATATATTTCATACTAACTAATGAGACTATATATAATACCTCATGTATGGTATCGATGTCCAATGCGGCATATCGGATAATCATCTGCATAAATCGCATCACATAGTATGCACATGCCCAACCATTGTCTTGTGTAGCGCACTATAAATTGAAACATACAAAATAATACAACTAAGCACAATTCACATCAATAATATATACATTGGAGTCGGGAACTTACTTGTACGTTCTGCCAATTTATTGGCTGGTTCTTTTTCCTTGGGACCGTTCCTCCAGCCTTTTTGAATGCATCTAAACCCCTACATGTTAATATAACACAGTAAATTGCATAAGTAAATAGTAATGTAATAAGAGATGTTAACATATACAAAAATGAAATATTTCTCACCAGAATAATGGCATTCTCATTACGTGTCCAATTTTAGTGTTTAATGTACTTCCCGCGGGATCTAGATAATAAACAGTGAACGTCCCGGGGACAATAACTAGTAACTCCCAATGTCTACCGCTAGAGGTAAAAAGTTAACAATTAATAACTCAAAATGCACAATAAAAATGGAATTTTCTTAAGTCCAAATTATAAATAAAGTAAACTTACTTGACATTGAATGGAGCTATTATTATCGTCTTCTTTTGCTGACCAAAAATTGTAAAAGCATCTATATAGTATTGTTGAACACTATCAGGGTCTTTAGCTACCAAACTAATCAATGAAGGAATAAAAAATCCCACATGATCAAATGCAAATTGTTTGCAATGATCTTCGACTAAGTAGCTGCAAAACATGTATTACATATGCATTAATATATAAGAAACCAGCTCACCGGATCTTACACAAGGTATATGGATGTATAAATAAGATCTCACCTTATCCATGTCTCTATCATTGATGTATTCAACCACTCATACATAAACAGCTCAATAATATCTTGTATAAATAAAGAGCTATCGTATGATTGTCCTGCATAATCTGTATCTAAAGAAACAATTATAGGACAATGTATATTATGTGCCCGTAGCCAACATGCCATTCCCCTACAAGCAGGACCTAACAGGTATGTTAGGTCAGTTGGAACCCAACTTGGTAATGCGGGAAGTGGAGGTGGAGGCCTAGGTGCTCCGGTTGTCTTCTTTTTAACCTGTATATATAATTTTAGATCAGTTGACCTCATATATACACATTAACAATTTAAAGTAATGTAAATTTATCTTACAATTTCAGTAGTGTAGACGACATCTGCTTTGGGCCACAATATCACCCCGCCTTCTGCATCAGCAAGTGTATCAATATCCGGGTGGGGATATGGCAATGTAGCTTCTCTCCAATCGGGTAACACACGTATCGGGCTCACACGAACGTAGCCCTGTGGCATTGGAGTCCCGTGAAACATTGCCCCAGGAAGGGACGGGTAAGCCTGCACCTCTGCAACAACGTAGTCTTGCATTCTTAAGCGGCATGACTTCAATGCCTACAAATTTACGTAAAGAATATTATACATATATACATATCATCTTGAAAACATAACAACTTGAAAAGACTAACTACAATGTCATAAACAATACTTACAGCAGACGTGTTAGGCGGTGGGTATACAAGATTACTTGTAGTCTGTACATCAGGAGAAGAGTGGGTCGCCATAGGCTTATTTTTCATACACATCCAGGGAGGAAGATTGTATATAACAAACATAACTGGCCAAGTGCTATGTTGGCTGCTCAATGTCCCGTACGGATTCATCCCATCTGTACAAAGCCCAAGTCTTAGATTCCTATCTTCTTCACCAAATTTGGGGTACAATAGATCAATCTTCTTCCACTGTGGGGAATCAGACGCATGTCGCAGGATCCCATCATTATTTTTCTTAACATCTGCATGCCACCTCAAATTCTTCGCATCTTTCGGATTTGCAAACAAGCGTTGAAACCGTGATATTATAGGTAGATACCACAACACCTTGGCAGGAGAACCAATTTTGGACTCCCCCGAAGTCGTCAATTTATACCGTGACGCACCACATTTTAGACAATCTTTCAAATCTACATAGTCCTTTTGAAATAATACACAATCATTCGGGCATGCATGTATCTTCTTGGCCTCCATTTCCATTGGGCACAACATTTTCTTTACCTGGTATGTTGAGATTGGCAGCTCGTTTCCTTCAGGAAGCATTTCTTTCAACAAAGTCAACAATGAAGTGAAGCTTTTGTCGCTCCATCTATTGTTAGCTTTCAACTTATACAATCTCAACACAGCGCTAAGCTTCGTAAACTTAGCACAGCTTGTGTATAACGGTATCTCAACATCATGCACAATGTTTCTAAAGATAGGAGGTGGATCGGTGTGCTCTACCCTACAACTATCCAGCATCGCATCAACGATGTCTGCTGGAACTGGTTCGTTCACATTTACATCATCAGAGGCAATTTCTTCTTCCACCCAAGCACTGCTATCGACATCTACTGGTTTTGATTTTGAAATCTCTCCATGCCAGTGCCATTTTGTATAGCCTTGTACAATCCCGTTGCACATGACATGACTTTTGATTTCCTCACCAATGTTGACTTTCAAGTTGTTACCGCAATGCCTACATGGACAGTAGAACCTATCTGTAGGTTTTTTCCTATGTTCTTCGGCAAATCTAATAAACTGATCAAGACCAGATATAAACTCTGGGGTGCAACGATTACGAATGGACATCCATGATCTATCCATTCTATGATCAGAGAAAACAAGTATATATTAGGAAACAAGTATATATTAGGAAAAGATTAGGATATACACTTACATCTTACCTAAGTGTATAATGTGATGTCATTCTTATATATAATAAATGTGTATCACCTATCCCATCCTTGAACACCTAATCTCACTAGTAAGTGTATAATGTGTATTGGGTTTTCAAGAAAATTTCGGCAGCATTTCCCCGCTGTTCTCTAAGTACATATATACTTAGAGAACAAACGGGGAAATGCTACCGAAATTTTCTCGAAAACCTAATACACATTATACACTTACATCCTAAGTGAGATTAGGTGTTCAAGAATAGTCCCAAACCGGGGACTATCCAAGATTTACTCCTAATGAGTCAATCTTGGATGGGTTTCTAGGCCAACAAACACATTTGATGTCATTCTTATATATAATAAATATGTACCACCTATCCCATCCTTGAACACCTAATCTCACTAGTAAGTGTATAATGTGTATTGGGTTTTCAAGAAAATTTCGGCAGCATTTCCCCGCTATTCTCTAAGTACATATATACTTAGAGAACAAACGGGGAAATGCTACCGAAATTTTCTCGAAAACCCAATACACATTATACACTTACATTCTAAGTGAGATTAGGTGTTCAAGAACAGTCCCAAACCGGGGACTATCCAAGATTTACTCCTAATGAGTCAATCTTGGATGGGTTTCTAGGCCAACAAACACATTTGATGTCATTCTTATATATAATAAATATGTACCACCTATCCCATCCTTGAACACCTAATCTCACTAGTAAGTGTATAATGTGTATTGGGTTTTTAAGAAAATTTCGGCAGCATTTCCCCGCTGTTCTCTAAGTACATATATACTTAGAGAACAAACGGAGAAATGCTACCGAAATTTTCTCGAAAACTCAATACACATTATACACTTACATTCTAAGTGAGATTAGGTGTTCAAGAACAGTCCCAAACCGGGGACTATCCAAGATTTACTCCTAATGAGTCAATCTTGGATGGGTTTCTAGGCCAACAAATACATGTGTTGTCATTCTTATATATAATAAATGTCTATAAACTACATGCAACATGGTTAATCCTAATCAACAGAGCATTATTAAATCATAAATCAAGAAATCAATAGTTTCTAACAAAAGGTCTAGGAATCTTTACTAGACATTATATGTTATAACCATTGGTTTAATAACCATATTTCCGTATGTACATGTTTATCAACTTTAAAACCCTATAATTCATGAAATCATTCTAATTCAATTTAATATGTTGGGATCACATAATTATATAATGACATCAGAATATATAGAAGAAACATAATTAACATGATTAACAACATGCTCATCAAACTAGGGTTTTCTTGAATATCATCTAATATTTGTGTACTAGACATTATATGTATCCCTAATCATATATTTAACATACTACATTATTATGAACATCCAGATCAGAAAAAGATCATACTATGTTATAACCAATGTTGGTTTAATAACCCTATTTCCGCATGTACATGTTTATCAACTTCAAAATTAGAATTCTAGGATTCAGACACAATAGATAGGAAATAAAATGCTCTATCCATGCATTAATGAATCTAATAGATGCCTTGCTATTTTTGGGGTTTCCAATAGAAAATAACAATCTTCTATGGTCACTAACATAATTTGAGATAACTTTCCTATGAAAATTAGAAACAATATCAAGGAATTTATCATTGTAAACTACTTTATCAATTTTAGATGTAATGAAATTCTTCCCTTCTTGATGATTGTCCCATGCAAAGATGGGTCCATTCATTTCTAACTCAACAATCCACAATTCATAACACACATGTTAAAGTCCTGCATAGACTTTTTTGTAGGAGGTTGTTTACTAATTTTTTCATAATTCCTTCGGATAACATTAAAATAACCTATAAAGACCCAAGGTAGCTATTTCCTTGAAGAATCCAGTTGTAGAAAGGATGGGAAAAAATACAGAGTGTACACGATCTTATCTAGCTGTAGCTATTTCCTTGAAGAATCCAGTTGTACAAGAAAACTAATCAACAATTGTGGGTACAGGAAAATTGTATATAGAATGCATCTTTAAAATAAAAGGTAGATTAGCATTCTTTTCGGTAAGTTGACCTTTTCAAGTAGGAAAATTTCAAATATGGCAGAGAAAAAATTGTCCCATCATCATATTTCAGTAAGAATCACATTTCATGAGCTTGAGAGAGAGGAAAGAGCCTTAGACTTCATTCACTAGCACGCAACCTCTGCCTCCTAGCTCTCACTCCTTGTCGCAATCTTCTCCACCCACAAGCGTCGCCCCTACTCGTGTAATACCTACTATCGTAAGCCCACCGACCATCCGCAGGCCTCACCCCTACTATCATAATCTCTATTGCATCAATACTACCCTCGTAATCCCACCAATCACCCGCAAGCATTGTCACACCAATAAAATACATGTACATCAATAAAATACAGAGAAGAGGGCATACCGGTCTGGAGAAGAGCTGTGGTCTGCAGACGGCGGCACAGAGTGGGCGACGGCGGTGGAGAGGAGCTGTGGTCAAACCGGCGGCGCGGCGGAAAAGCAGCTAGCAACCCTAAACCCTGGCGGCGGCGCGACGGCGGTGGAGAGCAGCTTCTGTCGTCCTGGCGGCGGCGGCGTGGAGGCACTGGCACCGAAGGAGAAGGCGGCGTGGAGGCACCGGAGGAGAAGGCTGCACCGGAAAAGGCGGCGCGGCAGCACTGTCGTGGAGGGGTGCGGCGGAGTGGAGGGTCGGGCGACAACAGTTGCGGCGAGAGCTAAAGTTGTTTAGGCGATGAAACAGAAGAAAGGGGAACAGTCGGGTGATCGCAGGATATAAAGTTCACCTATAGCGTCGGTTGTTTGTCACAACCGACGCCTAAACAACTTTAGCGTCGGTTGTTTGAACCAACCGACGCTCAATTGGACGATATTTTCACGAAATTGTTTGGCGGGAACCACTTTCGGCGTCGGTTATCAACAGATAACCGACGCTGAAAGTGACACTTTTCGCGCAAAGTTTCATCACACATAGGCGTCGGTGGCTATTTAAATAACCGACGCTGTATGTGACACTTTTTCTTTTCGCTCGAAAATTGGATTTCGCGGGTGCTTTTAGGCGTCGGTTTGTTATTGTCAACCGACGCTGAATACAAAGCGGTACCCGTGTCTGGCTGGTCTTCGAATATAGACGTCGGTTTGCTTAAACAACCGACGCCTTATATGATAGGCGTCGGTTTTCCTTAATAACCGATGCCCAGAAAAGCGACACTGAATGCTATTTCTGTAGTAGTGGTCATTCATATTAATTATACTATAACAACAATGCACTAAAGTAAATCTTGGATGTGCACATTCATTTTGTATGTAACATGTTCATTATAATTTATACAAATTAAATCTAAAAGGTTGGATTAATACTACTTACATGTGGACCACAAATCACCTTAGTCATGACATTAGTAGACCATTAATTGAAATACAAATGTGCATCTTCTATTCGATGTTAACTGTAAAAATCTCATTCACATAAATAAATGGGCTATGATTGTGATTTTAAATGTGTCTGATTTATATTCTGTGTTTCATCTATTCAATTTATATAACAATTTGTAAGTGTATTGGTTTCTCTAATGATACATATAGATTACATGTACCTTCCCCTAAAAAACATGTACCTTGTGGAACACATTTAAAAAATCATGTTAATATTTTGTCCAATGTATATGTTGATTTTTTTTACTATGTTACCTGGGCAGGCCCGAATCCGACCCGAAACCCATATATATTATATGGGTCGGTTATGGGCCAAGTTTTTTAGACATTACCCGGGCCTAAACCCGACCCAAAACCCAGTTAAAAATATGGGTTTGGGCATGGGCTTTTCAGAACCACGGGTGACCCGACCTGATGCTCATCCCAATTTGTGATACATTTTGGAAATTGTCATTAGAGTTCTTAAACATTCATTTTAAGTGCTCTTGATTTCTTTCTCATCTTAATTACAAGTCATAGCATCAATACAAATGATTAAGTCGTTTACGACGTTTTTTTCACAAAAGTGCATTTGAATTGACTTTGGTTTGTATTTCATCAAGTTAAGGATTAATTGAATTGGTCCTTTTCATGTATCTAATACCTCAAATCAATCTCAAATAGACATATTAGATATATATTAATAGATTAAGTCATCATCAAAATATGAACAATGTATATCTACTAGGTCAATATTCTTCCCCCTTTTGATAATGACAAACCATTCCTCAACATATTGAAAAAGACTTAAAATTTAAACTTTTAACTTGTGAATTGTAAGGGGATACATGAATGAACAATAGCAGTTTCTCTCCCTCAATTCATGCTTAGGGCCTGTTTGATAGGGTGTAGTCGGATGACAAATCATGGAGCTATGGGTATGCCAGATGCAACACTTGAAGAATCTTTTAAACTTGCTCGTGCTGAAGATCAACAAGAAGCACACGATGACCGCAACCCCGTTCAAAGACTAGAGGAAGAGGATGCACATTTAAATGATGACATGGACATTGAAAGTGTTGTGAATGCTGAACTTGGTGGTGCTGCTACCAGATCTGGTTCCAAAAGCAAATCTTCATCATCAAAGTCTCCTTCTGTTAGTGATAATGACAACAATGATGGCGACAATGACGATGGTCAAGGAGGTGGAGGTGGTGGTGGAGGTGGTGGTGGCATTGAAGGATGGGAAGGATATACAAATAAAGATGATGATCACCCTTATCTCACTGGTCCAAGGGCTGAATTTGCACCACCTGACCCTACTCAAACTCAATACCCAACAGCTAAAAAGACATATAAAAGAAGGAAAACTCGAGGTCAAAAAGAGTATAGTGGTGCACTAGTACCAACACAACCTCCCCCTGGACCAGCACCAGCTCCTCAATACCAAAGTGGTTATTTTTCTGACTTAAATGAATCAATATCGGGCTTGAGTATTTCTGATAAGGAACCATCATCTACTCTTGCTGATAGTATTTTTGGATTTGGACCTTCACAACCACAACCACAACCACAACCACAACCCCTACCACCACAACAACCTCCTTATGGTTCCTATGGCTATGGAGAATCTGGTGTTGCTTATACTCCTTCTGGATATGATGCTAGTGGTGGTTATGTTTTCCCAACCTATGGCTATGTTTTACCTACTGAAGGTGCTAGTGGTGGTTATGTTTTCCCAGCCTGTGGCTGTCTATAGTGGCGAATCTAGTGCATCATCATCATTGCCTCCTACAGTTCCTAGTATTGACGACCAGGAGAAAGATCTTATGGAATTTTTTCCAAAACATGGGATGCTGAAGAATGTGTATGGTCAAATATATTTAGACCATGTTGAGACATACAATCGTGTCTATAGACATCATTTGAGCTGGAAGGATTATGTAGATCGGATTAATGAAGTAGTGTATGGACAACCACAACCACAACAACAACCCCCAAGACACTCAAGCTTCAACTAGTACAGGTATGGAGTGCAGTGTACTACAATAATGTATGGGAAATTGGGAATACTACTATTATTGCATGTTTTTAAGTTTCTACTTCATAAACTTGGATTGTATACTTGTAGACTTGTAGTAACTACTAACTAGTAAGTTTTAATTGAAGTTGTAACTTGTAAGTTCTGATTTCCTTAATACTTACTCACAATCAGATGATCAGATCAACATTGCTTCTGTACAGCCTGTCATCCCACCTAGATGTCCTACCATACTAGACCATATTTTCTTTGCATATGTTTGTGTCTTTAAGTATATATATCGTGCTTGCAAACTATAATGACTTAACTAATTCATTTCACTATCAAAATTGACATCGAAATCCCCATCGAAATAGTTTAGCTTTCTTCACTCACTCATGAGGAGACCCCCCCAACATATCCAATATGAAATATTATTGCATATTTGAGTAGATCTAGACTAGTAGATGCTTCTGGTAAAGTTTCATCAAATAACTCGTTAATTTGTTCGTCGAAACGCCAGGAACACATCTGTCGAAACTTTTGTTGAAATTTGTCAAAATTTCTGTTTCAGTGGCCACCGAAACGGCGTCGAAATCGGACATTTTCTTCCTTGTGACAAAGTGCGTGTTTGATGTACATTTTTATATTGTAAATTCACACAACTACATCCTACTACACCCAACCAAACTAGCCCTTACCTTTGCCTGTGTGGTTAGTTTCTCACATATATACTATAGAGTCCTCTTATATAGTCACATGATATTACAGAGAATTAACTAGAAAATGATCACAATTCAATATGAGCTTATTTCTCTCCCTGTGTCATATAAAAAAAGGCAGAGGGTAGAAAAGCTATAAACGCATGTCTTATCCAAAGGCACAAACGGCATAAGCAACCACCATATGCAAGCACCAACCAACAAATCAGAGAGAACAAACATACTAGAGTCATAATCAAAATAAGGAAGCACATATCCAAAACTCATGAGATATAGCCAAGCGTAGAGTTAAGATACATATAATCATATTACAATAAAAGACATGTCATCTCGAGATGAAAAATTACAAAACAACGATGAAAAGCAATGAGATATGAAAAAAGTAAGCCTCAGATGCAATGCCTCTATAGACTAAGAACTAAACATCTAGGATATCTATGCCATTAGTCTCGTCGTCATCAGGCTGGTAGTCTTCATTGCCATCAGAAGGTGCACCAGGGGAAGCAGAAGTGTCCTCACCACGATCTCCATCATCATCGAAGCCATCATCAGCATCCTCATCCTCATCCTCATCCTCATCATCATCCTCATCATCATTATCATCACCATCACCCTTAGCAACATCCTCATCTTCCATATCCTCATCCTCAGGAGGTCCATAGGAGCGAGTAGCAGGTCACTTGGCATGTTGCTCCGCCCAAAACATACCACATGTAGCTAGTGGATTTGCTTGCTCGAAGTTGGGTGTAGAAATCCCATCAAAGTTAGCAAACAGGGTGGAGGCAGGTCCAGGTAGAAGAGCAAGTAACTGAGTAGCACTTGGTTGAGGAAAGACAAGCCCACCATCAGAGGTAGGGGCTACAACGGAAGCAACATGCTGGTGGGTGGGGTAGAACTGACTATATACATAGGAGGCATAGTCAGCAACTGGGTAGGGATGATAGGTGGGGTAAGGATGCGTGCAAGATAAGCTCATATTTGACATTATTTGAACTAGATCCTAGTGTAGGTGCATATGGACTCACAGGTTGTATGCCTGTTGGTGCATCATGTAGCCCATCAAGGTTTCATTAGACACTGAGAACGAGGCACAGTCTGGTCTAGGCGAAGGTGGAGGAGCCTGGGTGGAGGTCGAAACATCAAGTGTGGTTGTGGAGGTGGGATGAAAAGACCTTTTGACAGTGATTTCATCGCTTCCTACTTGCATTGTAACCATGATCCTGGAAAAGATATTTCTCATTGTCGTGAGCAAACAAACCACAAATCAAGTTGAGATAAGGTGGGTGAGTTCCATGAGTATTTTTCCCAGAGTCAACATGTCATGTGATGAAGAATGTAACGACACGACTTTGACATCACAAAGGAGACAATATATTAGCACAATAGTGTTTTCTGCAAAATCTGTTTGATTTTTCTTTGGATGGATATTACAGTTAACTACAAGTGCAATGAGGAAAATCTTGATGTTAAGGGAGGAAGAAGGAAGAATCACTTTCTTTCTATGGGGAACCTCCAGTTTCTTCAAGAACTTATGGATGTTAGATAGGGTGAGTTCGAGCTCAAAACCTTGGTACTACTTCTCATGGTCAAGAAGGTCTATATCGGTGATAGGTGATCAGCTATGTATACACAATAGATGCACCATTGAAGTAAGAGTTCAAAGGATCCTCAAAGATGGAAAACTTAGTACCCACAATCATGGATGTAAGGATCACTTGAGTGTTAGGGGGTGACACAAGAGAAGTGTTAAGGTTTGCATATAATTTGTGGACAATTTTTGTGCTAGAAAGAGAGCTAGTGTAGCACAATCGCTCTACATATAGTGTGTCAATGTGTTGAGCATTGAACATGACAACAACCTCAATTATCAACTCATTTTTAGATTCAAGCAAAGCACGAAAGGAAAGGATTTCAAGGAAGAAGCTCCTTATACCTATTTATAGCTTGAGAGGAGATGAAAGAAGTGCCATCGAAAGAAATGACCCTAGAAGCAACGGAGGATGAAGGAACTCCAACTGGGCCGGTCCTTTTCCGTCGGTTGGAAGCCATGGAGATGAGAAGAGAGGGCGAATGACGCTAAGACGAGGAAGAAGAACGGAGCTGCAAGTCGCCCAGGCTGCTGGGTCAAGGTAGGGAAGGTTAGGGTAGGTGATCTGGGGTTGGAGAGAGTAAGGGAAGGGTTTAAGTAGCCTTAGGGTTCAAGGACGAACAAGAAAGGAAGGCTATCAACCGACTTTTCTCTAGTTGAGAGGGAGAAAGTCGGCTAATGGCTATATATATTTTCACCTAACAGTGTTGTCGGTCGAGTTTGAGGTTTGGGAAACTCGGCCTACACTGCTGTTTTGTTCAGTCCTTGGCCTGTTGTCGGTCGAGTTTCTCCCAGAACAAACTCAGCTGACTAGTCAGTCCGTCCAAAAGATAAGAAACTTAATTTTAGGTCACTAGAGTGCTATCTAAATTTATTTTTCCATCCTATCATGTATTTTGAACATATTAAGGCACACTCCACTCATCCTTAGCTACTATTATGCGGTGAACCAATCTTTTATGAAAAATAGTAAAAAGATGTAAAAAAGGGCATTAAAATTAGGCATATGTAGCAGTAACAAGTATGAGATGAGCAATTTATGAGCAAGAACATATATGTATGAGAACATTTAGCTAGAAGGCATATCAATATCATCAAGAGCAGTTTTTAGCAATTTTGATCTAATGAAAGTAAATTGCTCTCTAGCTAGATGTTTGGTGAAAATGTTCGTAAGTTTGTTTTTTGTGTCCACATGTGTGATATATATTTCTTGGTGATGTGGTCATGAAGAAAATGATGGTAGACCTCTATATGTTTAGCTTTACTATGCAATATAAAATTGTAAGAAAGATTAATTGCACTAGTATTATCACAAAAGATAGGAGAAGCATCATAATGAACATTAAAGGTCTTGGATCATTTGATTTATCCATAGGACTTGGGCACAACAACTCCCAAATGCAATATATACAACCTCAGTAGTTGAAAGAGCAATTGTGTTGTGTTTCTTAGAAAACCAAGTAACTAAGCATGGTCCTAGGAGGAAGCAAGTGCCACTTGTGCACTTTTTATCAATTAAGCACCCTGCATAATCTGCATCACTATAAGCAGTAAGAGTAAAGTCCCTTGACTTGAGATTCCATAGTTTGAATTTTTGGATTTTGCCTAGATACCTTAGCATCCTCTTAACCGCTATAAGATGTGATTTTCTAGGGCTTGATTGAAATCTAGCACACAAGACAACACTAAGCATAATATCATGTCTAGAGGTAGTTAAATATATCAAGCCATCAATCATTCCTCTATTGAGCTTCTCATCTAATGTCTCACCTTCCTCATCTCTATCAAGTGTGGCCATGTTTGACATGGGGGTATCCATCAGCTTGGTGTTCTTCATCCCAAAGCGCTTCAAGAGTTCACTTATATACTTGCGTTGGTTGATGAAGTTTCCTCCCTTTGTTTGCTTTATTTGAAATCCAAGGAAGAAAGTACGCTCCCCAATTATACTCATCTCAAATCCATGTATAAGTGGAACTAAACTCCTTGCAAAGATCAAGACCAGTTCCGCCAAAAATGATATCATCAACATATATTTGAATGATAAAAAAGATGCTAGAAGTGTGTTTAAGAAAGAGGGTAGAATCAACTTTGCCCATGACATAGCCATTGTTTAATAAAAAGTTATTTAATTTTTCATACTATGTAGGGGCTTGTTTGAGTCCATAGAGAGCTTTTTGCATCAAATAAACATGATTAGGAAGCTTGTCATGTTCAAAGTCGGGAGGTTGAGCCAAAAAGACTTCCTCCTCTATTATACCATTTAGAAACACACTTTTAACATCCATTTGGTATAACAAGAATTCTTATGGCTAGCAAAGGCAAGTAACATTCTAATAGATTCAAGTCTAGCAACAAGAGTATACGTTTCAACAAAATAAATACCTTCATGTTGTTGATGGTAGCCTTGAGCAACTAATTTTGTTTTATTTCTTACCACTTTGCCGCTTTCATCTAGCTTGTTGCGGTTGACCCACTTGGTGCCAATGATCTTCCTATCATTTGGTCTTGGCACTAAGGTCCACACTTTGTTCTTCTCAAACTGCTTTAGCTCCTCTTGCATTGTTAGGATCCATTCATCATTTTTGAGAGCTTCTTTCACGTTCTTTGGTTCAAGTTGTGAGATAAAGGTGATGTCGGCTTGTTCTTTGTTAATGCAACCCACGTCTTCACCCTTTCAAAAGGATTGCCAATGATGAGCTCTTTAGGATGATTTTTAGCAAATCTGGGAGTTGAATCTTTCTTTTCTTCTTCATCTACTACCACCTCTTTTCCTTTGTTGTTGATGTTGAGTTCTTTTAATCCAGGAATCACTTCATCTACAATATCATCATTCTCATTTCATGTACAATATCATCATTCACAATATTCTTGGAAATAGAGGTGTTAGATTTAACAAATTTAACATTGAAAGATTCTTTTACTTTAGACAATTTTATGTTAGATACTCTATATGCTCTACTGCTAGTGCTATAGTCAAGAAAGAAAGTCTTGTAAGATTTCACATCAAACTTGTCGATAGAATCCTTGGTGTTTAAAACAAAATAAGGACAACAAAAAACACGAAAAAAGTCGATAGAGGGTTCTCTACCATGCCATGACTCATAGGGGTTTTTCTATAAGGAAAGGTGAGTGAAAACTCGATTTTGCATAAAACATAAAGTGCTAACAACTTCAACGCAAAATTTCTTTGGAGTATCATACTCTAAAAGTATGGTCCTAACTATTTTCTGTAAGGACCTATTCTTTCTCTCTACAACCCAATTTTGTTGAGGTGTATTAGGGGAAGAAAAGTTGTGTGCAAAACATGGACCTCATTAAACCTTTCAAACATATCATTTTCAAATTCTCTCCCATGGTCACTGCGGTTAGATACGATTTGGCAAGAAGCTTTGTTTTCAATCCGTTTGCAAAAAGTAGAGAAAACATCAAGAGTATCAATTTTTGAAACCAAGAAGAAAGTCCAAGTAAAGCGAGAAAAGTCATCGACAATCAGGAGGCAATACTTGCTATCACGAAGCGATTGAGTTCACATTGGTCCAAATAAATCAATGTAATGAAGTTCAAAATCTCTCTTAGTACTACTGACTCCTTTGGATTTAAAGGAGGATTTGGTTTTCTTTCCTTGTGTACAAAGTTGACATTCCTCATCATTCTAAAAAGTCCAATTTAGGAAGTCCTTTGATCAATTTCTTTTTGCTCAACTTCTTCAATTTATGCATATTTATATGACCAAGCTTACAGTGCCACAATGATATGTCACTTTTATCAATGGCAAGACATTTATCAAGAATCGGCTTAAGGGAATCAAGAACAATAACATAAATGTTCTCATTTCTAATTCCCTTATATGACATTGTAGGAGAGGAAATCCAGAAGCCGACATTCAAGTGAGGTAAATAAAACAAGATAATCACTATCACATAGTTGGCTAACACTAATTAATTTGTGATGTAGGCCATCCACTAGAAGTACATTCTTGATGCATAGTGAATTGCCCACATCACCCTCACCTATAACTTTACCTTTGTTGTTATCACCAAAAGTCACCGATCCTCATTTCTTCTTTGTGAAATTGTTGAAGTGACTTATCTCACCAGTTATATGTTTGGAGCAACCACTACCAACAATGCATTTTTTTTACCTATAAGAAAGGAAGATGTCGGTGCCCAACTCAAACCTTGGGATCCGAAGTTAGTTTGGGGACCCATTTCATCTTTGGATTTGTCCCATTTTCCTTGTAAAGACAATAAGTAGAATACTGATTATCACTTTTGTAATGTGCACAAACCACAAGGTTCTTAGAGTCGGATGACTCTCCATGGAAGATAGGAGGTTACTTGCTCTGTTTCTTACCCTTACCCTTGCTTTTGAGAGCTCCCTCATATCCCAAATCACTTTTACCAGAGTGATCTAGAACTTCATTGAGGACTTTTTCCTTTTATGGAACTTTTAGAAGGAGGGTCTCAACTTGTGATTATCATCACTAAGAGTAATAACGGTAGAAGAAAAACTAGCTAAATCATCTTGAGCATGAAGCAAGTTGGCCTCTAGACAGATGGCTTTAGTCAAGTAAGAATCTCTCTCAAGAGTTATACTAGATACTTCATTATTAGGCAATAAAGGCCTAGAAGAAAGATTATTGACTTTAGCAAGCAATCTAGCATTTTCAGATCTAAGCAAAGTAGGCTCATCAAGATAGATTCTATTTTCATCCTTAATATCATCAGAAGCATGTCTAAAATCATTGAACTTGGTAACAAGTTTACCATTTTCAGTTCTAATCAAAATAAGCTCGTTAAGGCAAGTTTAGTTTTCATCCTTAAGACTATTGATGCTCTTCAGATAAATACCATTCTCTATCTCAACGCCATTGTATTGCAATTCAAGTTCAAAAAATTGTTCTTGTAAAGAACCAATACTATCAAGATGAACTTTTTCATTTTGCTGAAGGATACAAATTTTAGCATACACGTCATCAATAATTTTCCCTAACCTTTTCTTCTTAAATTTTGATTTGGAATAAGAACGGGAAACACTAAAAATTTCAATGTGGACTTCTTTAAATAAATCATTCAACTTACTTCACTTACCTCACTTACCTTGCATGTCTTCACTAATTGAGACCACGAGAGCAAGGTGTCATTCTCCCTCATTGGAACTGAAATCACTAGAAGAAGATTCCTCCCATGCAGCATGGACATCATCTTTGCTTCTTCTTTCCTTCTTGTCCTTCCTTTTGGACTTCCTCTCCTCCTTGTAGTCCTTCTTGGAGCTGCTCTTGTGGTAGAACTTCTCTGTCTTGGGGCAATCATTCTTGCAGTGTCCCTTTTGACTGCACTCGTAGCACCTTGGAGTAGAGGAGGAGGGCTTCCCCTTGGAGAACTTAGCTTCATGATCACTAGGGGTTTCATCTTCATCAGAGGAGGGAGTATCCCGACAAGCAAGTAGCTTCATGATCACTAGGGGTTTCATCTTCATTAGAGGAGGGAGTAGCCCGACAAGCAAGTTGTTGAAGAACAATGACTTCTACTTGAGCTTTGAAAACATTTTCCTTCATCTTCTTTGACTCCTCTTCAAGCTTTTCTTCTTTTTTTGCTTGTCAAATCTTGGCTCACAGGCCTCTAGATTTCCAATGAGCTCTTCGGTAGCAAACTCACCAAGGCTTTTTGTTTCTTCAATGGAGGTCGCCTTGGATTGTCACCTCTTAGGAAGAGATCCAAGGATTGGTGCCTTGATCCATTAGTTGACCCAAAGAAGCAAGTTCATTGATGATGGTATTAAGCCTTGAGTACATCTCCCCCACTCTCTTTCTTGCACATCTTGAAGTTCTTAAGGAGATCCTTGAGTATGTAGACCTTGGACTCCTTGACTTGTTTGGTCCCTTCATAGGTGATGCAAAGTTTGTTCCATATCTCATAGGCAGTGTCCAAGAAGAGATCACGTTGAATATTGAAGGAGTGAGGGCTGCATAGATGATGCTTATAGCTTGTGCATTCAGCTGTGCCTTCTTTAATGTAGCTTCATCCCAAGTAGCCACATCTCCTCCGGGCTCCTTGTACTGAGGGGTGACTACTTTCCACATGTCGTAGCTCATCCATTGCAAGTAGAATTGCATCCATTGCTTTCAATAAAGAAAGTTTGTGTCGTCGAATATTAGAGGTCTCATGCAGAACCCACCCTTCAAGTTGAGAGAACCTAGAAGGTTGTCGCTTAGCTTCTCATCTCGTGGGAGATCTTGTCTAAGAAGACCGTAGCTCTTATACCACTTGTTGAATCAAAGGGCTCTAAAGGGGGGGGTGAATAGAGCTATAAAAATATAAACCAAATTCATTAGACGTTCAAGTTACTTCAAGAGATAAGATTGCAAATATGGACTTTGATGTGCAACTAAATATACATAGCAATGATGAGAGAGATTGAATGTGATCCATAACAAGATGCGTATAGTGTCTCCAAACTCCAAATTAAGAAAGTGCACATCAACTACCTAGAGAGATCAACTTCTAGGATTTTACAACCATTTCATACTTATATTTCATTATAAGACATACAATATGACATTCCTTTTGCAGGGCAAAGGTTCCCAGCCTCCTTTTTTTAAGGATCAAAAGGAGCCAATAAACCTTACAAGGTCTTACCTATCCTTCAAGCAAGAAGTCTTCAACCTCTGCAAGGGATTGATTACCCACTTTTGCAAGGAGTTGTACACCTTCACCAAGGAGCTGCTCTCTTGCAACAAGTCTTCCACCTTGAAGGAATTACCCACTCTTCTCAAGGATCTTCGACCTTCACCTCCTCCTTCACCTTGAAGAAGCATTCATCAACTTTGCTCTTGAGAAATGGATTGGGAAAGGGAAGATTTGAGAGATTTACAAGAGTATAATGGAGTAGCTATCTCACACATAGCCTATCTCACTCATAATGACATTTTGATTAGTAAGCAAAAGAGAGAAATGGGCTCTTAGTAGGCAAATCCAGTCAACTAAAGTTAGGAGCATAAAAGGCAAACTTGGGATGAAGTCGTGGGGTCCATATGTATACTTGGGGATGTCTACTAGCTACTAGAAGCACTTGGGAACAAATTCTAATCGTTTGGGGTGTTTCAACAAATATATTTTTTATATTTGCAACACTGCAATGGCTAGAAATACTTTTTCTACACACTATGTACAATGCAGTCTGTTGAGTTTCAATTAAGGTAACTTGACCAATTGCACTGTTCGAAAAACTAGTTTTGAGTTGTCGGTCGAGTTTATATTGGATGAAACTCAACCAATGACTTAAAATCACTTTGTCTGTGCAAGGTGTCAATCGAGTTTGACCTGGGATAAACTCGGCCAAACCTGGCAGTTTTCAAGACCCATCCCAGACATTGATCAAGTTTCTGAAAAGGAAACTCGCACGACAAGGGTGTATGTGATGCGATTTTGAAATTGTCATTAGAGTGCTTAAACATTCGTTTCAAGTGTTTTGAATTTTTTTCATCTTAATTACAAGTCATATCATCAATACAAATGTTTACAAAAATTGTCGTAAGTCGTTTAGGGTGTTTTCCACAAAAGTGCATTTACATTGACTTTGGATATTATTTGTTGAAGATAAGGCTTGATTGAATTGATCCTTTTCATGTACCTAATGTCTAAAATCAATCTCAAATCTACATATTAGATACATGTGCATACAATAGTTAAGTCATCATCAAAATATGGACAATATATAAATATTAGGTAACATGAGGGAAATAGGGGTTAATATTGCTAAAGAAGATGGCAGTGAAGGTTAGGGAGTAAGAAGCATGTAGAACTACACTCATAGGAGAAGAATGACACCATGGTTGACTGTTAGTAGATCTAGCGGCAATGAAAACACAATAAGTGAAGGCATAAAAGAAGAATATGAGAGTTTAGGGGTTATAGAGGGGGTTGAAAACGGGAAGATAGGTGGAACTAGAGAGTTTCAAGGGAAACTAGCTTGTCGTCAGTTGTTGGTTGTTGGGAGGTGGCACCTATGTAGAAGGAGCAAGAAGGGGAGAGGTGTTTGTTAGGGTTAATTAAAGCCATTAAAGGTTTTCTATTTCTATTTTGGAGTTAAATGCCAATACATCAACTATAATGGCGTTGGCTATTTGTTTTGCTGCATTCAACAACTCAAATATTTTTATGCAAAAGCAATATCTTAAATGATACAGATGTAATTAGGGTAAATCAACACTAAGATTCCAATTTGTTACAACATCCCAATTTTAAAAGCTATTATCCTTAAAGCCAAATAATTCCTATTACTATTACCTTACTAACTAGGTATTGATCAAATACTTGTCTTTAAGTATATTTAATATCAAATCGTCTTATGTTTAGGTGGTTTATACTTATTCAAACATGCGACCAGGTCAAATTGCATGAACTAATTTAGGATTTTAGCTCAAATCGCTTGTACTCAATATCACACACAAATTTATATTTTGCAAATTAACTTGACCAGAATAAGGCATGCAATGAGTACTTGGATAGTTTTAATACAAACATAATCATGTAGGTTTCAAATCTTGAATAGAATGTTTGCTAAAGCTATCGGTTTTGAGACGAGATTATGGTTTAGTTTGTTGTACATTAAAATCCTTATATAAGCACACATATTAACATTTATAATGTTTGTTTGTTTACACTTGAAGATACACATTCTAGACTTAGATATACTATTTATATACTCAATCTATAATGTGTAAATTAAGTTTACTTAATTCTTATCAAACTCCAAGTCTATATTTCCACCTATTGGATGTATTATGTGGGGCTCCCTGTACGCTTGTACTCTTACAAATTTTCAAAACAATTATTTTGGAGACATCTACATGTGTTTTGAATTTGAAAATGATAACATAAATAAATAAACAATAGAAGGGCAAATATTATATAAAAAGTCAATATCTATTTTTGAAAAAGCAGACATAAAAATTAGAAGCAACTTGGTTTGACTTATTTGTAGTTTTGCTTATAGTACAAAATGACAACAAGTATCATTAGCCCATTCAAAGTTTGAATTGTGAATGTAAAAAAATTCTATGGTTGCTTGAGTCATGATCATTGACTTGTCATAGAAACACATTAAGTTTTGAGATTGTTTGAATATATGAAATGACAATCTTTAAAGTCGATGAAATTTTTTGACTTGATTTACAAAAGCATTTATGGATAACCTTATGACACAATTACTTATATCGTGTGTTGTTCTAGTATTTCTCTTCTTGTGTTTGACTACGAAAGTATATGAGGACCTAAGACGACTAGTCCGATTTGGACTTGTGCATGTACTATGTAGTATGTAGATGCTTAGATTTTAATGGTGTTGAGGTGGTGTGCCTTGACCCACCGCCACCAAAACATAGAACCAAAGAATAATCTCAGGTCTCATAACATCATCATCTCAGCAGTTGCATCTTAGAAGAGGATCTTTGTCATTTGTTTCTTGTTTCCTTTGCAACTTAGATTAAATTGAACTTAGACTAAGTCATGAAGCCTTTTGATCTTAAGTTTATTAATCTTTATAATGTGGATTTACCAATTTAGAGCATGACTCTGAAGCAAACAATCAACATAAGCATAAAAGCATTTAGAGGACATCAAGAGGGGAATTGAAGGAGAAGGATTTAATATAATGAGAATCATACTGTTATTGAGAAGAAAAAGAAGATGAGCGGGGTTGGATCAAGATGAGGGGAACCCTAACCAACTAGGTGCAACAAATGGGTTTGCGGCCGATTCTGCCCCATGCTTGCTTATTTGTCTTGGGTCAACTTTGAGATCTATTGGGCTATTAGCATTTAAATTCATTGGATGCACTTCTTATGAGGTTGCATGGGCTGATATATGAAACATTGGGGGCAATTATGTAATTTCTTTGAGTAAAGCTTCACCATACACAATCTCATCTTTACAACATTAAGAACATGACATAGTCCCGTTATGAATTTCTTCCCTCAATCGTATACCCACTCTATTTTTATAGATATCTTGCTTGTCAATTAAAATACTATGTTTTGACTTCCAAATGTAGTACTTGGGCACATAAATCTTCAGTGAGATACAAGATGTAGAGAAATTCTAGGACTAAGAAAAAACAAAGCTATTTGTTATAATGTGTACTTATATAGGACAATTCATATGTACATTTTGTTTGATTTTCTAATTATCTTTATCATTTTTTGCAAATTAATAATGGCTCACATGTGAAACCTTGATATATTATAGTTTAGCTTGCACTGAGTCTTGACCTTCATACTTTATACAAATATGATATTTAGTTATTTGAATCTTGGTAATGGTTGCATTACGTATTCAGTTGAAAACTAAAATCTATAAATCTTTTGTAGGAAGTTTTGATGGATGTCCGTTCAGTGGTGCTTAAGCATGCGAGAGTAGTTTTTTCAAGAATATCAATGTGAGATCTGGTATTTCCTTGAGCAAATTGTTGGGGATGGTATCCTAGTGAATTTCAACATTTTGATCACTAGAAATTATGCAATTGCAAGTTAGAAGTGTCATTGTAGATGCTTGCTTCTTGAATGTTCTTGCAAAATTATTTTAATGTTTGATGCCTTATTTTCTTGCAGAACTAAGTTGGAGTAGATTTGCGAAGAATACTTTAGATAAGTCAAGTGTGGATTTTCCAAGAGCAAATGTTTTAGGAAGCTACTTGGTTACATTTTCCACAATTTGGTCACTACACATTTTATATTTGCAAGATAGGAGAGCAATTGTAGACATGTTGCTTTATACGCTCACTATGTATATGCGTTGCTTGATTTGCTTGCAAAACTATGCTTTTAGTCATCTTATGTTATTACACATCTCAAATGCCTAGGTGATTCTGGCATAATAATAGTTTTCTTGTATATATTGATAATGTGCCTTTAGAATCATCAAATGGTGTTGATCATGACAATGTATTTGGGATGGATAGACTTAATAATTTTATGTAATTTTCCTTGACAACATTGTATACATTTACTTTTTATGATCTATTTTTACCATCCATCTTGTTTATCTAGGTGTTAATGTTTGTTCCATAATGCATTGGTGGGGAGTCGAGGAAAAGTGGGTACACTAGGCATCAGACACAAGTCCAAGGTGATTTTTTGGTGTTTTGAGAAGTTTTGAGTGAGGGGTTTGTGGTTTCTAGCGGTTGGGTGGATCTACTAATGCATCCCAATTCATGGGGCAATAGAGTGGCTGGAAGATGGCATAGCGGCGAGAGAGGGAGAAGGAGAAGGGAGAGAAAGTTGACACCTCATTTACGCGGGTCAAAAAAATAAGGGGGAGGGAAGTGATGAGGGAAATAATTGAGGAAAGTAATGGAGAGAGAGAGGAGGAAAGTATCAGGTAGAGAGGAGTAAAGCAATTTGGAGAGGGGAGAAGTAAAGAAGGAAGTAATGGGAAGAGAGAAGGGAAGTGAGGATGAAAGTAATGGAGGAAAGGAAAGAAATAGGGAAGTAATGGGAAGGAGGGAAGTAATTGAGTATTGGTAGTAATGGGAAGGAGGGAAGTAATGGTGGAGTATTGGAAGAGCCACATATGGGATTTTGTGGGGGGTGACGCCCCACCCAAATTTATGAATTTTGCATTCGTGTATTTGAAGTTGGGATTAATACGTGGAAATATGTTGTGCCCTCCCCAAAATTTGAGCCAATGTTGTGTAGTGAGCAATACTCCCCAACCCTCAGAGTTCTACCATTGGGGAGGGAAGTGGAGAGGGTAGAGTGGTGAAGCAAAGTCAATAACCGAGAGGATAGATAAGTGAAGATGTAGAAGTAAGGAGGGAAGTAATTGTGGAGAGAAGGGAAACAAGGAGGGTAAGGTGAAAAAACAAGAAATAAGGTGCAATAAACAAAGGTATAAGAGGCACCAATGGAGGAAAATAAGGTGTGGATAGAGGAAAATGAGACGATGAAAGGAAAATGAGGTGCTTAGAGAAGTAAAAGATGAAAAGGAGATGAGAAGAGTGAAACATTGAGGTGTTGATTGAAGAAAATGAGGTGTTAAGTACAGTCAAAGGAGGTGCTGATGAAGGTAAAGGCCCACACAGTGTCAGAAATGATGTACTAAACTAGCAAAAGGAGGTGTTCTAATGAAAAAAAGGGGTCAACGTGACAAAAATGGACTGCTAAAGCAAAAAGGAGTCCTTAGTGATGAGAATGAGGTGTTGAACCAAAACAAAAGGAGAAAATAATGGAGGGAAGTGACCTTAAGTGAATATAAACAAGACAATAAGAATGTAAGAGATGGTAAGAAAAAAAAAGAGATGAAGCTAACAAGAAAAATGAGGTGCCACATGAGGAAAATGAGACATAACTTACATGAATTGAGGCGTTGTTGAATTAAAATGAGGTGCTAATGGAGGAAAAGGAGGCACCAAGTGACGAAAATGAGATGATAAGAGATGAAAAGCAAGCACAGAGTTGATAAATGATGCATCGATGGGAATAATGAGACGTGAATTATAGGAAATGAGGTGTTCACGTGGAGGAAGGAGGCACAAAGTGATGAAAAAGTTTCATTGAACCTATAAAAGGAAGCATCGATAGAGGAAAAGGAGGCATCAAGTGATGAAAAATACAACACAATAAGAAGAAAATGAAGGGCTCAAATATGGAAAATGAGATGTGATAAGTGATAAACGAACAATGAAAAATAAGGCGTGAAAAGAGACATACAACAAGAAAGGAGGGAAATGAGGTGTTAAAAGATGAACAAGAGGCATGAAGAGTGGAACAATGAGGTGTTGATGGAAGAAAATGTGATATTAAGTGTAGTAAAATGAGGCACTAATGGTAGAAAAGGAAACACAAAGTGACAAAAGGAGACATCAATTCAGTATTAGAAGATGATGATAGAGGATAAGCAATGTGATAAAAATGACGTGCTAAACTAGGAAAAAGAGGGAAGTTGTGAGTTGAGAGAAGGGTGATGAGGAATATTAGGGGGGAACACGAGGGAATATAAGGAGGGAAGTAAATGGCAGATAAGAGGGAGTGAGGAGAGAAGGATGGGGGAATAGAAGGGAAGTACTAGGAGAGATGTAAGGAGTGGTACCCAGGAGGGGATGCGATCTTTAATTTGGAAAATAAACTCTTACAAGACAAACACACTAACAAGTACGCATTATTCATTTACAAAGTAATGATATAGAAGCAATATGAATATATAACTGTAGAAAAGCACAACTATTACATGATCTCAAAGTATTCTATACATTATTCCTCACTACAAGGGTGATCTTACAAAAAGGAATCTTACAATCTGCACCTTTACAAAGGAGCAATTGTAGAGGATAATATGGCCATCTCAAGTTATCATCGAAGTCTTTACTTCCTAGTGTATGCTCTACCTGAGCTGTCTTCATCTAAGCATTGTTATACGGGTGGGTTGCTAACAACACCTAAAAGTATGAAAAAAGAGCACAAAAAGTAAAAACTAAGTATCTTTAATGTCGCAACATTTGGATGTATAGTAGGAAAAAGTAAAACAAAAAAGAAAGTTCCCAACTGAGAGGGGTTAAGAAATGTAGGTAGTTCAAAAGAAAATACGTTAATGAGAATATCCATACCAAGAGATGATACACATAATTCCACTAAAGATGATCGATAAATTAGAGTTTTGGCCTTTACAACTTATTTCAACAACATCTCAATCAATAACAGTGCATGTAAAAACATTCAAACTAAGATTACTACAGTAGGGTTGAGACCCATAAAATCTTAAGGCAAGAATGTTGGGTGGAAAAAGTGCATCCTTGGCAAAAGTAACACATCCCTATACATAAATGAGTGGCAAAACACACTCTCGGAAGTAATAGCGTTCCCTGATGTATATGGGTACAGAGGTATCACTACTCTAAATAATATTACTCTAATGTACATACACAATAGAGAGTCGAGATGATTGTTTAGTAGATTTCAATTTATCTCAAATGAAAGGCATGCATCAAGTTGAGGCCAATCGACCCACTAATTTCCACAAATTTACAAAATTAAGAGGTATAAAATCGCAGAATAAAAATCTTTTGAACATTGCAAGAGTTAAGCAAAAGAGACTCATTTCCACAAGATATTCCTCAGACATGAAGTTTAGGTATTAATCAATATAATGTCCAAACGATAAGTGGGTACACACATACCTTCTAGTTGATCCGAATCATCAATCATAATTCTAAGTCCAAAGTCAGGGTGCAACCAACCTAACAACATTATATATAAGGATTAGGGTTTAATTCTGTAAAATATTCAAAATGCTAGGAAGATGACATTTTCATTAATACTAAATTAGGTCTAGAGAATCACACTAATCAAAAGATCTCATTTGTCTAATTTCAAAACAAACTTTTACTCAATTTTATAACCAACCTACCAATATTTAGTCATGAATTTCCATGATTTTTATGTCTACTGCTATTTATAGAACAAAACACGTGGCAAAGACCATAATACCATCATATTAATGATCCAAGTATAAAGTGTGACAATGTTGTCATTGTCCATTTATCATATAAAGCATGATTGACAAGAAACTTGCAAACTAAAAATATTGAATTAACCCCACCTAATCATAACACAACCAACAAGGCATTGTGCATACTAAAGATCCAACTCCTTAGCAATAACCAACCCGAGCTACCACCCATTCACCAATGTGATGGATTGTAATATATTTAAATTTGGTGAATTATATATATATATATATATATATATATATATATATATATATATATATATATATATATATATATATATATAGAGTCAAGCTAGAATACACTCGAGTGTATCCGGAGCGGAATACACTCAAGTAGTTTTTCATGATACAATATTTTTTTTTGAAAATCTAATCTGTTGATCTTCTTAAACATCTCGTGAACAACTCATACACAAAATTTGAGCACATTTGGCTATGTATAGCTCATGTTATGAAGACCGCAAAAATTATGCATTTCAAATTAGTTTCGCGCGTCGATTTTTTTGCCCTTGGATGAGTGACTTACACTTATCCAAATGGGCTCAAAATTTATATGTAGCCTAGTTATAGTATGACAGTGAAGATCAATGGTTTACATTTTGCAAAAAATAGTCTTGGTATGCAAACACACTTGAGTGTATTCGTGCGATCCGTACACTCGAGTGTATTCTAGCCTAACTCTCTCTCTCTCTCTCTCTCTCTATATATATATATATATATATAGCTCATGAGTTCAACTGATGTCTCAAGTGAGGCTCATGAGACTAATTGCGTTGCAAATAGACCAGTTTAAGAAACAAGAGGAATTCATGCATAAATGAAGGTTAATGGCTTTTTGAATTGTTAAATCATTGAAATATGGGATATTGAACAAGGTTCCAAGACAATCTAAGATAATGTATAATTTAGATAATTAAAAGAGTAATTATCTAATTATGAATACAACACAACTTTTGAGGCATCAAACAAAGATATTTCGATATGACTTTAGGAATACTTGAATATAATGAGGAAACTAAGCCAATTTTAGAATTTGAGATAAAAAATACTTTCCATGTGATGTGGGTAAGTGAATTAAATAAACTCTTAAAGGTAAAATTTCGTACATAAGAGTTACCCAATAAATCCCAAAAATTAGATTTAAGTTGGGAAAGACGTTAATGAGTTTTCTTCCAAATTCATAGTCATAGGATGCTCCTAGTGGCCTATACAAAATCTTGAAGAAAGGGAGACCTACATGTAACTATTAAGTTGTTCCCATATCAAAAAAAAGTTAAATGCCTTCCTACTTTAGCTTCGGTTAGCGACATCCCTTTGATGCGTCACACAGGGCGTGGCCATCAGATCGATGATCAACAACGCTTCTTTTGTCTCCTACCTTGCGATCGAAAAGGTAACTATCCGTCATGAATGTCCTAAGCTCTCTAGCCTAAACTCAATACTCCCTCGAGTCCGCCGGACTTGGACAAACGTAATGGATGTCTTAGCTGTCTCTGCCAAGCAAGCATGAAGAGAGTCAACCATGTGGTTGACCTCAGCTATGGCTGGAGCAACGGGCTGCGAGAGGAAGAAAATAACCCTTGGGCTTTTTACCCTGTTACCCCGACCCACGTAATCCGACCCAATCACATCGTAAGGGGCAAAAGGGTAATCCCATATTTCCAAAGGAGCTGGCCTGCATGGACAAGGTGTTGATGGGGTGCAAGCCCATTGGATGCACTTAGGCCTGTGTCTCTATTGATAATGTGCTAGTTAATGACTTGATCTCTCCTGGTTGGCCGGATTCAATAAATCTAGCATTAAATGTAGTTATTTATTGGCATATTGGAATATAGTGATATTATATATGAAATTGATTAGGAAAATGAGAGGAATACGAATAAAATGGATTCAATGTCTAATTGTCATTGTAGTTCAAAAATATAGTGGAAACATGATTAATAAGTGGTTTATACATGCAAAACCTAGATTGTTGATTAAGATGTTGTATACATTTAATGTATCAATTCATGTTATAACATGATATTGTTGAATATGATGAAAAATACTAGAGGATGATGATCATAATGATGGATAATTAGGATTTCTAGACCAATAATCACATACATATAATGAATTAGGGTTTTATAGTCGAAGATCATAACTTGTGACAATCTTAATGAACATAATCTGATCTAAGTGTTCATAATGCAAGAATATAATAGATATGATAATTAGGGTTTCACCAAACTATCAACTGCGATGGAATTAGGATTTGTACCCTTATTCCTTATCTGAACCCAAGACAACCCTAAACACTACATTAGGACCCACATGGGGTTTAATCTAAATATATGATGGTGTCACTTTAAGATATACATACATGTAGATTAAATTTTGATTGCTTGAATTCATTTTTGCTTGCTTGATTCGATGATATGCTTAAAGTACTTGAAATATGATTGCATTGATCTACATGGTTTTACATTGATATACATGGTTATGATTATGAATAATCGCAATTATCGCCTGTCGATGTTTTCTGAGGATTTCTTGAAGATTGATGAAACAAAATGTGTGATGTTTATTTACATTTTGTTCAATTATAATGCCAATATGAGTATCACATAAGTAAGATATCATGTTATGAACCCTATAATATTTAATGAAATTTCCAGTTCTTATTTACAAGTAATTGTTTGTATATATATTTTTATATTACTTCCACACATGTTCATGCACCCCATGTACACACTATAGCAATATACCGATCTATGTTCTAGGAAATTGCAAGATATGAAGATATCAAGACACGATGAACCAAATGAAATCAATTGAAGGCATTTAAGTTAAGTAAGGAGTATTAGTTAGATACTTCTTCTCATATGTAATAGTTCTCATATCAAAAATTTATGTAACTCCTCAGAGGAGCAACATTACACTTCTTGTAAATAATATTTGTAAAATAATGAAAATTATTTGCTATTAATTTTATTTGTTAAATCGAAATCTTGGAAATTTTAGGCAATGACTCTCAACTTTAAGGTCCTTTATTAATTGAGGATGCTGAAAAGTGAGGTTGTTACATTTGGTTTTAGAGCCCCAAACTTTTCAAATAATATTTAATAGTTGATAATTCTAAGTTATCAGTAGAAATATAAGGAGAATTATTAGGACATAACCTAAGGGTAATGGTGTCTAGAAAGGAGAACCTATAGTTTAATTGATATAATGTTTCTTCTAAGTCTTCTCATATCTGATTTCATCAACTTCTCTCCCTCTTGCTTAATAAACCCTATTATATACTTCCTCCCTCATATTAAAGTTAGGGTTTTTGAGAAAAAGTAGGATTAAGGTATCCTCCACCAATTAATGTACATGTAATGTGGAAACAATGATTAAGTAAAGAAAAATGTTTATGGGTTTTTCCTTGTAAAGGTAAACCCCTATATAGAGATGGGGTTGGTTTAGGGAAGCGCTTAGTGGGTCAAGGGAATCATAAAACCCTAAGGTGTAGGGGTAATCCCTAACCCGAACCCTAAACCCTAATTCTGGACAAATGAGAGTAGTGTGGGTGAATAGTAAGCCTACCCGTATGAACCCTAAATAGAGTAAAAAAGGAATATGAAAAATTGAAATGAGTTTAGGTGAACGAGTCTCCCCTGCATGTATGTACGTGGAGAAATTCATGCATGATTCATGTGGAGGGTTTTGAATATACATATGAAACATAGGAAATCAATGGTTATATAAAAATGAAAAAATGAAACCCTCAATTCAACATTTAGGGTTGGTGTGCCGACCTGGGGTGGGTCAACCCAAGGATGGGAAAAGGACCAATGGGGGGCGCACAACACTAAACTCGTGGGGTCAGATTGTGGGTAGAGAGCCTAACCTCCTCCCGTGAGTCTATAATGCATCCCATGTTAGGACCTTAAATAGGAAGCTGTGTTCACAAACCAGTTTAAGAATTGAGGTAACCTTGAATGTGACCTAAAGTGTGAAGGATTAAGTATACAAAACATGAAATCACATATATTGAGTATAATTCTTGAACCCAAGTATGACATCTCTGAGGGACACGATGACCAATCCCCAGATAGGAAAGTTGACAAGAGGCCAAGCGCCAGATAGGTAAGGACAACACGGCACCAAGCCCCATATAGAGAAGATTGTCCAAGTCTATTGTGGAGATGACCAAGCCCCAGATTGGAAAGGTCACAAATAGGTCAAGCCCCAAATAGTGAAGTCTGACATGGCACCAAGCTCCAGACATGGAAGGTTACCCAAGTACACAATGTAGATGACTATGACCGAGCCCAAAGGGGAAGGTCGTTAATACATCAAGCCTAGAAAAGATGACCGCCATAAGGAGCAAGCCTGAATGGGAAGGGCACTGAGAAGCCAAGCCTGGAAGGGAAGGACTCCATGAAGACAAAGCCTAGGAGGGAAAGGTCACTTAGAAGCCAATCCTAGAGAAGAAGTCCTACATGAAGATCAAGCCCAGAAGGGAAGGTTTCCATGAGCCTAATGCATGGACATAAGTTAAATAAGGTGTACCCTAATAGATGAGGAAATCTGGGTTAAAGAATTACATAAGAAAATAATGTGCTCATTTTTTATGAGTTGTGAGAACTCAATAAACCCTAGGCAGGGTAGATCCCTAAGTCAATCCTAAGGTCAAGTAGAGAGGGTTAAAGGTATATAAGACCAATGAGATTAGGACGTGATCATGCCCCAAGTTCTTAAGACCATGGGGTTAGGAGATAGCCATCCATATCGCCTAAGGCCCATGGGTCAAGAGGTTGGCCACTTTCATGAGTCCATGAGGCCCAAGGATAAATGTGAGAGGCACTTCATAAGTGCATCAGGCCCACAAGGCCAATAGGAGATCACTCCGGAGGTACCTATGCCCTGAGAGACCTTAAGGGAATGACTAAGGCTAATGATACATGAGATGTAAATATAAAGAATACAAGGAGTCATAATGTTTCAATAAAATCTTAAAGGGAGTTGTGCACAAACTCAAGAGTGAGAAAGACACTTGACTTCATGAGATATAATAATATCGTGTAATTTAAAAGTATTCATGGGTTGGGATGATTGTCAAGATAAATTCAACCAAAATGCAAAATCTTAAGATAATGCATAGATACACCATCTTTGCTCTTAAATGGAATTAACTTTGTATTTGGGATGCAATCAAATGTTTATTCATCATATCATGAGTGTGAGATATTTGGTAGACACATTATTCTTAAAATTGACATATGAAAATGAGTATCCTAAGTTGTATTTAATGGCATAGTTTAGGGGGTTTATGTGTTACCTCACCCTTACACGAGAATAAAAGAATAATAGTTTGGAAACTTAGGTGAAAAGATAATCACTAAGAAAAGTTGAAACCAAAATTTGAAAATGTAATAACCAAGTGATGATATCATGTAATTATTGAGGATGTGGAATTCCCTAGTTTGATTTTGGGTACCAACTTCACTAATGTGAGGAATTTGCGTATCAATAAAAATTGTTAAAGATAATCCACAAAGGTTTGCTAACCCTAAGATTTGAAACTAAGATGAGTTATCATTCATCTTAACCTTACTAGGATTGAATTTTGGTGAAAAAAATGTCTTTTAAGGAGAGGTGAATGTAATATCCTCAAATTTGGTGAGTTTGAAATATATATATATATATATATATATATATATATATACATATATATATATATATGGCTCATCTTTAATACCCATGCAGGTAGCTACCCGCCCACCCTTCCAGTCATTTTTTTCAATTATTTTTTCACAATTATAGAGGAGCATTGTAACGTCCTAGGATTTGAGGCCTTGGATAAGATGATCTTAAAAGGAATGATTGGACTACCCATATCACCAAGGTGCACCTCATTTTTCGGGAGCCCATCACTAAAGAACTCCATAGTTAAGCGTGCTCAACTTGAAGTAGTACTAGGATGGGTAACCAGTTGGGAAGTTGATCCTGGCTTGCGCGTGAGTGGACAAAAGCGTGCAGTTAAGGCTAGTGGTGGTATGTGGAGCCAGTCATCATTCCTGAAACTCTACCAGAGCCTTGGGCAGTGGGCCCATGCATTTACAAATGGTATCAGAGCCAATTCCCCTCCAGTAGGTGGGGCCCACATGGGCTTGTGGCAGCAAGTCTTTGAGCCGTACGGTCCACGCATGTTGGAAAGGGCTATCCGAGTTGATGGAGCCGCCCATGCATTGGTAGTGTCCAAACATGTTGGAAAGGGCTATCCAAGTTGATGGAGCCGCCCTTGCATTGGTAACTGTGATCGGGAGCTGGGTGTACATGAGCCATTTGGGTCAGCACTGAAATGAGGATGATTATGAGGCCATATAGTTGAGCCTTGACGAGGACGTCAAGAGTTTAAGTGGGGGAGATTGTAACGTCCTAGGATTTGAGGCCTTAGATAAGATGATCTTAAAAGGAATGATTGGACTACCCATATCACCAAGGTGCACCTCCTTTTTCGGGAGCCCATCACTAAAGAACTCCATAGTTAAGTGTACTCATCTTGGAGTAGTACTAGGATGGGTGACCAGTCGGGAAGTTGATCCTGGCTTGCGCGTGAGTGGACAAAAGCGTGCAGTTAAGGCTAGTGGTGATCTGTGGGGCCAGTCATCATTCCTGAAACTCTACTAGAGCCTTGGGCAGTGGGCCCAGACGTTTACAAATTATCTAGCTCCCCAAAATTTTTTATCCAAAAATAATATCATTTGCCCCACCAAAATAAAAAAACACGTCCAAATATTTACTGATTGTATATTTTCTACGCAGTTACTTTTTTTAGTCATATTGTTACTTTTTTTTTATCAATATAGTTACTCTTTTGATCTCAGAGTTACTTTTGTGGCCAGAAGAGTTACTTTTTAAGCTGCCGGGTAGCAAAATTCCAGGCTACCCGTGCGGGTATTAAAAAAATAGGCCATATATATGTATATACATACATACACACCCACACACACATATATATATATATAGACTTTAATTGATAAGTAAATTCCCTAATTTCTTTTTTGGTCGGTAAAAACTTGTGTTGCTTTTTTTTGTATTTTTCTTTTGGTGTCTATACAATGCATTATAACTTCAGAATGAAGATAGAAGAAATGAAAAACTGTACAATGAAAGAATAAAGAATAATGAAAAGTAACAGAGCAACAAAATAGCCTTTTTGCCAAACGAATCTCCAGTAGGTGCATGTCAGCAAAAGCCTCCTCATCCAAAGAAGTTCTCAGAGGCATGAAGAATGTATCCCATAAAGATAACCTCGTATGAAGAGCAAACCATAAAATTGAGCAGATCAAAAAAAGTTCAGCCACGATTGCCAAAATTGGACTTCGAGATCAAGAGTCAGGAAAATACAACCCTCCCATGGCTGATCAGGAGTATTCACATCATCTCGATTCAAAACAATTGAATTTTCATCCTTCGACCTTTTTGAACCAAACTGAAGAGCCTAGAAAACAAAATTCAGAGGAAAAAAGGCTCATCAACATGGAAACTCAACCATCACTGCACACAGTAGAGAGGGGAGAAAAACCATGAACCAGGGAAACCGAGCCATAACCAAAAGAAAGGTCAATGCAGGACACTACAACCACCATTCAGCCTGCTCTCCATGGGATCATCCAAAACATGACAAATCAGGATAATGAAAGAGACTGCCCCAACCATCAAGAAACTGAGCAATCCCAAGCACTGTCCTCCTCAGAGCATCATCAACATGAATAAATCAATGCATAAAAAGGCATGCATCAGGATCAAAATTTAGAAAGAGCATCCCTTCTCATTTGATAAGGAGAGGGACTCAATATAAATATCGATACTTTAAACTCAACCTCAGAAAAAATATGAACTCAACACAGTCTCGACTACACTGTCATACTTCAGGATCAAGAGTCAAGAAAATACAACCCTCCCATGGTTGTTTAGGAGTATTCACATCATCTCGATTCAAACAACTGAAGTCTCATCCTTCAACCTTTTTGAGCCAAAATGAAGATCCCAGAAACAATATTCAGAGGACAAATAGGCTCATCAACATGGAAACTCAACCATCACTGTGCACAACAGAAAGAGGGGAGAAAAACCATCAACTAGGGAAACAGAGCCATAACCAAAAGAAAGGTCGATGCAGGACACATCAACCACCAATCAGCCTACTCTCTAGGGGGATCATCCAAAAACAGGACATCTCAGGATAAACCACGTATAGCAATGAAAGAGACTGCCCCAACCATCAAGAAATTGTGCAATCCCAAGCACAGAGAGAAGAACTCAACCATCACTGCCAGAGAGAGAGAGAGGAGCAATAAAACACGGACAAAGAATATCAACCAAACAAGAGCACCCAAAGGAAACTCATCTTTAAGAATATTGAACTCAGAATCTATGATCTTCCAAATAGCCTCTGTATTTTTACTGAAGTTATCATGGACCCTTTTGTTTATTTCAAACCACACATGATATAAAATAAGAGGAATAATAATTCTCAAATTATTCTGATTCATAGTGAAAATATCATCCCAGTTCGACGGAAGCTTGTCAATAAGACCCAAATTCTTAGCATAGTTTCAGATATCTTTAGTGAAAGAGCAATTAAAATAGATGTGAGTCGTGTCTTCATAATCATACATACAAAAGAAGCATACAGAAGCAACAGATACACCTCTTCTTCTTGCATAGTTAGAAGTAGTAATTTGTTATGCATAGCCTTCCACACATGAATTTTACTATTGTGATGACTCTTGCTTTTCCATAACCACTGAAACTTGTTCATTACAACTTCTTTATGTCTAACATTCTCCCATATCTCTTTAAAGTTCACCCTATCTTTCCCCTTAAAATACTAGATATCATCCTCCATGTTCTTGTTAATGGCAGCCTTCTTGAGAATGTCCAACACAAGATGGGAACAACGAGAATTGTTGATATGCCAATCACCATTTTTAATAATACTACTCAGAAAAGCATCAACATGTATACCTGCCCTTATAATAATGTTTCTATCAAGGAACTCGTGAAGAAACTTTCCTGAGTACCAAGGGTCTTTCCAAATTTTATACTTTTTCCAGAACCAATCTTGATGTCAATGAAATGTAACAGAGCACTTTTACTTCTCAAAATGGAGTTGAATATCCAAGAATAGTTCGGAGAAGGCTCATTCGTCCACAAAGTGTCTTTTCTCAGATACTTCTCATTGATCCATCTAACCTAGAGAGAATATTTCTTTCTGGCTATGTCCCAAATGTTTTGAATTAAACAAGCCTTCGAAACATCTTTGCTTCTCCTAACACCAAGACCTCCTTCATCCTTAGGAAGAGAGACTATATCCCACTTGATTAGATGAAAGTTCTTTTTATTTTCAGATTGACTCCAAATGAAATCTCTACAAATTCTATCAATCTCCTCCAACACAGAGCCCGGGATAGGAAAAGCCATGACCTAGAACAAATGCATGGTAGATAGAGTTGATTTCACAAGCTCCATCCTTCCAGTTAAGGATAAAAGCTCCGATTTCCAGCATTCAAGCTTCTTCTTAATCCTGTCAGTTAATCTCTCACATTGGGCTTTTCTAATCTTCCCAGAGAAGAGGGGTAGTCCAAGATATTTAATATCTTCTAGGACTCCCAACTGGACCCCAAGAGCATCAGATATCTCTGTAGGGGCAACACCAGGGCTAATGAAAAGGAGACTTTTATCATCATTCACGATAAGACCAGACATATCTCCAAACTTGACCAGAAGCTTTTTAATATTAATGACATTGAGAGTAGAATCTTTAGCATAAATCATTAAGTCGTCTGCAAAAATAATATGAGATCAATGACAATCTATCGAAAAAGAAATAGGAACTATCTCTTTCTTCCTGATACTTTCTTTAAACATCTCAGATAGCCCTTGCATGGCTATGACAAATAGGTAGGGTGCAATGGGGTCAGCCTGCCTGATGCCATTGGAAGGGAAAATAGGCTAAGTAGGCTCGCCATTAACAAGAATTTGACATGATGTAGCCAGAAAATAGTTTGAATCCATCTTATCCATTTAGGGGGAATACCCATTTTGAACATAATAGAAAATAAGAACTTCCAGCTAACGGTATCATAGGCCTTGGCAATGCCAATTTGAACACACATATTCAAGTAACTTTTCTTTTTAAAATCACCAAGAATTTCATTAGTAAGAAGCATAGCATCTTTGAGACTCCTTCCTTTGATAAAAGCGCACTGATTCATATCTATAATCTCAAGAAGAACTACTTGGAGTCTGTTGGTTAAAATCTTAGAGATAATCTTATAAAAGATATTGCACAAAGCAATGGGATGCCCGTTCTTAATATAAGAAGAGTCATTACCTTTTTGCAAAAGAGTAATGAAGGTCTTATTAGCCTCTTTTAGAAGATGCCCATTGGAGAAAAATTCATTAATAGTTTCATAGACATCATTTCCAATGATGTGCCAAGCATATTTAAAAAAGAACCCGTTAAACCCATCAGGACCTTGGCATTTGTCTCCATTGAGGTTCTTAACGAATTCATCAGCTTCCTTTCTAGTGACAGACCTGGTTAACATGGAACAATGAGTCGAATTGATCTTAGGTTTATTCCATAAACCTTCTTACACAGCCCCTTCATTGTCTTTATAGAACAGAGATGAATAGAAGTTAGTAATAGATGTTTTAATCTCTTCGCTATCATTTGAGATAACCCCGTTGATGTTAAGACAGTTGATGGTGTTTCTACTTCTTCTTGTTCTCAAAGAAGAATACAAGAACTTGGAATTAGAGTTTCCTTCTTTGAGCCATTGTACACGAGATTTCTGCCTGTAGAACTCTTCCTCAATATCAGCACCCTTCTTAGCTTCTTTTCTCTTACAATTAGCAACACTTCTCAAATTCACATCATTGGGGTGAAGATCAACTAACTTATGAGAAGAAAGTGCATGTTCTTTCAGAATGGAAGCATTGTCAAGAATATTATTGAAGACTGTCCTGTTCCAGTTTTTCAACTTGATTTTGAGATTCTCCAACTTCCTATAAAGCTTGAAAGAAGCATAACCCTCTACCTCCAGGTTCCAAGCATCCTTCAGAACATCATCAAAATCATAGTGTTTGACCCAACTATTAATGAATCTAAAAGGAGATTTCATCTTCTTGTGTTCCCCAAGGAATAAAGTTATTCTTCTATGATCACTGATGATATTAGTGATGCTCTCCCCATGAAAATTATCAAAAGTAGACAAAAATGCACTATTGTATACAATTTTATCAATCTTAGAAGTGATGAAATGATTACCTTCTTGCTTGTTATCCCAGGCAAAATAAAGACCTTTAAGGTCAAGCTCGAATAACCCATTGTCAAGCACAAAATCATTAAAATCAGCCATCAAATTGATGGAAGGAGGCAAAGTGCCTATCTTCTCTTCAACTTTTCTAACCGCGTTGAAGTCACCAATAATTAACCAAGGATCAAAGCAACTACTAGCAAACATATCTAAATTCTTCCACAAATTGACTCTATCATAGTCGTCATTGTGCCCATACACCGCAGATAGAAAGAAACAATGATTGTCTTTAACAACCTTGGCACGAATAGCTTGGTCACATTCATCAATGTAGGAGACATCACATGAATCATTCTTCTTCAGCACAAAAACTCTTCCAAGAGCATGAGAACTAGAATTCGAGATCCAATTATACTCAGGAAAGTATCTGTTCATGAACTTATCTTTCTTCCTCCCCCTAATCTTTGTCTCATTAAGAATGACCACATCACCATTAGCACTATTTATTTCTTTTTAAACGTCTAAGATATTATTATTGATACCTATGACATTCCAAGAGGTAATGGAAAAAGATAAACTCATTTGTAACTTTGGGCTGACAGCCTCAACACTTTCAGAAATCATTTCGAATCCTTTCGGAATAGGAGAATAGGAAGATGACTCCCCTCTATGAAAAATTCCAGCACTCAGCTTTGTTTGACATCTAGGTGGTTCTTTGTTGAAGTTTTCTCTAGTAATTATCTGAATTGATGAAGACAAATCCTGAGAGCTAAGAGCACTTTCTGTGAATCCTTAGGAAATACAGGTAAAGTTTTTGGAGTTGAAGGACCATGGTCCACTATGTTACAGATCTCTCTGGAGCAAACCTTATCATCAGAAGAAAAAAGCGCTGATTCAAATCCAACATTGACTTCTTTAGATAACAACTCATCATCTATGATTATTTCTTCCTGCTAAACTCTGTATTTCCCTTGACGAATATCTTCTTCATCTTCCACCTCTTCTATGATGTACTCCGATTATTTTTCAACATTCATCTCAAGCATTTCTACATTTAGTTTACTTGCATTAACTTTCTTGATTTCCCAGACTTTGCTTGGGGGTCTTCACCTGTAAGTTGGCTTTTGACTTTCCTCCAGGATAGTTGTGCAATCGTCGTGACCGAGATACCACAGTTAGAGCATTTGTGAGGAATCCACTCGTACTCTAGGAAGATGCTATGTTCTTCACCTTCATCGCTCATGAGAGTAATTCTCCCCGGGTACTTGGCCTCTCTGTCCATTAAGACTTGGATCCTTGCCTGATCAAGACGCCGTAGATTGGTAGTTTGATCATCCATGTTCGTCGGTTGCCCCAGGAATGATCCAATTATGTCGAACGCCCTTCTATCCCAAAGCTCCATAGGAATATTTTGAATGCTGATCCATACATGGACGTCCAACAGAACCAACTTGATTTATTTGTCTCCCAGTTCCCAATTCTTGAGAATGACTGGTCTGTCACAAACATACCATTGCCCGTCTGAGACGAACTTCAGATCCTCAGGGTCAGAGAATCGAATCAAGAAGAAACGGTCACCCCTGTCAAAGATCTCGAAAAATCCATGCACATTCTAGATATTTGTGAAGTAATCCGCTAATGTGGGAATATGAGGGCGGAAATCGATAATATAGCCTAACAGACATCTGCTCCATTTATCTGTGTTCTCTTTTGCTTCTTTCTTTGGGTAGATGATCTTCCCGTCGATAATGGATAACTCTGTTCTACTTAGCTCTGACGCTTTCCCGGTTGATATGGGCTTCAGATTCTCCCACAAAGTCGGATTTAGATTAGCCACTCCGGTCAGTGTGGGATGAGCGACTTCAGATCTGGTAGATATGTTAAGATTCCATGGAAACAACCGACGAGATGCCGTCACCCTCATGGACGTCGCCGTAGTCGCCCTATCGCCCACTATAGCGGGGAGCTCGGGAGTCGCCATTCTTGTTAACTTATATTCCCTAATTTCATTACTGGGATAATAATAATGTTATGTTTGTGGCATGAGTTCCACCCATAACTCAAGTGAGGCCCATGAGACTAATTACTTTGCAACTAGGTCCTTGTAGCACTATTTTAAAAAATAAAATAAATTCATGCATAAATGAAGGATAATGGTCTGTTGAATAGTTAGATAACTGAAATATGGGATAATGGGAAAGGTTTCAATAGATTCTAAGATAATCTGTATTTGACATAATTAAGAGAGTAATTATCTAACCATGAATGACAACACATGTTTTGAGGCATCAAACATAGATATTTTGATCTGACTTTTGGAATACTTGAAATAATGAGGAAACTAAGATAATTCTAAAATTTAAGATAAAAAAGAACTTTCCATGTGGTGTGGGTAAGTGAATTAAATAAACACTTAAAGGGAAAGTTTCATACCTGGGTGGTACGAGCTCGGTAAGTCCCAATGAAGGACCCAAGTTCGAACCTCACTGAAGGCACTTTGCGGATGAAAACCTATTCTAATTTGGCACAGGACACTACTACAAAACCCGCTAAAGCCGAAGGATGAATTCTTGACCAATACATGTGAATCTCTGACCAAAAGGTGATGGTCAGGGCCAAACCTTGACCAACGTACCCTCGGGAAAAGCTTGATGACCAATAGTGGTTTGTCAGATCATATCCCTGACCAATAGAGATAGAAGCCTTGACTAGTCAACACAAATATGTATTTGATTCTTGTCAACACTATATATCCAAGATATATATTTTATAAAGACATATTCATGTTCATTTACTCCTAAACCTTCATTGTTGCATTTATTCAACTTTCAAAGTAATTACACCATGAGAACTTACTCATCATTGAGTTAATGACTACACAATGAACTTTAAACACAAAAAAATTGCATTCCATTTTTAATTTTGTACATTCAAAGACATGATTGGAACATTATGTTCATCCAAAAAGACAAGACACAACTTATAAAATTACATTGGCATAACAATGATATGCATAATCTGTCATATCATATTGTTTGACATTAGTATCACATTTGTTTTACTAAAACTAAGAAACAACCACCCGTACAAGTTTACTTTGTGTGTTTTCTTGTATGGATACTCCAGAAAATATTTTCAGAGCCTTCTCTAGTATTTCTATTATTTCTTCCTTGTAAAGTAGCACATCCTGCATAACAAAAAAGTATTATTAACATATATATAATATCAAAAAAAAGTTAACATTATTCACTAGAATAAAAATACAAAATACGTAAAGAATATAATCTTTGAATATATGCATATAACACCCATTTAACTATATAAAAAAATAAGCATGCTAGCTACCATGAGTACTTTCACATATTCAGTTTGAATCATTAACTTTGATATAATATTAAAAAGGAAACGACAAGTTGATTTTAAGTAGAATGGTAGTACAAACATAAATTATTTTTATATGTAGTACAAAAAGAAATGAATTTTAATTTGTTTGTGTGGCTCTCTCGCTTCAAGTGCTTATCACTTGATTGCAAAATACAATCAGAACTTACCGTAAGATGATAAGTAGTGATATCGATATGTTTTTTAATCTAAATCCCTTGGTCGCCTTCTGATCTACTTTAGAATCTAGAGATGCACCGGTGCCGGCAGTACATCCAGGAAATGACATCATGCTGGATCTGTAAAGAAGAAAAAATATATGTTTAGAAGCGCCGATGGGACCTGGTGAGGCCTAGGATCTTGCATAAGTTGGGTACCTGATTCTGCCGTAGCTGAGAAGAAATACTGACAGTGCAACCAGAACTGAGAGAGAACCCAAAAAAAAAGTAAGTAAACAGAAGCAAGAGGAGAAGACGGAGAACAAACCTAGGAGAGAGCAGCAGCCGAAGTACGAATCAGATTAACGGCCGGAAGTGGGACAAGGTGTAGCGGCCAGATCCCAGACTGCCGATGGAAGTAGGAACCGTCAAGCACAGAGAAGAGACGGGGAATACGAGAAGTGTGTGAGAGAGGAATCTATCAGGTGGGGCGGCGCTTGGGAGAGAGATTAGATTAGGCTTTTTGGAAAGCATGGAAAATGAACCACCGTGTATCAATAAATACGGGTTTAGTAGTCAGGACCAAGTTTGTATTAGTTAGTCAAGGACAACTGCCTTGGGTTGTTATCCCTGACCATATGGCCTTACCTTTGTAAGGTTTTGTTGTAGTGGGAGGGGGGTGACCGAACCACACCCTCTCATGCCTCAAGAGTTTACCATGTTGTGCTGGCCCGATGTGAGTTCTCTTGGTCACCAAAAAAAGTTTCATGCATAGGGGTGATCCGAATAAATTTCAAAAATTAGATATAAATTGGAAAAGACTTTAGTGAGTTTGATTCCGATATTCATAGTCATCGGGTGCTCCTAGTGGCCTATAGAAATTGTTGAAGAAAGGAGAACCAACATGCAATTACTAAATATATCCCATATCATAAAATTGTTAAATGTCTTCCCACTTTAGTTCTGGTAAGCGACACCTCTTTGATGCGTCACACAGGGTGTGACGTCAGATCAATGATAGACAATGCTTCTTCTGTCTCCTACCTTGTGATAGAAAAGGAAACCAAAATAGTTACCTCCGATCCTCTATGGACCCTTTCTTCCTTGAGTTAGTAATCTAGTTATTATTTTTTATGATCAAATGTTACTTTCTATGTCAAATAGTTAAATTTTATATTGCATAGTTATGTATATGTCAAATAGTTACTTTGTGTGTCAAAACCCTAAAGGCATGCTATGAAGAATTGGTAACATCCAATTTTGTGGATGCTACATGCCCATTTTATCCTTCATTTCCCTTGACATCTTGGGTTTATGTGAATATTCTTGGGCTTACATGCATATTATTGTGTTTTACCTCTATTAACAATGAGCTTACATTTTTTTATCATAAAACCATCATTTTTGAGAGGAACATAGTGGAGAGAGATTAGATTAGGTTTTTTGGAAAGCATGGAAAACGAACCACCGTGTATCAATAAATACGGGTTTAGTAGTCAGGTCCAGGTTTGTATTAGTTAGTCAAGGACAACTACCTTGGGCTGTTATCCCTGACCATATGGCCTTACCTTTGTAAGGTTTTGTTGTAGTGGGAGGGGGGTGATCGAACCGCACCCTCTCATGCCTCAAGAGTTTACCATGTTGTGCTGGCCCGATGTGGGTTCTCTCGGTCACCAAAAAAAGTTTCATGCATAGGGGTGATCCGAATAAATTTCAAAAATTAGATATAAATTGGAAAAGACTTTAGTGAGTTTGATTCCGATATTCATAGTCATTGGGTGCTACTAGTGGCCTATAGAAATTGTTGAAGAAAGGAGAACCAACATGCAATTACTAAATATATCCCATATCATAAAATTGTTAAATGTCTTCCCACTTTAGTTCTGGTAAGAGACACCTCTTTGATGCGTCACACAGGGTGTGACGTCAGATCAATGATAGACAATGCTTCTTCTGTGTCCTACCTTGTGATAGAAAAGGAAACCAAAATAGTTACCTCCGATCCTCTATGGACCCTTTCTTCCTTTATTCTCCATCTCTTACCCTGGTTCTTCAATCTTTAGAATCAGAGAGGGAAACAAAACCAACGAGCCATAATACAACAATTACTTTTCTAGATTTGGAAAGAACCCAAATCACTAATTGACTAGGATTTTAGAACAACGCTAGAAATCTTTTCACCCTACCACCATAACTATATAAGGCAATGTGAAGTTCATCCTCAACTCCTAGGAACCTCCTCTCCTCTCAATTGGGCCTATTTCCCTCTGCACATGACCACCAATCACGTCACCCTTTCCGATGAGTTCCATGCCTGCAGAAGGTAGAGGACAAGGATTTAGACCCCTCTAGACCAAGACAAGTGTGCTGGGATTACGGCAAGACCAATATAGACTCTTCCCAAGCTTTAGATCAAAGATCTGGGAGGTAGTTACTCATCTTTCTCTGACTACCATCATACCGGTCCTATCCGTGAATTCATGTTGTCAACCTTTAGTATCCTAAACCCTCTAGCCTAAACTCAATGCTCCCTCGAGTCCCTCAGACCTGGGAAAACATAATGGATGTCTCAACTGTCTCTTTTGAGAAAGCATGATGAGAGTCAACCATGTGGCTGACCTTGACTATGACTGAAGCAATGGCCTGTGAGAGGTAGAAGATAGCCCATGAAAATTTTACCCCATTACCCTGTCCCACATAATCAAACATGATCACATCATAAGGGGAAGAAGGGTAATCCCATATTGCCAAAGGAGTTGACTCGCGTGGACATGGCACTAATGGGGCACAACCTCATCGACTGTACCTAGGCCCATGTGGCTACGGATGATGTACATTAATGGCGTGGACTCTCCTGGTTGGTCAGATTTGATAAATCTTGCATTAAATGTAATTAAATATTCACAACTTGAAATATCAGGAAAACAAAAGGAATATGAATAAAATGGATTCAATGCTTGATTCTCATTGTAGTTTAAAATTCTAGTGGATACATGATTAATAAGTGATTTATACATGCAACCCTAGAATTGTTGATTAAGATGTTGTATACATTAAATGCCTTCAATTCATGTTATGACCTGATATTGTTGAATATGATGGGAATCCAAGAGGCTGATGATGCTATTGCGGCCAATTAGGATTTTTAGACCAATAATCACATACATATAATGAATTAGGCTTTTGAAATCTAAGATCATATCTTGTGATTATCTTAATGAACATAATTTGATCTAAGGGTTCATAATGCAAGAATATAATAGATCTGCTAATAAGGATTTCAACTAATTACAAATACGCAAAGAAATTAGGGTTCATACCTTTATTCCTTATCCAAATCCGAGACAACCCTAAACACTTTAGGACCCATGTAGGGTTTAATCTGAATAATATGATGGTGACACTTTGGGATATACATACATGCAGATTAAATGTTGATTTCTTGGATTCATCTTTGCTTTCTTGATTGGATGATATGCTTAAAGTACTTGAAGTATGATTGCATGATCTGCATGATTCTACATTGAGGTACGTGGTTACGATTATGAATAATCACAATTGTCAACTACAGATGTTTGTCGAGGATATCTTGAATATTGATGAAATAAACTTTTGGATGTTACTTACATTTTGTTCAATTATAATGCCACTATTAGTATCACATAAGTAATATATCATGCTCTGAAACCTAGGATGACATGTATTGAGGGGTGATGCACATGAGCCCATGAAGGGATAGTGATTACACCCAAGACAACATATCAAGTATGGGTTAGAATATGTAATGAAATTGCTAGTTCTTATTTATAAGTAATTGATTGATTATATGTTGTTATATTACTTGCACAACTTTGCATGCACCCCACATATGCAATATAGCAATATACTGATTCACATTTTAGGAAATTGCAAGATATGGAGATATCAAGACATGATGAACCTGATGAGATCAAATGAAGAAATTAAAGCTAAGTAAAGGAGGACTAATTAGATACTTCTTCTCATATGTAATAATTCTCATGTTAGAAATTCATGTAACTCATCAGAGGAGAAACATTACATTTTTTGTAAACAATATTTGTAAAATTATGGAAATTATTTGGTATTATGTATTATTATTTAACTCTAGATCTTGAGAAATATTTGGTAATGCCTCTCAAATTTAATGACCTTTCTTAATTGGGGGACACTGAAAACTGAGGTTGTTACATGGACAATACCAGAGCAACTTCTTACTGATCTCTTCCATGATATTGGTGAACTAGACAAGCGATATTGAGCACCCAAAAAGGTGCCTCTGTCTGGATGAATCATGAGAAGATGCTTAGACAGAATCCCATTGAGATCTCAAAATAAATCCAAGAGCATGACAATCAAACTGCAGGCTCAATGGGAGAAGCACATCATGGAGGCACAAATTAATGGACTGATAGAGGAAAACAATTATAAGGAAGTTTTTATTACCCCCGAATCAACAATCTATGATTGTTCCTGATGCATGAGCAAGTCCAGAGAAAAACGTGATACATTTCTGCCATCATGCCAAGATGAAGGGAAAACATGGGAGACCATACCACTGTCCGAGAAATTTGTCTGAGACATTTCAAATGACAAACTGGAGTTGAACCAATGTCTTACTAGATGGAAGGACTAGCCACAGACAAGTGGCCTAAAAAGTTCTTTTTGAGCTCCAAACTAGTTCACTAGAGGGACATATTGAGCCCTCTCATAGAATGGGGAATTCAAGAGAAGAACACATGTGGCTAGTATATGGTGCTCACTTCCACAATTCACATGACATGTCGACAAATAGGATCCCTAGTCAATTGATTGACTTTTGTAGGCAAGTCTTATACCACGTGTGAGTGCTAATTTTTTAGAACATGAGGGATAGGAGATCTCAAAGTCCAAGGGGGTGGCAAATTAGGATTTTATATATGTGATTGGTTGTTGCTACTTCAGAAACGACATGGAAGTACAGGGGTAAATCGGGGGGATTCAAGAGTTTTGTGAGAGCAAGAACCAAGTAGGAAAATTCGGGATTGTTAGATCTAAAACATGATAATGAACATGAGGGAGAAGAAATCACGAGCAAATTTTATGGGAACAAAGAGAGATGATGAAAATGATATCTATAATTTTTTCACAAGAGTAGACCGCCTTCCACAGGTAGAAAACTTTCTCCAAATGTTATGAATGAAATGATCACACAATAAAAGCTCATGGAAGGGGAGGAAACAAGTGTGGCGTTCCATGTATTAGTCCTAAAAATTATTAAATATGATCACCTTTTAATACTTTACCCCACTTTTATGTCATAAAATAATTTCAATGTAACGCCAGGGCCCACTGCCTAAGGCTTTAGTAGAGTTTTAGGAATGACGACTAGCCCCACATGTAAGGCCCCTGACCTAGTTTAATGCTAAATTGTGCTTACCTTGTATAATGAGATGCTTAAAACCTTGCTCTAATTCTTTTAGGTGTTTTGTTATCATGTGACATGCTCATGTTTTTAGTGTGGTCATGTATGAATGATGTTTGAGCTATATTTTCTTGTTTTGGAACAAAATGCAATTTACCCAAGTTGAGGGGTTATCTTGCAATTTGTCACATGTTGAATTTTCCCTTAGTGATTTAGCATCATAAGAGATATATTTATGCTATGGGGCGCCTTGTGGGACCTTGGTTGATGAGGTGGCATCATGTGATAATGCTAGGGTATCTAGAGTTTTGTTGGTGTCGACCTTGTTGTGTTGCTTGAGTGTAACAACCTTTGTCTCGACCTCATGGTGTGTTTTGGGAGTGTCTCAGCCGATACACCCTTCCTTGGTGTTTTATATCGACCTAGATGGTCTTGGATATGTGTAGGATCGAGACAACTGTCTTCTTGTGGTGTGTCTCGACCTAGTGTGTTGGTGATCCTTTTGTCTCGATCGAGACATGCATTTTGATGCTTGTTTCGACCCCTTGATGTGTCTCGACTGAAACCAATGGGTTGGGGACCTAAAGAAGTCGAGACACAACATTGGTTGTATCATCATCTCGTGCATGCATGCATATAGTGGTTGCATCTTGGTTTCCTTTGAGGACACATGTCCCTTTGGCGCTCTATTATGTTGACACCTCACATATACCCTACTTCCCTCCTTCTTTGGGTATATAACCCCTTCTCTTCATTTTTGAACAATTTTTTGGCCCTACTCTCTCCCCTCTCCATTATAACCGACCTTGGAGCTTTGGAAGCAAAGGAGATCTGATCCTAAAATTATGGTGGCCGGTCAATCTTGCTTGAGGACGGATTTGTGCTAGATCAACTCTTTTCATGGTGATCCTTGAAGATTTCTTTTTGGTACATGATCCTAAACCCTAATCACGTCTTCCCTCTACTAAAATCTCCAACATCTTCTTCTTGTTCCTTAGTCATGGACTGTAGATCATCCATGGTTTCCATTTGAGAGAAACTCTTCATCATAAGGGGCCATAGACTATGTTTTGACATGGTGAACCCGACTGGAACCTTCTCTTCTCTTTTCTTCCTTAGTTTGGTAGGGTTTCTTGCCCTTTTCTTGAGATATCTCTGAATCATGATGCTCTTTTCTTTTGAGGTGATTTTGTGGCCAAAGTGCCAATCAAGTTGGGGCTTCTTTCCTTCTTTTGGAGCTTTTTCTATGGAGCTTGATTCTCTACAAACCAGGCGGGTTATAAAACTTTTCCCTTTTCTATTTTGGAACCATTATATTTCTTGTATATTATTGTTTCTATCTTTAAAATGTGACCTTAACATGCTAAAAGTATCATCATGAATGAGGATTTGAGCCATGATGATAGATCTATGAGAATTGCTTATAATCCTAAACCTTAATTTCATTATATCTGATTTTGAGATGAATAGATGATGGATAGTTTCTCTTGTCTTGGACTGTGATTTCTATCATCATCTATGGAGTTTAAGTACCTTGTAGAACATGGGGATTTGGTTCCGTTTTGCACATGTTGAACATAAGAATTTTACCTCCCTTAATAATGTTCTTTTGTGGAGATTTTATCACATATAATTCAGGATTTTTGGTGAGCATCTTTGTGTGGAGTCGCCCCCTTTGGTTTTGGTGAGTTTCCTTTGGTGATAACCTACTATTTTGGTTATGGATCATCCCTCATTTGAGGATAGTTATATGTTCTTGTGGTCATTTGACCTTTATGGTCATTACACCTATGTTTTAGCCTTATATGCTTGGTTGGTGGTCGACAACCATGTTTTGTTAATAGAGGGTGGAGATGATGATCCTACAAGTATTATGATACTTGGTTTTATTAACATGATGGTTAAAATGATAAATGAGGTCCTTATACTTTTAGGGTTTATGACTTTTCAGTTTTCTCATGTAGATTACCCTCTTTCTAAACCCTAAATCCATGTACTCGATTCTTAAAGTGTGCTTTAGATGATGATTTTATATGCATCATAAGGTATGGTTATATCACCATATTCTGAGTTTTCGGCCATCATGTTTTTCCTTGGAGTTTTGAATGAGTTCTCACATGTGTGAGGCTTGTGATTTCTCTCTCTTCAGTGGTTTTGATTAATGACCTTCATGGTGACTTGTTCTAGGGTTTGAATGATCTTGATTCCTAAGTTTCGATCCTAGTTAATCTTGGTATTCTTGCTGTTAGCCTTGAGTTTCAGTTGACACATATGTTACCCCTTGGGTTGAGCTCGAGACGCCTGTGTATGGGTTTGGGTCGAGACATGCTTTTTCATGATGTGGTTAAGACCTCTTACCTTGAGTTATGGTCGAGACACCTTTGGTTGCCTTGGTCGAGACATGATCTTATTTGTTCGAGACATAAGTAAACCATGGTGTTAGGGTCGTGACCATGATTTGTGTTTTGGTCGAGACTCCTTTGAGATGGTTTTGTCATGGTCGTGACATGTACCTTTGTTGATGGTCAAAACCCTAACTATAGATTGGTTGTGACCCATGATGGTTAAGTGGTTGTAACTCATGGTTTTGTTGGTGGTCGAGACACCATGTTATTAGTGTTGGGTTTTAGGGGAGGCAGAGAAGGCAGCGGAAACAAAAAAAATTCTCCTCCCCAAACCCAGAACAAGGAAACACGTCAACGTCTATACAATAGGAAAGGATGGTTTGTGGAATCATACCTTGTCCCGAGGCTTGCTCGGTGACAATACATCGCAGCTTGCGCGGTCTTCACCTCTGGTCTTGGACGGTGTCTGTGCAACTCTTGGTCACACAGGGACTGATGACTCCAGGTCTCACCGGGACTGTCGGGATTGATAACTGTCCTCCGAGCGGCAGAAATCTCCCGCCTCTGAAGTAGTCCACTCGTACCACCTGGAACTCCAATCTCCTTGTCCCATAAGGAATTGGAAGGAGTCGCACCCTCCTGTCAGCGTACTAATCACCGACACACTCTCCTGCCACCAGTTGCTTTCTGCAGTTGTCTTTTCCTTGCTATGCCTCCCTTATCAGGTAGCACTTGCTCAGGCTCTCTCGGTTACCAAAACCAGAGAGAACGAAAACTTTACAGAGCAACTGGTTGCACTAAGTTGTTCTTTGAGAATCCCCCAATACCCCTATATATAGGAGGGTCATGTGACAGGATTCTCTATCCCGGGCAATGCGGGACTAAAGAAGGAGTAGAAGGGTTCGAGATTTTTTCACAAAAACAACCAACTGCATAACCTGAACCGATCGTTTCACAACTGAAATAGTCGGTCGGGGACCTGAGCCGATCGGTTGACACCTCAACCGATCGGTTGGGACCCATGAAATGATCGGTTCACTTCTGAACCGGTCGATTCGTGGTCCTGGTCAGTTCTTGATTGACTTTTCTTCTTTTGTTTCTAATTGGTACCTAATACCAATCCTTGTTCCAATCAAATTGGGCAAGTGAAACGAAAAGAAATTTCTCACCAATACTACTTTCCCAACTTGCTCGGTTGCATTAGTTGAACCTATCATTTCAACACTTGAAGCAATCGTTTCACCCTATCCATGAGCCGATCGACTCACCACCTGAGCCGATCGGTTCACCAAGCTCAGCCGATCAGTTCATCACATGAGCCGATCGGTTGGGAGTGCAGATTGTGCAGAATCAGTCAATTGCAGTTTCAATCAATCCGATACTCTACTCAATCAGTCCAACACCTTGAACATTATGACATTGAGCTATCAATTAATTGAGTGTTTAATTGAACTACTAAACTCCTTTAGCAATCAATCTAAACATTATTTGTGGACAAAACTCCTCTTCCAGGTTAAATCCTATGTGTGTGACCCTGCAGGTCCTTTTCACATTGGCAGTGAAAGTCCATAACACTTATGACTTCACAAGCAAAGAGCGGTGCCTAGTCACATATCGGTGCTACCTAAGTGAAATAGAAAGCTGGAGAACAACTTTCAATCCTACAATATGTGAATGGTGTTACAATGAATGTATAATTCCTTTGTCACTGATATCCCAAATGAACTCGATGCATGGAATAGTCATCCTGTCAACGTTCATTCACTTTCTTGATCTCAGAGTAGATTGGAAGAGATATGTATGACATCAATATCACATATTGATTCACACATGCGTGCACACCTTTCTCAATCCTACTCATCAAGTGGCCATAGATATCAAACTCCCTCAGGAGGGACAAATCCCATATCTATAACTCACCCCTCAAAAGCCCCATGTGTCAAAGCCACCCAATCATCACCTTTATAACAACCCATGTTTTAGGACTGTGTTTGATGATGTCAAAGTGTGCCCAACGACATGTGTTGAGTGTAGTGATTTCAGGTCAAAGAATCATATTCACCACCATCACTGTGAGTACTGACTGTGACTACCATGTCATGGTTCCATGTGTCAAACTCACGGTGGGTCTGTCCGGTACACTTGTTCTCTAACAAGTACCTATGTGTTTGGTTTGATATCTCTATATCATGACTAATGAGATTCTGTCATCAACCAACACCACAATCTAGTCTTGTGTGTCATTGCTGTCTATCTACCTTCCACAATGACATCTGACTAGGGACATAACAAGAATGTACAAACTCTTAACATCCGTATGATCTCATCGTTCAGGTCCTCAACCTGAAAGCATACGTCATTGAGTACTGTCATTCTCTAGACATTCAATCTGTTCTATCACTATCTTATATGACTGAACCAGAAAGAATTGGAAGCTTGCCTTTGATGTTTATCAAATCAATCTTAATGTATCCCACCAATCATCCCATGATTGGCTCTCAGGGCATACATACCAACAGACTCCCACTTGCACTGTGAGCCAATCACCCTTGAATCGTATTCATAGTGATCTTCAAACATGTCCCACATGTTACTGTGCTCTAGTGCGAACATAGTGAGTAATGGCAACACCTTGCCAAAGTCAGTTTTAAATGCATGTCTCTCATCTCTTCACTGTACGTCACACATATGAGATGGAGTTGCCATAATATGCGATCTAGTATTCCTTTGCTAACCTTTAGCCACATTGCATGATCAAGGATTCCATACTTGTCATCAATGAGCGGAATATCTATAAGTTCATCTCATGAACTTCCAGATCCATATAGTATCCACTGTTGTTCTCCAACACATAGATACTCAACATTTCCTTTTAAATGGTTTTATTGGAACACTACCAATTATCAACAAACTTTCACTTTTATATATCCTATATATATATATTTTGCGATTAAATTTCTATCCTTTCGGAAGTTCGCATCAATGTAACTCTTTACATTGAACTCTTCCTTATCTCCATAGAACTAGTACTTCACAAGTACTTATCAAGTTCTCATGGTATTCCAGTAACCCTTACTGGAAGTAGACAGACATCCACTCGTCATGTCCCACATACGAGTTTTCAGGATGAGCACATCATATTGCCATGCCCTACATACAAGATGATGAATGCATTTTGTTCTTGCCATTTTGATACATGCAAGATAATGGGATGATTACATACATGATAGATCCATATCTATTCTTAGTGTTCCCATTCTTCATAAGAATTGGACACTTGGCCTTGGGATACTAACTCCATGTAACATGGACAAGTTTTCTCCCACTGAATATGTGCATACTGAACCCTTCAGTACAGATTGCCAATGTATGTTTTCTCTTTTCAGGTCAAGAGGTTTTCGAGAACTATCTCTATAGATCTCGATTCCTATCACATAGGAAACATCTCTATCTTCCTTAAAGATAATTTCCACTTTTGGATTTCCATTTTAGAACATTTCCATTTCACATCAACATGTGGAATGTGAACACGCTCCCACTAAATCTCATATCCCTTCTTTATCTTTGACATATCAGTCAAACCCTTTGACTATATCATCAAAGTAAAGATCCAATTCTGAGTTGCTTGTACTCAATCAATCACATTGATTAGTCCATTGTAACTTATAGACTTCATTTGCATTAGTGGATTCATAAACCTTATAGGTTGTGTCATGTACACATCCTTGTTTTATTCCTCATAGGAATTTAGTTTTAGTATCCATATGCCAAATGTCTTAGTCATTAAGTTGCAATCAACAAGCATCATCCTTCTCAAAATGTTATCCATGTGTCTTAACACTTAAGATTCATTTGCACTTATGGATTTCATCCAATGGGTGCTACCATCAAGGTCATACCTTATGGTTCACATGGATGTCATTTAGGATGTAATGGTCATAAACCATAACTCAAAATTCAGTTCCTCATATTCATCTAGATAGTTGACTCATCACATGAACAACTCATCACATGATAAACGAGGTGTATCCATCAAGGATATAAGAACTTACAACTCCTTGTGATTCTTAATGTCCTTTATTAGTGTGGGGTATTCTTTTATTAAGAAGAATTCAGTTATTTGATAATCATTCTCTAATTCCTTAGAGTATGATTCCTTCTTGATTTAGACATCACCATGACTTAATCATGAGTTCACTATGATACACTATCATAATCACTCATAAGGATCTCAAACATTTGGTCCAAGTATTTCATTCATTGATCTCATCAAGAATTAACACTTTACCAAATTTGCAATTCATCTATGATAATCTTGAACACTTCAAGATCTTCATATTGGTATTTCTCTAAACACCATTTGAAGTATTAGCATTTGTTCCAATAGGTATGTAAATACATCACATGTATCATACCTAATAGGATAATCATTCTCCTACTACCTTTAGTGAAGATTGATTAATCATGTCCAAGATATTCATGTCTCTTACTGGTTCTCTAACCAAAAGAGTCTAGACTTATCCATCTCATGGAAACTAGAAATGAATTTCTCATGATTGATGCTAATTTGATTGTTTGAGTTATCTATAACTTTTAGGTATCATTTTATCTTATGCATATCAAATACCACAAGATAAACAAGGCATTTCCACAAAGATCATATATTTAGAAATTGAAACATCTCTTTATTGATTTCCATCATTGTCATACAATATGCAAAGTAAAGTGTTTCTATCTATTGGCAAATATGAAATAGCAGTTCATAACTCTATTTCCTGCCCTTTAGGCTGAAATAAATTGAAAGGCACTCCTATCTATGGAAGCAACACTTGCTCCAATGATGGGTACTCCTTTCTTGGTCCTTTAAAAAGGCCATCACTTCTTTGTGGATATCATATATGACATATCCATATCTTGGTATCATATACCTCAGATAAAGAAGCGGTTCATTTCATGATACCTTAGGTGGAGATCTCCATCCCCTCCTTCATCTTCTTTTGTTCTTCCAGATATAGAGGGCAATCCCTCATACACCCTTTCCCCATGTGCCTTGAGGCTGAAGATGGCTTGGATTGCTGGCTAGCATCAGAACACTTCTTTGCTTTTCCCTTGTCCTTGCCCTTAAGAATTACCTTTTCTTTGATCACATCAAATATTATGGTTTGTCTTTCTTCATCTTTGCCTCTACTATCCTCAACATGTCCAACAACTCTGTCAACGCTTGTCAAAGTTGTTCATGTTGTAGCTTATCATGAATTGTATGATTCTCGCAACATTTGCAGTATCATACCAATAGCCAACTCTTGGCTTAGAGGGAATCCTTCTTAGTCAGGTTTTCCACATACCCAATCACATTGAGTTTGTGAATACCTTACTGGATCTCCTTCTGTCATGACATACTAAGACAGTGTCTTGGAGACATCATATGTCTCATGTTGTCTCTGCAACTCATAGTTCAGAGAATAGAACATCAAGCACTCCTCATCAATTTCTTCCTCAGTATGCTTCCATAAGCATACTTTCAACCATTGATATGGTGGGATCGAGTTCATCTGGTTCTGGTATAACTAGGACTTAGAGCTTTCACTCTATGATTGAGAACACTTCTCAATGTCCTAACCAGTCCTGGAAAAATTCCCATTCATCTTGTCCTTTTCAAGGATGGATCACAAAGAAAAGTGATTGTTGTTTGTTGCCATTTGTAGTACAAAAGGAAAATATGCAATTTTAGTCCAAAACTCATTTTTGACTTATTTGATTGATTTGAAAAGTTGACTATATAATTAGGCCTTTAATTAATTATCGCTCCCACTATTTTAGTTCAAATTGCTAGCCCTCACCATCAATTCAGAAGATTGCAGTGTACAATCTTCTAGTGGGTCAAGATCTGTATTTCATCAAGTTATGAGTCAGCTTTGGCTGATCGCCCACAATCTTGACTATTTAGGTAGTCCATCATGCCAATTGCATCATATGCAACTCTTGATGAATGAACATGCACAACACCTTGCCATGAACATTCCTTGCCTCTGGTCTTAGACGCTCTAAGAATCACCAGTTAAGTCTAACCCAAAATCCGACATGGTAAACATGCACCCTGCTTTGGCAGAACCTACATGTCTACCCTTCACACTTCCACAAGATAGACGGCGCACCACGCTTTGGCGTAACCTACGCTTGGTCGATCGAGTTTTTCATGTGTGCCGCTAATGGAAGGCATATAAGACTTAATATTTTAATGAGGGATTTGGTTTTATATACATATACATATCCAATCACCACAATATATAGTACATATCATATACATGCTATATCTCACAGAAAATATGTGAAACAATAAAAGCGATGATTATGGCCATCCTAATGTGATTCCTAGAGCCAAGAGGAATCACAATCATCTAGGTCTACATCACATGCAACATGTACAAGCTGAACTCTGTGCTTTGCCTTTCTGGGTTTGATCAACTCATCACATGACTGATCGGCTCGCCATCAGGCCGGTCGACTGGGTGCCACCAGCTGATCAGTTGGCTCCTCCAACCGATCGGTTCACCTGGTCGTCGTGCATCTCATCATGGCCATCACCCACTCGTCTCGCTCCTAGAACCGGTCATCAACCGATCGGCTCACTCCTTGAACTGATCGTCTCGAACGTCAACAGATCGGTTCACGCATTGAACCGATCGTCTCAGCTATCGTCATGATGTCCTCCGTTCTTTGACATAACAGGAAATAAAATTCTATCCTATTTTACATTTTAAAAGAGAAACCTCGAGTTACATTCGAGGGGAGCAAAGGTAGGAAAGAAATCTCAAATTATTTTGAGTTACATCAGGAATAGGAGAAAGGGAATCGGTGCACAGACCGAGATGCAAGCAACCACATACAACCATACACAGATAGGGTTTATTGGCCATAACCACACTATAAATCCACCACAAAACTCGTTTAAGGGTGACGCGTATCGAGTGCATTAATATTACATATCATATATGTATTTTGGGATTTGTGGATTTAGGATTGGACATGCATAAAGCCAATTTTATTCGCATCGTATGTAATAAATAAATGCGACAAACCAAAACCGATCATATCGATAATCCCTAAAGTATAGAGCAGTTGATGTGGATCTGATACCACTATTGGGTATTAGGGGAGGCAGAGAAGGCAGCGGAAACAAAAAAAATCTCCTCTCCAAACCCAGAACAAAGAAACGTGTCAACGTCTATACAATAGGAAAGGATGGTTTGTGGAATCATACCTTGTCCCGAGGCTTGCTCGGCGACAATACCTCACGGTTTGCACGGTCTTCACCTCCAGTCTTAGACGGTGTCTGTGCAGCTCCTGGTCGCACCGGGACTGATGACTCCTGGTCTCACTGGGACTGTCGGGATTGACAGGTGTCCTCCGAGCGATAAAAATCTCCCTCCTCTGAAGTAGTCCACACGGACCACCTGGAACTCCAATCTCCTTATCCCACAAGGAATTGGAAGGAGTCACACCCTCTTGTCGGCGTACTAGTCACCGACACACTCTCCTGCCACCAGTTGCTTTCTGCAGTTGTCTTTCCCTTACTGTGCCTCCCTTATCGAGTAGCACTTGCTCGGGCTCTCTCAGTTACCAAAACCAGAGAGAACGATAACTTTACAGAGTAACTGGTTGCACTGAGTTATTCTTTGAGAAGCCCCCAATACCCCTATATATAGGAGGGTCATGGGACATGATTCTCTATCCCGGGCAATGCGGGACTAAAGCAGGAGTAGACGGGTTTGAGATTTTTTCACAAAAACAACCAACTGCGTAACCTAAACCAATCGTTTCACAACTGAAACGGTCGGTTGGGGACTTGAGCCAATCGGTTGACACCTCAACTGATCGGTTGGGACCCATGAAACGGTCGGTTCACTTCTGAACCGATCGGTTTGTGGTCCTGGTCAGTTCCCGATTGACTTTTCTTCTTTTGTTTCTAATTGGTACCTAATACCAATCCCTGTTCCAATCAAATTGGGAAAGTGAAACGAAAAGAAATTTCTCACCAATACTACTTTCCCAACTTTCTCCATTGCATCAGTTGAACTGATCGTTTCAACACTTGAAGCAATCATTTCACCCAGTCCATGAGCCGATCGAATCACCACCTGAGCCGATCGGTTCACCAACCTCAGCCGATCGGTTCATCACATGAGACGATTGGTTGGGAGTGCAGATTGTGTAGAATCAGTCAATTGCAGTTTCAATCAATCTGATACTCTAATCAATCAGTCCAACACCTTGAACATTATGACTTTGAGCTATCAATTAATTGAGTGCTTAATTGAACTACTAAATTTCTTTAGCAATCAATTTAAACATTGTTTGTGGACAAAACTCCTCTTCCAGGTTAAATCCTATGTGTGTGACCCTACAAGTCCTTTTCACATTGGCAGTGAAAGTCCATAACACTTATGACTTCACAAGCAAAGAGTGGTGCCTAGTCACACATCAGTGCTACCCAAGTGAAATAGAAAGTTGGAGAACAACTTTCAATCCTACAATCTATGAATGGTGTTATAGTAAATGTATAATTCCTTTTTCACTGATATCCCGAATGAACTCGAGGCATGGAACAGTCATCCTATCAACGTTCATTCACTTTCTTGATCTCAGAGTAGATTGGAAGAGATATTTATGACATCAATATCACATACTGATTCACACATGCATGCACGCCTTTCTCAATCCTACTCATCATGTGGACATGGATATCAAACTCCCTCAGGAGGGACAAATCCCATATCTATCACTCACCCCTCAAAAGCCCCATGTGTCAAAGCCACCCAATCATCACCTTTATAATAACCCATGTTTCAAGATTGTGTTTGATGATGTCAAAGTGTGCCCAACGACATTTGTTGAGTGTAGTGATTTCAGGTCAAAGAATCATATTCACCACCATCACTATGAGTACTGACTGTGACTACCATGTCATGGTTCCATGTGTCAAACTCACGGTGGGTCTGTCCGGTACACTTGTTCTCTAACAAGTACCTATGTGTTTGGTTTGATATCTCTATATCATGACTAATGAGATCTGTCATCAACCAACACCACAATATAGTCTTGTGTGTCATTGCTGTCTATCTACCTTCCACAATGACATCTGACTAGGGACATAACAAGAATGTACAAACTCTTAGCATCCGTATGATCTCATCGTTCAGGTCCTAAACCTGAAAGCATACGTCATTGAGTACTATCATTCTCTAGACATTCAATCTGTTCTATCACTATCTCATATGACTGAACCAGAAAGAATTGGAAGCTTGCCTTTGATGTTTATCAAATCAATCTTAATGTATCCCACCAATCATCCCATGATTGGCTCTCAGGGCATACATACCAACAATTAGGTGGTCGAGACACTTTGTTGATGGTAGGTCGAGACACATGGTTGTTGCGGTTGAGACACCTACCTTGAAGGTGGTCAAGACATGTGGTTGTTGCGGTCGTGACACCTACCTTGAAGGTGGTAGAGACACCTACTATGTTACATGATCGTAACACATGCATGAGATGATCAGATAGTACACATACACATGAATATGAAGGTGACACTCAATGCTGTGATGTAATGACATAATAATGCTCAACTAATTATGTTCAACCCTAAATTAGTTCCAAGAAAGTGGGAAGTGACTCAATTAAGGTTTGGTGATATAATGATGATGTAAACTCTAAACGGCTATGGGAGTGAACCCTTACGCTAATCCTAGGGTAAGTTATACCTGTTAAATGTGTATGGATGAATAGCATGTGATTGCTCTTTCTATCTCCTACCCATATGGTTCTAATCTTGTAGGTTAACTAAGTCTAATCTTGTAGTTTAACTAAGTATCATAGCCTGTGAATACTATGAAGATGATTAAATAATACTAGATGATGGCCATGAGCCTTGATGAGGTGCCTAGAATTATAAATATGTGAATGTGCACACTTAGTTATAATCTATAGTTCTTAGACCTAATACAATCCAAACATGAGGGAGGTAATGAAACTAGGGATTGGTGAATAAATAATGCCATGCCACATAACCCTATGTGGTCAAGCATGAAACTTTAACCCAAATTGAGGGCACATATGATGCAATTGATGACCTTGTTTAAGGTGATTAATATATTGTGATGTTTTCTCTCTCCTACTTGAATGTATCTAATCTTGCAAATTAACTAAGTATCATAGCTTTTGGATGCTATGATGATGATACTATGATACAAGGTGATGGCTATGAGAGCTTTGAAGAGGTGTATTGAAATTATAACAATGTAAATGTGCATACTTAGTCATAATTTGTTGTGCTTAACCTTAATACACTCCAATCAGGTGGGAGATGATGAAATAGGGTTTGATGAATGGTTATTGCAATAGAGTCCCAATTGATTATACTTGAAACCTTAACCCTAATTTTGGGAATAGTTGATATACATGCTTACATTGTTTTACGTGAATAACATATTATGATGATTCTCTCTCCTAGTTGTGTACATCTTAACCTCGCAGTTCAACTTGGATGTCATAGTTAATGATTGATATGGTGTATATGTGATATGCAACATGTAATGCTTATATGCCTGATGAGGCAAGATGAGAAAATAGTGAGTCACACAAATAATGTGATTGGCCTTGTGACCTAGTGAAGGCTTAATGGCTAATGTGAGGTGATATCCTTATGGGATATAATGAGGGATTGATATTCCCTATGATGGTGGTAATGTGAGCCATATTTAGTAGTGATAACGTGTGTTGATGCTGATAGCCTTGAATAGGGCAGTGTGACAGTGATATCAAGTGATAGTGTGACAAGTTCTCACTTTGTACGTTTTATATCTTTTGAAGTTGTATCTTACCCTTAATTTTGTAGAGTTTGTTTAGAGTTTATACGTTGTAACGGTTGATGCATTAAAAGATACCCAATTGGAATATTTAATCAAGTGGAACCTTAATCATGTAGTTGTCCTATACCATAGATCCATCTTCAACGTCAGTATCTAGCTGGGTGGTGAATTGAGTAACTCCTATGGGAAACTCAGAGCGCATATTGTTGAATATGCGGGGTACCAGTGGAGATAACTCCATGTATCCTTAAATTATTGAAATAGTGGTATATTGTTTATTATAGAACGTCCATGCATGAGCCTGTTCTCTAGCACGGTGCCATATACCAAGGCAGGCTAGTTGTTTTACATGACCATAGATTTGACTAGGAATTGCTATCTTTACAGGACTATACCTTCGACTATAAGTTGCTGTCTTTGTAGTATGACTATATGTCACTGCGTTGCAGACTCGTGCTGACTGAGTAGTGCTGGTGATGATCATGGAGTCTGACTCTTCTATTGATATTGTATGGTACCGATTTTGACTTAGTAGTGGTCAGTTAGATTTGAGTGGTATGCCTCAAATGCTCAGGGCATATTGATAAAATATATAATACAACAGTGTAGTATAATTGCTCAGGGTCAAGTACGTTTCACAATTGGTTGACCCTTTTACCTTGTTTATTGTACTGGTTATTTTATAACACATATATGTATTCTTCATATTTCTTCTAAAGGTATAAGATGCTCAACTACTCAGTTATAGGCATCCTAATTTCTTAAACAGTGACAATTTTCTTGCTTATATCATGTACCTGAACTTATGTGTTAAAAGTATAATATCCTGTTTCAGTTATATGTGCATATAATAGATGTTGGCAGAGAGTTATATCTCTCGCTGGGACTTTGGTCTCACCCTGTGGGATCCACTTTTTATCAGGTAGTTGTGCATGTGAAGATTGAGATCGTGCGATTGAGGATGACAGTAAGAGGAGTTGTAGCTGTTGGTTTATGGAAATACAATTAGTATCTAGTAATAGAGTCCTATATGTCGTCCTTGTACACTTAGGTCCTTGAGGGTGTTTTGTGAATGTTGTACATTAGTTTAAGATTTTGTTTTGTGCCATGGTGGTACACACATGCTTTGTATACATGAGCAGATGATTATATGTAACAGGTGGTGGCTAGGTAGTCAGTGAACTATGATGTGTAATACCTTTTGATATGAATGAAATACAAGTGGCAATAGTTAATGGCTTCAATTGAGATTTGTTCAGCTTGAGATCCTGTCATGAGATTGGTTTTAATTTACCATGCTTTGTGGTAATATTATTATTTGTGCTAATTCCATACTTTGTTTTGAGTAATCTCGCTTTGTGTGGAAAATGGTGTCACATCACATATCACCACTAACCTTAACTCCATACTTTATCCTCACTCACACGCTTGCCAGGATAAAATTCCCAACTGGTCACCCATCCTAGTACTACTCTGGGCTGAGCACGCTTGACCACAAAGTTTTTTAATGAAAAAAATTCCTACTTTGGTGATATAAATAGTCCAATTATTCCTTTTAAGATCACTTTATCCGAGGCCTCAAATTCTGGGACATTACAATTTTCCACACTTAGACTCTTGATGTCCTCACCAAGGCTCAACTATATGGCTTCATAATATGTCCCCATTTCAGTGTAGACCCAGATAGCCCATGTACATCCAACTCCCGACCATGACTACCAGTGCAAGGGTGGCTCCATCAACTAGGATATCCCCCTTCAACATATCTGGATAGCATGAATTGAAGACTGGCACGTCACAGACTCAAGTGGGCCCCACCTACCGGATGTAAATTAGTTCTTATACCATCTGTAATGCTCGAGCCCACTGCCCAAGGCTTTAATAAAGTTCCATGAATGATGACTGACCCCACAGACCACCACTAGCTTGAACTATGCACTTTGTCCTCACTCACACACAAGCTAGGATAAACTTCCAATTTAGTCACCCATCCTAGTACTACTCCGGGCTGAGTACGCTTAACCATAGAGTTCTTTAGTGATGAGATTCTTAAAAAGTAGGTGCACCTGGGTGATATGAGTAGTCTAATCATTCCTTTTAAGATCATTGTATTCGAGGCTTCAAATCCTAAGACGTTACATTAGGTATCCAGGAGAGTGAAATTTATGAAGACATATACACTAAAGAAAGTATGTAGACTCTAAAAATCCTATTAATTTATTATTTTAGGAATGTTAATCGGGCCATTTAATGGATTTGTTCCTTTAAGAATTATCAAAACAAGCATTTGTATATGTAAAGTTTGCCATATTTGGTATTTAGACTCATCCTAGTATTATATTTGAAAGAGAGAAGTTTCACACACTAATATTGCACAACTATCCTTGTTTCACTCAATTAGCCATTATGTCTGTTAATAAATTTTCCTCTATATTAAAGAAACTTTTAATATTTCAACTACAACTAAAAAATCAAATATTGTATATATATATATATATTTGGTAGACAATGTTTATCTTGTATTTATTTTAAGTATATACCAACTAATAAATCATACATAGAAACTTTTATAGAGTATTCACATCTTAATTTTCTACTTATTAAGGGCATTAACTAAACATATGACTTATCGATTCATGTAACTATTATTATGTGAAATATATATATATATATATATATATATTTTCTAACTATATGGTCATAGAATATCTTAATTTTCTCTCTAGAATATTAAAAAGGGCCACATTGTTTACAAGAGGCTTCATATTAAATTGAAAGCTGTGATTTGCACTTAGATGTATATTATGTATCAAACTTAGGTACATAAAGGTTCATTAATTGGTCTTTAAGCACATCTTGATAATTTTAAGTTGACTATTATTCACTAATCCTATTCCTACAGATTTATGAAACTAGAGTTCTCATGGGTAGTTATTCGAGGTTTTGGTATGTTACAACACTCGACTTTTTCAAGAGGATTTCATCCCTATTGACCAACTAATTCTAACCTAGTAATCAAATGATATTATTTTTTTGCGTGTTTAAAACAAGTGTATGCATCATAGTAATAATAAAATTTTCAGTCTGGAGTATCGAGCTCAAAGAATTGGATGCTATAAATTACTACTAACAAGAACCAAATCAGTTAGACCAAAGAGAAAATCTAATTTTTTGGCAAAAAACTAAGAACTAGAATTATGAAAGCAATTTAAGTGATTGGTGTAAAATAAATTTTATAGAATCTCTAGGATACTCACTTTCACCACAATGCTTTCACCATACTATATTCATTATTGATTTCTATTTATCCATACAAAAATTAACACTGCTCTTTTAAATTAGGGATATGTAGATTGCATTACTTACTTTAAAAGTATAATGCACTTCTTAATCTAATAAAAAATTCTCTTTTACAATGTTCAAGCAGTAGACTAAATGGTTTATAAGTTCTCTCCAGATATATATCCTCAAATTTGTTTGTCCTCTTTTGAGGTGTGTCATTAATTATGTCAATGGTAATTTGTTCAAGATTTAACCCTTCTTTCAAAGTTGTTAAATACCTAAATCATAGGGTGATCAATCATGAACATGATAATTCAAAGTCATTTACTGTTAAAATTGCAATCAACAAAATCCACTTATGGATACATATAGTCAAGTAGATCAACACCGATCTTCTCTTGGGTCCCATAAAGAAGGGGATTAACCCTGCATGTTGCACATGGTATCAAAGATAATTTTTGGAGAAAAGAAAAACATCAAACTAGATGCATAAAGCTATGGGGAAGCAACTAACGAAGATATTTTGCAGATATGAGTGAGGATAGACAACATTTCAGTTGCTAAATGCTTTTCAAAGTTTTCGGGAACCACACTTTTCTATCTTCTCCATGTTCTCTTCTCCCCCCGACTTTCGTGCCAAAAGAAAATCCTCATGGCAGCTGTAATTAGTCATGGACATAATCAGTTTGGTCATATAAGACCCTAAGTTTCAGAGAAATACATGAATCATCAGGTTAAACAGCTTAATCTAGTCACTGATTTCACAAACTTGGTCGCACTGAGTTGAGTCACCGCTACTGACTATGTTAATTTGTTGTTAGATCTAAACTGTAAGGTCGATAGTACCAAGAATTCCCTACAAGATTTTTGACTTTAATCAACACCACTGAGATGTCCTTCACATCGATAGTGGCACTCAACAACACCAAGACTCGTCGATAGTATTGACTTCCTCCGTCCATTTTTGGGATATAATTAGTGACACCGAGATGAATCTTGGTTGTACCGAATTTACCTATAAATATCAATTTTTCATGCATCGCACAAACAATTCCTTAGGCTAGGATATATTTGATACATTCATAAAAAATGCAAAATATGAAAATTTTAATGCACAAAGCCTTGCATGATAGCTTGATGCAATATAGGTGAAAACATATATATTTTGAAAGAAATTATCAAGTCATCAAAATAGCATGTAAAATAATGATAAAGTGCATTAGAATCCCCTAAGATTATATACCACTTTTCTTCGAGCAACACTACTCCTAGATTTATTTTAAGAAGTCACAAAGAAGATACATTGAACTCAACTCTCAAACCACCCTCCACTGATCGATCCCAAACCGGTCCTGACCACCACAAAATATGTAAGTAATCTAATAAGACAACCATGCTCATAACAAAACATTGACAACATGATTAATCAAAGTAAAAATAGATTAGAGCAGGAAATCATCATGGTCAATAAGATACATGCTTGGTATATTTTTTTTTGATTATCGAGAGAACCGCCCCCGTAGAAGCACCACTTTTGTGACCTCCCCGACAGCGTAAAACTCTCAGGCCCCAAACGCCTCACACACCCGAAAACCGATTAAAGTGCACAGTTGGCCGACCTACACGACGGGTATCATTTCGAAGGCAGCTGCTGAGTTTCGAACCGGAGTTCTTTCATGAGGGGACACCATATCGAACCACCTGAACCACTCCTCCCCGACCACATGCTTAGTATATCATATGATCTTCTTAAATACATTACTATAAAAAAATAATCATCTAAGTGGCTGTAGTTCTCAAAGTAAACATAAATGAGGGGAGATATCATGGTGATATCCTACCATGCATAGAAATGGGTGAATGGGATGAGTGACATGAAAATAAGATTCATAAATAATCCAAATAATTTATACAATAAAATAAATATGATGCACCTAAAGGATGGATGAAACAAATTTTATGACTTCTAATGCATACTTCTAATTTTGATGGAATGATGCATGCGATGGATTTTCATCCTAATGATGAGTAGGTGGAAAGGTGTTTACATAAAAATTCCAAAATTTATATATTTATGACCATAGAGAGATATTATTTAAGTTGCAGATCATTTTCTTCCTTTCTCCTCTGTACATTGTTTTTTCCTTTTCTCCATTTTTTCTTTTTTGCCCTTCTCTTAGAAAGATAAATAAGTCATGCTTGGGCTTTCACACTTTGGAGGAGGAGTAAGGATACACACATACACACACACACACACACACACACACACACACACATATATATATATATATATATATATATATATATATATATATATATATATATATGAGGTTAGGAAGTGCGTACCGGCCGGTACATGTAACTTGTGTGTACCGGCCATTAAAATAGCATATGTAGAGTATGTTGATAAAATCCAACCATATGGATTTATTCAACTCTATATAGATTAGATGTCTTTAAAAAATCATAACTATATATTATGTAGATCATGAGATATAGCCATATATCATTCAATGGTTTATGCAATTTCTGCAACTTACCATTGATTAGAAAATAGACATTTCTTTTATTGTATGCTCTATGAATATCAGATTGCGATGATTGTTGATACACATCTTATCTAAGGGGTATACTATACATCCATAAGGTTGGATTATTCAATATAATTTTACAATCCCCATAAATGAAGGTGGGTACATGTAAGCTACATGTACTTGGGTACACAATTCTTTTAGCCTATATATATATATATATATATATATATATATAGGTTAGGAAGGATGTACCGGGAGGTACATGTAACTTATGTGTACCTATCATTAAAATAGCATATGGATTGATTTAACACTATAAAGATTAGATGTATTTAAAAAATCATCATTGTATCTTATATGGATCATGAGATATACAAATATATCATCTAGTTTTTTCAACTTGTTATTGATTACAAAATGCACATATTCTTTCATAGGATGGTGTATGAATGTTAGATTGCTGTGATTTTTGATACAAATCTTATCTAAGGGGTATGAATCACATCCATAAGGTTAGATTGTTGAATAGAATTTCACAATTATCATAATTGGAGATGGGTACATGTAAACTACATGTACTCAGGTACACAATTCTTTTAGCATATATACATACATACACACACACATATATATACATATATATATATATATGTATGTATATGAGGTTAGGAAAGGTGTACCGGTCGGTACATGTAACGTATGTGTAACTACCATTAAAATGGCATATGTGAAGTATGCCCTCAAAATTCAATCATATGGATTGATTTAACACTATACATATTAGATGTATTTAAAAAATCATCATTGTATCTTATAAGGATCATGAGATATACCAATATATCATCTAGTTTTTTCAACTTGTTGTTGATTACAAAATACACAAATTCTTTCATAGGATGATGTATGAAAGTTGGATTGCGGTGATTTTTGATACACATCGTATCTAAGGGGTATGAATAACATCCATAGGGTTAGATTGTTGAATAGAATTTCACAATTATCATAACTGGAGATGGGTACATGTAAGCTACATGTACTCAGGTACACCATTCTTTTAGATTATATATATATATATATATATATATATATACATATATATATATGTATATACATACATACATACATACATATATATATATATGCATATATATATACATATATATACATATATACATATGTATACAAATATATACTTATATATATATATATATATAAACATATTAGTAAACACAAACGTGCCACATGCACGTGAACATATGTACAAAGAAAATTTATATTAGATAATTATGTGTACAAAAATGGTTAAATTTATATTTGATGATGTAAAAGCATATATTTAACATATCTAAAATAGTTATTATTTTAAAAAGCCGGACACGCTTATCTCTTTGCTATATTTTGTTTACTTGAAATTGTTTGGAAGTTGGTTTAACATGTTATCAATGTAATGCATGTATCAAGATTGACACCATAGGTTATATTTTACCTTTTATATCATGCATAGAAGTTCAATTAGTTTTACAAACTCATTCTATATAAAAAGAAAATTTTAGAAAATTGTAACAAATGTTAGTTTTTTTACAAAACTTCCATTGCTATAACATAAAAATTTCCTTAGCTTATTATTTTTATTTGTAATTCGTTGATAAGTAAAGTAGAGATTTTGATAAATTCGTTTCCTATGAAAACTTCATTTGTAGATTCGAAAAAAAATATAAACAGAGTGTTGGGAAAAGAGAAAACATGGAAAATAGAGATTGTAATTTTTTTTAGAATGGAACAATTAAAAAATCTTGAAATTTGTTAGTAGCAATTTATGGGGGATGCCAAGTCAATATGGGATGGAGAATATAGAGGGGAGAGATGGAGAGTGATTCACTATTACTTGGTAGGAAAATTAAATTGAAGGAATTTAATTTAATTTAGTGTAATTGGGAGGGAGAATTAAATTGATAGATGAATCTTGGATTGTAGTTAGAAGTATGTCAAGTGAAAAGATATTTTATATGTAAAAGTAGTGTGGATTGTAAAAGTTTAACTACCTTCAAAATTTATTCATTTTAATGAAACTTTACTATGGTACATTAGATAACGTTGAAACTTTTTAGGCAAAAATAGCTAAGCAATTATTCTAATTTTCAAAATTTCATCTCCAATTTCTCATAAGATCTGAAATTGAGGCCAATGGATTGTTACAATAAGAACAATGAAAGAAACTGTACTAAAAAGTAGGGGTGTCAATGTGTAAGGGTAAACCATTTACCCTTTATCCATACCATGTAGGGGAATGATAATTTCTTACCCTTTATGTAAGGACCCTGACCCCTGTTTTGGGCTTATCCTGTTTGCTTTGCCTAACCCTGGTGTTTAGTTGCTTGCTAATCACCTTTAGTGGTGATTAGGGTTTTTTTGTGCTTTGTTGAGTGTTGGAGATGCTACTTGCAAATAACACAAGTCTAGGGTTGATGAGCAAGTTTGTCACCTTGAGAGGTGTTTCTCTCTCTCCTTGCTTCCTCTAGTGTTGAGAGGAAGGGTTGGGCTCGTTACTTGGGTTGCTTTGGGCTTGGGTGAGCCTTGTTGGGTCTTGTTATGCCTTGCTTGAGCCTTTCTTTGCCTTGTTTGACCTTGTGTTGGCCATAGGTGTGTCAGCCATGCTTGTGTCGGCCATGGGTGTGTTGCCCATGAGGCTGTATCGGGAAAGGAGTGGGTGTATCGGCCATGGTCCACCTTTGACTCCTAGCTTAATTTGTGTCACCACTCTAGTGGACACTTGGTGCTTGATGCTTGCATGTGGCAATTGCCTTGGACATGTGTATGGAGCGAGATGAGAGGGTGGCGTTTCCCATGGACAAGTGTCCCTAGGAGGGCGACACATTGCCTTGTTTTACCTTGGTTTCTCCTCCATCCTCTTCTATATATGTATCCCCTATATCTTGCTAAGGATCTCTTTAGTTCCTTAGTCCCCCCCCTTCCTTGGTGCAGGACACCTCTCCTTTGAAAGCTTAGTGCCCGATCCTCCTCCTTCTCCTTGGAGTCTTCTTCTTCCTCTAGTGGTGGACGAACCCTAGAGTGCCTTGTTCTTCTTCTTGTGGTGGTGCTTGAGCTTGGAAGCTTGGAGCTTGCTTAAGGCGGGTTACATAACTCCTAACCCTAATCATACTACCTTCTTTTATGTTGCATGTTTTCATATGATCATGATCGGCCATGTATGTTGCTATATATGTTTCTTGCTTAGTTTGTGACTTCAGTCTTGTGGTTATAGTGATCTTGTTGTTATGATTGATGTTTTGTACCTTTGTACCTAGTTGGCCGAACCATGGTTTAGGGCTTCCTTGTTGAGCAATACCCCTTTATCTCCTTGGTTTAGAGAAGTGAGTTTGAGCTTTAGTGATGTAGGCAATACCCCTCTCTTGTTTTAGTTGAGAGGTGAGCCTACATTCTAGTTGCTTGGGCAACACCCTCCTCTCACCATGGATTTGAGAGGTGAGATTTTGAATAGATGATGACCTATGTTGGGGTGGATCCTTGTGGTTGCCCAATTTGTGATAGAGGTTGTGTAAAACCCCTCTCTTGGTTGTTGAGAGGTGAGCCGATCTTCTTGATCAATTAGGGTTTGATGCCCTTGTGCTTGAGGTTGAAGATGACCTTGTCGGGATGGGCTTGGTGCCTTGCACGATACACCCTTGATGAGATGTTGCTCAATACCCTCATTAGGGTTAAATCTTGGATGATACACCATGCACAGAGGATGCCCAATACACCCCCTTGTCTTGAGATGATCTTGGCCGTTATGTGATGTTAGCTTAGTACCCGACATGCTAACCCTAGATGCTGGCCGTTATGATGCTTCATGGCCATGCACAACACCATTCTTGGGCGTCATGGGTGCCCTGGCCGATAGGGTTAACCCTGGGATGATGCTGAGATGGTTGCATGATGGGGTGCCTTGGGCGACACCCCTTTGGTCGATATGGCTCATGTTGAAGGTTAGCTGATAGTGAAACCTAACCCTAACCCTATCTTGGTGCACGTTAGACCCTTAGCCAATAGCCATGGTAGTGTTATACGTTATACCTTGGTGATGGCTGCCCGACACCATGAGTGCTAATAGGAACCTTGATGCATGATAGAGGATGTGCAGTGCTTGGCCGATAGGCCTCTAGTGAGGGGTGTTACCCTTCCCGATACCACCTTTAGTGAGGGTTTCCCTACCCGTCACACTTCTAGTGAGGGTAGCATGCTTTCTACCTAGTAGTCCTTCATCGAGAGATCGCATCCTTGTTGATAATGAACAATGGAATTTAGTTTGTGAACCTATGTTATGTTGGATGTGATGCCAAGATGCTTGCTCCTGTTTATAAGGTAAAAAGCATAGATGGATGCCCATGATTTGATATCAATAGTATAATTGAAACAATATATGCTTCACACAATTATGATCATGACATGTGCATCTACAAACCCTAATAATATGATAAAAATAAGAGCTATGACAGGTGATTTTAAGTTATCTCTTTTGATGTGCATACTAACCATGCAGGTGTATCAGATGAATTCATAGCCAGGTAAGAGCTATGAGGTATATGTATTTGAATAACATTGCATTGTGATGATCAATCATGTTGATGAGATAACATGCATCACCAGTATGATGTGATAGGTCTGAGGACCTGATAAAGGCTAAGTGCCTAGTTGAGATGTTATCTTCTGATGATGAGATCAGGGATTGTTATCCCAAGTGATGATGTAAGATGATGAGAATTCCTTAAGAGGCAGTGGTTTCCTATGGTAAGGGATTGATATCCCGGGATAATGTGATGGTGGTAGTAATAATGTAACTTAATGTTATGTATGTGTTACAACCTGGCTGCTTCAACAATTCACTTAAAATATACTAACTAATTACAGTGGAACATATTATGTAGTTTGCCCTGGCCATAGATCCATCATCGTCAGTAGTTGGTGATGGTGAAATAGGTTCTCCTGTGCGTTAACCTGGAAGCGTATATTATTGAATATGTGTGGTTTCTCCTAGCCGAAAATGAGGAGGTTAGAGTGCAACTTCGGTTGTAGACTCCAGAGTGCGGTTTCAGGCCCATAGCTCAATATGTTGGAACATGGTGAACAGGCCCATGACTCAGGATGTGTGATGAGAGAGCATGAATGTGTTCATGGCTCAGAGCATGGTGAACATGCCCGTGGCTCAGTTTCACTACTGCCGATACCTCTACCAAGGTGGGCTAGGCAGAGGGTAGCCTGACCCTGTGGCTAAGGCCACTTAAGCATGAGACTACGGTCCTACTTGTTTTGCACTCATGCACTGACCATGAGGTGGGGGGGTAGTGAAGTCTGGCACTTCCATTGACCTTTTATGGCACTGGCTTGGGTTTCGCAACCGAAGGTTGGATTTGAGCGGTACAGATCACTTCCTCAGGGCATAATAATATGTAATTCAGCCGAATAGTATTTATTGCTTAAGGCAAAACACAGAACATTGGTTGAGGCCTTGCTTGTGTGGTTGATCTTGTTATACCTTGCAGTTACTCATATGTTCCTTATGCTATCTGGTAAGATCTTATAAATCTTATCTTGTCAATCATGTTTCATAAAGGAAATCAGGTCATATGCCTCTCGGATCTCTTGGTAAGTTTGATATTACAGTAAGACCTGCTCAGTATGCTACTCATATAATATGTTTATGCTAGTTATCTTTATTCTTACCTACTTTATCCTTCCTTGGGGTTTTATAGTTTCGGTGGGGAGTTATTTTTCTCGCTGGGACTATGTGTCTCACCCTGTTGGTTTACACCCTTTTTAGGTGATCGCGCTAGACGTGATGGTGGTCGCGAGGTTGCGGCTGAGCAGTAAGAAGAGCAGTAGAAGGCAAGAGATGGATACGCTGTTGTTTTGGTTATTTTGTAGTAGAGTCCTAGAGTCATCCATGTACTCTCAGGTCCTCAGAGGTGTTTTGACGTTGTTTTATGATGTGTAGCTGAAGAAGCTTTGTATATCCTGTTGCTGGCCAGATGTGGTCCGTTGTGTATGTATAAACAGGTGATGAACTCATGTGTTGACAGGACAACTAATCTTATAAGTTGTGGACATGTATCAAGGCTTGTAAAATGTTTATATAACATGTCTTCTTGCAGAATGAGGATCTGGATGTTATAGTTTCTTGGTTTATCTGCTTTCTGAAATCAGTTTTAATTAACCCGTGTTTTTGGTAATAGGTGGTTTATGGTGTTTTCCACACATTTTTGCGTGGCATCTCATTGTCTGTGTGATAGCGGGATGTGTCACCACAAGCTTAGTATCATAGCCCTAGGTTTTATGAGTCTATAGGGATCTAGGACTAGGATGTGTCTGTTCTTGTGAGTTTTCTAGATTTCCTTACAATAATCTTCTGCCCTCAGTAGAAGAAAAAGCCAATGTCTGGAAACCATGAAGAACATGCTGCCGAGAGCAGTGAGGCTGCATCAGTTGATGGAGCTAGAGGACAGACACATGAAGATCAGGTGCCTGAGGTCCCCAACTTGACCCAGCCATTCTCAAAAACCCTGCCTACCAACAGCTTATGGGGTAGATGATGGCTACGATGAATCTCATGGTAGAGAGATTGCCAGTGCCTCCGCCGAGAGCACATGCTCCCCATGGTGAAACATCGAGTATTGGGAAGACCTTTGAGCGGCTTCACCGAGTTGGAGCTTCAGATTATGATGGGACAGCTGATCCAACAGATGCATATCTGTGGCTGATAGGTCTTGAGAAGGCCTTCCGGATCCTCGACATCCCTGAAGCAGACAAAGTCAAGCATGCTGTCTACCTTCTGAAGGGTAGTGCTGGCCACTGGTGGGCCATCGAGGAGGAGAAGTGACCTGGTGAGGTGATCGGTTGGGAGGTTTTCCGGCAAGAGTTTGTCAGCAGATACTTTCCAAAGATGTATCTGGATGAGAAGATCAACCAGTTTGAGCATCTGTGCCAAGGAACGATGAGCATCACCGAGTATGAAGCCAAGTTCATGGACTTGTTAAGGTTTTGTCCTCACATGGCAATGACAGATGATGAGCGGATCAGACGTTTTGAGAAGGGCTTGAGTGCTGAGCTGACAACACTTGCTGCTGCATTGGAGAACCCAGATCGGTTTTCCACATTCGTGGAGTCTGTCTGAAGGATTGAACGGTCAGTCAGGGAGAAGAGAGAGTCCATGCCTAAGAAGAGGCCTGCTCAGTTCGAGAGACAGAGGTTCGATGGCTTCAAGAAGCTAAGGTTTTCAACACCTTCTGGGTTAAGAGGTTCCAATGCACCGTCGCAGTGGTCCCCGAGTAAGGAAAGAGGATATGGTTCTTCACCATCAAAGGTGCATAGTACATATTTAGTAGCAGTGACATGGTCATCTAGGCCACAACAACGATACCAGTCATGCCATCTTTGTGGTCAGATCAGGCATTGGAGGTCAAACTGTCCAAGGAAAGATGTCAAAGTGACACAACAACCGAGGCAGAATCAGTAAGGGTCAGATAGACAATAGCCCAGTAGTAGCAGAGGGTGAGGATGTGGTCAAGCGTCACAAGAAGGATCGTCTGCCCAAGGAAGCAGAGGATGTGGATAGCAAGCAACGGCTCGATTCTACGCTATGAGTCAGCCAGAGGCGATAGTCAACCCGCGAGTGGTGGCAGGTCAGATGGAGTTATTTCATTCTGATTTGTCTTCGTCTTACTTTATATCTGTTCTGGTTGACCCATGTGCTACACACTCTTTTATCGCCCATAGTATGCTTGAAAACTGTCTTTTACATGTTAGTTGTAAGAAAGATAGCTTGTTGTTAGAAACCCCTCTTGACAGTTCGTCGATGCTTCGAGTAGTGTGTCCATCCTGTGTTCTATCTTTTTTGGGACACAAGATACAAGTGGATCTTATACCACTTGATCTACATGGATTCGATCTGATCCTTGGGATTGATACCTCAGAGAAGTATAAGGTTGTATTGGACTGTGGTTCCAAGCAAGCAGTGTTTGATGATGGTAGGAAAAAGTGGATCTTCCAAGGAGATAGGAAGATTCTCCCGACGTGTCTAGTATCAGTGATGGTGGTAGAAAAGTTGTTACGATAAGGATGTAAGGCATTCTTAGCTCACGTTGTGGATACCAAGGTGAAGGGTCCTAGCCTTGAGGAGGTGACGGTTGTCCGAGAGTTTGCAGATGTGTTTCCTGATGAGTTCTGCGGTGTTCCCCCACCTCGAGAGATTGATTTCGAGATTAACCTAGTTCCAGGAACACAACCAGTTGCACAGACACCATACATGATGGCTCCAGCAGAGATGGCAGAGCTCAAGAAGCAGTTACAGGAATTGTTAGAGAAAGGTTTCATCCGACCGAGCACATTGCCTTGGGGTGCTTCAGTACTGCTTGTTAAGAAGAAGGGCAGATCGATGCGGCTATGCATAGACTACCGACAGTTGAACAAAGTCATGATCAAGAAAAAGTACCTGTTGTCGAGGATAGACGATATGTTTGACCAATTGTGTGGTGCTATAGTGTTTTTAAAGATCGATATACAGTCTGGATATCATCAGTAGAGGATTAAGGCGGATGACATACCAAATTCAGCTTTTAGGACGAGGTATGGTCACTTCGAGTTTGTGGTTATGCCGTTTGGGCTAACCAATGTGCCTGCTGCTTTCATGGATCTGATGAATAGGGTGTTCCGTTCATTTCTAAATCAGTTTGTTGTAGTCTTTATAGATGACATCTTGATCTACAGTCAGGACAGTCAAAAGCATGAACAACATCTTCGACAAGCGTTGACTCTCCTTGGCCAGCACCCGTTGTATGCCAAGTTTAGTAAGTGTGAGTTCTGTTTGACAAAAGTAACTTTCTTGGATCATGTGATATCTGCAGAAGGAGTCAAAGTGGACCCCAAGAAGGTGGAGTCAGTTGCAGAATGGGAGCAACCGAAGACGCCGCCTGAAGTTTGCAGTATCCTGGGATTAGCAGGATACTACCAGAGGTTTATAAAGGACTTCAGTGTGATCGCGTTGTCGATGACAAAGTTGACTAGGAAGGATGTACCTTTTGTCTGGGATGATCGTTGCCAGCAAGCTTTCCAAAGTTTGAAGGAGAAGCTGACTAGTGCTCCAGTGTTAGTACTGCTAGAGACTGGGAAGGGCTATGTTGTTTTCTGTGATGCTTCCAAGAAGGGCTTAGGATGCGTGCTGATGCAGGAAGACCATGTGGTTTCTTTTCCTTCGTGACAACTTAAGAAACATGAGGAGAACTATCCGACTCATGAATTGGAGTTGGCAGTGGTGGTTCATGCGTTAAAGATTTGGAGACACTATCTTTATGGGGAAGTGTGTCAAATCTTTATAGATCATAAGAATCTGAAGTACATCTTCTCGCAGAATGAGATGAACATGTAACAGTGTTGTTGGATGGAGCTAATCAATGATTATGACTGCACCATTGAGTATCACCCTGGTAAGGTGAACGTGGTAGCTGATGCGCTTAGCCGAAAGTCTTCTTCTCTTTCTATGAAGAAGGCACAGTTGAGTTCCTTGGTATGCCATAGATGGGATATGTTTGTCTCCTTGCGGCAGATGAATGTGCAGATGGAAGTTTCCTTGTTAGTAGGAATTTTGGCACAGATGCAAGTAAAGCCCACATTGAGATAACAAATCAAAGACGCACAACGAACAGATGATATAATGCAGTTGATCAGGACAGAGCTCGGCAGTGAAAAGCATGATGGGTTCCATGAGTCCGAGGATGGACTAGTTTGCTATCATAGTAAGATGGTGGTCCCCGATGTTGATAATCTAAGGAATCTAGTACTCGAGGAAGCACACACATAGATGTATGCTATGCATCCAGGAGTCACCAAGATGTATCACAATCTGAAGGACCTGTATTGGTGGCCTGGCTTGAAGAGAGATGTCACCGAGTTCGTGGTTAGGTGTGCGGTATGCCAGCAAGTTAAGGCTGAGCATCAGAAGCTGGAAGGTACGTTGCAACCCCTGCCAATACCGCAATGGAAATGGGATCAAATAACCATGGATTTCATGGTTGGTTTGCCAAGGATAGCTAAGAATCATGATTCCATTTGGGTGATAGTGGACATATTGACGAAGTCTGCCCATTTCATACCTGTGAAGACGACGTATACATCCGATAAGCTCGCTCAGGTATATGTAGATGAGATAGTACTCTTGCATGGCGTACCAGCAACGATAGTTTTCGACAGAGGTCCTCAGTTCACGAGTCGTTTCTGGGAACAGTTGCACAAAGCGTTGGGAACGCTGTTGAGGTTCATCACTGCTTTCCACCTGCAGATAGATGGACAGTCTGAAAGGACTATTCAGACTTTGGAGGATCTTCTTAGGTCTTGTGTTTTGCAGTTCCTAGGCAGTTGGGACGTACATCTCAGTTTGATAGAGTTCGCCTACAACAATAGTTACCAGCGGAGCATTGACATGGCTCCTTATGAGGCCTTATATGGCAGGAAGTGCATATCTCCTTTATGTTGGTATGAGTCTGGGGAGTATTAGCTTTTGGGTCCTAAGTCAGTACAACAGACAACAGAAAAGATCAAAGTGATACAACAACAGTTGAAAGTGGCACAGGATAGACAAAAGTCTTATGCAGACAATCACTGACGACCTTTAGAGTTCCAAGTGGGAGACAAAGTGTATCTCAAGGTCTTGCCTTGGAAAGGCATGCAAAGGTTTGACCGGAAGGGTAAGCTAGCGCCCAGGTATATGGGTCCATACCCGGTCATAGCATGTATTCACAAGGTAGCTTACAAGTTAGAGCTGTCACCAGAGCTGAACAGGTTACATCCGGTGTTCCATGTCAGCATGCTGAAGAAAAGTCATACAGATACCAGGACAGTAATACATCCAGTTGAGGTTGAGCTTGATGAAGATGTGACCTACGAGGAGGGTCCAGTGATGATCCTTGACAAAAGAGTGAAGAAGCTAAAGAGGAAGGACTTGGTTCTGGTGAAGGTTCTTTGGCATCATCGTGGCATTGAGGAAGCCATGTGGGAGCTTGAGGAAGAGATGAGGAGGAAGTATCCCTCACTTTTCTCTTTGGATTTTGGGGACAAAATCCCTTTGTAGAGGTTTATGGCTTGTAAGGACCCTGACCCCCATTTTGGGCTTATCCTATTTTCTTTGTCTAACCCTAGTGTTTAGTTGCTTGCTAATCACCTTTAGTGGTGATTAGGGTTTGTTTGTGCTTTTTTGAGTGTTGGAGGCGCTACTTGCAAATAACCCAAGTCTAGGGTTGATGAGCAAGTTTGTCACCTTGATAGGTGTTTCTCTCTCTCCTTGCTTCCTCTAGTGTTGAGAGGAAGATTGGGCTCGTTGCTTGGGTTGCTTTGGGCTTGGGTGAGCCTTATTGGGCCTTGTTATGCCTTGATTGAGCCTTGCTTTGCCTTGTTTGACCTTGTGTCAGCTATAGGTGTGCCGGCCATGGTTGTGTCGACCATGGGTGTGTCACCCATGAGGCTGTATCGGGCAAGGAGTGGGTGTATCGGCCATGGACCACCTTTGACTCCTAGCTTCGTTTCTGTCACCACTCTAGTGGACACTTGATGCTTGATGCTTGCATGTGGCGATTGCCTTGGACATGTGTATGGGGCAAGATGAGAGGGTGGTGTTGCCCATGGACAAGTATCCCTAGGAGGGCGACACATTTCCTTATTTTACCTTGGTTTCTCCTCCATCCTCTTCTATATATGTATCCCCTTTCTCTTACTAAGGATCCATTTAGTTCCTTAGTCCCCCCCCCCTCCTTGGTGCACGACACCTCTCCTTTGCAAGCTTAGTGGCCGATCCTCCTCCTTCTCCTTGGAGTCTTCTTCTTCCTCTAGTGGTGGCCGAACCCTAGAGTTCCTTTTTCTTCTTCTTGTGGTGGTGCTTGAGCTTGGAAGCTTGGTGCTAGGAGCTTGGAGCTTGCTTAAGGTGGGTTACATAACTCCTAACCCTAACCATACTACCTTCTTTTATGTTGCATGTTTTCATATGATCATGATCGGCCATGTATGTTGCTAGATATGTTTCTTTCTTAGTTTGCGCCTTTAGTCTTGTGGTTATAGTGATCTTGTTGTTATGATTGATGTTTTGTACCTTTGTACCTAGTTGGCTGAACCATGGTTTAGGGCTTCCTTGTTGAGCAATACCCCTTTCTCTCCTTGGTCTAGAGAAGTGAGTTTGAGCTTTAGTGATGTAGGCAATACCCCTCTCTCATTTTAGTTGAGAGGCGAGCCTACATTCTAGTTGCTTGGGCAACACCCTCCTCTCACCATGGATTTGAGAGGTGTTCTTTTGAATAGATGATGACCTATGTTGGGGTGGATCCTTGTGGTTGCCCGATTTGTGACAGAGGTTGTGCAAAACCCCTCTCTCTTGGTTGTTGATAGGTGAGCCGATCTTCTTGATAAATTAGGGTTTGATGCCCTTTGCTTGAGGTTGAAGATGACCTTCTCAGGATGGGCTTGGTGCCTTGCACGATACACCTTTCATGATATGTTTCCCGATACCCTCATTAGGGTTAAGTCTTGGACGATACACCATGTATAGTGGATACCCGATACACCCCCTTGTCTTGAGATGATCTTCGCCGTTATGTGATGTTAGCTTAGTGCCCGACATGCTAACCCTAGATGCTGGCCGTTATGATGCTTCATGGCCATGCACGACACCATTCTTGGGTGTCATGTGTACCCTGGTCAATAGGGTTAACCCTGGGATGATGCTGAGATGGTTGCACAATAGGGGCACCTTGGGGGACACCCCTTTGGTCGATATGACTCATGTTGAAGGTTAGCCAATACTGAAACCTAACCCTAACCCTAGCTTGGTGCACGTTAGACCCTTCACCGATAGCCATGGTAGTGCTGCATGTTATACCTTGGTGATGGCTGCCCGACACCATGAGTGCTAATAGGGACCTTGATGCATGATAGATGATGTGAAGTGCTTGGCCGATAGGCCTCTAGTGAGGGGCGTTACCCTGCCTGATGCCACCTTTAGTGAGGGTTTCCCTACCCATCATACTTCTAGTGAGGGTAGCAGGCTTTCTACCTAGTAGTCCTTCATCTAGAGATCACATCCTTGTTGATAATGAACAATGGAAGTTAGTTTGTGAACCTATGTTATGTTGGATGTGATGCCAAGATGCTTGCTCCTATTTATAAGGTAAAAAGCATAGATGGATGCCCATGATTTGATAGAAATAGTATAACTGAAACAGTATATGCTTCACACAATTATGATCATGACGTGCATCTGCAAACCCTAATAATATGATAAACATAAGAGCTATGTCTGGTGATTTTAAGTTATCTATTTTGATGTGCATACTAACCATGCAGGTGTATCAGATGAATTCATATCCAGGTAAGAGCTATGAGGTATATGTGTTTGAATAACATTGCATTGTGATGATCACTCTTATTGATGAGATAACACGCATCACCAGTATGATGTGATAGGTCTGAGGACCTGATAAAGGCTAAGTGCCTAGTTGAGATGTTATCCTCTGATGATGAGATCAGGGATTGTTATCCCAAGTGATGATGTAAGATGATGAGAATGCCTTAAGAGACGGTGGTTTCCTGTGGTAAGGGACTGAGATCCTGGGATAATGTGATGGTGGTAGTAATAATGTAACAAAATGTTATGTATGTGTTACAACGTGGCTGCTTCAACAATCTGCTTAAAATATACTAACTAATTATAGTGGAACATATTATGTAGTTTGCCCTGGCCATAGATCCATCATCGTCAGTAGTTGGTGATGGTAAAACAGGTTCTCCTGTGGGTTAACCTGGAAGCGCATATTATTGAATATGTGTGGTTTCTCCTAGCCGAAAATGAGGAGGTTAGAGTGCAACTTCAGTTGTAGACTCCAGAGCGTAGTTTCAGGCCTGTAGCTCAATATGTTGGAACATAGTGAACATGCTCATGACTCAGGATGTGTGATGAGAGAGCATGAATGTGTTCATGGCTCAGAGCACGGTGAACATGCTCGTGGCTCAGTTTCACTAGCACTAATACATGTACCAAGGTGGGCTAGGCAGAGGGTAGCCTGACCCTGTGGCTAAGGCCACTTAAGCATGAGACTGCGGTCCTGCTTGTTTTGCACTTGTGCACTGACCACGAGGTGGGGAGGTCGTGAAGTCCGACTCTTTCATCGACCTTTTATGGCATCGGCTTGGGTTTCGCAACTGAAGGTTGGATTTGAGCGGTACAACTCACTTCCTTAGGGCATAATAATGCGTAATTCAGCCCAATAGTATTTATTTCTTAAGGCAAAACACAAAACATTGGTTGAGGCCTTGTCTATGTAGTTGATCTTGTTATACCTTGCAGTTACTCATATGTTCCTTATGCTATCCGAAAAGATCTTATAAAGCTTATCTTGTCAATCATGTTCCATAAAGGAAATCAGGTCATATGCCTCCCGAATCTCTTGGTAAGTTTGATATTATAGTTAGACCTGCTCAGTATGCTGCTCATATAATCTGCTTATGCTAGTTATCTTTCTTCTTACCTGCTTTAGCCTTCCTTGGGGTTTTATAATTTTAGCAGAGAGTTATGTTTCTCACTGGGACTGTGTGTCTCACCCCGTTGGTTTACACCCTTTTTAGGTGATCACGCTAGACGTGGTGGTGGTCGCGAGGTTGCGGCCGAGCTGCAAGAAGAGCAGTAGAAGGTAAGAGATGGATACACTGCTATTTTGATTATTTTGTAGTAGAGTCCTAGAGTCATCCCTATACTCTCAGGTACTCAAAGGTGTTTTGACGTTGTTTTATCCTAGATGTGTAGTTGAAGAAGCTTTGTATATCCTACTGCTGGCCGGATGTGGCCCGTTGTGTATATATAAATAGGTGATAAACTCATGTGTTGACAGGACAACTGATCTTATAAGCTGTGGACACGTATCAAGGCTTGTAAAATGTTTATATAACTTGTCTTCTTACAGGATGAGGATGTGGATGTTCTAGTTTCTTGGTTTATCTGCTTTCCGAAATCAGTTTTAATTAACCCGTATTTTTGGTAATAGGTGGTTTATGGTGTTTTCCGCTCGTTTTCGCGTGACATCTCGTTGTATGTGTGATAGCGGGATGTGTCACCACACTTTACCCCCTACCCGCTACCCTTGAACTCGCTACATTAGTGGGTAATGATAAGGGTAAGTCATTATCTATACCCCCTAATCCGCTACTCGCCAATATTTATTTATAATATAAATGTATATCATTGTGTTGTTGTAGTCTATAGAATATTTAATATTATGTGGTCATCATTTTATACAATACATGGTATTCTTATCTAGTTCTTATGTAGGTGCTTGTTTGTGTATGCAACATCATTTTAGAGGTGCAAGACATGTGTATAAAAATAGTCTATGTCCCATTAAATACATGTGTGGTGTAAGACAAAAATGTATATAATAACAAGTTTTGATATAATGTATCATTTGATTCATATATGAGGTGGTATTATCTAATTTATGTGTGCTTTATTTTTTTGAATACAACACCATTTTGGAGGGTGTAAGATCTGCATATTTTCAGCAATAATTCTCTGTGACATATTGTCATTTAATATTATTTTAATGTAGCAATCTTTATCTTTTGGGAACAATTTATTTATTCACATACCAATGTTAGGGTATTGCATTTAATACAACACAAACTATATATATATAATATTGTAAAAGACTATTTAGAATCATTTTGAATATTTAGAAACCATTGTAGAACATCTTGATATTTCACTCAAACATATAAATGTAATTTTCATGTTGTTATTGTTAATATTAGCACAAATTCAAAGAATACATAAATTCCCCACTTCACTCTTACCCTCACCGAATTATCCATACCCTTCTTGGTACTTAAGGGTAAGGGTAAGATCTTACCCTCCCCATATTATGGTTGTAAATGGGTACAGGTAGACCCGCAGACCTACAAATTCAGAACCTTAAAAACCCGTCACGGGTCTAATTTTTTATACATGCATACCCTTAGACATGTATACCCTTAGACCCGCATATAAGCGGGTCCAATAATGAGTATGCTTGGACCCAGACCCGCTAGACTTGTGTACCCGTGATACATAAGTAACTAAAATAATATGATATATATATATATATATATATCATACTTTACTAGTCTAACTAATATAATTCTTGAGATTATATCCTACTCTAATCACAATAAGGTTGAGACTAGTTATATAATTAAGAATTAAGTATTCTAGTTACAATAATAAATATCATATGTAAACTTAAAATCAAAATGTATTACTTTCTACATAAGTTAAATATTATGATCATGACTACAAATATGTAAAAAAATTACTCAATTAATGTTAATGTATAAAATATAGCATTGTCTAATATAACTACTACATGTTAATATAATATATAATAACAATATCTTGTTCTATTAAATATATATAACATAATCATATCTCTTACATAAACAGTATGATGTTTTATAGAACCGCTTACCGACATACACGCACCGCATACCCGCTATTATTGCGAGTACATGGATGGTGTGGGTCTAGGCTTTGTACTATGCAGGTCTAGAACCGGAACCGGACCCGCTAAATTAGATGGGTATGGGTATGTGTATGATCAGACCCACACCGATTACACCCCTACCCCATACCCTCCCCATTGACAGCCCCAGTGAAAAGTTTGTTCGGAATTATACATTAATGCACATTTATATAGCAATTACATCTATCTTGCAACTACGGAGGAGAGGGGTTTAGAGTGTGCTATGACAATGGATTGAGATGGAAGGCTAAAACAAACAATGCAACGGTTTCTGTGACCGCAAAAACTTCAAGTTAATGGTGTGTTACAATAGTGAGAAATAAAAAAGAATTAGAAAATATATTTAGAATTCTGAATTAAGACTAATGGTTTCACAACATCTTCAATATAGTAATGTCATTTATCTTTGTAACCACGGAGGATAGAGGGCTAGGAACATGGTTTTCTTGGGACGCGAAAAGAAAGAAGGTTATTAAAAACAAGATAGTGGGAGAAGAGATGCATCGTTGGAGTGGGGAAGACATCAAGGGGGAGCAGTTATCAGTGAGGGAGTACAGAGGGTGAATTGTATGAAAGAGAAAAATATAATTGGGATGGAATTCGAAAGTCATTATTTATCGCGAGGGGATATAAATAGAAAGAATAGAAAGAATAGCATTAAAGAGATAATTATGGGATAAAGTGAAAGCAACATCTATGGTGTATCCTTCATCAACCGTTTTTTAATCGATGAACGTATCTGTACGAGATGGTAGTAGGTGTGTTTCTAAAGCAAAAAGAGAGAAATATAAGAGAAATGTAAAAATGGTAGTACATGCACTTGTATTACACATATGAAAATTATATTCCTTGAACTTGTATTAGCAAATTAAATCTATAAATTCGACATTATAATTACGTTAAGAGAAAAGAAGTATTTTCATATTTTTAAATTTTTACTTTGAACAACTCCTAATTGGAGTGGTTTATCTGCAGCTAATGCAAAACAAATATACGTTGTAGGTTTTTATTTTTCTGACAACACACAGTTGCTTTCTTCTCACTGACTTCTCATTGATTACTTACAGAAAATATTCAACTAAATACAACTTTAATTTGCCAATGAACAATACACGGCTAAGCACAAAATCACATGACGGTTAAAAAATACAAATCATGGTCAGAAATATGTCAAGCACTCTTCGTCGGAGTCAGGCCGACTCCTTGCTTTCTCAATATTGTTGGATAGCATCAATTAATCTGGGACCTCGTATGCTTCTGGAACCACCTCGCTACTGCTTTCAGGTTGATCTGTTTCTCCCGTCATTCGTCGTCCTCCTCTTCCATTTCTTCATGATCTTGCCCTCGTTCACCACGCTGATTTGGTTCTGCTGCTTCATTTTCTTTTCGTCTTCTTTTCTTTCTAGATTCGTACCGGTTCCCACCGTGAAGAAATGGTAGCCAGACGTGCACGCCATGATCATTGTGGTGCGCCACGGGACCACCTGGACCAGAAGCCATTGTTCTCATAGTTAAACCTGACCACCAAGTTGTCTGGAAACGTGCTTAGCAGCTCCGTTTAATATAGCACTACATGTAGATACCAGATCGACTGTCATCTGCAATACCGAAACTCCCCTGGTCACCATCAATACACCCGGCAACCGTCGACAATGCCGAAGGTGCACAAGCGTGTAGCAATGTTTGTTGCCGCTTCCACATGTTATGGTGCATGTCTGTACAGAATGCAAGAGGTCTTTGATTAAGTGTTGTTTTCACTTGGTTAGATCGGCACAGTCTGATTTTATCGGTGGCATCCGAGATGAACACTCAGAAGGTTAGCGTCATTGTGATTTCTGGACCCGTGCAGACAGTCCCTGCGCCGTCATGGCCACATGCATATCGGTGACAACCTTTACAATGCACCGAGGAACTGATTTAACTAGTTATCTCTCAAAACGTGAAAAGCAACAAGAAATAGGAAATTTACAAACATACAGGTAAGTAAATGAGAAGAACAACTACCTTAAAAAAAATAAGAACAGCTCAATCATGTGTACCTTTTGAAGTCATTCACTGCCAACTTCTTCATGCAGCATAAGAAAGGATGCTATTGTGCATTTTCTTTTTCACCTTATTTGATAACACTAATTGTTATACCTTGCTAACAGCTGTGACAAAATAATTTCAAGGACCTTGTGTTCACAGACGAACAAGAATAAAAGAGGTGAAAAAAAAACATATTTTTGTTGGGAATAAACATCGAGATGTATATATACCATGGGTCGTTTTATTTTGACATGAACGTGGGAGATTTGAAAGGAATAGGCAGTTAATTGGAGACATGGGCTTCGGGGGTGTGAGACGTGGTTGGAGTTTTAATTTTTATTTGACCGAAATTTGTTCATGGGAACAAAGAGAGTTGAGTAAATCGTTTTAAATGGGATGGCCAAGAGAGAGAATTAATAATAATAATAGGAGTTACAGGGAAATGACGTGGTTGAGGAAGAAGATGAGATCACTGACCATTAAGAACAGTAATGCGCAGTTACAATGAATAGAAAAAGAGTTAAAGAAATAAATGAAAACATTAAGTGTGAGGATGGAAATAGCAAACCGTTTCTGTTTTTGAGGGAGCAAAGAATGCCAATGAGCGTGTACTACCATGAGGTTGTTGGCGACGATGATTGAATCATTGGAAAAGTGTACCGTCGTCAGCTATTGGGATATGTGAGGAACAGAGAGTGGGGAAAGAACGTGGGTTTTTAAGTCTAGAGTCTAGGGGACATTGAATGAGATCGTGGGAAAGAAAGAAAGAAAAAGCAAAATTGGAAACTTTTTGAAAATGGGAAATGGCAAAGAGAGAAAGACCCAGAAAGTGGGACGGCGTGGTTGAAGGGAGGAATCATCGTGAGTTCAAATTGATAGCAAACAGCTAACAACAAAAGTAAAGAACTCTTCAAAAGAAGGAGAGAAGAGAGAGGAGAGTGAAGCATTTTAAAAATGCCATGATTTGATTGGCCAACGAAAAACTAGTAATTGATTTAATATATTCACTCTTTATATATATATATATATATATATATATATATATATATATATATATATATATATATATATATATATATATATATTAGAAGCAATCCAACCTTATGGATATGATGCATACCCCTTAGATAACATGTGTATCAAGAATCACTTCAAACCGACATTCCTAGATCATCAAATGAAAGAATATAAATATTTTCTAATCAACGGTAAGTTACAGAAATTACAGAAACCATTGAATGATATATTGTTATATCTCATGATATACATGAGGTATGGTTGTGATTCTTTGAACAAATCTAATTTATTGAATTTTGATTCCATCCATAAGGTTGGATTGAAGAAATGTATTCCACATATGTCATTTTCATGGCCGGTACACATAAGTTGCATGTACCGGCCAGTAGACACTTTCTAACCTCTCTCTCTCTCTGTATATATATATATATATATATGTATGTATATATATATATATATATATATATATATATATATATATATATATATATATATATATATATATATATATATGGGCCATATTCAATACTCACATGGGTAGCTACCCGCCCCCTCTTTTGGTTACTTTTTTTGGAATTTCTTACTTTACATATGTAGAGGGTTACTTTACCTTACAAACTGTTACTTTCCATGCATAAACAGTTATTATTTGTAACAACTGCAATAAATATACAATTATATTTATATATGTACTGTGTATTATGTCTGATTTTTCTTTTTTAGTCATATAGTTACCTTTTTGTCAGCATAGTTTCTTTTTTGTCCAGAGAGTTAATTTTCTGACCATATAGTTACTTTTCAGGGTGCATATGCAGTGAAAATCTAGGCTACCTGCCAGACAATGAATGAACAACCTATATATATATATTCTTTCTCTCTTTTGGAGATACAAATGTAAAAAACAAAAAATTAACACCTTATGAATGATGAAATACATTATGTAATATATATGAAACTTATTATGGAACACCAAAATGTAAAATTGAACAACATATATTTTTTCTTTTCCTTTTGATGCAAAAATAAACTGACTATATAATTATTATCATGCAATGATGTGCAACAAGAAGAAAATAACTTGGACTACTTGTTTATCTTGTTGTAGTGAATAATGATGAAATGGAAGTGGATGATATCACACGACTAAGAGACATTTTTCTTTCATCCATGATATATCCCTATCCTAGTAATTTGTGGAACATGGTAACCTTAAAGTCTATTTCTGAAGAGAGTTCACATTACGAATTTGTTGGTTTGGACAATACTGGGCTATAAGTTTCAACATGACATAGTTTATGATAGTCTTTTTGCACTTGCTCTCGATATGGATTAAAGGTTCTAAAGAAAGCTCCCTTGGCTTTCCTTGGCACATGGCATGATGGTCTCCAATCCCAACTTGCCATTGATGACTTATATATTTGATTCAAAATATGAAAATAACACCTCCATGGACCTCACCAAAATCTCTCCTAACAAATGTTCTTTCAAGTAAATTTAGAGTAGGACAAACTACTTGTGATATTACTACACAAAAGGTACAAAAGCACTAGACAACTAGTATGGCAAATAACCATATTTTTTTTCCTTTTTTTGATACCTATGGAGTACATCTTGATGATGAAAATTGTGGCTCCTTCAACACATAACCAATCAGAACCTTATGATGCCTTTGTCTATGATAAATGCATATTCAACCTATTTTTGATCGTATCTTTAGTTTAGTTTTTCATTTATATTTCTTATTTTGCCTAAAAATAGCTTTGTTTAGTTCTATTTAGATTTTATATCAACTTGTAAGAAATTTGATAGTTTTCTTGACTCCCTTTGTAGTTTGGGGTTGTATCTCTCCACACTAGAAATATGAATGCAACCTAGGGGGTCTGTTTACCCTTCAGCAGGCAGGAGTCAAGAGGGAGACACCACTTGCAAGGTGTGCAACAATGCCTCAACCCAGAATAGATTATGGACATGCTCATAAGGCAAATCAATTAACATTTCAGGCTCATATCCATGAGCAACCACCTTGATCGGCCATCGAATTAACATATTGATTGAGCTACTAGTCTATGTACTCCAATTGAGATCCACATAATTGAGATACTACTTGATATATTCTGATCGAGCTCTACGTGATCAATATCTATTGATCAACCAACCACTAAACAAACTTAACCAGTCGACCTGCTATTGATTGAGCTCCACTAGTCGATCACTTTCATTGACTATCCAATCAATCTCCTTTGATCAATCACTTCCATTGACCATGCAACAATCGACCACCCAATCAAGCTCTACTAATTGACCACCTGGTGATTGACCATTAGGAAATCAACCTTTACCAATCGAGTTCCATTGGTCGACATCAAATGATCGAACTTCATGCGCCAATCGAAGCTCGTCACCTTCATTTTTTCCCCACCGATGCATTCACTGCAAGCACCTCATGGAAATTCCTAGAGGATTAACACCTTCCTCTCTTCCTCCTAGAAGACCATTTCCTTCACTGGAGGATACATGAAGACACTGAGAGGATACATAACTCTATTCACAAATCTAATTTTCATCCATTTCACAATACATCTCGATCAACCACCCTTAAAAGAAAACTCAATATACCTACAAAGCTCAATCCATCATCCTCAAAAGTGTTATACCAATCGACATCTGATCCATATTGAGTGATCGAACTTGAAAGAGTTTGATCAATCAAACTCCACCACTGTATCTTGATTTTCCACCATTGAAAGAGATACATCAACTGATTGACCTCCACCTTAACTCGATCAACCTCTATCTTATCTTGATTGACCTCTAATTCTGCATAACCCGATCAATCTACCCGAAAAGAGATACATTGATCGACCTCCATTCAGCTGAATTGAACTCCGCTCCATCATCCAGTCGACTATTGTGCTACTATGCCCATTTGAAGACATCCTTAAGAAAGAAGACAAGCATATGCACACCACAACTTCTCATTCATTTAATATTGTGACTATAAAGTTTTGTTCTATATACACAATTTATCTTGAATCTTCCCTGAGGAGTGAGTAGTCCCCTCGCTAGGGTATGGGTAGTAGCCACGCCACCTATTTTCATTCCTATTATTGTATTTATCTTTTATGGTCCATAATATGAAATGATTTATGCTTGTACATATAGTTTAGCCAATTGTTTTGCATGTTTATTAGATCTTAGACGTAGAGAACTTCGAACTTAAGATCTAGGATATTGTTTGTTTCATGTTAAACCTTTATCAAAACTTCATATAGGTGTGTTTGAGACGTGAAGTAAATGATATATAAGTAACGTGATGACGAGTTTAGAGTAATATATATCTATTTTGGACCCTAATATCAAAAGGGGGATTTACCTAGCCTCAACTTATAAATGTACACACTTATTACAATGCAATGAGAGAGTAAATTACATTTAGTGGTGGCAAAACCTACCCACCCTAATGCTTCCATAATTGATAAATCTATATTTTTCATACATCCTTTTGTTAATTGTAATCTTAGATTAATAAATGTAATCCAATTTCTGTGATAAATACTAGTTCTTGCTCTGTTACATTGTTCATACAATTCTTAAAATCATTGTCCTTTGAGTTAGATCCTAATCTTATACTATGAAAAGATCTGTCTGCTTGTTGATGATATTATTGTACACCTAATTTAGATAAAACCTAGGGATTTCATCCCCAACGAACTTTCTATGCAATATCTCCGCATCAAATTGTGGTGCCATTTATGATGACACGATAATTTTGTAATAAGTTCAACCAACTTGGATTAGTTAGGATTATTCTCTTATAATTGATAATATTGCATATCTTATTGAATTCAACTCCACCTCACTGATATCACGTGTGGTACGCCTCCTTTATTTGAAATAATCTCTAGTATATGCGACACTCTTCTAGCATTGGTCCTAAACTAGAATTTGACCAAGAGATTGAAAAAACCTAACACATGTTTCTTCACAAATTCTAAGCCATAATGAGTGACGAGGATATTGACTGTGCAGTGTAAGCCACACCAATGCACATAAATATAGACTCAGGGAGACAGCTAGAACTGCTCTGCAAGTAGAACTATGAGCAGCTAAAGAAGCAAAAAGACAAATAGATATACAAGAGTTCTCTATCCCTAAAGCTATAGAAGTTTGCCCCCTTGTCGTCTAACCAGTCATCTAGGCACCAAATTTTGAAATCAAGACACAATCAATGACAATGATGCAAAATAATAATTTTTAGGAAGAGTTAGCGGGGACTCACATGAACATCTACACATGTTTACATATATGTGTGGTCTAAGAAAATAAATCAACATGTTTAATGAAGCCATCAAGCTATGACTGTTGTACTATTCCGTCATTGACAAAGACATGGTATAATACAACTCCCTAGATATTTACAACATCACCACTTGAGAGGAACTTCAGAACAAGTTCCTCGAGAAGTTTAGTCCACCCTCACTCACTTATGAGGTAAAATTACCTAGTTTGACCAACTCCCAAGAAAAACTCTACCGAAGCCTGGGAATAATTCAAGGATTTACTAAAAAAATGCCCTCATCATGACATCCATTCTTCACATATTATTTATAAGTTCTATAGGGGAGTGTATGTTGACATTGAATGCTTTCTTGCTGCCACTTTCAATGGTCACTTCATGCAGAAAAACTTTGATGATGCAAGGAAGGCGTGAGAAGGGGAGTAGAGAACCACACCAATTGGGGTTCATCATGCAAGAGCACCATTCTCAATGTCTCTATGTTGAAAGAAATCTAACTAGAAGATAATTGCCAAATCTTTGAAGGATCTAGCCCTTAAACAAGACAACCATGAGTCATCTCTCCAGAGGTATGGATAGAGAGGTTTGTCTTCCTTATAAGAAAAGGCAATCTAGGAGGTTAGGAGGTCTTCCAAGTCTGTAGGATAGAGGGGCATACGAGTATAGAGTGAAATCACGTTGACCAAGATACACCAAACATCCAAAAACCTAAATTTAACAACATACTCCTGATTGAAGAAGTCAATACTATCAATTTTGTTCCAGGTCAAGGATACCATGACACCAACCGACCAAGGAACCAACCATTTTCCAGTATGTAAATCCAAATAGAGCAACATACACACACTAGATCAAGCAAGGACCCAGCCAAAACCAGGTTTGGGGTCCCCTTGGCTTCTAGTAAAATGAAAACTACCGCCAAAACAACTTTGATCCTAGACAATACCAAACAACTTAAACCAAGACAACAACTACGATCTAGGACAACAACCCTACAATAACCAAATACAACTTTTCCTAGGGTAGGACAACCAGTGAAACATGCATGCGTCCAATGATTGAGGTTGCTTGGACACCATTAAGAAAATACTATCAAGCCAACAAGCGTATAAAAAATCTATGGGGGCTCAACTTGCACAGACTGTTGCAACCATTCACCCTAAAAAGGCTCATATTCCAGTCAACCTAAAAAAAAACCCAAAGCATCAGGAGGAGAAGTTGAAGGCTGTAGACACACCATATGGGGTTATTTTACTAGAATCACCATCGCCAATCACCAATCACAATAACAAATTGATTCTTAAAGATGATGATGAAGTCACACCTCAAGCTAAAAATTTTGAACTAGTTATTGAAAATACAAATCAAAGAGATACATAGACACCCCGAAGAAATAAGAACACATGATCTCAAAAAGGAACCAAAAGCTACATCAACCACTCATGATATCCCAATGGTGCTTGCCTACAAACCATGTGTCCTTTAACAAAGCGGTCTAGCTCAAACACGATTAGACTCTAGAGACATGAAGTTCAAGGAAACGATGAAGAAGCTACATGATGACTTTCCCTTCATTCACACCTTCAAAAAAAGTCCCCTCCTGGACCAAATTCTTTAAAGATTTCATTACTTGCAAGTACACAATCGAGCTGTACGTGACTGTGAAGATGGAAAAGACAACATCTGACATTATCCAGAGGAAGTTGCCATAGAAACTCAAGGACCCCAGATCCTTTGACATCTCATGCTTCATTGGGGACTCTTAATTGCTTGAATTGTCTGGATGACCTCAGGGCAAACATTTCTATCATGACCTACTATTTGTGCAAAAGACTAGGCTTCACCACTAACATCCTTCCCATCAACTTCATGATTCAACTTGCTGACTCTTTTCTAATCACCCCTATGTAGGTCATAGAAGATATCCCTATGAGAGTGAGTTGAAGATCATATGTCCCTTGTGATTTTTTCATTATGGACATGAAGGTTTATCTTCAATATCCTCTCATTTTTGGGCACCCAATCCTTATAACAACCAACGATTAATTGATTCTGAAGCTAGAATATTAACATTGAGCTTGGGATAAACAACTCGACTGCAAATTTTTTTAGAATATCAAGGGCCCCTCCTTCTAGGAACAATGCTTCCTCATTGATTGTATTGATAAGATGACCTAACTGCGACAAGAGATAGCTACCTAAAAAGATCTTCTTGAAAGCACTCATTGACCCTAATGCTCATGAATGAAATTTTCAACAAATGGAGTGAATTATCTTCCAATTGGACAATGCTGAGCATGACACTCTAGTTGATTCTAAAAAATCAAATCTATCTCTATAATCAAAGAAGAAGATAAAGAATGCTCATTTCCAAAAATAAAGCTACCATCTGAGGGGATATAATATGTCTTCCTATATGAGGAAAATGTTTGCCTAGTCATCATCAATGCAAATCTCATTACTAAGTAAGAAGACAAGTTGTTGACAAAACTAAGGAAGAGGCAAAGGAATTTTGGAGTCACCAAGCTGTCTACACACACAAAATCAATATGATGGATAACTAAAACCCCTCCATTGATCCTCATTGTAGGTTGAACCCAATTCTAATGCAGATCATGCACAAGGAAGTGATAATGCTACTAATTTATGGGATCATATCTCATATTTGATTCACCATGGGTGAGTCTTGTGAAAATAGTGCCAAAAAGGGAGGTACTACTATTATATTAAGTGAGAAGAATGAGTTTACCCCAACCCACTAACTGGGTGGCACATGCACAACAATTATTAAAAACTCAACAACCCTACTTGGAATGACCACTTCCCACTCTCATTTCTAGTTCAAGTCATAGAAAGGCTTACACACCAGGAGTTCTTTTATTACCTGATAGATACTTTGATTCTACCAAATCCCCAGACACCCAATGATCAAGAAAAGATGACCTTCACATGTCTCTTTGGCTTGTATGACTTTCTCCGGATGCCCTTTGGATTATGCAATGCACCTGCCACCTTCTAAAGTCACATGTCTGCTATGTTTGTTGGGCATACTAAGATGATTATGGAACTAGTCATAGCCATATTCTCAGTTTATGTATATTCTTTTGATTCATGGCTTCATTATCTCTCCTTTGTCCCAGAATGTTGTGAAAAAGCACACTTAGTGCTTAATTGAAAAAGTGCAACTTTGTGGTGAAGGAAGGCATTGTTTTAGACATCGTGTTGGATCTAGAAGCATCGAGGTTGAATAACAAAAAATAGAAGTGATTTTTGGATTATATCATTGAAGTACTGTCAAAGAAGTCTGAGATTTTCTAGGACACACCAACTTCAACAGGAGGTTCACTCATGAATTTAGCAAGATCACTAAATCTCTTACAAATCATCTTCAAAAGGATGTGGATTTATATATGACTTAGAATATATGAAGAGCTTGACTATCCTGAAAGAATCACTCATATCTACTCCCATCCTTTGAGCCCCAAACTAATCTCTTCCTTTTGAGACCATGCATGATGCTAGTGACTATGCTGTAGGTGTAGTTCTGGGATAGTATGTCAAAAAGAAGCATCATGTTATTTACTATGCCAATAAGACATTAAACAATGCATATAGAAATCACACAATCACTAAATATAAGCTTCTTTCTATTCTCCATGTATTTGATGAGTTTCTCTCCTATCTAGTAGGCTTGCAAGTGCTTGTCTAAACTTAGCATGTGCTATCAAATACTTAATGTCAAAGAAGAACACAAAACCTAGGATGATTAACTGGATCTTATTGTTTCAAGAGTTTGATTTAGAAACAAAAGACAAAAGGGAATTACAAATGATTTTACCAATCATCTAATTGCATAGCCAAGATGGTGACCCGTTCCATAATGATCACACTTTACCCGATGGCTACTTGCTGAAGGTGACCAATTTCACCCTATGGTATGATGATTTTGTGAACTATCTTACTATGGGAGTGTTTCATCTAGAATTGCATTTGGAACAAAAAGAAAAAGTTCATTTCAGACATCAACTATTACTATTAGGATGATCCTTATCTATTCATGTTGTGTTCATGTGGCCTCTATCTTTGGTGCATATTTGAAGAGGGAGCTCCTCTTATTATTGAATGGTATCATTCATGCCCTATTGGGGGCGACATGAACTCCAAAAAAACTACATTCAATGTCCTTCATAATGGGTTGTTTTGGCCCTCTGTCTTCAAGAATGCTTACAACTATGTCAAGTCATGCGATTAATGTTAGAGATTCGATAATATTTCCAAGAGGGATGAGATGCCACATAATCTTTAGCAAGAAGTGGAGATCTTTGAAGTTTGGGGTGAGGACTACATGGCCCCATACCTATTTTTATAGATTACCCTACAATCTTGTTATTTTTACTTATGTTTCCAAATTGGTCAAAGACATCCTCTTAGTTCCCAACAACTCCAAGGCAGTCATGAAGTTATTAAAAGACATTGTCTTTCCACACTTGGAGCCACACACATCGCCAGTTTTGATGGAGGATCTCACTTCCTCAAGTGCAACTTTGAAGCACTCTTTTGTAAGTATCACATATCTCACCATGTGGATTCCCCATACCACCCTCAAACTATTGCTCAAGTGGAGGTTTCTAGTTGTCACAACAAAGCCATTTTACATAATATAGTTGTTCATACAAGGTAAGATTGGGATCACAAGTTGAATTACATACTTATGTCTCACTGAACTACTTACACGACTCACCTAGGCACTACATATTTTTACTTGATTTATGGGAAGTCATGTCACTTACCAATGGATCTTGAAACAAGAATCAATGGGAAATCAAATAGCTCAAATTTTATCTTTTCACATAAAATTAAAACCAACAACTTCAATTACAAGAGAAGCTAGAAGAGCTATGTCTGACATAGTATGAGAATGCACACATTTACAAGGGTTGCACCAAGACTGGTGTGATGGACCATTGAAGAGGAAAAATCAAAATGTCAGAGATCGAGTGTTACTTCACAGTTCCATATTTGAATCTTTCCAAGAAAGCTTATGAACTGATGGTTGAGTTCATTCATCATCAAGCACATCTTCCCTCAATGATCTGTCACAATTTCGAGTGAGAAAATTTGTGACTTCAAAGTCAATGGCCACCATCTCAAACACAACTTTAAGATGGATGATATGAAAGTCAACCAACCACTATCGCTCCATCCATATCAAGATAACAATTAAGATTCAGGCATTGAGCTATCAATGTTAAATAGAAGGCACTTTTGAGGAGGCAATCCAAGTGTCACTTTCATTTTTATTTTCTTTTCATTTGCATCTTATGAATTAGATAGTGCATCCCATATGAAGGTCACTAGTTTAACAATTCTGAATTGATAGCAACCATAACTTGAGGTTCAACCATCATGGTTTTTCACCTCCATCTAGCATTTAGTGCTTTCTCAAGGATGAGAAAATACCTAAGTTTGGGGTGGGTGATGGGTGGTACATATTCTACTTTTCCCCCACACCTATTAGTGTTTTACTTTTTATCTCATCATTGCATTTTTGCATTGCATTTAGATATTTATAAAAATTTCTTTATATAGGAAACAAAGACATTATCTAGACAACTTATGTTTAAATTTTTTGCTTGTATCCATGCATCTTTCATCATTAAACTCCCCTTATTTGAAGCAACACCTCAAAGTTTGTTTTAAGCAACACCTAAACTGACATCTTGACTCTGGAAATTCTATTCCCATGATCAGGAGATTTGAATGTTTGTTTCTTTAGATTTGACCAAATAAGGATAAACTTATCCCTTAATGAGGGTTTTTTTAATAAATATAATATATTATATTGCAATAGGTTCTATAATCCACATCAAATATCATACTACACTCATATTAACATAATAGCTTAATTATGTGCTAACATGTAAGTAAATACACATATGTTTAATTTTCTAACTATAATGAATAGTAAATACATTTGTAACTAAATATGTGTAATAACAAGTATAATATTCTTTAGAATAACAAAGTTATTTTCATGTCCATAAATATGGATAAAGTTCCATTATTTAAATAAACATTGAATTAATGGACTAAATATGTTAAATAAGTAAATATGGAAATTTGTGCATAAAAACATAGAGAAATGTTTTTGGCAACAATGTGAAGATAATGACACTCTATATAATAAATAATGAGTGTAATTATGTAATGTTATAATAATATAACAGTGATGAGCCTAAAACTCTAATTTCATTACAACATACAAAAGGAAATCTCAAAACTCAAATATAATGATAAAATCATGATTCTTGGGTCTCAATTAGTTTAGGTTCCAAGTTTCACATTATTTGAACAATTATAACTTTTCTAATTTCATTTAGAAAAGAAAATATGAGTTTTACTCTAATATATTAAATAATATGTTCTATGACTTCAAAAGTGGAAATAAATCCCAAAATTGAATTCTACATACTAAAATTAGCCTATGTGTTAATTTTCACATTAATTGAACAATCTTATCTATCCTAGTTTTATTTAGGAGAGAGAATATAACTTAAGGTCAAAGCTATAAAATACAACAAAGGACCATCCCAAAAAGGAAAAATGAAGCCAAAAATGGATTTTTCATATCATAATTAGTATATTTGTCAAATTGCACCTTATTTGAACTTTGTTTGGACCCTCCAATAATTAACAAAGAAAATACAACTTTTAAATACCTGATATTCAAAGTATTTAATTAGTGTAGGCGATTTCTTATGGTTTCCAAATTTTCTCTATGTTACATTGGTTTCCCTTTTGGATTGAACACGAACTCTACCAGGATCATTAGATTTGGATCTAACCTTTTCTATTTTTCTCCTACCTCTATTCATTTTCTTCTCCTCACAAGAAGGAACCCAGTTTCTTCCCAAATTTTGTTTCTTGGATTTCTCTATTGTCTCTCAGTCTTTTTGTGTGATTCTTTATCCAATGTGTTCGTGACCCTTTTCTGCATACAATGATACCTAAATTTTATCCCAACTTTTACTGATATGGAACCACCTAATTAGGGTATAAACCACCTAAAAGGCGATGACCAACAGATCATATTGTACCAATCCCTACGTATATATACCTACCCTGAACCATTTGTAGAGCCTTACCATACTCTACTTTACCCTCAATTGAATCCAAGACCCCTTACAGAACTGTTGTCTTCCCCACTTGTGGCACATGTGGCCCTATCATCTTCTCAACCAAACAAACCACCATGACTCAATTGAGCTTACGATAAGCATGCCCATTCCCTACTTTGCCTAACGATCTAAATATCCAATGATGGTTTGAAACCACAGGTGTTACCTTTAATTTCAACTCCTCTACTCTATTTTCTGATGCAAGAACTCTTGGATTTGGATGACACCAGTGTCCTCACACCGGGGATGGTGCCCCTATCTCTGTTGTGACTTTGCATCATCCTTACCTATACCAGTTTGGCCTTTTCACATCATTAGTCATTTTGTGTGTGCCAAATTATTTTCCCTCACCTTTCATGTTGGGGAACCGAGTTGAGAGCTTCATCCTACTCATTCCCTCGAGTTTGGGGCCTATGAGTTTGGATTGATTCCAAGAATTCGATGGCACCATCGTCTTTCATAGATTTCTCTCTAAGATCATAGGTTTAGTCTTCAAGATGTTTACTTGAAGTTGTTCTTGATGAAGAAAAATACCACTCATGTTGAATTCCTCTTTGCCTTAAAACATGAGGATATTATGGTCATTTCACCAATTTCAGCAATACACCTCGCTAGATGTAGGCCCTGGTCACTTGGCCAATTTCTATAGGGCCGTCTCAGTGGGACCATCCTCCCTGTTATGGATATTGCCTAATTTCTTGGAATTTCTATAAATTCTTACTGGTGGCTATTTCTGGTTATCAAAAACTTACACAAAATACTCCTTGGTATCATAAAACTTTTTCCTATCTAATAATATATATTTCATAGCCTAAATCAAAATATAATAAGGATAGTAATCTAGGGTTTATAATATACATTATAATTAATGATTTGTACGTAAAAATCTATGTTAGGTGAACAAGAACCTTTAGTTGGATCTAGGATTTTGGCTTTGACAAGTTGACAAACATCTTTAAGACATGTTGCATCTCTTATGAGTTATATTGAGAAAACACCTAATTTCTCTCTCATCGTGATGTATGTTGCATCCCCTATGATTTTTATTGAGCAAATAATTTAATCTTCCTCTCTCTTAATGTATGTTGCATTCCATATTATTCTTAATGAGCAATCACCTATTTTCCCTCTCTCTTGGTCCTATGTAAAAAATAGCCTTCATAATTTCTCTCTCTTCTGATGATTTATTTCTCATGAAAGATTCTATTTTGATTCTAATCTAGTGATCATCTTACTTTGTTGGATATTCTTATTGACTCTATATTGTACTTTTCTTCATGATGAAACTACAATTATTTAATTAAACCATGTTGTTCCTCATTATGAGATGAAACCCTGAATTTCTAACTTTTTGTGATGGATGTTTCATATTGTCCATTTATGTGATCAAAATATCATTTATTCTATTTATAAGATCGAACTTTCACTTGCCTCTGCATTTTGCATGCTTTATTATTCAGTAGTACTTGAGATGTATATGTGCATTTGGTTTTATGGAGTTATGTGCCCTTTATTTTTGGGATGGAGGTTATGTTCCCCATTCCCTGGGTATGTGCCCATGTTATTTAGGAAAGAGTTTATGTGCCCCATACCTGGGTTTTGTGCCCACTTTATATTAGGAGTTTGAGTATGTGCCTTAACCATATTCTAAGGTTATGAGCCTTAGCGACCATTGCTATTTATATTTCACTAGTGCTATGCCTACCTCACATGCATGCATGTTGATTAATGTTGTTGATGGATTCTGTGCCCAACATTCTTTATGTATGATTTTGTGAGACATCCTATATTTGTTTTAATGACAAATGAAATTGTTTTTCTTGATTATAATCTTATTGAAATTCATATTCTTTTTATGTCCACTTGGATACTACTTTTCCTCTTCTATTGGAAGCCTAGTTATATTTGATGTCCTTTTTTCTAATGTTTCTCAATTCCCTACTAATATGCATATAACGACTTTTATGCTGATTATTTCAATTTTTATCTTCTTTTGTGTGATATCCTTCCAACCCCAGGTGTAGGACTTGGAAGACTTGACATGGTGATAGAGACTTAACAAGGTGGAACTCTCAAGGAGATAAAGTTGAGTTAACTGGATACCCCCTACTTAGATATTGATATTGTAACTTTCATGTAAACCCTATATGGGAGATGATGATGTACTTCTATAAATTTGAATATAGTCACAATTTCTTATTCCATTGCTATACATTGGTCTTGTATACCACTATTTGAGAAGTGAAAAATTTACACCTATTCCAACATAACTTTTTAGTGTGTTTGGAATAGATGGATTTATTTCTCAAAATTAAGTAGGGAGTGGATCCCATATCGGGTCCCTCTCCTTACATGTACATATGTGTTTTTTGATCTTTGGAAGCTGGGAAGCTTGTCCATATTAGATGGTATCAAAATGAGCATGATGTGAAGGTGAGGCAATCACATGGGTTGAAATTATTCATTTGGGGATTGTTTCATGTTTATGTTACTCAAGGATAAGCAACATTTAAGTTCATGGTTGTTTGATTAATACATAGCCATCCTAGTTTTAATCACATTCTAAGTCCAATTTTACATTTATATTTCTTAATTTTCCCTATGAATATCTTCATTTAGTTCTATTTAGATATTATGTCAACTAGTAATGTTTGATACTTTTAATGATTCTCTTTCTAGGTTTGGAGTTCTATCTCACCATACTAACCATATCTGTATAGTCTAGGGGTCCTACTACCATTTAGCAGGTGGGAGCTATGATGGGGACACATCTCATGAGGTGCAGGACAATGTCCTAAATCGAAATGGATTTGGGCATGTTCAAAAGGAAAATTGACTAATAGTTTTGGCTCAAATCTACAATGAATCACCTCAATCAACCATCTAGTTAATCTACTAATTGAGTTATTGGTTGATATATTTTGATTGAGCTCCACGTGATCAAGCTCCACATGATTGAGATTCTCAATGTATACTAATCGAGGTCTATAAGATCAAGCTCTACTGATCGACCAACCACTAAACAAAGTCAACTGATCAACCTAATATTATTGAAGCTCAACTAGTTTATCACTTCATTCGACCACCCAACCAAGCTCCACTCGTTTATCAATTTGATCAACCATTCAATGATTATCATATTCCAGGCATGTTACTACACATAGAATGCAAGCATATTGTATCATAAGCCAAGTAAGAGGTAATGGCATACTTTGATCAAGAAAGACAAACCTAATCACATTCTTGATATCAAATATATCCTTGGTCAAACCCTAATATGACTAATGAATGTAACCTAAGTTAATTTGTTCCCATAATAATGTGACACATGGGTATATCCAGTTAATGAATCATAATCTAGAATACAACATCAGTAACATCAATCCCAGATAACAAGAAGAGTAAGACATGAAATAATGATGGGAATTTCTAAATGAGATAAGAAGAACCCTGAAATGAAACAGACTGGGGTTAAGATGATGAGAATCTGATGATGGTATATGTGATCTTGTCTTGATCAGGGTTTGACCAAGGATATTTTTGATATCAGGAATGTGATAAGGTTTGTCTTTCTTGATCAAGGTACACCATTACCTATTACTTGGTTTATTATACAATATGCTTGCATTATATGTGTAGTAAAATACTTGGCATATGATATTGGGTGAAATGATTGTTATTTTATGATATCTTGCTTGAGTTTCCATACTTATGCCTATGAACACATGAAACATAATATATCTATTCCGTTATATCGAAGCACTTCAACTCTTTGGTAGTCAAGTGCTGGAAATAAAGTACTTCAACTCTTTGGTAGTCAAGTACTTGAAAGTGATCCAACTCTTTGGTAGTATGATCACATTATGAAATGATCCAACTATTTGGTAGTCAATCATAAGGCCTTCAATGCATTTAACCTTTAGCGGTTAATGCATAGATGATATAATGGAAAATGTGCCTAAAATATGTGTTCTCTCTGTTAATAAACATATCTTGTTCAAGTATGCTTTGTTATATTATTCTGTTACTTCCAAGTATTAGTTTTACTTATTGCCAAGCTTAGTAATGAGAGGTTTATAAAAGACACGTAGGCATACTCAGACTCAGTACAATATTCTTGAATATTGTGTTGACGTGTACCACATGTAATCTTTATTTTAGGTTGTGGTTATATGCTCTTGTAGAACCAGGATAGTTGAGAGTTGTGTGGCAAGATGATGTACAGGTGGACCTATTGTCTTAAGATCCTATTGTTTAGTGTAGTACATGTATATGTAAAAGTTTGCTGTTCAATATATAATATCAAATGTTGTAACAGTTCATTATGTAATTATATGTTGAATGGTGAACATGTATTTATGGTTTTATTACTATTCATGTGCAGGTGCTACTATTGTTTCCTTCTGACTCCCTCTAATTTTCTTCTTCTTATCCTAGTGTGGGGTGATTAAATTGGGATTCTCACTAAGGTGAGGGTTTCAATTTAGATGTCCCTTATCAGATTAAGTTTTAGAAAATTCGAGGATGTCACAGAATTAGAGGAGGAGTAGCACCTGTAGTGGTTGTCGAAGGCTATGGAAATGGTGGAGGGGCAGACCAGGAGGAGGTATCATGGAAGCAGGGGCGATATAGGTCGCACATACAGAGGAAGAGTTGGAGATATATTTTAGCAGTGAAGGGAAATATGGGAAAGGGTTTCATAGGAATTTATTAGTAATGCCTAGATTGTCGATTATTTTGAAAAGCCAACAAATTAAACTATTTTGTTGGTTCCCAGAAACAAAATTGATGACTAACCTTGTGCCCTTACAAACCTACCTCATTGGTCTGCCACCAAAAAACTAACTACACATCATGTGTCAGCCTAACAGTTATTCCATCGGTTTACTGCAAAACAAACAATGAGATAATCCAATTTGGTGTAAGAATAAATATGGGGGATGTTTGGCATGGAATCTTTCTCATCAGTTTTACTAAGAGATACTGGAGATATAGATTCTTAGGGTTAGAATTTTATTTTTTCAATTAGTTAGTGAAAAATCGACAAAATATGGTTTTTATAAGCAAATGAAATCTCCCCTAAGATTTTGCACAAAATTGTATTTTTGTGACAATCTATGGCGTTAGTTTCTTTGTGAATCAACCGATCTGATTAATAAATCCAACCTATATTTTCCCATCCTGCCAACTGTGATAGTTTTCTTTAAAGAACCGTCAACATATATTATACCATCGGTTTCCCTTGAAAAAAATTGATGACATAAGTCATATCTCTAGCAGTGCCATTTTGTAATAGTGGCATCAAAGCCTCGTCAATATACAATATATTAGGATTTATAATATTAGATTTGGTTTCATACCATTTTTACTTCTATATGATGTGCACGATAAACCATTAAGGTGTAAATCTTGTTAATTCCACGTTCATAGCAATTTGATTTTTTTTTTTATATGGGGGATGGGGTTGACTATGAAATTTTTCTTTTTTCCTGGTGCATAGAAGTAAAACTCTGTAAACATTTTTGAGGGTGCTTATCCTAAGCCCGTGTGGGCTAGAATCCTCTGAATCTATTTTGTTTAGATGTGAAAATTAATTCATGGGTATTTTTGTGTATTAAAAATTGCTTTTTGAATATAAATAAGTATATGATATATAATATCCACAAGATCATACACATCATCTTTGAATATGTTTTATTTGGTGGATGTTTACATGGTTATAAACAAAGACCATTTTTATATGGGCATATTGTATATGTGGAAGGATCTTCTTGGTTAAGATTTCTCTTTCTTGTCGGGCCTCATATCCTTTTATTCCATATGGATTGGTATCTATTAATTCTTAATTAATTGAGTTTTCCACATATTATGTAATATAGATAGGAATATACTTATATTTAATTAACTTGGTGTAATGAGATAGGCTTGAGGATACAACTCCAAGGAGCATCCATAAAGTCATTCATGATGGTTCAACACAAAAGTAGGTTCACATGGGATTTAATAGATTGAAGATACTTAAGATGCAAAGGACCTTAGGTTTAAAGTGGTACTTTGTCGCTCCAAAGGATTACATTACTATGTCCATAACAAATGATGTGTGTTTGTGGATTGTTATTTTGGGTCGTGTATATAATGTGTATATGATATATATTATAAGTATGTGGTGCTTGGATATGTTAATGTATATAAATAAAACCACTCTAATAAAATATTAAGTCTTATGCTTTTAGATATGAAACAAACAAGGATACCTTAATAGACTATACATAATAATACCAAAGTGTGGTGTGCTATTTATCTTGGGGAAGTGTGAGAATAGATATGTGAGTTTGTTAAAGTAGGGTATATATTATATACTATTAATCTTTGGGTTGGACTTAACATGGTCATAATAATAGGATAACCTAAAAGCATATATATTATTTATGCCAATCCATCTCACAAGAGTTGCATCAGATGCAACTGGAAAATGTTGCCTACCTAAAATGATGAAGTTGTTGGTGATATGTCAAAATTGACTCATGACGTCATGGAACTGTTTGTAACACTAAGTTCATACTACTAATGGCTACATAGCCAAAGGCGAGTGGACCTGGGCGTCTGTCCCTAGAATGGATCAAATATTTCACATAGGCAGTATATATGTAAAAGTGATAATAACGAGATATAACAAGATACTAAACAGGGAGATAAGAGATATGTTCCCACTTCTAGATTCAAGCATACCCATGGGTGTTTCATTCGAGTCCAGTGTAGTGGATCTTTGGCAACTATAAAATTGACAAACAAAACATATTAATGCTAGAGCATTAAGCACACTATGAAAAACATGTAACCACAGTTTAAGAGTAGTATAATACTTTCTTGGATAGAAACATCATATAATCAAGAAATAGAAACAAGGCATGAACTTTTGACAACAATCTTTTATACAAGGTGTGTTTTAAGTGTATTTTCCATTAAACTCAACAACATATCTTGGCCATTGACTAGCTTCCCATTAGAAGGGTCCATAAGGGTACTCAAGATTAGCCAACCCTTTTATCGATATGGTCTGTCTTATCTTGATATCTCAAGTAAGGTACCCAACCTTGTTCCCTTACCCCAAGAATACTGGCAGGTAAACGAGATTTGTATAATGGACAAGTTCAATTATGTTCAAGGTTTATTCAACATATTTCAAGCAAAATAAACATACTAGACATAGAGAAAAAGTAGCTCAAACAAGTAACTAATGAGCCAAGCATTCATACAAGCATACATACAAACAAGCCAATACCATAGTAGGGTCAAGAGAGTAAGCATACCTGGTGAATAGAGTACAAGATTAACCATTTTGATTTAGAAGACCATAACTAGAAATTGGGAGTATATATTAGAAAATAGGTCATCATAAGATCCTAACATTTCAATTAAGTACAATTGAATTAACACAATCAACATTAGGTCCATCATTCATAATCTTGGTGGTTGGATGTGTTACCTAGATGTAGATATCATATCTACAATGTAGGTTTCTACATTTCAACTAGTCATGCGAGTTCATTACCAATCAACATAGTACATCATGGGTTCATTAGAACTTTAAGTGACACATCAAAACTAGGTCATGGATTATTATTAGAGTTCCAAGATCCTAAATAGAGAAATCATATGATTTGAGCAAGCTTAGTCAACGTAAGCATCAACATTGTTATAATAAGTCATATTGAGTTACAATCATGCAAGTTGTCATCATTAGAGTATAGATGGGGTCAACTTGAGTTATGAGTCATTAACATCACTAATATAATTATTATAGATCATTATATAATATGGATGATCCTTCAAGAAAGACTTGGACAAGATTAGAGATTTAGATATCAACATGCACACTAGATCACATATCAAGCCAAGATTAGGGTATTTAGCCACATAAGTGCACAAGAAAGTTCTACAAGACATATAGGGATACAACAGATTTAAGATTACTGATTTAGGAGTTCACATGATCATCTTAGACATAAAAAGTCCCACATGCGAGCTAGGGTTTAGATTCAACATCTAAGTATCCATGTTAAGCATGCTTCAAGGTTCAAGGTACATCATCAAGTCAAATTAGAATGCTAGTATGGACAAGTTCGAATCTTAGTTCAACATGCATCAAAAGTTACTTATTTAGGTCAAGCATGAGGACTAGAAGCACATACTATTAAAGTTAGGCATGAAAGGAGTAACATGTAGCATAAAAGCCCTTTTCAGGTCATTTTAGCAACATAAGATCATTTTAGGGTACAAAAGCTAGAAAAGTTCCAATATTGATGAAAAAGGGTGTTCAAGTTACTGATATAAGGTTAACATCAAAGTTTGAGACATAACATATCAAGGTAATGCATTCAATAACATACAACATCTTAAAAGTACCTCAAAAAACACGTATTTTGGAATATCAATAGAATTTCGAGTAGAAATAGGTCTTGGAACTAGTCCAATAGCAAAGATCTCGATCTCCAGGTACAAATTCATATATAGCATGTCTGGAAAGGCCCAAGGAATTATTTATTATGGTTTTATAAGTAAAAACCTTTAAGTCAGGAAAAGTGGACCCTTGGATCAACATCCAAGGGTCGGCGTGCGGGATGGATCCATCCTAACCTAGGTGTCTGACCGCCAGGGTTGGCTAATCTTTCAACTACTCATCTCATTCGCCCCGATGACATACCGAAGAGAAGATCAAAACTGATAGACTCCATGTCACAACACCACTTGATCATCAAGGCAAAACAAAACTAATAGAAAATAGAATAGGACTCCCTAAGATCCACATATCTCTCCAATCCCAGAGGGTGGTTACAAGGTGGAACTTCCCTCCCCCAAGACTAGCCACCAAGACAGGTCTTGAGCAGAGTCCCAACAAGGACCAAAACAAAATACAATAAGAAACTTGATGAACAAGAACTTCCCATGAACTCATGATGGGAAATCAAAGGCAAAGGAGGTGAAGAAACATAAAAAACTAACCCAGAAGCCTGGCATTGCTCCTAGGTCCAGAGAAGATGCAAAAAGAGGGGAAACAATATACCTACCTTGGGAACAAATTGACTATCTAGGAAGATCCTAATGCTCATGAGGATCTCTCCTAGATCATATCTGATCCCTTGAGAAGTCAGAAGGTGTGGTCCAGATCTGAGTTCTCAGACAGGAGTTGCTGGAGTCAGGGAACCATGTCTGGAAATGAGAAAAGGCAAACTCACACCGACTTCCAACATTGTGAGGTGCGACGAAGATCAGGGAGGTGTTTATTAGGGGTTCAGTGGTATCGAGTGACGAGAAGATGGAAAGGGAACATAAGAACATAGGAAGAACAAAGGAGTAAGCAGACGAGTTGTGGACTGAGTGATGATGCCCCAAACCCTAACATTTGTGGGGTCAACCGATGTGGAAGGAAGAAAGGAAAACGAGTGAGATGAATCTAGAGAGGATCAATAAGAGATGAGGGAGAGAGATCAAATAAAGAATTAGGGAAGGGGAAACTAGTTTCCTGATTCTCAAACATAGAAAGAATGGGGGTAGGAGAAGAGACAACTAGCACATGATTAAGATCTGACAATCCAAAACTGCCCATGAGTAAGGAAAACAACGTGACAAAATAAATCCAGAGACTTTATTCAAATCAGAAACCAATTAAAGTGAAATATATACGTTATTTCCTTTTCTCTCTTTCTTCAATATAGGGTAAAACATTGACCAAATTAAATGAATTTTGATACCTAGTCTAATTAGGACGTGTAGAATCCAATTTTGGCATTAGTTTTTAGTTTTAGAGACTCTTAGTATTTTATTTTATTCTTTTAATATAATTCATATTTTTTCTTTCATATCACATCTAAAATTACCCAATTAATGTGAAACTTCATCCTCAAGTAAAATTAAGCATGTTAGACATGAATTAGCCATCAATTTTCCCTTGGTATTATATATTATTACTTAATATTTTGGGCTTTATTTACACTTTCTCTCTCCTAAATACATTAGAACATTAAAGATTGTCCAAATTAGATGAAAATTCACATATATAAATTTTTTATCGTGTAGATTACAAATTTGAGATTTATTTCCTCTTTTGGGGTCATTTAATAATTTATTTGATATTTTGTAGAAAATTGCATATTTTCTTTCCTAAAAGTTAATTATGATTGTGCAAATTAGGTGAAACTTGACTCCCAAGCTAATTGGGACCCAAGGAACATGATTTTCACACTACATTTCATTTTTAAGATTTCCTTTCATGAATTATACATACTTATATTTTTTCCCATTATTATCTTAGTTATCATATTATTTGAACATTATTACTATTATTCATCCAATTGTGTCTCACATCTTTACATTACAACCAAAAGGATTATATATTATATTTATAATTTATATCATGTGACATATTTTGTGTATCCATTGTTGATATTATGATTAATATGAGGGTATTATGCCAAATTTGTTTTCATGCATATATGTTAGGGTGCTTTATTCACACATTACATATTATGGTTAACGTTAACTATCATTGGGTATATCCTCAATGTTGTTTGGCTAAGACCAAAGAACTAGGGTCTCTAACCTCTTATCCCTGGATTAGGGTAGGGTCCTAGATTTCAGTATGTTACATATTCCTAGGAGTATAAACTTTGTAATATATATATTATATCACTTTTATTTGTTTAGGAATTTATTTTATTAATCATGAAAGGGAATAGAAAATTTCCCCATGTTAACATTTGAGATAAGAAATGGTAGAGAATAATAAAGATAATAAAGAATTTAGGAAAATGTTTCACATCTTCACCTAGTTTCTTAAATTTTATATTTATTTTTAACAAAATGAGAAACCAACAAGAGGAAGTTTTAATTAGCTGTTATGAAACTAGAAACAAACATCCAAAAAACATGTGAAGTAATCCAACAACAAAAAATCTACTGAATTGAGTCACCAAGTTGTCTTTCCCTCTTAACTAGATAACAAGTTAGATCTTGTACTAGTTTAAGATGTAAGTTAAGAAAAAGAACAAGATGAGCCTTTGCATTATTTGTGATGCAAAACAAGAAAATACTTGAGATAGTTGTTGAATGTAGAAAGCCCACAATTGACTCCATACAAGGATGATAGGTAGGAACAAACAATAAAGATGGTGTAAGGAGATATTATCACAATTAAGGATTGTGTAAGGAACCCCCACTTCACCTTTTAAAAATGGTATTATACATGTGAGTAAGATTCTAATGCTTGTTTTAGGTGGAATAAAAGGGTGTTAGTTGGTTATTATCTAAAGCTTTAGGACAACCATTTTCACTCCAATGCATGCTAAGCATTTCTAGTTGTTTAAGATCCCAAATTCTCTCATTGCATCTAATTGTTGAGATCTAACACATAAGTTTAGTATGCATTAGGTGGGTTTGATGAGAGAAATGATAAAGATACAATTGAAATTGAATGAACCATGATCTAAGCAAAATGGCATGAATATTGAGATGTATTTTTATAGTGTTAAGATCTATATGTTTGACATGGTTAACTAAGGAGTTTACATGAAATCAAGATTGAACCTATAAGTTCACATGATTGAAGTTAGAAATAACCCCATCTTTAATGTGAGATGAATGAGAAGAGATAATATATTTTTACAAAGCAGTATATCATAACTATTTATAGTAATTAAATATCGATATGTGATTTTTGACTTTATAGATAGAACTTTTAATAATCAATGTCAATACTATCATAGTTTTTTGCGATAAACATCACTACATAGTACATGACTACTTGAAATGGACAACTTTACAGTGAACTAGAAAGGGGCCTACTTCTAACCATGAAATCCCATAATGGAATGAAAAATAATTTTTTTTCTTCTAGAAAGAATGAACAATTGTAAAATATAATTAGGAGTTGGAACTATAAAAGATCATCAAATATGAGAACCAGTAATTGGGTATTTTATCACCAACAAGCTGAACTAGGGTATTCATTTTTAAGGCTCTATATGCCTCTTCACCTCTTATGAAACTTCATGTAGTATAACGATTGTCATTATAGGAGAAGGATCTTCTACACAAAATAGGGGTTGAGAATACACTAGGAATATAGTATGTTCCATGGCTTTAGAATCCTAATGACTAGTTTTAGCTTAGCTAAGGATGATCTACTTCTTTGGACTTTGTTAAATCTTGATTGATGAAAATTGTCTTATTTTAATATGTTGAACTTCTTGATGTGTGAAATACACTTTGATTTAATGAACTAGGGTCATTGAGGTAAAACCCTAGTTTGGGTAGAATTGAAATTTTGAGACGAATTGTACTTATCCATGTGAATGGATGTTGAAACTTCGATTGAACTCTAAGATGCAACACATTTTGTGTTGTTAATAATATTTATTAAATATTTTCATATGATAAATTTTACTTTGACGGTAACTAGATTAGTGAGGATGATGCAAAAACCTAGTTTTTCAAGAACAATGTTTTTTGGTCAAGTCAAGAATATTTTGTGTATCAGGTGTAAAGAATGGAATATTAATTAAATATGATGGAATGGAAGTATGTTATTAGTATGCTACAATTTTTAAAAAAGCATAAGACGACTCAATGTTCTATGTTTTTGGAATCAATTGATTGCACCCCTAAAATAGGTCTAATCGAGCAAATCTAGCTCCCAAAAGTCCTCTTGGGTTGGCTAATTTTGTTATGGGGTAAACCAATGACTAAAGGTAAGTTATCAAAATCTTGTGGTTGGCTAACTTTCTCCCCAAAAACTAGCAAGTCGTAATGATCAACATGACCGAAACACATGATCAATTATTTTTCCAAACAAAAAATCATCTAACTCATGTTTGGACTTGTTTGAAAATGCTTTATAACATACTCAAGCCTAGAACCATAGCTTAACCCTCCCAAATCCTTAGGTAGAGTTACTATTAAGATGGTACTAAATCCTTTTTTGTATCATTAAATTAAATAATAGTAAATGAAACTAAGCAAACATAATGTGTTCACAAATAATGTAACATACCCAAAATAGCATCTTGACTCTAGAAATCCTATTACCATGATCAGTAGATTAGAATGTTTGGTTCTTAAGATTTGACAAAACAAGGACAAATTTATCCCTTAATGAACATTGATAATCATATGCCATATTATGGTGCAATAGGTTCTATAATCTACATAACACATCATAATACACTCATATTAACTGTGACGTCCCCAGATTTTCTAAAACTTAATCTAATGTGTGACATCCAAATTGAAACCCTCACCTCAGTGAGAATCCCAATTTGAGCACCACACACTAGGCTAAGAAGAAGAAAATCAAAGGAAGTCATAAGGAAACAATCAGTAGTACATGTACATGAATAATAATAAAACCATACACACATGTTCACCATTCAACATATAATTACAACATGAATTGTTACAACATTTGATATTACATATTGAACAACAAACTTCTAACATATACATGTACTACAACTAAACTACATGATCTTAAGACAACAGGTCCACTTGTACATCCGCTCGCTACACAACTCTCAACTATCTTGGATCTTCAAGAGCATAACCACAACCTAAACAAAAGGATTACATGCGGTACACGTCAGCACAATATTCAAGAATATTGTACTGAGTATGCCTACATGTCTTTTATTTACCTCTCATCATATCTTGGCAATAAGATAAAACTAATATACTTGGCAGTAACAGAAGAATATAAGAAAAACATATACTTACACAAGGATATTCATTAACAAAAGAGAACACATATTTTAAGCTTATTTTCCATTATATCTCAAGGCCTTTATGATCACTACCAAAGAGTTGGATCATATGTACACTGTGACCACTACCAAAGAGTTAGGTCTGACCACTACCAAAGAGTTAGGTCATATGTACAATGTGACCACTACCAAAGAGTTAGGTCACTTCCAAGCACACTGCCAAAGAGTTAGTGCTTCCAATATAATGGAACATATATATCATGTTTGATGTGTTCATAGCAGTAATCATGGAAAATCATGCAACATATCATACAAGAACAATCATTTCATCTAATATCATATGCCAAGTATTTTACTACACATATAACACAAGCATATTGTATAATAAGCCAAGTAAGAGGTAATGGCATACCTTCCAAAAAGATATCCTAATCACATATTCCTCATGTCATCTATATCCTTGGTCAACCCTGATTAAGACAAGATTACATATATTATCAGGTTCTCATCATCATACATCTCATCTTAACCCTAATCGTGTTCATATTAGGGTTTGCTTATCTCATTATGATATTCTCATGATTACTTGTATTCTTATCTTATGATTATCTCACTAATGTCATTTTGCAGATTATATCTTGTTATCCAAACATTAGGTTCCATTTCCTTTCTGTGCACATATTAACCCTAGGTTGCATCATTAACCAAGATTATGGTTTCATAACATGTATTAATGGCCATCTTCATATAACTTGAATTTCGTGTATGAAACTGATTTCATATTTACATAACATCTTCCAGATACTGATGTGAGGGTTTTCAGTAAATCTTATCATTTATTGAGCATGCATGTATTTATTGCATTTTAATTAGGGTTATTAGCCTTAATTAGACATATGGAGCAAATTACATAATTTCGTGCATCAACATGATCATAACTGACATCATATGTATTATAAACATAATTATGGGTTTAATGACATTTTTCCATAATTTTCTATCATCATTTGATATTTATTACTCATGGACTAAGCATTCTACATCTTTCATGATATCATCAATATTTATGCATCAAAAGCCTAATATTATGCATTCATGTTGTTCTATGAATTTTCCTAAGAATTTTGGTACCTTGTTTGTATTTTTCTGATAACTACGCCATTTACTGTGAATTATAGAAGATCTTGGAATTCCGGGAGTAAATACCTTTTATTGGCCACTCAGGCGCTGCCTCGTGGCCACTAACAGTGCGGCCCTGCCTGATGGGTTGTGCCATGCATTGGCTGCCTTGGGACTAGCCGGTTCACTAGGTTGAACCGGTCTCGGTCTCCCCTAACCTCCTCACATCTGACGCGTTCGTGAGTCCTGCAGGACTCTGTCTCACCTCCGCCGTCGTCAAGAAGGTCTTTGGCAAGAAAACCACATTGGGTCCCCCTCTTGAAAGCACTAGGTTCCATTCTCCTCCTCCTCGTCTAAGGCTCAAGAGCCACTGCTGCAAGGGTTCTCAACAAAGAATCCTCCACCCAGATCTGCCCAAAGCGCCTCCTCCTCGGTCTCTTCCAGGTCGACACAGCTGTCGCCCAACTACAGGTCCCTAGTGTTGCGCCTCTGACTAGCTGCGCCTGGTCTCCTCCTCAGCACGGAAGCATGCTCCTTGTTGGGCTATGAGGGGTAGTCTACAATGTCGCCTGGAGTGCATCTGAGCTCAGTGTCGGCACCGCTTGGTCCAGCTACTCTGGTGAGGACCCGGTCGCCGCTTCCATCTCCTCCTCAAACTCCTCCCGCTCGGCCTGGGTGCTGACACACGACTTCTGCCGACTGAGTGCCGCTACAATGTTGGTCTCCCACCAACGATCAGCTATGAGATCATCCCCTCGCCATAGTATTCTTCTTCTCGTGGTTCAGGTGTATTCGCCGACACTACTACTGTCGTGGAGAGTGCAGTCAAGATGGGAATGTATATCTCCCTCATCTCTCCCTTAAACAGATCAAATAAAGGTCTACAAAACTGCCTAGGCTAGAAGCCAGTTGCTCCCCAACCCTTGCCCCGCGAAGGGCGATCGTTGTGGTGTGGGGGCGCTGCCTCGCAGTCCAGGTAACCCACGTCTCTATTCAGTTGGAAGTACAGGGTACACGATCGGTCATCTGATCTTTAAAATCATCAGTCCCAAAAATCTTTGCATTTGCTAATTCGGGGCTTCACCTTCAGTACGTCGTCATCCAATTGTGACCCAGAATACAGGTGACATCCAAGTCCACCGTAGACAAGGGTGTTATGAGATATATCGTCACACTTATGCTAAACCATTAACAAACACATCTCTATTTATATCGATATGCCAATTATGTTACCATATTCAAATCTAAATATCTCAACCTAGAAACATCAAAATATTATGAAGATTCAACCATAGTTTATTATAACGTAAGATGCATTCTATGCATATTTGATGCAACACTCAAATCTATGAACATGTTTATCCAAAAGGGTATTCAAGAACATCAAAAGTTAACTCTATCACATCCTACACGCCTTAAAAGAAATTCCATCCTCGGAATTAAGCCAGAATCCACTTTATCACATCATATACATCTTAAAAGAACTTTCATCCTCGAAAGTAAATCATACTCGTACTTCCAGGGAAAACCTTATCTTGCCTTCATCCACATGTAGGCACTATTCTATGTGTAACATATCTGCAAGGTTACCTAGAACCATGTATCCAAAGCACTATTAGGGGGGTTTACAACCATCTTGGGTGCACAAACACTCCATAGAAGGCTTAAACAAGGTTTAGAAGCTTAGGTTATGTCATTACATATCTCATATTCTAGGGTTGCTTCCTCATCCTTAGCCATGCATTAGGGTTCTCACATCATATTCCATGTTCTAAAGAGTTAACTTAGATTAACTCATACATCAAGGTGTCATAATCATTATGTTGTGCTAACTATGAAAATATATATTTTTCATCTTTATTAATCACTAAGATTAACACCACATGTAACATGTTTCATTCATATGATCTTATTTCATTGCTCATGATAAATTACAACATTACTATTGAGTTCATCAAAAGATTAGCCAACAATTTCAAATTATCATCATTATTCATGTATGTGGTTAACCATTTATACATTGATATTTATTAAACCATCTCTAGGTTTTCATCATATCATGTCTATATATCACACCTCGAGATTGGATCACATTATATCATGATTGTGTTAACAAACTTATACAAGTGGCTCGTGAAACATGTATCAAAACTTTATATTGTCCGATTGAGGTTCTCCTAACTCATACCACGAGGGTAGTCCCACGCTCAGTCTCTCTGAGCTAACTCAACTCTATGAGTATCTCACATACATATACTTTATCTTTCCTCTCGGTCTAAGGTTCTCAGATTACCTCATTGGCACTAGTGATCAACTTCACAAGATTTAGACACATAAGCACAAACCAAAGCATATTATGATATCCTCTTCATAGGTCTCTACCTATGAAACATGCTTACCCAAAACTCTCTTATACACACCACTAGATTCCTATGTGGGAAACCACCAACCCGAGCATGAGGCTGTCCAGAAACTAACACAGTTACCTCCTCCAGGGTCTTGGGACTCTCTCTCCCTCACCCAGATGGTAGGTACTCATATCTATGTTCACATATACACATATAACCAACCTCTCTCTATCTCTAGGGTTTGGTCCTCCCAAGGACATCTAGGGTTCAGGAAAACTATACGAATCATACATAAAGCAACTCAACTCAATCACTCAGGAGTAGTCTAGTTTAGGACATATCATAACACACATTCTCAGAATTCTCATATCTTGGAGTTTAGACTCTCTGACCTTCTCCCTGTGGGTCTCGCTCTCTCTTGAGCTAACCCCCAAAACTGGTCCTAACACTAGAGGTCCTCCTTTGTAAAAGAGCTTGAGGCTCATGCTGACTCACAACTTTGTCTTAACTTATCATATCTTATCTCATAAAAGAATGCATACTTGCATCATCAAAACTTATCTCAAATCCTCAAAATTAAACTTAAGTCCTAAAAAACAAACATGAATCATCATAACCATCTTATGTCATCTATAAAAGACTTACATCAAAGCTTATTCCAAACGAGTGATAAAGCTCTGATGTGATAAAGTGGATTCTGGCTTAATTCCGAGGACGGAATTTCTTTTAAGGTGTGTATGATGTGATGGAGTGGATTTTTGGAGTCCTTAATCATCCAATGATGTAAGTGAAATCATAAGGTTGAATAATATTAAGAGTTTCAAGTGTTTTAGTAAAGTTGGAATGTTGATCGAGATTTATATAATGATTAAGATCTCTCTTTTTATGCCTTCTTGAGGAATTTAATTGAATGGTCCAATAGTTGAATTTTTTCACCAAATTTGAATAGAAGGTAGCTCGAGAGGTAAGGAAGCTATGGTTAAAATTTTGTGGCAATCGGATGTCCCTAGATGAAGTTATAAAGGTTTGAAATTAGTGAAATAATATGCATATTAGTGTTTATAGACCTAAGTTGTGGCTTATATTCAGTGTCACGCGCCCTATACTTTGGCTGGGTCTGCACGGCTCGTTCCTGACCCTAGATCTATGATCTAATGGCCGCACCAAACAACCTTTAGATGCCACGGATTGGCCTGTTCTTAGTTGCAATCTGGGCAGTAGATTTAGGATCTGAGGGATGTGTGCTTGTCCTCAACCTCCAACGGACTGGGTCTGAGACGTGGGGAGGACGAGGCCACGTTTGCCTCCACCACTTCACGGATCGTGGGAGTGAGTGAGATCCTCAACTGGACAGTTGCCTTCGGACTGGGACAAGCTCCCATTTGACCCCTCACAAGGGTAGAGAGGCGGCGTATTCAGGGAGAGCAAGCCCTCTGTTCCCGTCGGTTCTCCACTGCTAGAGAGCAGGTGGTATCAGAGCATGAAGAATAGAAAAGCCTTACATTTGCTCATTATGCAACTCAAAACTAAAGAACCTTGAACTTAATAATCTTTAGGGTTAGATTAGTCGTCTTTTAGAGACTAGATGACCTAGCCTCTAGGTTAGAACCTAGATGTTTGAGAACTAGGTCTAGACTGGTGCTTGTTGTGTAGCAAGTCCTTAGATGTCGTTCTTTCCTTATAGTGCAATGGTATGGGACGTTGCACTATTTAGAAATGACGTGCATCAAGGGAAGAGAAACCTTAGACATATTGCGCACGTTGTCTAGAGTAGCTACACTAGTCTACCCCTTGTTCTCACCCTTTTCACCAGTTTTCATGGCACTGTACTCTCTACAATGTGTGGGGCACTCATTTTCTGAATTTGGTTTTTGATTCCAATCGGATCGAACCTTGATAGTTTTCTCTGACGCATGTTTTATCGGAGAAAAACTATATACTATTTTATTATGTATATGTATTACAAAAATGTGTCCCCACACATGTACGAGTAGGAGGTGGTCATGCAACCTAAGTGAAAGTGATGACATTAGTCTAGAAGAGAGAGTAGTTCTAGATTAGATGTCTAGTGCCTTGTTGGAACATATGATAGATGGAATAGATGATATAAGTTTGATGATATGATCTAAGTCTTATATGGGTGATATAATATAGTTTGTGATAATCTCTATTTGACTTTGAGGTGAGGTTTCAATTTGGACGTCACACATTAGATTAAGTTTTAGAAAATCCAGGGACGTCACATTAACATAATAACTAATTATATGCTAACATGTAAGCAAATCCACATATGATTATTTTACCTAACTAAAATGCAAATAATGGCTAAAATACGTTTAATAAGAGATATAATGTTCTTTAGAATAACAATTGGTATTCCCTTGTCCATACATATGGATAATGTTCCATTATTTAAATAAATATTGAAATAATGGAGTAAATACGTTAAATAAGTAAAATATAGAAATTCATGTGTAATAATATAGAGAAACTCTTTTGGCAACAGTGTGAAGATAATGAGACTCTGAATAATCATGATGGAAATGATGTAATTGTATAATAATGTAATCACGATGAGACATAAATCCTAATTATATTATAACTCTTAAAAAGAAATTCCAAAACCTAAATGTAATGGTAAAAATGCATTCCTTGGGTCCCAATTAGCATGGGTTCCAAGTTTCACATTATTAGAATGATCCTAGATGCCTTTTTTTTAATTAAGGAAGAAAACTGTAAGTTAAACTCCAACATATTACACTATAAACTAAATGACTGCAAAATTGGAAGAACATCTCAAATTTAGATTCTACATGTCCTAATTAGTCTAATGGAAAATTTTGGCATTAATTGAATACCCATTAGCATGGATGGGTGAAGAAAGTTATCTCTTTGTATCCACCACTCCAGAAAGAAATTCCCTTTCTAAGAATCTTTCTAGGAGTAGACCAAAGCCTTTACTATCATCAATGTGGGTTGTAGTGGTGACAGAACCTCCCCTAAACATTGACAGATGGCAGTTGATTGGAGGATGTTGGTGGAAGCATACAAGACCTTTTAGAACCCATGTTTTCCTTCATCGAGTTTCCGAGGATGTATCGAAGGCCCTCATGATGTTTGTCTCATTCCCTAGGTATAAAAATCTTAGTTTGTACACCATTGTCTTCTGTGGTCATCCCCTTTTGTCTTCTCAACCTCCTACTCCTTTAATACTCTAATTCGAAGGTACTAGTTTGTTCTTCTTTATACCAATCAACTCGAGTTATGGGTTTTTGAGTTTGAGACGAAATAAGGGAGTTGACAATGCATCGTCTTAATCAAGTATTTTTGTCCCTCTCAGATCCATGGTTTGTGATTCAGCTATAAAGTATTTGTTTTTCATGAACACTGGTCAACAATCGATCAAACGCTATTCCCTAACTGCCTTCTCACATATTTTTCTTTTCTTCTTATTGTTAAGGGTATTTTGGCCTTTTAGCACGTGGTTATCCTCTAGTCCACACCCTGGTTTGAGTAGGACGAACAACTCATAGCCAATGTTGATACACCCACCTCATATGGGTTTCAAAGAAAAAACTGTGTCATGCATGGTTTGTTGGTATTTTTTGATTGGTTGGTTCTTGTGAAATTCATAGTAAATTTGTGTAACTCCTAAAAATAAACTAAAATGTGTTTTTCAATTAGTGAACTAATCTCTAACTGATGGAATGGTTTTGATCTCCTAAATTTTATATAATAAATATATGATATTATGCGATTTTTCAAATTGATTAGAATTTCTAAAATTTGTAAGTAATAATCTATAAGTCACAAAAATAAATTAAAATATGCTTTAAACTCAGTGAATTATAATATGCAAGATGATAAATTTTTGATAACTTAACTCAATGAGAATAAAAAGATGACTTTTAGGGTTTATATACTTAATGTGAACTGAACCCTGATTTCATATATGCGTTTAATAGGTGGCTTTTGGCCATGATATGGATCTAGGGCTTGACCTTGACTTTGATAGTACACATATGAGGTATGTTGCATCTCCAAATCATATTGAACAATTTGTAATATATCTCCCTCTTAATGTATGTTGCATTCCATACTATTCTTGTTGAGAAATAACTAATTTCCTCTCTCTCTCTCTCTGTTGGTTCTATGGACAAAATACCTACTCAATTTCTCTCTCTTCTAAAAGTTTATTTCATATGAAAGACTCTATATTGATTTTGATCATGTAATCAACTGACTTCGTTGGATATTATTATTGGAATCTTATTTATTTCTTGATCATTTTATTCCATGATGAAACCCTGACATCACAAGTTGTGATCTTTGATGTATCTTAATCATGGAGATTGTTACATTCTTATTTATGGGTCCTCTAACCCAATTGACCAATGTACCTTGCGGCCCATACTATTTGTTGACCATAATTCATGAATCCAGTTACCGTAGGGAGCATATCGTAAATATCTATGAAATAAATAAGTTGATGTTTCTTTCTCTTGTTTAAGATATTTTGAATGTATTAGTTGGATGATCTCATCCTTTATTTGAACATGACTATACTTTATCTTGTCTATCCTATTTGCATGAGTGATTGACTAGTCATAACTATATAGACAATGGGTTTTATTCACATGTCATGCTTGATATTTAGGCAATGGGTCTTATTCCCCTACCAGGCACTAGGTTTTATTCCCCTACCACATATGATATTAGGCATTGGGTTTTGTTCCCCTGCCATGCACTAGGTTTTATTATCCTGCAAAATACTATATTTATTTGGTAGTAAGGTTTTAGTCCTCCTGCCCTTTGTTATGCAATACATATGTGTTCCTACCCTACTTTTTACTATATGCTAGTATGCTTATTACTCACCATGCAAGCATTTATTTTTATGATACTATTGATTTGAATTGTTTTAGAAGGCAAGGAATATTTTTTTTATCTTCTTCATATTGATATTGATATTCTATTTGATATCCACTTGGATTATACTTTTCTTCTTCTATGGGAAGCCTTGTTATATTTGATGTCCTTATTTCATAATGTTGCTCAATTCCCTATTGACATGCACATACCATCTTTTATGCTGGCAACTTCTATTTTGTCTTCTCTTTTGGAGTATGCTTCCAACCCCAGATGTAGGTGATGTGGTTTTTTACTGTATCAAAAAATTCACTTGGGGATTGAAATCCATAGAGTTTACGTAGAGTAAGCACAACAATCACCACCCGCAAGCGGATGAACCTTATTGCAGTAAAGATAGAATCAAACCCAAAGGACAACATTTTAAAGAACTATTTTGACCAAGAAAACTGGGCAATAACTAGTATTTATCACAAGATGGTTGAATGGTTGTTTATTTGCTAAGATGCAAATAGTAAGGGATGAACAAAAAAGGGTTATAAATAAATGGATGAGAACACTAGGGTGGAATGGGTTTCACTAGAGCCACCTATCCTTCACTCTCTCACTGCATCATATTAAACATGGATTTATATGTTGAGGCTAGGAATATCCCCCTTTTGGCATTAGGATGTAAACCCATATAGATATCACTCTAATCTCGCTGCTGCCTTACATAGAGGCCATGCATCTATTGCCTCAGAAAACACCTATCTAAAGATCTCATGAAGGGTTTAACATGAATATGTCGACATCCTAGATTTTAGGTTTGAAGTTCTCTACACCAAAAATCTAATTTACATATAATCTTGATGATCATGCAAACATATAAGCATAAAACAATTGATTCAAAACATAAGATGGTCTATAGGATAGTAAATGTAGATACAAGAGCGGGGCTACTCACTGCACCCTAACAAGAGGACTACCTTTGTAAGATCCTCAAATTTTGTAAATTTGAAGGCTATGTATGTAAGACTTGATTTGATAAACAAATACAATACTTGTAATTAATAGAATAATAAAGCTATCCACTTTGTGGCATGGGGTCAACCCATGACCCAAGTGAGGCCCATGAGTCTATTTGCTTTGTAAAAAGGTCCTTGTGGTACAAGTTTACAAAATAAAAGGGATTCATGCATAAATAAAGGATAATGGATTTATGTTTTATTAGATTATTGAAATATGAAAAAATGAGAAAGTTTTCAAAAGATTCTAAGAAAGAGTATAATTTAGATGATTAATGGAATGATTATCAAACCATGAATTGCAAGACACATTTTGAGGCATCAAATAAGAATATCTCAGTTAGACTTTTGAAATATTTGAAGTTAATAAGGAAATTAAGATAATTCTAGAATTTGAGATAAAAATGATTTTTTGTATGATATGGGTAATAAAATACATGAAAGACAAGTTTTGGCGATTAAGCTTAGTTTGGACACATATTTCTTAACCGCTGGTATTTAGTATAGTAATCTATAGGATATCACACTATAAGCAGCACTCACAATTACCGACTCTTAATTGTTGTAACAGTGACAACGTATTTTTTGAGTCACGCCATGGTCGGCGGTATTGAGAGTTCTGCCATGCTGCCCGTCATTTCGTCTTTCTTACACGGGTAGACAACACTAACCTGCAAGCTGCGTCCAACTAACCGCTCTCTTTACCTTACAAAACAATAATCCGTCTATTAGAATACCAGAATTTAGGAAGTCGGCAGCCAAACTAGGCCTTAAGGTTATCCCAAAAAATCCCAAAAACTAGACATAAGTCAGGAAAAGAATTAATGAGTTCCCCTCCAAGTTTCATAGAAAAAGGAGTCTCCTACCGTCTTATAGAAAAATTTGAAGACAGAAACTTGATTGCAATAAACACATGTGATTTATGTATTTGGAAAATGATTAAATATAACTAACTTTGTCGAGGGAACCCGTGCACCCATGTAATGTGTCACACACCCTAGTAGCCGCTAGATTTCAAGATTAGTGGTGCTCTTATCATCATCTACCTCATGCCCGAGAAAGAAAATATGGAAATGACATATGTGATCTCCCAGACCTCTCGTTCTCTCTCTCTTACCAACCTTTTCTCTCAAAAATAGGAGAGTTAGATTTGGGAGATCATGGTGATTCAAGGAGCCCTAGAAACATAATTATTGTGAAGAATTTAAGTAATTCCCAAATTCCTATCCAATGAGGAAGTTAGGGATGAATGGGAACCCCTGTTAGACTGCTTCCCATGCCTATATAAAGTGACATGGAGTTCACCCTCAACTGGAAGACCTCTTCTCTCCCCTCAATTGCTTCCAGTTGCTCCAAGGATGGTCGACGACTCAAACTCCATCAACAACAATTTCATCTTTCCCTGACACTACTAAGTGTCTCCGGCCAATTAATTGACATGGGAGCACCCTCATACCACCATGAAGGAACCCTGGTCCTTGGCCTTGCTCAGGGTGGATCATGGAGTTGTACCTACGACCTGGTTGCACCTCCCCAAGTAGCTTGTTGGGGTGTAGGAGCCAAACCCCTTCTGACCATGACATGAGTTCCAGTAGGATTATGGAAGGTGTGTGGACCCATTCCAAACTTTAGAATAGCACCAGTGAGGTGTTTCACTTCCCCCTTGCATTCCTTGTGGTAGCGACTTAAGACCATGGATACCTCATGTCGAAACCACCTCTTAGACCACTTCTGTCTCAACCATGGGGATCCTTGAGTTTGTGAGGGCCTACAAAAGGTTCTACTATCTTTAGTTCTGGTTGTCGAGCCTTGAGTATGAGAATCAACCCTCAGATTGACCTCTCCATGGCTGTAGACAACATCATTCAACCCACCGAAAAGGATGATCAATCCTCCCTATGGTTTTATACCAACACTATGACTCACGTGATTGATCTCAATCAGTGCAAAAGGATATTTTGGTATTCTTGCCCCTAACTTAGGAGGGTCAACCATGCCGAGTATATGTTGATATGGCGGAACCCCATTGGCCAGGACCGAGACCCATACTAGATTGGATAATATAATATTTTGATGAGGTGTCAATATTGGGTTGGTCCAAATAGGATTATTTTGTATAAATTATAGTTAATTACTGGTAACTCAAAATATCATGATATTATATATCATTTATTTTGATCACAAAAATGAGGGGAATATGAATAAAATAGAATTGATGTTTCGTTCTGATCCTAATTCCAAAATTATATAAAGATACATACTTTGGTGATATTTAACACATGTAAACCCTAATTTCATAAAGTTATGATCATATCTTGTCTGTTGGTATGTATGCCTAGAGAGCCAATCATATGTTGATTGGGATATGGCATTAGATACCTAATTTGATAATAACAAAGGCAAGCTTCCAATTTATTTTGTATATTCAATTATGAGATAATGCATAACATAATAAATGTCTAGAGAATATTATTACTCGATGACATATCCCTTCAAGTATTGGATTTGGAAGAAATGAGATCATAGGGATGTTAAGAGTACACATACATATGCTCATTATGCCCCTGATCGGTTGTCATTGTGGAAGGTTGATAGACAACATTGACACATAAGATCAGAGTGTGAGTTAGTTCATAACAAAATCTCATTGGTCATGATATGTCAATATCAAACCAAGCACACAGATACATGTTAGAGAACAATGTATCAGACAGACCCACTGTGAGACTGACACTTGTAAACCATCATCATGTAAGTCATAGTCAGCTCTCACAGTGATGGTGGTGGTTGTGGTTCTTAGACCTGAAATCACTACACTCATCACATGTCGTTGGGTACACTTTGACATCATCAAACGCAATCCTGAAACATGGGTTGTTATAATAGTGATGATTGGTGACTTTGACACATGAGTAATGACTGTGAGTAATAGAGATGAGATTTGTCCCTCCTACATGAGTATGATATCCAAGGCCTCTTGATTAGCGAGACTGAGAAAAGTATCTAATAACATCTAATTTTGTAAACTTTTTGCACTTATTTTGTACTTCTCCAAACATATCTTTTACAGACTTTTCCACTTATTTTAGCACTTTTATAATGAGAATCTTATTTGCAGACCTTTTCCATCCTTGTAGGGTCACATCGAGCCATGGCCACAGTCAGCACCTCGACCATGGCTCATCGACAATTGAGGACCTTCACACTACGGCTGATGCCACCAATCACAACAATACCTCACGACTGCGGGGCATCACGTCCCTTTCAGTCATGGCCTACAACCCATTCATCTCTACCTTGATCAACCTCAATTTAGGTAGCACCTCAACCGAGGCGATTCCATGCCACAACCGATGTCTTACCGCTACTGAGGTGATGCCATGCCCCGAATGAGGTGGCACAATACCTCGACTGAGGTACAGACTCGAGCAACCACTGTGGGGACCATGATCGAGGAGAGACCTCGATCGACCTCAATCAAGCCTCAATTGATACCAAGCCTTGACCTCAGTGTAGATGGTTAAGTCGATGGGAAACACCTATAAATATGCACCCACCTCGACTTGTCACATCATCAGATCATCAAGGACCAAGAAGTGCTGCCAAATTCCATACCCACTCCAATCCATCCAATCAGTCTTGGATCTCTGAAGGTGGAAGCTAAGGAGAGAGAAGATTGAAGGCCCTTCTCCCTCGAAGAAGGAGAGCTTCCACACCATCCATTCTAGATCTAGATTCGAAGGAGTACTTTGGTGTATCTCCATCTTCTCTCTCTTTTCTAGATCTGTCATCTCTGTTATGTTGTACCCCTTGCCTCTTCATGGTTATGATGTATCTATCATTTTGTAACGTCATTATGTTGCCCGTTAACATGTGTGGCTAAACAGTTAACTCGGGTTGGGAGTAGCCACTAAGGCTCTCCCAACATGTATATTATTGATTCCCTTTGAATTTTTATATGCTCGTATCAAGATTATCTCCATATGCTTGTTACTAATGCTTCACTTATATTCTTAGCTACCATCTTATGATGTTTGATCATTTATAACTTGAAAGAGTAGTATCTTCTTTATCTGGTGTTATGGAGTAGTATGAATGCATGAAAATGTTGGATTTCTAAGGCTTATGACCATATGGTTTTCTTTGTGGTTATAAGGTTGCGATCTCTAGAGGGAGGCCACCTTAGATCCTAGATCTATCCTTATCTCGAGAGAGGAGGGAATGAATACTTCTATGACTTCCTGTAATCTTGATAGGAGTAAATAAAGGGGAGTGAGTTTTGCATGTTGGTGAGAGTGCGTAGTAGGTGAAACCCGATCCGAGTTCCCTTCCATATCTTTGTTTCTTACCATTTGTCCTTGTTTTCTCTTGTTGTTATTTTCTTTCTTTATTTTACCTTTCTTTGTTTTAGTTTGAGCACCATCATTCCTTTGGGAATAACCTTTTTAAACCATCTATTTATCCAAAGTATATGAGTGTGAGATCCTGCATACTTAACACCTGCTAAACTTCTCCCTGTGGTTTGACCCCGATTACTACGTTAGACCCCGTATAATAGTTATGGGGGCTATAGTGTCGAGTTATTATCTTAAGAGTTTGACTACTATGGATCCTCTCCATTTTGGACGCGCGATTTAGGCTGGTCAACTTTTTGGCACCGTTGCCCGGGACAAGGCAAAATAGCACTGCTAAGAACTTGAGTCCACTCACTATAATCCCATGCCTCAAGCTTAGTAATAAGCTTGACTGCATAGATACCTTAAATCTTCTACCTTGCGATTACAAGGAAATAGTGTGTTTTAACACATCCAATTTCCTGACTCGACTGTGCGATCTATTTAGTTAACCCGAAGGGAAGTAGATCTGTTCAATTATTTACCGTAACCTTGAGTCACAATGACGCCTCGAGTGGACAATACTCTCACTGGGGACGAATGGAATGGAAGAATTCCACATGACCCCCCACCACCTGGGACAGATGAAGATAGAAATGGTCATTACTCAGACGGTCGTCTACGTGAGGAAGAACATCATGAAGAAGAACGATGTGAAGATGAACAACATGATGAAGAATGATGCTACCATCGCCGAAGAAGGCACCATCGCAATCACAATGACAATGAACATGAGCGTGATGACCAGGACAATGAAAGAGAAGATGAATAAGAAGGAAAAACTCTTAGAGAGTTGGCCGCAACTAGAGCCAATGAGTCCAGATGCCCTATTGTCATCCCACACTTTAATGTAGCAAACTTTGGGTTAAAACCATCTGTAATCTCAATGATCCAGAAAAAACCTTTCTGTGGGAATTCGAGAAGTGAAAATCCATACCATCACCTCGATTCTTTCAAAAATATATTTGATACCATTAAGATGAGGGGAGTTCCTCAAGAAGTGATATCTTTTAAGGGGTTCAACTTCTCTCTTGAAGATAAGGCTCTTTCTTGGTACCTCAACCTACCCCACCAGTCCATAGATGGGTGGAGACCTCTTGTAGATGCCTTCATTACTAAGTTTTACCCTACTGAGAGAATTATTCATAACATGCAGAAGATCACTTCTTTTGCACAAAAGCTGGGAGAAAACTTGTATGAGGCATGGGAACTCTTTTAAGAGTATCAGAGGGACTGTTCACACCATAACTATCGTAAGGGGTTCCTAGTGACAACCTTCTACAATGGGCTGACTCCCACTGAGAGGACTTTGCTGAATGCAGCTGCTGGCAGTGACTTTCTTAGATAGAAGCCGAGTAGAACTATGAAGATAATAGATAACATGGATACAATGCAAGAAGGCATGAATTATGATAGGAATGATATAGGATCAGTGAAGAAAGTGGGGTCTAAAGGACCATCTATTGAAACCAAATCCTTAGAAACTATTTCAACCCAAATTCAGACAATTTCCACCAATGTCAAACAGCTGAAGGATACTGGGGCCAAAGGCAAGAAGCATACTGAGAAAGACACGAAATGTGTTACCTATGGAGAAGGAGGATATGAGATCGACAACTATATCTATACCCGGTGAGGAGAGTGAAGAAAGTGAAAGTGAAGAAGAAACTAAGAATGTCTCTTATGTTAATTTCAAGTGACAAGAACAAACTGGGTTTAATTATGGCAAAAAAGAGGTTGTAGAGAACGCGCATCAACTGGGTAGTTCATTTAAACCTCCCCCAGGATTTCAAAAGAAAGGAGTGCTGTCCCAATACTCCAAGACTACCAACTACCAGACAAAAAAGAACAACTATCAAGGTCAAAACAAGAATATGAGTCGACAAGGGCAATGACAAGGCCCAAGGCTGAGCCAAGCCAAAGAAAACAACCAAGCTGACATGATTGCTTGACTATTTGAATTCATAAAAAGGAAAGCTTCGGTGAATGATCAACTTGCTCAAAGTGCTCTCACAAATTTGGGAGTGCTAAATACCATGCAAACTAAAATGGTGGACATGCAAACTCATCAAAGGTAGATTGATCAACAACTTGCACAACTAGTTGAACTCATGAAAAATTCTTCAGGGAAGATCCCATCAAATACTGAGACTACCAAAATGTCTACTTTCCAATCTGGGAGAACATTGGAAAATGAAAATACGAACAACACTGAAGAAGGAGGAAGTCATGCTAATCAATAGTCTGAGAATGAGAAGGCAACAAAAGAATCAAAAGGGAAAGAACAAGCCGTAAGTGGCAAAGTAGGGACACACGAAAAGAAGAAGGGAGGAGAGGAAAAGACCTCAGATCCTCTGGGAGATGTCCTTTCAAAGAAAAATCCCTACGCCCCAAGAGTTCCTTTCCCCTACAAATTGATAAAAGCACATTTGAAGAAGAGATATGAAAAGTTCTTGGAACCCGTAAAGAAGCTACACTTGGATGTGCCCTTTCTTGATGCAATAGAAGAAATGCCAACCTACTGAAAATTCTTTAAAGACTTGATCACAAAGAGGAGGAGAGGAGACCACATTGAGACCATTCAACTGGTGAAAATGTCAAGTGCTTTTATACAAGATGAGCTACCAACAAAGAAGAAAGACCCCAGAGCATCTAACATACCTTTCTGTGTTAAAGGCAATGCAGAGAGAAAAGGGCTAGCCGACTTGGGAGCAAGCATTATCCTAATTCCCTTAACTCTAGCAAAAAGGCTTAGACTAACAGATATGGTGAAAATGGGAATGAGAATTGAGTTGGCAACTCACACCTTCACCAGGCCTGTCAGAATAGTTGAAGATGTTTCGATACGGGTTGGATGATTTTTCATACCGTGCGATATTGTAGTAATAAATACAGTTGTGGATTCCAAATTCCCTATGATATTTGGGAGGCCTTTCCTTGCAATGGGGAGAGCCTTAATAGATGTTGCTGAAGGAATAATCACATTGCGAGTGGGGAACAATCACTTGGATTTTCGGGTGCAAGATGCCATGAGGGGACCTTCTCTATCTGAGTCAGTCTATTTCATGGATAGCTACAATCCGTATTGTAAAAAGGTATAAGAAGATAAAGCAATCATTGATCCCCTAATGCGAGCCTTAAATAGCTCATACCCTACAATTGAGGGCCAAGAGGTTGTAGAAATCTTGGATTACCCGAACCAACCTGAAGAGGAATCTAGCAACGATGAAGAGATAATCGAGATAGTGAAGTACGCCTCGTTAGAGAAAATAGCTGAGGAAAAGGAAGCACCGAAGCCCAAGCCAGAATTGAAACCCCTTCTAGAGAGATTGAAATATAAATTCCTAGATAGAGAAGAGAGTAATCTAGTGATTGTTAATGCCAACTTAACAGGCAACTAGATGGAGAAGTTGCTAGATGAGCTAAGGCTGCATAGAAAAGCCATAGGGTATTCTGTGGAGGACATCAGAGGTCTCCCAGCTTTATGTATGCACAAAATTTTCCTTGAAGAAATAGACAAGCTCCTAGCTCAACCACAAAGAAATCTAAAGCCGATACTAAAAGAGGTTGTGAAGAAAGAGGTTATAAAGCTATGAGATGCTGGGATCATTTACCCAATAAGAGACAACAATTGGGTTAGTCCTATCCATGTGGTACCCAAGAAGGGTGGAATGGCAGCCATATGAGGGGAAGATGGAGATGAAGTAGCAAAGAGGACAGTGATAGGCTAGCGCATGTGCATCGATTATTGCAAGCAAAATACAGTCACCAAGAAGGATCACTTCCCTTTGCCATTTATTGATCAGTTCCTAGAGTGGCTAGCTCACCATGACTACTTTTGTTATCTAGATGGATATTCATGATTTTACCAAGTACCTATTCTCCCTGATGATCAAGAAAAGACCACTTTTACCTGCATTTATGGCACTTATGCCTTCTGAAGAATGCCATTCAGCTTATGTAATGCACTAACGACTTTTCAACGTTGTATGATATCCATGTTTTCTGACTTTCTGGAGGATATTGTAGAAGTCTTCATGGATGACTTTTCAATGTACGGGACATATTTTGAAGCCTACTTGAGAAATCTATCTTTGGTGTTGCAACATTGTGAAGAGAAGAACCTTATCCTAAATTGGGAGAAATGTCACTTCATGGTTCAGGAAGGTATCATGCTTGGACAAAAGGTCTCAAAGAGAGGAATTGAAGTGGATTAAAGTAAAATTGAAGCCATATCAAAACTCCCGCCATCAAAGTCGGTTATAGGAGTACAAAGCTTCTTGGGACATGCCAGATACTATAGAAGATTCATAAAAGACTTTTCTAAATCGCCAATCCATTATCAAATCTTCTGATAAAGGATGCTGAGTTTGAGTTTACCACTGAATGCCTAGATGCCTTTAATACCCTAAAAAGAGCATTAACGATGACACCTATCCTACATGCACCATATTGGGAGTTTCCTTTTGAGATAACGTGTGATGCCAGTGACTACACCATATGGGTAGTCCTTGGATAGAAGAAAGAAAAGAAACATCACATGATCTTCTATGCAAGTAGAACCATGGACGAAGCCCAAGTGAACTACACTACCACCAAGAAGGAAATGCTGGCTATCGTACTTGCTTTCGACAAGTTCAAATCATACTTAGTAGGATCAAAAGTAAGAGTGTACATTGATCATGAAGCAATAAAGTACCTAATGTAGAAAAAGGACACCAAGCCAAGGCTTTTGCGATGGGCCTTGTTATTATAGGAATTTGACCATGAGATCATCAAAAAATGGGGAAAGAAAATGCGGTCACAGACGACCTATCGGGAATAGTTTTTGAAGAAGAAAACCAACTGCCTGTAAATGACAACTATGCCGACAAAGCTCTTCTAATGGATCAATCAAAAGAACAGAGCTTACCTTGGTTTGCTGATATCCATAATTATTTAGCATGCGGACAACTTCCACCAGAGATAATGTATAATTAGAACAAGAAGTTGTTCTTTGAGTTGAAGAATTACTATTGGGATGACATATCGTCGATGCATACATGAAGAAGAGGTGCATCTATCCTCAAAGAGTGTCACGCCTCACCTTATGAATGACACCATTGAGGGGAGAGGACATCTACAAAGGTTCTACAATCATGCTTTTATTGTCAAAACATGCAAGGAATGCCAACTCATGGGGAACATAAGCCGAAGAAATGAAATGCCAATGTCAGACTGGGTGGAAGTGGAAATCTTTGATGTATGGGGATTCGACTTCATGGGGCCTTTTCCATCTTCAAAAGGAAATCAATACATTCTTTTTGCTATTGATTATGTTTCCAAATGGGTTGAGGCAGTTGCTACCCAAACATGCGACTCTAAAGAAGTCATAAGCTTTTTGAGAAGACTATCTTCCCATGCTTCGGAGTGCCACACACTATAATAAGTGACAGAGGGTCGCATTTCAGTGAGAAATAGATTGAAGCTCTACTAAGGAAGTATGGAGTGAAGCATAAGGTCTCAACACCATACCACCGCCAGACATTGGGGCAAGTAGAGGTATCGAGCAGGCAAATCAATCAAATTTTAGAAAAGACTGTCAGTCCTAAAAGAAAGATCTGGTCCATGAAACTAGACGATGCACTTTGGGCATACCACACAACATACAAGACACCAATAGGTACGACACCCTACAAGTTGATCTATGGAAAGTCTTGTCATCTATCGGTCGAACTTGAACACAAAGCCTTATGGGCCATAAAGTTTTTGAACATGGATCTAGACAAAGTTGGTCAGAAAAGGTTCCTTCAGCTCCAAGAGCTCGATGAGCTGAGACTCCATGCCTATGAAAACATAAGAATTTATAAACAGAGGACAAAGTTCTGGCATGATGCCCACCTAAAGAACAAAGATGTGCATGAAGGAGACAAGGTCCTTTTGTTCAACTCCATCATCAGGTTATTTCCAAGGAAGTTGAGAACCCAATGGTCGAGTCCCTTTTCTATAGTGAAAATATACCCATCGGGGGTAATGGAGATAGAAGGAGAAAATACGGGAACCTTCAAAGTAAATAGACAAAGAGTGAAAGGATACTATGAAGACCAAGCCTTTGTAAGGAGAACAGAACTCAGTTTGGGGGAAGCCAACTCAGCAACAAATGGAATGAATGAGGAAGCAACTACACCTGTAGAAGGGGAATGAAGACAAGATGAGAGACAAAGTTGAGCTAAAGACTTTAAACAAGTGTTTCTTGGGAGGCAACCCAAGTTTTTGTTGTTTTCATTAGTTCATGTTTTTCTTTATCTTGTACTTTAGTATTATGAGCTATGTACCTCTCATTTTCCTATATTTAAGTTTCCCTTTTTCTAGTAAGAATGTAAATATATCTTAGATTTTAATCTTTCTCTACCTAAGAGGGTTGATTGGAAGAACAAGTTTTGCCTTAAGTGGTTTCATGTTATTTTGGTTTGGAAGGACCATGGTCGCGATCTAGACCGTGATCACGACTTGATCATCGATTGAGAAGGGGTACACCACAGTCACAGTACCTGATCCTTGCAGATATGTGCCATGGCCATGACGCATGTAAAGAAGGACCAAGGCCGCAGTCATGGCGATCCTTGGCCGCGGCACCCCTAGGGTATATATTATTAAACCCTTTGGAATAGGGTTTTTATTTCACTCAATCTTTGAGAATTCCCAAACTGTTGAAAAAAGATCCTCGATGTGAGTGTGTGAACGACTACGAACCTAATTCTGACATCTGCCATCGAAGCCACGTTTCCGCTGCAACAAGCCCCTACCTCCACCTTCGATGTCATTTAGCACCATTTAACTTAACCAAGGTATCCTCCCGATTATTTCTCAACTTCTATCGATTACTTATCAGCATTTTTCTTGTGCCTCACCATTTTTGCTTGCATTTAGTGACCTGTCAGCTAGAGAACACCGCTACAACCAATGCGGCTCTGCCTCATTTTGCTCAACGATGTTCTCCGGCATCTCGCCCCCATTCATGACTTTTACGATGTCGATTCAACCTAGGTTAGTATTTTGGAATGCGATTCGATCGCGGTACCTGCTGCCTTGTTCTTGGCCAATGGTTTCTCAAAATTAGGTTTTGTACCTATCGTCTTCTCCAATCGAGTAGTTGCTCCAATGCCACGATCATGACACCCTATCCTTGGCCGCGGTTGCGACACTCCTTAAGCATCAAATCGGTCGAATGACGACTGCGGTTGTGGCACTTGCCGCAGTTGTGGTCCACCTCTACCACAGTCGAGGTACCCCTTGTTGCTTCATGGCCGAAGTCACAACATCTCTCATGATAGTGTAATCCACTGCGGTCACGGTACCCCATGCCGTGGTCATGGCACTCCATGCTGCGGTCACAACATATCATTTCATTTAGGATCTATGATGACGCGGTGGCGTCTCACCTCTTGTTTGAGGCCGCGGTCATGGTACTATGAAAAATTGAACTAGAAATACACAAGCACATATACATATACATGATAATAAAATAAAATTGATGATGATTAATTAAAAGATAATTCAATAGTGCTAACAACAAAATTCATGTGAAACTTTCAGAATGTCTACCTCAACTAAAGATACCTTGATGAAGAAAGCGACTTCACTAAAGGGGGTAGAGGAAATCCTTGAGAAGATCACAAATGCACTAAAAGACAATCCAGACCTCTCCTCGACAAAGAGACTCCACCCACAAATACTGAAAAAGAAGTATGACTACATCTTGGCTCACAAGACGCCAGAAGAGTCGGAAGAGTCCCCTAGTACATCCAAGGCGGAGACCTCAGAATATCAGCCTTTAAGAGCTGAATTAAGGAAATTGGAGAAGAGGAAGGCTGAACCCAAGGAAGCCGAGGGCAGTAAAAAGAGAAAGGTGACTGCTGTGGAGAAGATGAAGGGGCAGGAGAAAGAAACAACCCATGAGGAGGTGGAAGAGAAGAGGAAGTGGCCCTGGACTAGAAGAGGCCAACTTTTGTGCCAAGAGACTCTACACACTAGTTACAATTTGACTGGCTACTGTAGGCCAAGGGGTTTAGGCCTACCAGATACCTAGACGTAGAAGACTTCAAGAATATGGGAGTCAACGATAGGATAGTCAACTTGCTAGAGGGTGCAAACCTACACACCCTATGCACCTCTGAAGCCCCCTCACTAACACACTTGATAGTGGAGTTCCTGTCATCCCTAGAGAAATTCCCAGTCAGTGACAAGAACGCAAGAAGGGCGGCAGTGACTTCAAGTTGGAAGTGAGACTCAGGGGGAAGTCTCAAACAATCACAGAGGCAATGCTGAACACTATATTCACAAGAACGACTGAGGAAGCACATGCATGATCTGCCATGCTTGGAGAGAAGGACATGATCAGGTACAACAACCACATGATGTGGGAAAAGCTGATAGGGGAGAAGGAACACAACTCCAAGAAATCTAAGGTGACCCTCATCACATCATGCTTCATTTGGGTGATGCAGAAGATCACTGCCAATACAATATTCATGAGGTTAGTGACCAGGGGTGTGACGAAAGGAGACCTCTTCATTATCTGGTCCATGTTGAATAAGAGGCCAGGGAATTTAGGTAGAATTCTCATTGAATGACTATCTGTAGTAGTGGGAGGGGAAGCAAAATAGAGAAAGGAGTTCTACATGGGAGGTCGAATGACTAAGATCGCACATCATTTCATGGATGCAGACCTATTGATGAGGTACAAAAAGATGAAGGGGCACACAAATATTGACATAAAGTCCCTCATCAACATAGGGATCTTGGCGTAGAAGGGGAACACACTCTTCTACAAGAAAATCAACTATAAGACGCTCCTCCCTCTCCCAGAAATGGCGTACTATGACACCCAAAAGCTACGACCCTCTTAAGAAGATATAGATAAAATGTATTCCGGGGTTATCCGCACTAAAACAGACCCATCATCTGCTACTAGTGAAATGGGTGAGAAAGCTAAATCTCTAGAGATAGAGATAAAGAAGCCAGAGTAAAGAATGAAACTGGCGATAAGAAAGAAGAAGAAGAAGATAATTGAGAAGACTGTCACCCTGAGCCCACCCTCACCGTGCTTTGCAGCTGAGATGACAATGAGTGAGGGGCATCAACCTTAAGCCACAATCATAGAAGAGGTCGAACATGCACTCCTTGAAGCTAAAACAACAGAACAACATGTCAAGTCCGAACAAGAGACCCACCAAAGACACGATGACTCTGAGGATGTATCGGATCCCGTGATCCCAAAAGAAATCCTATAGATACTGGGCCAGCTAGAGAAGAGCACCCCCAGCCCTGCCATACCAAATCCACAACCGAAGGAGCTAAGAGCATCCACAACACCTGTGGAGCCGCAACAACATCGCCCGCACACCTTCGGTGATGTATTGGGAAACAAGTTTGATGTCATGTGGCAACACATGCATCAAACTTCTGAATTAAATGTAAATATTACCTCAACCCTGTATACACTAACTACACAGGTACAATCATTGAATGAGAGAACTGAAGCACTTCCCCAATTCATGCAAGGGGTGATCAACACCGAGAACGCGCTAATGGGGCTGTTAAAGACTCTCACTGAGGAGATGGCAGACCTTAGGAAGGAGAGGGATGCCATGTGGGCAAATAAGGAGTTGACGAGAAAAGGGTAAGAGGAAGTGCTGGATGACCTCAAGAAGGAGCGTCAACACTTAGACAAAGAAGGTCGTCAGCTAGAAGCCAAATGACAAGAAATCGACGGTTGGCGGCAGAGAAAGAAGACCAAGCATCTGACAAGCCCTTCAACATTGCATGCTTCCTCGAGCCCTTTGAGCCCCGACAAAGATGACGATGATGTGGGGGGGGGACTGATGCAAGAGAAACATCGAAGGAAAAAAGAACCAACATCAAAACTTCTCCAATGGCTAAACCACAAGCGAAAGAAGCACCACCACAATCAGACACTCATCATGACAATGAGACAAAGAAGACTAACACGTTGTCAAGGGGTTTCGATCTAAACAGTAGCCCAGATGAAGATAAGGTTGCACCAAAAGATCCTAAGCAAGCCCTCATCGCCAGAGAAGATTAAATATAACTAACTTTGTCGAGAACCCATGCACCCGTTTAATGTGTCACACACCCTAGTGGCCGCTTGATTTCAAGATTAGTGATGCTCTTGTCATCATCTACCTCATGCTTGAGAAAGAAAATATGGAAATGACATCTGTGATCTCCCTGACCTCTCATTATCTCTGTCCTCCCAACCTTTTCTCTCAAAAATAGGAGAGTTAAATTTGGGAGATAATGGTGAGTTCAAGGAGCCCTAGAAACACAATTATTGTGAAGAATTTAAGTAATGCACAAAGTCCTATCCAATGAGGAAGTTAGGGATGAATGGGAACCCCTATTTGACTGCTTCCCATGCCTATATAAAGTGTCATAGAGTTCACACTCAACAAGAAGACCTCTTCTCTCCCCTCAATTGCTTCCAACTGCTCTAAGGATGGTCGATGACTCAAACTCCATCAACAATAATTTCAACTTTCCCTGACAATACTAAGTGTCACCGGCCAAGTAATTGGCATGAGAGCACCCTCTTACCACCATGAAGGAACCCTGGTCCTTGGCCTTGCTCATGGTGGATTAGGGAGTTGTACCCACAAGCTGGTTGCACCTCCCCAAGCAGCTTATTGGGGTGTAGGAGCCATACCCCTTCCGACCATGGTAGGAGTGCTAGTATGATTATGGAAGGTGTATGGACTTGTTCCAAACTTCAGAATAGCACTAGTGAGGTGTTTCACTTCCCCCTTGCATTCCTTATGGTAGCGACTTAAGACCATGGATACCTCATGTCAAAACCACATGTTAGACCACCTGCGTCTCAACCATGGGGATACTTGAGTTTGTGAGGGCCTACAGAAGGTTCCCCTATCTTTAGTTCTGGCCGTCGAGCCTTGAGTAGGAGAGTCAACCCTCAGGTTGACCTCTCCATGGCCGCAAACATCATCAAACCCACTGACAAGGTTGATCAATCCTCCCGATGGTTTTATACCAATGCCGTGACTCATGTGACTTATCTCAGTCATTGCAAAAGGGTATTTTGGTCTTCTTGCCCCTAACTCAGGAGGGTCAGCCATGCTGAGTATGTGTTGATATGGTTGAACCCCATTGGCCAGGACTGAGACCCACACTAAATTGGATAATATAGTATTTTGATGAGGTGTTAATATTGGGTTGGTCCAAATAGGATTATTTTGTATAAAATGTAGTTAATTACCGGTAACTCAGAATATCATGATATTATATATCATTTATTTTTATCACAAAAATGAGGGGAATATGAATAAAATAGAATTGATGTTTCGTTTTGATCCTAATTCCAAAATTATATAACAATGCATACTTTGGTGACATTTAACACATGTAAACCCTAATTTCATAAAGTTATGATCATATATTGTCTGTTGGTATGTATGCCCAAAGAGACAATCATATGGTGATTGGGATATGGCATTAGATACCTAATTTGATAATAAAAAAAGTCAAGCTTCCAATTTATTTTGTATATTCAATTATGAGATAATGAATAACATAATAAATGTTTAGATATTATTATTACTCGATGACATATCCCTTCAAGTATTAGATTTGGAAGAAATGAGATCATTGGGATGTTAAGAGTACACATACATATTCTCATTATACCCCTGATCGGTTGTCATTGTGGAAGGTTGATAGAAAATAATGACACATAAGATCAGACTGTGAGTTGGTTGATGACTGAATCTCATTGGTCATGATATGGCAATATCAAACCAAGGACACAGATACATATTAGAGAATAGTGTATCAGACAGACCCACTGTGAGACTAATACATGGAAGCCATCATCATGGATTTCATAGTCAGCTCTCACAGTGATGGTGGCGGTTGTGGTTCTTAGACCTGAAATCAGTACACTCATCACATGTCATTGGGTACACTTTCACATCATCAAACACAATCCTAAAATATGGGTTGTTATAACAATGATGATTGGGTGACTTTGACACATGGGTAATGACTATGAGTAATAGAGATGAGATTTGTCCCTCCTACAAGTGTATGATATCCAAGGCCTCTTGATTTGCGAGACTGAGAAAAGTATCTGATAACATCTAATTTTATACACTTTTTGCACTTATATCTGATAACATCTAATTTTACACACTTTTTGCACTTATTTTATACTTCTCCAAACATATGTTTTATAGACTTTTCCACTTATTTTAACAGTTTTATAATGAGAATCTTATTTACATACCTTTTCCATCCTTGTAGGGTCACATCGAGCCACGACCGCAGTCAGCACCTCGACTGCGGCTCATCAACCATTGAGGACCTTCACACCGCGGTCGATGCCACCAATCACACCAATACCTCATGACCACGGTGCAGTGCGTCCCTTTTGGTCATGACCTACAACCCATTCATCTCTACCTTGATCGACCTCAACTGAGGTAGCACCTTGATCGAGGCGATGCACACCACGACCAATGTGTTACTGTGACCGAGGTGATGCCATGCCCCGACCAAGGTGGGACCACTACTAAGGTGGCACAATACCTCGGACTCAACCGACCACTGTGGGGACCATGACCAAAGAGAGGCCTCAATCGACCGCAATCAAGCCTCGACTGATACCAAGCCTCGATCGTAGTGCGAATGGTTAATTCGGTGGGAAACACCTATAAATAGGCCACCCACCTCGACTTGTCACATCATCAGATCATCAAAGACCACAAAGTGCTGCCAAATTCCATACCCACTCTCATCCATCCAATCAATCTTGGATCTCTGAAGGCATAAGTTGAGGGGAGAGAATATTGAAGGCCCTTCTCCCTTGAAAGAAGGAGATCTTCCACACCGTACTTTAGTGTATCACCATCTTCTCTCTGTCTTCTCGATCTGTCATCTCTGTTACTTTTTACTCCTTTCCTCTTCGTGGTTATGATGTATCTATCATGTTGTAGCGTCGTTATGCTTCCCGTTAACATGTGTGGCTAAACACTTAACTCGGGTTGGGAGTAGCCACTTAGGCTCTCCCAACATGTATATTCTTGCTTCCCTTTGAATATACATATGCTCGTATCAAGTTTATCTCCATACACTTGTTATTAATGCTTCACTTGTATGCTTAGCTATTGTCTTGTGATGTTTGATCGTTGGTACCTCAAAAGAGTAGTATCTTCTTTATCTGGTGTTATGGAGTAGTATGAATGCATGAAGATGTTGGATTGCTAAGGCTTATGGCCATATGGTTTGCTTTGTGGTTGTAAGGTGGCTATCTCAAGAGGGAGGCCACCTTAGATCCTAGATCTATCCTTATCTTGAGAGAGGAGGGAATGGACACTTCTATGACTACCTGTAATCTTGATAGGAGTAAATAAAGGGGAGTGAGTTTTGCATGTTGGTGAGAGACCTTAGTAGGTGAAACCCGATTCGAGTTCCCTTCAATATCTTTGTTTCTTATAGTTTGTCCTTATTTTCTCTTATTGTTATTTTCTTTCTTTATTTTACCTTTCTTCGTTTTGGTTTGAGCACCATCGTTCCTTAGGGAACAACCTTTTTAACCATCTGTTTATCCAAAGTATATGAATGTGAGATCCTACATACTTAACACCTACTAACATTGTCCCTGTGGTTTGACCCCGATTACTACGTTAGACCTCGTATAATAGTTGCGGGGGCTAGAGTGTTGGGTTATTATCTTAAGAGTCTGACTACTCCAGATCTGCTCCATTTTGGACGCGTGATTTTGGCTGGTCAGTATCGCCATACACATGTGAGTCAATATGTGATATTGAGTTTACATATATCTCATGCAATCTTCTCTGGTTCAAGGAACAATATTGAATAATAATGAGGATGACTGCTCCATGCCTCTAGTTCAATCGGGATATTAGTGACAAAGTAACTATACAAACACTATAACACCATACACAAATTGTAGGTTAAAGTTTCTCCCCAACTTTCCATTCACTTGGGTAGCATTGATGTGCAACTAGGCACCACTCTTTGCTTGTGATGTCATTAGTTGTTATGGACATTCACTACCAACATGATATGGGACCTATAGGGTCATACACATAGGAGTTCACCTAGAAGAGGAGTTCATATATTAAATGATAATTGAATTAAGTACTAAAGTTTTTAGGTACTCAATTCACACAACAGAACAACAGTTTGGTTGGCTGAACTACCATGGCCGTTTGGGAAACTAGATGGGCGTCTCAACTGTTGAGAGGGCCGTTTGGGTTGTCTGGTAGATCAAAAATTGAATTGTCTTAGTTTTACCCTATGAACTGATCAGTTCAAGATGTTGAACCGATCGACTCGACTCAAACTCGCCAGGCGATTGTCTGGGTGAGTGAGACAGACATCTCACTTGTGTGAGATGGCTCAGTGGGGACGAATAAAGGTTCTGGAGTTTTCCTGAACTCATTTCAATTGCACATACTTGGGGTACAAATAAATTAATGTATGACATTAATTAGGAAATGATTTTCCAATTCATATTTGACTGGGAAAGTGCAAAATGACTGTCTCGCATGTGAGATGATTGTCTTGCTGGGAGAGACGACCATTTCGGCACACACAGGTTGTGAAACTTCCAGAATTGTTGTGAAAATTCAAGATCTCCAGGTCCTTTCGGCTCTGGCTTTAGTCCTGCATTGGCTGGGGACTGAGAGCCCTAACCCTAACCCCTCCTTTATATAGAGGGGTACTTGGGCTTCCCAGAGAATAACCACTACATAGACAATTGAGAATCAATTGCTTTGATTATTGTATTCCTCTCTAGTTGTGGTAACCACGAGAGCCCAGGCAAGTCCTACCCAACTAGGGAGGGATAGCCAAGGGAGAGAAACAACTGAGGATCATTGTTGTGGGAGAGCATGTTGGTGACTAGTACACCAATGGGAGGGACAACTCCTTCCTGTCCATTCCTGTAGGATGGAAAGAGTTCTAGATGGTCCGTATGAACTACTCTAGAGGTAGGAGTCCTTTGTCTAATTCTAGGAGGGCAAAATCAACTCACAGTCCATGGCGATATTAGAGGAGCTTATGCAGTAGTTGTCCGAGTCTATTGTCCATAGAGGAGCAGTCAGATGAGTATAAGTCCATCTGGGAGCTGCACAGACACTGTCCAAGACAAAGTGCGCATCTACATTGAGGAGGATTGTCACTGGACTTACTCTGGGACCAAGTATCTCTTTGTGAAACCATCCTTCCCATTGCATAGTTATTTAGGCAATCTACTGATTTATGGGAAATATGTCAGTAACTTTTTTTGTTTTTGCTGCCTATCTGATGTCGTATTTCCCTATAGTGGTATCCAAGCCATGTCAATTAATTATATTTTATGATAATCGATATGATCAGATTTTAGTTTTACTAAGTTTATATATTGCATGCAATGTGAATATTTAAATTGGTTGATGTGCACGTCTGTCAAATCACCACAAAGAGAACTCAAACATATATATATCTACTATTCTGCTCTACTAAGAGCGGTCTCTCGTTTCTGTCCTCTACCACTAACTAGTAATCTACAGACTCTTGCAAAGATTTCATCCTCTGCCATTTCAACAATTTATGGACACCTATACTCTTTTTTGTAAGGCATTGTTCCACTACTCCGGTATAAAGACAGACTTTCTAATCACAATTATTTATCTATCCGTTCATGATCACTCCTAGGTTTTGTTTCCATCTTCCTTATACCAAGCGAAAACCTCCTATGGTTTCTTTCAGTCAACTACTTTGATTATGTAAGGTGACATCAATGCAAGCACGGAGCAAGGACACGTCTTCCATGGCCACTCAAACCAAGATGACACATCCTTTCATAGAACCCATGCTAGGTCAGAGAAAGAACCGATGCCCTTCTTTGCGGCCACACCCAATGGTGCAAGGACTCACCTTCCACAGAGGCTACCATGTATACGGGATATGACACACATCCTTCACCGATTCCAAGATGATTTATTTGCTTAAATCCATTTTACTAATTTTTTCAATGGCCTTGTTTTTTTTATTCCAACGATTGTTAAACTCTCTTTAATTGTCATGATCTGTTTTGGTTTTTCACTGTCATCCCAATGTATTTTCTTCAGTCACATCATTGTTACAGCATACATGGGCTATGTTCACAGTCACAACAGATGTACCCATTTGTATTGCATCCTTGTAGAGAAAGGTATCAAGACAAAAGAGAATATAACAATAAAGACCATGGGAAACACATTGGTATATATTCTTCCTATTTATAAAAATCTAGGTTTTCTTGAGTATATGCTAATTATTGTTTTCATGTTGATCAACATTAACTACTTATCGGGGACATGAGGAAGGATAATTCATTGGGAAATTCTCTTTTACCATGGACAAGTTTGCAGCAACTAAGGGACTAAGTGCCTCAATTAATCAATACAACTACCTCTCTGGCCAAGGAAAGGGAAACCCATGTGTTTCCTCCCTAACACATGATATAAGAATGTTCAATCAATGCTTACTATCAGGTGGTTATGGCGTGTGGCAATCTCCAATGACAACCAGACAAAGCATGCCTAGCTAGGTTACCGAATGGAATAGGGCTTGACGTTGGAGTCATCTTTGGCTATACAAGGGATCTCTTCAACTAGCCGTGCCAAGACAACTGAGGTACGCGTAAAAGCCCTTGCAGAGGTGGTAAAGAAGGAATCCATCCTTTGTGGCTTTCTAATCACTGGTGCTTCGTCTGAGAACAACTATATAACATCAGATATTTGGTAACAAAAGGATCCTTTGGCTCTTCCTTAAAAAGCCTTTTGTGTTTTTAATGATGTATCTTCTTATTAAACTACCTTATCATTTTTATCCTTTTCCATCAAAATAGATATGTAAAATGCAATATTTATTTATTGATGATTTTATATGCCATTGAAGATGATGTCCATAGAAACCACTTCCAAATTTACCTACGTAGTAGCTAAAGAACAAGGGAGTTTATTTTAGAGGATACATAACCTTGAAAAAGTTGTTCATCGATACTAAGATTCTTCATCATCTTTATTAAAAATAAGAAAGAATTGATCTAAGACTAAATTATGGCATTCATAATTACATGGATAACTTTTCTATCTTAGTTGGGCATTTGGTTTTATGCTTTGTTAGTAGAGTAGGTAGAAGTATGAAGATAAACGTAGCTAAACTGATTGTTTTGACACTAGCAAATGTCGTTGGGTACAAATATGGACAAGAGAATTATGTACACTAATATAAAATTTAGAAAAAAACATTTGTATGCTAAACATAATTATAATTTTCATAGAACTTGAAACAATATCATCCTTAAAGGTAATGGTATCAACTTCATTCTTGATTTCTTACTTTGATTTATCTGAATTTCTATGTCCAAAATAGAATCATCAATAACTCCATGAACATGGTTAGGTTGATGAGATGTAAACTATTTTTAATGTTAAGTATTGAATTTCTATTTCTTATGTTTCCATCTCCTAATAATTTAACATTCACTCATTCTACAACAGATATCAATATATTGAGTATAATATTAAACTACTTTGTATGTATTATTTATCACTTTTTTTTACTTGCTGCCAATTGTTGTCTTTCTTAATTGAAGATTAAGAAATAACACAAACAAAATATCTCAATTTTTTTCTTAAAAGCCAGATTACAATTTTGCAAATATTCCACATTGAGAACCCTCCAGGATATGACATTATTTTGTAAGAGAGTTGAAATATACATGTAACTGTTTCTTTAGATATGAAAAAATGAACATTAATTTCTTGATACTTTCCTAAAAGGTGGAATTTACTATAATACAACACAAATGAATTTGTGATGATTTATTTGAACATGTGTACATCCTACGAAGTTTTTATGCTTGCCTTGGGACATTTAGTTATTAGTAAAGAAGGAATACTGGGTGTTTCTTTATTTTACCAAGTTGGTTTTAAGAACATTCATCTATTGTATTGAGGAAGTGTGGGGCCTCACAAGTTGGTCAGACAAACATTTATCAAATCTCAATAATTTTCATAAGATGGAGTCACTTTTTAAGCCATTGTAACACCATAAACTTGATAAATAAAATTAAGGATTTCAACATAAATTGGATATATTTGCATATAAAATATCATTTTCGAACATTCTTATTTTTTTGATAATTTTTTGCACATGACGTCCAAGATAAGACAAATAAATATAATTTAGTAGTATCTTAGTTGGGCCAATGAGGTTATTGGATTCCATTTTAGTTATTCAATAATAGCACTTGAGTGATTGTTGGTTGATTCTTATAGTAAGAATAATAAAATTTTCACAAGATAAAATTTATTATATTTTGTGACGTTATTGAAGAAGAAAATGAAGAGTTGACATCTCAATGGATCTTCAATATTAGCAAATAGCGATGCTTTTGCATACAGACATGACATGTGTGATTAACATAACAATATTGAATATATTTGGGACTATTTATTTCTGTTGCAATCTAATTTTGACTCTAATTGAGATAGTATGCATGGGAGATGGAACAAGTAAATGGGAAATGTTCATACCAAATAAGGAAAATTCCCATTATTATACTTTTTTGCTAAAATAGATCATCCATGGTTGATGTAGAGGAGTAGGAATGGACTTTTGATGATGTAATATACAATACATTAACACTATGAGGAATAAATTTATAACCATATATAGATAAATATTAGTGTTAGTATGGTATACATAAAATTTTTCTTGGTCACAAGTAGTTGGGTATCCTTTCTTGTTTAATCACCATATTTTTAATATACGTTTCCCTACATTTGTTAATTATTGATTTTGATACTTAACATGTATGAGATAGGTTCTACATTTATGTTAGATCATATTGGAAGTTATTTTGACTCATATTTGTGTCTATCAGAGCCCAATATGAAATGCTAATATGATTAAACAAATTTTCTATCATGAGTTCATTTTTAGTCAATTAGGTAGCACTATAATATTTAGAGGGGTGGTCTTTTGATTGATAATACTTGTCTAGGAATACCTCCTTAAGAAAAGAAGAACAAGTACAAGTGGTAGTGGGTTGTATATCATAATATTAAAAAAACAGGAGGAAGGAAATCAAATAAATATATTACGTATAATAGTTTTTAGAGTCAATTGTGCAATGACTTGAAGAGTATTTTGGTATAAATAATGCAAAAAAGTATGATTAAAGAAGTATTTGATTCTTTATTAACGGACCAAATGATAAGAGATAAGAGTTGATAGTGTCCAATACATGAATAACTTTTCTTTATGAAGTAATTATATGGTATTTGCTACAAAACAAGGAAAATGACATCAATAACTTTTCTTAAAAACCATATTTATTTACTATTATAATACAAAATCATAAAATAACACCTTGGATTTTGTATTAAAAGGTATATTTGTGTATCTAATTAATTGATAAAAAAACCATATGTGAATAAAAAATAACCATGAATTTTCAACTGATAATTAATTCTAATATGTTGAAATGCTACATCTTAACTTGCACACAATTTGTGAAGTTCACAACAATAGCTCATACATTGGAGATATTTAAACTTGGTATATCTTCATAGTTGATTGTTTGGCATATGTGTTCACTTTAATGTAATCAATGATCCAAACTTTAATATCTTCTATTGTGTATATTCTTCAATTATGAATCATACCATGATTAAGTACTATTGTATTATAGTCTAGGAATGATATGATGTGTGATATTCACTTCATTTTAAAAAATGTAGTAGACTACAAAATGTATGATTAGGTACTAAAAGTCTCAAAGTTAAGACAAAAGGTAATTGATCTTTCATTTGGTAAAATGTAACACTTAAAGTTCATTATCTGATATCTTAATCTATGACATATTTTATTGTAAGCGTTATTTTCCAACTGAGGTGGGTAGTCATGCATATGCAAAAGAACATGACTGTATTCAAAATTAGAGTCCCAATTAAAATGGAAAATACCAATAGGCATTGCCACATTATAAATGAAAATGTTCACAAAATTTGATTAAAAATCGACAAAGGAAGTTAATAGAAGAAGAAAAAGACTTCAACACCTTACAAATAGTTAAATTATATGGCAAAAATGGAAAATTTTGAAGGAGAAAATGCAAGAAATTTTTTTATAAAATATTGGAAGGAATATATTTGTCATTTTTGTTTCTTTGATTGACACATTTTTAATGTATTTCTCCAATTAGTTAACATATTGGCTATCGATTTATCCAATTTATTACGTAATATTATCACGTGCAAAGCATGTGCACTAACTAGTACACACACACACACACACACACACACACACACATATATATATATATATATATATATATATATATATATATATATATATATATATATATATATATATATATATATATATGCATGGCGCCCGTGACGGAGATTACTCCAACCACTGCCGTCCACCCCAACGCCTCACACCGACCCCCACCGATCACTAGAAAAAAACCCCCACCGCAAGGCGACTCAAGTAGCAGGAGCAGAAGAGAGAACCCTAACCCTAGAAATGCTAGGACTGAGGAAGGAGCTTCAACCGAGCATGTGGTTAAAAGTGATGAAGGAATGGGAGGAATAGAAGGACGGAAAGCATGGACACAAGTTCTAAAACAACCACCTCTGAGAGGAGCAACCATCAAGGAATTCCCAGCGCTGAGACAATCACAGGGACATGTTCATGTCGATCTGGATGAAAGTGAATTTGAGAAGATGAGGAACTTATGGGAGTTCTCAGTCATGACTTACATCCTGGGGAAACGACCTTACTTCCAATTCTTTTAGGCATGGATCAAGAGAACATGGAAACCTAAGGGAGCCATTGAGTTGATCTCACGAGACAACAGGGTGTTCCTAGTCAAATTCTCCAACGTAGCAGACAAGAAGACAGTACTAGAGCAGGGACCAAGATGGATGAAGCTCCATTGAAGACAGTACTAGAGTAGGGACAAGAATGCTCCATTGAAATGGATGAAGCCCGTGTCTTGGTGGAGATCAAAGCGGAGGAGGAGTTGGTTGACACGGTGTGGCTGAATGTACGTGGATGAGAGGCTATACCAATGACGATCAACTTTGACTACAAACCACCAAGATGTAACCAGTGCAAGTCATTTAGGCATCCAGAAGGTGCATGTAAGGGCGGAAAGGGAGATGATGTGGAGAAGTAGCTAAAGAAGGTCTGGAGAAAGAAGGACAATTGTGCATCGCCAAAGCAAAGCCAGAGCACGACAGACAAGGGACCAACTGAGAAGGACACCACCCAATCGATGGTGGAAGTGACAGAATTCCTGAGCACCGGGGGGGGGGGTGAATAAGGCAGACTGTCATTGACGAACCAACAGTAGGAAGAGGGCGAGTTCACACCCCCTTCCAAAAAGAGAACAAAGAAGACAGGCATCCCAAAGAAACAAGGGGTGGGTTCAATTCTAGACACATCCAACATTTTTGAGGCACTTAGCAACTCAGACAAGGAGGAACCTAAATAGGTTGAGAAAAGGGGAAGAGAAGAAGTAAGGAGAACATCCAAGGAGCCTGCGAGGCGTACGAGAGCCCAAAATAAAAACTAACTTAATGTCCATGCTTTTATGGAACATTAAGGGAGGTTGTGATAGGTACAAGAAGAAGGAAATCTATGAGTGGATTGCTGCATGTGGACTCTCTCTCATTGCTTTAGTAGAAACTAAAATCAAGGTGCACAATAAGAAGAGTATTAGATATCTATTTCCACAAGGGTGGGAACATGTATCTAATGTAGAATGCTTGGGAGTGGCAAGAGTCTGTATTACATGGAACCGTTAGAATGACAGTTGACAGTGGAGAATATATCTGATCAACACATCACTGTGGATTGTATAAATGTAGGTGCACTACAAATGTGGATGACAGTTGTGTACACTCATAATGATGCTAGATATAGACAAAGTCTGTAGCATGGGTTATTTGAATCAGCTAGACATACCACTCTACCTTGGCTCGTCATTTGTGACTTCAACAACATCAGGCTATAGGCAGAAAAAGTATGAGTAAGACTTGCATTAAATGCAGACATTAATACTTTCAATCATGCTATTGATAAAGTAGGTCTCTTTGAACTTCCTATGGTTGGTGGTGACTTATTTACTTGGAATAATGAAAGAAAGCCAGAGGATAGAATTTCTAGAAAGATGGACAGAGCCCTAGTGAATGAGGAGTTGCAATAAAAATTTCCAAATGTGAAAGTTAAAGCTAAAGGTTCTGAGTTAAATGATCATGCTCCCATAGCAGTGCATATTATAGAAAAGAAACAAAAAAGAAGACCGTTTAGATTCTTGAATCACTGGGATGATTGGAATGACTTCTATGACGTCATAAAGGAGAGATGGAAGATTCAAGTGATGGGAAATCCTATGTATGTGTTTGCAAAGAAACTAACCAACACAAAGAGGGTGCTTAAGAGCTGGGAAAAAGAGAAGGTGAACATCCCTAATATGCTGAAGGAGACAAAGGAAGAGTGCAAGATGATCAAAAAATTATTAATGAATGATCCACTTAATGAAGAGCTGATTTCTATAGAAAATAAGCTGAAAATCATGTTAGAAGATCTATAAAAGGTAGAGGAAAAGTTCTACTGGCAGAGAAGCAAAGAAAAATGGTTGGAGGATGGTGATAGAAACACCAAGTTATACCATTCAGAAGTTAAAAGAAGGGAGGCAGACAACATCATCTCTGAGTTGGTAGATAAAAATGGGAATGTTGTTAACAAGCAGGAGGACCTTGAAGAATAGTCAATCCACTTCTACACATCTCTATATAATAAGGAACACAAGGATGATTTGGAGGATGAGGATCTAAAGTGGAAATTCAAACTGTCAAGTACCCATAATAATATTCTCACTAGGGACACAAATGAGCAGGAAATTAAGGAAGCACTTTGGAGCATAGGAAGAAACAAATCTCCGGGCTCGAATGGGTTCAATGCATATTTTTACAAGAAGACGTGGGAGATCATTAAGGAAGACTTGCTGGCATACGTGAGATGGTTCCTTGTTGGAGGGAATATGGTTAGACAGGTCAATCATTCTTTTTCTTGTGCTTATTCCAAAGAAGAAAGTAACAACCTCCCTGGGAGATTTAAGACCTATTACATGCTGCTCGGTATAGTATAAAATTATTACAAAATTTTTAGCTGATAGATTAAAGACTGTTCTTCAATATTTGATTTCTGTCAACCAAGGAGCCTTTGTCTCTAGAAGAAGCATTAGTGATTGTGCACTACTGGGGGGCAAGTTTATGTAGGACTACAAGGTCATGAGAGGGAGTAGGAAAGCGTGCTTAAAGCTGAATGTATCTAAAGCTTATGATAGTGTCAGATGGGAGAAATTATGGTGGATTCTACAATAGATGGGATTCAATGAGCAGTGGATAGGCTGGATGAAACAATGTGTGTGTACTACTAGCTTCTCCATCCTGGTGAATGGAACATCTGCTGGCATGTTTAGAGGAGGTAACGACCTACAACAAGGTGACCCCCCCTCTCTCCTCTTCTCTTTGTGATGGTCATGGAATACTTCACGCAAATAATGAACAAGGCGGAAAGGAGGAAAGAAATCAGACCATATACGGTCCATGGGACCAATGTGATGACACACTTAGTGTTAGCAGATGATGTACTTGTTTTTGTGGAGGCTAAACAAAATACATTGGAGAAGCTGTAGGACTTTCTCAATACATTCAGTGAACAAACAAGGCTGCACATTAACAAAAGAAAAACTCACCTCTTCCTATCTAAAAATTGTCTTTCTATGGAGGACCGGATGAAGGAGGCTATGGGTGTTGAACTGGGAAAGTTTCCTACAAAATACTTGGGATTTCTATTGGCAGGGGGAAACTTACAAGTCAAGGACTTTGCTTTGTCGAACATGTTGAATAGATGGCCTATACAAAAAACTTCTATGGCAGGAAGAACTACTGTCCTAAAGTCGGCAGTTGAAGAACTCATTATTTTCTGGGTACAACAAGGAGAAATTCCATACCCCGTGCTTGACAAAATGGAAATGCAGATGTCAAATTTTCTTTGGGCCAGCACATACCATCCAATGAGATATGCACGGGTTGCACTCCCAAAATATGAAGGTGGTCTGAACATACCATCCAATGAGATATGCATGGATAGCACTCCCAAAAGATGAAGGTGGTCTGAACCTCAAAGCTCCAAAAGACATAGCAAGGTGGGGTATGCTGAGATGTATCATTATGTATCAGGAGGGAACCTCTACCTGGGGGAAATGGATGAGAGATAGATATCCATGAGGGCTTGACTTTGTGCCTAACATAAGAGAGGGATATTCGCACACAATTAATGTAATGATAGAGATGTGGCAGTAGGTTAAACATTTGTTTGTACCCGCTGAGGAGCGTAGATGGCTGCTCAAAGACGCACACATGAACTTATGGAAAGTAACCAGATCAAGAGCACAGAAGGACAGACATATGGAACACATATGGTCTGGGATCCAAGTACCAAAGTGGAGCATATGCTTGTATAAATTTTGCATAATGCTCTTGCGACTCTAGAAAAAATACATAGCTGGAACCAAGAGGTTGCTGATGCATGTATGATTTGTAAGGAGGAGGATGAGTCACATTTTCACCTTGGTTGTTGCTGCAAATTCACAAAAGAAGTATGGGGAATCATGTGTGAATATTTTAAGATTGGTGAACAGCTCCAAAGTGACCCAAGAAGAATGATGATGTGCTGTGGAAATGATGAAAAGAAAAGGATTTTCTTTACTTCTCTTTGCTTCTTTATATGGGAGGAAAGGAATGCCCGAAGACATGGAGGTCTAGCTACAAATCCAAAAATCATTGTTGTAAAAATTTGTAGATGTGTTAAACGTAAGCTACACATTAACTAGTGAGTGAGTCGTATCTAGTATGGAGTGTATGGCGTTGGGCCTACATGTACCTTTTAACCTCCTACTAATTTGTAGGTAGATGTCGGAATATATTTACCTAATTCCGATATATATACATATATATACATACATATATATATACATACATACATACATATATATACATGCATATATATACATACATACATATATATATATACATACATACACATATATATACATATATATACATACATACATATATATATATATATATATATATATATATATATATATATATATATATATATATATATATATACTTGGATGACCTATGCGAACTCCCTATGAATGGGGACATCATCTACACATGGAATAATGAATGCAAACTAGAAAAAAGGATTGCCAGTAAACTAGATAGAGCTCTAGTTAACAACTAATGGCTCCAAACTCTACCCAATGCACATATTAAAGTGGCGGGGGCAGACATAAGCAATCATGCAAGTTTAGGAAAAGAAAAAGAAGGCAAGACCTTTTAGATTGAAAAACTTTTGGTCATCTTGGAATGGGTACACAGACATCATCCGTGATACCCGGAACGAAAGAGTTGAAGGAAATCCCATGTTCATTTTCACCAAAAATCTTATGAAAGCCAAACACATGCTGAAGAAGTGGTCCAAAGAACATGTCAACATCCCTGAATTGCTAGCCAGATGCAAGAAAGAACTTATTGCAATTAAAACTGACCTCCTCACTGAACCTCTCAATGCCCAACTCATTGAAGTCGAGCTGAATCTAAAATCACAAATCGATGATCTCAAAAAGCCCGAGGAAAGCTACGCCTGGCAACATAACAGGCATGCCTGGATTGCGGATGGTGACCACAATACCATGCTCTACCACAATGCCATCAGGAAACGTGAAGCCCAAAACACTTTGCAGATCTCATTAATGAAGATGGCACCATTGTGAATAGTCAAGAAGACTTGGAGATTCAAGCAACCAATTTCTATAAAGCAATTTTCAACAAACAACAAGAGAGATGGACACCATTTCCCAGAATGAAGCTCTCGATTGGAGGTATAAACTAACCAGTTCTCATAACAACATCCTCTATAGGGAAGTCAATATGGAAGAGCTTAAGGATGCTGTCTGGAGTATCAGGGTAAACAAGTCCCCAGGCCCCGACGGATTCAACGCCCACTTATACAGAGAAGCTTGGCAAACAATCAAATATGATCTTCTAAATAGCATAAACTGGATCATGAATGGAGGCAGCATGCTAAGGCAAACCAATCATGCTTTCCTAACACTCATCCGAAAGAAGAAAACTACTGCTACTTTAGCTGATTTCAGGCCCATCGCTTGCTGCAATGTCCAATACAAAGTGTTGGCCAAAATCCTGGCTAAACGCCTCAAACTAGTTCTTCCTTTTCTTATCTCTGAAGCCCAGGGCGCCTTCATCTCCGATAGGAGTATTTCAGATTGTGCTCTCCTTGTAGGTGAGTTCATTCTGGATTTTAATGTCAAATGAGGGCATAAGAAAATATGTATGAAACTTGATGTCTCAAAAGAATTTGATAGCGTCCGCTGGGACAAACATTGGTAAATCATGAAGGACATGGGCTTCTCAAACAAATGGATCTCGCTCATCCAACAATGTGTTACTACTGTCAGCTATTCGATACTTGTTAATGGCACCGCAAATGACATTTTTCAAGCCTCAAATGGACTGAGATAGGGAGACCCCCTGTCCCTTCTTTTATTCACCATATTAATGGAATACTTCTCTCAACTGTTGAAGAAGGCATAATCCAACAAGGAAATAGCTACCTATTCAGTGAGAGGGACAAAGACCATGAGCCATCTCATATTTGTATATGACGTTCTAGTCTTCCTGGAAGCTAAACCTAAGTATCTTGTAAATCTCAAAGCTCTCCTACAATGATTTGGAACACAAACTGGACTTCACATCAATGAGGCCAAAACCCAAGTGTTCACCTCCTCCAACTATGACTGCATCAAGCAAGAGATTAAGGATGTACTGCAGATGAACATCAGCTCACTGCCCACCAAATACCTTGGCTTCCCACTCATTGGTGGCAAACTCCAGGTGAAAGACTTCACGGAGTGCACTGAAAAGCTAGAGACCATGATCAGCAGATGTCCACTTAATAAAACTTCCATGGCAGGACATATCACCTTAACTAAATCTGCCTTGGAAGGTTTGCTTATTTACTAGGTTCAACAAGGAAAAATCCCCTATGCAGTACTTGATCGTATTGAGATGACTCTATCCAATTTTATCTGGACAACAGACACTCATGCTGTGAAATACTCAAGGCTATCCTTACACAAAGACGAAGGAGGCATTGGTCTAAAAACCTCGACGGTGATTGCCAACTGGGGCACTATAAGACGAATCATCAACTTCCATCAGGGGAAATCAACATGGGCACGCTGGATGAGAGTTCGATATGCAAAAGGTCTGGACTATGAACCTTCGACCGGAGAAGGTTTCTCTCGAGTCATCAATAGAATGACTTTGGCGTGGAAGCAAATCAAATATGCCTTCAGCCCCATTTCCGACAACTGGCAACTCAACAACAACTTCAACCCCTGGGAGCTGGCCAAACTAAAAGATAACATCCTACCTGCACCACCTCACTTCACCAAGTATATTTGGAACGGATTTGAGATTCCCAAGTGGAGTCTGTGCCTCTACCGAGCTGCCTTTGAAACTTTCCCCACCTTGGACAAGATTGAAAGATGGTACCCAGGCACCTTCTCGACCATTTGTCTGATGTGCAATGAAGGTTCAGAAACCCACGAACATCTTTTCCAAAACTGTCCTTTTATCATATCATTATGGAGATGGGTGTGTGATAATGCAAAACTCAACCACATGCAGCTTCTCTCAACGAAGGAGATGATCTCACTTCTCAGTCCAAGCCTCAACCTGCAGAAGAAGAAGAAGTCTCTGACAGCCCTTTCAGCAGTTTACTACTACACTTGGAACAAAAGGAACACCAGGAAGCACAAGTCCAAGGCTAGCAATATAGAGTACATTGGGAAGAAAATATGTAAAGTCTTAACCTATAGGCTCAATGTATAGAACTTTTACTCTTTTTGATTGTTTAGTAGAGAGCAGGGGCTACTATGTATTTTGTACCAACTTATTTGGGGTTTTGGAATAAAATTTATCAAATTCCGACATATATATATACATACATACATACATATATATACATACATATATATACATACATATATATATACATACATATACATATACATATATATACATACATATATATACATACATACATATATATACATACATATACATATATATACATACATACATACACACACACACACACACACACACACACACACATATATATATATATATATATATATATATATATATATATATATATATATATATATATATATATATATATATATGATCGCATTAAGGAAGACTCCTTTGGATGAACAACTGATTGAAGCTGAAAAGTGTACATATAATCGCATTAAAACACTTGAGAAAGCCGAGAAATTGTACTTCTGGAAGCAGAGTAGAATGGACTGGATTTCCAATGGAGATCGGAACACCCGTCTTTACCAATCAACAGTCAAGAGGAGGGATGCACTTCACACAATTGTAGAGATATACAACAATGATGGAGTTTTTCTCACAGATGAAGAAGCTATTACAGAAGAAACTACCAATTTCTTTGAACAACTTTATAACCAGGAGCAAGGCTCTGCGGATTTTGACAATTCTGGATGGTCTAAGATGGTCACTGATGAGGATAATGACATGCTATGCAAGATTCCAGATATAGATGAAGTGAAACAGGCAGTCTGGTCCATTGGTGCATCCAAAAGCCCTGGACCAGATGGTTTTAATGGCTTTTTCTATTGTCATAACTGGACAACTATTAAAGAGGATCTTTTACATACTGTGCAATGGTTCTATAATGATGGAAACATGGTTAGGCAAATTAACCATGTGTTTCTTGCTCTAATCCGGAAGAAGGATATCATTTCCTCTCCTGTGGATTTCAGGCCTATAGCCTGTTGTTCTATGCTATACAAGATCATCACAAAGATTATTACAATCCGATTGTCTTCTATCATGCCTAAGATAATTTCCCCCAACCAGGGGGCTTTTATCAAAGGGAGAAGTATTCATGATTTTGCTTTGCTAGCAGCTGAATTTACTCTTAACTATAATGTAGAGAGGAGTTCTCCTTCTGCATGTGTTAAGTTAGATATTACAAAAGCTTATGACTCCGTTCGATGGTCCTATCTATCGAAATGCTTGGAGGTGCTAGGGTTCAGTAAAGAGTGGATTAAACTGGTGCAATAGTGTGTCTCAACTCCGTCTTTCTCTGTTCTTATTAACAGAGCTTCTAAAGGGTTCTTTAAAAATGCAAATGGGTTACGTCAGGGAGACCCACTTTCTCCTCTGTTGTTCACCATTTCCATGGAAGGGCTCACTAAGAAAATCGACAATGCTGTCAGCTTGAAGACGATCCACACATACACAATTAGGAACACCCCTGTGATGTCCCATCTTCTTTTTGCAGATGATGTTTTGATCTTCTGTGAAGCTAGAAACAGAAGTCTAGTGAATCTGAAGTCTATTCTTGAGGATTTTGGCAATGAATCGGGCATGAAACTTAACACCCTCGAGTCTAATATCTTCTTTTCAAAATCTATAGTTGGAAAGCTAGAACTCGCTGAGCTTTTGGGTGTTCAAATGGGCACGCTACCCACCTCTTATTTGGGTTTCCCATTAGCAGGTGGCAATCTCAGATGACGTAACTTCAATCCTTGTCTTGATGGACTCAAGGATATGATCACAAAATGGCCAGGGACCATTCTCTCGTTCTCGGGTAGACTGGTGTTGATTAAAAGCTGTGCTATCGGGCTTATCCAATATTGGATGGCTCAAGGAGAGGTTACCAAATCTACAATGCGTAGAATGGAGATTCTGATGGGCAACTTCCTTTGGGGTTCATCCATCCATATCCAGCTTCATGGGAAAGGATTGCATTTCCTGAAGATGAGGGAGGTCTCGACTTGAAGAAGTTGGAAAACCTAGCTGACTTCCATACGATGAAAAGAACAAAGATCCTTTTGCAAGGTGAATCAGTGTGGGCTAAATGGATGATTACAAGATATGGTTTGAATGACTTTAGTCAACCAAACCACCGATGGGGATTCTTTACCCATTGGCAGAGAATCACTGAACGTTGGCCAAAGTTCCAAAATACATCAAATGAGAACATGTGGAACATTTGTAGACAAAAGCAAGATGAGGACAAGGCAGCTAAATGCCTTTGGAACTGTAAATACAATCCGAGATGGAGTTTTACGACTTTCAGAGCATACAAGAATCTACTTCCTACGATGGAAAAGGTTCTAAAATGGAATCCGAATGTGGATGGTAAGTGCTGTCTTTGCAATACAGACTTGGAAACTGCTATTCATCTTACATCAGATTGTAAGTGGTGGCGATACCTCTGGGGCAGAGCGGTGTTGAAGTGTGTAATCCAATCCTCGAGCATGGAAGAGTGCCTTCTGAACCTGCACAACATTAGAAATGAAGACAAGGTGATCATCCTATGGGCGGTTACTCTTTGCATCCATGTCATCTGGATCGAAAGAAACTCTAGGAAGCATGGAGGAAAACCTAGAGATGAGTTATATGTGTTTAGTAGGATTGAGAAAGAACTTTAGATGCATTATAAAACGTATAAGTTGAATAATGTATCTCAGTTCCTGATTCGTAATTGGTCTTTTTGTAAGTACTAAAGTACTAGTTTTTCATATTCTTTGTAAGGTTCTAACCTAGATCCTTCAGTTTTGTAAACTACACGTATGAGTGTAGCTTGTAATTTTGTCCCTCTTTGAGGGTCGGGAATATATTTACCAAAAATTTCTGATATATATATATATATATATATATATATATATATATATATATATATATATTTGTGTGTGTATGTATGCAATTTATACGTGTCACCATAAAATCAGTTTTGATGGTGGATGTAAAGCATGAATATGGCCAAAACCCCAGATCTGCGTGTACATGGTTGTGGTTATTTATTCCTATTGTTAATCGGTCTACATACCAAGCCTCTCTCTCCTTTCCAAATGTAAATTAATGCTCTTCTTCTTATTTACCTTTGAATGTAACTCGAGGTTTTCCCATATACAATGTAATAAGAAATAGGATAGTTTCAATTTATGTTTTGACGTGAGATAATGATCTACACAAAAGGCAAAATGAGCGGCTCATTTGACGACCTGATCAAATAGAGGACCGAGGAGGCTAGATGATAGGAGGATGAACCGATTGACCGGTGGACCAACCGATCAGCTAGAGGTGTCTAGATGCTGCTTGGACCTGAGAACTAGATGACCACTTCAAAAGAGCCCAACCAAGTGACCAAGAGGAGAGCTGACCAGTTCAAGAGTTAAATTGATCAACCTAGATTGGTTTAAGCACAATATATTCACCAACAATAGGTTGCATATGATGTGGACCATAGGCGGTACTAATTCCTTGTGGATCTGCATAATTGCATTAGTATGGCCATAACCATCGCTTGTGTGTTACATTTATTGCATGTTCTCATTTATGGTTATAACATGTATATGATACATACTATATATGTGGTGATTGGATAAAGTATATGTATTTATACAAACCCCCTCATTAAAATATTAAGTCTTAGATGCTTTCCATAAGAAACTCACATGAAAGGATTGATCAACTATGTGGGCACGCCCTAGTGTGGTGTTCCGTCTATCTTGTGGAAGTGTGATGGTAGATATGTGGGTCTGCCCTGGTGCATATTTATTGTGTTGTCTTTTGGGTCAGACTTAACTAGGTGACCTTAATTGGATTAAACACATAGAGGCATGCAGATAATCATGGCAAGGAGTTGCGCATATGATCTATCTGAGAGTTTTATATGATGCAATTGGCATGATTGCCTACCTGATAGAATCAAGTTGTGGGTGAAAGCCCTAGCTGGATCATGAATTGATGAAATTAGGATCTTGGCCCACTAGAATATTGTACACTACAATATTTCAAATTGATAGTGAGGGCTATCAATTTGAAATAAAATAGAGGGAGCGATAGTTAATTAAAGACCTAACTAATATCAAATTATCAAATCAAACCTAATAAAAATGTTTTAAACAAAGTTGCAATATTTCTTTATAGAATCAAATGTCAAACACAAAACACATTAAAATTGCGATCAATCCTCAAGAAGGACAAAACGGGATAAATTTCCAAAATTGGTTAAGGACTTTGAGAAATGTTGTCATCTATGAGTGAAAGCTCTATGTCCTTGATAGAGCAATGCCAGAGGAACCCGCTCCAAATGTGCCTCAGACTAAATGGATGCGTATTGGAAGCATTCCAATACCTAAAGCATTGTTGTATGAACTATGAGTTGCATGAACAACATGATAACATGGACATTCTCGAGATGGTAAAACATCTTAAGAATCATGTAAAGCATAGAAGGCATAATGTCTCTAAAGCACTAATTGAGTGCATACTGACAAAGGGAGGTCTAGTAGAACTCCATGTGCTCAATGTGATTGGACATATGGAATGACTGAGATTTCTCTTAGGTCAATAGTTGACCATTAATATAATTATGTAAGCATTACACGAATCATATAGTCAGTTTATCACATGCTTGGCATGTTGATACCAAATCAAAGAAGAAGAAGGACAAATCCATGATGATGATTAGAAGAAGTGAGTCCTAGGGAAAAGGCAAGGCTAAGAAGTGTTCTCTGAGGCTAAGATTAAGCTCATATCTTTAACACTCAAATAATGGAGAAGGGTAAGTGTAAAAGGAATATGTCTTTTTCACTTAAAAGATAAAAGAAATTGCAACCATTGTCACATGTCTTGGAATTGGAAAGAACTATCCTCTTAATAGAGGATCTCTGGAAGAAGATAGAAATAGAGATCTCTACTTCAAGACCTAAGAAGAAGTAAGCTAGAACTGTATGGAGCAAGGGCTGTTGCCATTATAGTTAAAGACTGTCATTCATGGGCACATAATAGAATTGTTAAATTGCTATTGTATACCTACCATTGATGAAAATGATACGTATTGTGTGACAAGAACATTATGTTTCATTTTAAAGATATGATCTTTTATGGCAATTCCCTATGTCTCACAAACTATATTTGATATTTGTAAAGGAAAATGTGTATGACACATATGTTGAATGATTTGATACGTCAAACAATGAATACCTATAACATTGTCATCTGGAGTGCATAAATGAGAAATTCATCTCTAGACTCCATATGATGGTTATCTAGAATCTTTTGGTTATCGAACCAATAGAGACATGCATGTATTATTTTTTGTGCAATATGACAAAAACATCTTCACTAGATATAGTGGGAGATCGACTATTCCATTAGGACTACTACATACTGATGTACATAGACCTTTTAGAATGAATGCTAAAGGTAGTTACAAGTACCTCATTATATTTACTGTTGCGATTAGTAGATATTGAAATTTGTATTTAGCAAAATACAAGTATGAATCTCTTGAAGTGTACAAGGAGATTATGAATGAATCACGTAACTCACTTGGTAAAGTATTAAGATACCTCAATATGATCGATGTTGAAATACGTAAACATAGATTGAGGACCTTATGGAGAGACTGTGATAGTGTATCACATTGAACTCCACCTAAAATATATTTTTGTGTCAAAAAGAAGGAATTACACCTTGTTAAGTCATGGTGTGATTATCAATAAATCTAGATAATCTTCCAATATTTCTTTTGGGCACATGCTTTACACTAAAAAAATGTACCGTGTAAATTGGTTCAAAAGACACCATATGCGATATGGCATGGGAAGTGTCCCAATGTGTCTTTGTGGTGATTAGGATTGAAGGATTATATAAGAAAATAGTTTCTTAAAAGGCTTTATCCACAAATCACATGGATATTTTCTTGTTGAATACTATTTATATTCCAACCTAACAATAAAGTGTTTGTTTCTAGGATGGCTGAATTCCTAAAATGGAAACTAGTTCCAAAGGAATAAGTGGGAGTAAAAGTAGAACTTGAAATGTTCAAGACAAATAAGAAAACATAGAACCCAAAGAGGTACAATAGGAACAAGGAGAATCACAAGTTGTTGTGGAATCTCAAGTTCCTTAAGTAAACACAAAACTCATAGTTCTAGTTGAACACACCTTAAGTTTGATATCTTATAACTCAAAAGGCGGTGAGTTGATTATAAATGAGTCAACAACCTACCTAGAAACTATTGAGGAATCAGAATCTGAGAAATGGCTTGAGGCCATAAGATCAATGATGGACTCCATGTACACCAACAAGGTATGACCTTGCTGGATCCACCTGAAGGGGTAAAACTCATAGGGTACATTAGGGTTTTATAAGAAGACCAACATGGAAAGGTAAATTGGTTGTAAAGCGTTTCAAACTAGTTCAAAATGTTGAACATGATGAAGTCTTTTGACCAGTTACCATGGTTATTGTTGGTATGTATGCCCTGAGAGCCAATCATATGATGATTTGGATTGGGATACATTATGATTGATTTGATAAATATCAATGGCAAGCTTCCAATTTATTCTGGTTCAATCAGTTATGAGATAATGATAGAACATAATGAATGTCTAGAGAATGACAATACTCAATGACATATGTCTTTAGGTTAAGGACCTAAAGAATGAGATCATACGAATGCTAAGAGTTTGTACATTCTTATTTTATCCCTAGTCGAATGTCATTGTGGAAGGTTAATAGACAACAAGGACACAACAAGACGAGAGTGTGTTGGTTGATGATAGAGTCTCATTAATCATGATATGTGATATCAAACCAAGCACATAGATACATGTTAGAGAATAGTGTATCGGACAAACCCACTGTGAGAGTGACACATGGAACCATGACATGGTAGACAGAGTCAGCTCTCGCTAAGCCTCTATTTAGTAGTTGCTATTGAAGAGTTAGATCTCTTTATGATGATTAAGCAGGCCTGGGTAGTGAAACCCCATACCCTAGTTCTCTTTATTGTCATTAATTTACTATTTAATCCTTGTTTCTACTAACAACATTTTAGTTTAATCAATCAATCAACTCCTAGGTGTTAGATATTACTCTTAAAATGTATTTTTTAAAATAAATTCTTAAAAAGTTTGTCCTTTGGGTTTAATCCTAAAGTATATTGCAATAAGGCTTTGACTCATGTGGAGTGGGGAATTAGTGCACTACTTTCAATTAAACCTAGGACTTTTTCTTTTAGGATTTTTCTTTGTGAGACATTTGCAGCCCCATCAGTGCCTGAGTTTGGCAGTGGTGACTAGTACTAGTATCAAGAAGATCCCCATCCTTTGTCTTGGTATGGAGAGGGTGATAGTGAGTTTGGTAATCCAGTTAGGCATTGTGAGTGGGTGCAGCAAGAGTCGGTGGGGGGTTTTGGGTATTGTAATGGCCCTCATCAATCTACTACTCCATGCAAGTGTACATAGTAAACATTAGTGTGATCAAAGAGTGATACCTATAAAATCTCTATTGCATGTAGCTACACATGTAGGACATGTTAAGAGTGGCACATGCATAATCCATCTAGGTGCTAGTGGTTTGTTGAGGTGGTGGTCATTTAGGTGTTTGGGCAAAAGTTATGGTTGTGAAGAAGCCTCCTCCCTAGATTTAGAGGACTAAACTAAATGTCCCTTGCATCTACACTACATAGTCTCCTTATTTTCAATCTAGAGTTGTTTGAGTCTGTGAGATCCAAGAAATTCTTCCCATATCCATAGAAGTACTACTTATCATCATTTTAATCATGTAAAAGAAACATAGAATCATACAATAGCTTAAGGCCAGCCAATGTTGACTCAGTGAGGTGATCAATCGGTTCTAAATAAATCTTATTGCTTCATAAAGAGTTGAGAAATGATGCCCCTATCATGATGTCTCCTTCTGGGACCTCTTACACCTTGGTGAGGTTGTCGATTAAGAAATTGCCCACATTACCTTGTGATTTTGCAACATGGACACAATATAAAGAGGTAATCTAGACCCACAAGCCCGTAGGTATCCTTCTTGGAAAGGAACTTGGTATTGATTATGTGATGAATGAATTATAGAATGGGGTTTTGGAGGTATGAGACCCTAGAAAATGAAGCATTATACTTGTCCTTGTGAGTGATCTAGGACCGAGATTCATTCATCTTAAACTCGGGTGAATCATGGATGATCCCACAATAGTCAAACCCCAAGTGCTCATATAACTTCTTGAAGGCGATCTCGTACTTAGTAACTACCAAGCAGAATATGGTGAAGCCATAAGGTTCAACTGACTTAGATTTTGTCTATGTCATGAGCATGGCGAGGAACTCATAGGTGAGCTTGGTAGAAGTGTAGGCATTTGTAATGCAACAGTGAATATGTCTACCTTCTGTAGAAGCACGTAAGTCTTGTCAATGATGGACAAGCTCTCCATCATGTCTAAGGATGAAAAGTAGGTGTGGATGCTCTTTTGGGTCACCAAGTTGTTGTGAATAGCTACCTCTATATTAGATCAAAGGATGAATGAGATGATTTGGTGGAGGACTTAGTTAGGGACTCTCCACAACATGTTCCATGGTCCATCGAGATGTGTTGAAGAAGAATAATTGGAATTAGTAGAAAAAAAATGTGTAACGTCAGCATTAGAGGATACAACAGTGCAACCAAACACTTTTAAAAATGTATAATCAGGAGGAGGTTGATGGTGCAACAATTGATAAGGAGATTGGTTGGAAAACACAGGTGTGGGATTACGTACGGTTGATGAGATGCATGGAAACGCTTGGGAACGTTGGCATCGGCTAGCATGCAGAGTGAGACCTGTGTCGACAATATGCTGTATTTTGCGTTCTACACTGCCATTTTGTTCGTGGGTGTGTGGACAGGTGATAGCGTACGATGGTGGATGCCGTGGGTGTTGAAATAAGGGGTGAGAGCACGAAATTCACCACCGCCCCCATCAGTATGTAACACTTTAACCGTGGAACTGAATTGCCGCTCGACGAATTTATGGAGTTGTTGAAATATATGACAAACATTTGATTTGCGAAATAAAGGGTAAAGCCAACTACTATACTTAGAGTAATCATCAACAAGAAGAAGAAAATAATCTGAAGACGCAAGGGGGGCAGCGAGGGCCCCATACATCAGCAAAAATTAAATCTAATGATGTGTGAAGCGGTCGGTGGAAGATGTTGTCGAGCAGCTTTTCCCATGAGACACGATTCACACTTATTATTTGCGGTGGTGGAAGCAGTATGCGGTAGGAGATATTGGGTGAGGACACTGAGGATGGTGCGGGGACACAGGTGACCGACTCGAGCAGACATACTAAGTGGGCTACTGGAGAACTGGCGAGGCTGTAGAGTCCATCTTTAACCGGACCTTGCAGGAGGGGCCTGTGAGTCTGGAGATCATTGATGGGAAAAACTGAAAATAACAATTGTTGTCACGAGTAAAACGGGAGACAGATAATAAAGACTTTTTGATAGAAAGAACACACGGAGGATGTGATTTAAAGGAAGGGGACGGAAAGTTGAGAGGAGGCGTGCGGAACCAATATGTGTGATAGGCAAACCTTTTCCATCACCGACGTGAAGTTGTTCGGATCCATTGTAGGCTGCGGTTTGGTGTAGCTGATGAGGATTGTCAGTGACGTGATGGGAGCCACCGGAATCTGGAAACCATGATTCATACGGAAATGTTGGTGCATCGCTGGGAGCCACAGGAGGATGCGGCGGTGGTGCATGGGCAAGGGGCAAGGGAAGCAGCGCAGACGGCCAGGGATGCGGCGGAGGTGCGTAGGCGGGCTGCCAGGGACTGGACACATGGTGTGCATGTGCTGGCGGTAACGGCAGCGATAGGCACAGTGTGTTTTTCAATACCACGATAAGAGCAGGGGTGGTGTGGTCGACCACACGTGGGGAGGAGCTCGAAGAGGAAAGACCGTAGAAGCGCGGACTTGGAGAGCGAGATGCGACAACAACAATTGGGGGCGGGAGCAAGGGACATGTGCTCGAATTGAAGACGGATTTCATGGCTTGTCAACAGACTGACCAGTTCGGGGTAGGTAACGCCAACCAGGTCAGGGAGAAGGTCTTCTGACAGCTGCTAAGTAAGAGTTGATCTTTGCGAAGCCAATCCGAATAAGAGGGATTGGGGACGGGAGGCGGGGCAGCATCGGCAGGAAACACAACAACAGACGGTGGATTGGGAAGGGAAGACGGAGGATAGGGAGCAGCATCAGTGACATGGCCTTCCAGGTTATGGCTGCGAACTGCGAAGCAAAGGAAGAAATGCGAAAGTAAGTAGTTGGTGGCTGTCAATTTAAGGGACACATGATGGTGGGATCTCATGAAAGTTGGGGAGGGAAGGAAATTGGTCGACGGAGGAAGAAGAGGGGTGGAGAGAGAAGGCAGAAGATGTCGACGACATGGCTACTGATACCATGTTAAGATTAAATTGACTGTAATTTACAGGGGATGCTGCCACTTCGATGATCCACAGTCCACGGTGTGCTACGGAAACGAGCGGCAACCACCTGAACCAACTCCTATCGGTTTCCAGTCCTTCCCGCAACCCATTTGTTTATGTACCCACGTAAAAGCCATTTACATGTATACTTGGACGGGAAGACAGCGAGAAGCAACACGGGATTTGAACAGTGAAGCAACGCCTAGGGATGGACTGGAATCTGGCTGTCGTTGTTGTTAACTTGACTGACTGAGATGGTGAGACCGCTGATGTCAACGGGGGAGGGCAAGGTTCAGTAGCGAAAGAATTGTTGGAACTGGTCAAGGAAAGCGTTATTTACTTCATTCCTTGTATGTGGAAGGGGTCATGAGGTGTATAACCTTTGGCGTCAAAAATTTCAACATGTCTCATTTGGAGAGGAGTCCAGATTTGTTGTTCCTCTTTCTACAAGGAGTAGGTTTTTCTTCCCCTATCAATTTATACGTGTCCCTGTCTATCGTCTGAATTTTGTTGACAATACAAATGGCGTAATCTAATACAAGATGTAGTATGCTCCTTGTTAAACAAACAAGAGCAAATCCTGAGGGTTTGGAGAGTGGCATGTCAATCTAATAACCTAGTTCAATTCGAAAGCAACGTAAAACAGTAGATACTACCTAACATTTGACACTCTGAGGCATGTAGTTGTCTATAACATTATTTATGAGGCAGTGCAGGGAGAACGTCAGTCCAACAGATCAAGACTGACTAGTTTTCAACATAAACAGTGCACACACAAATCACGGCAGAGGATGTATCGTGTTGATCGTACTTTCAACACCCAGCAAAGACAACACAGCGGAGAGCAGCGGAAACACAAAGAAGAGACAGAAAAATGATTTCATCTTCTAAAACTAGTGAACACACATGTGCCCATGTACATGAATGTCTTAATAATTTTGTTACTTTTATATTAGATGGTATATTAAAATTTATGTTTTATACCTTCTAAATAAAACTAGTTAAAGGCATATACTTATTAAATCTATTCAAATATTTTTCTTTCAATTTATTGAAAAATAAAATAAAAATATAAAAGTTTGACAAAAACGATGGTTGGAGGATTATGAATATGTTTTTTGACAGTATATTTGTAACAATAAGTTAATATTCAGTTTAAAAGAGAGCTGGTGTATTACCTTGAAATGTATGGAGAGCAAAATTCTACCACGACCAACATATGGAAATAGTAATGAGACTTTGGAGAATTCATGGTAGATTCTACAATAATCATGTGACCAGTTTTAAAACGTTATTGTTAAATGTCAAGTCTTCATTATAATGTGTGCCTCTTAAGTATGCACACTATTTAGATAACAAGTTAAGTTGAAACAATAGTTCAATATGTAATAATAAAAAAATAATTTTGAAGTAGACTATCACTATTAGTTATATACTCAAATGAGGAAATGAATCTAACATATGCTTAATTACATATACATATGTCCATACCTTATTTGTATTATATTTTCTCTCAATTTACGTAACAAATTGGTTATTCATATCACATGTTCATTCTTTAGACTTCCAACATTATCTTTTTGAAAGCATGTTGGTGTACCAATATGTATCCCCCTTGAAAAATAAAGAAACAAAGTGATGTTGATAGACAATATCTTGTAAATTCCTCTTCATCTTTAACATTCCAACGACTCCTCTGACGGTGTTAGGGAGGAATAAGAGAAGATTATAAATAAAAAATACTACGTAGAATGATAAATTCATGTGAAAGGCAATATTTATCACATTTCCACTCTCATTTAGGAGTTTTTGGACACATTTGTATATTTGAATCCGTAGCTATCACAAAGCACTTATACGCTTGCATATTGTGAACCCCCAATTAATAACAAAAAATACCTCAAACTTGTTAAGGTCATCATATAATAACTCATCTTTGCAAAAAAACAAGCAATATAGTAAAAACATTTGCAATGACAGGTCAACTATTATTTATGTATTATGATCTCATGGGTATTGTATCTTCCCATATACTTGGAAAATATACTTATAAATATAAAATATTCATGAAAGTGTAAATACACCATAATTTGTAACACTTTACAAGTCAAATATGTAAATTGATTACATGATGGTAAAAAAATTAAACAAAAAATTAAGCCATTTGTTCCACTTTATGAGAATAAAGCATGCCAGAAGGCAAAGACAATAGAAAATTCATTTTGTTTTTTAATTGACTAAATTGTTCATTTAGTTAACAATGTAAGACATTAATTATGGAAAATGATCAAGATTGGGGAGTTAGCGTTATGTGAAGATAAATCGCAAGTAGGGGAGACATAGTTGACAGATGGTTTCACTATAGCAAACATACTCATTAGCAGCCTTTCAGAAAAGCCACTAAAAAAAAGCTAGTAAACAGGTTTAACGACATTTGTTGACATTTAAAAAATGCCTCTAGCGCCAATTCCACTAGGAAGATAGTGGCTTAAGTTGTGAAAACCACTAAAGGTTTGTCTTTAGTGGTTTCGAATAAATGCCACATAAAGGCCACTAAACCATAATTTGACATTTATAAAAAAGCCACTATCCATCAATTGGCTTTTATACAAATGCCACTATTTTGTATTATGTTCCAGATCACATACAAATCACGGTAGAGGATGTATCGTGTTGATCGTACTTTCAACAGCCAGCAAAGACAACACAGCGGAGAGCAGCGGAAACACAAAGAAGAGACAGAAAAATGATTTCATCTTCTAAAACTAGTGAACACACATGTGCCCATGTACATGAATGTCTTAATAATTTTGTTACTTTTATATTAGATGGTATATTAAAATTTATGTTTTATACCTTCTAAATAAAACTAGTTAAAGGCATATACTTATTAAATCTATTTGAATATTTTTCTTTCAATTTATTGAAAAATAAAATAAAAATATAAAAGTTTGACAAAAACGATGGTTGGAGGATTATGAATATGTTTTTTGACAGTATATTTGTAACAATAAGTTAATATTCAGTTTATAAGAGAGCTGGTGTATTACCTTGAAATGTATGGAGAGCAAAATTCTACCACGACCAACATATGGAAATAGTAATGAGACTTTGGAGAATTCATGGTAGATTCTACAATAATCATGTGACCAATTTTAAAACGTTATTGTTAAATGTCAAGTCTTCATTACAATGTGTGCCTCTTAAGTATGTACACTATTTAGATAAGAAATTAAGTTGAAACGATAGTTCAATATGTAATAATAAAAAAATAATTTTGAAGTAGACTATCACTATTAGTTATATACTCAAATGAGGAATTGAATCTAACCTATGCTTAATTACATATACATATGTCCATACCTTATTTGTATTATATTTTCTCTCAATTTATGTAAAAAATTGGTTATTAATATCACATGTTCATTCTTTAGACTTCCAACATTATCTTTTTGAAAACATCTTCGTGTACCAATATGTATCCCCCTTGAAAAATAAAGAAACAAAGTGATGTTGATAGATAATATCTTGTAAATTCCTCTTCATATTTAACATTCCGACGTCCCCTATGACGGTGTTCGGGAGGAATAAGAGAAGATCATAAATAAAAAATACTACGTAGAATGATAACTTCATGTGAAAGGCAATATTTATCACATTTTTCACTCTCATTTAGGAGTTTGGACACATTTGTATATTTGAATCCGTAGCTATCACAAATCACTTATACGCTTGCATATTGTGAACCCCCAATTAATAACAAAAAATACCTCAAACTTGTTAAGGTCATCATATAATAACTCATCTTTGCAAAAAAACAAGCAATATAGTAAAAACATTTGCAATGTCGGGTCAACTATTATTTGTGTATTATCTCATGGGTATTGTATCTTCCCATATACTTGGAAAATATACTTATAAATATGAAATATTCATGAAAGTGTAAATATACCGTAATTTGTAACACTTTACAAGTCAAATATGTAAATTGATTACATGATGGTAAAAAAAATTAAACAAAAAATTAAGCCATTTGTTCCACTTTATGAGAATAAAGCATGCCACAAGGCAAAGACAATAGAAAATTCATTTTGTTTTTTAATTGACTAAATTGTTCATTTAGTTAACAATGTAAGACATTAATTATGGAAAATGATCAAGATTGGGGAGTTAGGGTTATGTGAAGATAAATCACAAGTAGGGGAGACAAAGTTGACAGATGGTTTCAAATTTGAGACCATTAATGGATATAGTAAGAGTTGGGCATACTAGCAGTGGTGGGGATGGAATTTCATTTCAATAAATGAGAAGAAATTTGTAATAAAACTTGAAAAATAGTAGTTAATGCTAAATTTGTAACTTCCTCACAATTCTGGATTCAGCTCTGAATGTGTGAAGGAGAGTGGTGTTAATGCACCTCAAACAAACCGTCACACTTTCTCCATTTTACAAAACGTGTTGAGACTCATATGGAAACTAACTTCTACATGGAATGAGAAAATCAACATCGAAGTTCTAAATTATAAGCAATATTTTATTTTGATAGTATATACATACTAAATTAAATAAATGCCTTTGTATAGGCACGAACTATAAATTGGGATGTCAAACTCTTTTGTATGTCAAAGCTCTAAAGACAAAATATGAGTAAATATAAAAGAACAAGTGCGTGGAACAAACCCATATAATTAAAAATATATATGCTTCAAATGTACTGGATTTCAATTTTTTATTAATGGTTCATTTGGTTAAGAACGTGAGACATTAATGATGTAATTATATTAAAAAAATGTTGTAAATATATTGGAATGCAATGAGAATGGGTTGAGTGGTGCCTTATATATGGAAACTTACAACTGAGAAGTTAATATTGATAAGGTAGTACATCTCCATGATGTTTGAGTAATTCTCATGCTTCTGACCAAGGAATGAGAGAGAGAAAGTGATCAAAATGGATGTTTTTAGGATAATTGGAAGATAAATTGCAAGTAAGGGAAGTTAAGTTATCAACAATTTAAATGGGAGACCATGCACGGGTACATAAAGAGTTTTTTTTTGGAAATAGGTAAATAGTATTGCCAAAAACCAAAACGGTATAGCAAGCTATACAAGTACACGACACCAGGCCAAGCTCTACAAAACAAAAGGCACCAAGATGAAAGCTATGTGGAGGGGTTATCTACAAAAGCCCAAAAAAGCTTTGAATTAGTGCTGACAACAGCAGTCAGCTCAGGTTTAGCAGCCAAAACCCATCTCAAGTCAGCCACAATCATCTCTAACAGGTGTTTTTCATCTATCAAACCACTGTCATGGTTTCTCATGTTCCTTTCTCTCCAGATGTGATAACAGGCACAAGCAAGGAATAAGCCATATCTGCTAGCATCTTTACCTTTATTGTCAGGTTTGCCCGATATCCAGTTAATGACACCATCGATGTTATTAGGGACCTGAAGACCCCATTCGTTCTGTAAGCACACAATCTGCCATATGTGTCTGGAGAACTTGCAATCAAAGAACAAATGGTCCTTTGATTCGGCCCCAGCATTGCACAACGAGCATGTAGTATCCACCTGTAAGCCCCATTCATCCATCATGTCATTAGTGGGAAGTCTGTTCTGTAAAGCTCTATACAAAAGAGTGCTCCATTTTGGGAAATGAAACTTGCCCCAAATAATGTGGAACCAAGGCATGTCCAGTTCATTACTACTGTTGTTTTTGGGTATAATGGACAAGCGCCCCATATGCCCCAAAGGAATAACAGAAGTCACACCAAACTTATCCTTATAAAGCTTGCACATACTTCTCCAAATCCTGGACAGATTGGTTCCTTCCTCCATATTAATGATGGAACCATATCTATTTTTCAGCCACTGGACCCACACATTGTCTGGTTTATTGTAGAATTTCTCAATTCTCTTCATAGTGTACATTTCCATAATCTTGTGGCCATCAGTAATTTGCAGCCCACCTTTAACAAAAGTTTTAGTAATCTTTTCCCAAGAGATACCATGCCCACACCCACCCCACAAGAAAGCAGTAGTCATAGATTTAATTCTATTCAGGCAAGCACTTGGTATATCACAAAGATCCCCCCAATACCTCAACATGATTTGAATGACTGTTCTGATGAGTACCATGCATCCAGTCATATAGATGTTAATACCCAACCATTTGTCCACCTTGTCTTTAACCTTGTCCACCAGCATACTGAAATCTTTCACAGCTCCTCTGCCCCTATTTGGGAACGGACTGGGATTTCGTAGTATGGAATGGATTAGACTGGGTTAGTCAGGATTCAGTTTGATTCTGTTTGGCAACCCAGTTTGATTCTATTTGGCAACCCAGTCTGATTCTGGTCAGCTAGTCTGATTTCAGTCTGATTGCAGTCTGATTCTGTTTGGCTACTAGACTGGATTCAGTCTGATTTTGTTTGGCAACGTAGTCAGTATCTGTTGATTCTGTCCTACTGTTGTAGAACTGTTTTAACACAAATAAGGTATGTGTAGTTGTGTTGTTGCTTAAGCAGAAGTTGGTCTAAGTGTATTATATACTAAATAACAAATACATAATATAATTTATGTATTTAAATAAAATAGTAGCAAACGTGCGTAGCATGTCTGTAGCAGAACGTAATACCACATAAATAAAAAGATAATATTTTATTGGTTCTCGGGTAAATACATATGTAACATACAAACTGAAATGAGAGGTCTGCCCTGGACCTAGACAACGACAAAGTTACACAATCTAAGTTAGTGATCAAGCAGCCAACTTCATGCCTCGTCGTACTCATTGGCCAACTTCATGGCCTCGTCGTACTCGTCCCATGACACATGACAGGCTTCGTCCAACACCTGATTTGTTTCCTGTTTGCTGGCGTCTTTTGGCCACTTGAACAACAATGGCAGATGGTGAATAGGATGAGTAACACCCTTAGCTTGTTCGTCTCTCTCATTTGGGCCTTCATCGTGTGTAGGCTCGCAACATGGTTTCTTGCAAACAAGGTTTTCTTCTACATATTTTTTAATCTTCGACGGAGACATCAATAGTTTTTCAAATTTTGTCCTTGCCTTTGACCGTGACCGCGATGATGACATCTATAGTTAATAAATCAAATTTAGGTATTAGAAAATATCAATAATAGTAAGATAACTGTGACAATATTGAATACAAATAAATGCTCCAAACAAACTTAGCTACAAACAAGTAAGAACGTGATGTATGCATTCAATACATAACAATAAAGATCCAAACAAACTTAGCTGCATACAAATAAATGTTGCGAGGTAAACACAAACAACTACAAAGTCGTGGAAATATATTACAGGTTAATGTGTTATTTTCGTCATCTAACGTGGTTGTTTGATTCACTTATCGGTGTTAATAAGGTATTCAACAACCCCATGTGGGTAAATGTGACGAGTCGTCATGATAAAAAGATTGTCTCTTATGAACTCTCTCCTTATGTGTTGCCATCTCATATGCAACTCAGTCAAAGATATGTAAGGCCCCCCAGTTATGTTTCGAAAGTCACGCCATGCCTCCATCCAAGCCTGTGTAGTATATACTCCGTTAACACATCTCCCCAACTCATATTGGTTTCTCATCATACCTCTGAGAACCATATCAAGCTCCGTACACCACATAAAAGAAGGCGTCCTTGGAGGCCCAGCCATATTACAGATTCTGTAAGTAATATGTTTTAGACGTAAGTGTGTATTGTATAATTAAGGGAATATAAAATGCATATTCAGTGCTAACTAACATTTATCAACATCACGGTGAAAAAACATACGCCCTCCATAAAACATACACCAACATTATTATAAATAACTAAAGCATGTTAATGTCGGATGAATTCAGAAAGATTTAATGTTAAAAACATCGAATGGTGGACAATGTAAATCGACACACCAGACTAAATGTAGATCTCTGCCATTAAACATTATGGCGTCACCGTGGGTGAAGGAATGTCTAAAAGAAGACTACATTCTTCCTCCAGACTGGCAACGTCGCGTTCTAGACCCTCATGCTCATACTTTTTTTGGGTGTATATATCATCGTAGTTGTGATGAATTTCAACAAAGTCCTCCATGTTCATTTCCTGGCCCCACACTGACTTGCACTCGACAATTAGTAACATAATCTCAGCTTTCAAAGAATCAATTGTTGGGGGGAGATTGACTGCCCAACAGAAGTATCTGCACCGATCTTTTCCCTACAATGTATTATCAAGTTTAATGAATGACAAAGAATGTGCAACATACACAACGACAACCTATTATGTATGTATTTACTAGTGCACCTCACGAGAAGGACATATGTAATACATTTCGCCCGGCCTTTCACTCACAATGCCAAAATCATACAACCCTGCATCCTCTGTGTTAAGTCGCAAGGCTACATCTAACCCACAATCACACCTCAGAACTCCAGATGGATCCATTGTCATCTAAAACATAATTGAGGATTAGTAAAAATATTGTCGGATTCTGAACATAGATTTGAAATACAACTTTCCGAACATAAAAAAGTCCTAACTACTTGTTCTACATCTATGATGTATTGTATCCGTCCTCGTTTGAAGAGTCATTACTGCTCGTGATGTGAAGTCATTGTCAAAGATATTGACACCTCTCACGTAGAGTGGAAATATCTTGTTCGAGCCTATCAGTGTCTGCTCGTGTCGAACTGACAAAGTCACATTGTTCAGACCATAGCTTGCGTTTGTTGCGGGCATATGCAAGTTGTTTTAGCATAGCATCCCTAACTGCAGTAAGTGTGGCAACGGTGGGTGGTACACGCTGCGTGGGCAATCTCATCTGACATCTGTTCGAAACAAGCCCCCTACCACATGTAAAATACGGTCTGTGGGGGTTGTTATTTTCAAAACGTCCATTTGCCGCGTCCGCGTCATCCATATACACACGTACAGTGCATTGAAGGCCGCATGTACAGAAAGGCATTCCATTCTCCATTTCAAGACAACCTACCGATTCATTATGTCATGTATATTATTAGGATCCAGTAAAAAGTTCGTAAAACAAACAACAAAAGCCTACAAAGTTATGTTGTGGACAATTTTTCAAATAATGTCGAAGACTATACAGATACAATTGTACGTCAACGGGCATCCCATAGAAAATTAGAAATGGATTCATGTAAATGCTCTCCCTCCCTTGAATCGGCCTGAGTTGTTTGTTGGAGGGAACTCAGGTCAACCCCAGCAGGGGGAACGACAGATGTTGAAATGTCATCAGGGAGTTTGTCCATTATACTGTCTCCATCATCTTGGCGGCGTATGAAATTGTGGAGGATACAACAAGCCATTACGAGGCGACACTGTGAATGTATGGGATATGTCACCCCCTTTTTAAGGTAGGCAAACCACCACTTCAGCACCCCAAATGCTCTTTCTACAACATTACGTAATTGTACGTGGCGGTGGTTGAACATCTCCTTCTTGCTGGTGTAGGCATGTCTGTTTCCTCGGTACTCAGAGATATGGTAAGCTATGTTACGATACGGTGCAAGGAATTGCCGAGTGTTGGCATACCCTGCATCTACTAGGTAAAACTTTTCCGGCGAAATTTTTAACCCGCCCGTGGTCGTCGCTGACTGTAGGACCCGTTGTCAGCAACCGATCCCTCCCACCCAGTTAGGACATATGTAAACTCTATGGAGAAGTCAACTACAACCGAGACATTTTTCTGTCTCGGTAGCGATTTTACTTGTCTCGTTTAACAAGATGGGGATGTGTGTTCCGTCAATTGCCCCGATGGAATTCTATAACACCAAAATAGGTTGTAAACATACAAAATATTTCCAAATGATTAAAGATTGTAGGGGCTAACTATTACCTTGAAGTACGGGTAGAACCTTGGGGTCTACAATATACGAGAATGTGTTGTCGTGCATGTCACTGCAGTTTGCATGACAATGTACTCATTGGACAACAAACACACAACGTCCAAGACTTCGTTGAACTTTCTACTTATGGTCTCACTAGAGTGAATGTAGTCCTCAGCCAAAGCATGATTTGTATGTCCATGGCCAACTATTTGTAAGAAGTAGCACACAGCCTCAACCGAACTGACGCCTCTAGTGCTTCGTAACAAGGACCGACTCTCAAGCTTGTCCACAAGGGCCAATATAGAATGTGGTCTCATTCGATATAGGTCATAAGCCCTTTGTTCATGACCATTTAAAATTTCTAAGACCTTGTGGTGGCCACTCCTAATGCTAACTGACCTAGGTATTGTAGGTGGTATGTCGGAAATGTCGTCAATGATGGAGTTTTCTATGGACTCAGCTATTGTATCAGCAATGTGATTAGCTGGACCAGACAATGTATGTAGAATGTGCGTGAGGAGGTCAGGTGTTTCTGTTTGGTCAATGGTTGACATTATGCCTACAAGTGGAAGCATAGCAAGGTTGTGATGGCAAGGACAAGGAAAATAACTACTCGACAATCATATGTAACTGTGGACATGACAAATAATGGCTTGCAGGATACATAGCAAATTAGATTGAATGCAAAATAAAAGCATTGCGCTGAAATAAAATATTACAACAGTTAATCAATTTAGTTTTTGTGGTAAAATAATGTCTGGACGGGAATAAAAAATTACAACAATTCAGAAAATTAGATTATGCCCAAAGAAAATGTTTGGATGGGAAATAGATTATTACAACAACAACTACTGATTCATTGAGTTAAATGTTTGGCTGTTTATGTTTGGTGATCCAGAAGGGCCAACATCATTGGACGAAGGAAAAAATACACGGTGAGATGACACAAACGACGATGGTATACTTGGTCTGTTGCTGAAGTTGGGTGTTGGGGATTGCGGGAAAAATGCATGGTGAGATGGCATAAACGAGGATGGCATTGAAGGTGTTGCTATTGCATTGGCAGCTTGGAACGAGGATGGAATTGAAGGTGTTGCTGTTGCATTGGCAGCTTGGGACCTTTCCTAAAGGTCTTGCAACCATATGGTTATCTTTTGAGGTGTGTCTATAAGGCTGAGGTATATGGTGTGGTTTGTTGAGTCCTTGATGGCATTCACAAGTGTTGTAAACACAAGAGTGGGGGCATCTGCGTAAGTGTCATGGAAATGTTATAAGATGGTTGTAAACTCTTTCTTTTCAAAGGCTCTAGTTGCCACACCACTGCCTAACCCGTGAACCTTTGCATAAACATGTGTGAATTCAGATAACACTTTATTTGAAAACTCACATCGGTCTTGAGCCATTGATGGCCGCTTCTTGCGCCTAACGACAGGAGGCCTCCCGCCAACACTCGGTGTATCTATTCCGCCTCCCCCAGTTTCTCCCTCACTTTGCATCCCATATGTGCCCATATTAGGTTCCCCAGATTGGCTTCCAGAGTTCATGGGTGTGTCTGGGCCATCTAAGTCGACAGTGACATCATCCTCGGAGGCAACATCAGAAGGGATTTGTGTGTCTGTTGAAGACATTGCATGATGTCCTCTAGCAATGTTCCTCCCCGCCATCATCTCGATGTCATAGTAGTGGGGAAATGTCTTGTTAAGCAACCTAGCAAGGTCCTTGTTTGCCTAAGTATAAAAAATTTGTATTAGGAAATTAAAGTGTAAATATATGACATTATTTTTTTAATTAAGGGACTGGTTATTGGATATACCGCAAGGATCTCCCTCCATTCAGGGATGTCGGGAAGTGTGGGCTTATGCCTAGTGTCATCCCATCCAACGCTGCTCTTATTCGTCACAATCTTCAAAGCGGCATAGTCCCTCCTCAAGTTCTTCCACCGAGTTTTTAGCTAGTCTATATTGCAGGACGTCTTCCCCATCCTATTTTGCATTTCCACAATTGCCTCCCTCCAAGCCTCCCTAGTGAAATGACCATCGACACACCTACCTAGGTCATATTGTCTGCGCAATGCAGATACTAGAGCGGCATCAAAATCTCTTGCCCAAACAATACGAAACTTGGGGTCAGCGGAAGATATACCCCCGTCGGTGCTGCAATATATTATGATACACAAATCGTTATATGTTTTATCTTTTCAGAGAAAGTATTTACTTAGATAGTGGCGTCTAAGATGCAATTACAGTATGAAATTACCTTGTGCATCAGTTGCATACATTTTCTGTATATTAGTTCCAATAAAATAAAAAAGGATCTCAAGCCGTGTTATATAAAATTGAGGTGAAACGTCCATAACAAATAATTAAAAAAATATCAGTAACAAATGAAGAACCTGCCTCTTCTTTTATAAGGTCTTCAAATCTAATAATGGTACTCCAGCATCAGATGATAGAAGGTATTGTCCTTTTAGTAGCTAAAGCAAGCTAGAACATTGTACTAAAACTTTAATGAGAGCATTATAGGAATTGCCATCTTATTCACTAATCCCATGAGCTCAGAAAAGGTATATGAGAAGTGGATTAGGATAGAAGAAAAGCGAGTAGAATAGCACACAAGAAGGCCATCAGGATAAAATAGACATGTACAGTCTCAGTGAATATTGATTAAGAAATTTCACCAAACCAATGTTCTGTTTCATGCCCCTATGCAGCAATACAGAGAAACCAAAAGATAGTTTCAAGTTGGATTTCTAGCAAGGATGTATGAAATATACTTTATGTTTGCCTCAAACATGTCAAGATGTAGTTACTGAGCACTCAGGTGACATATAAAAGTTTGACAATAGATACACTCACACAACTGATAGAAAGTAACATGTAACATATGGGTAAAATGGTCATATATTGTAGTATTTTTTTTCTAGGATGGGGGAATTTTTATGAATACTACATATGGGAAACCACAAAAAAATACATATTGTAGTATGTTTGACAATAGATACACTCACACAACTGATAGAAAGTAACATGTAACATATGGGTAAAATGATGATATATTGTAGCATGTTTTTTCTAATATGGGTAAAAGACCAATATGCATAACATTTGGATCAAAGAAAACTTGAGGAAGTATATGAACCTATTTATATATGTTTTATACATTGTACATGTGATGACATGCTTGCTAGTATCTACCCAGCAAACTTTCTCTATATTATAAAAGTGGGCATCAATGTGTTCACCTCCCCATACACAGATTGCAACCATAATGACAAAATTGTTGTTCATCAAAGTACACTTCAACAATGAAAGATCAATAAGATATGTCATATTGATGACCAAAATAAAGACACGTCATACATAGTACAAAAATTATTTATATTGCAAGATTTCGAACTGATTTGTATATAGATATGTCGTTAACACAAAAAAGAACCAAAAGATGGGTCAAGTGAAACAAGATCCAAAAATCAGTACCCACAAACACCATGAGGATGAAAACAAAAATTCTCAACATTTTGGTGGATTTACTTGTTTTAGGAATAGCAATTTTCAAGTAAGAATTACCTTTGGGTGCTAGACATAATTCTCTAGCTGAAAAGTAAGAATTATAGGAAGTTCATGGTGTTCAATACATTGAGTAGATTCAGCATGCTAACCACAATGCCACATGATTTATAAAAGTGATTTCCATATACATTTTCTAACCTAACATAGTGCATGATAATCGGTAAATAAATTAAGCAAATCGTATTTGTATAAGTGAAGCTCACAGTGGTAAGAGCCTTGAATAAACCATAGCATTGATCAATAGGTCAGAGTATGCCAGTGTAAAAAGAGCAAAAACTCAATGGTTATAGAGCTTGGGTGGTGTGTATCACATCACAACTGAGGTCATGAATGAAGTTGTTTCTGCAACTTTAACTTTATATAAGAAAGAAAATAGAGGTGAAGAATGAAGTAGGCATCAATACTATATCTGAGCAAGAAATTGTAACAACCCTTCCTCATTGAAAAAGTAGGATCCAACTGAACTACACAATAGCTTTGCAAAATGGTGATATATTATAGTATGTTTTTTCTAGTATGGGTAAAAGACCAATATGCATAACATTTGGATCAAAGAAAACTTGAGGAATTATATGAACCTATTTATATATGTTTTATACATTGTACATGGGATGACATGCTTGCTAGTATCTACCCAGCAAACTTGCTCTATATTTTATAAAATTGGACATCAATGTGTTCACCTCCCCATACATAGATTGCAACCATAATGACAAAATTGTTGCTCATCAAAGTAAAATGCAACAATGAAAGATCAATAAGATATGTCATATTGATGACCAAAATAAAGATACGTCATACATAGTACAAAAATTTTTTTATATTGCAAAATTTCGAACTGATTTGTATATAGATATGTCGTTAACACAAAAAGGAACCAAAAGATGGGTAAAGTGAAACAAGATCCAAAAATCAGTACCCACACACACCATGAGGATCAATACCAAAATTCTCAACATTTTGGTGGATTTACTTGTTTAAGAAATAGAAATTTTCAAGTAAGAATTACCTTTGGGTGCTAGACAGAATTCTCTAGCTGAAATGTAAGAATTTAGGAAGTTCATGGTGCTCAATGCATTCAGTAGATTCAGCATGCTAACCACAATGCCACATGATTCATAAAAGTGATTTCCATCTAGATTTTCTAACCTAACATAGTGCATGATAGTCACTAAATAAATTAAGCAAATCGTATTTGTATAAGTGAAGCTCACAGTGGTAAGAGCCTTGAATAAACCATATCATTGATCAATAGGTCAGAGTACGCCAATGTAAAAAGAGCAAAAACTCAATAGAGCTTGGGTGGTGTGTATCACATCACAACTGAGGTCACGAATGAAGTTGTTTCTGCAACTTTGACTTTATATAAGAAGGAAAATAGAGGTAAAGAATGAAGTAGCCATCAATACTATATCTGAGCAAGAAATTGTAACAACCCTTCCACATTGAAAAACTAGGATACAACTGAACTAGACAATAGCTTTGCAAAATGCCACAAACCACCACTTCAAAGATAAATGCAATAGCTTTGCAAAATGTCAGGAAGCACTTATCAATAGAAGATAGCTAGCCATCTAAAGAGATTCCAAATGGCTTAGCCTTCACATTTCATACAGAAAAGGAAGGATCCACGAATGAAAAATAGTATGGAGCCTTGAGATAAACATCATTTTATCAATGTAAAACACACACAGGGGATCCAACACACACCATGGAACATGGGGAACCCCTTTTCATAACGATTCAATACAAAATATAGGCCTAACTATTCATCATCACCAACCTATTCAGAAGTGGTCGATAAGGAGCAACAACTGCGGAACTAGGGACGCCAGGATGAGCAACACCGTCGAAGAACTAGGGACGAACACCAGCTTCCTCCAAGATGTGTAGGTGGATGTGAAGAACCTTGATGCATAAGGCGATCAATATGAAGGAACACGGACACTGCTTGCCCTTGCTAGGGCTTGTCCTGTGCGTCAACAAGATGGGACGATGGCTACTCAACCTAAGTCAGGTGGACGGTGCAGATAATGGATGGTTAGAAGGACAGGACATGGCACTGGTACCTTGCCTTTGCAGGATGTAGCCTCCCTAGTAGATCGGCGGTCGCAGATGGCCGCATTGAATCACCAGGCGGCTGACGCTCTTCCCGACGACTGCAACCCTCCATCTGTGAGCTGCTCGAGGTAGCAGACCTCACTTTAACTCACGGACCAACAGTGAGTCGGCACAGGGAGAGGGGAAACCAACCACAACGAAGGAGAGGGGTGAGAGGGAGAGGGCCGAGAGGAAGAGGGAGGCGCATGAGTGAGAGGGAGGGGAGCGGGGGAGTCGGGGCTGAGGGGGTGTCGGGGGCCGCTAAACCGGACTGGGATTTGCAATCCCGCCCATACCGGGACTGGGTTAGTCTGGATTATGGGATTCCGTTATCCCAAAATGGGGGTCGGATGGGGTTGCTAACCAAACAACATTTTGGCCCAAACCGGACTGGGTTACGCCGACCTAGCGCTAGACGACAGCTCCCAATCTGGATCCAGTCCGTTCCCAAACAGGGGCTATCGGTTTCCAGTCCTTCTCGCAACCCATTTGTTTATGTACCCACGTGAAAGCCATTTACATGTATACTTGGATGGGAATATAGAGAGAAGCAACACGGGATTTGAACAATGAAGCAATGCCTAGGGATGGACTGGAATCTGGATGTCGTTGTTGTCAACTTGACTGAGATGGTGAGACCGCTGATGTCAATGGGGGAGGGCAAGGTTCAGTAGCGAAAGAATTGTTGGTACTGGTCAAGGAAAGCATTATTTACTTCATTCCTTGTATGTGGAAGGGGTCATGAGGTGTATAACCTTTGGCGTCAAAAATGTCAACATGTCTCATTTGGAGAGGAGTCCAGATTTATTGTTCCTCTTTCTACAAGGAGTAGTTTTTTCTTCCTCTATCAATTTGTATGTGTCCCTGTCTATCGTCTAAATTTTGTTGGCAATACAAATGGCACAATCTAATATAAGATGTAATATGCTCATTGTTAAACAAAGAAGAGCAAATCTTGAGGGCTTGGAGAGTGGCATGTTAATCTAATAACCTAGTGCAATTCGAAAGCAATGTAAAACAGTAGATACTACCTAACATTTGAAACTCTAAGGCATGTAGTTGTCTATAACATTATTTATGGGGCAGTGGAGGGAGAACGTCATGTTGGGAATAGGAGTCCGACCCACATCCGAATTGGATTGGGACTTAAAAAGGAATTGGACATGTGTTGGCAATCCTAATACGATTCAAATCCAATAGGAAACAAGAACATGGTTCCCTTTGCACATCATGGAGTTGGATTAGGAGTGAGACTGGGATTTGGATTAGGAGTCCTGGTTGCAACTACATGGATGGAGGCCTATAAATAGAGACCATGGGGGAGGCCATTGAGATCATCCCATCAGTTATTCGTTGTTGGTGCCTTTTGTGGTAGAAGAGTCGTAGAACAAGAATAACAGGTGGATCTCTCTTGTGGATAAGAGAGGGCCAACGGCTTTGCCTTGAAGTAAAGTAGCGGTTGGCAGTCGACAAAACAACAGAGGGCATTGACAGCGGAGGCAGATCCGAGAGCGAAAGATGCACATCAGTCAGTGGCGGTTGTTGGTGTAGTGACTGCGGCGGTTGTTTGTCCAGTCAGCGGAGGACACACACTCCCTCTCTCAGGCAGAGAGAGATTTCGATTTACAACATGGTGCCGAAATCCTAGTTGGAGGAGCCAACTAGAATGAGTACCGCAGGCAACGACGAGGTAGGCGACCTTGTCACTGGTGGAGACGATCGATCAGTGATCGTAGCGGCAACAAGCAATCCCCAACAGTGACAATGACGTTGTGTGGAGATAAAGTTAATAGAGAGGTTTTGTACCCCTTGAGTGTGATTCTCTTCTTCCTTATCTTTGTTCTCGTGTGGGGGGGAGCTACTCAGATTTAAGGGTGATTCAATCTGGGCAGTGTGAGTTTAATTTTTTATTACATAGTGCTTGTTGACCGGTATTGCTCCGTGATTTTACTCTCCTTAACTTGGGGAGAGTTTTCCACGTTAAATCTTGCATCTTGAGTCTTGCAGAGTATTTCCACTTTTTCCCAACAAGTGGTAACGGAGCGAGGTTGGAAGGTTGAAGTGGAAGTGACAATGACGTCTGAAGACGGGAAAGTACGCATCGACAAGTTTGATGGCAAGGACTTCGGCTTTTGGAAGATGCAAATTGAAGACTATCTGTACCAGAAGAAACTGCATCAACCTCTGGCGGGGGCTAAACCTGAACACACAAAGTAGGAGGAATGTGATCTCCTTGATCGTCAGGCACTTGGAGTGGTCAGGTTGACATTGGCACAAAATGTTGCTTTCAACATTGCCAACGAGAAGACAACTGCGAGACTTCTGAAGATGCTATCAAATATGTACGAGAAGCCAACTGTTACGAACAAGGTATATTTGATGCGTCGCTTGTTCAACCTGAATATGAGCGAAGGAGCCTCTGTAGTTGATCACATCAATGAGTTTAACGTCATAATCACGCAACTGAACTCCGTGTAGATCAAGTTCAAAGATGAAGTTAAATCTCTTATCCTACTCTCCTCTTTGCCCAAATGTTGGTCTGCTACCATGACAACAGTCAACTGTTCGTCAGGAAGCATAAAGATAAATCTTGACGATATTCGGGATTTGATCCTGAGTGAAGACAACTATAAGAGGGAATGTGCCAGATCTGATTCTTCAGGTTCAGCTCTACTCGTTGGAGGTAGAGGAAGAAATCAGAGTCGCAATCATGGTTCTAACCGCGGAAAGTCAAAGACAAGGGGTAAAGAATGTTATTGTTGTAGAAAAGTTGGACACTTCAAGATGGACTGCAAGGTATGGAAGAGGGTGTCACAAGAACTCGTCAAAGAACAAGAGGATGATGAGCATAACAATTCAACTGTTATTGTAGAGGAAGTGCTTACAGTCCAAGAGCAATGTCTGAATATAAAGGATGATGTTGAGTGGGCGATATATACGGGAGCGACGTGTCATGCTTCATCTCACAAGAAGTTCTTCACAAGATACAGAAGAGGGAACTTTGGCAATGTGAGGGTGGGGAATGCTAGCTACTCAAAGATCATCAGGATTGGTGATATCTATGTCAAAACAGATATCAGGTGTATTGTCACGCTCAAGGATGTTCGTCATGTTCCAGATTAGAGACTCAACATAATTTCTGGTTCCTTATTAGATAGGAACGGATATCATCTAAGGTTCGGCGGAGGTAAGTGCAATGTGACAAAAGGGTGTTTGGTGATAATTTGAGGCAGAATGTGTTGCAATCTATATAAAACCACATTCAGAGTGCACAAAGACAAGGTTCAGGAAGTGAAGAAGTCAAAGCCATCTCAAATAATAAGGAATCATGGAGGAATACGAGGAAGTTCTATAGATAGCCGCATGACTGAGTTGTGGGATTCTCTCAATGATGTCAGAAAGGGTAGAAAAGAGAATTTCTACATGCATCAGGAGATGTACTGTGATGGCTCCCAGTTAGAGAAGGTTGCTTCAAATACTTTCTTGAGACAACACATGTGTGAGGAAGGAGGGCAATACATTGAAGATGTAGTTGCTACACCCAGACTGGAGGATCATACTCTTGATGTAGACTTACATCGACAGGGGGAGCGTCGTAAGAAGGTTTCTTAAGCTTACTGCAGAGGGCCAGAAACATGGTTTTCATCCAGGAGGGCTTGACTGACCGGTCAGGGGGAGTCGACAAAGTTCTAGGTGTGGGCATGGAGAGAGAAGCAATGTGGCCAAGATACTTCTTCTCCGTTGCTTGGGAACAAAGTGAAGTCAAGGTGGGACTTCAAGAAGAGGGATGAAAACAACATGATGCTGACATGCTTGAGGAGAATGACCACCTATCGGAACCCATCAAAGGTGGTGATGGAGTCCAGAAGATACTTTGGATTACAAATGAAGACAATGTCTCCCTTATGGGTCGGAGGGGGAGATTGTTGGGAATAGGAGTCCGACCCACACCCGAATTGGATTGGGACTTAAAAAGGAATTGGACATGTGTTTCCATTCCTAATACGAGTCAAATCTAATAGGAAACAAGAAGATGGTTCCCTTTGTGCATCATGGAGTTGGACTAGGAGTGAGACTGGGATTTGGATTTGGAGTCCTGGTTGCAACTACATGGATGGAGGCCTATAAATAGAGACTATGGGAGAGTCCATTGGGATCATCCCATCAGTTGTTCGTTGTTGGTGCCTTCTATGGTAGAAGAGTCGTACAACAAGAACAACATGTGGAGCTCTCTTACGGATAAGAGAGGGCCAACAACTTTGCCTTGAAGTAAAGTAGCGATTGGTAGTCGGCAACACAACAGAGGGCATTGACATCGGAGGCGGATCCGAGAGCGGAAGATGCACATCAGTCAGTGGCGGTTGTTGGTGTTGTGACTGCGACGATTCTTTGTTCGGTCAGCGGAGGACACACACTCCCTCTCTCAGGTGGAGAGAGCTTTCAGTTTACAATGGCGTGTCAAAATACTAGTTGGAGGAGCCAACTAGAACAAGTACCGTAGGAAACGACAAGGTAGGCGACCTTGTCACCGGTGGAGATGATCGATCAGTGATCGTAGCGGCAACAAGAAATCCCCAACAGTGACAATGGCATCGTGCGGAGATATAAGAGAGAGGTTTTGTACACCTTGAGTGATTCTCTTCTTCCTTATCTTTGTTCTCGTGCGGGGGGGGGAGCTACTCGGATTTAGGGGTGATTAAATCTGGGCGGTGTGAGTTGTAATTCTTTATTACATAGTGCTTGTTGACCGATATTGCCTCGTGGTTTTACTCTCCTTAACTTGGAGAAAGTTTTCCACGTTAAATCTCGTGCCTTGAGTCTTGCAGAGTATTGCCACTTTTTCCCAACACGTCAGTCCAACATATCTAGACTGTGATTAGTTTTCAACATAAATAGTGCACACACAAATCACGGTAGAGGATTTATCGTGTTGATCGTACTTTCAACAGCCAGCAAAGACAACACAGCGGAGAGCAGTGGAAACACAAAGAAGAAGAGACAGAAAAATGACTTCATCTTCTAAAACTAGTGAACACACATGTGCCCATATACATGAATGTCTTAATAAATTTGTTACATTTATATTAGATGGTATATTAAAATTTATGTTTTATACCTTCTAAATAAAACTAATTAAAGGCATATACTTATTAAATCTATTTGAATAATTTTCTTTCAATTTATTGAACAATAAAATAAAAATATAAAAGTTTGACAAAAAATGATGGTTGGAGGATTATGAATATGTTTTTTGACAGTATATTTGTAATAATAAGTTAATAATCAGTTCAAAAGAGAGATGGTGTATTACCTTGAAATGTATGGAGAAACTATGATACGAAAAATTCTACCATGACCAACATATGGAAATAGTAATGAGACTTTGGAGAATTCATGGTAGATTCTACAATAATCATGTGACCAGTTTTAAAACGTTATTGTTAAATGTCAAGTCTTCATTATAATGTGTGCCTCTTAAGTATGTACACTATTTAGATAAGAAGTTAAGTGGAAACAATAGTTCAATATGTAATAATAAAAAAATAATTTTGAAGTAGACTATCACTATTAGTTATATACTCAAATGAGGATTAAATCAAACATATGCTTAATTACATATACATATGTCCATAGCTTATTTGTATTATATTTTCTCTCAATTTATGTAACAAATTGGTTATTCATATCACATGTTCATTCTTTAGACTTCCAACATTATCTTTTTGAAAACATCTTCGTGTACCAATATGTATCCCCCTTGAAAAATAAAGAAACAAAGTGATGTTGATAGACAATATCTTGTAAATTCCTCTTCATATTTAACATTCCGACGTCCCCTCTGACGGTGTCAGGGAGGAATAAGAGAAGATCATAAATAAAAAATACTACGTAGAATGATAACTTCATGTGAAAGGCAATATTTATCACAATTTTCACTCTCATTTAGGAGTTTGGACACATTTGTATATTTGAATCCGTAGCTATCACAAATCACTTATACGCTTTCATATTGTGAACCCCCAATTAATAACAAAAAATACCTCAAACTTGTTAAGGTCATCATATAATAACTCATCTTTGCAAAAAAAGAAGCAATATAGTAAAAACATTTGCAATGTCGGGTCAACTATTGTTTGTGTATTGCCTCATGGGTATTGTATCTTCCCATATACTTGGAAAATATACTTATAAATATGAAATATTCATGAAAGTGTAAATATACCATAATTTGTAACACTTTACAAGTCAAATATGTAAATTGATTACATGATGGTAAAAAAAATTAAACAAAAAATTAAGCCATTTGTTCCACTTTATGAGAATAAAGCATGCCACAAGGCAAAGACAATAGAAAATTCATTTTGTTTTTTATTTGACTAAATTGTTCATTTTGTTAACAATGTAAGACATTAATTATGGAAAATGATCAAGATTGGGGAGTTAGGATTATGTGAAGATAAATCGCAAGTAGGGGAGACAGAGTTGACAAATGGTTTCAAATGTGAGACCATTCTTGGATATAGTAAGAGTTGGGCATAGTGGCAGCGGTGGGGATGGAATTTCATTTCAGTAAATGAGAAGAAATTTGTAATAAAACTTGAAAAATAGTAGTTAATGCTAAATTTGTAACTTCCTCACAATTCTAGATTCAACTCCGAATGTGTGAAGGAGAGTGGTGTTAATGCGCCTCAAACAAACCATCACACTTTCTCCATTTTACGAAACGTGTTGAGACTCATATGGAAACGAACTTCTACATGGAATGAGAAAATCAACATCAAAGTTCTAAATTATAAGCAATATTTTATTTTGATAGTATATACATACTAAATTAAATAAATGCCTTTGTAGAGGCACGAACTATAAATTGGGATGTCAAACTCTTTTGTATGTCAAAGCTCAATGATCTAAAGACAAAATCTGAGTAAATATAAAAGAACAAGTGCGTGGAACAAACCCATATAATTAAAAATATATATGTTTCAAATGTACTAGATTTCAATTTTTTATTAATGGTTCATTTGGTTAAGAATGTGAGACATTAATGATGTAATTATATAAAAAATGATGTAAATATATTGGAATGCAATGGGAATGGGTTGAGTGGTGCATTATATATGGAAACTTACAATCGAGAAGTTAGTATTGATATGGTAGTACATCCCCATGATGTTTGATTAATTCTCATGCTTCTAACCAAGGAATGAGAGAGAGAAAGTGATCAAAATGGGTGTTTTTAGGATAATTGGAAGATAAATTGCAAGTAAGGGAAGTTAAGTTATTGACAATTTAAATGGGAGACCATGCACGTGTACATAAATAGTTTTTTTTGGAAATAGGTAAATAGTATTGCCAAAAACCAAAACGGTATAGCAAGCTATACAAGTACACGATACCAGGCCAAGATCTACAAAACAAATGGCACCAGGACGAAAGCTATGTGGAGGGGTGATCTACAAATGCCCCAAAAAGCTTTGAATTAGTGCTGACAACAGCAGTCCGCTCGGGTTTAGCAGCCAAAACCCATCTCAAGTCAGTCGCAATCATCTCTAACAGGTGTTTTTCATCTATCAACCCACTGTCATGGTTTCTCATGTTCCTTTCTCTCCAGATGTGATAACAGGCACTAGCAAGGAATAAGCCATATCTGCTAGCATCGTTACCTTTATTGTCAGGTTTGCCCGATATCCAGTTAATGACACCATCGATGTTATTAGGGACCTAAAGACCCCATTCGTTCTGTAAGCACACAATCTTCCATATGTGTCTGGAGAACTTGCAATCAAAGAGCAAATGGTCCTTTGATTCGGCCCCAAAATTGCACAACGAGCATGTAGTATCCACCTGTAAGCCCCATTCGTCCATCCTGTCATTAGTGGGAAGTCTGTTCAGTAAAGCTCTATATAAAAGAGTGCTCCATTTAGGGCAATGAAACTTGCCCCAAACAACATGGAACCAAGGCATGTCCAGTTCATTACTACTGTTGTTGTTGGGTATAATGGACAAGCGCCCCATACGCCCCAAAGGAACAACAAAAGTCACACCAAACTTATCCATATAAAGCTTGCATATACTTCTCCAAATCCTGGATGGATTGGTTCCTTCCTCCATATTAATGATGGAACCATATCTATTTTTCAGCCACTGGACCCACACATTGTCCGGTTTATTGTAGAATTTCTCAATTCTCTTCATAGTGTACATTTCCATAATCTTGTGGCCATCAGTAATTTGCATCCCACCTTTAACAAAAGGTTTAGTAATCTTTTCCCAAGAGATACCATGCCCACGCCCACCCCACAAGAAAGCAGCAGTCATAGTTTTGATTCTATTCAGGCAAGCACTTGGTATATCACAAAGATCCCCCCAATACCTCAGCATGCTTTGAATGACTGTTCTGATGAGTACCATGCGTCCAGCCATAGAGATGTTAATACCCGACCATTTGTCCACCTTGTCTTTAACCTTGTCCACCAACATACTTAAATATTTCACAGCTCCTCTGCCACCCATGATGGGTATACCCAAGTATCTGGTGGGCCACCTGCCTTTTCTGACCCCCATAGCCATTTTCAATCTGCCCCTTCTCGAGTCACATGATTTAGAGTTGAAAATCTGAGATTTTATCGTATTTATGTACAACCTGGTTGCACGACCAAAGCACGTCACCACCTTCTTGTACTCTTTTAATCTACAAGCATGTCCTGCTGAGAAGAGTAAAATATCATCAACGAAAATTAGATGTGTCATGACTTTGCAGCCTTTAATATTGAAGCTTTTAATCTTGCCCTGTTATTTGGCACTTCTAATAGCATTGGTAAGCCCCTCCATCATGAGGGTGAAGAGTAAAGGTGATAACAGATCATCTTGTCTCAACCCATTAGACGCACGAAAGAGCCCAGCCGGAGTACCATTCACCAAGACAGAGAAGGATGTCATTTTAGTGCATTCTCTCATCCAACTGATCCACTTTTCATCAAAACCCATCGCCTCCATGATTCCCCAAAGAGAAGCCCACCTGATAGAATCATAAGCCTTCGTGATGTCAATCTTGACACAAGATTTAGAATTTGATCGTTGTTTATTGAAATCCACCACGAATTCCATAGCAAGCAACACACAATCTGCTATGTTCCTGCCTTTAATAAAAGTGTTTTGTTAAGCCGAAATGTACTAGGGAGAATGGCCTTCAGTCTACCAACAAGAAGCTTGGAGATCGTTTTATAGAGTACTGAACAACAGGCTATGGGTCGGTAGTCTGTGATAGAGGTGGCATGCCTAGACTTGGGAATCAGCTTGATGAAGGCATGGTTCAAAGCTCTAACCATTCGCCCTCCGTCCAAAAACCAGTTGATGGCGTTACAAACATCAGTCCCAATGAGATCCCACATCTTCTGGAAGAAAAAACTATTAAAGCCATCGGGCCCCGGAGCCTTGGAGTAGTGGATCGAGAACACTGTATTCTTTATCTCATCAACCGATGCATGCTTACGCAGATCATCATTCATGTCATCAGTAACTCTCAGACTAGGCAAGTGAGCGTCTTTAAGATTGGACCAGTTGGTATGCTGGTTGTAGAGTTTGTAGAAGAAATCCATTGCTTCGCAGGCAACCTCATCATGGCCCCCAACCATTTGGCCCTCCTCATTAATGAGCTCATGAATAGTTTCCAACATTTCCTTCTTCTTCACCACATTATGGTAAACTCTGGAGTTGCGGTCTCCATCAGTCACCCATCTCATACGACTTCTTTACCAAAGAAACATCTCCTTAGCTTTTTCCAACTGTCTTAATCTCTCTTCAGCTCTATTTTCCTCCTTGATGGAAAGATTGTCCATCGGATGCAATCTCACATTTAAAGCATCCTTGTTATAAGTATCTAAAGCCTCCCTGGTCAGGTTAGGAAGATTCACTTTCTCTTTCAACCACTTCTTCAGGGCCATCTTCGTATGCTACAATTTTTTCTGGATGATAATGAGTGGGTTGCCCGTCACCACAGTGCCCCAACTCTATATTACTATGTCTTTAAACCCCGACCAGTCACACCATAGATTTAGAAATCTAAAAGGCCTCGCTCTTTGATGAGAGTTCGTCAACTCAACCTTCATCGAGGAGTGGTCGCTGAATGGGTGAGACCTCATTCTGATGACAGCCTGTGGAAAGATATTCAACCACTGCTCATTAACAAGACCTCTATCGAGGTGACTCACTATCCTTCTTTTTATGTTCTTCTTGTTCGACCAGGTCATGATGCCACCAATGGAAGGGAGCTCTAGTAGATTGGCGGTATCCATAGTATCGTTAAATGCAACCATGACTCTCTCGGGAACAAGTAGACCCACTTTTTTCTCTCTAGCTTTGCGTACGTTATTGAAATCCTTCAAAACTAGCCAGGGGATCTCATTTTGTGCCACCGCTTTGATGTCCTCCCATAAGGTCCTTCGGTTGCTCTCCAAATTCTCACCATAGATAGCAGTAGTGATGCCTGAGTACCCACCAGCATTGAAGCAGTTGATAGTCGCAGCTTGGTCTGAGATCTGGAAAGGTTCAACTGTCCAAACGAGGGGATTCCACCCTATCACAATCCTACCTCTGTCAACTTTATTCAAGTTATTGATAGTATTCCAGCTCTCAGGAAAGATGGATTTGGTCCTGCAACCATTAGCTCTTTGGATCTTTGTTTCAAAACAACAAATAAGATCAACCTTCAATTCCATGAGAATTCCTCTGAGTTTCTTCTACGTCCTGGGCAGTGATGCCCCTCGCACATTCCACGTGAGGATGGACATAATTACTGATGTTTGGAACCACTCCCTTCCCCAGGGCAGTTTCCTTTCTTCTTCTTCTTTGTAGTATTTCTGGTTTGTCATGGGTTGCGGCTTCTGGTGTGACCCTTTTCGGAGGCTTCCTCATTGATGTCCTCCAAGGCAGCAAACCAATTTTCATCTCCCTGCCTCACACTTCCATCCCTTGTGTCCCCCCGTCTCATTCATCACAGGGGTTTCAGGGATTTCCGGCTCTGACGTAGGCATACCCTCAGACACCTCACCGGAACCCGCCGGTTCCATCACCCCTTCATTGCAATCAACATTGATAGGTTCTTCGTTCACCTGTCTCACAGAAGTGTCCGCAGCACCACCCACAGGTGTCGTATCATTAACCGCCAATCCGCCCTTTCCACGATCTAGGGGCCTCCTGGTCCTCCCTCTCTTGGGTTGGGCAGGTTTTCTGCTCAGTTCACGCCCACGAGCAAAGGGGGGAATAGGGTGATCCGATCTCTCACCAGGGAAGTCCTCTGTGCAGTGACCAAATACCTTGCAATCACTGCAGTGTTGTGGAAGTGCATCAAACATCACCTTGAACTCGAGCTCTCTGCCATCCGGCATCTCCACCCTCACCACTCCCAAAGGTTTCCTGTCTACCTTGATCACCACACAGACGTGAGTCGCGCCCTCATACCGACCTTCCGTATGGAAATCGATGACTTTGGGCTTCCCCACCCCAGCAAAAATGACGGTTATGGCCCTCCTTGACCAGTTGTGCCCAACATCCGGAAGGGTGAACCAAACCGGAGAAGAGGTGAGAGACGCCCGTCAAATGTCTTCTTCCGGCATCCACCGCCATGTGATCACATGCTTACAATCGAAACACCAAGGCCCTTTGTCTAGGGCCACTCTCATATCCTCTTCGTACGCAAAATGGGAAAGGAACAGGCCACCCACTAAAGGCGAACATTGCAGCTCACCTCGCAGCCTCCAACTCCTAACCATCCACCCATAGAGCTGGTTGAGGATGCAGCGGCTCCCCATGACTTGGACGATCATAGAGCATTGATGAAACTCATCTATCTTAGCCATAACTGGTGGTGGCATCTTCATCCAGGGTCACCCGTCATCTTCCCGGAAGTAAGGGCCTTTAGGGTCATCCCGTCCTGCAACCGGTGCCAGGTTTTTCCGCACCACCAGAGGCTGAGCGACCGCCGACACCCAACCACGGCCCATGGTGATGTCTGTGGTCGGGTCACCCCAACTCCCTGAAGCCCCCTTGGTGGAGGACGAGGTGGAGGATTCCACCCCGCCCTTGGCGGCACCCTCCATCGCCTGCACGACCTAGAGAGAGGGCAGAGCAAGCAAGAGAGAGAGCGTTTTTGGGTACATAAAGAGTTGCGTAGAGAGGTAGTGGTTAGAATTTTAAAAATAGAATATTTATTGTTAGTTCAACTAGGAGAAATGAAATGAATCGTGAGATGGTTTAAAGAGAGAGAGAGAGATGGTCATAGGAAGGGGGAAGGTGTCATTTTGAATGGAGTGGGTGATTTGTAAGACAAATAAGATAAATACACCCAAGTTTAATGTAAAAGTTATATTTTATATTTAACTTATAAATAAAGACTGAAGGAAAAATAGGCTTGTAATTTGTGATAATATTATATATATATATACTCTTATAAAATAGAAGGAATTCTTGATTGGTTTTGCTAACAAGCCCCCTAGAGCCCAACATACCTCAATGAGTGCATTTTTTAGAAAAATTATTGATGACTTAGAAGTTAAGTTTGACATGACCATTAGACAAAAAGTAGTTTCTGGGTGTATAATAAATGACCATTATCAAGATGTTCTCCTTACTATTCCTATTGATATATTAGGCTCACATGTGTCATCATGGAGTACCGTAATATTTTCAAGTATCGTCCTAAGATTCCTTTGTTCCCTATTGGAGAGATAACTCTAATTTATTCTAAGACATGTTTGGACTCTTTTGGGGAACATGCAGTTCATTCCAAAGCTACTTGGCTTCAAAGTATATATATTATCTTGTTTGACATATTTTGTATGATGTACTCAAAATTGTCAGAGTTGCTGCTAACAAAGAGGCACATGTCAACTTTTTGACTAATCTGTAAGAGGGGAGATCTACACTTAGACTGGTTAATATCCTTATTTTTGAATGGATTGGAGGGAAGAATGCATGAGTACATATTATAGGAGTTTCCCTAGTTGTGGGCCTTAGGTGTGGAGCATTTGTTGTAGGATAAGATTCTCTCAAAGTTACCTCAGCCAAAGTGACAAAGCATGAGCAATAATATATCGACAATCAACATGTTTTTATACCTTTGGGTTTGACACTTTTGGTTTCTTAGCACTAGATGTCGTGAAACTTCACAAGTGGGTTTCTAAATATTATTCATTGTAACGTTAGAACCCCAAGTCTATGGATTTAGTCATTTCAAAGATTGATTTTGCTATTCAGAATGGATTGGTGGTGCATCTTGTTGCTCGTCTGCCTTTCATTCTGATGTAAGATGGAATAATCATGTAGGCTTATATTATTGTAATGTAAATATTCTTACAATACAATAATGTGTCGTAAAATTAGATTATAAATAAAGTAAATCAACTTTGATATGAGAGTGAGGGAAAGAAATGTTCTTCTATCTTGATATACTAATTTCATTATCTCTTTTATTCTTCTTCAAACTATCTACCCTTAGCGGGGTTCTTAAAACAATCAAGAAAAACAGTGTTATGTTTTATTTCTTTAAAATATTAATGTAGTTGCAACAACAATCTTACATATTAAGATAATGGTACAATGCATTATCCTTGTACGAATTGATGTAGACATTGCTAATATTTTGATAGTCATTATGTAGTACTTAGCGGTTATAACTTAATTAATGTATATGTACAAAAAAACATGTTAAGATCTTACAAACTAAAAAAGGGGAGTCAAAAATACATTATGAAAGATAGGTATGTGGAATAAGATTAACATGGAGTGATGTACAATTAAAAAGAAGATTTCTATGCCTTCGTTTAGATGGTTGAGGCCCATGAGGAATGTAATAATTTCACCAAAATAATGTGGAGAATAGAACTCAATTTGGTGTGCATGGAACTGCAACATGATTGTGATAACAACTATCAGGAAGGTATAATTTCACACATGTGTCCAAACAATTCCTTTAAATATAAATGAGAAATCACAATGAAATAGTGGCACATGACAAGAAACATTGGCTAGTTGTTCAAGAACAATAAAAATGAAAGCAAAATGACATTAGCCATTTATCCATGATAGTATGAATAAATGTACTAGTTATAGGTCAAAAAAACATCAATCAACAATAAGAAAAAAATTAATATAGTTCAAAATGTTGGATGGATAAAACCACCCTCTTGAAAGAATGGATAAGGAAGGAAGTGATATTGCTTATCATATTTTTAGAGATGGGAGATTTATCACAATTCTAATGGGAAGAAACACGAACATGCAACCAAATGTAAATCTCAACAATGGATTACTTCAAAAATGAAAACAAATGTAATTGTAAAAGAAAAATCTATCATGTAGGAGCATCTATGTGAAGTCCAATGGAAGAGAAAAATATAGACTAATACGTACTATTAAATATTTTTCCCTTCAATCGACTGCTAATGTTATATTTGGTATCAAACAAATTAAATAAAGGGACATATAGAACATGATGAACAATGTTGTATTTGCATTAAGCTTGAATTATTTCATGATAAAGTTTCTATTAGAAAATGACCATAACTGGGAAGACATAAGGCAATCAGAATGATATGTTAATGTACTAATGAAGACTCTTCTCATCGAAATCATGAGGAAGGCCAATGGTAGTCAAAATGAGAAATAGTTGTGTAGTGATCTCCCTTAGATGTTATGTTATTATGGCACCAAGGCATGGTAAGGCCAACAATCTCCATTCAAAAGAGAACAATGTTCTCTAGATTACACCTTATCTAGTTTGAATATCTCATGAACTTCAGAATTGGGAAGTTGTTGACCAATAACACAAGGTAGGCACAATAACAACAAATCATAAACATGGTCAACTGTGGTGACTCTCTCAACTTCCCAGCACGGGATGGAAAAACATATAAGGGACTAGTTTTTGGCATTGTCTAGAAGCAAGAAGAAGGAAAGGATAGGAATGAAAAAGCAAAGAAAGAGAATTTCATATATCATCTCATTTGTCAAGGATGGAAGACATAATGAGTATGAGAGCAGATAATGTGGTTAGTTAGAGGGAACCATAGAGTAGTATGTTTACTTGCTAATTGTTACTTTGAATTATTACTATAAGGAAATGATTTCAATTTTTTTGGAAATTCTAGGAAAGTATATTTCCAACCCTACTAAGAGGGGCAAAGATTACAATCTATAACTAACTGATAGATACATTACAATTTCCCAAACATGAAAGTGATTACAATATTAGATTATCAACTAGGATTGGGATTAGATGAATTCCCAGTTCCTACAAACAATGTGAGGTAGGGTCACTAGTTTATTCTTATATATGTTATAAAGGAACCTCATATCTTTCTCAATTTTGTTGAAAAGCACAAGTGAGTCAATTTCTTGAGTTCCATGCTTCCTACTATAGCATTCTTGCCAAACAGAATGGACACAATCTTTGATTTCCCATGACTTCACGATGTGATGAGCATATCCTTTCTTGTTGTCCTCAACCATGCAAGTGAGGAAAGAATAAGATTTCTTGATGTTGGGGCTAAGCCGTGTCCGACTCCATAGATATTTACAATATGGACAATCTCCAAACAAATGGTTGATACTCTCCTCACCATTTTTGAAAAATCAACAAGTAGTATCAATGTTCGGGCTCCAAATTTTGATCTTTACCATAGTGGGTAAAAGGTTTTTCATTGCTCTATAAGTTGTGAGACTCCACCTCAGTTGATGTAGTCTCATCAGAATACTTTTAAATGAGTTATCCACATCTTGTTTCTGCATGTATATATCCCACAATGCATTATCATCCACATTACAAAATGTAGGACATATATTAATCATTATTTTCTAGAGAGTAGAGGAAACTCCATTAAAGATAAGTAATGAGACTAAGATTCAACCTATATCTTCTACGCATCCATATGCTCCATGTGCTATCACTGTAAAGCAATTTTTATTCTTTTCATAGTGTAGAAGTCAGCTAGATCAGATAGGTTCTTCAAGTTGAGTCCACCTTCATATTTAGGGTAGGCAAGTTTTCTCCAACTATCTGGATGAATTGGTTACACCAAATGAAATCAGTAATCATGATTGCCATTCAATGTAATGCTGCATAAGGCATTTCACCTTGCCTAAACCAGAAATTTATCAGCCCCTTGCATAATGATTGATGAACACCAGTCAATTGGCCATTGAAATCTTAGTACATGGCCATCTACAAATCATGTCTTTGAGCTTATCATGACATTCATAAAATTCTTACGTCTAAGATTCCCCCCAACCAAGAGGAAGCTAAGATATTTGGTTGGCCACTCACCTCTTTGAATGCCAATAATAATGACTAAGCTTTCTTTATCTCTGCATGACATAGAAACATAAATATTTTTCTTGTTTGGGTTACGCTTCATGCCTGAATCTTTCCTAAACTCTAGAGGAAGGTGTTTCAGGTTCTTTAAACTTCTACTCCTTCCTTCAACAAATGTAAGTACATCATCAGCAAACAAAACATGACTCGGGACTTTTGTGCGTCTGATAGAGGAGGCCTTCATCTTCCCTAAGTTGTGAGCATTCTCAAATATTCTACTGAGTCCTTCCATGTCAATGGAAAATAGAAGGGGTGATAAGGGATAATCTTTTTGAAGACCATTCCAGTTTTTAAAGAAACCCACAGAGCTACCGTTAAGAAGTAGAGAAAAAGATGTAGTTTCAACATGTTGTTAATCAGAGAAATCCAATGATCACAGACACCCATCTCACCAAGGGATTTCCATAGATATGACCTACTAACAGAGTCAAATGATTTAGTGATGTTCTTAACACAAGCTAAGGGTGAATTATACTTGCAGTTGAAGTTGAGGGTGAATTCTACAGCAAGCATTGAGCAATCCTTGATACTTCTCCCATTAATAAAGACACCTTGGTGCATAGATATAAGTTTTGGAAGAATAAAGGATAACCTTATTGTGATTATTTTGGTTACAATTTTACATAGCATTGAACAAATAGAAATAGGTCGGATGTCAGTTGGGGAAGCCACCATTTATTTCTTAGGATGAGGGATAGAAAAACATGATTGACTTGATGTACCATATTACCTCCTTGGAAGAACCATTGGACATCTTTAGAAAGATTGCTCTTGATTAAATCCCAGTTCTGTTAATAGAAAAACCCATTGAATCCATTAGGCATTGGACTCTTGTCAGCTCCAATGCACCAGATTGATTCTTTGATCTCCTGAAGTTCAGGAGTTTTGCAAAGAGCTTCATTATCTTCATTGGAAACTCGATTATTCCACTCACATTCAGGAATTGGATGATCAGATTTTGGCTGGTTGTAAAGGCCTTTGAAGAAATCCAATGTTTCAAAAGCAATGCTCCTTTCATTTTTCAAGAAACTACTTGCAACATCGAACAACTCAGTTATGGTATTAATGTCATCACACCTTTTGATAGTGGTATGGTATAGCTTGGTATTTTTATCGCCATTAGCTATCCATTACAGTCTACTATGTTGCCAAAAATATTTTTCTTCACCTTTGGAGAGAAATTCCAATCTATCAAATGTGATCCTCTCTGCATTGATTAGATCATCATCTAATGAATTCCTTGTTAGAGCATATGTGATATCATCCATCTACATGCTTTCTCTTCTAATTAGATTCTTTAGATTGAAAAACTCCTTTGACTACTTCTTGATTTCAGTTTTAACAAACTTTAGCTTATGTGTGAATCTAAAGAGAGGGTTTCCTAGACATTGTTTATCCTAAGATTTATTGATTAACTACCTACATCTGGCCCATTCCATCCAGAAGTTTAAAAAACAGAAGGGTCTTTTCTTCTTCTTCATCTCCTTGAGGTTTACATTTATAGTTGAATGATCCAAGAAATCACATGTTTTAATGTTCATTTTAGAATCAGGGAATCTATTTAACCATGCATCATTGACTAAGGCATGGGCAAGTTGACATGTGATGCTTTTAGCTACACCTTGCTTATTTTGCTAGGTGAAAATTTCATTTTCGATAAAAAGTAATTCAGTAAGGTTTTAGTTGTCAATAGTAGTGTTGCACGAGTTGAGAAATCGAGAAGGAATATCTCTTCCACCTAGATTTTATTTTCTCTTTCTTATGTTGTCAAAGTTTCCTATCACTAACCAAGGTTCAATGATCGAAATAATTAGACTTTCCAAAAGCTTCCATAATGTATTACACCGTTGAGAAATATTTTTGGCATATACCGCTAATAACATGACGACTAGACCACTTTTATTGGTACATTTCATAATGATTTGTTGATCATCCATGGATCAACTTCCAACATCCCAAATTTTCAAATTCCAACCTACACAAATGTGTCTGTTGATATCACAATCATGGTTAGTTAATCATTTCCAACCTCTCGGTAAATGTCTTTCAGAAAGGTTCTTCAGATGCCTCTTGATGTTTGTCTCGATAATGATAACATTAGAAGCTTGTTATTCCATCATAGATCTTCTTAACTCCATCTTTTTTTGTCATTTCCATGAAACACGTACACTAGTCATAAGAATGGTCATTAATGACCTTTTCTAGATGATCAGGTTCAATGTGACCCATCCACTCTAGCATTTTTGCCTAATTTCTTCTTTGATCTGGGTGTACAAAAGACCTCACCTTCTTCTATTTCATTTCCCCCATCTATAGGATTCCTTACCACTGTATTGTTAGATGTTGCAACAACAACTGCATCATCTTCCTTCTAAGCATTGGACTTATTGTTGTTAGGTGTAGAGCATGCTTCAATCACAACCTTCTCTGCATTAGCATTGGTTTCATCTTTTTGTTGTTCTTCAGTATTTAGATTGTCTAGTTTATTACTAACTGGCACCCCAGGGGTCTGGCTCGTATCCAAGTTCTCATCTCTACTATTCTTTTTGTTTCCCACAACCCTCCACTCTTGTTTTTCTATTGATTATTTTTCTAATATGTTTTTTCAACTCTCACTTTCAACAGACAATCATCTTCATTGTGCCCAAAGACCTTACAGGTCAGGAATCCTTTGGGGATGTGCTCATACTTGATGGCAACTATTGAGGCCTCGCACTTTGGCATGCTGACCTATACTTCCTCTAAAGGTTCTTCATTAGCTTCAATCTTGATGAAGGCACGATCCTCGCCTAGGTATTCTTGGCCTATTGATTTTTACTTGATCCTTAGAAGCTTGCCCACTCCACTTGCAACAATACCCACTGCACATGAAGACCAGTTTCTCCCCATGCTAGGTATGTTAATCCAGATCAGGATCGAATTGAATGGATCTTTCTATAGATCATCACCGGTTTTATAGTCTTTTACGACCACCAATCTTCCATCAGACCATTGAGGTCCAACTTTGATGATGCTTTCCTTGTCTTCATCCATGTTGAATCGAAGCAGAAAGAATTGATTTGGTTTGGAGAATAGATCAAATCTTCCTTTGGGCTTCCATACATGTTTGATAAAAGCAAGAAGATGATAATAGTATGGCCTCTTGCCCATCATGTATAGGATGGTTGAATCCTCCCATGATTTCTTTGTCGCTTTGTAGGTATTGTCATCTATGATGACAAAGCGCTTACTACTGATATTCTCAAGGGGTGAAAAGTCATGTTGTTTGAAGGTATTAACAAAGACTTGAGACCAAGCCCTCTTGTTGGTCTATGCTCATGTGCCTTCTGATGCTACCTCCATGGCTAGGGAGATGGGAGGTTGACTTCCCCTCCATGAATATGGGAGGTTGGCTTCCCCTCCATCAAGGTAACTTGATCCATGAGATCTGTTCCTTGCATAACAATTTAAGACTTGAACAAAATGATTTCAGTTAAACTAATAGAGAATGTGTGTGGGAGGCAATATACAAATATGTGTGCGTTGGAAAGCAGTTAAGGAAGAGAATGCATGTTTTTGTTATTTTGAAACGTTTAGTCATTGTAGGGAAGCTAGAGAGAATTGAGGAAACATCTTGATAGGAAGTGTAGAGGAGAGCGTTGATAGAGAGGGGTTTGAGAACATGGGGATCAATCAGAGTATGCCATAGACAGTCAAGGATGAAGGGGGAGAGAAACATTGGGGGTTATTTGGATGATATTGTGGAGTCAAGGAAATAAAGTGGGATTAAAATTTAATAAACGGTGAGAAAAATGTGGGAAGAGGTTGAATGAAGGAGATATAAAAATTCAAAATGCTATCTTCTGATTGGTCACCATAACTTAGAATAGAAATATCGTAAATAGCTAAAAAAATCCCTCTTTTTATAGTAGTATAGACTAAGAAAGAGTCAACGTGGACTTTTTAAATGAAATCATGTCATAGTTATTTAATAGAAGGGAACATGTGTGGTTGCGACATTTTTTATTATTGTAAAGAGAAAAATGAGAAACCAAAATTTCTCACTGATATGTCATGTGAAATTTTTTTATTACTAGCTAGGTGGAAAACTCAATTCGGGTCGTGCCTCTGCAAGTAGTTGCAATAGGCCTAATTCACATATCTTGCACAATGGACACGAGCTAAATTGACCTGCCCAGATAAAGGGTTTTTGTACTACAATATCCCAAACCTATTTGGATTGTCCCACCATGGTAGGTAACACATGTTCCCTTTTCTCATTGATTAAATTATGGATCATGTGTGTATAATAGGAGAAGGGAAACTTTATACTTTATGAAGTGGGACTAAAAATAATTATCTCCCACTCTATCAAAATAATGATATCAAAGAATTGTCTTGACGAATTTAAACATATAACCTGCATAAAGTTTGGTGGAAATAGGGTATTCAGGAAAATCATGGAATTGATGTATGCAACCCATAAATGATCAATATAAGTATATATGTGAACTAATTCCTCTTTACCATATTAGATGCTCATTACTCATGCGACATGAATAGAGTCATTTATCATTCTTATGGGTGACATGTTATGATATACTAGGACTTTCTCTCTCTTCAAAGTATGTATCTTCTAACTCTACTTTTCTCTCATTTTCACTCTTGTGTTCAATTTCATAATTGGATAGTTTTTTTTTGCAAAGTTGGTTAATCTTGCATATAATTAATACTTTGTAGCACTCATTTTGACCTAAAATCTAACTTCCAAATTACATCACACACCACCATCTTCCTTTCTCATTTGGTCTGTTCTATATACATCTTAATACTCTATTCTTGAGTTCATATTGTAGAGGGTTTATCAAGATTCCATAACATCCTTTTTTTCAAACTAGATCTAGTATGAGTATTTTATGCCTTTTTTAAATTCCATTTTTCAATCAAATTTATATCTATTTATACCCATGCTTTTCTTAGTCTTGGGCTGGCACATTGGGCTTAGACCGTGCGGCCGATGCTCCTTCTCCTTTCTTACTTTCCCTTTCTCTTCTCTCTTAATTCCCCCTTTTGACCTTGGGTCCAGTGAGGGTTGTCAAATTCATCAAGTCGTAGTTATTGGGTTGGATCAAACATTCGTTGGCCATCACCTACCTCTCATCCTGCCACTATAGTAGGCATGGCGGGTGATTGCCCTTTGTAGCACGAGATGCACCTGCAGCCTCATACCCACCTTGCTTTCACCCCCTAGATCTACTCCCTACACCAATGGGGTGATTTTTGGGATGCTTGGGTGCGGCAAGTATGGTGTTTGACACTTTGTTTTGTGAACTCCCATGACAATAAGCCATCCGTGGATCCTAATCTCACCCCTTGCACCACGTCTTAGCCTATAAAATAGGACCTTCGGTTTCATCTTTATGCCCCCTTGCATTTCTCTTACTTGCTCAAGTGTTGTTGCTTCCCCTATCACTCTCTATCTAGCCACATCCACCTTGCAATTGTGCTAGGAAAGCCGAGCTAGGGGTTGAAGATGACCCCCAACAAATGCCTAGTTCCCTACTACTTCAAGCCACCCCTCCATCCTGGGCTGACCTCCTGGTCCCCCGTTCTCGGCCCACTTATGGAAAAATCACCCTAAATCACTAATTAATTGGTAAATATTCAAAACTCATTATCTCCCTATCTCCAGAAGCAAACCCTAATATAGAATATATAAATTAAAAAAAAACATCATCTTTTCAATGATTCTGATATATCTTGCTAGTTTTGCACATCTTTCCATGATTTTCTAAAAGTGCTATCTTGGTGATGTTTTGATTACAATCAATCTAGATCATGCACTACATGTATATTATTGATCCTTAGCTATTCTTGTCCTCTAAAATAGTAAAATTCAGTTCTCCTTTACTTTTATGTTGTCTTTGACCATCTAAATGTACCCTAATGATCATGTTGACCTTTTATGACCATCTTTGACCTAAAAATATATCCTTTTTGACATTGGTTTATTTTTTTTCATCATCAAATATTTTAACTAAGAAGTTTATCTTTGATATACCTTGTGACATGAAAAACTATGATGGCATTCTAAGTATTCCATGTTTGACTCTACTTTGTGCATGAAAGTGATCTAATTAACCTAGTATGTTTCCTTATGATGAAAATATGGATATTATGGAAATCTCTTGCTCTCTAGTTCAAATCAAAGATAAAGTAACTTTCTGACTTTTCTATATTTGGATGTTTTATCTAGACATAAGATGCCTTCATGATACGCATAGAATATTGAATAAATGCCCAATGTTGATATGAATAGAACTATGCTTAAATGATGCAATACCTAGGCCAAGGAGAACATCCATATGATATGTAACATGATATGGCATGCAAATCTTGTTGACATAATACTCTCTTTACCTTATTGTAATATCTTAGGTCATCTTTGAGTGTGTCTACAATATGACTCTTTTGCAAGGATCATACCATCACTCTACTCTCAAGGTACAATTCTACCTCTTATTGGCCCTATTGCTTGCCGTGAATTGTTTTGTAGGTATAATTAGAGTATGGCTTGGCTATGATAACTTGTTTGAACTAGGTGACTTATATGAAACTTTTTTGGCATTGTTTATACTATATTCTGATCAACCCCCAAACTATAAGTTAGAAAACTATTATATAAACCCCTGTGCCTTACCCAATTGATGGGGTCTTAGGCACAAGGCTTGGTTTTTTCTCCTTGAAATTTCAAGTGAGAAGCACAAAGCATGTTGAGAATAAGGTTATCCCAATGGCCTTGTCTTTAGGGCCCTCTCACATTGAAACATGGTTAATTATTGGCTTTATGCCTCAATTTCCCTCATGGACTCTTCCAATGGGATGTTGTCACTAAAAAAAGGCTTTATGATGAATTGTTGAAGTATAATGGTAAATGTACCTAAATTTTTGTTTGAAAACTTGTTACTTCTTGAATGCTAATTTTCTATATCTCTTGTCTATTGCACTACTTTCCAAGTTAAGTTATGTTAAACTCTTAAACTTGTTTAGTTTCATCTTTTAAAGAGTACCTATTCAATTGTATCAAATTGTATCTTTTTTGTTCCCTATTAGATGTTGCTAAATGACATCCTTCTATAAAGAACATGTCATACAAAACATCATCAACATCTTGGGATTATTTGTTAGTAACTATGGGGTCATCTATCTAGTGAATGTAATAAATTAGTTTTTCCTTTGAGCTTGTATATCTTCTGTTGCCTTGAAGGATTTATGATGTACATAAAATACTTGTGGTTATATATATGATGATGGATTTCTATATTCCCTTAATTTATATATTACTTGTGTGTTCTCATATTATTTAATAGACGGGTGCTCGATCACTATTGCCACTGACTCTCTAGTCGATCAGGGTAGGATGAGGATAATAAATAGATCAATGACACATGTCTAGGCCGTGGGACTATTGATAATAATCATGAGTGTTTATAATACTATGCAAATATTGTTGGATGCATCCTGAAATCCTCAAGTATATGTTTTAGTCACATTCAACACCATAAATGGATGTGACACTAGTTAATAATAAACATATTATTCAACTATTTATTACAAGTATTATAAAATTTAAGGGATAAGATACCTAACAATCATTGGGTCATCCAACAACTTATTTTCTCAATTAAAACTCTTCGTTGTTCTTGAAGGTTGGGCATCTATTATATGACATTTGATACATAAATACCCTAATTCTGCTCAAATGAATCATATTATCAACTTCCAGATCCATTTCGTCTTTGGCACACCACACCATGCAACCATGGATTTTCTTGGTTGATGTTATAGTTTTCTTGTACCCACCTATTTATCTCTTTGACACCAAACAACATTTCTAGTTGTAGTTGTTGTGTTTCATAGTTTTAATGAGATTAACACTTGTCAAAAAGTACTACATTTGATTTGATTTTTTGTAATATTTTTGTATGAAATTATGCTTCCATGAATATGCCCTTATTTGGCTGTAGAAATAATGATATAAAATAAATTTATTTGCCTTTCCCCTCCCTTCTCAAGTACATGTACTTAACTAAAGAAGGAAATTTGACAAGCTATAATTTTTCTGAAGTAGCATTGTCTCTTTTCTCCTATCTGCCAAATAAGATTTTAATGGGATACTAAAATAGTGTATATGTCCTGTAAATCTTCAGTTGTTAATTAGTTTTCTTGTAAAATCCATTATCCCAATTCTTTTCTCTTTTGCATGACTAAATGATTTCAAGAAACCATCAGGGTATAAACACGTCCTTTTATTATTACTTTATGTGGTAATAGTTCTTTGATATTCTTTTCCCATTTTGGTAAATCATCTACCAAAAATGCTCTTCCAAGTTCAAAACACATACAAAGTTAAGATTATGTCATTTTTACAAGAATGTCATGTTCATTTAATTTTTCGATGAAGATGGATATGTGTGTTTAAATTTGTATTGGATTTTTCTGTGTGCCCTATGTTTTTAGTGTCAAAATGTGCATCACCTCATCTAAGAGAAAAAAATGACATGTCAACAAGAAAGAGGGTCATTATGCCATATTACCATATAAGGGACGATGTGATATGTCATTATTGTATTCTTAGTTTTTCTATGTAGCTATTCAGATTTGTTTTAAAACCTTGAATTAATTATTATTCCTATATTTCTCACTTCAAAGTAAAAATGTTTCTTTCATATGGAATTACCAAAAAGTCTATGTGAGGCTCCATTTTGGTATCAGAATTTATGTTTGATTCAACGTATGTGCTTTGTGGCCTTTACTGTTTGAAATACACACACACACACACTTCACCTCTCTGGTCATAATCAATGAAAGTTTTCTTTTTACGTAAAAAAATTGTCTATAAGAATATAATTTGTTTCTTGGTATTTTATGTCTTTTTTGTTTGACAATCTTCTATCTTTTTTGTCCTCCTTGTGATCCGGTGTCTTTCTTTGGTGGTGATGGTCACCACTTCATAGTTATTTCTAAATAAGAACACCTATTAAATAGTAGTAAAAAAATAAAGTGGCATGTATATTGGTTGCCTCTTGTCTCCCTTTTAAATAACTTCACCTTCCCTTTTAAAATATAAACATATTTAGAACAACTTAGACATATCCAAAGTGCTTGCGTCCCTTCTCTATACTAAAATATTTTCTTCTTATAACTTCTCCATTGAATATTTATCTTTTGTCTTTGCTACTATAATGCTTGGACACACTAATGGATTCCACACAATCATGTGTATTTTACTAATTTATTGTACTAGGGTCAGAGATTGAATCATGGGGATTAGATTATTTGAAAGTCTCATAGAAGTATAAAAGGAATGTGTCTACAAGATTGTGATCAAATTTTCATAATTAGCTATTTCCCTACAAATATTGAAGATATATTCACGTTTTTAATTGGGTTTTAAATTCTACTCTATTAAAATATCATTATACATTCCAATACAATATAATATTTATGTTATGTCACATCAATCTGAACAAAAAAGTTCTTTAGTTTGCATTTTCATTTATGGCAAGACAAAAATGATATTTTGGCGCACCTTTCTAAAACTTGTTGTTTCCATTTTATCCATTTGACCTATGGTGGATAGGAAACATTAAAAAAAAACTTTTGCCAGTGATTTTTAACATATGATTAAAATGTCATCAACCTATTTCTTGACCGTACTCCCAAAATATTTCCCTTTCCAACAAGTCCCATAACCCTTTGACATGGGGGTGTCCTAAATTCCTTTCCAGATGAGTAGTGTGATATCTACCAAACAATCCTACCACCTTCATAGGTTAAAAGTGTGATATATGCTGCACTATCCTTATACCTCATAACACTGGCACAAATTAAATGAAAGTTCCACCTTCAATAATTCTACCCTTTGATCCATAGTGGATGTACTTTGACAAAATCCTTCACCATATATAACTGAAAGTATGGATGGCTAACTTGGCAAAATATTTCTTATAAGGAATATCCACAAAGAATATCATAATGTGATACATTATTGTCAACCATGCCATAGGTGATAAGTCTTGGTAGAGTTCCTTTATACATAAGAAGTTGGATCCTTCCTTCAAGAAATGGAAGCAACCCAATAAGCATAAGAAAATTGTAAAAGGGAATCTTGAATTCTCTTTGCTTTTTTGACTCATGTTCTCTTTGTTTGTGGCAAACCTAGAAATGTTCCATACATGTTCATGTAATAGAAGGGATCTAAGAAAACACAAAACCAATCTTCTAAAACCCTTAATTTAGTATGGTCACTGTGAGGGTAGCAACTTCTTCATTAGGTAGGGTAGTATATCCTTTAGTTCTCTATTTATGTTCTTCTATTGGTTTACATATAGACTATAATGCTACTTTTCATATCTATTGTGATGAATTTGTGTACCAGTTCAAATACACTAATGTTAGTGTCTAAGGGACCAAAATCATGATGCCCATTTTTTGATATGGGCATTCGACTTAAAGATCACTTTTGGGAACATCCTTAGATTACAAATGTTCTTTTTTGTATGAATTTGATTTTTCAAGTTATTTTAATGAACTTTTGGGACCACCATGTCAATACAAGGGAATAATTTTATATCTTTGTGTTTGGTTTTAAAGTGAGTGTAACGTACACCTATGAGGATTTTTTAGAATATAATTTTTTCTTCATGTATGGAACCTTGTTATTAAATCCATTTTGCTTTCTAATGCTAGTGGTGTTCTGAAAGCTCACCGTCAATATCTTATTAGAACATAATGAAGTGAATAGTTAACATAGAAAATATTCTTAAATCCCAATATAAGAATTTAAAAGATGTCATGTTTTCATGAAAAGTAGGTTTCCTAGGATATATTTAACAACAGTAGACATATATACTTCTTGATTGAATTCATTATATAAATGTTTTTTATCCGAATAAATATTTTATGCATTGTAACATGCTCTATTATATTACGTCATTGATGGTACTTTTAGATAGTTCTTGATTTTTTTCATAAAATAAAGGATTAACACCATGAAAATTTCAAGGATTATACAACCTAAGTAGTAATTAGACCACAAGGAAACTCAAAATAGTTTGGTTTGATATAGGTGGAGACTACACCTTTAATGACATTAATATATTTTGTGATGAGCATAGTTTTATAAAAGAAACCATTATATCATAACACCCTCTATATTGCAATGCAAATAAGAGGACGAATGGGACATTAATTGACATGGTCAATTTAATGTGGTTAGAGTTTGGATTCAACCACATACTATGTTGGAAGTTAGAAAAATCATGATCTCTTTCTACAAAATGTAAGGAAATTAATAATTTTACCCCCTATTCACAACAATCTTAGCTCAGCACCACATTCACGGGGAAGGTGTTCTAGCATGACCATTTCCAATTAGAAAAATAATTATAGCGAACCTCCAACCGATCATAGGCTCCCTATTAAAAGTAGAAAAAATTAAAAAATCATGGGAGACATACCAACTATTTTCACCTCTTTCTACCACAACTTTATCAACACACTGAGATCATGGTGACAAAAGAAATCCTAAAAATTCACTTTATTTCCATATCTACCCCCTACTAACCAAGGCTTGATGATACACCTATCACAAACTGTATGAATATGGATGGGTGAAAGTCACCAAAAGTCTTTTTGCCCCACTCCACCCCTTAGCCACCTCCTTAGCTATTCCACCACTATACCTCCAAAACAAATTTCAATTCCATCTCTACCACTCCCACCTCCAATCCATTACCATTTCCTCTCCCTTATAGACATCCAAGGCTATATTTATAGTAAAGAAAAACCAAGAAGTATAAGAAGAACGTCCCATCTACAACAAGATTTGTATCTTCATAGGTGCTTCCCTCTCATTTCACCTTTTGATTTTTTTATCAAGAGTAGATAAAATGTAGTGTGGGTTTTTTTGTTGATGAATTGTTTTTTTTTATGGATTGGTCCTATCACATATAAGGTGCGAACATGATTTTTTACTTTTTGTTTATTTGTATTACATTTACTTCTCAGATGTATCTTATTTTGAAATCATTATGTTTAAGTTGTTTTCTTCTTCATATAAGGCATATAGAGAAGAAAGATATGAAGTAACTGATGGAAAGAAACTAAAGGCTTCTTATAGGGAATCAATTATTCTCATGACACGTTGTATGTCTACCTTATAATCTATTACATTTTTAACATACTTTCTTTCTACATTAAATATATAACATGCCCTATTTGTTTTTTAAATGTTAATTATGACAAAATTGATATCATTTAATTTAGTTAATATTTTTTAAAGATTCCAAACCACTAGTTATCAAATTGAGATTTCTTGATCCTATATTCAGACTCACAAACTCAACTTGTTAAAACAATATCAAGAGGTTCGCAAATAAGAAAAGTATAATAAATACTTCAAATGAGAGACTAGATTGCAAATATTAATTAATAGAAGGTTATAATTTATTTAAGAGCAAGAAACCTACTATGAGGACTAAGTAGCATCAGCTAACATGATATTTGGACATGTAGTCTAATGGGACTTGGAATGAAGGACTAATTTGTAACTGGACTCAAGCTACAGGAAATTATGAAACATATCTCCTAATAGAATTAGTACATAAAATTTAGTTTGTTACATAATGAGTCCTTTGAGGTATTTTAGACATTTGTTTGAAAAAATCAAAGCAGATATTTGAGGCCCTCATGATATAAAATGTGGGCTATCATTGTTATGTAAGGAGATGGATTCCATTCTAACCAAAACATGACCTTTTTATTGTGTGGTCGGCTATCATATGGGTTAGCGTCATGATTGGATTGGTGATTGGTCATGTATTGGGGATGTCCAAGTTGTGGAATTATCATAGAGGTCATTGAAAGCATATGTATGTTCAAGAGGCTCTATAACATTCACATTTATAGGGTAAGTGTTAGTACAAATGACGCAACCTCAACCCATTGACAAGGAGGTATTGACTAATACCATCATTTTAATAATTTCCATTAACCATATTAACTATTTATTTTCTCTACTCATAAGAAGCTTGTAGAATACATAAACTTTATCTGAACTATTTACATTAGATTTGAAAGATTACAACAGATTTCAATTTTTATAAGCAACAAGGAGTTATTCCATAATTTACATCAAGTACCACATATTATAAACTTCTATCATCTCACTCTCTCCTCTTACTAGGATCTATAGGAAGGACAAGAGACAGACTAACTATTCTAACTATTTCTTCACAAGACCTATACTTTATTCTTGATAAAAGCTGAATTCTACCTCTTCAGGATGAGCTAATCCTTTACCTGAAAAATATTTATGTAGGTTGATAAGCTACTGAATTAGTGCGTATAACGTCAACATATAATAGTGATAGAACAATCAGAAGATAATTGTTGTTGAGACACAAGTAGTTACACAAATTAATTGGAAAGTATCCAATTATTTAAACATAGTGTTATTAAGATAACAACTGAACAGAGTAATTCACTAAATATTCAACTGTACATTTATTATATACTCTAGACCCACATGAGGTATACTACAACATGTAAAAGAATCACAATAGGCTACAACCTCACGGTATAAGATTAGAATCATGCTTAGGTTCCTAAACCTTTAATCTCAGTACCCCATCTACAACAGGCATCACTATGTATGGCTCTCAGTGGCAAATGAGAGTGGCCAGATATACTCCTCCTCTAAACCTAAATATTTAGGCAGAGAGTCAAAGCACTCTGACTTATCATGCATCAATAGTCTTATCAAAGATGATTGCCGACCAAATTTTATGTTAGTGGTCCTACCAAATATTACCACTGACCAGCAACACAGGTAGCACTAACATCCCCAGTTGCTGTTAGGTACCACACTATATTCAGTAGTCCTACCTCACTGGCCTAGACCCCCATACCTTAATCCGATGTGCTCTTTCCTAGTTTAGTCTGGACTAATCCACCATTTTATATCACATTTCCTCCTCACAATGCAAACCTCACGTGAAGGATTCTACAATGTCCATACTATCTAATTTTAATTATTATTTAATATGTTATGATAAAATCATCATCATTCTTATCATTACCCTACTTTAGACAATTAAGCATTTAGCATGAAACAACAAAATCATTTAAATAAATAGTAACTTTCGTTATTCTCATAAATCATTATTTTTTCCTTTAGAACTGGAATATGGTAATCTTGGCATCTTTGGTGCCTTTAAATCCATGATTTCATAACCTATCATACATAGAAACTCACATTACAAACTTTTGATATGGTAACACATCCATAAATATAATTATTAAATAATTTTTACTACAAGAAATCATTGCATAAACATATTAAGTTTATCATGTTGGATCAATGGGATCTAGAAGGGGGTTGAATAGAGATAAAATACTTAAACAAAATTCATTAGAACTTCAAATTATATCAAGAAATAAAATTGCATGTATGGAATTTAAGTGAAACTAAACTTACATAACAAGGATGAGATATATTGAATAAGATCAAGAATACAAGCTATGTATAGTTGTTCCAAACCCAAACTAGCTAGGAGATGTACATCCACTACCTAGAGGGGTCAATCTCTAGCATTTGCAACCATTGTACACATATTATATTCCATTATAGGAGATATAATATTAACTTATTTTTCTAGGACAAGGACACCTAGCCTTCCTTTTAAGGTTAAAAAGAGCCAATGACCTTACAAGGACTTACTTGTCCTAGAACAAGAGTCTTCTGCCTCCACAAGCGCTTACCCACTTTTGCAATGAGCTAGACACCTTCACCAAGGATACCTCCTCTTACAATAAGTCTTATTCCTTGAAGGAATTACCCACTCTTCTCTTAGATATTCAGCCTTCAACTTCACCTTCACCAAGGAAAATCTTACACCATCTTGCTTGAGAGAAAGGAATTGGGAAAGGGAATAATGAGAGCTTCACAATGGTACAGTGAAGAAGCTCTCTCACAAATAATATATCTCACTTGTATTGATGTTGATTTGTAGTGAGAAAGAGAGAGAAAGGGACTCTTAGTAGATAAATCCACTCAACTATAGTCAGGATCATAAGAAGAAAATTTGTAATGAATTCCAAGGGCACCTATTTATAGTTGGGATGTCTACTTGCCCGTGGATGCACTTAGGAATAGATTCAAGCCATTTTTGTGTTGCAATGAATATTTTTTTGAGTTCTGCAACACTCTAACAGTTAGAAATACTTTTTCTACACATTCCTTATAGTGATGTCATTGATTTTCAATAAAGGTAACTCTACCAATAACACCATGCGACAAAGAAAATTTGAGTTGTCAGTCGAGTTTTATCCTGGATGAAACTCAGTCGATGGATTAAATTTAATTTGCATGTGAAGGGTGTCGGCCAAGTTTATCTTTGGGTAAACATGGCCGACCCTGGTTGTTCCCAAGATCCATCCAGGGTGTCAATCAAGTTTCATGTGAGTGAAACTCAGTCGATAAAAGTGCATGTGATGATTTTCTGGAAAATGCTATAAAAGTGATTAAATATTCATTTTAAGTGCATTTTATATTTTTATCATCTTAGTTACAAGTCATAGCATCAATAAAAATGATTTCCAAAACTATCCTAAGTGATTTAGGGTGTTTTCCACGAAGTGCATTTGCATTGATTTTGGCTTGTATTTGGTCAAGACAGGACTTGATTGAAATAATCCTTTTTATGTACCTAATACCTTAAATCAATATTAAATAGACATATTAGATACATATGAATGGAATGGTTAATTCATCATCAAAATACAAGCAATCTATAATTATTAGGTCAACATTCTCTCCCTTTTGAAGATGACAAACCATTCCACAATATATTGAAAAGAACCTAGAGTTTAAACTTTTACCTTTTCAATTGCATTGTATATATGATGTGCAATAGTAATCGCTCCCCTCAATTCTTGCTTACCTTTGCAAAAATAGTTAGTTCCTCCAAAAACCATAACCATACAATATATCTATTTGGATCCACTTTCATAGTCACAAGATATTTCAGGGAATTAACTAGAAAAGGATCAAATATCAATATGTACTAAGATCATTTCTCCCCCTTTGTCATATCAAAAAGGGAGGGTTAGAAGAGATAAAATAGGTGTTTTCCAAACACACAAACACCACATATAGCCACCATTTGCAAGAACTACACATAAGCCAAAGAGAGACCAAATATACTAGAGTCATAATCGGAATATGGAATGACACACTAATAACTCATGAGATATAGCAAAACATAGAATTAAGGTACAAAATAATGTTACAAAAAAGTATGTCCTCTTGAGACGAAAACTAAAAAGAATGAATAAAAATGATGAGAAATGGAAATAATAGTCCTCAGATACAATGTTTAATGTTCAATACATGAAATCCTACAATATACTTATATATGAGCACTCTATAGACTAGGAACTAAATGTCGATCTTGTTGATGTCAAACTCCTCATCACCATCAGGTTGGTACTCCTAATCGTTGACTGTCTCAGAAGGTGCAGCAGTGGTTGTGTCCTCATCATAATATCCATCATGATCAGAGCCATCATCCTCATCACCATCACCATCGTCTTCATCACCCTCTTCATGATCATCCTCTACATCCATATCAGTCTCCTCCTTAAGAACAAAAGAGTGAGGATCTGGCAATCTATAGTTTTTCTCTACCCAAGAGATGCCACACTCATGCAGTGCCTTGGTTTGCTCGTAATTGGGTATAGAATCCCAACTGAAGTCAGCAAGAATGCCAGTAGTAGGGCCAATAGGAAGTACAAGTAGCTGAGAGGCATCTGGCTTAGATGAGACAGGGGCAGTTCTCATACCATAGATAGAAGGGGCAGTGAAAGTAGCAAACTGGTACACCAAGTAAAATTGATCATATGCATAGGAAGCATAGTCAGTATCTAGGAAGGATTGGCATGAGGCATAAGGGTGTGAACATGACAAGTTCATGTTGGACATGACCTGAACAAGGTTGTGGTGTAGGTCCTCCTAGACAACCATCTGATAGGCATTTTGGTGCATCATGTAACCCAGAAGGGTTTCGTTAGACACAGAAAAAGAGTCACATATAGGTATAGGAGGAGTTGGAGGATCTTGGGGGAGAAGGATACATTTGGGGTAGGTGGGGGTGGAAGGACCTCTTGATAGTGGCGTCACTGATGTAAAATCCTTTCATACTAGATTTGTAGCCAAGATCCTTAAAAAGGGATTTTTTAGTATGAAACTCAAAGAAACCACATATCAAGTTAGGGTAGGGTAGGTGTGATTCCTTGGTGTTCTTCTCTATATCAAAATATGACATGTGATGTAGAATACGTCTGGCCCATTTTAATTTGACATTTTGAAAAAGATAGTACATAAGAACAAGAAAATTCTCTACAATATGTGTTTGGTTTCGCTTTGGATAGATGTTGTAATGAACTATGAGTGGTAAAAGATGTATCTTAATGTATAGAGAGGAAGAGGGTACGATATACTTCTTCCTATAGAGAACCTCAGGTTTCTTCAGAGTTTCATGGATTCCAGGAAGGGTAAGCTTAGGGTTAATACTCTTAAAGAACTTCTAAGGGTCAAGGAGGTCAAGGTATGAGTTATTGGAAGATATCCAATCTTGGGAGGATGAGGAGCTAGAAAAGTACTGGTTTAGAGAATACTTAGTGATTTCAAACCTAATCCTCACAATCATGGAATAAAGGACAAATTGTTTGTTAGGGGTGGCACAAGAGTTTTGTAGTTCCATGTAACATTGGCATAGAATTCATGGACAACTTCCATTATAGATTGAAAATTACCGAAGCATGATCGCTATACACAAAATGAGCCAATGGATTGGGATGTGAAAACCTTATTCACCTCCTTCAAAAGATCATTTGTTGTCTCTAACAAGGGAGTAAAAGGGTAGGTATATCTAGGCAACAACTCTTTGTATCGATTAATAGCTTGACAGTGGACAAAAGAGGTGTCATCATACTCAATCGGTCTAGAAGAGATGGAAGAAGAAAGGACACCAATTGGACCCATCCTCTTCCTTCTATTTGACGACATAGATAAGGAAATGGAGATGGATGACACAAAAGGAGGAAGAAACCACCAGATATAGGCCTCTCAACACACTTGGTCATGGCTAGGGATGGTTAGAGCAGGTAAAACATAGCAGGTTAGGGCAAGGAGATGGTTGGGAAAGGTCTAGGGTTTAGGGACAAGCACAAAGAAGAATTTTTCGGATGAATTTTCTCTAGTTGATAGGGAGAAAATTGGCCAACAATCCATATATATTCACGTGCAATAGTGTTGTCAGTCAAGTTTATGATTTGGGAAACTCATCTAACACTATTGTGTGTGCACTCCTTGGTCATCTTGTTGGTTGAGTTTCCCAGAACAAACTCGACCAACTAAGATGCCAGTCATGAAGATATGAAATTTAATTATAGACCATTGGAGTTCTATATGAATGTATTTCTCTAGCCTATCATGCATTTTGAACATATTAAGACACTTTCCACTCATCATTGGCCACTATTTTGCAATAAAACAAGCGTTTATGATTTAAAGCAAAAACACCAAAAACAAAGCATTGAATCTTGGCATTTGTAGCACAAACAAGTCTGAGATGAGAATTTTATGATAAAAAAATATAGATAAGTGTACATCTAGCTAGAAGTCATACCATTATCATCAAGAGTAGTTATAAAAAATTTTGATCTAATCAAAGTAATTTTTTCTCTAGATAGAGGTTTAATGAAAATGTCTACAAGTTGATTTTTTGTGTCTGTAACAGTGATATAGATATCTTTCTAAAAAAAGTGGTCACAAAGGAAATGATGATGGTATTCAGTGTGTTTATCTCTTCTATTCAATATAGGATTGTAAGATAAATTGATTGCACTAGTATTACCACAGTAGATAGGAGAAGAATCATAGCATTAAGGTCTTAGAACATTTGCTTCATCCATAGAAATTGGGCACAAAAACTCCCAACTGCAATGTACTCAGTCTCAATAGTTGAAAGAGCCACAATTATTTGATTCTTAGAAAATAAAGAGACTAAGAATGGTCCTGATAGGAAGTAAGTGCCACTTAAGAACTTTCTATCAGTTAATCACCCGAGATAATCCACATCACCATAAGCGGTAATAGTAAAGTCCCTTGACTTGGGATACGGTAGTCTAAAATTTTAGGTTTTTGCTAGGTACCTTATAATCCTCTTAATAATTGTGAGATGGGATTTTGTAGGGCTTGATTGAAATCTAGAATACAATCCAACATTGAACATGATACCCAGTCTAGAGGAAGTTAAGTATAATAATCTACCAATCATACCTCTATACAGCTTCTCATCTACCTTCTCACCTTCTTCATCTCTATCAACTTTGGTGGTGTTGGACATGGGAGTATGCATTGCTTCATGTTATCTATCCCAAAGTTCTTCAAGAGTTCACATGTGTACTCATTTTGGTTGATGAATTTTTTGTCCTTTATTTGCTTGATTTGGAAGCCAAGGAAGAATGTCAGCTCTCCCATCATACTCATCTCAAATTTACTTTGTATAAGATAACTAAACTCCTTGAAAAGTTCAAGATCAGTTCTTCCAAAAATAATACCATCAACATATATTTGAATAATCAAGAAATAACTAAAAGTGTATTTAAGAAAGAGTGTAGAATCAACTTTTCCCATGACATAGCCATTGTCTAACAAAAAGTTTTTCAATTTCTCATACCAAGCTATAAGGGCTTGTTTGAGACCATAAAGAGCTTTTTGTAACAAATAAACATGGTTATGAAGCTTTTCATGTTCAAAGCCAGGAGGTTGAGCCACATAGACTTCCTCCTCTATTAGACCATTCAAAAATGCACTTTTAACATCCATTTGATATAGCAAGAAATTTTTATGACTATCAAAAGCAAGTAGCATTCAAATATATTCAAGTCTAGCAGTAGGATCATAAGTTACATCAAAGTCAATACCTTCTTATTGATTATACCATTGAGCTACTAATCTTTCTTTGTTTCTTACCACCTTGCCGCTTTCATCAAGATTGTTGTGTTAGACCCACTTTGTGCTAATGATCTTTCTATCACTTGGTCCTGGCACTAAGGCTCACACTTTTTTCTTCTTGAACTATTCTAGTTCCTCTTGCATGGTTAGGATCCATTAATCATCTTTAAGAGATTCTTTGATAATATTTGGCTCAAGTTGTGAGATGAAGGCATTTTTGGATTGTTCTTTGTTGAAGGCAACCCGCTTCTTCACCCTTTCAAAAGGATTGCCTATGATGAGCTCTTTACGATGATGTTTAACAAAATGGGGAGTTGGATCCTTCTTTTCTTCTTATTTTGATTCTTCATCTACAATAACCCCTTTTCCTTTGTTATTGATGTTGAGTTCTTTTAATCTAGGGACCACCTCATCTACAACATCATCATTCACAATATTCTTGGAAATAGAGGGTTTAGTCTTGATAAACTTAAAATTGGTAGATTCTTCTACTTTATATAGTTCAATGTTAAATACTCTGAAAGATCTACTTGTAGTTCTATAGCGAAGAAAGAAAGTCCTAATAAGATTTAGCATCAAAGTTATCGAGAGAATCTTTGGTGTTCAAGACAAAGCAAGGACAACCAAACGTATGAAATAAGTCGATTGAAGACTTTCTAGTATGCCATAGCTTAGGGTTTTTTTCTTAAGAATAGGATGAGTGAAAACCTAATTTTGCACAAAGCATGTGGTACTAACAGTTTCATCTCAAAACTTCTTGTGAGTATCATACTCCAAAAGCATTGTTCTAGCCATTTCTTGCAAAGACCTATTCTTCCTATCAAGTACTCCATTTTGTTGAAGTGTACGAGGGGAATAAAATTGTGTGCTTAACCAGATTCTTCACAAAAGCTTTGAAACCAATCATTTTCAAACTCTCCCCCGTGGTCACTATGGACAAACATGATGCGGAAAGAAGATTCATTATCTATTCATTTGAAAAAATCCAAAAAGACATCCAGTGTATCACTTTTTAAAACCAAAAAGAAACTCTAAGTGAAATGAGAGAAATCATTGACAATCACAAGACTATATTTACTACTACAAAGTGATTAAGTTCTCATAGTTCCAAATACATCAATGTGAAGAAATTCAATAACCCTCTTGGTGCTAAGGACTCCATTCGGTTTAAAGGAGGAATTAGTTTGCTTTCCTTAGATACAAGGTTGGCATTTGTCCTCCTTCTCAAAGTACAATTTAGAAAGTCCTTTGACCAATTCCTTTTTGCTCTTGTTACATGATTACATGAACAAGACTACGGTTCCACAAAGACATCATTTTTATCAACAACTAGGCATTTTCCATGAATAGGCTTAAGAGAATCAAGAAAAATGATATAAAGATTTTCCACATCTAGTTCCCTTATATATGACATTGTAGGAGAGGGAACCTAGAAGAAAACATTCATGTGAAGTAATAGAACAACATATCCATTATCAAAAAGTTGGCTTACACTAATTAAATTTTGATGCAGGCCATCCACAAGAAGTACATTCTTTATGAATAGTGAATCATCTACATCACCTTCACCTATCAATTTACCTTTCCCATTGTACCCAATGTCATCGAACCTCCTTTCTTCTTAATAAGAGTGTAGAAGTGGTCTCTATCCCCAGTGATACACTTTGAGCATTCATTGAAAACAATCCATTTACCTTTTTCCTACATAGAAAATAGAGGTTGGTGCCTAATTCAAACTTTGGGATCCAGTTTTAGCTTGGGGACCCATTTCAAGTTTGGGTTGGTCCCCTTCTCTTTGTAAGGACAATAAGTACTATAATGATCATCACTCTTGCAATGAGCACAAACCATAGATGACTTAGAGTCGAAAGTATCTCAATGGTATATTGGAGGCTTCTTGCACTTTTTCTTACCTTTTCCCTTGCTCGTAGGGACTCCCTCATATCCCAAACCTCTACTACCCACTTATTTGGTAGACTGATCTAGGATAGCATTTAGGGACCTTTTCCCTTTGAGGAACTTTTGTAAAGTCTCTTTAAGTCTATGAATATTATCACTAAGAGTAATGACCATAGAAGAAATAATAGCAAGATCATCTTGAGCATGTAAAAGATCAGCCTCCAAACAGTTGGCTTTAGTCAAATAAGAATATTTTTCAAGAGTTATACTAGCAATTGTTGGCAAATATGGGCACATATAAAGGTGGTAGAAACAAAAAAAAATCTATCTATATTTCCCATAACAGCAAGATCGCATCAATATATATGAAATAGGAAAGATGGTTTAACAAGTTCATACCTGGTCCTGGAGAAAGTCTAGCAACTACAACTTGCTACAGTGAAACTATCTTCTAGTTTCTCTTGGACGATGTTTGTCTAGCTCCTGGTCTTAACCACAGACAATAGACTCAAATGATGCATGCATTAGCTCCTAATCTCGCCACAGACTACTGGCTGATGTTGTCCTCCTAGCTGCAGAAAATAGCCTCCTCACCTCTAGAGAAGTCCACACGAACCAACTAGAACTCTTGTCATTCTAGTAGAACAGATAGGAAGGAGTTGTCACTTCCATTAGTGTAGTAGTCACCAACTTTCTCTCCCATAATTGTTTCTCCCTTTCTATCCCTCCCTTTAGCGGGTAGGACTTGTTCGAGCTCTCTATTGGTTACCACAACCAATTGAGTTGTGTTCTGGGAGGCCCCCAATACCCCTCTATTTATAGGAGGGATTAGGATCTAGGTTCCCAATCTAAGTGGGAGTGGAAGGGACCAAAAGATCATAAATGTTCACAACATGTGAACCCCAAAATGGTCGGTTGGCAACCGAACCAGTTGGTTTACACACGAGATGACCGGTTTGCAGCACCAACCATTAGTTTTGCCAATTTTCTTATCACATATGAATGAAAAACATTTCAATTGATGCTAAACAATAATTCTTGTACCAATCGAATTGAACAAGTGAAACGGTCAACTTTTCTCACAAATTTGGTAAAGCTACTAGAACCTTCAGTTGGCACAACAGAGATGATTGGTTCACCATGCGAATTAGTTGTCTCACCCATTCTGAGTTGATCGGTTCACCCAATGAGCCGATGTGGGTGAACGGTTGGTGCCTAATTCGTGCATAACTCAACCAATTCAATTCTAATCAATGTGACACTCCAAATGGTCATCTCAATGCTTAAGAAAATCAGTTGGTAGTCTAGTCATATGATTTGTTTCTTAAATTGAATACTCAAACACTTTGATAATCAATCCAATCATCATTCATTAAAAACTCCTCTTCTAGATGAGTTCCTATGTGTGTGACCCTATAGGTCCCATATCACATTCGTAGTGAATGCCCATAACTAACTTATGACATCACAAGTAGCGAGTGGTGCCTAGTTGCACATAAGTGCTACCCAAGTGATTGGAAAGTTGGAGAACAACTTCAACCTACAATTTGTGTAAGGTGTTTCAATGATTCTATAATTCCTTTATCCCTGATATCTGGAATGAATTCGAGGAATGGAATTATCATCTTCTCAATGCTCAATCCATGTTCCTTGAACCAAAAGTAGACTGACTGAGATGTATGTAACCTCAATATCATATATTTATTCACATGTGCATTCACATGTGTTTGTCAGCCTCTCTTATAATTTGTCCAGGATATCAAACTCCAATAGGAATGAAAAATCACATCTACATCACTCACATTTAATCTCCATGTGTCACAGCTACCCAATCATCACCTTTATGGTAATCCTTCTTTCAGGGTTACATTTGATGATGTCAGAGTATATCAAATGACATGTGATGAGTGTAGTGACTTTCAGGTCTAAGAATAACAATCACAACCTTCGCTATGAGAGATGACTATAACCACCAATGATGGTTTCTGTGTGTCACTTTCAAGGTGGGTCTGTCTGATACATTGTTTTGTAACATGTATTTGTGTGCTTGGCTTGATATACCATATCATGACTAATGATATTTTGTCATCAACCAAACCACACTCCAGTATTGTGTTTTACTGATGTCTATCTACTTTCCACAGTAACAACTTAGGCACATAATAAGAATGTACATACTCTTAGCATTCCCATGATCTCATTGTTCAAGTCACTGATGAATGTATTTTCATCACGGAATTCAATTATCACTTCGGGACCAATTCAGCTCTATACATACTATTTTCACTCAATATGAATCATAATGTGCAAAACTTCTTAGTCGATTCGATTATCAAGGTTTTAACTAAACATTGTTCATTTAATGTAGGTTTTGACAAAGCTGAATAAGTAGTCAAGGTCCACCTTCATCTCTGGCTCCGATCAAGAAATCTAACCAAGAAATTCCATGCATACGGTCCCAAGACCGTTTGAGCCCATGCGGTCCCAAGACCATTTGAGCACATGCAGTCTCAAGACCGTTTGAACCCATGCGATCTCAAGACCGTTTGAGTCCATGCGGTCTCAAGACCGTTTGAGCCCATGCGGTCCCAAGACTGTTTGAGCCCATGCGGTCTCAAGACCGTTTGAGTCCATGCGGTCTCAAGACCGTTTGAGCCCATGCAGTCCCAAGACCGTTTGAGCCACAGAAACTGTTTGCCACTAATTACCAATGCAAACCGAATGGATTTGAAGACCGTTTGCTGGAAAATACAAAGACTGAATGCCAAAACTGTTTGCTAAAGTAGGCATGTGAAGACCGTTTAGCTGCTCACGTGTAGGCAGCAATAACATGCAGACTGCATGAGCTGTAAACCACATGGCCAATTGCTGCTGGAAGACTGTATGGGCTGAAGTTATAAAATTGTTTGAAAAAGTGGAACCATGCAAACCGTTTAAAGAAGATATTTACCAAAACCGTTTAGACACACACCAAAGGAATGAGGGACAGAACTGTGCCTATAAATAGGACCCCAAGGGACCTCATTTAGGGATCGGATCTAGACGCCGCCAGGCTTCCTGAACACAGTTCCGATCTAAATCCAGTCCAGTTTATGCCAGTTCCATTCCACCGACTGCTCATGTTGCAACCAAGGAGGCTGAGGAGAGAAGGAAGACAGAGCGAGGGAGACTATCCAATCTGTCTTGGCAACTCCCATTCACGTCCAGATCTACCCCAACACGACGTAGAAGGTCGTATCTTCTTCACTGAGCTACGACTACCTTCTGCACCGAGTTCATGGCAGATTTCTCTCTCTTTCTCATTCTTCTTGTTTCTCGCATCATGAGTGAGTAGTACCTTTTTTCCGTGGTGCGGGGACTAGCCCCGCTTCCCATGCAAGTCATGTTCTTTTGTTAAACTCTCCATGGCAATGTATATAACTTCCCATTTTGTTGTTAGTTGGTATGTTTGTAGTTGATTATCTACTTGCTTTCATCTTGTTCTCTCCTATATTGTGAAATCTTCTATATGTGGGATAGAATGGCAGTTTACATGGTTTGACTCTTTGACGAGAACTTCTGATAAGATTCCTTGAGGTCGTAAGTGTATGATCCATGAGGGGACGAGACATCTAGCCTATGATGAAACTTCTGTGGTCCAAACATCCCTCAGGGAGGACCATAGCCTTAGTTGGATTTTGTATTGTCTTTGTTTATCGTCGATGTTAGTTTGTAGATCTATCACTTGCTTTATTATCGATTAATGCGGTTGACTCCCAAACTAGAAATAGAATGAGATTTCTTTAGAGCCGTAAGTAAAGTGATCCGGTTGGTGATGAGACATCAAATGCCTAAGGTGATGCTCACGTGAACCTAATGCCCTTACGGGGGGTTCTGCTGTAGCTCCATTTGGATTGATATATTTTTCATGGATTGTTTGCAATTGAATGTGTTTGTGTGTGTAGCGGTGGTGAAACCCGGAACCATCCCAGTGATTCCATATGATTGATCTAAACCCCACTTTAATTCAGCTTTTACTTTCTTGCAATTAGTTTAATTAACCTCAAATCAACCAATCGTATTAAATATTAGTTGTACTTGAGAAAGATTTGATTGAAAAAGATTCTTAAAAATGTTGTCCTTTGGGTTCGATCCTTAACTATACTGCGATAAGACTTGTCCGCTTGCGGGTGGTATTATTGCACTTTGGTTTTGGTAAAAACTCAGGGATTTCAACCCCGAGTGAGTTTGTTAGTGCGTTCAAAATACCACGTCAAATTATGGCGCCGTTGCTGGGGACAACAAAATCAGTCAGTCAAATCTAGTTCTTTTAAGACTAATCTAGGATTTTGCTTTTTATTTTGAAACAATAAATCATCTACTTGAATTTGACTCTACTTTGTGGGTCTCATTTTCAAAATCTTTATAAATTTAGGTACAATTCAAGACATAGTGCATGCACCGTTCGGACAACCCTGGACTCACAACAAGCTTTGATCCTGAGATAGACAAAACTTTCCATCGTCAAATCAGAGAAAATCAAGCAAGGATGGCTCAAGAAGAAGAGGTAGCCCAAAGGGTGGCTCAAGCCATCAATGCACAATGAGAGAAGCTCATGCAAGAAGCCAGGGCTGCGGTTCAGTAGGAAATCCTAGCAGCACAAGCAGCAACACAAGAAGCTGAATTACAAAAGGATCTCAGAGAGTTCTCAATCTCGAAAGCTACAAATGTTCATCATACAGTACAACCTCCCCCATCAATGCTGCCAATTTTTAGATTAGGGCACATTAGATCACATTGCTTCAAAATAACCCTTTCTATGGCAAACAAGCAGAAGACAGCCAAGAACATCTTCTGAGATTCATCGACATGTGTGCTATGACAAAGCAAAATGGAGTCTGTGATGATTCCATTAGACTCCATCTCTTCAAGTATTCCCTTTCTGAGAGAGCCATAAGTTGGTACAATTCATTGCAAAGTGAAATACCCATCACCACATGGGAACAACTCCAAAATGTGTTTATGGAAAAATTCTATCCTCCATCTCTCACATATGAAATTAGGGGCCGGATAACTAATTTCACTCAAGTCCCTGGAGAAACTCTCACTGAAGCATGGGATAGATACAAAGAGCTCCTACATAAATGTCCACACCACGGAATTCCTAAGAATCAACTCATCAAAATTTTCTATAGGGGTGTGGATGATGATATTAAGAGGTTTCTAGATTCCTCATCTAGAGGAAACTTCATGCGTCAAAGTTATGACAGCGCATGGAGAGTCATCACTATGGGGGTAGAAAATCAAGACAATTGGGGGAGATCTGTAGGTAAAGGAGTCTTGAAGGTAGCTATGTCCAAAGCTATTCCTGAGTACAAGTCTATCGCTGAAACCTTGAAAGTCTTAGTTGCCAAACAAGACCATATTGAATCATCTCTAGCTGCTATTGGAAGAGGACGTTCACCCACTCGGCAACCGGAACAGGTCAAGTCCACTTCCCTGTTCTGTGAAGCATGTAAGAGCACCGATCATTCCACTTTATCATGCAATGTTCTATATGACGTTGTGCTGAGCAATGTATGTGGACAAGGAGATAATGGTCAGATGGAGAATCTTAATGCTATCAACACAATTCCTGGGCAAAGTTATTACAATCCGAATCAGAATAGGAATCACCCAGGTTTTCAATATGGAAACCCCTCTGGAGCATTAAACTCGCATCAATTTGGTTCAAACAATCAACCAAGAGGCCCACCAGGATTCCAGTACAATCAACAACAGAATTTTGGGAATCAAGGAAATTTCAAGGGGAACTTTCAGAATAGGAACTACAATAACTATCAAAACAACTCTCAGTATCAGAATCTTAATCAACAACAAGGACAACAAGCGGGACACATATCTTCTGATGACAAGCTATCAGCCATTGAAAAGATGTTGCAAACTCAGCAAGCCAAGATGGCTAACCAACAAGCTCAGCAGAAGGTTATTGAATCTTAATTAGCTCAACTTGTAGCTAGCATAAAGCCACCTACTGAAGTCTTTGCTGGCCAACCCAAGAACAATCCTAAGCATCCTGAGTATTTGAAGGTAGTCACCACCAGGTCAGGAAAAGATTATTCGGATCCCCCAGTAGAGACACATGTGGTTATTACAGACAAAGATGAATCTGTGATTGTCTAAAACTCAACAACACTAGAGTCTAAATCAAAAGAAAATAAGACAGATAAGGGAAGTCTTGACAAATCTACTGATGAAGAAACTGAAACACCAAAACCTGATATTCCTTTATATAAGCCTCGTATACCCTTCCCATCGCGTCTAAGGCAAACCAAGATTGATACTAGATTCAATAAGTTTAAAGAAGCTATGAAGAAACTTCATGTTGATATACCCTTTTTGGATGCTCTGGCTGAGATACCAGCCTGGACTAAGTACCTAAAGTCACTCCTCACCAGGAAGTATATAACTGAAGAATATGAGACAATAAAACTGGCTACAACTACATAAGATATCATATTGAGCAAGATGCTAAAGAAACAAAAAGACCCAGGATCCTTTGGAATTTCATGTCATATTGGAAACTCATCATGCAAGAATGGATTGGCAGATCTTGGTGTAAGCATCTCTATTATGCCACTTAGCCTATGCAAAAGACTAGGGTTTACAGAATTGCTTCCTACTGGTATGACTATACAGCTTGCAGACAATTCGATAAAACGTCTATTAGGGATCCTCGAAAATGTCCCGGTCAAGGTGGGCAAGGACACATATGTTCCATGCAACTTTGTCATTATGGACATAAAAGAAGACGCCAAATATCCTATCATTTTTGGTCGTCCGTTCCTTGCCACTGCAAGAGCCCTGATAGATGTTGAAGTCGGTACCTTACTACTCAGACTAGGCAAAGAAACTCTCGAATTTAAAGTTTTTGAAAGTATGAGAAGACCGAGTATGCAGGAAGAAGTCTATCTGATTGACTGCATTGAACAAATGTCACTCCTGACTCACAAGCATCATGAATCAAACGATCCCTTGGAAGTTGCTCTAACAAACCCATCAGTGGATGAACCAATCGACGAACGAGTAAAGGATTGTATCAAATCCCTCGACTCTGCTAAAGAAGATGTCGAAGCCACTAGTGAAGAACTCAAAGTTATCGAAACTACAGAAGAAACAAGAGAAAACAAGAAGCTCCCGAAATGAAACCCCTGCCTGAAGGACTAAAGTATGTGCTTTTAGATGATATCAAGGTTTGACCAGTAATTATAAATTCCGATCTAACAGCTGAACAAGAAGAGAAACTTCTGAAGGAATTGAGGGAAAGAAAGAAAGCCATCAGTTATAAAATGAGTGACCTCACTGGGGTCAGTCAGGCACTATGTATGCACAAGATCCCTCTAATGGAAGATCACAAACCTACTATTGAGCATCAATGAAAATTGAACCTAAATATGAAGGAAGTGGTCTGTAGAGAAGTCATTAAATTGCTCACAACTGGAATAATCTATCCGATATCTGATTCGCCATGGGTGAGCCCAGTGCATGCATTCCTGAAGAAAGGTGGAACAACTGTTATACGGAATGAAAACAATGAACTCATCCCCACTCGAAGAGTCACATGGTGGAGGATGTGCATAGATTATAGAAAATTGAACAAGGAAACTCGAAAAGATCATTTTCCAATGCCCTTCCTTGATCAAGTCCTAGAAAGGTTGGCTCATCAAGAATATTTCTGTTATCTTGATGGTTACTCTGGATTCTATCAAATACCCATACATCTAGATGACCAAGAGAAAACAACCTTTACCTGCCCATTCGGAACATATGCGTTTAATAGAATGTTTGGTCTCTTTAATGCACCCACAACTTTTCAACGTTGCATGGATGCCATTTTTGCGGGTCTTACTGAAACAATTATGGAGGTTTTCATGGATGATTTTTCTATATACAGAGACTCATTCGATTCATGCCTAAAGAACCTCTCCCTAGTCCTCAAATGTTGTGAAGAAGCACATCTTGCGCGAAATTGGAAAAAGTGCCATTTTATGGTAAAATAAGGCATTGTCCTCGGTCATAGGGTCAGCAATTGAGGAATTGAAGTAGATAAATCCAAGATTGAAGTGATTTCTAAACTGGCTATTCCAAAAAACATAAAAGAAATCCATGCTTTTCTAGGTCATGTAGGATTTTATAGAAGATTCATAAAGGAATTTTCTAAGATAATGAAGCCAATGACGAACCTACTACTAAAGCATACCGATTTCAATTTAAATGAAGAATGTGTCAAAAGATTCAACACACTGAAGCAAGCCCTTACAACCGCCCCCATCATTAGAGCTCCCAACTGGGACCATCCTTTTGAAATTATGTGCGATGCCGGTGATTATGCTTTGGGCGCTGTTTTAGGGCAATATATAGAGAAGAGACACAATGTGATCTATTATGCATCAAAAACTCTCGATGAAGCACAGAGGAATTATGCAACTACCGAGAAAGAAATTCTAGAATTCGTGTATGCCTTTGACAAGTTCAGATCCTACCTAATTGGTTCAAAGGTCATTATCTACACAGACCACGCTGCCATTCACTACCTTCTGGCAAAGAAAGATTCAAAACCCAGGTTGATTAGATGGATCCTCCTATTACAAGAATTTGATTTAGAGATAAGAGATAAAAAGGGTATAGAGAATGTTGTAGCAGACCACCTCAGTCGCATCCACACTCTGGATACTGAGAAGATTCCGATCAATGATTCCTTGCCAGATGATCAACTAATGAGGGTCTCAGAAGTTGTACCATGGTACTCAGATTTTGTAAACTACCTTGCTACTGGGGTCATCCATCCCCAATGCACTGGGAATGCACTGTAGAAGTTCATGCATGATGTGAAGAAATATCACTGGGATGAACCATATCTTTTCAAACTATGTGTTGATGGTCTGTATAGACGATGTATCGCCGAAGGAGAAGCTCAACTTATTTTGGAACAATGTCACTCAGGACCAGTGGGAGGACATATGAGCTCCAAAAAGACTGCTTTAAAGGTTTTGCAATGTGGATTCTTTTGGCCAACCCTATCCAAGGATTCCTACGACTTTGTCCTATCTTGTGACAAATATTAAATAATAGGTAATATAACAAAGAGAGACGAGATGTCACTGAATCTATGGCAAGAAGTAGAGATATTTGATGTTTGGGGGGTGGACTACATGGGTCCATTCCCATCTTCTCATGGATTTTCATACATCCTAGTGGAAGTAGACTACGTCTCAAAATGGGTTGAAGCTATACCAGCCATCACTAGTGATTCCAAACCCGTCATCAAATTATTCAAAGATATTATTTTCCCCCATTTTGGAGTGCCACGAACTGTGATATCTGACGGAGGGTCCCACTTCCTTGAAAGAAGCTTTGAAGATTTACTGAGAAAATACGGTGTAACACATAGGGTAGCCTCACCTTACCATCCACAAACAAGTGGATAGGTAGAGGTCTCTAACCGTCAACTAAAGGCTATTCTAGAAAAAACTGTAGGACGCAATCGAAAGGATTCGTCAACAAAAATCAACGATGCATTATGGGCCTATCAAACTACTCATAAAACTCCATTGGGACTACACCTTTTCGATTAATATATGGAAATACTTGCCACCTTCCAGTCGAATTGGAACACAAGGCATGGTGGGCAATCAAAAAACTGAACTTTGATATGAAAGAAGCTGGCCAAGCCAGGATTCTGCAACTCCAAGATCTAGATGAACTCAGGATGACAGCTTATGAGAATGCATAAATCTACAAAGAACGTACAAAACTTTGGCATGATGGACATCTAAAAAGAAAAGACATACAAGTAGGATACCAAGTTCTTCTATTCAACTCAAGATTGAAGTTATTCCCAGGAAAACTCCGTTCACGCTGGTCTGGACCATACATCGTCAAGAGCACCTCTCCACATGGCGCCTTCTCATTATGGAGTGAAAAGTCAGGTGAATTCATAACAAATGGTCACCTCTTAAAGAGATATTTCACCTCAAATGACGTAGGCACTAAAGCAATGCTGGAACTCACCAATCCAAAGGATCCACCGTGAAGTTGAAGAATCCAGTCGAGACATTGACATAAAATAAAGGTGCCCATCGAGAGGCAACCTGATCAATAAATTTGTTTTACTTCCCTTCAATTTTGTTTTTACCTTCTAGTTAATTTTTTATTAAATAAAATTAGCATCGCAAGATGCTATTTTAAGATCTAATTGCTCTTTACCTTTGAGATTTTCAGATAAAAGGATGTTCGCTGATTGGAACGCAACCACACCCGGTGGTCATTCTAGCATGATTTTTCCCCTCCATCTTGGATTTAGGGTTTATTCAGGATGAGCAAATATCTAAGTTCGGGGTGGAGGGTGGGTGGTACGTACCTCACTTTCCACCTACACCCATCTATTTCATACTTAAGTTTTCACTATCACATTCTTGATAAAAAATTTCAAAATTCTTTAATGTTTTTCTAAGAGATTGAACAGATACTTGATGAATTTTTGACACTTTTTGACACTTCCGGATTTCAATAAAAGTCACTAACTAATTTTGTATTCATTTTCAATCATTATATCCTCCTTATTCGAAGTAAATCCTCAAAAGGACCAATTTTTGAAACAAGCCTTTTGCTTGAAATCATCTTGTGAAGCTTATGATTCCTAACATCATGATACTTTTGCAAAAATGATAAGTATCTGTCAAACTGATAGGGATCAAACACGTCGTGCTTCCTAACTGACTAGTGGAATAATAACATGGAATCTCCACTGGATCCTCATCAAGTCATTATTTGAGCAGAGTACGACAAAGACAACAACCTGGTACATTGAATTGTAAATCAAGTTACATTCTGATCTGAACTCTCCTCTACACCTCTTCTATCATCTTTGTATCCCTCCATTCATAAAAAAGAAACAAAAATAGTCGAATATGTGCCAAACCCTAAGTTCGGGGTGGCATGCCACTTCCCTCTTTATCCGCTTCTTCCATACCCCTCGTAAATAAATAGGGGTGTACCACCAAAAATGCAATCTCGAGTCGAATAGAGGAGAGAATTGCAAACAAAAAAGATGCCAAAGTGCACACAAAAAGAAATGCAATCTCGAGTCAAATAGAGGAGAGATTCGCACAAAAAAAACAATAAATGAAATTGCAAAGCAAATAAAAATCTCGAGTCGAATAGAGGAGAGATTTACTTCTTCCTTCCATACCACATTTCACTCCCTTTTCTACCTAATGGCAAAATGATTGCCTACCCTATCCTAGAAAAAACCAGTGTCAGATCAGAAGCACACTTGTTGTTCTGTGGTTATCTCTAAACTCTTACAAAACTCTTTGACATGCTTGTTGTTGGAAAAAGTGAGGAGGAAGTTATTTTGGAAAACAAATTCAGGAACGAAGATATGGTAAGATGTGTTCAGTGGTCTCAGGAGGTTGGGATACTGAGTCATATTGAGATGAAAGAAAACATCCGTGATGTGAAGATGAAGCAATCACACAAATTGAAAGTATTCATTTGGTGACTGTTTTAGATTTTGCGTTACTCGAGGACGAGCAACGTTTAAGTTCGGGGTATTTTGATGAATGTATTTTCATCACGGAATTCAATTATCACTTCGGGACCAATTCAACTCTATACATACTATTTTCACTCAATATGAATCATAATGTGCAAAACTGCTTAGTCGATTCAATTATCAAGGTTTTAACTAAATATTGTTCATTTAATGCAGGTTTTGACAAAGCTGAATAAGTAGTCAAGGTCCACCTTCATCTCTGGCTCCGATCAAAAAATCTAACCAAGCAATTCCCAAGACCGTTTGAGCTCATGCGGTCCCAAGACCATTTGAGCCTATGCAGTCTCAAGACCGTTTGAACCCATGCGGTCTCAAGACCGTTTGAGTCCATGCGGTCTCAAGACCATTTGAGCCCATGCGGTCCCAAGACCATTTGAGCCCATACAGTCTCAAGACCGTTTGATCCCATGCGGTCTCAAGACCATTTGATCCCATGCGGTCTCAAGACCGTTTGATCCCATGCGGTCCCAAGACCGTTTGAGCCCATGCAGTCTCAAGACCGTTTGAGCCGCAGAAACCGTTTGCCGATAATTACCAATGCAAACCGAATGGATTTGTAGACCGTTTTCTGGAAAATACAAAGACCGAATGCCAAAACCGTTTGATAAAGTAGGCATGTGAAGACCGTTTAGCTGCTCACGTGTAGGAAGAAATAACATGCAGGCCGCATGAGCTGTAAACTGTATGGTCGATTGCTGCTTGAAGACCGTATGGGTTGAAGTTATGAAACTGTTTGGAAAAGTGGAACCATGCAAACCATTTAAAGAATATATTTACCAAAACTGTTTAGACACACACCAAAGGCATGAGGGACAGATCTGTTCCTATAAATAGGACCCCAAGGGACCTCATTTAGGCATCGGATCCGAACGCCGCCAGGCTTCTCGAACAAAGTTCTGATCTAAATCCAATCCAGTTTACTCCAGTTCCATTCCACCGACTGCCCATGTTGCAACCAAGGAGGCTGAGGAGAGAAGGAAGACGGAGTGAGGGAGACTGTCCGGTCTGTCTTGGCAACTCCCATTCATGTCCAGATCTACCCTGACACGACGTAGAAGGACGTGTCTTCTTCACCGACTGTGACTACCTTCTGTACCGAGATCATGGCGGATTTCTCTCTTTCTCATTCTTCTTGTTTCTTGCATCATGAGCGAGTAGTACCTTTTCACCAGGGTGTGCGGACTAGCCCCGCTGCCCATGCAAGTCATGTTCTTTTGTTAAACTCTCCATGGAAATGTATATAACTTCCCATTTCATTGTTAGCTAGTATGTTTATAGTTGATTATCTACTTGCTTTCATCTTGTTCTCTCCTATATTGCGAAATCTTCTATATGTGGGATAGAATGGCGGTTTACAAGGTTCGACTCTTTGAGGAGAACTTCTGATAAGATTCCTTGATGTTGTAAGTGTATGATCCATGAGGGGACGAGACATCTAGCCTACGATGACATTTTTGTGGTCCAAACATCCCTCAGGGAGGACCACAACCTTAGTTGGATTTTGTATCGTCTTTGTTTATCGTCGATGTTAGTTTGTGGATCTATCACTTACTTGCTTATCGATTAATGTGGTTGACTCCCAAACTAGAAAGAGAATGGGATTTCTTCGGAGCCGTAAGTAAAGTGATCTAGTTGGTGACGAGACATCTGATACCTAAGGTGATGCTCACGCAAACCTAATACCCTTACGGGGGGTTCTACAGCAGCTCCAGTTGGATTGATATATTTTTCCTGGATTGTTTGCAGTTGAATGTGCTTGTGTGTGTAGCAATGGTGAAACCCGATACCATCCCAGCGATTCCATATCATTGATCTAAACCCCACTTTAATTCAGATTTTACTTTCTTGCAATTAGTTTAATTAACCTCAAATCAACCAATCATTTTAAATATTAGTTTTACTTGAGCAAGATTTGATTGACAAAGATTCTTAAAAACGTTGTCCTTTGGGTTCGATCCTTAACTATTCTGCGATAAGACTCGTCTGCTTGCGGGTGGTATTATTGCACTTTGGTTTTGGTAAAAACTTAGGGATTTAAACCCCGAGTGAGTTTGTTAGTGCATTCAAAATACCACGTTAGTCACGTACTTGAAGACATATGTCATTGGGTATTTTCATTCTTTAGACATTCATAATGTTTCCTCATTGTCTCATAACTGAGTGAAATAGTACAAAGTGGGAGTTTGTTTTTATGACTATTATTATTAATCAAATACTTTATGTTATATGCCATGTCAATCATTTTATGATTGACTCTCTGGGTATATCTTACCAACAGACTACCACAAGCACTTAGAGTCAATCACCCACGAATCTCACTCTTATTGATCTAAACATGTCCATCATGTTTCTTCTATGCAAGTGTTAATCCAATGGATTAGCAAAACTTTGATATTAGTCGGTATATTGCATGTTTCTTATCTCTTCAATGTGAGATGAAACTATCATAATATGGTATCTGATATTCCTTGCCTAACAAGTAGCTCCTTTGTTGTCACAGTATTCCTACTAAGTCATCAATAGTTGGAACATATATAAGTTCATCAATATTAACTTCTAGATCCACACAGCAACCATCATGTGTTCATAACAAAAGTATACTCAGCTTCTATTATAGAATAGAATTAATGGCTATTAGTTCAGATTCCTTCCAACTAACAACACCTTTTCTTCAAATATATTTTATTGCAATTAGTTTTGTAATTTTAGAAGCTTGCATCAGTGTAATCTTTTACACCCAAATCTTCTTTGTTGCTATTAACTAGCAATCTATCCTTAAGCACTTCACAAGTACCAATGGATGTCTTTCATGACATTCTAATAACCTTTATTGGAATTATCATCTTGACTTGTCCAATACATACAAGATTATATGTGAAAAGTACATTTATAGCATTCATAATAGATCCATTATTACAACATATACCATCATGTCATTTCCATTCTTTACAAGAATTGGAATATATGGTTCATGAGAGACTAATTCAGATTCTCTCTCATTGAATCCTTTATGTTGAGATCTTTCAACACCTTGCTATTGTATGTGTTCATACTTGTATTGTGAAACTTTCAAGAACTATCTCTATAGGTCTTGATCCCTATCTCATAGGATGTTTCACCTAATCCTTCATTGTTGAAGGTGTTTTCCATGTCAGTTCTCAATACTCTTAATATTGAGATGTTATCCCCCATCACGTGGAATATTTATATATGATCCCACTAAATCTTTTGTAATCACAGATTTCATCTTTTATCTTGATTCAAGTCAAACTCTTTGACTATCTTGTGAAGTTAAAATATCCCATGTCTAAGATTCTTATTTCAATCCTAGATTTAACTTTGTAGCTTATAGGCTTTATATGCATTCACAAAGTTATAAAACCTTTAGGATGCGTCATGTATACATCCTCTCACATATTCCATTAAGGAATCTGGTTTTAGCCTTCATATGCCAAATATTACAGTCCATACAAGCTACAACCTCAAGCATGACAATTGGTAAAGGAATTTCTTTCATGCTCTACAACTTGAACTGATTTGAAAAACTTTTCAACCAATTTTGTCCTTTTAGGTTATCCATGTAGGTCTTTGCAACAAGACCCTACGAGACCCTTTAGGTATTACCCCTTTAGGTAGTACTAGTAAGATCATACGTTGTTAGCTTACATGGACCCCATAATAGCATTGAGCCATTACTCATACTGTGGTTCTCAATTGCTTCTAGTTGACTTGTTGGATCATCATCCTATGACCAACTCATATGAATTTTTGGATTCACTATCCTTCAATTTCATTAGTGTTCCACTAGAACTACCTTGTTTTGTGTTACATGAAAAAATTGAGATTCAACAACTTGTGATTCTCTTAGTTCTCATTGTACTTTTTATTTGATCTCGAACTCTTTGAGTTCTACTTTTACTCCCATTTTTCTTTTGGAACTCACTTATCCTATCAATAAAACAATTTTGTTAATGGATTGAGATTAATAGTAACATTCAACAGTCATGGTTTGTGGATAAACCTTTTCAAGAAACTTCTTTCTCAGTGTAGTTTTCAATCGTTTAGACACATTGGGAGATTCCCATGCCATATCATATATGATGTCTTATAAACCATTCAGACGATACATCATTTGGTGACATGTATATATTTATGAGGATAGAAGAAGATTGATAATAACTCAGCATGGTATAATTCCTTCATCTTAACACGTCATCATGTTCAGATGGATTTGTCTTGTGATACACTATCACAGTTCTTTCCTGAAGGTTATCAAGGTATTGATGTAAAGTATTTCAACACTTGATCTCATCAAAGTTTCTTAATACTTTTATCAAAGTTATACTTCATTTATAAATTCCTTGAACACTTCAAGAGATTTATATTTATATTTTATTGAGTACATATAATCATAATACTAGTAAATGAAATGAAGCATAAGTAACCATCTATAGCATTCATTCCATAAGATCTTCATGCATCATATGTATGAAGTCTAGTCAAAAGTGTATCCTCCCACTACGTTTGGTAAAGGATTTTATGAAACATTGTACATAACTAAGACTTGCATATCTCCTTAGGTTCAAGAACCAAAGGAGTCTAGGTTAACATCAATATGTATTCTAGATATGAGTTTCTTATATATATGTCTAAGGTGACTATTGCTAATGATTGCTTTGAGTTATCAATCATAATCCTTTGGTATTAATGTTATAAATATTCATCTTAAATTCTTTCATGTTGAGTACCATTATATGTTTGGGCATTTCCATACAAGATCATATCTTTTGAAATAGAAACATCAACAAATCACTTTATTGATTTACCATCCTTGTCATACGAGATGCCTAAAGTAAATGTTTCTATTTATTGGCATAATGAAATAGCAGTTCAACTGACTCTATTACATGTCCACTGGGCTAAGATAAATTTAAATATAGACTAAAGCTTCAACAAATCTTGCTCCACCTTGTCCATATTTGTCCTTTTATGAAAGTTTTTACTTCTTGTCAGATCCTACAAATCAAGTATGTCATATCTCTATCTCGTATCACATACCAAGATGAAGAAGTAATCAAATTATAATATAATGTTTATATCTAAAGTGGAGGCCTTAGTGCCTTCCTTATTCTTACTTAATTCCTATAACCAGAGTGGGCAATTTCTTTTCCAACGTCCAGACTGGTAACAATGGTGACAGCCACCTCTTTTCATTACTCCTCCCTTTGCCTTGAAATCTAAAGACTTGGGCTTCTAACCATCTTTAGAACTCTACTTAGATTTTCCATTGCTTTTAGACTTCCACTTTGTCTTGTTGATCATCATCACAGACTAGGGATTGTCTTTCTTCATTTGTGCCTCAGTTGTTCTCAACATGCCCGACAACTCTGTCAACGACTTGTTAAAGTTGTTCATGTTGTAGCTCATGACAAACTGACTGTATGACTTTGGATGAGATTGGAGAATCACATCAATGGCCAAATCTTGATCCAAGGGTAATCACAGTCTATCTAGGTTTGTCACATACATAATGAGGTTGAGTACATGAGGACCTACTTAATCTCCTTCTGCCATGCTGCACTTGAACAAACCTTGGAGACATTGTATCTCTCTTATCTTACCTGATCTTGGAACATGTTCTTGAGACGTGTGACCGTCTCAATGACATACATGTTCTCATGCTGCCTCTACAACTCATAGTTCATGGAGCATATCATCAGACACTTGACATCCATGCCATCTTCAATATTCTTATTGTAAGCATCCATGTCAGCCCTTGGTGCATTGGGAAGGGGTTCATCTCGTTCTAGCGTGTCCAGGACATAGAGCTTGTGCTCATGTGTGAGAATGATTCTCAAAGTCCTGAACTGGTCATGGAAATTGATCCCATTTAGCTTGTCCTTTTCAAGATCCAATCTCAAGAAAAGTGATTGTTTTTTGTTTCCATTTGATTCTACAAAAGAATTTGCACTTTGGTCAAAAATTCATTTTTGATTTGATTTGATTAAAATTTTGACAATATTGATTAGGTCTTTAATTAACTATCGCTCTCTTTATTTTGCTCAAATTGACAACCCATCAATTTGGAAAATTACAGTGAAAAATTTTCTAATGAGCCAAGATCCAAAATGATTTAATTATTACTCAGCCAACACCAGTGTCCATAATCAACCATTAAGGTAGGCAATGTTTGCCAATTGAATCATATGCAATTCTTTGATAGATAATATGCACAATGCTTTGCCATAATTATTAGCATGACTCTGGGCTTAATCGCATTAAGAAACACCAGTTAAATCTGATCCAAAATTTGACACAGTAATAATGAACCTCACTAGGGTGGAACCTACATTATTACCATCACACTTCCATGAGATAGACGACACACCATGCTAGGGCGTTACCTATGCTTAGCCAATCATGGTTTTCATGTGTGTCGCTAATGCCAAGCATCTTAGACTTAATATGTTTGATTAAGGGATTTTATATATATCATATATTTACATATATTATATCCAATCACCACATATATAGTTTGTATCATATACATGTCATATCCCACAAAATAAACATGCAATATAAAACAAAAGGTGATGCTTATGGCCATTTCTATTATAATTACTTGGATCCACAAGGAATTATTATCACCTAGGTCAATCATCACATCACATGGATGAACATGTTGGTTTAGATATGTGCTTTCCAACCATGTTGATCAGTTCAACCCTTGAACCGGTCATCTTGCCTTCAGTTGGTCCTCTAAAACAGTCATTTGGCCTCCTATCGAATCAATGTCTGAACTCCTCTAGATGGTCGGTTGGGTCCACTAGTAGATTGGTTCACTCCTACAGTCTGTCTTCCTCGGTTCTCCAGTCGTTCATCTCATTATGTGATATCTAGTCCTCTCCTTCCAATTTGATGAAAAGAATTATTTAAAATTTTATCAAGGGTATCATTGTTACTCAAACTGTTAACTTTTTGTTGCAACTTAACAATCTCATCCATTCTTTTGTTTATGTCTAACTTTGCTTGATCTAGATTAGATAACAAGGAATATCTTTCTTTCACAATGGTATCATAATCTAGATGTGTACACAAAATGGGTTGTTTTTGAAGATCATTTACTTGAGTTTGCAAGTTTATCTTTTCTAGAGAAAAAAGATTGCAATCTGCTTCTATTAATTTTAGCTTGATATTGTGATCTTCAATGACCTTTTTAAGATCTTCATTTTTAGATGTAAGAGCAAGAAGTTTAGCATGTAACTCATTATTTTCTTTATTTGATTTCTTTAATTTCTTCTTGCACTCAATATATTTTTCATGCGTTTCTTGAAGACTAGCAATTAAATCTTCTTTAGGTAAATAAAAAAGGCTTACCTCTTCTTCTTCTTCACTTGTTGTAGCAATAAGGCAATTTTTGTGGACCTCTTCCTTCTTTTCTCTCCATGGGCAACCAATTGTTGTGTGGCTTGTTCCTAAGCACCAATTGCAACTTGTTGAAGGTTGGTCCAAGCTGCTCCTTTTCTTGTGGTTGTAGGCACCACCACCCTTCATTCTTCAAGACTCAATTAGAGCTCCTTGAAGCCTGATCTGATACCAATTGAAAAACCACTAGAGGGGGGGGTGAATAGGGTTTTATGATAATTTCAATATAATTTTAACTCAAGCAACCACAATTGAAATAAAAAGAAGGAGACAAGGTGTTTAGAGTGGTTCCAACCTTAGAAAATACAAAGGCAGTCAATCCACTACCCAGTTGCTTACCCAACCGGGATTTTGAAAGTATTAATTTTATTACCTCTCAAGGAATTTACATAAAATACAATACTTTCTACACCCTTTGGACAACCTTCACCTTGAAGTAGTTGCACCAACTTGAAGCAGCCTTCTTGAAGTAAATTCAAGCTCCCCCTTGAAGTAGCCTTCCTCTTTGAAGTATACTTCCTCTTTGAAGTAGCCTACCGTTGCAACAACCTTCTAGAAGTAGTCCAAAGCCTCCTTCTTCACCAAGAATATTAAGACCCTCTCCAATCCACAGGCTCCAACCCTATAGGACACGAATTTAGAGCAAGGAGAAGAATAGCCAATTGCAAGTGTTGCTCAATTGGTCAAAACAGATTGCTAATGCAAGTGTATGCTCAAGGATTTCTTAAGGGTAGAATTAGTGAGTTTAGGTGTCCTAAGGCATGTCCTATTTATAGGAATGACAGACAAGTGCTTAAGGACATTCTAGACACTTTCTAGGGGGTTCTAAGTGCTTAACTAGCTGTTAGCACTTTAGTTGCTTTAGCAACGTCTAGTTAATTAATTCTGAAAGTTGCTGTCAGAACTCATCTCGGTCGAGAAATTGTCGACCGACATGGAAAACAATCTAACATATGGATCTTCCATAATCTTTGTCATCCACCTTATTTCTGAAACACTCAAGTAGCACATTAGATCAACAAGAATGAAATGTTTGTTATCATCAAAACAAAGGTATTATACTAATTTCCAATTTAGCCAACAATCTCCCCCTTTTTGAAGATGACAAACATTTCTTAAATATAAAATAAGGAAATATAAATTATGTGAATTTTATACCTAAAATTTACCTTTTGTAGCCATTCTTGTTTTGCAAGTGGATGTTGGCCGAGATATCATGAAACTCATTTTAATTTTATGTTTGTGATTTATATTATTTCTCCCCCTTTGTCATTTCAAAAAGATATCCAAGATGAGTATTTAGTATTACTTTGTATTTTTATTTCTTATGCATTGCTCCCTCTAAAATAGATATGTAATTAAAATCAAAGGATTAATGCACTCCAACTAATGGTAAATTTAGCCACAGTTGAATTTTCAATCATTTGCAAAGATTTTTACCCTTTGTGATCCATTGCATATATTACTCCTCTTTATTTGTATGCTCTACTATAATAGTCTTATAAGCCATGTATTTGTGCAAATGAAGCCATAGAAGAAACACTTTTATTGATAATAACTTAGTGCTTCTATAATTTACAAGATGACTCATAAAACATGCTTTCTTAAAAGATATCCATCATTGCATCGATAACCATTCCATTACAACTATTACAAGAAATACTCATAATCTCACTGAAAAGACCAAAGTATTACATCAATATCCAGGTCTTTCCCAAGAAAGGGCTCAGCTCCATAATACTTGACCAATGTCTGCCACTCTAAGGCACCTGTCTTGGTTAAGGCATAAGCTTCCAAGAAGGTGGGAACATGATCAAAGTGAAAATGGGCAGCAATGTCTTGAAGTTGCATTTGAGAGAACTGAGTATGTGTGAGATCCGGAGATGGTTGAGGTGGAATTTGGTAGTAGTTGTAGGAAGGTTTGTATGGATTTATCATGCCAGGATTTAGGGAATAAGGATATTCATCAGATTGATTAGGAGAGAGAGCTTGCATCCTTTGGTTTAAGTAAGTCATGGAATGGTGATTGTAATCTAATTGCCTACTCAGATGATATTGGGATCCAACAATGTATGTTAAAGTGTTTGTGATGGGATCATAGGGTAGGTTGGTAGGAGGAGGTGGTGGAGGTATGTCTTGAGTGGATGTTTCCCCTTCCGTCCTAGCCCTTTTGTGGCCAAAGTCAATTCCCATCTTCTCTACCGTATTTTTGCTTATCTTTTGAGGTTTTCTATCCCATGTGTAACCTAGATCATCAATATATTTCTTAAGAAAATGTTGAGTGATTTGGAACACAAAGTCAGCATAAGGTGGATTTCCAGAAAACTCAAGCATATTCTTAAGGATGATATGAATAAAATTTATGGGAATACTTTTGAGAATGGCATAAATAAGATACATACGAAAGGTGGTTACTTCAGATTTGTTTGCTCTAGGATGGATGTTAGTGGAAACAATGAGGTTGATGATCCTAGCTTCAGGTTTGAGGTTTATGGCATAATAGGTACCCCTATCTTCATGACAAGTTGTATTGGATTGAAAAATGGCTCTTTTGATGTCACAAAGGCTAGTTGTATTGTCATCTTGGGAGAGTTTTTTGAGTGGATTTCCAGTGGTAAGGTCAAGAAAATCTTTATATTCTTCTACGTCTATGCTAAGCATATCAAGAATACCCTCCTCAGTAAAGTGGAATCCATACCCATTGACCATAGAAGAGAAGGAGTCATGGTCGGGATGTGGGGTTAAATTGGCATAGAATTCATTAACTACTTTGGAAGAGTAGGAAGGGAAGGAGGGATTCAGAAAATCAGTCAAATGTTGCACCTCAAAGAGTTCCTCCAAGTCGACAATGTTGTGGAAGTCGATGATGTCAACTGGCCGTCATGGAAGAGGAGTTCTTGAGGAGAGCCTGAGGTAGCAGTCTCCTGCAGTTGCGTCGATGAAGGGGATGTCGTTGATGATCGGTAGTGGTGGAGAGACCGTCCTTCCTTTCCTAGCTGCAACTTGCTTCTTTCCATGCGCAGATGATGAAGCCATTTTGTTGCTTTGAGGTGGAGAAGTATCAAGAATGACTTTGATGTAGAGAAGCTAAAGATTTGCACAAAAATGCACTAGAGAGGAGCTAGAGAAGTGAGAATGTGAAGGTGTGAAGAAAGGGCTCGTTTTTGGTCCTATTTATAGCAAATCAGTACCTATTTCGGTCGACCAATTGTCAACTGATGACTGCAACGGTCATTTCCTAGGTGCTCCTCTCGGTCGTCCAACGGTCGATCGAAATAGCCATTGCAACTGCAATGGTAAAAACATTTATATTAAAATATCGCCTTTTAATTCATACAAATGGAGGTTCATAGGGTCGGCCTCGGTCGAGCATTTTGTCGACTGACGCTTGCTCGGTCAAACAATTTGTCGACCGGAATCATGTATGAGTTCTCCTGTGTAGCTTTTACTTGATGTGTATTGGTCAAGAGAGATAGCAAACTGAGATGTTTTTGGTCGACGAATTCGTCGACCGAGTTTGTCTCGGTCAAAATGTTTTGCTGACCGACAAACTTGCTTGAGCTAGTTTTTTTTATGCAAGTGATAGACTAGATTTGTAGAGCATATATATGTCTTCTAAGGGAGTAATAATGTGATTATTGTTATCAATATTTGAGCAATTCTATTTGTCCTTTTATCAAAAACACATTTTTACTATGATTGAGTATTGAAAATGATGTCAAAATAAGCATTGTGTCAAGCTTATTTTAGGTCGACCTTGATTGCGACCATAGCGCCCCTTGGTCAAATTTGATTTTAACCTAAGAGGCAGTTTCCTGCATATATACCATTTAAATATTCATGACTGTAGGTAGCTTGATTAAATCAATTTGAAGCATTTTGATTGATTTCTAGTATGAGGATGTATGTTCTATATTCTTATAAGCTTTGCTACGGGTATCAAATTGCATTTACCCTTGTTTTCAGATAATATACTTTAGAAGCATTTTTTCCCGTACCCTTGCTTTTGATTTCTTAGAACAAAAAAATGGATAAAACATTAAAAATTTTGTTCTAAGCAGCACTGTTTAAGTCATTAACACAATAATCATTTTCTATTTTGTCAAGATGTGTATATGTCATAGAGTTTTACTGTGTTTCAAATTTTCACTTTCAATGATAGCATCGTCTATATTTGTAATGTGTTGAATGACAATGATCATCTATTTATGGTAAATATATATGGATCAAAGATTATTTTAGACAAATTACTGAAATATAATGATCATGGCACTATAGAAAGGTAGAAGCATATCCATAATACAATGATCATCATATAAATGCAATAATTATGATCATTTAAATTAAATTTCAATACACATGGTTCCTGTATAGATATTCCAAAGAGTACTTAGGAAAACCATTATAAAAAAACAGTAATTTCCTTGATTAAGATCTATATAACAAATTGTGCAATATGTTAAAGTTTTCTTATCCAAAATTTTATCCTTTAATTAAAAAAGATTAATATGTTTTGTTTCAACGATGGTCTTCATGATTTGCAAGTTATTAGCTTAATTGAGGACAGGTTCAGCATATTTGTTGCATATTTGAAAACAATAACCTGCTCGGTCGACCATTTCTCGACCGACTGTATTCTCGATCGAACGGTTTCTCGACCGAGAATGTTCCTGTACTGTTTCAGAACTGTTTTCAGTAATTGTTTACAAGCAAATCATGGATTGTTTTCAATTCAATTATGCTATTTGAAAGCTCATTTTAGTTGAGATAGAACATATGAATATCAAGGGAATATTTAGATCAAATCTCAACTAATTATATTCAAATCTTTATGTTTTGAGGATTCTAATTAAAACAAATTTGTAAATATGTAGTCTCAAGTTTAGAGGTTTTAAATTACTTGAATAAATTTGTTATCTTATTGTGTTAAGTTGAGATAGACATATAGATTTACAACTAAAGTCTTTGGTCATATCTCAACTTAATCTTATTCATCTAGTTTGGGGTTTTTGGAACCCATACTAACTCGACATCCTTTTTCTTGTAAGGACATGAAAAAGAATAGTGTCCAAGGCGCAAACAGTAATGACAACATATAGAATCAACCTCATATCTATTTCTATGAGTTTGTTCTAGCTTTTTCTTGGGTATATATGTATTTGTGCCTTTAGGTACATACATAGGTTGATTTTCATGCTTTTGTGTCTTTCTCCAACTAGGTTTTTGATAAGCTTTTCCTTTAGGATTATAACCTAGTCCTCTCCTTCCAATTTTATGATAAGAATTATTTAAAATTTTATCAAGGGTATCCTTGTTACTCAAATTGTTAACTTTTTGTTGCAACTTAACAATCTCATCCATTCTTTTGTTTATGTCTAACGTTGCTTGATCTATATTAGATAACAAGGAATCTCTTTCTTTCACAATGGTATCATAATCTAGATGTGTACACAAAATGGGTTGTTTTTTAAGATCATTTACTTGAGTTTGCAAGTTTATCTTTTCTAGAGAAAGAAGATTGCAATCTGCTTCTATTGATTTTAGCTTAATATTGTGATATTCAATGACCTTTTTAAGATCTTCATTTTCAGATGTAAGAGCAAGAAGTTTAGCATGTAACTCATTATTTTCTTTATTTGATTTCTTTAATTTCTTCTTGCACTCAATATATTTTTCATGCGTTTCTTGAAGACTAGCAATTAAATCTTCTTTAGGTAAATAAAAAAGGCTTACCTCTTCTTCTTCTTCACTTGTTGTAGCAATAAGGCAATTTTTGTGGACCTCTTCCTTCGTTTCTCTCCATGGGAAACCAATTGTTGTGTGGCTTGTTCCTAAGCACCAATTGCAACTTGTTGAAGGTTGGTCCAAGCTTCTCCTTTTCTTGCGGTTGTAGGCACCACCACCCTTCATTCTTCAAGACTCGATTAGAGCTCCTTGAAGCCTGCTCTGATACCAATTGAAAAACCACTAGAGGGGGGGTGAATAGGGTTTTATGATAATTTCAATATAATTTTAACTCAAACAACCACAATTGAAATAACAAGAAGGATACAAGGTGTTTAGTGTGGTTCCAACCTTAGCAAATACTAAGGCAGTCAATCCACTACCCGGTTGCTTACCCAACCGAGATTTTGAAAGTATTAATTTTATTACCTCTCAAGGAATTTACATAAAATACAATATTTTCTACACCCTTTAGACAGCCTTCACCTTGAAGTAGTTGCACCAACTTGAAGCAGCCTTCTTGAAGTAACTTCAAGCTCCCCCTTAAAGTAGACTTCTTCTTTGAAGTAGCCTCCCGTTGCAACAGCCTTCTAGAAGTAGTCCAAAGCATCCTTCTTCACCAAGAAGATTAAGACCCTCTCCAATCTGCAACCTCCAACCCTATAGGACACGAATTTAGAGCAAGGAGAAGAGTATCCAATTGCAAGTGTTGCTCAATTGCTCAAAACAGATTGCTAATGCAAGTGTATGCTCAAGGATTGCTCAAGTGTAGAATTAGTGAGTTTAGGTTTCCTAAGGCATTTCCTATTTATAGGAATGACCTACAAGTTCTTAAGGACGTTCTAGACACTTTCTAGGGGGTTCTAAGTGCTTAACTAGACATTAGGTACACTTTAGTTGCTTTAGCAACGACTAGTTAATTAATTCTGAAAGTTGTTGTCAGAACTCATCTCGGTCGAGAAATTGTCGACCGAGAGTCCTACTCAGTCGAGGGTTTGTCGACCGATAGACTGTCTGGAGAAAGTGTATGCAATGTTCATCTTCAACTGCCAACTACCTTGTCAGATTTGTCTAACGACTACTTTGGTCTTTCTCGGTCGAGAAGTTTGTCGACTGAGAGTGTCTCGGTCGAGGATTTGGTCGACCGAGAATGACCCTGTTTCAATGTTTGAAATAAAATGCTAAGTGTGTGTATGAGTGTGCATATGTGACACTATTGAAGGGGATGACCTATCTAAGTGTGGTGATTATCTAGGGAAGATCTAACGCTTGATTTACATGATGTCTAAGTACTTGTACATTATATGTTTGTACAAGTTTTATAATTGATTACATTCATGAAAAACAATCAAAATATGGATCTTCCATAATCTTTGTCATCCACCTTATTTCTGCAACACTCAAGTAGCACGTTATATCAACAAGAATGAAATAATTGTTATCATCAAAACAAAGGGATTATACTAATGTCCAATTTAGCCAACAATATGGTTATGTTTTTTTAAACACATGTAATCTATATAATATTGAATCAATCCATATGGTTGGATTTTATTAACATACTCCACATGTGCCATTTTAATGATTGGTACATGTAAGTTACATGTACCGGCCGGCACACACTTCCTAACCTCTCTCTCTCTCTCTCTCTATATATATATATATATATATATATATATATATATATATGCATATATATACATATATGTACATATATATAGTTTGGTATTATATGGTCTTTGATCAGATGCACATATGAGATACTTTAAACATCAGCATCAATGTAGTAAATAAATGATAAAACTAAAAATTTGATCATATTGATTATCCCAAAAATAGTAAATTGATGTGCTTTGATATCCTATTGGGAAATACAAGCACAGAGAAAGTCAGCAGAAACAAAAAAATTATCTATTTGTATTCCCCATAATAGCAAGATCGCGTCGATAACTATAAAATAGGAAATATGGTTTAACAAGTTCACACCTCATCCTGGAGCAAGTCCAGTGACTACAACTCATTTTAGTGAAACTATCTTCTAGTTGCTCTTGAACGGTGTTTGTGCAGTCATGGTCTTCACCACAGACAACAGCCTCAAATAGCATTTGCAGCAACTCTTTTTGTTCGGAAAAAAACTTGTGTTACTATAATGAGATACCAAAACTTTAGGTACAACCAAACACACCCCCTAATCCTACAGAGGATTACCAAAACACCAAAAGGATTACAGAACAGTCTTACAAAGAAGACCCAAACAAAGACTGGCAAGGACTCTGACCTAGATCTACACACCAAAAGCAAACATACAAGCCGCCACAGAAATACTCATCCCCTATTCTGATGAAGAGCTACTCATACAATAATGCACACCCATAAAGAGAGCAGATACATCAGCCTAGGGAGAAGAAAAACTACCCTGGCCAGAACACCTGCTTGTTGAAGTGGTACTGTAACATCCCTGACCTGGGTTATAATCTAACCCTAGATGTTTTGCCTAAATATGTAATTAAACACTTGTGATTACTCTCTGGCATGTAATTAAGTTCCTCAGGAACATATATTTTCAATTTTGTCCATTTATAAACAAAGTTGTAATATTGTTTTGTAATGCAGGGACCTATGTGCAAATTACCCAGTTAAGGGGTTTAACTTGCAAAATTACATAGGTTAAGATGTTACTCTGTTGATGAGACATCATATGAGTAAATATGATGAGATGTGATGGATTTCCTAAGCTTGGGCATCCAGATGCAGCTTGTGGAATGATCCTGATGCTTAAAAACCCTAATTTTGGAGTAAAGTGTAATTTACCCAAAATGAGGGGTGCAACTTGTAAAATACACCTTCTTGAATATCTTTTATGACTCTTGACATCAATTAGAGTATAAATGATGAAAGGGATGCTTTAATGAAATAGTCAGATAAGAAGAATGAACCTTGTGGCAAATTCACCTAGTATGAGTAAGGAGATCCTTCATATATGTACCCTAGTTTGTTTGTTGGTCTCTCTTACCCTTAAATCTTAAGTGTTGTTGGAATTTGCCTAATTTTTTATTGTTTGGACGTGCCTTATAAATAAGGAGGGACTTCGATGAGAAATCCATTAATTAGAGGTCCTTATGGTGAGAATTAGCCTAAACTATATAAGCCAATTCCTTTGCAAACCAAGTAAACGTATCCTTTCACTTCTTCATTTCTCATCTTGCTCAACTGACCAAGGCAGAGCTCAGGAGATCAAGGATACGACCAAGTAGTTATAAGGTGAGAAGAAACCATCTTCCAGCTCGGATTCTTGGGTGAATTCCTTGTATAAGGTTGGTTTCATGGATAATTTACTTAGTTTTCTTGTTCTAGCCGATCATCTCCATCCTTTCCTTGGAGAATCATCTTTGGCCAACCTAAGGAGCTCAAGACGCCATTAAGGGATTTAAGCGTGGAAGCTTGGAGCTCTAGGAACAACATTTAAGGCGGGTTTTATAACTCTAAACCTCTTTCTTTATTATGCATAACTATGTCCTTGCAAATTATACTTAGTTCTTCTTCTTCCCCATTCTTTCTTGCACTTTTGCAAGCAATCCGTGGGGTAACCGACCTTAATATAGGTTGAAGATGATGGGCGTGATTTCCTAGGAAACTTTATCAAACGACCTTGGACCCTTTTGGTCTAAACGGTTTGCAAACCATTTGAGACCAAACGGTTTCAAACCGTTTGATCTCATACGGTCTTGCAAGACCGTTTAGAATCAAACGGTCTCAAGACCATTTGATAGGGTTGACCAAGGGAAGACCATTTAAGGGTCTGTTGGAAATATATTGAATTTAATTCCAACAAAGAATTATAACCTAATTCCAAACCAATTGCATGTTGAAGGCACTTCAACCCCCTAAACCCTAATCGGGTTGAATTGCTGATTTCAAAGATAGATTTTGGTGAGTTTTGGGTTGAAGGACCCAAACGGTCTCAAGACCATTTGGGGGTTCATCCAAACGGTCTCAACACCGTTTGGTGACAGACCAAGACCGTTTGGAGGTCTAGGGTTGAGGTAATTTGATGGTTTGAGGGTCCAATTGCAATAAGTTGAGGAATTGATAAAAATGCTGATTTTAGACCTAATTAGGGTTCAACCCTGATCCAATCGACTTGGTTTTTGATGAAACTTTGGGAAAAAGGTCTCAAGACCGTTTGGAGGATGTCCAAACAGTTTCAAGACCATTTGGGCCAAGTTTGGGTCCAATTGGAGGTCAATTGATGGGTTCAACCTCGATTTGATTCACATTGTTGAACATTGATGACTAGCCGATTGAAAACCCTAATTGAGTTGGATTTAACCCTAATTTTCTTTCAATTAAGGGTCAATTTGGTGTCCAAGTGATTAAGCCTAACCCTAATTGACTCAATTTACAAGTGGTTAACAAGAGCATGGCCAATTGAAGGCTTCAACATAAGATATCTCAACCTAGTACAACCTTTGAGTCACCTTTGAGGTCCAAACGGTTTGAGCCCATTTGGACCAAACGGTCTCAAGACCGTTTGGTTCCAAATGGTCTCAAGACCATTTGAGGCCAAACAGTCTCAAGACCGTTTGGGCTCAAACAATCTCAAGGTCGTTTGGAGCAATCGATCTCAAGATCGTTTAAGATCAAACGGTTTCAAACCGCATAACCTCAAACGGTTTGGAAGTCAACTCTCCCCAAACGGTCAACGCACCCAAACGGTCTTAAGACCATTTGAGGGCAAACGACCTTGGGTGTCATGTGGTCTTGGAGTCAACCCTAGAAAACGGTCAACACATCCAAACGGTCTCAAGACCGTTTGGAGGTTGATTGTGTGTAACCGTTTGGAGACTTTAGGGTTGTGATTGCTTAGTATTTTGAAGTATTTAATTGGTCCAATGGTGGTCTAATCTAAACCCTAATGGTACCCTAGGACATTAAGGGACTAAGTGACTAATGGATTGACCCATGATGGTGATCAATGGGGCATTTTACCAATATACCCCTGAAGGGTACAATTGAGTGATACCTTGTTTTAATCAAACCCTAATGACATGATATTGGAGATTTGGCTTATGTTAATCAATGAGGACTTAACCCAACCTAATTTAGAGTGATGTAATCACCATCTACTATAAGAGGAGAGAGAAATCACCACCTACTAGTAAGAAGAGAGAGAAAGTACCTTTTATGTCTAAAACTGAAGTAAAGTACCTCCAGTGTGTATGAATGTACATGATTAGGGTATGATCCACCTATGCGAGATCATGGAGACCCTAATTATGATAATTGATGAATCTTAATCTAATCTGAAGGCATCAATGGTGATGTTTCTCATACATGATGATATTATGGGTTCAATTCACCATGAAGTGAATAGTAAACCCTAATTCTAGGGTGATAACATGTAATGTGAATAGTAAACCCTAATTGATGAGAATCAGGGAACCTAGCTCTCGTGAAGAGTATGAAGGCATAACTCTTGAAATGAATTGTTTACTTTTATCAGTTGAATTAACCATGTAGGTTCTTATATAATGATGATCACATCCAGGTAAGGATGATGATACCATATTCATTGAAAGCATGATATTAGCTTTATGAATAGTGACATAACCTGTTTACTCAGAATGTGGCATCCTATGAGATGATAGGCTGTAAGAGCCATGAGTATTATCAAGGTCATGAGATGACTTGTGATAAGATGATTGAGAAATGATAATTGATGTGAGTTAGACTTGTTACATTTAGTATTCTACTTTCATAGCTGCTATGCTAATGATTAATGTTTGAGAACATGTATGATGTTAAAAGAATACTGAAATGTACCTAACTAATCAAGTATAATTATACCATGTAGAGCCCTGATCATAGATCCATCATTGTCTGAAGTTATATGATGGTGAAACAGGTTTTCCTAAGGGAATTCCTGGATCACATACTTTTGAGTATGTGGGGTATATGGATGTGTAAATCCTTACATCCTAGTGTAGGAATTGATGTAGATGTATCTTAATCCATCAACCCTTCACTATATGTTTATACCGGGGTGATGTAACATTATTCTCCCGAGGGAAATGTTTTATACCGCATCGATGAGAGATAAACAAGAAATCTTTCGATAGCGAAGAGAGTGCAGAATGCCACTGTGACTCTAATAGCGAAGAACCAGAATACCCTGGTAAGCTATAGTAGCAGAGACACTAGATGTCCTGCATGTTATCCTCACTCTGACTGAGGAAGTTGAAGGTCATGAGAATTCGGCTCTTTCGATGACCTAGTATGATACCGAGGCGACTTAACAATGGTCGGTTGGAGTATGAGCGGTATACCTCAACTCCGTAGGACTTAAGGATGTTTGTAAAACATAATCAGTCGTGTAGTATATCTGCTTAAGTTGAACTACGAGATACATGAATGATGCTACACTGCATAGTTCATATGTCCTTCATATTTCTTAGATGTTGATTTTCTGCTTAATGTCAATCTGTTGTTGATTGCTTTAAAATATGTATTTACTTATGTTGTTCTTTGATTGCTATAATAAAGCTTCTGGGACTTTGTACTCTCGCTGGGACAATTATTTAAAACTGTCTCCCCTCGTAGATTTCAACTTTTTAGGTGGTCGTCGAGGACGAAGGAACCAATCTACAGGTGACCTATACCAGCAGCAGCAGCACCAGGAGCAGTAGTAAATCTCAGGTGGAGATTTTTTCTATTGAGTTGTGTAGTTAGATAGTTAGTCCTATGTTGTCTTTGTACTCTCAGGTCCTTGGAGTTAATGGTCTGAGATTTTGATTTGACTCTTGAGATTTTGTATCATGTTGTATATAATTACTCGAGAAGTAATTTAACAGAGATGTTAACAATTTATCTTATTTCTATGAAGGAAGCTTTATGGTTTCAATAACTTATCTCAAAAAGTTTTAATTTCTGGTGATTTTTGGTATTCCGCTGCTAATCGAATCGCTTCCGCTAAGTTTAATTCGAGTTTTATGTGTTTATATCGGGTTTTGGAGATCAGAGCCCACAATTAAGTGGTATCAGAGCCCTAGGTTTGCTGAGTCTAAAGAGACATAGGACTTAGGATATCGAGTCTATCCTTAGAGTTTCTTCCTTATCTAATAGAATCTTCTGCTCCTCAGGATAAGAAGATATATAAGGATGTCTGAGCCACATGAGGAGTATGTGGCAGAAAGTAGCGTTGCTGCACCCCAGGGAGGTGCAAGGCACCCAGAAATAGAACAACCTGTACCTGAGCCACCCAGGGAGCCACCTCAGTTTGACCCAGCTGACATGGGTAACCCAGCGGTTCAAATGATGTTTGGGCAGTTTATGACTGCCATGACACACATAACCGACAGGATGCCCATGCCTGCACCTAGGGCACTTGTCCATCCTGAAGGAAAAGGTATCGTTAAGACATTCGAGTGACTTCGTCGTGTCAGGGCTACCGAATACTTTGGGACAACCGACCCCGCAGATGATGATCTGTGGTTGACAGAGTTAGAGAAAGCTTTCAGAATCCTTAACATCCCTGAAGCTGAGAAGGTTAGACATGTTGTCTATCTTCTCAAAAGAAGTGCTGGTCACTGGTGGACCATGGAAGAGAAGAAGAGGCCTAGAATAGAGATCTCATGGGAAGACTTTCGACGGGAATTTGTCCTCAGATATTTCCCAAAGACCTTCCTGGACGAGAAGATCTCTCAGTTTGAGAGGCTTAGGCAGGGCATGATGAACATTAGTGAGTATGAAGCTAAGTTCATGGAGTTGTTGCAGTTTTGTCCGCACAGGGCTGCCACAGAAGAAGACAGAATCAGGAGGTTCGAGAAGGATTTGAATACCGACATGACTACTCCCGTGTCTGCCCTAGAAAACTGGGAGAGATTATCTTCCTTCATTGAGTCAGTCTAAAGGATAGAGAGGTCAGTGGTCGAGAAGAGACAAACCCAAAAGAGATATCCACAGTTCCAGGGTTCTTCATCTAGGGACTTTAAGAAGCCTAGATTCTCTGCACCTACTCCTCCACCACCCAGATCGAGTTCTCAGACTCAATGGTCTCCAAGTAGAGGTAGAGGACAGAGTCAACCGCCTCAAGAGACTCACAGTTCGGCATCAATGTCAGTCACTAGACCACCGAGACCACAGCAATAGGAGAGAAGTTGCTACAACTGTGGTAAGGTGGGACACTTGATGAAGGACTGCAAGTTTATGCTTGTCAGTGTGACACAGTCTCCAAGACAGAATCAACAGGGATCACAGAGGAGGCAATCTCAAGGAGCAGCTAGAGGACATGGACAAGCGTCTCAAGCTGGATCATCTGCACCAACTCAACCGCAGGCGACAGCGAGGCTCTATGATATGAACCCACCAGATGCAGTGGTCAATCCAAGGGTTATGGTAGGTCAGATGGAACTTTTATATTCTGATATGTCTAAATCATGTGTTGTATCTGTTTTGATTGACCCAGGTGCTACACACTCCTTTATCACTCGAAGAGTGATTCGTAGCTGTAATATGACAGTCAGTCATAGGGCAGATAGCTTGTTGCTGGAGACTCCATTGAGTGGGTCTGCTGTTTTGCAGGAGGTATGCTCTCCCTGCATTCTTTTCTTTTCTGATCATCGCATTCAAGTGGATCTTATACCACTTGATATGCAAGGATTTGATATAATCCTTGGGATGGATACCTTGGAAAGGTATAGGGTTGTCTTGGATTGTGAATCCAAGCTGGCTATGTTTGCTGATGATAGCAACACATGGATCTTTCAAGGAGAAAGAAAGATTCTACCCACCTGTCTTGTGTCAGCTATGGTTGCTGATAAGTTGATGAGGCAAGGATGTTATGCATTCTTGGCCCATGTGGTAGATACTACCAAGGAGAGCCCCAACCCTGTTGAAGTTCCTATAGTCAGGGAATTTGAGGACGTTTTTCCTGAAGAACTTCCCGGTATACCACCGCCTCAGGAAATTAATTTTGAAATCAATTTAGTCCCAGATACAAAACCCATAGCCCAGACACCGTATAGGATGGCGCCTTCCGAAATGGCAGAACTCAAGAAATAGCTTCAGGAGTTACTTGAGAAGGGTTTCATCCGACCGAGTACTTCACCTTGGGGTGCTCAGGTTTTGTTTGTTAAAAAGAAAGATGGGTCAATGCGGTTTTGCATTGATTACAGACAACTTAATAAAGTAACAATAAAGAATAAGTACCCTCTGCCGAGGATTGATGATCTCTTTGATCAGTTGCGTGGTGCAACAGTCTTTTCAAAGATAGACTTGAGGTCCGGATATCATCAACTTCGTATTAAGGACAGTGACATATCCAAGTCTGCCTTTAGGACAAGATATGGTCACTATGAGTTCACAATTATGTCATTTGGACTAACTAATGCACCAGCTACATTTATGGAACTCATGAATAGAATCTTCTGACCTTTCCTTGATCAGTGTGTTGTCGTCTTCATAGATGACATTCTGATTTATAGTAAGGATACTCAGCAGCATGAACAACATCTTCGCCAAGCTTTGACCTTGCTAAGAGAACACAAGCTATATGCTAAGTTTAGCAAGTGTGAGTTTTGGCTTCCGGAAGTATCTTTCCTTAGACATGTGGTATCTGCCTCGGGCATTTGTGTTGACCCTAAAAAGGTAGAATCTATTCTACAGTGGGAACAACCGAAGACACCGATGGAGATTTGAAGTTTCTTAGGGTTAGCTAGCTACTACCGGAGGTACATTAAGAACTTCAGTTCTATAGCCTTCCCCTTGACCAAGTTAACTCGGAAAGATGTCCCTTTTTCTTGGAGTGATAAGTGTCAACAATCTTTTCAGCTGTTGAAGGAGAAGCTGACAAGTGCACCTGTGCTTGTGCTACCTGAGCAAGGAAAAGGATATGTAGTTTTTTGTGATGCCTCCAAGAATGGACTTGGATGTGTGTTGATGCAGGATAAGCAAGTGATTTCTTTTGCTTCCCGACAGCTTAAGACACACGAGGAGAATTATTCGACACACGATCTAGAGTTGGCTTCTGTGGTTCATGCCTTGAAAATCTAGAGACATTACCTCTACGGAGAAACATTCTAGATTTTCACAGACCACAAGAATCTTCAGTATATCTTCTCTCAACATGAGCTTAACATGAGGCAACGTCGTTGCATGGAGTTAATCAAGGATTATGATTGTATAATTGATTACCATCCAGGGAAGGCCAATGTGGTTGCAGATGCCTTGAGTAGGAAATCAGCAACATCAACCATGGATAGAGCACAACTAAGCTCCTTAGTATTCTCTAGGAGAGATATGCTTATCTCTTTAAGGCAAGACAATGTGCAGTTGAAGGTGTCATTGTTAGCTGAGATGCATATTAAACCTACTTTAAGAGAGCAGAAAAAGGAGGCATAGCAAACTGATGCTGCAATTTAGCAAATCAGATCTAAATATGGTGATGAGAAGTGAGATGGTTTCCATGACTCAGATGATCAAGTGGCATGCTATCATGGGAGAATGATAGTACCAGATGTGGATGAGTTGAGGAAGTTAGTCCTGGATGAAGCTCATTCTTCAATGTATGCTATGCATCCAGGGAGCACCAAGATGTATCGAAATTTAAAAGATATGTATTGGTGGCCAGGGATGAAGAGGGATGTTGCTGAGTTTGTTCTGAGGTGTCCTGTGTGTCAGCAAGTTAAGGTTGAACACCAAAATCCTGCAGGAACAATGCAACCTTTACCCATAGCACAGTGGAAGTGGGACCATGTGACCATGGAATTTGTTGTTGGCCTACCCAGGACAAGCAAAGGACATGATTCCATTTGGGTGATTGTTGATAGGTTGACAAAGACAGCGCATTTCTTACCTGTCAAAACAACCTATTCTGCTGAAAGGTTATCACAGTTGTATGTTCAAGAAATAGTGCGATTGCACGGAGTTCCTGTCACTATAGTTTCTGACAGAGGTCCCCAGTTTACTAGCCATTTTTGGGAGCAGTTACACATATCTTTAGGCACAAAGTTAAGGTTTAGTACAACCTTTCATCCACAGACTGACAGACAGTCAGAAAGGACTATACAGACCTTAGAAGACTTGTTGAGAGCATGTGTTCTCCAGTTTACAGGAAGTTGGGATCTACACCTAAGATTGATAGAGTTTGCCTATAACAATAGCTATCAACATAGTATTGATATGGCACCTTATGAAGCCTTGTATGGTAGACGTTGTAGATCACCTTTATGTTGGTATGATACTGGTGAACATCAGTTGTTAGGTCCTGATCTTATGCAACAGACTACAGAGAAGATCAAAGTTATACAACAACAGCTTAAGACTGCACAGGATAGGCAGAAGTCGTATGCTGATAAACATCGTAGACCCTTAGAGTTCCAGGTTGGAGACAGAGTGTACCTCAAGGTCTCACCTTGGAAAGGATTCCTTCGTTTTGGAAGGAAAGGGAAGTTAGCTCCTAGATTTATGGGGCCTTATCCAATTATTGAACGAGTTGGAAAGGTAGCCTATAGACTAGAGTTACCTCTAGAGCTACAAAAGTTACACCCTGTGTTTCACATTTCTATGCTGAGGAAATGTCACCCTGACACCGAGACAGTTCTACAACCCATGGAAGTTGAATTGAATGAAGATATAACTTATGAGGAGGGACCAGTGTCAATCCTTGATAACAGAATTAAAAAGCTAAAGAAGAAAGATATAAGTCTTGTGAAAGTCCTCTGGAATCACCGTGGTATCGAATACCCACTTGGGAACTAGAGGATGAGATGAGAAGGAAATACCCTACTCTTTTCTCCTAATACGTTTTATCGATTTCGGGGACGAAATCCTTGTAAGGGGTGGATAATTTGTAACATCCCTGACCTGAGTTATAATCTAACCCTATATGTTTTGCCTAAATATGTAATTAAACACTTGTGATTACTCTCTGGCATGTAATTAAGTTACCCAGGAACATATATTTTCAATTTTGTCCCTTTATAAACAAAGTTGTAATATTGTTTTGTAATGCAGGGACCTATGTGCAAATTACCCAGTTAAGGAGTTTAACTTGCAAAATTACATAGGTTAAGATGGTCCTCTATTGATGAGACATCATATGATTAAATAGGATGAGATGTGATGGATTTCCTAAGCTTGGGCATCCAGATGCAGCTTGTGAAATGATCCTGATGCTTAAAAACCCTAATTTTGGAGTAAAGTGTAATTTACCCAAAATGAGGGGTGTAACTTGTAAAATACACCTTCTTGAATATATTTTATGACTCTTGACATCAATTAGAGTAGAAATGATGAAAGGGATGCTTTAATGAAATAGTCAGATAAGAAGAATGAACCTTGTGGAAAATTCACCTAGTATGAGTAAGGAGATCCTTCATATATGTACCCTAGTTTGTTTGTTGGTCTCTCTTACCCTTAAATCTTAAGTTTTGTTGGACTTTGCCTAAGTTTTGATTGTTTGTATGTGCCTTAGAAAGAAGGAGGGACTTAGATGAGAAATCCATTAATTATAGGTCCTTATGGTGAGAATTAGCCTAAACTATATAAGCCAATTCCTTTGCAAACCAAGTAAACATATCCTTTCACTTCTTCATTTCTCATCTTGCTCAACCGACCAAGGCAGAGCTTAGGAGCTCAAGGAGACGACCAAGTAGTTCTAAGGTGAGAAGAAACCATCTTCTAGCTCGGATTCTTGGGTGAATTCCTTGTATAAGGTTGGTTTCATGGATAATTTACTTAGTTTTCTTGTTCTAGTCGATCATCTCCATCCTTTCCTTGGAGAATCATCTTTGGCCAACCTGCGGAGCTCAAGACACCATTAAAGGCTTGAAGCTTGGAAGCTTGGAGCTCTAGGAACAACATTTAAGGCGGGTTTTATAACTTTAAACCTCTTTCTTTATTATGCATATCTATGTCCTTGCAAATTATACTTAGTTCTTCTTCTTCCCCATTCTTTCTTGCACTTTTGCAAGAAATACATGGAGTAACTGACCTTAATAGAGGTTGAAGATGATGGGCGTGATTTCCTAGGAAACTTTATCAAACGACCTTGGACCCTTTTGGTCTAAACGGTTTGCAAACCGTTTGAGACCAAACGGTTTCAAACCGTTTGATCTCATGCGGTCTTGCAAGACCATTTAGAATCAAACGGTCTCAAGACCATTTGATAGGGTTGACCATGGGAAGACCGTTTAAGGGTCTGTTGGAAATAAATTGAATTTAACTCTTACAAATAATTATAACCTAATTCTAAACCAATTGCATGTTGAAGACACTTCAACCCCCTAAACCTTAATCGGGTTGAATTGCTGATTTCAAAGATAGATTTTGGTGAGTTTTGGGTTGAAGGACCCAAACGGTCTCAAGAACATTTCGGGGTTCATCAAAACGGTCTCAAGACCGTTTGGTGACAACCCAAGACCGTTTGGAGGTCTAGGGTTGAGGTAATTTGATGGTTTGAGGGTCCAATTGCAATAAGTTGAGGAATTGATAAAAATGTTGATTTTTAGACCTAATTAGGGTTCAACCCTGATCCAATCGACTTGGTTTTTGATGAAACTTTGGGAAAACGGTCTCAAGACCGTTTGGAGGATGTCCAAATGGTCTCATGACCGTTTGGGCCAAGTTTGGGTCCAATTGGAGGTCAACTGATGGGTTCAACCTCGATTTGATTTACATTGTTGAACATTGATGACTGGCCGATTGAAAACCCTAATTGAGTTGGATTTAACCCTAATTGGCTTTCAATTGAGGGTCAATTTGGTTTCCAAGTGATTAATCCTAACCCTAATTGACTCAATTTAAAAGTGTTTAACAAGAGCATGGCCAATGGAAGGCTTCAACATAAGATATCTCAACCTAGTACAACCTTTGAGTCACCTTTGAGGTCCAAACGGTTTGAGCCCATTTGGACCAAACGTGTGGGCTCCGATCTCCAAACCACGAATTAATCCCGATTTAATCATGTGCGGAAGCAATCGGTAAACAGCGGAAGACAAAAATCACGGGAAATTAAAACTTTTCGAGACAAGAGCCTGAAACCACAAACCTTTTCCATAGAAAAAGGATTTAACTGTTTACATCACTGACAATTACTTCTTGAGTAATTATATACAACATGATACCAAAACTCTAAAGAATTCATACTCCAAAACACTCCAGGACCTGAGAGTACAGAGGACACATAGGACTTAACTCTAACTACACCATGAAGCAGGCTAGATCTCCACCTGAGATATTTACTGCTCCTGATGCTGCTGTTGCTGGGATTGTTCACCTGAGTTCTTGTTCCTTCGTCTTCGACGACCACCTAAAAAGTAGAAGTCTACGGGGTGAGACAATTATACATAATTGCCCCAGCGAGAGTTATAACTCTCCACTAGGATTTATAAGCAAAGCAAGGAATAACTAAAGCAATAAGAGCCTTCAAGATATTCACTGGCAGTTCTGATGATAAGCAAGAGTTCAATCAATATTAAAATATGAGAACATCTATGCTATTCAAGGTAACATCAATCAAATAACTCATAATTAACTCTAACAGATATACTACGTTGTTGTTTATGTTTTTCCAAACATTATTATGCCCTGTGGAGATGAGGCATACCACTCATACTCCAACTGATCGCTAAGAAGTCACATCAGTATCATACATAGGTCATTAAGAGAGCCGGATTCTTATGACCTCATCTTCCTCAGTCAGTTAGAGGATTGATTGTTTGACATCTGGCGGGATGTCTATGTAATAGCTCACCAGGGTACTCTGGTCCTTCGCTATTTTTAGAGTTACAGTGGCATTCTGTACTCTCTTCGCTATCGGAAGATTTCTTGTTTATCTTTCACCGATGCGGGGTTTATGTCTTTAAGGGAGTGTAGAGATACAGCTCACCTTTAAAACTTTGGGGTGGGGTCTGATGGACTACTAGAATCTACATCATCCACTCACCCTTTCTGTTATAGTGAAGGTATGACGGACTACGAGAATCTACATCAAATACCTACACTAGGATGTCAGGTTCTACACATCCATGTACCCCACATACTCAACAGGTATGTGCTCCAGGAGTTCCCTTAGGAAAACCTGTTTCACCATCATTTAGACAACTGACAATGATGGATCTATGATCAGGGCTCTACATTTCACTTGATTAGTTAGGTACATTCAGTATTCCAATCATCATACAGTAACACAGCTATATATGAGAATACAAAATGTAACAGGCCTAACTTATCACAATTATCAGATATTCATCTCAAGTCATCTGTCAAGCATGACCTTAATAACATTTATGGCTCTTACAGCCCATAATTCACAAAGGATGTCACTTAGCAGTGCATCAAGATGGTTCACTATTCATAAAGCATAAGACATGCCTTCAATGAATATAACATGGTATTCCATACCTGGGTGTGACCATCATCTCACAACAACCTGCATGGTTAATTCAACAGATAATAGTAAACACTTCAGTAAATAGGAATACATCCCCAATTAGGGTTTCACTTGGATTCACCCTCAACTAGTGTTTCACATGGAATCACCCTAAAATAGGGTTCCACATGGGATCACCCACAACTAGGGTTCCACATGGAATTACCTTCAAATAAGGTTCCACTTAATAACCCTTACAATCAGGGTTTACTATTCATCTTTCATGTCATCGCCCAAAAATTAGGGTTTACTATTCACTCCATGGTGAATTGTACTCATTACATCATCATGTAAGAGAAACATCATCATTAAGACTCTTAATTATCATTAAGATCCATTAGATATCATCATTAGGGTTTCCATGACCTCACATAGGTGGGTCATTCCCTAATCATGCACCTTCATGTGTAAAAGAAGTATCTTACTAGAGATTCCTCCTAAAAAGGGCACTTTCTCTCTCTAGGATACTTTCTCTCTCTAGAAACACTTTCTCTTTCCTCTCTCTAGTAGATGGTGGCAACACCACTCTAGATTAGGTTGAGACAAGTCTCTATTGACTGATGTGAGCCAAAGCATCAACATTATGTGATTAGGGTTTGATTAGATTAGGGTTTTACCCCTTTAGACCCTTCAAGGGTATTTTGGTAATTTGCCACATGATCACCATCATGGGTTAACCCACTAATCACATAGTCCCTTAATGACCTAGGTTACCATTAGGGTTTAGATTGAATCACCATTGAACTGATTACATCATCAAATGGTTAAGTACAAACCATCACAAATCTCCAAACGGTTTCAACCTTCAAACGGTTTCAACCACCTAAACGGTCTTGAGACCGTTTGGCCCTCAAACGGTCTTGAGACCGTTTGGATCCAAACGGTCTTGAGACCGTTTGGAGGTGAAGACCGTTTGGAAGGGTTGACTTCCAAACCGTTTGGAGCTTCAATCGGTTTGAGGTCGTTTGGACCAATCGACCTTGAGGTCGTTTGAGCTCAAACGGTCTTGAGGTCGTTTGAGCCCAAACGGTCTTGAGACCATTTGGCCCCAAACGGTCTTGAGACCGTTTGGTCTCAAACGGTCTTGAGACCGTTTGGACCCAAACGGTCTTGAGACCGTTTGGTCCAAATGGGCTCAAACCGTTTGGACCTCCAAAAGGGTTCAAAGGTCACCAAAGTTCAAGGATATGTATGTTGAAGCCCTCAATTGGCTAAAGGTATGCTAACCACTTATACATTGAGCCAATTAGGGTTAGCCTTAACCACTTAGACATCAATTTGACCCTCAATTGTAAACCAATTAGGGTTCAATCGTTCTCAATTAGGGTTTCAAGTTGATTGGTCATCAATGTTCAACAATGTGAAACAATTCAAGGTTGAACCTATCAATTGACCTCCAATTGGGCTCAAACTTGGCCCAAACGGTCTTGAGGTCGTTTGGACATCATCCAAACGGTCTTGAGACCGTTTGCCCAAAGTTTGACCAAAAACCAAGTCGTTTTGACTAAGGTTGAAGTCCAATTAGGTCAAAATCAGCAATTTTCAACAATGCATCAATTTCCTACAATTGGACCCTCAAACCATTAGATTAACTCAACCCTAGACCTTCAAACGGTCTTGGGTTGACACCAAACGGTCTTGAGACCGTTTGGATGAGTTCCAAACGGTCTTGAGACCGTTTGCCCATCCATCCTTTGGACTTTAGCGAAAATTCATCAAGGTTTGATCTATTGAGTTGATCATCACATCAATACTTAATTGCAATATGATTTGGTGCCTTTGGACCTTCAATTGATCAACTATACTTGACCCCAGACCTCCAAACGGTCTTGGGGTGACCCCCAAACGGTCTTGAGACCGTTTGGGTGATTCCCAAATGGTCTTGAAACCGTTTGGGCTAAGCAACCCAAAATCTCAACTTAACTCATAGGAGATTCAGCACTAATTTCAATTAGGGTTTGCCCTATTAATCATCCTTCAACTCATGACTCGTTTGGAATTAATCCATTAAATTTGGTGAGTCGTTAATTAACATCATTATGAACAGTAATCCCAAACGGTCAACGTTTAGTCAACCATCTTAAACGGTCTTGAGACCGTTTTCCCAAAAAGGGCAAATTAAACAGATTGCAAATCAGAAATTAATTCAATTCGTTTTGCTAATTGATTTGCTCATATCTCACGATTCCTTTGGAGTTAACCTCTCAAATTTCGTGGGTGATTAACCTACATAGTTATGAACAAGATTCCCAAACGGTCTTTGCTTGGTCAACGGGACCAAACGGTCTTGAGACCGTTTGCCCTCAAACGACCCTGAAACCGTTTGCCCACCAAACGGTTTGAAACCGTTTTGAGCAATAGGTGGAGGTCGTTTGATAAAGTGAAAATCTGTGGATAAGCATAGTAATTAACGCCCTTATCTTCCACCTTAAGAACAGTAGCAGTTCTTCACGATTTTGCTTGCAAGGATGCAAGGGAAGATAGGGAAGAAGAAGATCTATCAACTATATGCATAGAAAAGATGTATAATCGAAGCATCAAGTTTAGAGTTATAAAACCCGCCTAAAGCTTGCTCCTTGAGCTCCAAGCTTTCGAGCTCCAAGCCTTTAATGGCGTCCTAGAAGCTCCACAGGTCGGCCAAGGTTAATCCTCCAAGGAAGGTTGAGAAAAGATGGCTAAAAAGATAGAATTAAGTAAGCTAGCCATGAATTTGTCCTTGAATCCGAATTCTAACCATGGAATTTGGGCAAGAAGGGGAATCCAAACCTACCTTGCACCCTTGGTCGTTTCTCCTGAGCTCCAGAGCAAGGCTTGGCCGTTTGGGAAAAAAAAGGAAATGAATGGAACAGGGAAAGATCGTTTGCTCATTTGCAAAGGAAAAGCCTTTTTATAGCTTAAGCCTATTCCTTACCACAAGGACCTTTCAAAACCAAAAATTCACATCTAGGTCCCTCCTTGCTCAAGAGCACGCCCAAGCCCATCAAATTCTTAAGCAATTCTTAAGAAAACTCAAGATCTAAGGTTATAGGAATCCAACCTTCAACTAGGGTACATTCATGTAAAGGTTTTGTACCCATTTTAGGTGATTTCTATCACAAAGATCATTTTTCTCATTTAATTATTAAATGATGTATCCCTTTCATCATTTTTTATTCTAAATGATGACAAGAGTCATAAAAGATGTTCTAGATGGTGAAAATTACAAGTTGGACCCCTCAATTTGGGTAAATTGCACTTTACCCCAAATTAGGGTTTCTAAGCATGGGAATTGCTTCCACAGCTACACCTTGGTGCTCAAGCTTGGGAAATCCCTCAAACTTTACCATAACCATTCACATGATGTTTCAACATCAAAGGAACATCTTATCTTGTGAATTTTGCAAGTTCAACCCTTAAACTGGGTAATTTGCACATAGGTCCCTGCATACAACACAATGCTACAACTTTATACAAAAAGGAGCAAAATTGAAAGTAAATGTTCCTGAGGAACTTAATTACATGCCAGGGAGTGTTCACAAGTATATTAATTACATATTTAGGCAAAACTTCCAGGGTTAGGTCATAACCCAGGTCAGGGGTGTTACAAATTCTTTACCCCTTCAAAAGGATTTCATCCCCGAAATCGATAAAGCATATTATAAGAAGAGAACAGGATATTTTCTTCTCATTTCATCTTCTAGTTCCCAAGTGGCTTCTTCAACACCACGATGGTTCCAGAGGACTTTTACAAGGTTTATATCCTTCTTCTTTAACTTTTTAGTTCTGTTATCGAGGATTGACACTGGTCCCTCCTCATACGTTATATCTTCATTCAATTTTACCTCCATAGGTTGTAGAACTGACTCGGTATCTGGATGACATTTCCTCAGCATGGAAATGTGAAACACAGGGTGCAGCTTCTGCAACTCTAGAGGTAACTCTAGTCTATAGGCCACCTTTCCAACTTTTTCAACAATTGGATAAGGTCCCAAAAATCTAGGAGCTAACTTTCCTTTCTTCCCAAAAACGAAGGACTCCTTTCCAAGGTGAGACCTTGAGATACACTCTGTCTCCATCCTGGAATTCTAGGGGTCTACGACGTTTATCGGCATATGATTTCTGTCTATCTTGTGCAGTCTTAAGCTGTTGTTGTATAACTTTAATCTTTTCTGTAGTTTGCTGCACAAGATCAGGGCCTAATAACTGGTGCTCACCAGTTTCATACCAACACAAGGGTGATCTACAACGTCTGCCATATAAGGCTTCATATGGTGCCATATCAATGCTATGTTGATAGCTATTGTTATAGGCAAACTCTATCAAGCTTAGATGTAGATCCCAACTCCCGGTAAACTGGAGAACACATGCTCTCAACAGATCTTCTAAGGTCTGTATAGTCCTTTCTGACTGTCCATCAGTTTGAGGATGAAAGGTTGTACTAAACCTTAACTTGGTGCCTAGGGCTCTGTGTAACTGTTCCCAAAAGCGACTTGTAAACTGGGGACCTCTGTCAGAAACTATAGTGACAGGAACTCCGTGCAAACGCACTATCTCTTGGACATATATCTGGGATAACCTTTCAGCAGTATAGGTTGTTTTGACAGGTAAGAAATGCGCTGTCTTTGTCAACCTATCAACAACTACCCAAATGGAATCATGTCCTTTGTTTGTCCTGGGTAGGCCAACAACAAAGTCCATGGTTACATGGTCCCACTTCCACTGTGGTATGGGTAAGGGTTGCATTGTCCCTGCAGGTTTCTGGTGTTCAGCCTTGACCTGCTGACACACAGGACACCTCAGAACAAACTCAGCTACATCCTTCTTCATTCCAGGCCACCAATACATGTCTTTCAAGTTTCGATACATCTTGGTGCTCCCTGGATGCATAGCATACATCGAAGAATGAGCTTCTTCCAGGACTAACTTCCTCAGGTCGTCCACATCTGGCACTATCATCCTTCCATGATAGCATGCCACCTGGTCATCTGACTCATGAAAACCTTCTCGCTTCTCATTTCCAAACTCAAATCTAATCTGCTGTACAGAAACATCTACTTGTTGTGCCTCCTTTATCTGCTCTCTTAAGGTAGGTTTAATCTGCATCTCAGCTAACAGACCGGCTAACAATGAGGCCTTCAACTGCACATTGTCATGCCTTAAAGAGATAAGCATATCCCTTCTAGAGCATACTAAGGAACTTAGTTGTGCCCTATCCATGGTTGATGTTGCTGATTTCCTACTCAAGGCATCTGCAACCACATTGGCCTTGCCCAGATGGTAATCAATCGTACAATCGTAGTCCTTGATTAACTCCATCCAGTGACGTTGCCTCATATTAAGCTCATGCTGAGTGAAGATGTACTTAAGGTTCTTGTGGTCTGTGAAAATCTGGAAAGTTTCTCCGTAGAGATAATGTCTCCAGATTTTCAAAGCATGGACCACAGCAGCTAACTCCAGATCGTGTGTCGGATAATTCTCTTCGTGTTTCTTAAGCTGTCGGGAAGCAAAAGAAATCACTTGGTTATCCTGCATCAACACACATCCTAGTCCATTCTTGGAGGCATCACAAAAGATTATATATTCCTTTCCTTGCTCAGGTAACACAAGCACAGGTGCACTTGTCAACCTCTCCTTTAACAGCTGAAAAGACTGTTGACACTTATCACTCCAAGCAAAAGGAACATCCTTCCGGGTTAACTTGGTCAAAGGTAAGGCTATAGAACTGAAATTTTTAATAAACCTTCGATAATAACCAGCTAACCCCAAGAAACTTCTAATCTCCGTCGGTGTCTTCGGTTGTTCCCACTGCAGAACAGATTCTATCTTTGCAGGGTCAACACGAATTCCCGAGGCAGATACCACATGTCCAAGGAAGGATACTTCAGATAACCAAAACTCACACTTGCTAAACTTAGCGTATAGCTTATGCTCTCTTAGCAAGGTCAAAGTCTGGCGAAGGTGTTGCTCATGCTGCTGAGCATCCTTACTATAAATCAGTATGTCATCTATGAAGACGACAACACACTGATCAAGGAAAGGTCGAAAGACTCTATTCATGAGTTCCATGAATGCAGCCGGTGCATTGGTTAGTCCAAACGACATGACCGTGAACTCATAGTGACCATATCTTGTCCTAAAGGCAGACTTAGATATGTCACTGTCCTTAATGCAGAGTTGATGATATCCAGACCTTAAGTCTATCTTAGAAAAGACTGTTGCACCACGCAACTGGTCGAAAAGATCATCAATCCTCGGCAAAGGATATTTATTCTTTATCGTTACTTTATTGAGTTGTCTATAATCAATGCACAACCGCATCGATCCATCTTTCTTTTTAACAAACAAAACCGGAGCACCCCAAGGTGAGGTACTCGGTCGGATGAAACCCTTCTCAAGTAACTCTTGAAGCTGTTTCTTGAGTTCTGCCATCTCAGCAGGCGCCATCCTATACGGAGTCTGGGCTATAGGTTTCGTATCTGGGACCAAATTGATCTCAAAATCAATTTCCCGGGGTGGTGGTATACCAGGAAGTTCTTCGGGAAACACATCCTCGAATTCCCTGACTATCGGAACTTCAGCAGGGTTGGAACTCTCCTTGGTAACATCTACCACATGGGCTAAGAATGCATACCATCCTTGCCTCATCAACTTATCAGCAACCATAGCTGATACAAGACAGGTGGGCAGAATCTTTCTTTCACCTTGAAAGATCCATGTGTTGCTTTCATCAGCAAACACTGCCAGCTTGGATTCACAATCCAAGACAACTCGATACTTTTCCAAGTTATCCATCCCTAGGATTATATCAAATCCTTGCATATCAAGCGGTATGAGATCCACTTGAATGCGATGCTTAGAAAAGAAAAGTACGCAAGGAGAGCATACTTCTTGCAGAACAGCAGACCCACTCAACGGAGTCTCCAACAACAACTTATCTGCCCTATGACTAGTTGTCATATTGCAGTTACGAATCACTCTTCGAGTGATGAAAGAGTGCGTAGCACCCGGGTCAATCAGAACAGATACTACACAAGATTTAGACATATCAGAATATAAAAGTTCCATCTGACCTGTCACCACTTGTGGATTGACCACTGCTTCTGGTGGGTTCATAGCATAGAACCTTGCTGTAGCCTGCTGTTGAGGTGGTGCTGATGATCCAGCTTGAGACGCTTGTCCACGTCCTTGAGCTGCTCCTTGATGTTGTCTATTCTGAGATCCCTGTCGATTCTGTCTCGGGGTTTGTTGTGTCACACCGACAGCCCTAGAACGACAATCCTTCATCAAGTGTCCCACCTTACCACAGTTGTAGCAACTCTTTTCCTGTTGCTGTGGTCTGGGTGGTCCAGTAACTGACACAGATGCAGAACTGTGCGTCCCTTGAAGCGGTTGACTTCGTCCTCTACCTCTGCTTGGTGTCCATTGAGTTTGAAAACTCGATCTGGGTGGCGGAGGGTTAGGTGCAGAGAATCTAGGTTTCTTGGAATCCCTAGATGAAGAACCCTGGAACTGTGGATATCTTTTATGGGTTTGTCTTTTATCAACTACAGATCTCTCTATCCTTCGGACTGACTCAACGAAGGTAGAGAATCTCTCTCGGTTCTCTAAGGCAGACACTGGGGTAGACATGTCAGCATTCAACCCCTTCTCAAACCTTCTGATTCTTTCTTCTTCTGTGGCAGCCATGTGCGGACAAAATCGCAACAGCTCCATGAACTTAGCTTCGTATTCGCTAATGTTCATAATACCCTGTCTCAGTCTCTCAAACTGAGAGATCTTCTCGTCTAGGAAGGTCTTGGGAAAATATCTATTGATAAATTCCCGACGAAACTCTTCCCATGAGAACTCTGCCCCAGGTCTCTTCTGCTCTTCCATGTTCCACCAGTAACCAGCACTTCCTTTGAGAAGATAGACAGCATGTCTAACCTTCTCAGCTTCAGGGATGTTGAGGATCCTGAAGGCCTTCTCCAGCTCTGTCAACCACAGATCAGCATCTGCGGGGTCAGCAGTCCCATGGTACTCGGTAGCTCCGACACGACGTAGTCGCTCGAACGTTTTCCCGATACCTTGCCCCTCAGGCTGGGCAGGTACCCTAGGTGCAGGCATAGGCAACCTGTCGGTTATGTGTGTCATGGTAGTCATAAACTGCCCAAACATTGTCTGGACTGCTGGGTTACCCATATCATCTGGATCAAACTGGGGTGGCTCTCTAGGTTGTTCTGGTACATACTGTTCCAATCCTGGTACTCCTGCACCACCTTGAGGTGCACTAGCACTACTTTCTTCCACATTCTCATCATGTGGCTCTGACATCTTAAGTATCTTCTTCTCCTGAGGAGTAGAAGATTCTATTAGATAAGGAAGGAATACTAAAGATAGACTCGACTTCCTAAGTCCTATGCCTCTGTAGACTCGGATGAACCTGGAGCTCTGATACCACTTAATTGTGGGCTCCGATCTCCAAACCACGAATTAATCCCGATTTAATCATGTGCGGAAGCAATCGGTAAACAGCGGAAGACAAAAATCACGGGAAATTAAAACTTTTCGAGACAAGAGCCTGAAACCACAAACCTTTTCCATAGAAAAAGGATTTAACTGTTTACATCACTGACAATTACTTCTTGAGTAATTATATACAACATGATACCAAAACTCTCAAGAATTCATACTCCAAAACACTCCAGGACCTGAGAGTACAGAGGACACATAGGACTTAACTCTAACTACACCATGAAGCAGGCTAGATCTCCACCTGAGATATTTACTACTCCTGATGCTGCTGTTGCTGGGATTGTTCACCTGAGTTCTTGTTCCTTCGTCTTCGACGACCACCTAAAAAGTAGAAGTCTACGGGGTGAGACAATTATACATAATTGCCCCAGCGAGAGTTATAACTCTCCACTAGGCTTTATAAGCAAAGCAAGGAATAACTAAAGCAATAAGAGCCTTCAAGATATTCACTGGCAGTTCTGATGATAAGCAAGAGTTCAATCAATATTAAAATATGAGAACATCTATGCTATTCAAGGTAACATCAATCAAATAACTCATAATTAACTCTAACAGATATACTACGCTGTTGTTTATGTTTTTCCAAACATTATTATGCCCTGTGGAGATGAGGCATACCACTCATACTCCAACTGATCGCTAAGAAGTCACATCAGTATCATACATAGGTCATTAAGAGAGCCGGATTCTTATGACCTCATCTTCCTCAGTCAGTTAGAGGATTGATTGTTTGACATCTGGCGGGATGTCTATGTAATAGCTCACCAGGGTACTCTGGTCCTTCGCTATTTTTAGAGTTACAGTGGCATTCTGTACTCTCTTCGCTATCGGAAGATTTCTTGTTTATCTTTCACCGATGCGGGGTTTATGTCTTTAAGGGAGTGTAGAGATACAGCTCACCTTTAAAACTTTGGGGTGGGGTCTGATGGACTACTAGAATCTACATCATCCACTCACCCTTTCTGTTATAGTGAAGGTATGACGGACTACGAGAATCTACATCAAATACCTACACTAGGATGTCAGGTTCTACACATCCATGTACCCCACATACTCAACAGTATGTGCTCCAGGAGTTCCCTTAGGAAAACCTGTTTCACCATCATTTAGACAACTGACAATGATGGATCTATGATCAGGGCTCTACATTTCACTTGATTAGTTAGGTACATTCAGTATTCCAATCATCATACAGTAACGCAGCTATATATGAGAATACAAAATGTAACAGGCCTAACTTATCACAATTATCAGATATTCATCTCAAGTCATCTGTCAAGCATGACCTTAATAACATTTATGGCTCTTACAGCCCATAATTCACAAAGGATGTCACTTAGCAGTGCATCAAGATGGTTCACTATTCATAAAGCATAAGACATGCCTTCAATGAATATAACATGGTATTCCATACCTGGGTGTGACCATCATCTCACAACAACCTGCATGGTTAATTCAACAGATAATAGTAAACACTTCAGTAAATAGGAATACATCCCCAATTAGGGTTTCACTTGGATTCACCCTCAACTAGTGTTTCACATGGAATCACCCTAAAATAGGGTTCCACATGGGATCACCCACAACTAGGGTTCCACATGGAATTACCTTCAAATAAGGTTCCACTTAATAACCCTTACAATCAGGGTTTACTATTCATCTTTCATGTCATCGCCCAAAAATTAGGGTTTACTATTCACTCCATGGTGAATTGTACTCATTACATCATCATGTAAGAGAAACATCATCATTAAGACTCTTAATTATCATTAAGATCCATTAGATATCATCATTAGGGTTTCCATGACCTCACATAGGTGGGTCATTCCCTAATCATGCACCTTCATGTGTAAAAGAAGTATCTTACTAGAGATTCCTCCTAAAAAGGGCACTTTCTCTCTCTAGGATACTTTCTCTCTCTAGAAACACTTTCTCTTTCCTCTCTCTAGTAGATGGTGGCAACACCACTCTAGATTAGGTTGAGACAAGTCTCTATTGACTGATGTGAGCCAAAGCATCAACATTATGTGATTAGGGTTTGATTAGATTAGGGTTTTACCCCTTTAGACCCTTCAAGGGTATTTTGGTAATTTGCCACATGATCACCATCATGGGTTAACCCACTAATCACATAGTCCCTTAATGACCTAGGTTACCATTAGGGTTTAGATTGAATCACCATTGAACTGATTACATCATCAAATGGTTAAGTACAAACCATCACAAATCTCCAAACGGTTTCAACCTTCAAACGGTTTCAACCACCTAAACGGTCTTGAGACCGTTTGGCCCTCAAACGGTCTTGAGACCGTTTGGATCCAAACGGTCTTGAGACCGTTTGGAGGTGAAGACCGTTTGGAAGGGTTGACTTCCAAACCGTTTGGAGCTTCAATCGGTTTGAGGTCGTTTGGACCAATCGACCTTGAGGTCGTTTGAGCTCAAACGGTCTTGAGGTCGTTTGAGCCCAAACGGTCTTGAGACCGTTTGGCCCCAAACGGTCTTGAGACCGTTTGGTCTCAAACGGTCTTGAGACCGTTTGGACCCAAACGGTCTTGAGACCGTTTGGTCCAAATGGGCTCAAACCGTTTGGACCTCCAAAAGGGTTCAAAGGTCACCAAAGTTCAAGGATATGTATGTTGAAGCCCTCAATTGGCTAAAGGTATGCTAACCACTTATACATTGAGCCAATTAGGGTTAGCCTTAACCACTTAGACATCAATTTGACCCTCAATTGTAAACCAATTAGGGTTCAATCGTTCTCAATTAGGGTTTCAAGTTGATTGGTCATCAATGTTCAACAATGTGAAACAATTCAAGGTTGAACCTATCAATTGACCTCCAATTGGGCTCAAACTTGGCCCAAACGGTCTTGAGGTCGTTTGGACATCATCCAAACGGTCTTGAGACCGTTTGCCCAAAGTTTGACCAAAAACCAAGTCGTTTTGACTAAGGTTGAAGTCCAATTAGGTCAAAATCAGCAATTTTCAACAATGCATCAATTTCCTACAATTGGACCCTCAAACCATTAGATTAACTCAACCCTAGACCTTCAAACGGTCTTGGGTTGACACCAAACGGTCTTGAGACCGTTTGGATGAGTTCCAAACGGTCTTGAGACCGTTTGCCCATCCATCCTTTGGACTTTAGCGAAAATTCATCAAGGTTTGATCTATTGAGTTGATCATCACATCAATACTTAATTGCAATATGATTTGGTGCCTTTGGACCTTCAATTGATCAACTATACTTGACCCCAGACCTCCAAACGGTCTTGGGGTGACCCCCAAACGGTCTTGAGACCGTTTGGGTGATTCCCAAACGGTCTTGAAACCGTTTGGGCTAAGCAACCCAAAATCTCAACTTAACTCATAGGAGATTCAGCACTAATTTCAATTAGGGTTTGCCCTATTAATCATCCTTCAACTCATGACTCGTTTGGAATTAATCCATAAAATTTGGTGAGTCGTTAATTAACATCATTATGAACAGTAATCCCAAACGGTCAACGTTTAGTCAACCATCTTAAACGGTCTTGAGACCGTTTGCCCAAAAAGGGCAAATTAAACAGATTGCAAATCAGAAATTAATTCAATTCGTTTTGCTAATTGATTTGCTCATATCTCACGATTCCTTTGGAGTTAACCTCTCAAATTTCGTGGGTGATTAACCTACATAATTATGAACAAGATTCCCAAACGGTCTTCGCTTGGTCAACGGGACCAAACGGTCTTGAGACCGTTTGCCCTCAAACGACCCTGAAACCGTTTGCCCACCAAACGGTTTGAAACCGTTTTGAGCAATAGGTGGAGGTCGTTTGATAAAGTGAAAATCTGTGGATAAGCATAGTAATTAACGCCCTTATCTTCCACCTTAAGAACAGTAGCAGTTCTTCACGATTTTGCTTGCAAGGATGCAAGGGAAGATAGGGAAGAAGAAGATCTATCAACTATATGCATAGAAAAGATGTATAATCGAAGCATCAAGTTTAGAGTTATAAAACCCGCCTAAAGCTTGCTCCTTGAGCTCCAAGCTTTCGAGCTCCAAGCCTTTAATGGCGTACTAGAATCTCCACAGGTCGGCCAAGGTTAATCCTCCAAGGAAGGTTGAGAAAAGATGGCTAAAAAGATAGAATTAAGTAAGCTAGCCATGAATTTGTCCTTGAATCCGAATTCTAACCATGGAATTTGGGCAAGAAGGGGAATCCAAACCTACCTTGCACCCTTGGTCGTTTCTCCTGAGCTCCAGAGCAAGGCTTGGCCGTTTGGGAAAAAAAAGGAAATGAATGGAACAGGGAAAGATCGTTTGCTCATTTGCAAAGGAAAAGCCTTTTTATAGCTTAAGCCTATTCCTTACCACAAGGACCTTTCAAAACCAAAAATTCACATCTAGGTCCCTCCTTGCTCAAGAGCACGCCCAAGCCCATCAAATTCTTAAGAAATTCTTAAGAAAACTCAAGATCTAAGGTTATAGGAATCCAACCTTCAACTAGGGTACATTCATGTAAAGGTTTTGTACCCATTTTAGGTGATTTCTATCACAAAGATCATTTTTCTCATTTAATTATTAAATGATGTATCCCTTTCATCATTTTTTATTCTAAATGATGACAAGAGTCATAAAAGATGTTCTAGATGGTGAAAATTACAAGTTGGACCCCTCAATTTGGGTAAATTGCACTTTACCCCAAATTAGGGTTTCTAAGCATGGGAATTGCTTCCACAGCTACACCTTGGTGCTCAAGCTTGGGAAATCCCTCAAACTTTACCATAACCATTCACATGATGTTTCAACATCAAAGGAACATCTTATCTTGTGAATTTTGCAAGTTCAACCCTTAAACTGGGTAATTTGCACATAGGTCCCTGCATACAACACAATGCTACAACTTTATACAAAAAGGAGCAAAATTGAAAGTAAATGTTCCTGAGGAACTTAATTACATGCCAGGGAGTGTTCACAAGTATATTAATTACATATTTAGGCAAAACTTCCAGGGTTAGGTCATAACCCAGGTCAGGGGTGTTACAAAACGGTCTCAAGACAATTTGAGGCCAAATGGTCTCAAGACCGTTTGGGCTCAAACGATCTCAAGGTCATTTGGACCAATCGATCTCAAGATCGTTTAAGATCAAACGGTTTCAAACCGCATAACCTCAAACGGTTTGGAAGTCAACTCTCCCCAAACGGTCAACACACCCAAACGGTCTTAAGACCGTTTGAGGGAAAACGACCTTGGGTTTCATGCGGTCTTGGAGTGAACCCTAGAAAATGGTCAACACATCCAAACGGTCTCAAGACCGTTTGGAGGTTGATTGTGTGTAACCGTTTGGAGACTTTAGGGTTGTGATTGCTTAGTATTTTGAAGGTTTTAATTGGTCCAATGGTGGTCTAATCTAAACCCTAATGGTACCCTAGGACATTAAGGGACTAAGTGACTAATGGATTGACCCATGATGGTGATCAATGGGTCATTTTACCAATATACCCCTGAAGGGTACAATTGAGTGATACCTTGTTTTAATCAAACCCTAATGACATGATATTGGAGATTTGGCTTATGTTAATCAATGAGGACATAACCCAACCTAATTTAGAGTGATGTAATCACCATCTACTATAAGAGGAGAGAGAAATCACCACCTACTAGTAAGAAGAGAGAGAAATTACCTTTTATGTCTAAAACTGAAGTAAAGTACCTCCAGTGTGTATGAATGTACATGATTAGGGTATGATCCACCTATGTGAGATCATGGAGACCCTAGTTATGATAATTGATGAATCTTAATCTAATCTGAAGGCATCAATGGTGATGTTTCTCATACATGATGATATTATGGGTTCAATTCACCATGAAGTGAATAGTAAACCCTAATTCTAGGGTGATAACATGTAATGTGAATAGTAAACCCTAATTGATGAGAATCAGGGAACCTAGCTCTCGTGAAGAGTATGAAGGCATAACTCTTGAAATGAATTGTTTACTTTTATCAGTTGAATTAACCATACATGTTCTTATATAATGATGATCACATCTAGGTAAGGATGATGATACCATATGCATTGAAAGCATGATATTAGCTTTATGAATAGTGACATAACCTATTTACTCAGAAAGTGGAATCCTATGAGATGATAGGCTGTAAGATCCATGAGTATTATCAAGGTCATGAGATGACTTGTGATAATATGATTGAGAAATGATAATTGATGTGAGTTAGACTTGTTACATTTAGTATTCTACTTTCATAGTTGCTATGCTAATGATTAATGTTTGAGAACATGTATGATGTTAAAAGAATACTGAAATGTACCTAACTAATCAAGTATAATTATACCATGTAGAGCCCTGATCATAGATCCATCATTGTCAGAAGTTATATGATGGTGAAATAGGTTTTCCTAAGGGAATTCCTGGGTCACATACTTTTGAGTATGTGGGGTATATGGATGTATAAATCCTTACATCCTAGTGTAGGAATTGATGTAGATGTATCTTAATCCATCAACCCTTCACTATATGTTTACACCGGGGTGATGTAACATTATTCTCCCGAGGGAAATCTTTTATACTGCATCGATGAGAGATAAACAAGAAATATTTCGATAGTGAAGAGAGTGCAGAATTCCACTGTGACTCTAATAGCGAAGGACCAGAATACCCTGGTAAGCTATAGTAGCAGAGACACTAGATGTCCTGCATGTTATCCTCACTCTGACTGAGGAAGTTGAAGGTCATGAGAATCTGGCTCTTTTGATGACCTAGTATGATACCGAGGCGACTTAAGAGTGGTCAGTTGGAGTATGAGCAGCATACCTCAACTCCACAGGGCTTAAGGATGTTTGTAAAACATAATCCGCCGTGTAGTATATCTTCTTAAGTTGAACTACGAGATACATGAATGATGTTACACTACATAGTTCATGTGTCCTTCATATTTCTTAGATGTTGATTTTCTGCTTAATGTCAATCTATTTTTGATTGCTTTAAAAGATGTATTTACTTATGTTGTTCTTTGATTGCTATAATAAAGCTTCTGGTGGAGAGTTATAACTCTCGCTGGGACAATTATTTAAAATTGTCTCACCCCATTGATTTCAATTTTTTAGGTGGTCATCGAGGATGAAGGAACCAATCTACAGGTGACCTATACCAGCAGCAGCAACACCAGGAGCAGCAGTAAATCTGAGGTGGAGATTATGTCTGCTGAGTTGTGTAGTTAGATAGTTAGTCCTATGTTGTCTGTGTACTCTCAAGTCCTTGGAGTTAATGGTCTGAGATTTTGATTTGACTCTTGAGATTTTGTATCATGCAGTATATAATTACTCGAGAAGTAATTTAACAGAGATGTAAACAGTTTATCTTGTTTCTATGAAGGAAGCTTTATGGTTTCAATATCTTATCTCAAAAAGTTTTAATTTCCGGTGATTTTTGGTATTCCGCTGCTAATCGAATCGCTTTCGTTGAGTTTACTTCGAGTTTTATGTGTTTATATCGGGTTTTGGAGATCAGAGCCCACAGGTACCAAGAGAGAACTGTCTATCTTCATCCTCATACACAGCATAAAGCTGGCAGTAGCATCCTGTACTCCTGTCGGGCGCACAAAAACACTAGAAGCGCTATATCAACTACTTTGATCACCAGGTTGCAACCATCCTGAAACATCCTTCACACAACAATATCCGCACCCACAAAAATAGTGGAAAGAATGAAACAAGAAGCAGCTCCCAGCCTTTATACAGCAAACATAGACCTCAACATCACCTGCATCCTAGACCGGAAACAAGAGAAAGAATGAAATGGCGTCAGCCATTCTTCCTCTTCTTATGGGATTTTCCCCCTACTAGGCCTGTAATTACTGAACTCCAGTGATTCAGCCTCTCAAGGATCTAGCTCCAAATCCGAATTTGAATACATTTTGGATACATCCTCATCAAACAGCTGCTCCTTCTCCAATGGAAAATCCACAGAAAATCCACCACTTTTCCAAACTCTGTTAATCTTCCACGAGGACGATCTCGACTCCCCTCTACTTCTCTTTCTCATTTCTATTTCCCAATCAAGATTAAGACTCGTGACGTTGACCACCGGGGAAGTCCCAATCATCTCAGGCTCTGGGAAAGGAGAAGGGGATGGAGGTTTTTGCTTAACCTCTTCAGAGATGATGACAACTCTAACCTGTTGAGCTAAAACATCAAGCAGGTATTCATCTGCAACCTCCGAATAGGCATTACCCAATTTCTAAACAGTAGCAACTGGACCATCCTTGGAAGCATCCTTGGAACTCACCTTGGTATTGCGTCGAACACCTGAGGTCTTCCCCAACCGAATCTGCAAGTCCTTCTCCAGTGGGGGTTTGCGCGCCCTCAAAGGACAGGAAGAGGCAGTATGCCTGAATCTCTTACAACTGGGGCAGGTCGCTGGTTTAGAAACCACCTCGATATTCAGAGATTTGGGCTTCGAGTTCACTTCAAACACAGTCTTGTTTGGGAACTTTTCCTCACAGCTCATCTGAATACACACCAGGGCGGCTTTGAGGGAAACCAGCAACAACTGAACGATCATCCAAATCTACTGGTCTGCCAATTGTGCTTGCTATGATGGCTATGTGTCTGCGCGTCCAAGGAATTATGGGGTTTTCAATCCTAAATCACACCGGGACCTACGAGAAAGAGAGAGGCACACAGATTAAAGGCTGACATTTTTCTCCTAGAGGCAAACAACAACCTCCTTGCCTCCAGAAAAATCTGCGTGGACCAACTAGAATGCCTATCATTTTAGTGGAATAGACAGGAAGGAGTTGTCCCTCCTGTTGATGTACTAGTCACCAACTTGCCCTCCCACAATTATTTCTCTCTTGCTATCTCTCCCTTTAGCGGGTAGGACTTTCTCGGGCTCTCTATTGGTTACCACAACCAGAGATGAGAACAATTGTCAGAGGCAATTGAGTTTTACTCTAGCAAGCCCCCAATACCCCTCTATTTATGGGAGGGGTTAGGGTATGGGTTCCCAATCTATGTGGGAGTGGAAGAGACCAGAAGATCATGGAATTTCACAAACTATAAATCCAAAATCGTCAGTTGGCAATTGAAACAGTCGGTTCACACACAATTCAATCGGTTTGCAACCAGAACCAGTTGTTGTCCTGTTTCCCAATCACATGTGAATTTGGGAAAAAAATTCCAATTATGTTAAACATTAATTTTTATACCAATCAAATTGAACAAGTGAAATGATCAACTATTCTCATGAATTCAGGAAACTACTAGAACCTTTGGTTGGCACAGCCGAGCCGATCGTTCACCTAGTGAGCCAATTGGTTGGTGCCTAGTTTGTGAAGAACTCATCCAATTCAATTCTAATCAACCTAACACTCCAAATGACCATCTCAACACTTGAGCCGATCGGTTGGCATTTTGGTCAGCTGATTGATAGCTTAAATTGAGTACCCAAACACTTTGGTAATCAATCCAATTATCATTCATGACAAAGCTCCTCTTATATATGAGTTCCTATGTGTGTGACCCTATAGGTCCCATATAATGTTGGCAGTGAATGTCCATAACTAACTAATGCCATCACAAGTAGAGAGTGGTGCCTAGTCGCACATATGTGATACCCAAGTCATTGGAAAGTTGGAGAAAAACTGGAACCTACAAGTTGTATAAGGTGTTGTCGTGATGGTATAATTCCTTTATCTTTGATATCCGAAATGAACTCAAGGCATGATATTATCATCCTCTCAATGTTTAATCCATGTTCCATGAACCAGGAGCATATTTTCTAAGATATATGTGACCTCAATATCATATATTGATTCACATGTGCATGTGTATGCATTTCTCAATCTCTCTTATCAAGTGACCAAGATATTAAACTCAAGTAGGAGGGACAAATCCCATCTACATCACTCATAGTGATTCCCCATGTGTTACAACTATCAAATCATCACTTTTATGGAAATCCTTGTGTTACGTTTGATAATTTCAAAGTATATCGAACGATATGTGATGAGTGTCATGAGTTCAACTCTAAGAATCACAATCACCACCTTCACTATGTGAGATGACTATGGCAACCAATGATGGTTTTCATGTGTCACTCTCAAGGTGGGTCTGTCTGAAACACTATTTCATAAAATGTATATGTGTGCTTGGTTTGATATACCATATCATGACTAATGAGATTCTATCATCAACTAACTCACTCTCCAGTCTTGTGTTTTATTGGTGTCTATCTGCCTTCCACTGTAACAACTGACTAGGGACATTATAAGAATGTACATACTCTTAGCATTTGTATGATCTCATTATTAAAGTCATGTACTTGAAGACGTAGACACTGATTATTGTCGTTCTTTCAAAATTCATAATGTTTCCTCATGATCTCATAACTGAGTGAAACAAAATGAACTGGAATCTTTCCCTTATGACTATTATTATTAATCAAATTCATTATGTTATATGCCATGTCAATCATCATATGATTGGCTCTCCGGGCATACCTTACCAATAGCAACTTCATTACTAGGCAGGATAGGTCTAGATTAAAGATCATTAACTTTACTAAGAAGTCCATCATTTTAATTTCTAAGCATATTAAGCTCATAGCTTTATTTTCATCTGTAATATTGTCACATATATGTCTAAGATCATTAAACTTGGCAACAAGCTTATCATCTTCATTTATAATCAAAACAAGTTCATTAAGGCAAGTTTGGTCTTCATCTTTGAGACTATTTATGTTCTTAATATAAACACCATTTCAATGTCTAATCCATTATATTGGAGTTCAAGATCAAGAAATTGTCCTTGCAAGAAATCTATTCTATCAAGTGAACTTTTTCATTTTTCTCAAGAATTTCAATTTTAGCATATAGATCATCAATAAAATTCCCTAATCTCTTCTTCTTAGATTTGAATTTATAGTAAGAAGAGCAGGAAACATTTATCATGTCAATGAGAGCATATTTAAAAAGTTCATTTAAGCTTACCTCACTTACCTCACATACATCTCAACTAGATGAGGACACAAGAGCAAGGTGACACTCTCCTTCATTAGAGATGGAATCACTTGAGGAAGACTCCTCCCAAGTGGCATGATTAGCATCATTGCCTCTTCTTTCCTTATATCTTAAACTTGCTTTCCTTCTTGTAGTCCTCCTTCTTCTTGGAGCTTCCCTTGTGGTGTGACTTCTTTTCCTTGGGACAATCATTTGTGTAGTGTCCCTTTTGACCACACTCATTGCATCTAGGAGAATAGGACAAGGAGATCTTTCCCTTGGAGTAGTTGGCTTCATGATCACTAGGGGCTTCATCTTCACTAGAAGGAGGAGTAGGACAGCAAGCAAGTTCTTGTTAAAGAACAACTAGATCTTTGAAAGTTGTATCCTTCATCTTCATGGATTCCTTCTCTTCTAGCTTGTCTTCTTCTTCATGCTTGTCAAGCCTCACTTCAAAGGATTGGAGATTCCCAATGAGCACTTTGGTAGCAATGTCACCAAGGCTTCTTGTTTATTCAATGGAGGTCACCTTGGATTTCCACCTCTTGGGAAGATATCCAAAAATCTTAGGGTTGACCTTTCCTTGGTCCATGGGTTGTCCCAAAAATGCAAGCCCATTCATAATGGTGTTGATCCTAGCATACATTGTAGCTATTTTCTCTTTCCTTACCATCTTTAAGTTCTCAAATAAGACATTGAACATGTAGACCTTTGACATCTTGACTTGCTTGGTGTGTTCACTGGTAACTCAAAGCTTATCACATATCACATGCGTTGTATCCCAAGCGGTGATCCTATTGAATTCAATGGGAGTGAGGGCTGAGTAGATGATGTTTATTGCCTTGGTATTGAGTTGAACCTTCTTGGTGATAGCTTCATTCCAAGTATCCATGTCGCCCTTTAGTTCCTTATATGGAGAAGCAACCACTCCCCACATGTCATAGCCCATTCCTTTAAGGTAGAACATTATCCTTCTCCTCCAATAGAGGAAGTTGGCTCCATCAAATATTGGGGGACGCATGGAGAATCCTCCTTCTATGTTGAGGGACCCAAAAGGTGGAAGACTTGAGCTTGATTGGGTAAGACCTTGGTGAAGGCTGAAGACTCAAGAAAAGTGGATAAGTTCCTTCTAAAGGTGAATATCATCTTGTGGTTGGATGGGTAAGTCCTTTGGTGGTCTTTTGCTGTAAATCTCTATGGTGATATAATAGAGAAAAGCACTTGCAAAGTCTTAGAGGCTAACCTATCAAGGTATTGGACTGACTCACTTCTAGTTTGAAGTATGGAACCACTCTACATCCCTTTGTCCAGTGCTTGCTATCAATCTCTCTCATCCTTGCTATGTCTGTTTAGATAGGACTTCAAATTGCCTCTAAACTATTGCTCAAACTTGATATAATTTGAAGGTCTAATATTTTTTGTGAGAATTTGTGTAGCTCTATTCACACCCCCCTCTAGATCCCTTAAATCCAACAAGTGGTATTAAAGCTAAGGATCTTCTCCAAAAATCTCCCACAAGATGAGAAGATGGGTGACAACCTACTTGGTTCACTCAACCTTGAGGGAGGCTTCTCCATGCGTCCTTCAATCTTTGACGACGCCAACTTACTCTATTGGAAGAGATGGATGTTGTTCTACATTCAAGGAATGCACTTTGATATGTGGAAGGTGATGGTCACACCTTACAAGGATCCAACCGGAGTTTTTGCTACATGGAGTGAATCTTCTCTCAAGGAGTCTCAACTCAATGCAAAGGCCATTAGCATCCTCCACACAGCCCTCACTCCCACGGAGTTCAACCGAATCACATCATGGGACACCACCTATGAGATTTAGGAAAAGTTGTGCATCACATATGAAGGCACAAAGCAAGTCAAGGAGGCAAAGATCTACATGTTGAACAACCTCCTAGATAACTTCAAGATGGGAAAGAAAGAAGGCATTGCGGAGATGTATTCAAGATTGAATGTCATCATCAACGGATGGACTACATTGGACAACACTTTGGATAGAGGCGTCATCAACTCAAAGATCTTGAGAACTATTCCAAAGAGATGGGATTCAAAGGTCACCTCTATTGAAGAAGTGAGGAGCCTTGGTGGCATCCCAACTGAAGAACTCATTGGCAATCTTCAAGCCCATGAACCTATACTTGACAAGCAAGAAGAAGAAGCTAAGCAAGAAGAGAAGGAGGCCAAGAAGATCAAAGATAGTGCTTTCAAAGCACAAGTGGAGGTTGTCATCCTTCAACAACAACTTGCTTGCCAAACTTCTACCTCCTCCTCTAGTGAAGATGAAGGCTCTAGTGAGCATGTAGCCAACTACATTAAGGGCAAGCACTTTAATGGAAAGCAAGCCTCCTCCTCCTCTACTCCGAGATGCTACAAGTGTGGTCAAAAGGGGCACTACAAGAGTGAATTCCCAAAGTCAAGAAAGTCTCACCACAAGAGTAGCTTAAGGAAAGAATAGGAATACAAGAAGAATAGCAAGCATAAGAGGAAGGATAAGAAAGGAGAAGAGACACAAGAATGCAACTCATGCAGCTTGGGAAGCTTCATCTTCAAGCAGCTCAAGATCCGAAGAAGATGGAGAGTGCCACCTTGCTCTCATGGCCTCTACAAGTGAAGATATTAGTGAGGTAAGTGAGGTAATCTTGCATCAATTGCATAAAGAAGCTATTATTAACATGCTTATTATTACTCATTCTTCTTATGCCAAATGTAAATCTAAGAGAAAACGGTTAGGAAAAATTATTGATGATCTTTATGCTAAGCTTGAGATTTTGGAATTGAATGAGAAAACCAACCTTGAGAGAATTGATATTTTTCAAGGGCAATACCTTGATCTTGAACTCCACTACAATGGGGTTGAAGTTGAGAATGGTATCTACCTTAAGAACATTGAAAATCCTAAAGAAGAGAATCAAAATTGCCAAAAAGAACTTGAATTGCTTAAAACTTAAAATTCTGAATTTCAGTTGTTTATTGATGCTCGTAGAGAAGAGAGAGATGTCTATCTCAAAGATATTCAAATGCTAAAATATAAAAATACTAGGTTGCTTAGTCAAGTAAATGATCTATCTTCTAAACCTTTGTTTCCTAGTGTTAATGTTTCCTCTATCACTCTTGAAAAGGATTCATATCTAAAGCTTTATGTCTTGAGGCTGATCTTTTGCAAGCTAAGGATGAAATATCTAGTTTATCTTCTACTAATGTTTCTTTGAATGATGATAACCATAGATATAGAGCATCTCTACATAAATTCCTCAAAGGGAAGAAATCCCTAAATGAAATCCTTGATCATTCTACTAAACAAAGTGGTACTAGTGATTTGAGATTTGTAGGGGGAGCCTCAAAGGGAAAGAGTAAGGCCAAAGGTAAGAAAAAGAGCAAGGAGATCTCTTTATTTATAGGAGAATCTTCGGGCACTAAGACTCCTATGGTTTGTTCTTATTGCAAATGTGATGATCATTATTCCACTTATTGTCCTTATAAGCCTAAGGGGACCAACCGAAAGATGAAATGGGTCCCCAAGATAACTTTGGATCCTAAAGTTTGAGTTGGGAACCAACATTCTCCTTTCTTGTAGGAAAAAGATAGATGGATCGTTGATAGTGGTTGCACAAAGTACATGATTGGTGACATAAGCCATTTCAACAATTTCACAAAGAAGAAAGGAGGATTCGTCACCTTTTGGGACAACAAGAAAGGTAAAGTCAAAGGTGAGGGTGATGTAGGTGAATCCATATGCATCAAGAATGTTATTTTTGTGGATGGCCTACATCACAATTTAATAAGTGTTAGTCAACTTTGTGATCTGGTTACCTTGTACTATTTACTTCTCTTGAATGTTTGATTCTAGATTCCCTCACCTACCAAGTTATATATAAGGGAACTAGAAGTGGTAATCTTAATGTTATTGTTCTTGACTCTATTAAGGTTGTGGTTGGTAGATGACTTGAGCCAATTCGAATGATATTTCTCTTTGGCACTGTCGGCTTGGTCATGTATGCATCAATTAAAGAAGTTGAGCAAACAGGACTTAGTCAAGGGACTTCCTAAATTGGATTTTGAAAGGGATGCGGAATGCCAATCTTGTACACAAGGAAAGCAAACCAAGTCCTCCTTCAAATCCAAAGGAGTCCTTAGAACTAAGAGAGCTCTTGAGCTTCTTCATATTGATCTATTTGGACCAATGAGAACACAATCACTTTGTGGTTCCAAGTATTGCCTTGTTATTATCGATGATTTCTCAAATTATACTTGGACCTTCTTTCTCATTTCAAAGAGTGATACACTTGATGTTTTCTCAAGTTTTTGCAAATGAGTTGAGAATGAATCTTCTTTTCGTATTGTTTCCATCTGTAGTGACCAAGGGGGAGAATTTGAAAATGAGTTTTTTGAGCTTTTTTTCAAGAAATGGGTTATGCACAAAACTTTTCTTCACCTCAACAAAATTGGGTTGTAGAAAGGAAGAATGGGCCTATACAGGAGATGGTTAGGACCATGCTTCTTGAATATGATACTCCTAAGAAGTTTTGGGATGAAGCTGTCAGTGCCTCTTGTTTTGTGCAAAACCATGTTTTCACTCATCCCTCGCTTAATAAAACCCCCTATGAGTTATGGCGTGGTAGGAAGCCTTCTATCGAGTATTTCCATATTTTCATATGTCCTTGTTTTGTTTTGAATACGAAAGATTATCTTGACAAGTTTGATCCGAAATTGTATATGGCTTTCTTTCTTGGCTATATCACTACTAGGAAGTCATGTAGAGTTTATAATGTTGATCTTACTAAGGCAGAAGAATCTATTTAATGTAAAGTTTATTGAGACTAACCCCTCTATTCCCAAATATATTGTTTCAAATGATGATGTTGCAGATGAAGTGATTCCTATCCTTAAAGAACTCAACATCACCCAAAAGGGAAAATAGGTGGGTGCTCAAGAAGAAGACAAATATGATGAAAAGAAGGATCCAACTCCCCGATTTGCAAAGAATCATCCTAAAGATCTGATTTTAGGTGATCCATTTGAGAGAGTGAAGACACAGGCTGCATTCAACAAAGAACAAGCCAACAAGGCCTTCATCTCACAACTAGAGCCTAAAGATGTCAAGGAAGCTCTTGGGGATGAAGAATGGACCCTAGCTATGTAAGAGGAGCTGGAACAATTCGAGAAGAACAAAGTTTGGACCCTTGTGCCAAGACCAAGTGAAGAAAGATCATTGGCACCAAATGGGTCTACCACAACAAGCTAGATGAAAGTGGCAATGTGTTCAGAAACAAAGACAAGGTTAGTGGCTCAATGCTACAATCAACATGAAGGTATTGACTTTGATGAAACATATGCACATGTATCTAGACTTGAGTCCATTCTATGTTGCTTACTTTTTCTAGCCATAAAAACTTTCTTTTGTATCAAATGGATGTTAAAATTGTATTTTTGAATGGTACAATTTAGGAGGAAGTGTATGTTGCACAACCTCTAGGGTTTGAACACGATAGTCTACCTAACCATATTTACTTGTTACTAAAAGCTCTCTACAGACTCAAACAGGCACCAGGGGCTTGGTATGAGAAATTAAGGAACTTTTTGTTAGATCATGGTTATACCATGGGAAAAGTGGATTCTACCTTGTTTCTAAAACAGACTTATAATAATTTTCTTATCATTCAAATATATGTTGATGATATCATTTTTGGCAGAGCTAACCTTGATCTTTGCAAAGAATTTAGTGATATTATGCAGAGTGAATTTGAGATGAGTATGATGGGTGAACTCACATTATTCCTCAGCTTTCAAATCAAACAAACAAAAGATGGTAACTTCATCAACCAAGTCAAGTACACCAATGAACTACTTAAGCGCTTTGGGAAGGAGAATACCAAGCTGATGGACACACCCATGTCAAACACTGCCAAACTTGATAAAGATGAAGAAGGTGAAAAGGTAAATGAGAAGCTCTATAGAAGTATGATTGGAAGTTTACTTTACTTAACTACCTCTAGACCTGACATAATGTTTAATTTTGGCTTGTATGCTAGATTTCAATCAAATCTTAAGAAATCTCATCTTATAGTTGTTAAGAGGATTCTAAGGTACTATAGCCAAAACTCAAAATTTTGGACTATGGTATCCCAAGTCAAGGGACTTTACTCTTACTGCCTATAGTGATGCCGATTATGCAGGCTGCTTGATTGATAGAAAGTGCACAAGTAGCACTTGTTTCCTCCTAGGACCGTGCTTGGTGTCCTAGTTCTCCAAGAAACAAAGCACCATGGCATTATCAACCACCGAGGCTGAGTACATTATAGTTGGGATTTATTGTGCCCAGGTCCTATGGATGAAGCAAATGCTCCAAGACTTTGACATTCATTTTGATGCTTCTCCTATCTATTGTGATAATACTAGTGCAATTAACTTGTCTTACAATCCTATATTGCATAGTAGATCTAAACATATAGAGGTTCTCCATCACTTTCTTCATGATCACATTGCCAAGAATGATATTTATATCACACATGTGGACACAGAAAATCAATTGGCGGAAATTTTCACTAAACCTCTAGATAGAGAGAAATTTAACTTTATTAGATCAAAATTTCTTATAACTCCTTTGAATAAAATTGATATTCCTTCTAGTTAGTAGTCATCTATCCTATATGTTTTGCATCTATCTTGGTCATCATTGCATGCTAATATTCTTAAAATCAGTTTTTCATGTTCATTTTGCCTTGTTTCTCTCTTTTTTTGGGTATTTTTTGTGAACACTTGTTTTATCACAAAACAGTACCCAATGATGAGTGATATGTGCCTAAGTATGTTCAATATACATAATCGACTTAAAAAATAAATTTAATTAACTTTCATATGGATAGAAATTAAGTTTGATGGTTTTAGGTCAGGTTGACCATCGATCGAGTTTCCCCAGGACAAGATCGACCGATCCATGGTAGAGAGCTTTTTTAAAAGAATGCCAATCGATCGAGTTTCCACTTCACAGAACTTGACTGATCAGCGGGCTGAATCCAACTTAAGTTGGGTTCGGATGACTATTCTCCCTCCCAGCTAGAGAATAGTCGACCGATTCCACTCCTTATAGCCCTAAGCCACAACCCTCGACCTCCCCTTCCCTAACTTAGCCCTTATTTGACCTAGGGAGACCTTCCTAGACCTTCTCCCTAGCTTAACCTAGGTGTTCAAATGTTTTTGGTGGAGTGGTTTGTGCGTTTGATCTCTTCTTCATCTCCTTTTTTCCTCCATGGCTTCAAACAGAAGGAAGAGAGCTGCCCCTAGCAATGCACCATCCTCCTCCTCATCTTCATGCTTGATTCATTTCGATGAGACCATTTTTATCTCAATTGAGGCTATAAATCGATATAAGGATCTTCTTCCTAGGAGTCCTTTTCCTTTTAGAGACCTTTTTGAGCCTAGGCCTAGGCGTCAAGCAATCAAAAATCAAGTGGCAAGGTTGCTTTCAATTCATCACCTATCTTCCCTGGGTGTCGAGCGTGAGTGCTTTCACAATTTCATGTCTAGCATGAAAGTCGTTCACAAATTCTACGCAAATTTGTGTTTGCATTATGACTCCCTTGTACCCCCTCCAAATACTCAAGTTATCCTTACTTCCATGATCACTGGGAAGAAATTCCAAATCTCAGAGGATATAATGATTATCTTCTTTTCAGGAGTCGATGAGAATGATACCTAGCATAAGGATTATGGTGAGTATTTCAACCTGCTGGACCGCGAAGGTTTCTACAAGCAAAACGAGATCACACTTCCTGACATCCATCATTACTTGAAGAAACCTGATGTTCCCTATAATAAAAAGAGCACCCTACCCTCCTCCTCCTTAGATATCAAGTAGCGTATATTAGTCCTAGTGGTTAACTGCAACATCCACCCAAAGAAAAATCAAATGGATATTGCAGAAAACACTACGGTGGTAATGTACTGCCTCTTAGAGAAAGTCAGAGTCAAGTGGTCTAGATACATCCTCCACCACATGACTTGTTTTGACTATGGAATGAACACATGTGGAACCCATCCTCCATATCCTGCCCTGATATGTGGTCTCTTTCAGTTCACCACTGAGAAATCACTCTTCTCTGTCTTCCACTACAGACCTTCCAGGAAGGGAGTGTGTATCAGTGAGACCACTATTCAGAAATTTGTTCCTATCTTTTCCTCCACCACACCCAGTGCCTCACCCTCTGCCTCTACCTCAGCTACATCTGCCTCTACCTCAACCCGAGATCCTCCACCTCCTCAGCCTACCCAACCTAGCCTTGCCTTGTGCTGTGTGTCCAATGAAGCCCTCATGGGTTACATATGATACACCAATAGGCATACAACCTCTAGGTCCAAGAGCATCTGCACCAGGATTTATGTTCAATCATGTCTATCATGAACTTATCCTGTGCACTCCCATACCCCACCTACCAACCATACCCCAGTAGTGATTATGCATCCTATGCATATAATCACTTCTACCCTACACCTGAGCCTTGTACTACTGCTCCCACACCCTATGCGGATGGTAGACCTACTCCAATCATCCTGCCGCTACCTGCTGGCCCCTTGGCCACTCTGCTTGTCAGTCTTGGCGATTCTGCTCCTTCCTTCCCTCATGCCAATGAGCTCTATGCTCTTGGTATGACTTGGGATGAGTAGAATGATTGTCGGCCCCATCGCCGCTTCAGACCTTCTATGGATTGAGAGATGTTGGATCAGGCTGATGACAAGACTGTTGATGCTGATGATGATGTCGATGATGGTGAGGATGATGTTGATGGCTCTAATAGATTCGTTGGTGACTCCGGTGATGAAGGTGATGTTGTTGCACCTTCAGACAGAGATTCTGACTACGAGACTGATGCCGAGGATGGTGATGATGTTGTGGATATAGACAGCTTATATGTCTAGATGTTCTTAGTTTTTAGTCTAGTTTGCTGATCATATATATCTTTCTAGGCTATTTTGTATTAGAAATATATGGGAACATGATTTGAGATGTACTATTTTATATTTATATTTCATCACTTTTGACTTGTAGTTGTTTTCATGAGAACATGCACTCTGAGTTGTAATCTATATTATGTGCACTCTTACTCTTTGATCTGTTATATCTTATGAATTGGTGCCTTATTTCACCATATTTTGATTATGACTTAGCATGTTTGGTTCTCTCATCTCTGTTTGATGTATGTTTTTGAGATTGCATGTTTGGATATCTACTTGGTTGTGTTTGGAGAAGACCTTCTTATATGCTCTTCTACCACCCTTACTTTTTGTTAGTGTCAAAAGGGTGAGAGAAATTAAATGTCTTGAAACTCAATCATATTTATTGTTATTGCTTATGTGATCCTTTTCTTGTTCATTATATGCTTTATCATGTGACTTGCTAAAGGACCATATCGTACATGCATGTTATATTTCTTTGTGTAGAAAGACTAACTATGCAGGTTAAAGTAATCATAGATTGAGGGGTAGAAATTCACATTGTTCGAATCTTGAATCCCCCTAATTCACAAGGAAAAGGTATAATATCAATATCCTTTTCAATATGTTTGAGGAATGGGTTGTCATTGTCAAAAGGGGGAGAATGTTGACCTAGAGGTTATACATTATCCATATTTTGATAATGACTGAACCATTCCATTCATATGTATCTAATATGTGTACTCAAGATTGATCTCAGGTTTTAGGTACATGAAAAGGATCAAATTTACACAAGCCCTAGCCTGTCAAAGTTCAAGTGAAAAACAATGCAAGTGTGCTAATAAGGAAATTCCTTCAAACGACCTTAGAAGAATTTTGTAATCACTTGTATTGATGATATGACTTGTAACTAAGATGAGAAAAATATGTGGGACACTTAGTACCAAGTTTTAATCCCTTTTTAGTCAAATTAGAAAATTGATCACAGACTGTTGATCAGTTAAGTTTCAATCTCGACCGATCCCATGGATTGATTTTCTAATGATATGCATCGATCGATTTGTGTATTCATAGAACTCAACCGAATGACTTGCTGAACAAATGTGATTTTGTCTAATCGGTCGAGTATCCCAGGACAAACTAGATTGATAGTTTCAAAATTGGGTTTGTCTTTTAGCCGATTGGTCGATTTACCTTTATTGAAATTCAATTGAATGCACCGTACAAAAAATGCAGAAAAAGTGATTCTAACTGTTGGTGACTTGTTTGGATGAAAATAGATTTTTGCCTTGAGAAAAAATGACTATATTTTGGCCCTAAGTGTTCCCCAACTCAAGGGAGCATCCCCCATCTATAAATATGCCCCCTTGGAGTTCATTCCAAGTTTTCTCATTCACTACATTCAAGGTCCTTGCTATAGTTGAGTGTACTACTACTCCTTGGTCCCCTTTCTGTCTCTAGTTTACACTTCATTTTCATGATTTGTGAGTGAGTTAGGATTATTGTAAGAGAGATCCACCTTTGTACATGTAAAGCTATCAAATATCCCACTACTTCCCTATCCCCTTCTCTCATGAAGAAAAGATGAAGCAAGCTCCATAGAGTGAATAAGGAGATGTAGATGGTCCTCTTCAAGGATGTTGAAGAGGTGGTGATCTTCTCCAAGTGAAGGAGAAGGAAAAGTCTGAAGATCCAAGAGCATAAGCAAAGTCCTTCAAGGTGGAAGACTTGAGCTTGAGTGGGTATGACCGTGGTGAAGGTTGAAGACTCAAGTGAAGTGGGTAAATTCCTTATTAAGGCGGAGATCTCCTTGTGGTTGGATGGGTAAGTCCTTTGGTGGTCTTTTGCTATAAATATCTATGGTGATATAATAGAGAAAAGCACTTGCAAAGTCCTAGAGGCTGACCTCTCTAGGTAGTGGACTGACTCACTTCTACTTTGAAGTGTGGAACTACTCTACATCCCTTTGTCAAGTGATTGCTATCAATATCTCTCATCCTTGCTATGCTTGTTTAGATAGGACGTCAAATTGCCTTTAAACTTTTTCCCAAACTTGATATAATTAGAAGGTCTAATATGTTTTGTGAGAATTTGTGTATCTCTACTCACCCCCCCTCTAGAGCCCTTAGATCTAACAAGTGGTATCAGAGCAAAGGATCTTCTCCAACAATCTCCCATGAGATGAGAATGTGGATGACAACCTACTTGGTTCACTCAACCTAGAGTGAGGCTTCTCCATGCGTCATCCGGTCTTTGATGACACCAAACTACTCTATTGGAAGAGGAAGATGCAGTTCTACATTCAAGGAATGAACTTTGATATATGGAAGGTGATGGTCACACCTTACAAGGAGCCAACCAGAGCTATTGTTACATGGAGTGAAGCTACTCTCAAGGAGACTCAACTCAATGCAAAGGCCATTAGCATCCTCTACGCAGCCCTCACTCCCACGGAGTTCAACCGGATATCACTATGAGATTTGAGACAAGTTGTGCATCACATATGAAGGCACAAAGCAAGTCAAGGAGGCAAAGATCTACACGTTGAAAAACCTCCTAGATAACTTCAAGATGGGAAAGAAAGAAGAAACTACAGAGATATATTCAAGGCTCAATGCCATCATCAACGGACTGGATGCATTGGGCAACACTTTGGATAGAGGCATCATTAACTCAAAGATCTTGATAACACTTCCAAAGAGATGTGAGTCAAAGGTCACCTCCATTGAAGAAGTGAGGAGCCTTAGTGACATCCCAACTGAAGAACTCATTGGCAATCAAGATCTAAAGAAGATGGAGAGTGCCACCTTGCTCTCATAGCCTCTACAAGTGAATATATTGGTGAGGTAAGTGAGTTAAACTTGCATAAATTTCCTAAAGAAACTATTATTGACATGCTTATTACTACCCATTCCTTATTACTATTGTTTCTTTGAATGATGATAACCATAGATTGAGAGCATCCATGTAGAAATTCCTCAAAGGGAAGAGCTCCCTAAATGAAGTCCTTGATTATTCTACTAAACAAAGTGGTACTAGTGGTTAGGGATTTGCAAGGGGATCCTCAAAGGACAAGAGTAAGGCCAAAGGTAAGAAAAAGAGCAAGGATATCTCTTTATTTTTATGAGAATCTACGGACACTACGAATCCTATGGTTTGTTCTTATTGCAAATGTGATGATCATTATTCCACTTATTTTCCTTACAAGCCTAAGGGAACCAACCCAAAGATGAAATGAGTCCCCAAGCTAACTCTGGATCCCAAAGTTTGAGTTGGGAACTGACATTCTCCTTTCTTATAGGAAAAAGATATATGGATTGTTGATAGTGGTTGCACAAAGAACATGACTGGTGACATAAGAAATTTTAACAATTTCACAAAGAAGAAAGGAGGATCTGTCACCTTTGGGGACAACAAGAAAGGTAAAGTCAAAGGTGAGGGTGATGTAGGTGAATCCTTATGCATCAAGAATGTTCTTTTTTGGATGGCCTACATGAAAATTTAATAAGTGTTAGTCAACTTTGTGATAATTGTTACCTTGTACTATTTAATTCTCTTGAATGCTTGATTCTAGATTCCCTCTCCTACCAAGTTATATATAAGGGAACTGGAAGTGGTAATCTTTTTGTTATTTTTCTTAACTCTATTAAGCCTATGATTTTTATATGCCTTGTAGCCAATTTGAATGATATTTCTCTTTGGCACCACTAACTTGGTCATGCAAATATACATCAATTAAAGAAGTTGAGCAAAAAGGACTTAGTCAAGGGACTTTCTAAATTGGATTTTGAAAGGGATGAGGAATGTCAACCTTGTACACAAGGAAAACAAACCAAGTCCTCCTTCAAATACAAAGGAGTACTTGGCACTAAGAGAGCTCTTGATCTTCTTCATATTGATCTAATTGGACCAATGAGAACGCAATCGCTTCTTGGTTCCATGTATTGCCTTATTATTGTTGATGATTTCTCAAGATATATTCGGACCTTCTTTCTCATTTCAAAGAGTGATATGATTGATGTTTTCTCACATTTTTGCAAACAAGTTGAGAATGAAGCTTCTTGGAGGATTGTTTCCATCCGTAGTGACCATGCGGGAGAATTTGAAAATTAGCTTTTTGAGCGTTTTTGTCAAGAATCGGGTTATGTACACAAATTTTCTTCACCTCGAACACCTCAACAAAATGGGATTGTATAAATGAAGAATAGGTCTTTATAGTATATGGATATGACCATGCTTCTTGAGTATGATACTCCTAAGAAGTTTTGTACTGAAGATGTCAGTACCTCTTATTTTGTGTAAAATCGTGTTTTCACTCATACCTTGCTTAAGAAAAACCCCATGAGCTATGGCGTGGTAGGAAGCCTTCTATTGAGTATTTCCATGTTTTCAGATGTCTTTGTTTTTTTAATAAGAAATATAATCTTGACAAGTTTGATCTAAAATTGTATAAGGCTTTCTTTCTTGGCTATAGCACTACTAGCAAGGCATATAGAGTTTATAATGTTGATCTTGATTAGGTAGAAGAATCTATTAATGTAAAGTTTATTGAGACTAACCCCTCTATTCCCAAAGATATTATTCAAATGATGATGTTGCAGATGAAGTGATTTCTATCCTTAAAGAACTCAACATCACCCAAAAGGGAAAAGAGGTGGGTGTTCAAGAAGAAGACAAAGATGTTGAAAAGAAGGATCCAACTCCCCGATTTGAAAAGAATCATCCTAAAGAGCTGATTTTAGGTGATCCATTTGAGAGAGTGAAGATGCGGGCTGCATTCAACAAAGAACAAGCCAACAACACCTTCATCTCACAACTAGAGCCTAAAGATGTCAAGGAAGCTCTTGGGGGTGAAGAATGGATCCTAGCTATGTATGAGGAGCTGGAACAATTTGAGAAGAACAAAGTTTGGACCCTTGTGCCAAGACCAAGTGATAGAAAGATCATTGGCACCTAATGGGTCTATTGCAACAAGCTAGATGAAAGTGGAAAAGTGGTAAGAAACAAAGCAAGGTTAATGACTCAAGGCTACAATCAACAGGAAGGTATTGACTTTGATGAAACATATGCACATGTATCTAGACTTGATTCCATTTGTATGTTGCTTGCTTTTTCTAGTCATAAAAGCTTTCTTTTGTATCAAATGGAAGTGAGAACCTCACAAGATATACATGTAGGACTCTCTTTCTTACAAATCTCCTACTTTTTGTAATGGATGTAGCATGTGATTAAGCTTAGAGAGAGAGAGAGGAAGTTGTAGGATGCACTCAATTATATAATAGAAACCTTAATAGTTCTTGGCTAACCATGGGATGAAGCCTAAGGGGTCCTATTTGTAGTTTGGAATGCCCAATATCCTTTGGGAACACTTAAGGATGAATACTAGACGTTTGGGATGTTGCAACATATATTTCTCAAGTTTTGTAGTATTCCAATGGCTAGAAACACTTTTTTGCACTTTTACATACAATGTGATCGGTCGAGTTTCAATAAAGGTAACTCGACTGATTCAACTATTCGACAAAGTAGATTTGAAGAATCAGCCGAGATTATCCTGGATGAAACTTGAACTATCACTTAATTCAGTTTTTCCCAGTGCAAGGTTGGGTTGAGTTCTGTGTAAGGTAAACTCGACCGAACCATGACATTCTCAAAATTCATCAAGGGATTAGTCGAGTGTGTAACTCGATTGAAAAAACCTTATAATGAATATTGGAAAATGTCATTAAAGTGCTTAAATATTTGACTTAAGTGGTCCTACTTTTTTCTAAACTGAATTACAAGTCATACAATCATTACAAGTGATTTACAATATGATTCCAATTGATTTACATCATATTCCATGAAAGTGCACTTGCATTTATTTAGACTTGTCTTTTCTCCAAGTTGAGATGTGAAAGTTATGGCATTTGGAGTGTGTCTATACCTAATCTGAAATCACTCAAATAGAGACACTAGACATAATCAAGACATAAGTTGATGAAGTCATTGATAAATGAATTTGTGGAAAATAATATGAGTTGGAAAATCCCAAACATGTAGGTTTTTCTTATTGATTGGAGGAAACCCCCCTTTCCTATATATAGGATCAGAGGGAAGCACACAGACACAAGAAAAACCATTACGGGAAAGGACACAACTAGACCCATATTATAAATAGACTAAAACAACTAAAGTAAATGGACTAAAACAACTCCAGTAAATAGATTCTCTAACACTCCCCCTCAAACTGAAGCTTGGGAGAATCCAAAGTCAGTTTGCAAACAGTCATATAGGCTAACAAAATAAAAAGATAACCAAGCCCACACAATAATTTCTCCCCCTCAATGTTACAATAATTCACTCAAGCATTCAAATACTCAAAGACTCCCCGTCAAGTAGATAGTTCAAAGCAACAAATATCTAGGCAGGCTTAGAGGCTTCTTGATCATCATAATGGCATCTGGAGCAAAGAAAAGATAGTGGATAGGCACTAAGATATTCATCACAATCGTCATCATAGTAGCCAGAGAGTGTTGGATCACAACTCCTAGAGAGTGTTAGGTTAGAAGAGGCATAAATTGTCAATGTGCAAACAAAACATGGATGAAACAAAGTGTTGGACCACAGTATCAGAAAGTCAACATGCACACAAAGCATGAACAATGTAGAGTCAATTGCAAAAAGCATGGAAAAGAAAGAGAGTGATGATACATAGAAGAAAAAGTCGATGAAATAGGAAGATAGAAGACCAATGTGCAAAGTAGAAAATAGATAAATAACTCCAATATACAATGTAGACAAAACTCCATATAAAGTCAGCAACAAAAAGTCTTCATCAACTTCCCTCTTCATAAAGTATTCATCATCATAGTAGACATAAAAGTCTAGAGAGTGTTGGTTCACAAAGTCCCGAGAGTGTTGATTCACGGTAAAAATTCAATAAGAAAATAGAGCACAAAAGCAGATAGTATAAAAGCACAAAGCATCAAGTAAAATATGCTGATCATAGTACAAGTAGCAAGAATGACATTGTATTATGTAACTTCATAACACCAATCAATTTAGATTATGAATAAGCAACAATAGTAGAAAAAATCTCCACATAGAATAAATAAGTATGAATAGTCCACATAACAATACAAGGATATCTAATTATTATCAGTAACAATATGTATATGAGGTGTAGTATAAGTATTGAGGAGGGAGGCAAAAAGGTATGTAGGGATATACTGGGTGAATCATGTGAAACAACAAAATACAGTAATAAAAGTGCCAAAAAAGAAGAGAACTATTGTTGGTAAGGATAAAAAAGAGACACACCATGTATAAATACCTCTGCCATATAATACAACCATGGTAGAATGCCATGATGTAGCAACAGAAAGTAGCAGACACATTGTGTCGTTAGGAGACATGTTGTGTTGCAAATTAGTGGATGGATCAATAGTGGTTAGCACCATCAAAAGTAGGCAACGCGTCGTGTCAATGAAGATACACATTGTGTTAGTTGACACTGTAAGCAGTAAAAGCCAGTGACATGCCATGTCGATGAAGAGACACACCGTGTCTAATATCACAATGGCAACAGTCAACACTAGAAAAAAGCAGGCAACACACTCTATCATCAAAGGAATAGACCATGTCAGTTGATAGAATCTCAGGGTAGAATGTAGGCGACATGTTGTGTCTTTAGGTGACACGTCTTGTCATAATGCAAGCAACATGTCGTGTCAAGAAGCATCACATTGTGTTGTCATGAGAAGATTTTTCAAACAAAGTGATAAATAAAGCAAACACTACCTACACGCTGTGTCTAGAAGCAATACGTCATGTTGGTGATGAACAACAACAAAAAAACCCTAGAAATAGTAGCAAAAGAGAGGAAATCCTTCTAGATCTCCACCAGTATCTGTATAGTCACCATAAAGGGGAGATTGTTATCCTATATTGAGGACTAGATCTCAATATACACATAGATGACAAAGGTGGTGCAAATATACAAAGGTTAGATGATGGTGGTGTATATATGTGATGATAACAGAGAATAAGATAACAGTGACATCATTAGAAAGCAAGTTTGACGAAGGTGTGGTGACCCTTTGCAATTTGGTACCAGCAACTTCAAGGTGGATGATTTTTGTTGATGATAGAGACATCTTGAAAGAGATGAGTCCAAGGAGAAGCAATGATTGGAAATACTTATGGGTATCCTAGCAATGCCTAGAAGCACTGACCACCATCAAGGGGAGGCTTCTCTACTTTGTTCTCTCTCTTAGGGTTAAGATGGCATAGGAAATATTTCTGTGATACCATATGGAAAATAATATGAGTGGAAAATCCACATAGTGTAGGTTCTTCTTATTGATAGGAGGCAGGCCCCTTTTCATATTATATATATATATATATATATTTATATATATATATATATGATCATGGGGAAGCATACAGACATATGATAAATTCTAACGGGTCAAGAAAAAGCTAGACCCATATTACAAATAGACTACAACAACTTAAGTATATATACTCTCTAATAGAAATCATCAACTGATGAAAGGGAAGAATGATGAAAATCCTATCGAATATAAAAATTTCTATGGACCAACTGGCCACTCCAACGTTGGTTTATAGGGATTGATGCTTGAATCTACCATGAAAACCAAGGGAGCTGGACTAAAACCATACAAATAATCATAAAACTAAGGAAAAAAATGGAAGCTAATTATATAGTGAAATAATAAATATGAATGCAAAAAGTAAGCTAAATGCAACAAAAACTAGGATGAATATGCATTCATCACCAACCCTAGTTCATTATACCTCTTAGGCTAGATATTAGTGAGAGGAATTCACCCTACTCTCAAGTTCAATATCTACATCATTAAACCTCATATGAAAGTCTTTTTGCCATATAAGTGGAGGGAAATAAAGCCAAAATGTAGTGAAATATCATAATATCATATGTCATACTGTAATGACCTCGCCTCCCAGTAACCCCTAATTAAGGGAGACCCGAAGGTCAGAGCCGTTATTCAATTAACATGATCAAAGGTTCAAAAAATAATCAATAATAATTATGAAATTCTACTAACTAACTAGAATTTGGTATAAAATTAAAACTTTACTTAACTTTGAAAACTTTGGAAATCTATCTATCCGGAGCTTGAATTATTCTATCTAATCCTCCTCGCACTTTATTTCTTATTTCCACAATGTGTCACTTTACTGTTTGTTCTTTCAATTGTTGTTCCTAAAATGCCGACAAACAAAACGTCGGTCAGTATATCGAAATATACTGGTATGTGGGAACAACCAAAATTTCACAGATATGGCTAACAATTTAATAATCACAATCAAATTATTTAACAAGCTTCTTTACATTTTATAGTATGACATTCTCCACCATTTTTGCCCTAACCCTGGAATATCCACCTTAGGGTTTCTTTTGCCAATGACTTAAGGCCACATTCTCAATCCCGAGCTTGGTGCCTGGGGGTCACCACTCATGGTGCCCACTAGTCATGCAATATCATAGGCCACCTTCTCAATCCCAAGCTTGGTGCCCGGGGTCACCACTCAAGGCGTCCATTGGTCTACCCATCTGGGCCTCACCTCTGGAATCATCCATCAGGGTGGAATGTAGGTGTGAGAATACATACTTCTATTATTAATGTGATATTCATAGTGACTTTATAGTTTGCAAGTATGAACATCCAAACTGATAATTTGCATTCAATGTGGTTAACCATCCGGAAAATCATCGGGAAACTAAGGCGGTTATTCATAATTAACCACATACCTGTCGGGAAGACTCAGGTGCAGGAATAATCCAATCAAGTAAGTAATTCCAGAATCAAGCAAGCAAGCACACAATTCAATCCTGAAATATACATCCAATATTCTCTATCATGGATCATGGTATCTAAAGTCTAATAGGCCTAATTGCCCTAGGGTTACTAGCCCTTTTTAGGGTTTTGACTACAATTAGGGTTTTACTTCCTTTTTACCCCTTTTACTTTACTTTAATCAAAATATCCATCAAACCCTAATTATCTCATCTTATTTAACACAACAGATTCTAAGATCATACTTTTGCAACTCAAAACCCTAATTTTGGATTTATAGATGTTTTTCTTTCCTTTTTCTCCTATTTAGGGTTTTCTAAGCATATTAACCATCACATTAGTTTAAAAAACCCTAAACCTTGCAATTCTATCATCAAAACAGATTAAAACCCATCTTTAATATTAATCAAGTAAAACATGCTAGAAATAACCTAATTGCAATAAGAAATATACCCTTAATCTACCATTAGAGTTTCTATCCACAAATTAATACCTTTTCCATCCAAAATATGCACTTTTGCAAAAATATACAGATTTATGTGTTGAAACCATTTTTATACATCCCTTGTATTTTTCTAATCATTTTTCATGTATTAAGATCCCTCATCCGAGTTTTCTAGCTCAAGATATGATTTTATTAAGAAAACCCTTGTATTTGATTTATTATCATTTACAGAAAATAATCAGGATCACTAGATCCGTGGCCCGCTGGTCCACCCAGTGATCCAACGGCCAGGGACGCACGGCCTTTACTTGCGATTAAGAGTGAGCCGAAGTACAAGTTTGTCCTTACCTGATTACTTCCTGTACAAGGGCAAAGAGGTAACAGTGCGTCGAGGTTGTCTTCAACCTCGCGTTCTCTGTCTTCCGCTAGAGCAAGGCCAGGCTTAGTCAACTGAACCGTTGACTTCTAGATCTCGACCACCAGCACGCCAACTAAAAGGCTCCGAAGCTTTTCCTTCATCACACAAACTCATCTAGGAGGCAATTCCTCCTCCTCACTGCACCTTCATGGCCAACCAGTCATCGGTGCTCCGGCGAGTTCAACTAGTCAAGGAGGGTGCAGGTCAGGACATTCGACGCAATTGGAAGCGCAAGACGATCCTTGCACTCCACCATAGAGATTGTGCTAGCAAAAGGAGGTGCTAGTTCTCCCCTTCACCCTCCCCTATATATAGGGTCGAGGTCAGGTCCACGGGAATTGGGTGTTTTCCATATCTGCGACCAAAGCCGATCGAACCAGGGATGATTCCCCGCGGTTTCATCTCCCAAATCTAAAGGGACCGATAAAAACTTTGAACATCCACTGGTTTGCGAGAAATCTGGGATGGAAGGTTCTTCCTGAGACCTGCAAGGTCCCAGTCTACGTGGAACTTTGAAGATGAGTGACCCGTATTGGATTGAGATCCAACGGTCCTCAAAGCACGTGTTCATCAAAAGAAAATATATTTTCCTAAAATTCAGAATAATTCCCAAACTTGGACATAGCTTGGAAAATTGATTTCTCCCAAACCATAACTCGTTTTTGTCTCAAATTTTAAGGGAAGGTTCGTCCTGGAATTATCTACCTTTTTACAAAATTTGGGACAAAAATTGCAATGGATGAGAAGGCTTCCTTCTCTCCCAAGTTATTCATTAATTTATTCAAAATTAATTATTATTTATTTTCCCTTTGCTATTTTCTTATTATTTTGGGTCCCTTGGACCTCAAGAAAACCCAAAGGCACGGATTCCCATATTGGGGAAAATCTATTTGCCTTTATCTTCTTTTGAAAGTTAATTTCTCATATTTCCCTTTTATTAATCAATTTCTCTTCCTTTTTAATTCTCTTTTTAAGGAGTTCTCTTTATCTCTCCTCTATTTTCCTATTGGAATTCCTTTTAACATTAGGAATTCTTGGGATACCAAAATTCACCAAGGATAACTTAATTATACCTCTTTTCACATATTTCCCACATTTTATCAATATTCTCAATTTCTTTCTTAAAAAGGAAATACTTAATTAGTCTTTTCTTTTCTTATTGCATTCTCTATGCAACTTTGGACTCCTTGGGACCCAAGGAACCCAAGAGACACGAAATCCAACTTTGGATTGTATTCTTTTGCCTTCTAGAGGTTTCCACACCTTTCTTTTCTCAAAACTTAATTAATCATTAGTTAATTGAATTTCCTTGTTATTGGGCCCAATAGTCAATAAAGCCCACAACACAATCACCAAGGATATTGTAAATGAAATTACATCATTATTGTCCAAATATCTCGAATATGAAATATTACATTTATCATCAACAGAACCCAAAATTGGGGTTGTAACATCCTTCCCCTCTTATAGGAATTTTGCCCTCAAAATTCCATCAAGAAAGCAAATGAACATGATAATCCTTTCTTATGTCCATCAGGGCTCCCATGTGGCTTTACCCTTTCCATGGTGCTTCCCAAGAACCTTCATCATCTCATATTCTTCCATCTGAGTTCTTTCTTACCTTGGTATATCGTACCCTCATAGGTGACTTAGGACATTTCAGCATCTCATAAAGCTGAATAGGTTCAGGGCTCAGCACATGGCTTGGGTACCTCACATAGTGCTCTAGATCAGACTCATGGAACACATTATACATCATGTTATCCTGAGGGGTAAGGTTAAACCTAACAATCTCCACCAATCCATCTCAAATGGACCCATATATCGGGGACTCAGCTTCCTCAGCTGTAGCCTAGAGGGGTCATATTTCCACATCACATATTCTCCCACAGTGAACTGCATGTCAGTCTACTTTGCATCATCTCGTGACTCATGTCACCACTGGTCTCTCTCTCAGCCATTGCATGATCAAAGCAACTTCATCTGCACACACTGTGGTTCTTTTCTGACCTTCATGAGGCCTCCTTCACCAACATCATCTTATTGAAGTGGTGATCGAAACAACCTCCTTCAAGAACTTCTTTCATCCCGATAAAGGCTATGGTGGTTATCATCACATCTTACAAAGGACAGGAACTGTCTCTATGTATCATCCTGAATGAGCACACATGCTCTCATCAAACCCTCTAGTCTGGATCATACTAACCATTAGTTAGGGGTGATAAATTATTCTATCATCGAGTTCTTCATGTATCTACTTCCACCTCATGGAAGTGAACCTTTAGGTCATACTCAAGAACTTATGGACTCGCATCATGGTGTAGTTGAACCATCTCTCTCTCTCATGTAGTTCAACAAACTCTGTCTCTTGACAGTACTCCTTTCATTCTCATGTCATCTAGGTAAGGTGAACCCATATTGCATCTTGTCATTCTTGGTCAAAGGGAGACTTACCACAACATCCATAGTGGATGAACTCCATTCCCTCTCGGGATTCTTTAATCTCTAAGTCAAAGAACTGGGTTACTAGTTGTAACACCCCTGACCTGGGTTATGACCTAACCCTGGAAGTTTTGCCTAAATATGTAATTAATATACTTGTGAACACTCCCTGGCATGTAATTAAGTTCCTCAGGAACATTTACTTTCAATTTTGCTCCTTTTTGTATAAAGTTGTAGCATTGTGTTGTATGCAGGGACCTATGTGAAAATTACCCAGTTTAAGGGTTGAACTTGCAAAATTCACAAGATAAGATGTTCCTTTGATGTTGAAACATCATGTGAATGGTTATGGTAAAGTTTGAGGGATTTCCCAAGCTTGAGCACCAAGGTGTAGCTGTGGAAGCAATTCCCATGCTTAGAAACCCTAATTTGGGGTAAAGTGCAATTTACCCAAATTGAGGGGTCCAACTTGTAATTTTCACCATCTAGAACATCTTTTATGACTCTTGTCATCATTTAGAATAAAAAATGATGAAAGGGATACATCATTTAATAATTAAATGAGAAAAATGATCTTTGTGATAGAAATCACCTAAAATGGGTACAAAACCTTTACATGAATGTACCCTAGTTGAAGGTTGGATTCCTATAACCTTAGATCTTGAGTTTTCTTAAGAATTTCTTAAGAATTTGATGGGCTTGGGCGTGCTCTTGAGCAAGGAGGGACCTAGATGTGAATTTTTGGTTTTGAAAGGTCCTTGTGGTAAGGAATAGGCTTAAGCTATAAAAAGGCTTTTCCTTTGCAAATGAGCAAACGATCTTTCCCTGTTCCATTCATTTCCTTTTTTTTCCCAAACGGCCAAGCCTTGCTCTGGAGCTCAGGAGAAACGACCAAGGGTGCAAGGTAGGTTTGGATTCCCCTTCTTGCCCAAATTCCATGGTTAGAATTCGGATTCAAGGACAAATTCATGGCTAGCTTACTTAATTCTATCTTTTTAGCCATCTTTTCTCAACCTTCCTTGGAGGATTAACCTTGGCCGACCTGTGGAGCTTCTAGGACGCCATTAAAGGCTTGGAGCTCGAAAGCTTGGAGCTCAAGGAGCAAGCTTTAGGCGGGTTTTATAACTCTAAACTTGATGCTTCGATTATACATCTTTTCTATGCATATAGTTGATAGATCTTCTTCTTCCCTATCTTCCCTTGCATCCTTGCAAGCAAAATCGTGAAGAACTGCTACTGTTCTTAAGGTGGAAGATAAGGGCGTTAATTACTATGCTTATCCACAGATTTTCACTTTATCAAACGACCTCCACCTATTGCTCAAAACGGTTTCAAACCGTTTGGTGGGCAAACGGTTTCAGGGTCGTTTGAGGGCAAACGGTCTCAAGACCGTTTGGTCCCGTTGACCAAGCGAAGACCGTTTGGGAATCTTGTTCATAATTATGTAGGTTAATCACCCACGAAATTTGAGAGGTTAACTCCAAAGGAATCGTGAGATATGAGCAAATCAATTAGCAAAACGAATTGAATTAATTTCTGATTTGCAATCTGTTTAATTTGCCCTTTTTGGGAAAACGGTCTCAAGACCGTTTAAGATGGTTGACTAAACGTTTACCGTTTGGGATTACTGTTCATAATGATGTTAATTAACGACTCACCAAATTTTATGGATTAATTCCAAACGAGTCATGAGTTGAAGGATGATTAATAGGGCAAACCCTAATTGCAATTAGTGCTGAATCTCCTATGAGTTAAGTTGAGATTTTGGGTTGCTTAGCCCAAACGGTTTCAAGACCGTTTGGGAATCACCCAAACGGTCTCAAGACCGTTTGGGGGTCACCCCAAGACCGTTTGGAGGTCTGGGGTCAAGTATAGTTGATCAATTGAAGGTCCAAAGGCACCAAATCATATTGCAATTAAGTATTGATGTGATGATCAACTCAATAGATCAAACCTTGATGAATTTTCGCTAAAGTCCAAAGGATGGATGGGCAAACGGTCTCAAGACCGTTTGGAACTCATCCAAACGGTCTCAAGACCGTTTGGTGTCAACCCAAGACCGTTTGAAGGTCTAGGGTTGAGTTAATCTAATGGTTTGAGGGTCCAATTGTAGGAAATTGATGCATTGTTGAAAATTGCTGATTTTGACCTAATTGGACTTCAACCTTAGTCAAAACGACTTGGTTTTTGGTCAAACTTTGGGCAAACGGTCTCAAGACCGTTTGGATGATGTCCAAACGACCTCAAGACCGTTTGGGCCAAGTTTGAGCCCAATTGGAGGTCAATTGATAGGTTCAACCTTGAATTGTTTCACATTGTTGAACATTGATGACCAATCAACTTGAAACCCTAATTGAGAACGATTGAACCCTAATTGGTTTACAATTGAGGGTCAAATTGATGTCTAAGTGGTTAAGGCTAACCCTAATTGGCTCAATGTATAAGTGGTTAGCATACCTTTAGCCAATTGAGGGCTTCAACATACATATCCTTGAACTTTGGTGACCTTTGAACCCTTTTGGAGGTCCAAACGGTTTGAGCCCATTTGGACCAAACGGTCTCAAGACCGTTTGGGTCCAAACGGTCTCAAGACCGTTTGAGACCAAACGGTCTCAAGACCGTTTGGGGCCAAACGGTCTCAAGACCGTTTGGGCTCAAACGACCTCAAGACCGTTTGAGCTCAAACGACCTCAAACCGATTGAAGCTCCAAACGGTTTGGAAGTCAACCCTTCCAAACGGTCTTCACCTCCAAACGGTCTCAAGACCGTTTGGATCCAAACGGTCTCAAGACCGTTTGAGGGCCAAACGGTCTCAAGACCGTTTAGGTGGTTGAAACCGTTTGAAGGTTGAAACCGTTTGGAGATTTGTGATGGTTTGTACTTAACCATTTGATGATGTAATCAGTTCAATGGTGATTCAATCTAAACCCTAATGGTAACCTAGGTCATTAAGGGACTATGTGATTAGTGGGTTAACCCATGATGGTGATCATGTGGCAAATTACCAAAATACCCTTGAAGGGTCTAAAGGGGTAAAACCCTAATCTAATCAAACCCTAATCACATAATGTTGATGCTTTGGCTCACATCAGTCAATAGAGACTTGTCTCAACCTAATCTAGAGTGGTGTTGCCACCATCTACTAGAGAGAGGAAAGAGAAAGTGTTTCTAGAGAGAGAAAGTATCCTAGAGAGAGAAAGTGCCCTTTTTAGGAGGAATCTCTAGTAAGATACTTCTTTTACACATGAAGGTGCATGATTAGGGAATGACCCACCTATGTGAGGTCATGGAAACCCTAATGATGATATCTAATGGATCTTAATGATAATTAAGAGTCTTAATGATGATGTTTCTCTTACATGATGATGTAATGAGTACAATTCACCATGGAGTGAATAGTAAACCCTAATTTTTGGGCGATGACATGAAAGATGAATAGTAAACCCTGATTGTAAGGGTTATTAAGTGGAACCTTATTTGAAGGTAATTCCATGTGGAACCCTAGTTGTGGGTGATCCCATGTGGAACCCTATTTTAGGGTGATTCCATGTGAAACACTAGTTGAGGGTGAATCCAAGTGAAACCCTAATTGGGGATGTATTCCTATTTACTGAAGTGTTTACTATTATCTGTTGAATTAACCATGCAGGTTGTTGTGAGATGATGGTCACACCCAGGTATGGAATACCATGTTATATTCATTGAAGGCATGTCTTATGCTTTATGAATAGTGAACCATCTTGATGCACTGCTAAGTGACATCCTTTGTGAATTATGGGCTGTAAGAGCCATAAATGTTATTAAGGTCATGCTTGACAGATGACTTGAGATGAATATCTGATAATTGTGATAAGTTAGGCCTGTTACATTTTGTATTCTCATATATAGCTGTGTTACTGTATGATGATTGGAATACTGAATGTACCTAACTAATCAAGTGAAATGTAGAGCCCTGATCATAGATCCATCATTGTCAGTTGTCTAAATGATGGTGAAACAGGTTTTCCTAAGGGAACTCCTGGAGCACATACTGTTGAGTATGTGGGGTACATGGATGTGTAGAACCTGACATCCTAGTGTAGGTATTTGATGTAGATTCTCGTAGTCCGTCATACCTTCACTATAACAGAAAGGGTGAGTGGATGATGTAGATTCTAGTAGTCCATCAGACCCCACCCCAAAGTTTTAAAGGTGAGCTGTATCTCTACACTCCCTTAAAGACATAAACCCCGCATCGGTGAAAGATAAACAAGAAATCTTCCGATAGCGAAGAGAGTACAGAATGCCACTGTAACTCTAAAAATAGCGAAGGACCAGAGTACCCTGGTGAGCTATTACATAGACATCCCGCCAGATGTCAAACAATCAATCCTCTAACTGACTGAGGAAGATGAGGTCATAAGAATCCGGCTCTCTTAATGACCTATGTATGATACTGATGTGACTTCTTAGCGATCAGTTGGAGTATGAGTGGTATGCCTCATCTCCACAGGGCATAATAATGTTTGGAAAAACATAAACAACAGCGTAGTATATCTGTTAGAGTTAATTATGAGTTATTTGATTGATGTTACCTTGAATAGCATAGATGTTCTCATATTTTAATATTGATTGAACTCTTTCTTATCATCAGAACTGCCAGTGAATATCTTGAAGGCTCTTATTGCTTTAGTTATTCCTTGCTTTGCTTATAAAGCCTAGTGGAGAGTTACAACTCTCGCTGGGGCAATTATGTATAATTGTCTCACCCCGTAGACTTCTACTTTTTAGGTGGTCGTCGAAGACGAAGGAACAAGAACTCAGGTGAACAATCCCAGCAACAGCAGCATCAGGAGCAGTAAATATCTCAGGTGGAGATCTAGCCTGCTTCATGGTGTAGTTAGAGTTAAGTCCTATGTGTCCTCTGTACTCTCAGGTCCTGGAGTGTTTTGGAGTATGAATTCTTGAGAGTTTTGGTATCATGTTGTATATAATTACTCAAGAAGTAATTGTCAGTGATGTAAACAGTTAAATCCTTTTTCTATGGAAAAGGTTTGTGGTTTCAGGCTCTTGTCTCGAAAAGTTTTAATTTCCCGTGATTTTTGTCTTCCGCTGTTTACCGATTGCTTCCGCACATGATTAAATTGGGATTAATTCGTGGTTTGGAGATCGGAGCCCACAATTAAGTGGTATCAGAGCTCCAGGTTCATCCGAGTCTACAGAGGCATAGGACTTAGGAAGTCGAGTCTATCTTTAGTATTCCTTCCTTATCTAATAGAATCTTCTACTCCTCAGGAGAAGAAGATACTTAAGATGTCAGAGCCACATGATGAGAATGTGGAAGAAAGTAGTGCTAGTGCACCTCAAGGTGGTGCAGGAGTACCAGGATTGGAACAGTATGTACCAGAACAACCTAGAGAGCCACCCCAGTTTGATCCAGATGACATGGGTAACCCAGCAGTCCAGACAATGTTTGGGCAGTTTATGACTGCCATGACACACATAACCGACAGGTTGCCTATGCCTGCACCTAGGGTACCTGCCCAGCCTGAGGGGCAAGGTATCGGGAAAACGTTCGAGCGACTACGTCGTGTCGGAGCTACCGAGTACCATGGGACTGCTGACCCCGCAGATGCTGATCTGTGGTTGACAGAGCTGGAGAAGGCCTTCAGGATCCTCAACATCCCTGAAGCTGAGAAGGTTAGACATGCTGTCTATCTTCTCAAAGGAAGTGCTGGTCACTGGTGGAACATGGAAGAGCAGAAGAGACCTGGGGCAGAGTTCTCATGGGAAGAGTTTCGTCGGGAATTTATCAATAGATATTTTCCCAAGACCTTCCTAGACGAGAAGATCTCTCAGTTTGAGAGACTGAGACAGGGTATTATGAACATTAGCGAATACGAAGCTAAGTTCATGGAGCTGTTGCGATTTTGTCCGCACATGGCTGCCACAGAAGAAGAAAGAATCAGAAGGTTTGAGAAGGGGTTGAATGCTGACATGTCTACCCCAGTGTCTGCCTTAGAGAACCGAGAGAGATTCTCTACCTTCGTTGAGTCAGTCCGAAGGATAGAGAGATCTGTAGTTGATAAAAGACAAACCCATAAAAGATATCCACAGTTCCAGGGTTCTTCATCTAGGGATTCCAAGAAACCTAGATTCTCTGCACCTAACCCTCCGCCACCCAGATCGAGTTTTCAAACTCAATGGACACCAAGCAGAGGTAGAGGACGAAGTCAACCGCTTCAAGGGACGCACAGTTCTGCATCTGTGTCAGTTACTGGACCACCCAGACCACAGCAACAGGAAAAGAGTTGCTACAACTGTGGTAAGGTGGGACACTTGATGAAGGATTGTCGTTCTAGGGCTGTCGGTGTGACACAACAAACCCCGAGACAGAATCGACAAGGATCTCAGAATAGACAACATCAAGGAGCAGCTCGAGGACGTGGACAAGCGTCTCAAGCTGGATCATCAGCACCACCTCAACAGCAGGCTACAGCAAGGTTCTATGCTATGAACCCACCAGAAGCAGTGGTCAATCCACAAGTGGTGACAGGTCAGATGGAACTTTTATATTCTGATATGTCTAAATCTTGTGTAGTATCTGTTCTGATTGACCCGGGTGCTACGCACTCTTTCATCACTCGAAGAGTGATTCGTAACTGCAATATGACAACTAGTCATAGGGCAGATAAGTTGTTGTTGGAGACTCCGTTGAGTGGGTCTGCTGTTCTGCAAGAAGTATGCTCTCCTTGCGTACTTTTCTTTTCTAAGCATCGCATTCAAGTGGATCTCATACCGCTTGATATGCAAGGATTTGATATAATCCTAGGGATGGATAACTTGGAAAAGTATCGAGTTGTCTTGGATTGTGAATCCAAGCTGGCAGTGTTTGCTGATGAAAGCAACACATGGATCTTTCAAGGTGAAAGAAAGATTCTGCCCACCTGTCTTGTATCAGCTATGGTTGCTGATAAGTTGATGAGGCAAGGATGCTACGCATTCTTAGCCCATGTGGTAGATGTTACCAAGGAGAGTTCCAACCCTGCTGAAGTTCCGATAGTCAGGGAATTCGAGGATGTGTTTCCCGAAGAACTTCCTGGTATACCACCACCCCGGGAAATTGATTTTGAGATCAATTTGGTCCCAGATACGAAACCTATAGCCCAGACTCCGTATAGGATGGCGCCTGCTGAGATGGCAGAACTCAAGAAACAGCTTCAAGAGTTACTTGAGAAGGGTTTCATCCGACCGAGTACCTCACCTTGGGGTGCTCCGGTTTTGTTTGTTAAAAAGAAAGATGGATCGATGCGGTTGTGCATTGATTATAGACAACTCAATAAAGTAACGATAAAGAATAAATATCCTTTGCCGAGGATTGATGATCTTTTCGACCAGTTGCGTGGTGCAACAGTCTTTTCTAAGATAGACTTAAGGTCTGGATATCATCAACTCCGCATTAAGGACAGTGACATATCTAAGTCTGCCTTTAGGACAAGATATGGTCACTATGAGTTCACGGTCATGTCGTTTGGACTAACCAATGCACCGGCTGCATTCATGGAACTCATGAATAGAGTCTTTCGACCTTTCCTTGATCAGTGTGTTGTCGTCTTCATAGATGACATACTGATTTATAGTAAGGATGCTCAGCAGCATGAGCAACACCTTCGCCAGACTTTGACCTTGCTAAGAGAGCATAAGCTATACGCTAAGTTTAGCAAGTGTGAGTTTTGGTTATCTGAAGTATCCTTCCTTGGACATGTGGTATCTGCCTCGGGAATTCGTGTTGACCCTGCAAAGATAGAATCTGTTCTGTAGTGGGAACAACCGAAGACACCGACAGAGATTAGAAGTTTCTTGGGGTTAGCTGGTTATTATCGAAGGTTTATTAAAAATTTCAGTTCTATAGCCTTACCTTTGACCAAGTTAACCCGGAAGGATGTTCCTTTTGCTTGGAGTGATAAGTGTCAACAGTCTTTTCAGCTGTTAAAGGAGAGGTTGACAAGTGCACCTGTGCTTGTGTTACCTGAGCAAGGAAAGGAATATATAATCTTTTGTGATGCCTCCAAGAATGGACTTGGATGTGTGTTGATGCAGGATAACCAAGTGATTTCTTTTGCTTCCCGACAGCTTAAGAAACACGAAGAGAATTATCCGACACACGATCTGGAGTTAGCTGCTGTGGTCCATGCTTTGAAAATCTGGAGACATTATCTCTACGGAGAAACTTTCCAGATTTTCACAGACCACAAGAACCTTAAGTACATCTTCACTCAGCATGAGCTTAATATGAGGCAACGTCGCTGGATGGAGTTAATCAAGGACTACGATTGTACGATTGATTACCATCCGGGCAAGGCCAATGTGGTTGCAGATGCCTTGAGTAGGAAATCAGCAACATCAACCATGGATAGGGCACAACTAAGTTCCTTAGTATGCTCTAGAAGGGATATGCTTATCTCTTTAAGGCATGACAATGTGCAGTTGAAGGCCTCATTGTTAGCCGGTCTGTTAGCTGAGATGCAGATTAAACCTACCTTAAGAGAGCAGATAAAGGAGGCACAACAAGTAGATGTTTCTGTACAGCAGATTAGATTTGAGTTTGGAAATGAGAAGCGAGAAGGTTTTCATGAGTCAGATGACCAGGTGGCATGCTATCATGGAAGGATGATAGTGCCAGATGTGGACGACCTGAGGAAGTTAGTCCTGGAAGAAGCTCATTCTTCGATGTATGCTATGCATCCAGGGAGCACCAAGATGTATCGAAACTTGAAAGACATGTATTGGTGGCCTGGAATGAAGAAGGATGTAGCTGAGTTTGTTCTGAGGTGTCCTGTGTGTCAGCAGGTCAAGGCTGAACACCAGAAACCTGCAGGGACAATGCAACCCTTACCCATACCACAGTGGAAGTGGGACCATGTAACCATGGACTTTGTTGTTGGCCTACCCAGGACAAACAAAGGACATGATTCCATTTGGGTAGTTGTTGATAGGTTGACAAAGACAGCGCATTTCTTACCTGTCAAAACAACCTATACTGCTGAAAGGTTATCCCAGATATATGTCCAAGAGATAGTGCGTTTGCACGGAGTTCCTGTCACTATAGTTTCTGACAGAGGTCCCCAGTTTACAAGTCGCTTTTGGGAACAGTTACACAGAGCCCTAGGCACCAAGTTAAGGTTTAGTACAGCCTTTCATCCTCAAACTGATGGACAGTCAGAAAGGACTATACAGACCTTAGAAGATCTGTTGAGAGCATGTGTTCTCCAGTTTACCGGGAGTTGGGATCTACATCTAAGCTTGATAGAGTTTGCCTATAACAATAGCTATCAACATAGCATTGATATGGCACCATATGAAGCCTTATATGGCAGACGTTGTAGATCACCCTTGTGTTGGTATGAAACTGGTGAGCACCAGTTATTAGGCCCTGATCTTGTGCAGCAAACTACAGAAAAGATTAAAGTTATACAACAACAGCTTAAGACTGCACAAGATAGACAGAAATCATATGCCGATAAACGTCGTAGACCCCTAGAATTCCAGGATGGAGACAGAGTGTATCTCAAGGTCTCACCTTGGAAAGGAGTCCTTCGTTTTGGGAAGAAAGGAAAGTTAGCTCCTAGATTTTTGGGACCTTATCCAATTGTTGAAAAAGTTGGAAAGGTGGCCTATAGACTAGAGTTACCTCTAGAGTTGCAGAAGCTGCACCCTGTGTTTCACATTTCCATGCTGAGGAAATGTCATCCAGATACCGAGTCAGTTCTACAACCTATGGAGGTAAAATTGAATGAAGATATAACGTATGAGGAGGGACCAGTGTCAATCCTCGATAACAGAACTAAAAAGTTAAAGAAGAAGGATATAAGCCTTGTAAAAGTCCTCTGGAACCATCGTGGTGTTGAAGAAGCCACTTGGGAACTAGAAGATGAAATGAGAAGAAAATATCCTGTTCTCTTCTTATAATATGCTTTATCGATTTCGGGGACGAAATCCTTTTGAAGGGGTAAAGAATTTGTAACACCCCTGACCTGGGTTATGACCTAACCCTGGAAGTTTTGCCTAAATATGTAATTAATATACTTGTGAACACTCCCTTGCATGTAATTAAGTTCCTCAGGAACATTTACTTTCAATTTTGCTCCTTTTTGTATAAAGTTGTAGCATTGTGTTGTATGCAGGGACCTATGTGCAAATTACCCAGTTTAAGGGTTGAACTTGCAAAATTCACAAGATAAGATGTTCCTTTGATGTTGAAACATCATGTGAATGGTTATGGTAAAGTTTGAGGGATTTCCCAAGCTTGAGCACCAAGGTGTAGCTGTGGAAGCAATTCCCATGCTTAGAAACCCTAATTTGGGGTAAAGTGCAATTTACCCAAATTGAGGGGTCCAACTTGTAATTTTCACCATCTAGAACATCTTTTATGACTCTTGTCATCATTTAGAATAAAAAATGATGAAAGGGATACATCATTTAATAATTAAATGAGAAAAATGATCTTTGTGATAGAAATCACCTAAAATGGGTACAAAACCTTTACATGAATGTACCCTAGTTGAAGGTTGGATTCCTATAACCTTAGATCTTGAGTTTTCTTAAGAATTGCTTAAGAATTTGATGGGCTTGGGCGTGCTCTTGAGCAAGGAGGGACCTAGATGTGAATTTTTGGTTTTGAAAGGTCCTTGTGGTAAGGAATAGGCTTAAGCTATAAAAAGGCTTTTCCTTTGCAAATGAGCAAACGATCTTTCCCTGTTCCATTCATTTCCTTTTTTTTCCCAAACGGCCAAGCCTTGCTCTGGAGCTCAGGAGAAACGACCAAGGGTGCAAGGTAGGTTTGGATTCCCCTTCTTGCCCAAATTCCATGGTTAGAATTCGGATTCAAGGACAAATTCATGGCTAGCTTACTTAATTCTATCTTTTTAGCCATCTTTTCTCAACCTTCCTTGGAGGATTAACCTTGGCCGACCTGTGGAGCTTCTAGGACGCCATTAAAGGCTTGGAGCTCGAAAGCTTGGAGCTCAAGGAGCAAGCTTTAGGCGGGTTTTATAACTCTAAACTTGATGCTTCGATTATACATCTTTTCTATGCATATAGTTGATAGATCTTCTTCTTCCCTATCTTCCCTTGCATCCTTGCAAGCAAAATCGTGAAGAACTGCTACTGTTCTTAAGGTGGAAGATAAGGGCGTTAATTACTATGCTTATCCACAGATTTTCACTTTATCAAACGACCTCCACCTATTGCTCAAAACGGTTTCAAACCGTTTGGTGGGCAAACGGTTTCAGGGTCGTTTGAGGGCAAACGGTCTCAAGACCGTTTGGTCCCGTTGACCAAGCGAAGACCGTTTGGGAATCTTGTTCATAATTATGTAGGTTAATCACCCACGAAATTTGAGAGGTTAACTCCAAAGGAATCGTGAGATATGAGCAAATCAATTAGCAAAACGAATTGAATTAATTTCTGATTTGCAATCTGTTTAATTTGCCCTTTTTGGGCAAACGGTCTCAAGACCGTTTAAGATGGTTGACTAAACGTTGACCGTTTGGGATTACTGTTCATAATGATGTTAATTAACGACTCACCAAATTTTATGGATTAATTCCAAACGAGTCATGAGTTGAAGGATGATTAATAGGGCAAACCCTAATTGAAATTAGTGCTGAATCTCCTATGAGTTAAGTTGAGATTTTGGGTTGCTTAGCCCAAACGGTTTCAAGACCGTTTGGGAATCACCCAAACGGTCTCAAGACCGTTTGGGGGTCACCCCAAGACCGTTTGGAGGTCTGGGGTCAAGTATAGTTGATCAATTGAAGGTCCAAAGGCACCAAATCATATTGCAATTAAGTATTGATGTGATGATCAACTCAATAGATCAAACCTTGATGAATTTTCGCTAAAGTCCAAAGGATGGATGGGCAAACGGTCTCAAGACCGTTTGGAACTCATCCAAACGGTCTCAAGACCGTTTGGTGTCAACCCAAGACCGTTTGAAGGTCTAGGGTTGAGTTAATCTAATGGTTTGAGGGTCCAATTGTAGGAAATTGATGCATTGTTGAAAATTGCTGATTTTGACCTAATTGGACTTCAACCTTAGTCAAAACGACTTGGTTTTTGGTCAAACTTTGGGCAAACGGTCTCAAGACCGTTTGGATGATGTCCAAACGACCTCAAGACCGTTTGGGCCAAGTTTGAGCCCAATTGGAGGTCAATTGATAGGTTCAACCTTGAATTGTTTCACATTGTTGAACATTGATGACCAATCAACTTGAAACCCTAATTGAGAACGATTGAACCCTAATTGGTTTACAATTGAGGGTCAAATTGATGTCTAAGTGGTTAACGCTAACCCTAATTGGCTCAATGTATAAGTGGTTAGCATACCTTTAGCCAATTGAGGGCTTCAACATACATATCCTTGAACTTTGGTGACCTTTGAACCCTTTTGGAGGTCCAAACGGTTTGAGCCCATTTGGACCAAACGGTCTCAAGACCGTTTGGGTCCAAACGGTCTCAAGACCGTTTGAGACCAAACGGTCTCAAGACCGTTTGGGGCCAAACGGTCTCAAGACCGTTTGGGCTCAAACGACCTCAAGACCGTTTGAGCTCAAACGACCTCAAACCGATTGAAGCTCCAAACGGTTTGGAAGTCAACCCTTCCAAACGGTCTTCACCTCCAAACGGTCTCAAGACCGTTTGGATCCAAACGGTCTCAAGACCGTTTGAGGGCCAAACGGTCTCAAGACCGTTTAGGTGGTTGAAACCGTTTGAAGGTTGAAACCGTTTGGAGATTTGTGATGGTTTGTACTTAACCATTTGATGATGTAATCAGTTCAATGGTGATTCAATCTAAACCCTAATGGTAACCTAGGTCATTAAGGGACTATGTGATTAGTGGGTTAACCCATGATGGTGATCATGTGGCAAATTACCAAAATACCCTTGAAGGGTCTAAAGGGGTAAAACCCTAATCTAATCAAACCCTAATCACATAATGTTGATGCTTTGGCTCACATCAGTCAATAGAGACTTGTCTCAACCTAATCTAGAGTGGTGTTGCCACCATCTACTAGAGAGAGGAAAGAGAAAGTGTTTCTAGAGAGAGAAAGTATCCTAGAGAGAGAAAGTGCCCTTTTTAGGAGGAATCTCTAGTAAGATACTTCTTTTACACATGAAGGTGCATGATTAGGGAATGACCCACCTATGTGAGGTCATGGAAACCCTAATGATGATATCTAATGGATCTTAATGATAATTAAGAGTCTTAATGATGATGTTTCTCTTACATGATGATGTAATGAGTACAATTCACCATGGAGTGAATAGTAAACCCTAATTTTTGGGCGATGACATGAAAGATGAATAGTAAACCCTGATTGTAAGGGTTATTAAGTGGAACCTTATTTGAAGGTAATTCCATGTGGAACCCTAGTTGTGGGTGATCCCATGTGGAACCCTATTTTAGGGTGATTCCATGTGAAACACTAGTTGAGGGTGAATCCAAGTGAAACCCTAATTGGGGATGTATTCCTATTTACTGAAGTGTTTACTATTATCTGTTGAATTAACCATGCATGTTGTTGTGAGATGATGGTCACACCCAGGTATGGAATACCATGTTATATTCATTGAAGGCATGTCTTATGCTTTATGAATAGTGAACCATCTTGATGCACTGCTAAGTGACATCCTTTGTGAATTATGGGCTGTAAGAGCCATAAATGTTATTAAGGTCATGCTTGACAGATGACTTGAGATGAATATCTGATAATTGTGATAAGTTAGGCCTGTTACATTTTGTATTCTCATATATAGCTGTGTTACTGTATGATGATTGGAATACTGAATGTACCTAACTAATCAAGTGAAATGTAGAGCCCTGATCATAGATCCATCATTGTCAGTTGTCTAAATGATGGTGAAACAGGTTTTCCTAAGGGAACTCCTGGAGCACATACTGTTGAGTATGTGGGGTACATGGATGTGTAGAACCTGACATCCTAGTGTAGGTATTTGATGTAGATTCTCGTAGTCCATCATACCTTCACTATAACAGAAAGGGTGAGTGGATGATGTAGATTCTAGTAGTCCATCAGACCCCACCCCAAAGTTTTAAAGGTGAGCTGTATCTCTACACTCCCTTAAAGACATAAACCCCGCATCGGTGAAAGATAAACAAGAAATCTTCCGATAGCGAAGAGAGTACAGAATGCCACTGTAACTCTAAAAATAGCGAAGGACCAGAGTACCCTGGTGAGCTATTACATAGACATCCCGCCAGATGTCAAACAATCAATCCTCTAACTGACTGAGGAAGATGAGGTCATAAGAATCCGGCTCTCTTAATGACCTATGTATGATACTGATGTGACTTCTTAGCGATCAGTTGGAGTATGAGTGGTATGCCTCATCTCCACAGGGCATAATAATGTTTGGAAAAACATAAACAACAGCGTAGTATATCTGTTAGAGTTAATTATGAGTTATTTGATTGATGTTACCTTGAATAGCATAGATGTTCTCATATTTTAATATTGATTGAACTCTTGCTTATCATCAGAACTGCCAGTGAATATCTTGAAGGCTCTTATTGCTTTAGTTATTCCTTGCTTTGCTTATAAAGCCTAGTGGAGAGTTACAACTCTCGCTGGGGCAATTATGTATAATTGTCTCACCCCGTAGACTTCTACTTTTTAGGTGGTCGTCGAAGACGAAGGAACAAGAACTCAGGTGAACAATCCCAGCAACAGCAGCATCAGGAGCAGTAAATATCTCAGGTGGAGATCTAGCCTGCTTCATGGTGTAGTTAGAGTTAAGTCCTATGTGTCCTCTGTACTCTCAGGTCCTGGAGTGTTTTGGAGTATGAATTCTTGAGAGTTTTGGTATCATGTTGTATATAATTACTCAAGAAGTAATTGTCAGTGATGTAAACAGTTAAATCCTTTTTCTATGGAAAAGGTTTGTGGTTTCAGGCTCTTGTCTCGAAAAGTTTTAATTTCCCGTGATTTTTGTCTTCCGCTGTTTACCGATTGCTTCCGCACATGATTAAATCGGGATTAATTCGTGGTTTGGAGATCGGAGCCCACACTAGTGTTCATCCTTCACCCTTGGCTTTCATGGCCACATGCTACATGCAACTTCACATCAAACAACCAAAGTGCTACTATCACTTACTATCTTTGCAGTATCACAGTGTATGGTGACCTTAAAACCATGATATCTTGTATGTAATAATTCCTCAAGTTGGATCCCTCAGAAACACTACACCATTCTCATCATGGTTTCATCACTTTTCTTTCCAAAGAAGAACATCTAAGGTTCTACAACCATCCTTTTATTGCATAAAAAACTAGGCTGGCAAACATCCACTTATCTTGTTCAATAGATCTCGTTATATCGAGTGTTAGCCAAACTTATCTCTTTTTCTCAACTTAAGGTTAGCCTAACAACCTCAATTTCTTCTAGCTTCCAGCTAAACTAGGCAGCTATATCTCAACCAGAGCATTCATTACCACTTCTCATCCTTAGGTGTTAGGTAATGTCGAAGACATACACCTCCATGCATTATACTTATCATCTCATCTCAAACTCTAAGTTTGTCTTCATCAAGAAACTCTGAGCTCATCCTCATAGTGATCAAACTCAACCTTGTGATTCCTTGTAACACTTGCAAAAATCCACCTAGTTCAAGATAAAACATACTCACGATATGATCTCCTTAATACTCTTAGTGTTTGTAAACCATCCATGTATTATTCTCTCCACAAAGGTATGTTATCATCTCTATCCTTATAACTTATAGCAACGTTCCAACTCCCATCTATATCCTTGGTGTAAGACATGCGTACTGTCCTATCTCTCACTCCCATAATAAGAGGAAATAAGCATTTGACTGCAGTCCAAATACATAGTTCTTCCTGTTCCAAGAGTATAGATGGTACAACCCACCTTGCCAATACACTTTCAAATCCTAGTTGAAACGTGCCACATATGTATCTACTTCACAAACATCTCAAAAACAAAGTTACTTCTATGGAAACTAGTCTCGAACTTACTTGGTCCAAGCACAATCCTTGGTCATCTCCTCTAGGTCTATAGGGTGCCGACACTTTGGGGCCATCCCTCTTCCCTTATGCATCCAGAGAGTGCCCTACTCATTCGCCCTTTAGGTCCCATGAGTTCATGAAGGTGATCAATCTCCTAACCCATGGCCCTCAGACGATGATAGATGTTACCTCTCGACCCAATGGTCATGTGCAACTAGGGAATTAGGCAACTCCTACTTCCATCAGTCTTATTCCTACCTGACCTTAGGATAGAATTTGGATTCTAACATAGTACATGTCCAACTTAGAACCTTACCTAAGCCTTCATCATCTTCTCTGCATTCATGGGCTGACTTTCATCCCTTCACAGGGGTCATGGCGACCTACCTACCTTGGTCAGGCCCCAGATTGGTTACCTCCTTGGTAACACATCCGCATGCACTTAGAGATGGTTATCTACGGGTTTGCAGGTTCATTCTCATGCTAGGTACTCTTCACTTAACTTCTCCAGATCCTTTGAAACCTCTTTGGGTTACCTCAAAACCAACAAAACTGGTATACACCCTACAAAAGGGTCCCTCTCCCAGGATGGGAGGGAACCACCCCTCTTAACAACCAAGGTCACAACCATCCTTATATTTAGGGTCTGCATCCACATGAGAATGCCTAACCCAGCAGCTACTAAGGCACATGAAGACCACCTATTGAACCATGCTAGATCATACTTGTTTTCTTTCCTCATTATTAGTTCAACTTAGTTATGAGTGGTTCATTAAACATACCCTCAATTTTAAGGGGTTTCCTATTCCTCTACACATGAGTAGTACCATGCTCGAAACTATAGAGACTCAAATCTCATCATGAGCATTGGGGTACATAGCTTCCCCTCTTAGGCCTAGGAACCCTAGGTTCTCCTTTAGGTATCCAACTGCATGCTCAATCTCTTAACCACGAATCAAGCATGTCCAAGGTATGTCATGTACTCCCATGATCCTTTTATATGAGAAATACCTCAGATTCGAGTCCTCCTCAAGGACATTCAACTGGGTATAAAACCTCACAACAGGTTACTTAAACCTCCTCAGAGTCTAAGGCACTCTTTATCTCATCCGACAGGTAGTCACTTATACCATAGGTACCAGAAACATCATCCTCTCTCCAGGGTTTGTTTCCTCTAAAGGACACCAAGACATCATCCACTTCTAGGGATCAAGCATAGGGAAACATTTAACATCCACTTAGGTTGTATCATCCTTGATTCCCCACTATTACTCATGTCTTAAAAGCTAATCTTCCAACCTTCTTGTTGGGGTTCTGCTTTCTCTCTCTCTCTAGAGCTAACCCTACAAACCGTCTCACTATCAGAGGTCCTTTCTCAATGTAGGTGGATCAAGCTCACAAGCATATCTCTACCTGGGTGAAGCCTTTGATCAACTCATGTTTGGCTTAAGATTATCCTTAGCTCTTTATGCTTATCTCATAAGCTATCTAACATGCTTCCTTGGCCAGGATTTAAACTCACTGATCGTACTACTGATGTACTCTAGGTGCAAGATATAGCCCATAAGGTTTCTATAGGTTCTTCTCTAACCTCATCCATGAAGGATATATGCATGATCCTTCCCAGGGTTGGGTTTCCAAAGGTGTAAGGTCATCCAACATATCCCAAAGGCATGTCCATCCAAACACCTGGTCTACCATGACATCTAACTCATCATGTCATCTCTCTCTAACCTTCACTTAGGGTTAGGGTTAACATCATCCTCAAAGGTTTTGCTAGGTCTCTACTTTTAACGGAGGTCTCTACCTCCAAGACCAACTCTCTCTACTCATCCTCCTTCCAAGGAGGTCTATCCTCAGGTCTCTCCTGAGGGCAATGACAACTTGTGTCATACGACCTAAGCATGTATCTATTCCTTTACGCTTACTCTATTAAGCTTATGTCCATGACATCTTATTTACATGCTTTTTATTAATTTGGTGGAGGATTCCTTAATCCTTATCAACCTTACCCATACCTCAAGAGGGTGAGGAGAAGAGAGGAAACCCTAATCCTTAAGGTCCTTAACAGAATTTGAGTTGAGAAGGGATGAATCAAGATGAGAGAGTCCTAAAGGTATCTTATTTCGAATCATACCCTAAGACTTTAGCCATGCAGTCACACGGATCCGGGAGTCCTCATATTCCGACTAGCGGTGTGGAGGAAAATATTGCCAGCCCCCGGTCGTGATCCTTTTCTAGACACCTCTGTCTTTCAGATAATCCTCTAATAACTCCCTTGGATTCTATAGAATTTGTAAAATTTAATAATTATCAAAGATTAAGTGAGGAACCTATGCTCTGATACCAATTGTAACGACCCGCCTCCCGGTAACCCCCAATTAAGGGAGACCCGAAGGTTAGAGTCGTTATTCAATTAAAAGGATCAAAGGTTCAACAAATAATTAATAATAATTATGAAATTATACTAACTAACTGGAATTTGGTATAAAATTAAAACTTTACTTACCTTTGAAAACTTTGGAAATCTATCTATCCGGAGCTTGAATTATTCTATCTAATCCTCCTCGCACTTTATTTCTTATTTCCACAATGTGTCACTTTACTGTTTGTTCTTTCAATTGTTGTTCCTAAATTGCCGACAAACAAAACGTCGGTCAGTATATCAAAATATACTGGTATGTGGGAACAACCCAAATTTGACAGATATGACTAACAATTTAATAATCACAATCAAATTATTTAACAAGCTTCTTTACATTTTACAGTATGACATTCTCCACCGCTTTTGCCCTAACCCTAGCATATCCACATTAGGGTTTCCTTTGCCAAAGACTTAAGGCCACCTTCTCAATCCTGAGCTTGGTGCCTGGGGGACACCACTCATGGTGCCCACTAGCCATGCAATATCATAGGCCACCTTCTCAATCCCGAGCTTGGTGCCTGGGGTCACCATTCAAAGCATCCATTAGTCTACCCATCTGGGACTAACCTTTGGCATCATCCATCAGGGTGGCATGTAGGTGTGAAAATAAATACTTCTATTATTAATGTGATATTCATAGTGACTTTATAGTTAGCAAGTATGAACATCCAAACTGATAATTTGCATTCAATGCGGTTAACCATCCGGAAAATCATCGGGAAACTAAGGCCATAATTGACCACATACCTATCGGGCAGACTCAGGTGCAGGAATAATCCAATCAAGCAAGTAATTCCAGACTCAAGAAAGCAAGGACACAATTAAATCCTAAAATATACATCCAATATTCTCTATCATGGATCATGGTATCCAAAGTCTAATAGGCCTAATCACCCTAGGGTTACTAGCCCTTTTTAGGGTTTTGACTATAATTAGGGTTTTACTTCCTTTTTACCTCTTTTACTTTACTTTTATCAAAATATCCATCAAACCCTAATTATCTCATCTTATTTATCACAACAGATTCTAAGATCATACTTTTGCAACTCAAAACCCTAATTTCGGATTTATAGATGATTTTCTTTCCTTTTTCTTCAATTTAGGGTTTCTAAGCATATTAACCATCACATTAGTTTAAAAACCCTAAACCTTGCAATTCTATCATCAAAATAGATTAAAAACCATCTTTAACATTAATCAAGTAAACCATGCTAGAAATAACCTAATTGCAATAAGAAATCTACCCTTAATCTACCATTAGAGTTTCTATCCACAAATTAATACCTTTTCTATCCAAAATATGCACTTTTGCAAAAATATACAAATTTAGGTGTCGAAACCATTTTTAATGCATCCCATGTATTTTTCTGATCATTTTTCATGCATTAACTTCCCTCATCCGAGTTTTCTAGCTTAAGATATGATTTTATTAAGAAAACCCTTGTATTTGATTTATTAGCATTTACATAAAATAATCAGGATCACTAGATCTGTGGCCCGCTGGTCCACCCAGTGATCCAACGGCCAGGGACGCACGACCTTTACTTGCGATTAAGAGTGAGTCGAAGTACAAGTTTGTCCTTACCTAATTACTGCACGTACAAGGGCAAAGAGGTAACATTGTGTCAAGGTTGTCTTCAACCTCGCGTTCTCTGTCTTCCACGAGAGCAAGGCCAGGCTTAGTCAACTGAACCGTTGACTTCTAGATCTCGACTGCCAGCACACCAACTAAAAGTCTCCGAAGCTTCGCCTTCATCACATGAACTCGTCTAGGGGGCCAATTCCTCCTCCTCGCTGCGCCTTCATGGCCAACCAGTCGTCGGTTCTCCGGCGAGTTCAACTAGTCAAGGAGGGTACAGGTCAGGACGTTCGACGCAATTGAAAGCGCAGGACGATCCTTGCACTCCGCCGCAGAGATTGTGCTAGCAAAAGGAGGTGCTGGTTCTCCCCTTCACCCTCCCCTCTATATAGGGTCGAGGTCAGGTCCGCGGGAATTGGGTGTTTTCCATATCGGCAACCAAAGCCGATCAAATCGGAGATGATTTCCCGCGGTTTCATCTCCCAAATCTAAAGGGACCAATAAAAACTTTGCATATCCACTGGTTTGCGAGAAATCTAGGATGGAAGGTTTTTCCTGTGACCTGCAAGGTCCCAGTCTACGTGGGACTTTGAAGATGAGCAACCCGCAATGGATTGAGATCCAACGGTTCTCAAAGCACATGTTCATCAAAAGGAAATATATTTTCCTAAAATTCAGAATAATTCCCAAACTTGGAGATAACTTGGAAAATTGATTTCTCCCAAACCATAACTGCTTTTTGTCTCAAATTTTAAGAGAATGTTTTTCCTGGCATTATCTACCTTTATACGAAATTTGGGACAAAAATTGCAATGGATTAGAAGGATTCCTGCTCTCCCAAGTTATTCATTAATTTATTCAAAATTAATTATTATTTCTTTTCGCATTGCTATTTTCTTATTATTTTGGGTCACTTGGACCTCAAGAAAATCCAAAGGCATGGATTCCCATATTGGGGAAAATCTATTTGCCTTTATCTTCTTTTGAAAGTCAATTTCTCATATTTCCCTTTTATTAATCAATTTCTCTTCCTTTTTAATTCTCTTTTTAAGGAGTTCTCTTTATCTCTCCTCTATTTTCCTAGTGGAATTCCTTTTAGCATTAGGAATTCTTGGGATACGAAAATTCACCAAGGATAACTTAATTATACCTCTTTTCACATATTTTCCACATTTTATCATTATTCTCAATTTCTTTCTTAACAAGGAAATACTTAATTAGTCTTTTCTTTTCTTATTGCATTCTGTACGCAACTTTGGACTCCTTGAGACCCAAGGAACCCAAGAGACACATAATCCAACTTCGGATTGTATTCTTTAGCCTTCTGGAGGTTTCCACACCTTTCTTTTCTCAAAACTTAATTATTCATTAGTTAATTGAATTTCCTTGTTATTGGGCCCAATAGTCAATAAAGCCCACAACACAATCACCAAGGCTATTGTACACGAAATTACATCATTATTGTCCAAATATTTCCAATATGAGATATTACATTTATCATCAAAAGAACCCAAAATTGGGGTTGTAACACATACCATTACTGATTCAGTTGTGTCCTAGGGAGCTTGGATTCTTGAAACCCATACACCTTTTCCCAAAGAAAATATACTTGTGATATAATTAGGGCATGTGTGACTAGTTAACTGAATGTGAGACATGATCCTCATTTACATGTTAACAACATTTATCCGTATAATTGTGAAATTTATATGATTTATGCTTAATAATATTTGTGGTACATTTTAACAAAACAAACAATATTAATGTGCATAACTAATGGTATACAATAAAATAATTTTAAATATTTATATATCATTTATGATTAATTAATATTTTAACAAAATATTGTGCATTTTTAGTTTTGTATGTGCATAGTTTGTTATTGGCAATAATGTATGATAATTTGTTTATCTATTACATTTGTTATGCATCTTGTAAGTGGTAGAAAATTATATATGATTATAGTTTGACAAGACTTCAAGGTGTTGTGGTATATTTGTTTAAGTAGTTGGTGAAACATGTATACTTATGTAATTTTAAAAAAATAGTAATGGATTCGTTAAAATAAACAAATATCATGCATTATTATGAAATTTACCCAACTAAATATTCATAGTGTGTAATAATTCGCATAAGCATTTTATATGACATGAACAATCTATGTTTGATTTTTCAATTAGTGATTGAAATTTGTGGACTCAAACAAATGAGTTAGCTTTTTAATTTGCATTGAATGAGGAAATCAACCGGGTTAATGAAATCAATCAATGCAGGGGCTTTGATTGATAGGTGGAACCGCTTCATGAAACCACAATGAGTGGACCAGGATGAGCCAATTTGATCATAGTAGGCAAGAAAGTGGGTCATGGTTAGGATGCTTTACTCACTTTATATTGTCAAAATGGGTGAGGGCCTGCTCGATGCAACGCGTTAATGGTCATAGCGCTCGTGGGTGGTCAATGTGGTCCATGTTGGGATTGATGTTGTAAATACCCGATATTTACTGCCATATCTTTTTTCTTCAACAACATGATTTACATCAGAATACATATAAACAATCTATTTACGTTCATGCTTTACATCAATGTTTTAGTAAGTTTATACATAAGGACTAAATTTCAAAATATGAATGATTCCTATCTAATCTTCAATAGAGGGCATCTCCTGCACATCTCCATTCATTCTCCTATCCATGAATTCTTAGGGAATAATTCCACACATGGACCAAAGGTTTGGGTCAGTGACACCAGTACTATATACTATTATTGAGCCATTTACAACATAGGATTTAGAAGGTATATCAAATTTAGGAAGGGACTATTTGGTGGACTTTTGGGTGAACAAAATAGATACTACAACTATCAACTATCAAATATGGCAATATTCATAAGATTTTCAATTATGCTATAGTTTTCCATGCTCAAGAAATCAAAATATCAAAATTAAGTGCATTAGCATCAAATATCAAAAGTAATCATTGTTGTGTCATATCTTTTTATAGGGATAGGTGTCTTAGTATCCTCACATTCTATAAGAGAATAAAACTTTCACGTAATATCCATGTTAATGAGTATAGTACATGACAACTAATCTATTACAAGTCATTGTGTATGGTGGTGGAATGTTTCCCGACCTTTATTAAGCCAAACCTCTAGGGGCCCAAGCCCAAGGGACAAAAATACAAAAGGGGACAAATCCTAAAAGAGTCATAACTCTAAGAGATCAACTTTAATGATTATCTTAATATCCATAATATTTCAAGTTTATCAAAATTGGGTGGTGACTTTCAAAATGAAAGGAAATTCTAAAATAATTTATATCATCTTCGTGATAAATTGTATGCAAATATCAAAGAGGGAAATTGTAATAATTCAATACTAAATTGAATATTTAGTACCTCAAAACTCAAAATATTGCACAAACACCAACTCAAGTGGCTCGGAGGATTAAGGAAGATATGGACACATCTAGGTTCGATAATCAAGTATATCATTTTTTATATTACATCCTTAAATGTTATTATCTTTCTCATGTTATATAATTCTATAGTCACATTCATTCATTATTCCACATAAATAATTTTTTCACATTCATATATACTTATTCAAATACTTTCTTAGTCACATGTTGATGTATACATTGAATTATGTGAGGGAGGGTTCCATTTCTTTACCTCTACATTACCAAACTATCCAAAGGTCACAATTATTAACATATTAATTAAGGAACACAACATTTTGTTGGATCTAAGGGCTCTAGAGGGGGGTGAATATAGCTAAAAATACTTACACATAACTTGTTAGACATTCAAGTTACATCAACTAAACCCAATTGCAAATAGTGAATTTGATGTCAATTCAAACATACATAGAAAGGATAAGAGAGATTGAAGCAACCAAGTGAACAAGTTGTTTTAGAGTGGTTCCACTCTCCAAACTAGAAGAGAGTGAATCCACTACCTAGAGAGGTCAAGCTCTAGGATTTCTAAGATGTCTACTCCTAATATTCACTTATAAGAGTTATAACATATGACCTTCCTTTTCTAGGACAAGGAGACCCAACTTCCATGTAAGGCCAAGGGAGCCAACAACCTTACAAACAAGGTATTACCTATCCAAGATCTAGTCTTCTACCACACAAAGGTCTTACCCACTCATACAAGTAGCTGGATACCTTCACCAAGGAGATCCCCTTCTTGCGTTGAGTCTTTTGCCTTGAGGATTTTCCCACCAAGCTCCTTGGATCTTCCACCTTGTCCTCCTTCTTCACTTAGAAAAGCTTTATGCACCTTTTTCTACAGCTTGAAGAATCTTGCATCTTCTCCTTCACTTGGATAGCTTTCACCAACTTGATCTTCAAGAAAGGGGGTTGGAGAAAGAGAGATCTTGAGAGCTTCACAAGTATACAAGACAATATCTCTCTCATAGGAACCTATCTCACTCATAATGAACAAACTGAGTTGTAATAAAGAGAGAGAAAGGAGCTCAAGTGGACTAAAATCACTCAATTATGGCAAGGACCTTGAATAGAATGAATGAGAAACCTTAGAATGAACTCCAAGAGGTCCTATTTAAAACTTTGGGTGTCCACTAGAGTGTAGGAATACTTATGAACGTATTCTAGCCATTTGGAGGGTTGCAACATATATAATTTTGAGTTTTGCAACACCCCAACGATCAAATTCACTAATTCTGCATTTTCTGTACAATGAATTTGGTCGAGTTTCAATAAAGATAACTTGACCGATCCCACTATGTGACAAAATCAATTTAAACCATCGGTCGAGTTTTTCCATGTAGCAACTCGACCAATCCACTTAAGTCAATTCTGATCTGCAGAGGGATCGGTCGAGTTTTGTGACTATGAAACTCGACCGATCAAGATAATTATCAAAATCCATTAAGGATCGGTCAAGTTTGTAACTCGACCGATGAAGTGCCTGTAATGAATTTTTTAAAAATGATTTTTACGTGATCAAACATTAAAATTAAGTGTCACTGATTTTTTTCATCTTAGTTACAAGTCATGTCATCAATACAAATGATTACAAAAATGTTCTAAGGTGATTTGGAGTGTTTTCCCAAATTTCTCATTTGTATAGCTTTTGAATTGAACTAAGGCAAGCTAGGGCTTGATCTATTTGATCCTTTTCATGTACCTAATGTGTGAAATCAATCTTAAACAAACATATTAGATACATAAGAAAAGAATGGTTAAGTCATATCAAAATATGGACATTGTTTGTTTTAGAAACAAGGTAGAATGAACTTCGCCCATGATATAGTCATTACATCAAAAAGTTCTTTAGTTTCTCATACCAAGCTTGAGGTGCTTGTTTGAGACCATACTGAGATTATTGTAACAAACAAACATGGTTAGGAAAATTATCATGTTCAAAGCTCAGAGGTTGAGCAACATATACTTCCTCCTCAATTGTTGTTGGCACCCCATTTTGTCACCACCTATTAAACAAGATTATGATGTTTGAATCATCACAAAAATCTTCTTTGAGACCTCTCACCATGTTCCAATCACATCACAACCTTATATGGAATCACATATCTGATTCACACAAGAACCTTCATATCAATGGATGTAGAAACAAGATTAATGTAGCAGATTCAATAATAAACTTATGTCCTGAACAAAGTTACACAAATATGGCTTGAGGGCAATTAAATCAAATCAAGAATAAAAGTTGATGAAAGCCCTTCGGGTGCTTAATGTCTTCCTGAGGGATTTTGACTACAATCGAATTTGACAAACGCCACTCACATCCTTTTTAACTTGACCAATTGAATTTTATATACTTCTTGTCTTTATCATCTATCTTTTTTGCCTAAAACACATCCAATCCACTAGGGGATCCTTTTCTACAGGAAAGTTGGGCCATTTAAAATATTAATTTAATATTTCTAGCTCACCACATGATTATTTCTTGAGCTATTTTAAATATTGTTTAATATTCTAACATTGTATCAAAATGATTCTATTTTAATATTTTTAATTTTGTCACAAGGCCCAGTATATCATGAACAATTTCACGAATATTAATTTAATATTATTCTACCTTCATTAAATACCAAAGCCCACTGTGATAATATAATTATTTTATTATTAAATTTTCTCACCACACATCTTCTCTCATGGGGAATTTAATATTAATTAATGTTGTTCACAATATCCACATGATCCACTCAGTACTTTCTCTTCCATTCTTGTTGTATAGGTTTTCATGAGACAAGCTCTCTCGTGAAAGTGGGCTGAGTCAGTCAAGAATTAATTGTCCATGACCAATCCACGATGATGAGAGACACTCTTATAGACAACAGGAGTTCCAAAAATATATTCACAAGAGAAAACTAATAAAATATACTAAAAAAACAATTAACACGTTTTCACGAGAGATCCTCCCTCATGAAAAATCAGACTAGGCCAGTCAAGGCTTAACGACCCATAAATCAATCACAATCATAGAGAAAGCTCCCTCGTAGGGAGTGGGAATCAGAAAATATCTCCACCATCACCCACTCACATAAGAAGGAAGCAACAGAAACTCCCCCGATAAGTCAAGAAACAAGTTATCTCATGAGAACTCAGAGCCAGTGTGTTAGGACCAGAGAGAAAAAGACAGTTCCAGAGTGCAACCGAGATAGCAACCCATAACTAAAGATTGTAGAGAAGGTTCATTAGAGAATTCCTCTCATGAAAACTCAGGAGTCCCCTTCAACCTCTGATCCCTAAAAGTTTATAAGAGAGCCTCTCTCGTGAAACTGTGGGAGTCATCTTTGACCTTCAACCTCCAAAAGCCAACCCACTTCTTCACCCTTTTCTCATGAAGAAGATCCATCATGAAGTCAGACTCAAAATCTCGTCAAGGTGAGAGAAACAAAATAGGTTGTTTCACTCCTTTCTTCTTTTATTTGTTTCAATATCAAATGTATTTGTGATGCCACCCTTCTATAGTGGCCTTTCCACTAGATTATAGCTCAAAACCACCACCACAATATCATTTGTGATGGGAGGATTGGGGTACCGACTTCACTACCCTTTTCCATTCCGTAACTGAGATATCAATTTCAGATCTCTACTGATCGGTCAATGCCTTATCCAAAACGAGTCATCCGAATATGATTTTCCATTATATATATATATATATATACCACATAAAAACATAGTGGCAACTCCATCGAATCCTTTTATTTCTATAATTCTATTTGCACATACAAAAACAAAATGGTGACTATGTTGGGGATTAGTCGTACTCAAGTTGCATCATGGTTTTTAACTAGATCCTATTTTCACAAGCACCCCTCTCTCATGAGATTTTTTATCTCTCCCTCAGGACTTAGTTTTCATAGTAGGTCATCCTCGCGACAAGACCTTCTCTCGTGAAGATTCTTTTTTTGTGTCGGGTCTTTTTTTTCACACCAGGCTGTTTGGGCGATGGAGCTTCTCTTGTGAGATTCTTTTTCTCTTTTTTTTCTAGTGTTGTGAGAGTCTGTCTCTTCTCACAAGACACCCCATTTTGGTCACCACATATTAGACAATATTCTGATGTATGAATCATCACAAAATCTTCTTTGCAAACTCTCACCATGTTCCAATCACATCACAACCTTATTTGGAATCACACATCTGATTCACACAAGAACCTTCAAATCAATGGATGTAGAAACAAGATTAATGTAGCAGATTCAATCATAAACTTATGTCCCAAACAAAGTTACACAAATATGTCCTGAGGGCAATTAACAAATCAAGAATAAAAGTTGATGAATACATTTTGGGTCCTTAATGCCTTCCTGAGGGATTTTGATTACAATTGGATTTGACAAAATGTCACTCACACCCTTTTTAACTTGACTAATTTAATTCTATTTTACATCTTGTCTTTATCATCTATCTTTTGTTTCTAAAAACACATCCAATACGCTAGGGGGTCCTTTTTGACAGGCAAGTTGGGCCATTTAAAATATTAATTTAATATTTTCTAGCTCACCACATGATTCTTTATTGAGCTATTTTAAATGTTATTTTAATATTCTACATGGTGTCATAATAAATTTTTTTAGTATTTTTAGTTTAGTCATGAGGCCCAATCTATCATAAGCAATTTTAAGAATATTAATTTACTATTATTCTACCTTCATTAAATATCATAGCCCATCGTGAAAATATTAGTTTAATATTAAATTCTCACCACACATCTTCTCTAGTGGGGAATTTAATATTACTTAATGTTGTTCACAATATCCTCGTGATCCAATTAGCAGTTTCTCTTCCAATCTTGTTGTACATGCTTTCATGAGACAAGCTCTCTCGTGAAAATAGGCTGAGTCAGCCAAGGCTTAATTTTCTATGACCCGACCCATGATGATAAGAGACACTCTCTTGGACAACATGAGTTTCAAAAATATCTTCACAGGAGCAAACTAATAAAGTATCTTGAAAAAAACAGTGACACGTTTTCACGAGAGATCCTCTCTTGTGAAAAGTTGGAATAGGTTAGTCAAGGCTTAACGATCCATGACTCAGTCACAATCACAAAGAATGCTTCCTCATAGGGAGTGGGAGTCAGGAAATATCTCCATGTCACCCACTCACATAGGAGGGAAGCAATAGAAACTCCCCCAATAAGTCAGGACATAAGTTCTCTCATGAAAACCCAGAGCCAGTTAGTTAGGAATAGAGAGGGACAGTCAGTTCCAAAGCACAGCCAAGATAGCAACCCAGAACTGATGATTGTAGAGAGGGTTCACAAGAGAAACCCTCTTGTGAAAAACCAGGAGTCCCCTTCTACCTATGATCCCCAAAAGTTCATGAGAGAACCTCTCTTGTGAAACCTTGGGAGTCATCTTTGACCTTCAACCTCCAAAAGCCAACCCACTTCTTCACCCTTTTCTCACAAAGGAAGATCCATCGTGAAGTCGGACACAAAATATTTTCAAGTTGAGAGCAACAAAATAGGTTATTTCACTCCTTTCTTCTTTTATTTGTTTTAGTCTCAAATGTATTCGCGGTGCCACCCTTCTCTAGTGGCCTTTCCACTGGATTATAGCTCAAAACCACTATCGCAATACTATTTTTGATGGGCGGATTGGGGTATCAGCTTCATAGCCCATTCACATTCCATAATAGAGACACCAATTTTAGATCTCTACTGATAGATCAATGCCTTATCCAAAACTAGTCACCCAAATATGGTTTTCTGAGTTTTACCACATAAGAACACAATGGTGGCTCCATCGAATGCTTTTATTTCTACAATCCTATTTTCACAAATGAAAACAATTGTATTATTCCAAAATGCACTTTTAACATCCATTTGATATAGAAGAAATTTTTTATGACTAAAAAAATCAAGTAGCATTCTAATAGATTCTAGTCTAGCTACATGTGCATACGTCTCATCAAAATCTATACCTTCCTGTTGATTGAATCCCTGAGAAACTAACCTTGATTTGTTTCTTACCACCTTTCTGCTTTCATCAAGCTTGTTTGGTAGACCCATTTTATTCCAATGATCTTTCTATCACTTGGTGTCCACACTTTGTTCCTTTCAAACTGCTCCAACTCATTTTGCATGGTGAGGATCCATATATCATCTTTACAAGCTTCTTTGATGTCTTTAGGATCAAGATGAGAGATAAAGGTTTTTTCTACTTATTCTTTGTTGTAGACAGCCCACGTCTTCACCCTTTTAAAATGATTTCCTATAAAAAATCTTTATTATGATGCTTTGCAGAGTGGGGGTTGGATCCTTCTTTTCTTCTTCTTTCTCTTATTCATTACCTAACACCTCTTTTCCTTTTTCACCAATGTTGAGTTCTTTCAATAGAGAAATCACCTCACCTACAACATCATGATTTGTAATACTCTTAGAAATAGAGGGGTTAGTCTCAACAAATCTAACATTTATAGATTCTTCTACTTTGCACAATTGAATATTATATACTATATAAGCCTTAATAGTAATGATATAGCCAAGAAAGAAAGCCTTGTAAGACTTTGGATCAAACTTGTCAAGGGAATCCTTGGTGTTGCAAAACAATTCGGTAAGAGTGATAATAGAAGAAGACAAACTAGAAATATCATCATTAGTATGTCGGAGGTCAGCCTCTAGACAGAGGGCTTTAGTCAAATATGAATCTTTTTCTAGAGTAATAGAAGAAATATCCTTGCTAGGAAAAATAGGTCTAGAAGATAAATCATTTACTTGAGCAAGCAACATAGCATTTTCAGTGCTAATCATTTTAATCTCATCAAGATAATTGTTGTTCTCATCCTTGAGAGCATCACAAGCAAGCTTAAGATTTACACTTTTAGTTTTAAGCAACTCAAGCTCATCAAGGCATGTTTTGTTCTCTTCCTCAAGACTAGTGATGTTTTTAAGGTAGATCCCATTCTCAACTTCAACCCATTGTATTGGAGCTCAAGATCAAGAAATTGGCCTTGCAAGGTAGCAATACTCTCAAGATGCATTTTCTCATTTTAATCAAGGATGTCAATTTTAGAATATAGATCATCAATAATTTTACCCAACCTCTTTTTTAAGACTTGCATTCAAAATAAGAGGAACGAGTAGCATTAAGCGTGTCAATAAGAGTTTCTTTGGATAAGTAATGCAAGCTTACCTCATTTACCTCACTTACCTCACCTATGTCTTCACTTGTGGAGGCCATGAGTGCAAGATGGCATTATCCTTCATATGAGCTTGAGCCACTTGAAGAGGGCTTTTCGTAAGATGCATGAGCTTCATCCTTGCTTCTTTTATCCTTGTTATCCTTCCACTTATATTGTCTTTCTTCTTGTATCCATCATTCTTCTTGTAGCTGCTCTTGTGGTGGCTCTTTTTGGCCTTTGGACATTCATTCTTGTGGTACCTCTTTTGCCCACATTCATAGAACCTGGGATTTGAGTATGAGGAAGGATTTCCTTTGAAGTTCTTGCCCTTGGAGTAGTTGGCTTCATGATCTCTAGGGCCATCATCCTCACTTGAGGAGGTAGGAGAAGACCAACAAGCAATTTGTTGTTGAAGGATCATTGCCTCCATTTGAGCTTTGAAGGAATTATGTTAAATCTTCTTTGACTCCTTCTCTTCTTGCTTTTCATCTTCCTCTTGCTTGTCTATCCTTGGCTCATGGGCTTGAAGGTTGTCAATGGGATCCTCGATGGGTAAGTCTCCAGGTATTCTAACTTCTTCAATTGAAGTCACCTTGGGTTCCCATCTCTTGGGGAGGGACCTTAGGATATTTGAATTTATAGTCCCCCTATCCGAGGTGTATCCCAAAGTAGCCATCCCATTGATGATGGTGTTAAGCCTTGAGTACACGTCTGTAACTCTTTCCTTCTTGCCCATCTTGAAGTTCTAACAATCCCATTGAGCATGTAAATCTTGGAATCCTTGAATTGTTGTGTGCCTTCATATGTGATGCAAAACTTGTTCCAAATCTCACAGGATGTATCCCAAGATGAGATTTGGTTGAACTCGGAGGGGGTGAGGGCAGAAAGATGATGCTAATCACCCTAGCATCAAGTTGTGCCTTCTTGACTGTAGCTTCATCATGTGTAGCTACATCACCTTACAACTCCTTGTATGTGAGGATCACCACCTTCCACATGTCATAGTTCATCCCTTGAAGGAAGAACTATTTCTGTCGTTTCAAGCAGAGGAAGTTGGTGTCGTCGAAGACTGGAGGTCTCATGGAGAAGCTTCCCACTAGGTTGAGAGACTTAAGCATGTTGTCACCCATTTGTTACGTCTTGTAGGAGATGTGTAGGAGAAGACTATGGCTCTGATACCACTTGTTGGATCTATGGGCTCTAGAGTGGGGGTGAATAGAGCTAAAAACACTCACACAACTTGATAGGCCTTCAAGTTACTTCAAATAAACCCAATTGTAAATAGTGAATTCTGATGGCAATTCAAACATACATAGAAAGGATAAGAGAGATTTAAGAAACCAAGTAAATAAGTTGTTTTATAGTGGTTTCTGTAACATACTGAAACCTAGGACTTAATCTTATTCCAGGGTCAATAGCTTAGAACCCTTAGTTCTTGGAGGTTTAGCCAAACAAGGATTAGTATATGCTCTTTAGTGACCTTAAATATATCAATGCAAGCATAAATCACATTAAAATGTAGAATATAAATTAATATTACCCAATGCCTTCAAATTAATCATAAAATCAATAAAAGGTACATAAGATATGTGCATAAAAGACAAAGTGTCCATAATTGAGAACAATGAGTTATAATTCCAAAAAAAATGAAATGAATTATCTTATGTGGGATAATGGTGGTGTAGAATCTTTCTAGATTATTCATATGCCTTAGGGTGCAAGGAAGAGAAAAATGCAATAAAAGATAATGCTTAAAACATGATTAATGAGATATTGGAATTATTAATGAGAGAAATAATAGAAATAATGGATAATGTGTTAAAAGGAAAAATTCTTGGATAATAATAACCTCATATTCGTTTTCTTGAGATATGCCTTGGCTTGAAGGCCAAGTTTCACCAATTTAGGATAATAATAACAACCATATCTATTTTAATTAGAAAAGAAAAGGTTGTTTTTCCTTCAAAATATTAAATAAAATATTTAATGACTTCAAAAGTGTAAATAAACCTCAAATTTCTAATTTACAAATTTAAATGAGTATATGTGTGAATTTGCATCTAATTTGATTAATGTTAATATTTTATTTTATTTAGGAGAGAGAAAACGCTTTAAAGACCAAAAATATAAAAAATATGTTGAAAAAAATTAATTAATGTCAAAATCATGTTCCTCACATTTATAATTGCTTATAGGACAAGTTTTATATTTTTAGAAAGTTTATAGATGCCTCTAATAAATTAAAAGGATAAATAAGTGATAAATTTAAATGAATTAAATAAAATAATAAATTCTTCAAAAAAATACCAAATTCGTGTTATAAATGTAAAAATAGACATTTGTATGAATTTTGACTCAATTTTGAAAATATTTGATTAGAAGGTGAATTCAGGAGAGAGAACGTATGTAAAACTTTCAACTCATTATTTAAAATAACAAACAACTTCAAAAAATGGAAATAATAGAAAATTCCAATCCAACATGTTAAATATAACTTATGGGTCAAGTTTGTAATTTTTGGATAATCCTAATGTCATTAATGAAGGAGGAAAGAGAAAATAATAATTAATTTATTTGACACATTAAAAGTTGTCAAAAGGAAAATCTAATTTTATATTATGATTCTAGCCTTTTAGAAAAAGTTTATCCAATTTGGGATTTGTTACCACCTTAAAAAGAGGAGAGAGAAACTACTTAAATAATCTATGTCACACTTTATTCCCAATTCGATTTGGAAAGTGATTTATGTATGCACATTGTGAGTTGTACGATCAAATCTTAACGGTGGAGATTTTGTCTCATACCTTACGTAGGAGTACTATTCATCATGAACAGTACACCCGCAAACTGCCATCATTGCTTCGTGGATATCTCGAGACACAGTTAACCATTTTCCTCAATTTTTCTAGATTATTCCAATGCTTTAGGGTGCAAGGAAGAGAAAAAGGCAATCAAAGATAATGCTTAAAACATGATTAATGAGATATTGGAATTATTAATGAGAGAAATAATAGAAATAATGGATAATGTCTTAAAAGGAAAACTTCTTGGATAATAATAACCTCATATTCGTTTTCTTGAAATGTCTTGGCTTGGAGGCCAAGTTTCACCAATTTAGGATAATAATAACCATATATATTTTAATTAGAAAAGAAAAGGATGGTTTTCCTTTAAAATATTAAATAAAATATTTAATGACTTCAAAGTGGAAATAAACCTCTAATTCATAATTTACATATTTGAATGAGTCTATGTGTGAATTTGCATCTAATTCGATCAATGTTAAATATTTTATTTTATTCAAGAGAGAGAAAATACTTTAAAGACCAAAAATATTAAACATATGTTGAAAAAATATTAATTAATGTCAAAAGCATGTTCCTCACATTTAGTATTGCTTATAGGCCAAATTTTAGATTTTTAGAAAGTTTCTAGACGCCTCAAATAAATTAAAAGGATAAATAAGTGATAAAATTTAAATGAATTTAATAAAATTATAAAGTCTTCAAAAAAAATACCAAATTCGTGTTATACATTTAAAAATAGACCTCTGGATGAATTTTGACTCAATTTGGAAAATATTTGATTAGAAGGTGAATTCAGGAGAGAGAACATGTGTAAAACTTTCAACTCATTATTTAAAAGAATAAACAACTTCAAAAAATAGAAATAATGGAAAATTTGTATCCAACAAATTAAATATAACTTGTGGGTCAAGTTTCGTAATTTTTGGATAATTCTAATGTCATTAACAAAGGAGGAAAGAGAAAATAGTAATTTATTTATTTGACAAATTAAAGTTGTCAAAAGGCAAATCTAATTTTATATTCAATTTTTACATGTCAATATTAGCCTCTCCACAAAATTTTATCCAATTTGGGATTCGTTTGCACCTTCAAAAGAGGAGAGAGAAACTACTTAAATAATATATGTCACACTTTAGTCCTAATTCGATTTGGCAAGTGATTTATGTATGCAGATTGTGAGTTGTCCGATCAAATCTTAATGGTGGAGATTTAGTCTCCTACCTTGCATAGGAGTATTGTTCACCATGAATAGTACACCCACAAACTCCCATCATTTCTTCGCGGATATCTTGAGACACAATTAATCGGTTTCCTCGATTTTTCTTCTGGCATGATCGTGAGAGAATTCCACATCTTTTGGTTTATAAGTCGCGACATGTGGTCAAGTATTTTGCAAACGCCCATCCTTCCTTATTTGTTCTTCCCATGAACACATCAGTTTTGGCTTTAACCCTAAGCTCACCTATATATAGGGGTCCCTATTCCTTCATCTCTTGCCGCCAAACTCGTCCTCCCCATCAATTTCTTTCCACAAGGTGGACTTGGTCGTATACAACCCAGTTTTTGAGAAAGCCTTGCGGCATCTCTCTCTCCCACCTTGGAGCATCCCCAATCAAATTGATGGTATGGTCAGTTTCTTCTTCGCTTGGGCTTTCTTTCGGTACCCATATCTCGGAGTTTGATCGCGTATTTGGTTTTGCCCAAATCTTCACGCAAGTTGTTGCTGGAGCAAGCAACTATGGTGCTAATTTGAGCGGGGAAGATGATCCCAGTGTTTTTACTTCTCTACCCTTCTCATTTATCCTTGCTTTGTTTTTGCACTTAAGGGAATAATGGCCTTTTGTCCATGGTTTCCTTTGTTTGGGTGAAGTCAAAGAGGACCCTTGATCGAGCAACTTGGCTGCACGCTATTGGGCCAAGTCATCGGGTCGGCCCACTCTCTTTCCCTCTCTTTCTTGCTTATTTGTCAATTCTTGAGTTTCTGATTGGTCGAGCTTTGAAAAACCATAATTAATTAATCCCTAATCGAAAAATATGCATATATAGTCCATAAAATGAGAAAAATGTAAGCTTTCGTTTGATAAGGGTTTCATCGCCTAAATCCAATGTTTTATGATGAGTGATTTTAATGGATATAATTTATAAAGTTAATAATTTATATAATTCATAACTAGTAAACCCTTGGGCCAAAATCAAAAGTAAAATATATTCTAAACTCGTAAAAGTATGATCTATCTAATAAAAATAAATTGGATGCCTGGTTTGAGTTTTTATGAAAAAGTATTTTTTAGGATGATTTAATTAACTAAAAATCACTAAGAATAACCCTAAAAGTCCATATCTTCAAAATACTAAATATTATATGTTATTTTGATTATAAAAGCCTAACTAATATTTTGGTGATGTTTTCAAGACCTAAATTGGTGGTTTGTAGAAAAAGTTGACAATTTTAGGGTTTTGAGTTCTTAATGAATGCATATAATGTTAATACATGTATATGGTTATTATAATAGGACAAGTGGACTCTATTCTTGCTTAGGATTTTAGAAAGTGTTTTGATTAAGACTCTGTGAGAGGTATGTTAGCATATCCTATCTTTCTTTACTAAGCAATAACCTAAATTTTCATTCTCTTGGTCATATGGACAATAAACTAAAAACCATATCTTTTCCTTTTGAAAATGATGCTTCATGTGAAGTACCCTACTTGTTACTGATCTTGTGATCATAATATCTTCTTGACTTTCTTTTGGAATCTTTATTATTCCTTGTTCATTATGGAACTCAATTTGATACTATATGCCCACTTTGAGGTGGTTGTTTATGATGATCACTTATGTGATGATTATATTGTAAATCCGACTATACATTTTTACTTGCCCCCCTATTAAGCATATTGTGTGACTCAGTAGCCCTAGAGTAATATAATTTGCATTGGTTTTGGATTATGTGCCCTTATTGTTTGTTTTGGGATGGTGGTTATGTGCCCCATACCTGGGTTTCAGCTTTATGGGGGTTGGCCCAATTTTTAAATATATTGGGGGTTTGGTTATGTGTCATTCTCTATCAGGTTTCAACTTTATGAGGGTTGGCCGCCAATTGTTATTTATGTTGTTCTAGTGCTATGTTTATCTCACCTACATGCAGGTTGTTATGGGTTTTGTTCCTTAAAAATATTTTGTGTGCTTTTGTGGCACCAATTTTATTATTGTTTCAATGGAAAGTATTTCATTTATCATATGTTTGAGATTCATTCCTTTTATGCCCGATTTGGGTAGTCCTTATCTTTTTGCATGGGAAGCCTTCTATACTTGATGTACCTTTTTCTAAAAATATATACTGCTCAACTCTTTTTTTAGCATGCTCATACCAGCGTTTTGCTGATATCCTCTATTCTTTTCCTTTTATGGGGTACGCTTCCAACCCCAGGTGTTGGACAAGGAGGAGATCTAGGAGGACTTGGACCACAACAAGTGTAGCTGACTTCATGGGAGACCTTGCTTGAAGTTGTTAGGTGATCCTCAGCTAGATCTACATATGTAGTTAGTTTTCCTTTATGTCACCCTACATGGTGAAAGTTAGTATGATAAGTTGCCTTGTAATGGTTAGATATATCTTTCAATTCCGCTGCTACTTGTGTTATGATACAATCCTGTTAAATAAATTTGGTTTCATCGAGTGGATCCCTATGGGATCCCACTCCTTACAGTTTTAATCTCCAAACTAGGAGAGAGTCAGTCCACTACCTAGAGAGGTCAAGCTTTAGGATTTCTAAGATGTCTAGTCCTTATATTCACTTATAAGAGTTACAACATATGACCTTCCTTTTCTGAGACAAGGATACCCAACTTTAAGGCCAAGGGATCCAACAACCTTGCAAACAAGGTCTTATCTATCCAAGAGCTAGTCTTCTACCTCACACAGGTCTTACCCACTCTTGCAAGCAACTAGATACCTTCTCCAAGGAGATCCCCTTCTTGAACCGAGTCTTTTGCCTTGAGTATTTACCCACCAAGCTCCTTGGATCTTCCGCCTTGTCCTCCTTCTTCACTCGGAGAAGCTTTGTGCACATTCTTATATAGCTTGAAGAAGCTTACACCTTCTCTTTCATTTCGAGAGGCTTTCACCAGCTTGATCTTCAACAAAGGGGGTGGAGAAAGAGAGATCTTGATAGCTTCACAAGTATACAAGATAGTAGCTCTCTCACAGGAATTCGATCTCACTCATAATGAATGAAATGAGTTGTAATCAAGAGAGAGAAAGGGGCTCAAGTGGACTAAAAGTACTCAACTATGTCAAGGACCTTGAATAGCATGAATGAGCAACCTTGGAATGAACTCTAAGAGGTCCTATTTATAACTGGGGGTGTCCACTAAAGTGTGGGGACACTTATGAACATTTTCTAGCCATTTGTAGGGTTGCAACATATATAATTTCAAGTTTTGCAACACTCTGACTGTTAGATTCACTTTTTCTGTGTTTTCCATACAGTGTGTTTGGTCGAGTTTCAATAAAGACACTGGTAGAGAAATGGCTTATAAAGTCACCATATAGTTGATTACTATTGAATAATTAGGGTTCATGATGCATTAATTATCTTAATTAATTAGATTTGTACTTAGTTTCTCTAAGATTGTGTAGTTGATTAATATTGATTAATCAATGTTAATTACGCATGAATGAATTTAATTAATTGATAGTTCTTTCTTTATTTCTTTTTGATGATGATGATGATGATGATCCAGTCACCGCCATTGGCCACTGCATGCACCTCCTCTACTTCACCTCCAGCACCGACCACCTTCACTCCAGCCTGAACACCTCCACCTTCGGCCGCCGCCACCACAACCTGCTCGATCCACCAGTGCGGTGAGTGGTTAACTAATCTGTACTAGATTTGAACTTAGGATTAATGATGCCACCAAATAGTTTATTACTATTGAATAATTAGGGTTAATGATGCATTAATGAACTTAATTAATTAGATTTGTACTTAGTTTCTCTAAGATTGTGTAGTTGATTAATATTGATTAATCAGTGTTAATTATACATGAATGAATTTATTTAATTGATAGTGCTTTCTTTATTTCTTTTGATGATGATGATGATGATGATGATGATGATAATGATGATGATGATGATGAAGAAGAAGATGATGATGATGATGATGATGCAAAGTTGGTGCATGCAAACCAAAGCAGAATGCATGCACAACTCTCACCTCCACCCATGACCGCCGCTAACTACCAACCACCTCTCACGCCTCAAGCACCGCTTAGGTATGGTGTAATTCTAATAGGACTTGTAATTCTAATATGACTTGTCAAGTTTAGGTCCCTAGGGTAAGTGGTATGGTGGGAGGAGGGTAGGGGTGGGGTAGGGTGGAGGGCCAGGGGAGGGTGAGGGGTGTGGTAGGGTGGGAGGAGGGTAGGGGTGGGGTAGGGTGGAGGGCAAGGGGAGGGAGAGGGGGAGGGAGAGGGTGAGGAGGGAGGGTGGTTTGAGGAGGGTAGGGGTGGGATAGGTGGGAGGAGGGAGGGTCAGTGGAGGAGGGTAGGGGTGGGATAGATAGTTCAACAGATATTATGAATAACTTAGTTATCATCATCATCATCCTCATCATCATCAATTATTTTTCCAACATGAATATGAAATAACCCATTATTGTTATGTGTGGTTAGTACTTACATTTATATTACTTTTTCTCAACATTTTACATTGTTGTAGGCATAATGGCTTGGGCCTCTACCCCATTGTTACTATTCCTTATAGAAGAACAGTTGGACATCATTCTAGACGATCATTCATTAGCACAACTCACTATACCTAAACATTGGTGTTATCAAAATAAAAGATACTACACGGATGGTGGTGACCCTAAATTTTGGAATTTCAACTTCTGTTATCGAGGTTAAGTATGATGGGAATCTTATATCCACATCCAGTTGGTGTGAGTGAGTTCATAAGATGCTATTGGGCCGTAGTGACAAAAATTTTCTTCATCTGGTTGGCCATAATACCATCAAGGTTTAGATAACCAACATCAACAACAAGATGCCTGATCATCTGGTCTGATTTGAGTACTCAACAGAGGATAGTGATGATGATGATGATGGTTACTGATTCTGAACCATGTTGTTGTTGTTTAAGTTGTGTAACTAGTCCAGTGTCTCTCTCTTCTTAGTTATTTTACTTATGTGCATGTTTACGGGTACAACAACCCCCTTGTTTAGTTACTGTTTTAGACAACAACACTGCTGCATGTTCATAACTATATTATGATGATGATGGAACTATAGGTTTCTACATGTATGTGATGAATCATGTGATTAAATGTGCTTATACATGTGTGTGATGAATCATATGATTAAATATGCTTATACATGTGTGTGAATCACATGATCCATATATAATATTGTCCATCTTGTTAATGTTGTAGGTTTGTGGCATGTTGTTGGCTGATATCCGTGGATGTTGTAAACCTACAGTTCAGAACTGAACTACAGGTTCTGCATCCTGATGACCTGCCATATAGCAGGCTTGCAAACTGATAAGAAAAAAAATTAGAACATAGGCGTTGTTTATTAGTATAAAACTGACAACAAGGACATACAGCGTCAGTTATTAGCAAAAAAACTGACATCTATGTGGATATAGTGTCGATTATATATACAAACCAATGCCGACGGTGCCCTTGCTGGTGCATTTTATTGGTGGCGGGAAGGGTTATGATGTCGGTTATTAGTATAAAACTGACAACTAAGACATACATCGTCGGTTATTAGCAAAAAACTGACGTTTATGTGGCTAGGTATTGTCAGTTATATATAAAAATTGACGTCGATGGTGCCCTTGCTAGCGCATTTCATTGGTGGTGGGAAGGGTTATGATGTCGGTTTTTGTGAAACGTCGATGTCTTTGACCTGGATATAGTATTAGTTTTATTAAATAACTGACGCCTATAGTGCCCTTGCTGGCATGTTTTTGGTGGCGGGAAGGGTTACGACATCGGTGTTAAAACCGACGCTGAAGGTTTTGACTTTTAGCGGTGCCCACTTGGGTGTCTCTTTGAAACTGACGCCAAAGGCCTTAAATAACCGACACTAAAGGTTGGTTCTGTACTAGTGAGATAACTCGATCGATCACACTATACGAAAAAAATAATTTAATCCATCGGTCAAGTTTGTCCTGGTGGCCGATCCACTTATACCAATTTTGGTCTGTAGAGGGATCGATCGAGTAATGTGATTGTGAATCTCAACTGATCAAGATCATTCTCAAAATCCAATAAGGATTAGTCAAGTTTGGAACTCGGCCGATGAAGTGCCTATAATGAATTTTACAAAATGATTTTTAAGTGATCAAATGTTCAAATCAAGTGTCCCTGGTTTTTTCTGATCTTAGTTACAAGTCATATCATCAATACAAATGATTACAAAAATGTTCTAAAGTGATTTGGAGTGTTATCCCGAATTGCTCATTTGTATTGCTTTTGACTTACACTAAAGCAAACTAGGGCTTAATTGATTTGATCCTTTTCATGTACCTAGTGTCTGAAATCTATCTTAAACAAACATTTTAGATACATATGAACAAAATGGTTAAGTGATTATGAAAATATGGACAATGTGGAACACTTAGGTCAACACATTTTACGTTCTATCACTTCTTCCCAAGTTTTACTATTTAGTACATTATTTAACTATTTATTACTTTATTAAGCATCAATTTCAATACATTAATAATAAAGTAAAGTAGGTCATACAAAGTCAAACAAGGTTTATCATGATCTAAAATAGTGTTTCCATATGTTCTTGGAATGTTTTTTATATTATATCTGTTTATAGTCAATTCTTTTTATTTCTATATGTATATATCATTAACATGCATATTGTTCATTTTATCATTTTAATCAAGAATACTAATTACATATTGGGAAATGTTAGTCACTATCATCAAATTCAAATATAGACATTTTTAGGCATATAGTAGATTTCCATGATTTTCCTCAATTTAAAATAATTTGTTTTATTGTCTATATTTACCACCCATATATCATGTATATTAATCAAGTATAATTTAAAATAGGAAATAAGTGTTTTAAACCACATGTACTAGTGATATGAGTTATTTAAGTCAACTATATCCTTTTTTGGCATTAGTGGATTCCCACAAATTTCTATAATTTGTAAGCATTTATTTCATTTTCATGGTGGGTCATTTAAAACTGTGAATAACTATCATACATGTATATAAATGAAATATATGATTAGGCTATAGGTGAAATATTGTATTTAGGTTTTAGTGGTTTTGGTCAATGTATCACATGTTACATTATGTTAGTTTATTTCATTATTATAATTATCATTATTAATATTTTATCAATAATGTTTGATCTAATCCAAAAGAAAAACCAATAGCCTAAGGGAGGAGAAATTCCAAATGAACAAGAACAAAGGTGGATCCTTAGTCTCAAGGTGGTAGATAAGGTGTAAAACCACAATTATGATCATATGGTCCATACTGGAGACAAAACTGGTAGAAGTTATCATGGTGAATGTAGCCAAGTTGAGCAGCAAATCACCGTATGAGCATCAGCTACAAAGTCCATGACAAAGGTTGATCGGGGTGCAGAACCCTTGGGACCAATTTTTGGGGAAATTGAATGAGTCTAGGGCATGTGGGAGCAATTTGGCAGTATGGGTATTGGGGAAGTGAGGTACGTGAGGTCAATGGGTCATCAGTAGTATATAAAATGAGAAGGAAAATATATTATCTATCTCTCAGATTGACAAATTCCCAGTTGGTTATCTCTACATTCTTTTTGAAGTTCTTGTGAAGGACAATATCTGAGTATAACATGGTATATAAGTGACATTACATAATTTTTGAAATGATTTATTATATTTATAAGGGTTTCCTCATGTGTCTTGAATTTTTAATATTCTTGGTGATTATATACACACGTTTTTTTACATATTGATTTGGTTTGGTGATTTTTTTATTACTTTTTTGGATTATCTTTACCACACATTTATCATGTATATTAGTCAATTCTTTTTTCTTCCATTGGACTACTAGTGCTTCAAAAGTAGAGAAAATGTGTATTCTTCAATTATCATTTTAAATTGGAAATAAATTTAAAATATGCATTTACTAGTGGCAAGGGTCATTTAAGTCAAATATATCATATTTTGGCATATTTGGTTCCCCATGAATTTCTAATGATATATTTCATTTAATTGTCTAATCATTTAAAACCATACATAATTTGCACTCATGTATATAAATGAAATATATGGTTAGACTATAGGAGAAATAATGTATTCATGATATAGTAGTTTTGGTCAATGTGTCACATGTTACAATATGTTAGTTTATTTTATTATAATCATTAAAATTATTAATTTTATATCAACAATGTTTGATCTAATGTAAAGGAAAAATGAATAGTAGAAGGGAGGAGGATATACCTGACAAGTAAGAACAAAGGAGGCTCCTCATATCTCAAAATAGTAGGCAAGGTGCAAAGCCACCATTGTGATCCTATGGTCCACTATAGTGACAAAGTTGGCAGAAGTTACCGATGTGAATGTGGCCAAGCTGAGAAACAACTCATACAAGCATCGACTACAAAGTTTGGAGAAAATTTCGGTCGCATGCAAAGCATTGGTTTTAATTTTTGAGGAGTCGCAAACAAGTCTATGGAATGAGGGAGCAGTTTGGAAATGATGGTAGACCGAGTTTGGAAGGATAAGCAAATTTGTTATGTTACAGGTACGTGAGGTGGACGGGTCATCGGTGTTTGGAAGGATAAGCAAATTTGTTATGTTACAGGTAGACTGAGTTCCCTCTTTATAGGTCTGTGTTACTTATATTTTGGGTATCTAGGTTTTATAGGATGACAGATGAGTCTAGATGCGAAGAAGGAATGAGAAAGAAGGTAGAAGATGACTTCAATACTTACGCGGAGATGTGAATGGTTTACTATGGCTTCACCTCATTTCATTCAAGGAGAAGGAAACAATCGAAAAGGCTACATGGGTAGGCCATTGTATAATAGTAGTTTCTACTGAGCATAATCATAGGTTATCATTTTTTGAAGAAGGAGAACATTATGTAACATCCTTGGCATGCAAGAGAGCATGGATATGAACATGTTTTCTATATTAAAGTTTTTTATGTGGACCTAAGGTATTATTATGGTTTTTTCAATAAATTGAAGTATAAAATCAACCATGTTAACTAGTCACAATGAAGAGTGAGATGACAAAATGTATGAATGGAGGAAATGAAGAACAAATTGAATGAGAAAATTTAAGATGGTATGTATGTGAATCAATGGAAGGAATATACATTAAAGTACAATGTTAATGTATGAGAAGAGGAATATAAGAGATGGAGTTAGGGTTGAGGAAGGTCACATGATATTAATAAAATAAGAAGGTATATAAGTGTGGGAAAATGGGTCCATCATGGATAAATGTATATTTACTTAATTTTACAATGCATACTGAATTTAATTGCAAAGGATCCTTTTTCATTTTCTTATTTAATGAAAGTTTTCTATCATCAATGACTTCCCTAGTCATTTCATTATCTTAGCGACTAAATAATGTAATGAGGAAATAGGTTGTGGAGAAAATGGTTTTCACATATCAATGTACACACATAACATTGTTCTTCTTTAATGTAACTTTCCATAATCAATCGTCATCCATTAATGTCATGTTATACAAATTAGTCAATAGTGTGCCCTTATGAAACTGCTATATTGTAAGATCCAAAGTCCCACTAGTAAACGTAACATAGAATTTAAAAGTGCAATATCAACAGATGTGTTTCATCGAGTACATCTTGATAGATTAATTGTTGTGGCTTTCTCAGGAACAAAAAGGTCATCAATAGATAATAAATTAATGAATAATTACTTTCACAATATTAGATCTATATCATTCCAGTACATCCTGGCATGTCGGGCATGATTGTTTCATTAGACAATTAGACATGACTAAAGTAACTGTGATACAACTAAATTGGCATTCTTTTTAACAATATGATTAACTTATATAAAAAAGTATTAATTTTTTTATATTTGTCCAAACGATACTCGATGAAAGAATTTTAGGTTCCAGAATATCATTTGACTCACACCATCTTAGTATAGTGCATAATTCATTATTTCCAACAATCCTTTTATATTAAATTTTTTAATAATATAAAATATGTTTTCAATTAATTCCAATGCCACTGACTTGTAAATGGCCACACTAACCAACAACATATCCTGGTCTTTTTTTTTAGCAATCCGAACATCTTCATTACTAAAAAGCCATACGGCATCTACACGAAAAAGTGATTGTGGAAGTACATACAACCAAGAGCAGGGCTATCAGATCCCCAAAACTCATATTGGAATGATAATAGAACACTTCTGCATTGATCTCTTTTCCACTAGGCTGACCTAAGCAGCTTTTCATAAGAGATTCCTTCAACCTGAGCATAGATCAAAGATGATAAACTTGCAAATGAAGAATATACAGACCAGTGTTTTCCGCCACATGCAGAGCCATAGACCCAGTAGTGAATCCGAACAGAAGAAATCGAGGCCAGCAAGAGCCAAGACTCATAGCTCCCAAACAAAGAGAACAACAACGCCGATAAGCAGCGACAACAACGCCGACGAGCGGCGAGAAACGGGCAGAAAAACCTGCAACAAAGAAAACAAGGAAATAACAGGGAGGCCCGCGAAGAAGCACGGGGGTGGGGGATCTCGACTGTCGTAGGGACTGATGATCAGGGCAATTCGTCCACTCTCCGCTCCACCCCAGCGAGCCAAATCACCACCAGGGCACGCCGCCCAAACCACCAGCGTCGTAGCCTCTAGATCTGAGACCGAGTGCCACCGCTGAGAAGGACGGGTCCTAGACGAAAAGCAGGCGAAAGCTCCGATCGTCGAAGCACCTTGAAACAGCCGAGGAAGAAGAAGCCCAGGGGGAGAGGGAACGTTGCGCGTCGGTAGGCAGCCTCTCCCCCGAGTAGAGTCAAGCCCTAGATCGCGAGAGAGATGCCGCTAGAAGAGAGCCGCCGCTCCGTAGCATGTAGGAGGTACATATCCTGGTCTAGTTGGATTCAAAAATAACATTAACAATTGAATTTTGTTAATGACCTTCATTACTATACAAGGGCAGTCGAAATACAAATTGGGAAGAAGATCAATTCATATTTTTGAGTGAAGAGAATAATATATTATAATTCAAAATAAGTTTGGAGTCCAAAATCCAATATGTTATAGATGTAGTCAGGCTTTTGGGCATTGTGACCCATTTTGGGGTCTACGTGGGCTGTTTTGAGGTGTTGTGGTTAGGTTTTTGGATAGCAAGGGCTGGAGGTGGTCATAGCTAGTAGACCAAGTTAAAACAATATATATAATTTCTGAAATGGCTTTTCTATGTTGTTTTCCAATCTTATGGCAAACTCACATATTTAAATGGAACCTTGAAGATCCTAGAACATGTGTGTCATCATTATGAAATTGAAGGATATTTATGGAATAGGAAAAAGATTAAGTCAGAGAAAAACCTCTTGCATGTTGTTGATTCTTCAAAAGTTTATGATTCAACTTTGGGATCATTAAGAAAACCTCATATATGCTAAAACCATGTAACTGTTTATATCTCTTGTCATATTTATTTCCATTTTTTCTCCTCTCTACCTCAATGAATGAAGTAATTCATAACATATGGTTGAAAACTTTCTTCTCTACCTTAAATCTCTATAAATCCTATTCTTTGGTCTAGTTGTATCTACTGCATGTAGGGTTGGGAGTTTGGAACTTGAAACAAGAGATCTTGAACTAAAATTTTGTGATCCTATTTGTTAAATATTCCCAAAGATGGTATTTTTATGGTGGTTTTGGATAAAATTTAGCATTTGTGTAGTAATATTTGGGTGCAAGATCTAGCTTTAGTCACTTATTATCACTAAGTACATGATTAATCTAAAGATGGTATTTTTATGGTGATTTTGGATAAAACTTTGGGAACTATTATATATTGTATTTTACTACTCTAAAATGAAAAAGAACAATGTTTTAAAGGTAGGATCTTTACTAATATACTGCTTTGAATTTCTAACTTTGATGCTTTTTGCCAATTTTAGCGTATAGAACTTATTTAAGATCTTTGAAATCCCTAGGGGATAGAGGCCACAAAGGTAGGGGAGATAATGTGTACATGTAATGGTCTATGGTGGGTTGGGGTCAGAGGACATAAGATGGAATGAAAATAGGTGTATGGAAGATGGATATGGTAACATACAACATGGATTCTCAAAGAGAAAGGAAATTCGGTGCTCAGGTGAAGTGTAAAAATTATGGTTGCATTTTTAATTTAGCGGCATGAGGTAACTATAATTCCATGGACCATCCCAAAGATACCTACATGAGAGACGAGACATTGAAGAACCATTGGGAAAAATGAAGGAATCACAAACTAAAAGACCAAAGAAGAAAGGAGGAATGGGGTTGACCTAAACTCTAATTAATTTGTGGAGGAGGACATAAAAGATACCAATCATCTATCATCATTAATACAAATAATCAATAGAAGAAAAAGAAAACCTACTTTTTGTTGCAAAGCCTACAGGAACCTTGGATAATGGAGGAGCAATCACAATGAACACTATTGATTCATATCTGACAAATATACTTTACCAACTATGCAAATATTTAGTTGCCATCAATATCATGGATGAGGTGTTGAGTGCCTGACCAAAAAGGAGAGAATCAAACTCCTACATGCACTCATAAGGATGTTTAACATGTATGAATTGGACCTCAATCATTACATTATTCAACTATTTTTAAAGAAAGATGATGATAATGTTTTGAAAGGAGACCTATGGAAACGTTATGGGAGTTGTCTATCTATGTGGAAGTGGAACCCCACATTCAGTCTACTAATAATGTGCCTATCCATATCGTTACTCAAGTATCTATCTCTTCACCTATATATGCCAATTTATATTGAGATCATTGGGATATCTATTATAAGATTCATTTAAGTCAACATATATATATATGTATATATTGTTCACATGTCGATAAGTCAATGTAGAGTTATATATGGATTTAGATACCACAAAATCCTTATAACTACAATTATCATTAATGGGGTTGAGTGCATGTTTGAGTGCATGATGATCCATGAGCTCTCATGGTCTATGGAAGGCTAGGACACATTGCAAATTTTTTCAAGAATATGTAAGCTACTCTAGAGACCAATGACGAGACAAGTAATACATAGGAAACATCACATGAAAAGGGAGGTAATGGGGCAACTCAAGAATGAATATGACACACCTACGAGAAAAGATACAAAAATACTATAAGTGGAAATAGAGAAAGGGGAAATGGAAATATAGTATGGGTAAAAACCTTGAACAAAAATTCTCTCAACTATTTGAGGAAGAAAATTTTTTTGAGGAGGTATAAAATACCAACAAGGAAGAGGTGGTGGGAGTGATAAAAAGGTCAAGTATCAGATCATCTAAAGTGTGAAGAAAGAAATTTTGTAGCTAGTTGAGGAGTAAGAGATGACTATTCTAAAGATATGACTAGCACTAATAGTACAATAAAAGGGACAAACACTCACACAAAGAAGTTATTTGTATAGATTAATGAGTTCCATACCATTTCAAACCATGTAGGATACTAAGTACTCATAGACAATTGAATAGAAGAACGAATGCAAGTAAAAGTCAAAAGTAAATCATAGATGCCTAAACTGGGATGATGACCCAAGAATTGGCTGAAGATTGTGGATGCAAGAAAAAAACCATTATGTGGAACTAGAATAAGAATTACAAGGCTTTTGCATGTGGACATTTACTATGAAGATAAAGAAAATCAAATATTAGATGTAGTGGATTGATATCATTCTTCCAAACGCCTAATTGTTTGTTATGTTACACTTGATATGTTGAAATGTAAGATGCATCAATCATAGGAAGAATTGTCCAGAACTTGGGACTTTGTCAGCCTTAAGAAACAAAAATTATAATTATAGTTGAACCAAGAATCATGTTTCGGAATGCAATTAGATCCATTATACATTTTGGCTTCAAGAGCACACATCTAGTTCAGGCTAAAGTTTCTTTGGGTAGAATATGCTAATGTGTTGGAGAAATGATGTCTACTCCATGGAGATCATTAACATCCATAGATTGGTTAATACTTGTAGAATTATCAAACTTACCTAGTCACATTTTCATGTAAGCACATTGTAATATCTATATATGCTATTTTTTATCTTGTGGTGGACATGAGAGAGAGGTTCCAAGAACCATGACTAGTCCTTGGTGGTTTCAACACCATGCTTTAACCCAATGAGGGGTACTATGACACAATATATAATTATAATAGATCAAATACTTTTCAAGAGACAATGATTGAAGTGAGATTAGTTGACATGGGGTTCTTTGGCATCATATATATATATATATATATATAATGGGTTTACTATAAGAAATGTTTGTTAGAGTTGTGGTTGAAACCTTGTTCATGCATATGTGCTTGAATTTTATGGTTGAACATTTGCCTAAAATCCAATTAGATAGCTTTCGACTGATACTCATATTTGTGCATAAAATGAAATGATAACACCAAGTGGTCGATAGCCCAATTAGTTGGGTCTGGTGGTGCCTCATGAAGCATCCTAGGTTTGAATCTCAATAGGGGACTAAGGTTGGTTTATCCATCTTGGGAGTATCTCGACTTTTCTGCTCAGGTCAGAGAGAGTGATAAGGAACATACTCTTAGGTCCAAGATGAAAAGATATCATAGGTTCCAAGCTAAAGAATATTTGTTTAACATGCTGATTTCTCTAACATGCTCATATTATTACCGACATGAACTTTCTAATGCTCTCAAGAAAACTCACAAGGATGTTGTTCTCAGAGGAAAAGAATAAAGAGAAGGAGACTGGTGCAAAACATTACTATGCTATAGACTATTCTTACACATAACTATGATATACACATTCATTATTTGTGTTTTGAACTACACGATGAGTTGGACACTATTCATTAGGAGGGAGAGGAGTGATGGGGGCAAAATTAAAAAAAATTAGCATCGGAATAGGATAGTAATTATAATTGCACAATATCTATGGGAAAGAAAGAGAGTGGATGAATTTTATTTATATGCTCAAAAATCTAAAAGCATATGTGTTGCTAATGAAAAGACACAAAAATATCATTTGTCAATCATTTTAGGGAGCTTTTCACAGCTCCTAGAATGGTATTCCCATTTACCTGTCTTATTTTCCATCCCCTCAACAACATAAAGAAGTTTGAGTGGATGTACAACAACTTATGTGAGGTGTTAAACATATTAAAAACCTAACTCCTTACAAATAAGTTGGTCATGATGACATAAATGATCTTTTCTTAGTTAAAAAATTGACAAGTGGTTAAAGGTTCAGTGATAGATTCTATTCTAAAATTGCCTAGGGGTAGTGGCCTCAAAAGAAAATTACTTGACTCTAACATTGTTCTAATATCCTAAGTTACTAAAATTTAGATATGTTGGTAGTTAAGTCATATTTCATTAAACAATTTTTGTCTTTAACTAACCTCCAATTTACTCATTGTAAGATTGAAACAATTTATGTCTTCTTAGACCTTACATGTACAAAGTAGCTTTGTACCTAACAGGAGGATCACATGCAATATTTTTTATATGTAGGAGATCATTCAACATTAAAAAAAAAAGAATTTATCCATGTATATTGTATACAAATTAGAAATATCAAAAGCTTATACTATTTTTTGGGGTCTTTTATGGAAGGAACTATCAAAAGTATTGAACATTTTGATAATATGAATAGATGTATCATGAATTTCCTCACTACTGAAGATACCAAAACTGTTTGGAATGAGAATATCACATATCCTTTAAAGGATAGTCATGGGAATATCTAAGGAAACCCATTGTACCCTTAACTAATTGTCCTACCCTTAAATAAATGTCCTTTGTATTAAGAGACTGGGTCAAATGATTGAATAAAGATTGTAGATGAAAGAATGGAAACATCTTGACCTTAGTGTTGGGTGTCTAGATTTTGCACATGTGTGATTTATAGACAATATCATTCTTTTTGCACAAGATTACATACATGAATCTTCTTGTAGATCTTTAAAGAGATTTAGTAGCATCTAGATGGGCTATCCCCATTGTGAAAACTAGGATCTTCTTTTCATGAAACATTCCCCTAGATATGAAGTGGAGCATTTGTATTGCTAGTGGGTTCATGAGAATCGAGGATTTAAGGAAGTACTTGGGAGTACATATAATACACTCAAGGGTGTAAAAAAATGCTACTGGGAGGTCCTAGACAAGATATATAGTAGAACTAATTCTTGGTTGTGCATATACTTATTTCTTATAGGAATAGAGTGTCTTCTGAAATCTATTCTAACTAGTATACCTACCATATGTATATGGGTTCCATCCCTATTACCCTATCAAACAAAATGATAGCTCAATGATATAGCTCATATGAGGAGGATGAGATCATAAAGCTCACCCAATGTCCTTAGTAGCATGGGATAAAGTCAGTGAAGGTAGGAAACACGATGGTATGTGAGTGAAATCTATGAGATAGTAGAGACACTCTCTTATTGTAAAGAACACCAAGAATGCGAGTATGAGTCAGTCCACTTCTTTATGCCTGAGTATGAAAAAAATGTAATAAGATTGAGAAAGGAAAAAGTTATCAACATTTAAGATTTAGTAGAGCAACCTTGGGAGACAAATGAATTGATAATTGGAAATTCGTACATATTTCCTATTAGTGGTAAGGATATTAGGATCTAGGATGATGCAAAGATCAATGGGAGCATGTATTAAGGATATTATCCTTAAATATATATCTCATGATCTAGAATATGTGTGTTAGTAGCCTAGGAATTATGAGCAGAAGCTAGGATTCCACCTTTTTTAGTTTTTTCCATTTTATGCAACGAAAAGTATCCAAAAACTAAGATGCCTACAAAGGAAGATCTTGAGGAAATAAGAGTCTAGAACCATATTTTTAATGGGATATTCTTTATGAGATATGTCTACTCCTTGTTGAATCGGTACAACAAAACTAAAAGAGTGGGGGATGAAGTCATATATGGGAAGGTAACATGTGAGAAAGAGTTAAATTGTTTATGTGGCTTCTAAGCCATGAAAATATCCTCAAAAACCATAATAGGTGAAGAAAAAAGAGTTCATAGATATTTCTTGCAAGAAGTGTTACAGTTGATACAAAATTATGCATTACACTATAAGAGAATTTCCTTGTGCTTAGGAGGTGGGAATATATATGATCAATGTTAATGATAATGATGATGAATATTCAAAAAAGAATCACAACAAATGAAAAATCCCACACGTTCACATGAATGATGAACACGAGATTAGTTTCATGATCACAAGATTGTATGCTTGGTAGAAATAGTCAAATCTTGAACAACAAAATTAAAAAAAGAGTATCATGATTTCTTTATAAATAATGAGATATTAACTATGAAAAAAGTTGGAAGAAAGATCACAATACAATTGTTTTTATCATGGTAATAGAATGGACGAATCCAACTATAAGTAGACTGAAGATAAATGTAGATATTTTGTAAATAAGAGGAAAACAACATGTCATAGGGTCATTAAAAATTAAGAAGGAAGTGGCAAGGGAATCAGGCTAGTACATTAGTGGTTAATATATTATGATGTTGACTTAGAGGCCATTGAGCTTGCTACTAGAATTTCCATGGATTATGAGATACACAATCTATTCATTGATATATATATATATATATATATATATATATATATATATATATATATATTTCTTTACTAAAGTTTATCTTAAAAAATTGAATGGTACTCTATGGTATGACATCCCACCTACTGAGACTAAAAGTCTCTACTTATCTAATCTTACATGTAATGGTAGTAGGAGTACCTAGTTTAATTCCATGTTGAATCCTTTTGATTATAGTTTCAATATTTATTTGCTTACAAGAGGAGGGAAATTTGAATGATAATGCCACTTGAATTCCCTTAAAAATCTTATAAAACTCAAATCATGGAATATTTTGTGTAAATTTTCCAAAAAGAACGTTGCTATGAGATGTTATTGTAATGGTTAAAGTAGGATTATGATCCTAGTTTTACATATGTCTTGTGTAGGGATGAAAATTTGAATTCCTAGATTTGAGTGTGCATATTTGATATTAGTTAGGTATTTAATACATCTAATTCTTGTATGGTGTATATGTCAGTATGACATATAGATTTTTATCTTTATGTTCCATGAATGATGAGTAATTATATTAACTAATTAGTGAAATCATAATAATGTAATTTCTCATTGGCCATATAACTTCCCTAAAAGTTGGACAAGCAAAACAAGTATCCTTATAGATATCGATAAGCATGAGAAGGTAATAAGTGTCATATATCGTTCAATATTTATGGGTAAATCAGAATCCATATTAGTTATGGTCCCTGCAATGTCTTGAATTAATCCATGTTTATGGAGTATGATTGATGTTTTTGCTCATTTTTTATATAAAACGTCTTGGCAATGTGATAGAAATATGTGAATATGGTATAATACATGTCATTGAAGGATGTACTGTGAGACAAGTACCCATGATGGACATGTTCTTTTATGTATATTGTAGGTTGATGACCCCATACTTTTTATATTGACATCTACTAATGTGTGATTGAATCTTAGTGAGAACAAATAGTGTTAAGATACTCTATGGTGGACTATGGAACTTCACAATCACTAGTGAGTATTTTGTACGATCAACTACACGCTACCAAGGGATTAATAATAGAAGTATAATCAAGTTGTGTATTCTTTCTTATATATCAAATTTGTTTTTATGCGTAGTATACTATCTTTATTTATCTACTATATCTTATAGTCATTACTTCCTTCTATATAATTATATATTTCACTAGGTACAATTAACTTTGCATTTTGTGGTTACTTGTTAGATGTTATATCTTTCACTAGGACTTTGGTTTGAATCACGTGGTTTATCACATTTTTAGGTTCTTTGCGCCATACTTAAGGGTTTAGCAGTGAGGAATATTCTTCCCATAGATAGTGGTGATCGGGTGGTAATTAATTTATGTGGTGGGGTCCCAAGTAGGGTGTTTTACATGTTCAATATTCGCAAATAAGTTATTTTTCTATGTATTTTATATGATGCACATATTTTAAATATAACCAGATATATCTTTTGCATAAAAAAAGTTGTGACACATGTCGCATGTGGTGAGTGTTGTATAGTTAAAAGATAATATATGAGATGGATGAGCCTTATATTATGTTCATAAAAGAAAACCTCTTTAAAGAATTTATTTAATATTACCATTGAATGCTCGTTGAACAATTTATTTACATATACATTGTTTTTAGATTGTGGTTTCCTTGAATTGTATATATCCATCTTCAAGGTATGCTTGTGCACTAATATTGGGTGCTTATGTCAAACTTGTGTTGAATAAAGTTTTCTTATGGATGAGTAACCCCTTTCTCTATGGATTTATATCATTTGTCAAACCTTAAATGACACCTTAGGCAATTAACTATGAGTTATTTACTTCATACCAAGTACCATTTTTCATTTCCAAATCATATTTCTACTAATATGTCTTGTTGAGTGGGATGAGGTGAAATTAACACTCTACCTAAACCGGTAAGATATGTACTAACTAGATCTAGGTCATTCCATGCCTTAGGGAACCCAAGTTAGAGTCATTGCTTTTTAGTGGACCAAGGTCGAGTAAGGTATTCTAGTGGCTATATGTGAATCATTGTCTAGAGTTTCATCGTGTTTCTCTCCATAACTTAGGTAATTTTTAAATTCATGGTTATACACTCAACTTGTTGATTCACAATTCTTTTTATCTATCTTTTGATCTATGCTTGAGGCAATCATGATGCAAATGTGAGGGGTTTTTGATGGATGATCTATGATCATCATTTTCTAGTGTTTAGATATACTTTCTCTTACTTGTATAGTAATTTATTTTAGTCATGTAATTCAAAACTATGCTAACTAATTTTTACTTCTACATAATTCATATTTATTTTATTTTCATGCATGTAGACATTTTTGTGTTATATGCGATCAAACTTGTAAATACATGGACTTTAGGTTAGTAATATAAGCCATGTTGAAGGCTTGTGTGAGCATTTTTGTGGAACAATATCCCTTGGATCAACCGATCTAGGGCTAAGGATCATTACATCTACTAGATCAATTGATCTAGGGCGTGGATCAATCAATCCAAAAGGCGACCTTTTCAAATTATGCAACTTTGGTTATTAGACCATTTGAGCTCAATTTTTTACACATGTTTAGGGAGTAGTTTTATGACTTGTGGGCCCTACAAAGTGCATAAAATTGTTCAAAACACCACAACCCTCTAATTAAAATGGGGGGTATAAATACATCAATAGCCACTTATTGAAAAGGTTTTTGTTCCAAGATTTTATATGGAAACAGGGTGTCTAGGGATCATCCTCAATATAAAAAGGATTTACTTGGTGTTCTAAAGTCTCATTGATATCCCACCATCATGCCATGTTCATTATAGAGCTTCTAAGAAAGAACTCACTTATGTCAAGTGTTGATCTCTAGATATGTTAGGGAAATAAGTTAAATATCCCATTTCCATTTCCCTCAACAAAATGCACCAGTTGAAAACATTTCATTCATATGTCATACCTCCATCATACACCTCCATAGCCTATAATATACCCCTTTTAATTATTATAATTGCATAGTGTTTGGATATATTCTTACTAGTAACGAGTCTTCTTAACACTTTACGTTGATCCCTTTTCAATACTTACACATCCACTAGCAATGAACTGCACTAGTATCTAGGAGATCAAGTTATGAGGAGTAATAAGGAGGCTATTAGCAGTTTGGTCTTTGGATCTGCCATTCCACTAGGAGCCAACCAACTCCCTTGAGACCCTAGCATGCGGGACCTGGAGGCATTGTAAGGGAGGTCTACAACCTTGGTTGCCTCCTCCTTCTCCTTTCTCCATTGCTACCGGTAGTAGCCAACCTTAGAGATGAGGAACTGATGCTTCTTGCCCCTGACCTATCTAGATTGGAGGGTTGTCGATGGCGTGTGAGAGGTTACAAGGATTATAACTCCCACAATGATATGAAGATAGTAAGACTACCCCTCTTGTGATCCATAGTTAGAGTTCCTATGTGCAACACATCTCATACACCTGCAACCCTTTATTACCTCGTCCCCTCTTACTCTTACCTTAATACTTAGAAGGGGTAATGAAGTGTAGCCATGGAGGATAATGAATGAAAACTGACCCCTTTTTCCTTGGCGAAGAGGCCACAATATCCCACATGTGGTCACTAGAGATCCAACAAGGTAGTAATATCCTCGAAACTAAAGAATATTGGGCCAACGGGGTAATCAACTGTGAGGTTGTGCATGTCTCCAATCTCTAGCGCTAAACCTCCTACCACCATGAAGAAGGTGGCACCACCATGGACCCCAACTCTAGAACCTGGGAAGGCTTCTCGAGAATGTCAAAGTCCACTCCACAATAGTGATCCTATCCTGGAGGTATTGCAAGGGTGCAAAAGAAGACCTAAAGGGGAGCCAGGCTGAGATTCAGAGATTGTTAAGGATGTGCTTTCCAGTTCTCCATCAATTCTTGCATATGGTCCTCAAGCAGGAGTGTCTCATAGGAGACATGTCTCTTTTCCCATGTGAGGTATCGTGATGCAGTTGATCGCGATGGAAGGGGGTGAGACGAGAGTAGAGTCGGATTGGGTCCAATGTTCTTCCAAACTGGTCGACTTAGCAGCAAGCTTGAGCCACAGTCTACAGAACCATGTGGAAGCAATTTGTACTTACCAAGAGAGGATCCAATGGACTACATGAATCCTAAAGGTAAATACATGTTTACATTTTCATAAATACATTAAAACTTATAAAATGCTTAGTAAATAGCTCCATAGGCCTAAAAATACCCAAAAAAACTATATACTAAAAAATATCCACTTTACTAAACTTCTAGATCAAACCTTTGGTAATTAATTGTGAGGGTATCTTATTAGATGTAAATGCTTCATTTTAAGATGATTTAAATAGTATAATTAGCATATAGGGGACATTACATCTGGAAAAGAAACTATTCTTGAACCCTAATGTCATTTGGATGCTAAATATATGCTCTAATTAGAGCATTATGCCAAAATATTAGGTCCTTATTCATTAATGAATAATTCGATGGTTCAAATCTCATTTAATTCTAGAAAATAGACCCATCACCATAAAAATATGAAAATAGAATCACAACTAAATTATGATATATTGACCCATTGAAAAATAGTAGAGACATGTTTTAGATTGGTGGAACTTAGGCTTGACCAAAACCCTAATTAGATGTAAAATATCTTTAATAATGATGAACCTTGTTTTAATGATGAATAATTTCTATTAATCAGATGAAGACTAGAGATGTATATAGTCCAAAATATAAATATGAATCTTCAGGCTCATGTATGTGGGATTTATTAAAGTATATGACTATGGTTTTCTTGGTTGAAATCATGATATGTATGTATGCTCTCTCTCTCTCTCTCTCTTATTTGCAAATATTGGATGTAGTATTAATATAAGTACTTGATGATTTGTCACTTGAAACATTAATTATTAGTAGATGTTTTGTAGTTATTTAAGGTGTTCATTATCCCCCTTATGGGGGAATGGATTAATGTTGACTAGTACGCCTCCCTAGAGCACTCAGTGTACAAGGAGTTCCCTAGAGTACTTGGTACACATGGATGAGACCAATATTTATGTTTTAGTACTATTCCACCCTAGTAATGCAACACATCTAAAAAATGACTAAAATGGGCGTGTTTTGCTTATTAAAGAAAAAATTTCTATTATTTTTCTTTCTTTCTGCAAATCTTTTCAAAGTTATGAAAACCATAAATATATATATCTTCCTATGATGTACACAACACCTCGTGTAATGATTCATTGTTTCGCGTATGTTTTAGGTTCATAGCTAGCATGGGAGAGAAGGACATGAAGTGAGAAATAGACTGTTGTACCTAATGTGTTGAGATCCTACCATACATGTTGTGTAAGTTCTCTTTTCAATGTGCAAATAAAGTTGTGATGATTCATTTTGTAATTATGTGTTGATGTTGTTTATGATGTATGCTTTTCTAATTTTTTTTCTCAAACTAAGAGATTATATATTCACCCCACTCTCTCTGGCAGGCTCAAAAGCATTCAAATCAATGTCAATAGCTACATCTAACCATGGAGGTTTATTTGAAAGGAAAGACAGAACTAAAGTATTAAAGTTTAGAGAGCTCCTACTACTTGAACTAAGGCTATTTGTAGTGGTTTGTAGAGTGGCCTTTGCAGTGTTGTCCGCTACCTTGTTGAGTTCCCTAGAAATATGGCTAACTCGAAAAGAAGGAAAGGTGGCAACCAGCTTTTTGAATCTCTCCACATAGGGCTTGTACTTCGGGAGAGTGATCTTATTATTGAGAACATCTACAGCTGTTGCACAGTCCGACAGGAGGATAACATGTGATGGATGGAGCTTGCTGGCGAGCACAGCAGCTTGGAGAATAGCTTGAACTTCCGCATGCAAGGCGTTGTTAGCAGCCATGAAGTGTCCTTCACCTTGCATACTTCGACCCAAGGAGTTTACAGCATGAATACCCAGGCCAGATTTGTTAGCTTTAAAGGACGCATCTGCGAATATCAGGATAGATTCATTCTTTATTTGGAGAGGTTCAGATTTCCTAAGCTTCCAACTCTTTTTTGGAGGGTCACTATCAAGCTGTGTAATGGAATTTGCTCGTTCTTTAATGAAGTGTAGAATGACCGGCAGAGGAGGAATAGTTGCCTTGTGGATGAAATCGTTCCTAGTATGCCAGATGTGCCAACACGCAATAGCACATGTAGTGAGCCAGACTGAATTTGTAGTTGCAGTGTTCAAGATATAGGAGATCCAGTCATCTTCAGAGAGCATGCACATGTCATTCCAGTACCCCAGTTCTTTCCAGATAGGGTTGCTTAGCTTACAATCATGAAGACAGTGAATAAGAGTTTCTTGTTCATCGCCACACAAAGGACAATCAACGGAAATTTCTATGTGTCTTTGAGCTTTCTCGGTGTTTGTTAGTAGGCTTTTGTGTTGCATATGCCATAGAAACATACTTCTTTGTCTTCTCACAACCATCTGTAAGTTGATCTTGGGGTGAACTTGCCATTATGCTCGAAAGGCCAAGAAAAGTTGTCTTCTCCTACCGTCAGGTTTGGTGATGGAAGACCTGCAATCTGTAGCCAATGTTCCTCAGGAATATGTAGGTTGATGAACTCCCAATCCCAGGACCCTTCGAGAGTTACCATATCCTAGACTTTGAGATCGGAGAGTCTTGGAGGGACTTTGTCATGTTCTTCTTTATTCAGAATAGGTTTGGATCCACACCAGCGATCAAACCACACATTTGTGAAATCTCCGTTACAGATAGTTCTCACACTCGCCACCTGTAAGAGAGGTAAGGCTTTCCTTATGAAGTTCCAAACTGACGAGCCCGAAGCTACTTTATTGGTTCCTTTCGGTCTGTATTTTGATTTCATGATCTGCACCCATGGAACCTCTTTGTTCTGCATGAAGTCCCATGTGTTCTTCATCATCAGGGCCTGGTTTTGATCTTTGATGTCTTTGATGCTGAAGCCACCAACATCTTTGTGGGATGTTAACTTTTTCCAAGAGACCTGGGATAGTCGCTTTGTTTCTGAGTTCCCTTGCCAGATAAACTTCCTGATGTGTAGACTGATATCATCACACAAGATAGGAGAGATGGCTATGGACTGCATAGTATATGAAGGAATAGCCTGCAAGGTTGATTTCGCTAGACAAATTTGGCCAACTAGGCTGAGGTGCTTACTTGCCCAGCTGTTCATCTAGTTCTTTATATTATCGAGCAGATATGCATGCATTCTCTTATTAATGCGCTGATGAATGATGGGGACCCCCAGGTACTTACCAAGTTCCTATGTTACTTTGATTCCCATGACTCTACTAATCCGGTTCTGCTCCTATTTAGTGACATTCTTGGAGAGAAAGATACGAGATTTTGAGATAGAAACCTCCTGTCCAGAGACAGTGGTGAAATCAGCAAGAATGCTCTTTATGATCTTAGCTTGTTGGGTCGTTCCTTCCGCAAAGAGGAGCAGGTCATCCGCAAAGCAGACATGGGTAAGAGGCATAGATGTCCTGTTGACCACAATAGGTTTCCAACTACCCTCAGATACTTTGTTATTAATAGCTTGGCACAAACTCTCTATGCATAAAAAGAATACATAGGGGCTAATAGGGTCTCCTTGATGAACTCCTCTACCAGTTTTAAAGGCTGGCAGCGGTTCCCCTTCCCAGAGAATAGAGGTGTCTCCCATTGTAATAATATGCATGATGATTGCTACAAGGTTTGCTGGAATGTTGGTTTTTAATAGAGTGTCATGAATGAATGCCCAGTGCATTTTATCGAAGGCTTTGGTTAAGTCAAGCTTGATCGCCATGAATTTCTTCTTTCCCTTTTTGAACCTCATAGAATGAAGCACCTCCTGTACAAGGATAATATTATCACTGATACATCTTCCTGGAATGAAACTAGACTGCATAGGAGAGATCTACTTCCTTAAATAAGGCTTTAGTCTTTCGACTATAATCTTGGAAATCAGCTTGAAGCAAACATTATTTAGAGCAATAGGCCTGAAATCACCACAGGTAATTGGACATTAATCTTCGGTATAAGAACTAGGTGATCTCTTGCAAGTTGATGATCTATTCTGGAAGTTTCAAAGCAGTTCTTCACTGTCTGATGCACACACCTTCCAACATGAGACCAGTTTGTTTGGAGAAAGTCAGCTGAGATGTCGTCAGGCCCCGGGGCCTTAGAAGAAGCCATCTTGAAAATAGTATCTGAGGTTTCATGGAAACTCGAGCTTCCTGCAAGGACGGTCAGCTCAGAGTGATTCGGCGCTTTAAAGTTACCTGGGTATATTGGTATAAGGTTCTCGTCTGCCTGCATAGGAGGAGCCATTAGCTTCGTATAATAAGTAGTGATGAGCCTTTTCAGCTTTTTTGAGTTGGTCACCCAATTCCCGTCTTCATTTTTGAGTCTAGTGATCTTGTTTAGGTGGCGTCTATTCTTCAATGAGGCTTGAAAGAACTTATTGTTACCGTCTCCACATTTGAGCCATGTGTTATGAGCCTTGTTCTTCAAGTCTGTCTCCTCTTGTAGGAGGAGGTTTCATAGCTTTTCTTGAAAATCAAGGATATACATATTACCAGAAAGAGTGTTGTTTTGGGCTAGTTGTACCTGTGTTTGATCAAGCTTGCGATAAAGAGAGGATTTTTCACGTTGAGTCTTCCTCAAGGCATCACGATCCCATTTGAGAGTGGCCACCTAAAAGCTGGGAAGATTTTCAAGCAAGTTGTTGTCCTTTTCCCAGTATTTTGTAAGATGTGTCGGGAAGTCCTCCATATGATTCCAGCTTGCTTTGGTTCTGAAAGGAACAACCCGTCTTTGTGTTTTATCCTTTAAACTTAACAGTAGAGGGTTATGGTCTGACTTCACCCTGGGAAGAACAGTGACATTACTATTGGGGTATGAAGAGACCCAGTCTTCATTTAACAGAGCACGATCAAGTTTCTCTAGTAAAAGTTTTTTGTGGTAAGTATAGAACTGTCCCTCAGACTTTGCTTCGATCAGTCCAGCTTCGTTAATGACATCCTGGAACTGCATGCTGGCTCTATAATCAAAAAAGTTACTTCCGCACTTCTCCTCAATGCTGAGAAGGGTATTAAAATCACCAATTACTACCCAAGGGCCTTTGACAATCTGACTAATTTCGTACAGCATGGACCATAGAATCTCCCTAGGCTTAGGGGATGGACTTTCATAGATGAAGGTGATGGTGTTCCCATTAATTAAACAGTGAACGAACTGACGATGACAGTAAAGGATTTCTAGATTGGATTTTGAATTATCCCACAAAATCCAGATGCCTCCAGAGAACCCAATGGATTCCACTTTGTGCGACGATTCAAAACCAAAGCTTTGTATAATGTTGAGTGCCTGCTCTCCGCTACAGTGAGGCTCAAGGATAGCAAGGACATCTATTTTTAGAGAGAACTTGTAATCTTTAATTAAATGGGCCTTTTGCTGCGATCTAGCCCCCTGAATGTTCCAGACGATAATGTTCATAGATGAAGGTTTGGAAAGTAGTTGTTTATGTGAGGAAAGATTAACCATGGGATGAGGGTCTATCAGTACCACTCTCCTCCATGTCTGCATTGATTTCCATATCTAAATTCCTGGTGGTTGAGGTGCTAGTGAATTTAGGGTGGGAACTGGTGGCTTTACCCTTCTTCCTTACCCTATCAGCGCATGGAGGTATTGGGTTTGCTTGGAAAATGACTGGTCTATTCCTTAGGGTTACTTGTCGATCAGATGAACTGCTCTATTGTGTGATAGAGGGCTCGAAGATCACTATCTGCCCGTTCTGCTCAGGGTTACCCTGCCTTCCATACGATACTTCATCTTCATGAAGTGATACAGCCGAGTTAACTACTGGTACCGTAGTTTTGTCTTGCTGCAACTTCTTTTGCTTTCGCTTGTTTTTTTTACTGAGGACTGTTTGCCAATCATATTTCTCGGCTTCCGCCTGTTGGGGTGATGAGGATCATCGTTGTCAGAAACTTCCTGGATTTCCTCCGATGATTTCTTCGGTTTGGGGTTGTCCTTCTTAGCAAGTCTTTTTTCTGGTTTCTTTGCATGCATGCTCATGCTGTATTAGTTAGGAACTTGAGTAGTCTGGCTCACTCCATCTGTTCCAGGCCCCACTGGAGTGGCTGGCATAGTAAATTGACATGCTCCTTCGCTGTGGCCCAGGAGTCCACACTTCATGCAGATTTGTGGGATGTTTTTTATATTCTAGGTTGAATTTTCACCGTTGAAGATGATAGCCGGCAGCAAGGGCTTGGCCGTTTACACCTCCACTACAATTCTCGTGAATTTACCCCTATGTCCTAGGGTTGTGGTTGAGTCGATCCTAATCGTTTTCCCGATGTAGTCACCAATGATCTTCAGGAGTTCATGCTGATACAGATGAACTGGAAGATTTTTTATCCTTGCCCAGACCAGTAGCCGTCTAGGAATAGGGTCTGAGGCACATAAATTGGGTGACCATGATTGAACAGAGATGTAAGATCCAAAGATCGTCCATGGCCCTCCTGTCATGGCACATACGTAGTCGGTTTCATTGGACAATTGGATTATATAATAGCCTTTCTCAAGATCTATTACTTTGAAGTTTTCCGTTGGTTTCCAGAGGGATGACAGCCTGTTGACCAGGGCATGGTAACCCATGTTAATTCCAACAGCCTTGATGATTACAGAGTGTTTCCAAGGATCTAGCAGAGGTTGAATCCGGTCCAGATTAACCGTGATTTCTGGTAGCGGACTCGAGCGGTCAACTGTGATCTCGGTAGCTTTGATGAAGTCTGCCGACAAATTCTTAATGTGGCTTGTATCTCCAGAGTTTCCTACCATATTGGCATAGGATTTCTTCTGGCCATGAAGGTTTCCACTGTCTTTCCCGTTCTCTACAGGATGCTCCTTATCCGGTGCTTTGTTCTTGTCAAGCTCATTCACAGTCTCTATAGGATGCATTGTCTCATCATGATGCAGGTGTTCCTGGGCAGTAGAGGTGTCAAGAGGTCGAGACCTCCCGGCAAAGGTACCTCTGCCGCCGCCTCCCCGACTAGAGGAGCCTCTCCCTCACATCGGCCCTAGAACCATCGTGATGCTTTTCTAGTTGAATGTTCATGTATGTGCATATTTCTTCCGCAATGCACTCTGATACAAATTGTTAATGTTTTTAGAGTTCGTATTTTCATCCCCATGGGGTTTGGAGAAGGAAGAATCTGGGGATGTTACACTTGCTCACATACACTAATACACTTACCCATAAGAACTTGAGGTCATGTCATAGTATAGGAGTGAGGCAAGTTAGGGGTCAAACCCAAGAGAGAAAAGGGGGCAGTAGAGTTGAGTCAGTTTTAGTTAGGTTCCTACTGTGGTGGAGTCTTGGGTTGAGGGGTTTAATGTTTTATTGATGATTATACTAAGGTGAACAAGCAAGTAAAGGAGAACCAACAAGAATTGAAACCTAAATTACCCTAGACAGTTAGTCCTAATGAGCAACGAAAGACAAGCTAAGCAAGAAAAGGCAGGAAAAGAGCAAACTACACTAAGGCAAGTAAGAAGAGGTCTACACTACACTAATCTAGCAAACTAAGCACATGAGAAATTAAAGGCCTAAACTAGCAAGAACAAGACAAGAACCTAAATAAATAACACCATCTAAGCAAGAAGGAAACTAGGATTTTAATCTTACTAAAAGTAGTGTGGGTTGTTTGGGTGATGGACTTATCAATTAGGTTGGGGTGATGACATGTGAACATTATAATTTCATTTAGATTACCAAACCAAACAACAATCTAGAGGCTTATGAATTTACCTAACTTACTAATTGGTCATAGATATGATAGGTTGTGTATAGAGGAACTAGTCCCTAACACCTCCTAGCTACCCTTATGAGGCTCAATTAGGTTAGGGTCAAGGTGGAATTCAATCAGGGTCAAGCCAAGGTTTCTAGGATCAGAGTTTCTAGGGTAATTAGGGTCTGAGGGTAATAATATAATGTGGAAGTGAGGTTTTATACCTCACATCACTCACATTCTAGCCTTGAGAAGGCTCCAAGATAATTACACTAAGTGCTCCTATACTAGGTACTTAGATCTCTCATCTAGGTGTACAAGAATTGATTATCAAGTAGGAAGGTGAATAGCTAACTAGGGATCCATTAATTGGACTTAGGAGCAATTCACAAAAAGATCCACATATAAAAACATTCCAAGAATATAGGTGATTTCAAGCATAAACCACAAAGCAATTCATTGGGAATGAGATAGAAATAGAACATAATCATTAGAAAATGAAATAATAATTTTTACATATCATTTCCCCCCAACATGGAATAATAGTAACATTTTTGGCCCCAAACAACCCAGATAAGGTACCTAGCTACTCATAGAATATGAAAATACAAAAAGAAAGGAAGAATATGAGTAGAGGAGTGGAAATCCATGATGAGCTAGGTGAAGACTCCTCCTTCTCCACCTCCTCGGAGGTTTACAAACACACTTGGGATCTTTTGGAATTATAAAGCCCTAATAGGCTCGCTCACATACACTAACACACTTACTTGCAAGCGCATGGGGTCATGTAGTAGTATAGGAGGGTGGAAAGTTAGTGGTCGAACCCAAGAGAGAAAAGGGGACACTAGATCTGAGTTCATTTTAGCTAGGTTCCTACTACGGAGTCTAGGGTTGAAGGGTTTAATGGTTGATTTGATGATTACACTTATGGTGAACAAGAAAGTAAAGGAGAACATACAAGAATTAAAACCTAAATTACCCTAGATACTTAGTCCAAATGAACAAGGAAAGACAAGCTAAGCAAGAAAAGGAAGGACAACAACAAACAACACTATGGAAAGCAAGAAGAGGTCTACACTACACTAAGATATCAGACTAAGCACAAGAGTAATTACAGGCATGAACTAGCAAGAACAAAGAAAGAATAAGACAAGAAGTTAACTAAGCTATATGTGGCTAAGCAAGAAGGAAACTAGGATTTTAATGCAATTAAGAGTAGTGTGGGATGTTTGGGGGATGCACTTTTCAGTTAGGTTGGGGTCATGACATGTTAACATTATACTTACATTTAGATTACCAAGCCAAACAACAAGTTAGAGGCTAATGAATTGCCCTAAACTACTAACTGGCCATGGATAAGATAGGTTGAGTATAGAGGAACTAGTCCCTAACACCTCCAATCTACCCTTACGAGACTCAATTGGGTTAGGGTTTAGGTGGAATTCAATTAGTGTCTAGTGAAGTATAGGTTTCTAAGATTGGAACTCCTAGTGTATTTAGGTTCTGAGGGTAATGATGTAAGGTGTAAGTGAGGTTTTATACCTCACATCACCCACATTCTAGCCTCAAGAAGGCTCCAAGATAATTACACTAAGTGCTCTTATACGAGCTACTTAGATCTCTCACCTAGGTGTAGGAGAATTGATTAACGTGTAGGAAGAATATTTAACTAGGGATTCATTAATTTGACTTAGGAGCAATTCACAAAAAGAGCCACATATAAGAAATTTTCCTAGAATCTAGGTGATTTCGAGCACAAACCACAAAGCAATTCATGAGGAATGATATAGAAATATAACATAATCATTAGCAAACGAAATCATAATGTTTACATATCATTTCCCCCAATATGGTATCAAAGTAACACTTTTGGCCCCAAACAACCCACCTCAAGGACCTAACTACTCATAGAACATGAAAATACAAAAGAAAGGAACAAGAATGAGTAGAGGAGTGGAAATCCATGATGAGCTCAGTGAAGACTTCTCCTACTCCACCTTCTAGAAGCTACAACTTGAGCACCTCCCTTCAAGGTGATTTGAAGGCATAAATGTATGGTGGAAAGTGGTCAAAAATCCAAAAAGGTGTTTTTGAGGTGTAAGATGATGAAATGGAAGAGGAATGGAGTAGGAGTGAGTGGGGGTGAAATGAGGGAGATGAGAGTGGTATATTATTGGCTAACCTCATTCTAGAGCCACCACCCAAGTATATATAGGTGGTGGGAAAGCACTAGTTAATTGGGTTAAAATGGAAAGTTCAGTGGAGAAGTGTTTCTAGGTTTGTGTGTAGCATACTTGTGGTTGTGTGGGTCAGAATGCCCATGGTGGCATGGAATAGGCAAGGTTAGAATTGGTGAAAATCATAGGAGAATTTTATGGATGGTAGTACAACCATGGTGGTCACTGCGGCCATGGTGAGGCATGGGTAGCACAATTGTGCTGGTCACCACAGTCATGGTGGCTTGGAGAAGCTCTGCCCATTCTTGGTGGAACGCCCATGCTGATCTACTGGCCACATGACTATGATGCACGGCACAGCCGTTCTGGGTCATTTTGGCACGACCATGCTATGCAGCACGACCGTTCTACTAACTTGAGTCTTCAATGCTTGAAGTTGGTTTTTCTCTATGAATTTTCTTGGGTCATCACGGCGATTCTATGATACCACAGTAGTGATGGTCTCTGTTTCAACACTTGGCTCTTGTATTTGGTGTTTTCTTGGACTTCTTTACTTTAATGGATCCTTGGCCACTAGAGGTAGATTGACAGATCCTTGGACTTCACTCTAGGGCTCTCTAAGGGTAGAGTAACCCTAAGATCATTCCCTCTCTCTCTCTCTTCCATCCACAAGTGGTCTAAGTACCTGAAAAACATGCAAATAATGTCATAAGTGCATTTTACACAAATATGCATATTGGGGGGATTAACATGCAATCTGATAGAAATAGATGTGATTGAAGTGCAATAAGACACAAGATGGAGCCCTAAAATATGGTTGCATCACCACCCCAAACTTAAAACATAATTTTCTTCAAGTGTGCTCCAACTCAATCTCTCTACAATTTTTCCACAATCAAGAAATGACAAATGCAATGCAAGAGATAAATATTGATTAAATGGGCTCAATGATGATTAGGTACATGCATTCCACCTCTCTCCTCTCTACTTTCACAAACCAATCATGAAAAGAGCATTGAGTATACAAACATCAAATATAGGGCATACAACACACAATCAATTCATATGACTTTATTGTATCTCCAAGTAGACCATTTCATGGTGGCATTAATCAAAGATGGCCAGAAGTGTTGATTCACTTACATGCATTCAATCTTATACTTCAAACCACACTAAGTGACCCACATGTTTGTAGAAAAAGGGTGAAGTGATCTAGGTTTGACATTTCCCAGCTTAATGGGTATGAAAATAGAAGAGATGATTGCGGTAAGAGGTTGGAGTGCTATTACATAGAGCACTCATCTTTTCTTTATTTAGATGCTCTTACACATGAACATCTTTTATTTTCTTTTTTATTTTTATTTTTATTTTTTTCTTTGCCCCATGTATAAGGAGGGCATATTGTGGTGACAGTGAAGCAGGGAGATATAGATGTGGCCACCCCAAACTTTTGGAGGTGGCCACGTCTGAATATGTGCACTTTGGCATCCTTTTATGGGGCAGAGAGTAAGAAGATGATGAAAGAAAGTCGGGTCAACAAGGGGCCACTAATGTGGTTCTCAACATAAGATTTCCTTCCATCTTGTCTTCCCAGTGTGGCTTGTTGCATGAACAAGGCACAACCAAACAACAGAAAGCAAATTAGAAAACCAATATACAAAAAGCATGCAAAGAATAAAGAATAGAAATGGAGAGGGCATCATGAAAAGATCAAAGTAAAACTAACTAGCTAGGACGAGCACTTTTCACCCTGGTAATGGCGCTAGAAAGCTTGGTGCATTTTTTCCAAGGTCACACACAAATCAACTGAATGGTGACTAGATGCAACCCTAGGAGATTTTCAAACACACTTGGGATCTTTTGGAATTATAAAGCCCTAATAGGCTTTCTCACATACACTAACACACTTACTTGCAAGTGCATGGGGTCATGTAGTAGTATAGGAGGGTGGCAAGTTAGTGGTCGAACCCAAGAGAGAAAAGGGGACACAAGAGCTGAGTTCATTTTAGCTAGGTTCCTACTACGAAGTCTAGGGTTGAAGGGTTTAATGGTTGATTTGATGATTACACTTATGATGAATAAGAAATTAAAGGAGAATAGATAAGAATAAAAACCTAAATTACCCTAGATACTTAGTCTAAATGAGCAAGAAAAGACAAGCTAAGCAAGAAAAGGCAGGACAACAGTAAACAACACTATGGAAAGCAATAAGAGGTCTACACTACACTAAGATATCAAACTAAGCACAAGAGTAATTAAAGGCATAAACTAGCAAGAACAAGACAAGAATTTAACTAAGCTATATGTGGCTAAGCAAGAAGGAAACTAGGGTTTCAATGCAATTAAGAGTAGTGTGGGATGTTTGGGAGATGCACTTATCAATTAGGTTGGGGGTCATGACATGTGAACATTATACTTTCATTTACATTACCAAGCCAAACAACAAGCTAGAGGCTAATGAATTTCCCTAAACTACTAACTGGCCATGGATAAGATAGGTTGAGTATAGAGAAACTAGTCCCTAACACCTCCTACCTACCCTTATGAGACTCAATTGTGTTAGGGTTTAGGTGGAATTCAATTAGTGTCTAGTGAAGTCTATGTTTATAATATTGGAAATCCTAGGGTATTTAGGGTCTGAGGGTAATGATATAAGGTGGAAGTGAGGTTTTATACCTCACATCACCCACATTCTAGCCTCGAGAAGGCTCCAAGCTAATTACACTAAGTGCTCTTATACTAGCTACTTAGATCTGTCACCTAGGTGTAGGATAATTGATTAACATGTAGGAAGGAGAATATCTAACTAGGGATTCATTAATTGGACTTACGAGCAATTCACAAAAAGATCCACATATAAGAAATTTTCCTAGAATCTAGGTAATTTCGAGCACAAACCACAAAGAAATTCATGAGGAATGATATAGATATATAACATAATCATTAGCAAACGAAATCATAATGTTTACATATCATTTCCCCCAATATGGTATCAAAGTAACACTTTTGGCCCCAAACAACCACCTAAAGGACTAGCTACTCATAGAACATGAAAATACAAAAAGAAAGGAACAAGAATGAGTAGAGGAGTGGAAATCCATGATGAACTCAGTGAAGACTTCTCCTTCTCCACCTCCTAGAAGCTACAACTTGAGCACCTCCCTTCAAGGTGAGTTGAAGGCATAAATATATAGTGGAAAGTGATCAAAAATCCAAAAATGTGTTTTTGAGGTGTAAGATGATGAAATGGAGGAGGAATGGAGTAGGAGCGAGTGGGGATGAAATGAGGGAGCTGAGAGTGGTATATTATTGGCTAACCTCATTCTAGAGCCACCACCCAAGTATATATAGGTGGTGGGAAAGCACTAGTTAAGTGGGGTTTAAATGGAAAGTGTAGCGGAGAAGTGTTGCTAGGTTTGTGTGTAGCATACTTATGGTTGTGTGGGTCAAAATGCCCGTGGTGGCATGGAATAGGCAAGGTGAGAATTGGCGAAAAATCATAGGAGAATGTGGATTTTGAATGGATGGTAGCACAACCATGGTGGTCACTTTGGTCGTGGTGAGGCGTGGGTAGCTCAATCGTGGTGGTCACCACAGTCATGGTGGCTTGGAGAAACTTTTCCCGTTCTTGGTAGAACGCCAATGCTGATCTGTTGGTCACACGACTATGATGCATGGAACGGTCGTTCTGGGTCATGATGGCACGACCATGCTATGCAGCACGGCCGTTCTACTAACTTGAGTCTTCAATGCTTGAAGTTGGTTTTTCTCTAAGAATTTGCTTGGGTCATCACGGCCATTCTATGATACCACAGTAGTGTTGGTCTCTGTATCAACACATGGCTCTTGTATTTGGTGTTTTCTTGGAATTCTTTGCTTCAATGGATCCTTGGCCACTAGAGGTAGATTGAGGGAGCCTTAGACTTTACTCTGGGTCTCTATAAGGGTAGAGTAACCCTAGGATCGTTATCTCTCTCTCTTCCATCCATGAGTGGTCTAAGTACTTGAAAAACATGCAAATAATGTCATAAGTGCATTTTACTCAAATATGCATATTGAGGGGATTAACGTGTAATCTGACAGAAATAGATGTGATTGAAGTGAAATAAGACACAAGATGGAGCCCTCAAATATGGATGCATCACCACCCCAAACTTAAAACATAATTTTCCTCAAATATGTTCCAAATCAATCTCTCTACAATTTTTCCACAATCAAGAAATGACAAATGCAATGCAAGATATGAATATGATTAAATGGGCTCAATGATGATTAGGTACATGCATTGCACCTCTCTCCTCTCTACTTTCACAAACCAATCATGAAAAGAGCACTGAGTATACAAACTTCAAATATAGGGCATGCAACACACAATCAATTCATATGACTTTATTATATCTCCAAGTAGACCATATCATTGTGGCATTAATCAAAGATGGCCAGAAGTGTTGTTTCGCTTACATGCATTCAATCTTATACTTCAAACCACACTAAGTGACCCACATGTTTGTGGAAAAAGGGTGAAGTGAGCTAGGTTTGACATTTCCCACCTTAATGGGTATGAAAATAGAAGAGATGATTGTTGTAAGAGGTTGGAATGCTATTACATAGAGAACTCGTCTTTTCTTTATTTATATGCTCTTGCACAAGAGCATATTTTATTTTCTTTATGCTTTTGCTTTTTCTTTTTCTTTTTCTTTGCCCCATGTATAAGGAGGGCATATTATGGTGAGAGTGAAGCGGGGAGATATAGATGTGGCCACCCCAAACTTTTGGAGGTGGCCACATCTGAATATGTGCACTTTGGCATCCATTTATGGGGTAGAGAGTAAGAAGATGATGAAAGAAAGTCGGGTCAACAAGGGGACACTAATGTGGTTCTCAACATAAGATTTCTTGCATGAAAATCATTCCAACACTTCATCAAATAGAATCACATCACATGAGTGAACAACATGAAATTCATACATCTATCGAATGATTCCATAAGTCCTAAGCATTCATAGCTTGCTCAAATCATAATTCAACTAAAACATTCACAAACCTAAGAGACGTATTGCACACGTAAAAAATCAAGCATTGATACCATTCAGAAATAAACCATGATAACTTACTTGTATTTGTCAAAGATCATCATTTTCAATCCAATAAGTAGAGATTGGGTCAAAAATTGCAAGAAAGTGAACTACATGGCATGCAAGTATGCAAACCAAGTAAAATTTAACCAAGATTGTAAGAGAAACTAAACAAAAGTAAATCATGTGTGAAATGCAAAAAAGAGTGGAATGAGTGGTGTACCGCCCTAACACCCCAAACTTTTAAATCATGTTATCCTTAGCATGACACTAAAATATAGGAATGATAGGGTAGATGATCATGGTGGTTGTGGTGGCTCTTATGGTGATCCTCCCAATGGTGGAGGATATTGGTAGTAATTTCTCCAGTAGTCCTTCTATGGAGGTGAGTAGGCATCCTAATAAGCACACAGTACATCCCACCAATCTTCCCCCCATTGGGGGTTCCTCAGGGCCTGGGCATGCTAGAACTGATACATATGGTTGATCTAATGTTGCATATGTTGATGATCCAACCATATCGCATCATATGTATGATAAAATCCCTCATGTGCCCTCAGAATGCCCTCCCGAGTCCTCTCAACGCCCTCTAGATGAACCTACATCGTTGATATGTCGTAGGCTTTCATTGAGGGTTGTTGTGGCTATTGTGTCGCCTCTCCCTCCCATCTTCTCAGACTACATGCCTCTCTCTCCTCCATTGTCCTCCTCCACTCAGTCGCTGCCTGTGACTCCCCTAGTCCCTCAGGCACAAATGTGGTCTCTACTGTCCTTCACCTCTAGGATGCTCGTCTTCCCATTTCCTCAGCATCTCCAAGAACTCTTGTGTCTGGCCATATGCACCTAGAAGAGGTCCAATATGGTAGGGTAGCTCTAGTGAGATGCCTGCGTATGGGGATTGACCCGACATATGATTTTTAGATCAACAACTAATATCATAGAAGAACATGAAGGATAGTATAGGTCCACCAACTTTCCCTCCTCTGTTCAAAATCCAAATTCTCCTATGATTTTTCACCAATTCTCACCTTGCCTATTCCATCCACCACGGGCATTCTAACCCACACAACCACGACTATGCTACACACAAACCTAGCAACACTTCTCCGTTGCACTTTCCATTTTAACCCCACTTAACTAGTGCTTTCCCACCACCTATATATACTTGGGTGGTGCATCTAGAATGAGGTTAGCCAATAATATACCACTCTCAGCTCCCTCATTTCACCCCCACTCGCTCCTACTCCATTCCTCCTCCATTTCATCATCTTATACTTGAAAAACACCTTTTTGGAATTTTGACCACTTTCCACCATACATTTATGCCTTCAACTCACCTTGAAGGAAGGTGATCAAGTTGTATCTTCTAGGAGGTGGAGAAGGAGAAGTCTTCACTGAGCTCATCATGGATTTCCACTCCTCTACTCATTCTTGTTCCTTTCTTTTTGTATTTTCCTGTTCTATGAGTAGCTAGGTCCTTTAGGTGGGTTGTTTGGGGGCCAAAAGTGGTACTTTGATACCATATTGGGGGAAATGATATGTAAACATAATGGTTTTGTTTGCTAATGATTATGTTATATTTATATATCATTCCTCATGAATTGCTTTGTGGTTTGTACTTGAAATCACCTAGATTCTAGAAAAATTGCTTATATGTGGCTATTTTTGTGAATTGATCCCAAGTCCAATCAATGAATCCCTAGTTAGATATTCTCCTTCCTACATGTTAATCAATTCTCCTACACCTAGGTGAGAGATCTAAGTAGCTAGTATAACAGCACTTAGTGTAATTATCTTGGAGCCTTCTCGAGGCTAGAATGTGGGTGATGTGAGGTATAAAACCTCACTTCCACCTTACATCATTACCCTCATACCCTAAATTCCCTAGGAGTTCCAATCTTAGAAACCTAGACTTCACTAGAGGGCATTAGCTAAGGGGAGGGGTGATGAGTTGAGAAGGAGAAACTTTTTACAGTAGAAGGTTATGACAAATAAAATGAGGTTATGCTAGTTTGATAAAAGGGGGAAGATTGAGACCTAAGGGATTGAATACATACAACAACAGTCTTGATGCTAGGATGAGATATATCAGTCATGCTATTATGTTGTCTTTTAAGCTTGTTTATTCTTTCACTCAACCTAGAGGGAGGCTTCTCCATGCACCCTCCAGACTTTGATGGCACCAACTTCCTCTATTAAAAGAGAAGGATGCAGTTATACATTCAAGGGATGAACTTTGATATGTGGAAGGTGATGGTTACACCTTACAAAGAGCCAACTGGAGTTGTTGCAACATGAAGTGAAGCTTCTCTTAAGGAAGATCAACTTAATGCAAAGGACATTAGCATCCTCTACGCAGCCCTCACTCCCACGTGTTGGATCAAGGGATCTAGAGGGGGGTGAATAGAGCTTCACAAATCTCATAAGACAAATTAGACCACCAAATTATATTAAGTGCAGAAACTTAAACATTCATCCAATTTGAGATCCTAAATATCATGCATAGAAAGGGTGAGACACAAGGAAGATCATACACTTGGACAAAGTGGTTTAGAGTGGTTCCACACTTCAAACTTGAAGTGAGTCAGTCCACTACCTAGAGTGGGTTAGTCTCTAGGACTTTGCAATCTTGGTACTCTTATATTCCATCATAAGATTATAAGACGAAACCAAATTCATCCAAGGGCTTAGTACCTCAAGAAAGGATCTTCAACCTATAGAAGGAGCTTACTGACCGGCCTAATTCGCACGCCCAAAAGGAGTGGATTCAGAGTAGTCAGACTTTTGAAGAGATAACCTGACTCTCAGGCCCCCACATTAATAAATGGGTTCTGATGTAGCGATTGTGGTCAAACACAGGGACAAGGTTGGTCGAGTTAAGAATGCGGAATCAAACACTCTTATACTCCACCCGAAGAGGGTATATAAAGGGTGTTCCCTAAGGAACGATAGCACACAGGCTAAAGTAGTTCAAAGGAAATAAGAACTACCAGAAACAAAAGAAATAAGATGAAACAAGAATATGGGAGAAAACTTGGGTTGGGTTTCACCAACTAAAGCACCTCACCAACATGTGTTGCAAGTAGGTGAACCAAAACAAATACAAAGCAAGAAGAAGACAAATCAGAATGAAATAAATTCATATGACCTATCACCACTCACGGGTTGACCATCACCTCCGACTGACTCATGGCATAGAATCTAGTTGTTTCTTATTGTCGTCCCTAGCCTCTGCTTCCTTGAGTATATGATCTAGTATGTGACACTTGGCCACATCCTCACCCTCATGTGTCACTGTCATGTTGTCTTTGTGAGCCCATGTTGACTATGCCTTGGTTGTCGGGTCACTCCATGACCTCTCCTTGGACATTCTCACCTTAGATGTCCCATCTACCCACACTTGTGGCAAGCCCAGTTCCCATACTATGGCCTAGATGTCCCTATCACTGATGCTGACGTGACACTCTGGGCTCCTGTAGGCAGAAAACTATGGCCTCTTCCCTTACTTGGTGACCAATGTGTTGAAGCACTGAACCTCTGCGATGCTGGTGGTGCTAAAAGCCTCAGCTTCTTAAATCCTCCTAACGAATGCCCCTGAGACTGTGCAGACCTCTTCTTAGTACTTGCCTCTCTCTTTTCCTTCATAGACTACTCTATCCTCCTAACATACTCCATAAACACAACAAAATTCTCCTGATTCTCCAAGGCATCAACTGGGGTAGACAACTCAATATTCAACACCTTCTCAAAATGACGAATTCTCTCGTCCTCTGTGGCAACCATGTGAAACCTCAACAACTCCATAAACCTTGCTTCATACTCTTTGGATCATCATGGATCCTTGTCAAATCCTTTCAAATTGATTGATCTTATCATCAAGATATGTCCAAGGAAAGTTCCAACTAACAAACTCACATCATAACTCCTACCAACTGACCACAAACCTGATCTCTTCTCCTCCTATGTGGCCCACCAATGGCCAACACTCCCCCTCAAGAGGTACATCACATGCTTCACCTTATCCTCTTCAAGGATACTTAGGATCTTAAAGGCCTTTTCAAGCTCAGTAAGACACAAATCCACATCCACTGGATCAGCCGTCCCAACATACTCCACCGCTCCAATACGACAAAGCTGCTCAAAAGTTTTCCCAGTACCCAAAGATTCAATATGGGGAACTGATGCCCTAGGCTAAGGTGCAGGAATCCTGTCCTCCATATGAGTCATAGTATCCATAAACTGCCCAAAAAGAGATTGAAGGTAGGGTTTTCAACCACGGTTGGGTAAAACTGGGGGACTTCAGGTACCCAATCTTCTCGTGCCTGGTTCCTTGCAACACCACCTAGTGCAGCAACCCTGCTCTCAGTAGTATGTTCTTCATGTTCTCCAGACATCTTAAACCTTTCTTCTTCTTTTACATAAGCATAAGTAACTATAAGACAGACTGGAGGACACTAGAACAGACACAAACCCTAGTCCTAGGTCCCTGTAGACTCAACAAACCTAAATCTATGATACTAACCTAATGGTGACGCCCCGCACCACTCAAAAGCAAGATTACTCAAAACAAAACTACAGAAGATGATTAACGAACATATTTACGGGGAAACACTAAAAATTAAAACCATTTTCATAAAACTTCCAAACATCATGTACTTTTACATACAAGTGCTTTCACCCCTCAAAGCATTTACTATGTGTGTCACCATCCTATTACCAGGGATCCTATTCCAGAACATATATACATGTATCCATTACAACAATATAAAACAAGGCACACAATCCAACCACATATCAAAAGCACGTCCATACAACGTCTACAAAACATCCTCAAGGACCCGAGTGTACAAGTATGAATCTAAGGCTCTATCAGCAAAAGACATCCATCAACACTTCCAACCTGGTCAGCTACTGCTCTTCCTACTCCTGCTCAATCTCCACTGCACAATCTCCACCTCTTCGTGCTCGTCCACCTAAAAAGGGTGTGGGAAACCCACGGGGTGAGATTCCAAATCTCAATGGGAGATATAACTCTCCACCAACTCTATTATCATCACAGATAAGATAAACTAAGAATTTGTATAATTACAACTATGTGAAGTAGGTATTCATTATTAACGGGAAGAGTAATTAATGTTGAATTATGAAACATCTTAACAATTTAAAAGGAATATGAAGAACATGTATATTTCCTATCAACATCTTTGTATAAAGATCAAGAAAGGCCTCATCTAATGTTTCTATATTTTGATCCTATACGATTATACTACACAACTGATTACACATTTTATGATGCCCCAAGGATTTGAGTCACACCACCCAAATCCAGCCGACCACTTGATAACAAAATCGATGCCATATAAGGTCAAATGGAAGAGCCAGAATTTACAACCTCACCTTCCTCGGTCAGTATAAGTGAACATGCAGTGAAATCATAAGTCAATTGCTTCAAGCAACTTATAGTCTAGTTGTGCAGATTTAGCCCATCTTGGTATAGGTCACAGCGCTAGAGGAATTGATCTATGACTCACATTCGTACTCTTTTAGGGTATGGCATGCAGCCAGCCCTATGTTACATTTCATGGAGCTATGGTCCAAAGCCTCACTCTTCTAGGGTATGGCTCACAACTAATCTTGTGTATATATATATACATTCATGACACAAGGAGATACCTTAACTTTCACCTCGCATATTCAACAATATGCATTTTGAGTTAAACTCATTTCACCATTCAGCAAGTACTGACACCAAATTGGATCTATGGCACATGGAAAGATACAAGATTAGGTTTCACTTGATTACTTAGGTCATTTAAGCATCTTTCAACATCAATCAAGATACAATGTACAACCTCTAAACAAATTCTACATGAACAAGGGCATAACACATCACCAGACATATACTAAAACATATAAGGTGTGATCTCATCACAACATCACTTCATGTCTATTTTTCAACATATGTCCATTACAATGACCACATATCTTAGGGTGACAACCCCTCCTCTCATCATTGAGAAAATAATCTCATGCAAGGCATCAAGCCATCATTAGGTCATAGGACCATTTCTTCCTCTTTCTGTGTTACCACATCACATGTGCCTCATAAGGCTTATTCAAACATATCATAACCACCATAGCTCATATCTAGCAATGTACTTCAACTGGTGTTACCTGCATAGTTTGAAACGTGTAACAAGAAAGACAAGACATCATTAACACAATTAACTTATAAGATCCATGTCGTACATATTAAATCTTTAGGGTTAGGGTTTCTCTTTACCCAATTAGATTTTACAGGGTTGGATCAGCAACCACCCTTAGACAATCACTTTAATCATCATTATAAGGTGTGTCATGAGATAAAGGTTATAGAAACATGACTCTTATTATTTCTCACACAACCACCCATAGGGTATCACGTATTAACATGTAACCTTATCATCAACATGATGTATCATAGACACCATCACAAGATATCAGTTAGGGATAACATATAGTGTATCAGATTAACCCTAAGTGTCGACAACCTAGTCAAGGATTGTATATCAATTTAGATCAACATGATATATTAGATAAGAAAACATGGTGTCGGGCTATCCTCTTAGGATGTGTATCAATTTATCATCTAAGGCTAGTGTATCGGGAAGCAACACATATAGAGGGTGTGTCGGTATAGCCCTAAGTGTGTCGGGAAACCACCACCACAAGGCATATCGACCAACACCACCTAAGGGTGTCTAGTAACACCAAGCCATGTTGGGCACACACAAAGGGTATATCAGGTAGATCATCTTGATGTATCAGTTGAGCAATTCAAGGTGTCGAGATAACCTCACTAGACAGGTATCAGTTTAACACCATAGGGGAGTGTGATGGTCAACACCCAAAGATGTGATGGGAACAACAACACCCAAGTTGTGACAGGCAACCATAGATAGCTCGAGCAACACTAAGGCTGACAGACTATTAGTTGGGTGTCACTAGTTGAGGTGTGTTGGGAAACATCTCCCTAGGGTGTGTTGGCCTCCCCTCAACCAGGGTGTCACTGTTTCCCTCAACACCAATCAAACCCACTAGGTTCAACCACAGGCATGATGACCAACACCCTATATAATGATTGGATACTGCATAACAGTTAAACACCATCCTGGTGTAGGTGCCTCAATGTCACAATGGGATACCATCACTAAGGTCTCTTCCCCATATCAGTTAACAACCACATGCCAAGATAACCATCTTGACCCACAACACCCTACTTATGTACAAGGCTTGACGACCTAAATGTTACCAAGGTGTGTCAACCTAGGTCTTTCCAGGGCCGTACAACTTGTCACAAGGTGTGACGGATTATGGCACCATAGGTCGTGATGGACACCCACCATAACATATCATCCTGGTCATATTCAACCTAAGGTCATGCATCTAAAGCAAACCTAGAAGGTGTAACGCATGGTAGGAACTAAGCGGGACTCCTTTCTTCAAAGTAGATATCAAAACCATCAAGAAGAACTACTTATCATGCAAGAGATAATGAATCAAAGATGAAGAACAAGATACCATGTAAGGAGTGATAATAACAAATAAGTTTAGAGTTATATAACCTGCCTCAAAGATCACCACTAAGATCCAAGCTCCAAGCTTCAGGAGATCAAGGAAGAAGATGCTCTTCCAAGCTTGGTCGCCACAACACCTCCCAAGAAAGAAGATAAAACCAAGGTTAGGAGGGTTTGGGATGAAAGGAAGATAACCAAGATCCATTGCCAAGAGGAAGAGAGAAGGAGAGATATAAACCATGGCTTACCAAGGTAGAAGATGAAGGGAACTCCACAAGCTTGGTACTCTTCCAACAAGATTCCAAGAGAGATCTTCTAGCTCAAGGTTGTCCACAAGGAAGAGGAAAGTAAAGATGGCAAAAAGGATTCTCTTGCATGGAGAGAAAGGGGTATATATACAAGAGGGATGAGAGAGGGATCATGGAAGAGGTGTCACAACCTTAGGAGTTTAGGTGCCACTTGTCTACAGGAAAGCGATACATGCACAACACCATGAAAACAAGGTGGTAAGATCTATATCTCACCCACTAGGTCACCTATCATGGTCTTACCCGATACCACATCTCTAGCCTCTCATAAACCGAAAGGGGTGAAACCCTAGACATAAAAAATTGATAGGGTGTGACTCCAGACACCCACAAGCTGATAGGGTGTAGCTCAAGACACCCACAAACTAATACAAGGCCTCTCCAAGGCTCTCAAGCCCGAGACAACACCTTTAGGTGCAAGGCACACCTCAAACATGTGCCCACAACATCACCAAAGATGTCACCACACAATCAAGGTCTAAAAAATGTGCCCATCTCTCTCTCTCCTCTAGATGATGCCAAGAGAGAGGAGCACTATAGAGGTGGAAAGCTTGAACATCAACCCCTATCATGAGTAAATTACAATTTGCACCTAAAACCTCACCACAATACACAAGCAACAACCAAGCAAGCTCAAAACAAGAAACTCAAGCTTTCAGCATGCCCTAATTACATTTCAAATGATTATAGAAAGGTTCTAAGCAACATTCTTAAGCAAAACAAATAGGGTTATCCCAAAACATGGGTCAAGGTCCTTACAAGAAATAATAGTATGCCTCATATTCAATGCCCAAATGTTTACTACATGATAGTCTACAAAAAGAGATATGTATGAGCACCCTAATAGACTATATTACTAATCATCTACTACATCTATATCAACGGGGTCATCATCTATGTCATCATCCTCAAGATCTGGATGGCAATACTTGTCATCATCTGAGGGTGTAGAAGTGGAAGTAGTTTTGGCCTCAACACCAGCATAATCATTAAAAGAGCCATCATCACCAACATCCTCAACATCATCACCATCTCCAACTTCTTACTCAACATAAGGGTAAGGCATCTCCTCATCAATAGGAGGTCCAAAAGCATGAGTACCAGGCCATCTAGCATTCTACTCACCCCAAGACATGTCACACACATGTAATGCATTTTCTTGTGGAAAGGTGGGAGTAGAAACTCCATCATAATTAGCAAGCAGAATGGAGATAGGGCCAACAAGAAGAGACAAAAGTAGAAGATCACCAAAAGCATGGGCAGGTCCACCATCAGAAGCGGCATGGGGTGCAACAAAAGCAACAGGTGGAGGGTTAGGGTAGAATTGACTATATGCATAAGAAGCATAGTCAACACATGGGTATGTCTGGTAGGGTGGGTACCGATGTCTGTAAGATAGGTTCATGTGTGACATGATTTGATCGAGGTTGTGGTGTATGTGGTCCTGAACCTGAAGGTTGTATGCCTGTTAATGTATCATATATCTCATGAGTGGTTCATTTAATATAGAAAACAAGGCATGATTAGGTCGGGGTGGTGTTGGTGGAGGGGCCTGGGTGGAGGTAGAGGCACCTAGTGTGGTAGAGGAGGTAGAAAGAAAGGTTTTCTTGATGGTTGTCTCACTAATGCAGACTCCTTTCTGACTTGGTTTGTAGCCAAGATCATGGAATAGAGATTTTTCTGCATGCTGAGAAGACACACCACAAATCAAGTTAGGATAAGTGAGATGGGTACTGATGGTGTTCTTCCCCGAGTCAAAGAAGGTCATATGATGAAGAATATAATGAGCCACTTGACTTTGATATTGATCAACAGACAATACATGATCGCTGCAATATTCTCTACAATCTCCGACTGATTCCTCTTGGGATGGATAATGCAATTAATGACTAAAGCAATCAAACATGTCTTGATATTGAGGGAAGAGGATGGTAAGATGGATTTCTTATGGTATGGGACATCATGCTTCTTCAAGAACTTACAAATAATGGGAAGGGTAAGCAAAGGTTGAAAGCTCGTATAGAAACATTTGGGGTCCAACAGGTCAAGGAAAGAGGGTTCGGAAGCCACCCAAGAAACGATAACGTCAGTACCAAAGAAATAGGTATTCAATGAAACCTCAGAGATTGTTATCTTCGTACCATATATTATCAACGTCAAGATGACTTGGGTATTAGCTGGAAGCACATTGGTGTTGTAGTTCCACATAAGGTTGGTGTAAGATTCATGGAAAACCTTTGTGCTAGAGTTAGCATTTGAGAAGCATGAACTCTCTACACACAAAGCACTAAGATGATGTTCTTTTAACACCTTGGAAACCTCTTTAATCACCTTACTCGTTGCAAAATGAGGTTCAAACAAAGCACAAAAACAAAAGGGAGTCCTAGGAAGGAGTTACTTGCACCTATTTATGACTTGAGTTAAGATGAAGGAGGTTACATCAAAGAAGACATGGTCAGGAGAATTGGAGGAGGGTGGAGATCCAGTTGGGATGGATTGTTTCCTATGGTTGGAGGCCATCTAGGTCAGATTGAGATGCAATGACCACCAAACAAAAGGGAAAATGCAAGAAACATCTCGCCAAACTGCCTAGGTCACGGTTGGGAGAGGTAAGGATGGTTGATCAGAGGCTAGGAAGGGTGTAGGAGAGGTTGGGATATCCTAGGGTTAGAGGACAAGCACTGGAGGTCGGCTATCGATCGACATTCTCTAGTTGACAGTGAGAAAAGCTCATCAATTGCTCTTTTTAATTTGCATCCAATTGCGTGATCGGTCAAGTTATGTGTTAGAAACTCGACGCAACCTGCATTATAGCTCACTCCTCAGTCAGGGATCAATCGAGTTGTACCAAGTTTTACTCAACTAATTGGTCAGCATGTCTAAAACATAAAAAATTTAATTATAAGCCTCTAGGGTGCTATGTAAATTTATTTTCTTAGCCTATCATGTATTTTGAACGTATCAAGGAACATTCCACTCACAATTGGCTACTATTTTTTGATAAAACATGTGTTTGTAAAAAATAGCCAAAAATAAGCAAAACAAGGCATAGAAACATGGAAATTTTAGTACTTTTAAGTAAAACATGACCAACTATAAGCAAGAAACATATAGGAACAATAACATCTAGCTAGGTTGCATGTCTATATCATCAAGAGAAAATATGAGCAATTTAGATCTAATAAATGTAAATTTCTCTCTATCTAGAGGTTTAGTGAAAATGTCCACATGTGTGATATAGATATCATTCTTGGCAAAGTGATCACGAAGAAAGTGACGATGGACCTATATATGTTTAGATCTAATATGCAATATATGATTATAAGAGAGATTAATTTCACTACTATTGTCACAATAGATAGGAAAATTATCAAAATGAATGTTAAAATCTTGGAACATTTGATTCATCCATTGGACTTGGGCACAAAAACTCCCAACTGCAATGTATTCAACTTCGATAGTTGAAAGATCCAATGTGCTTTGTTTCTAAGAGAACCAAGAAACCAATTATAGTCCTAAGAAGAAGCAAGTGCCACTTGTGCACTTTCAATCAATCAAACACCCTACACAATCAACATCACTATTGGTAATTAGAGTAAGTCCCTTGACTTGGGATACCATAGTCCAATTTTTTTTGTCTAGATACTTCAAAATCCTTTTGACCACTATGAGATGTCATTTTCTAGTACTTGATTGAAATCAAGCACAAAATCCAACATTAAACATTATGTCAATTCTAGAGGTAGTTAAATATAATAAACTTCTAATAATATCTCTATAGAGCATCTCATCTACTTTCTCACCTTCTTCATCTTTGTCAAGCTTGACAGTATCTGACATGGGGGTGTCCATCGGCTTGGTATTCACCATCCCAAAAAGCTTCAAGAGTTCACTTGTGCATTTGCCTTGGTTGATGAAGTTACCTTCCTTGGTTTTCTTGATTTGGTAGCTGAGGAATAAAGTAAGCTCCCCCATCATGCTCATCTCAAATCCACTCTACATAAGAGAACTAGACTCCTTGCAAAGATCGAGATCATTTCTACTAAAAATAATATCATCTAGCATAATTTTGAATGATACAAAATTACTAGAAGTGTGTTTTAGAAATAGTGTATAATTGACTATTCCCATGATATAGCCATTTTCTAGCACCAAGCTCTAGGGGCTTGTTTGAGTCCATAGAGAGCTTTTTGTAACAAATAAATATTGTTAGGCAATTTATCATGTTAAAATCCAGGAGGTTGAGCCACATAGACTTACTCTTCTATTGTACCATTCAAAAATGCACTTTTAACATCCATTTGATAAGGAAAGAAATTCTTATAGCTAGAAAAGACAAGTAGAATTCTAATAGATTCAAGTCTAGCAACAGGAGCATAAGTTTCATCAAAATCAACATCTTCATGTTTATTGTTGCCTTGAGTAGCTAACCTTGCTTTGTTTCTTACCACTTTGCTGCTTTCATCGAGCTTGTTGAGGTAGACCCACTTGGTGCCAATGATCTTCCTATCATTTGGTCTTGGCACTAAGGTCCACACTTTGTTCTTATAGAACTATTCTAACTCTTCTTGCATGGCTAGGATCCATTAATCATCTATAAGAGCTTCTTACACATTTTTGGGCTCAAGCTGTAAGATGGAGGTGTTGTCGGCTTGGTCTGTGTTGTATGCAGCCCACATATTCACCCTTTCAAAAGGATTACCTATGATGAGCTCTTTAGGATGATGTTTGGGAAAGCGAGGAGACAGATCCTTCTTTTATTCTTCTTTCTCTTCATCAAATATCATCTCTCTTTCTTTGTCAACAATTTTGAGCTCTCTCAAGTGACGGATCACCTCATCTACAACATCATCATTCACAATGTTCTTGGAAATAGAGGTATTAGTTTCAACAAATTTAACATTGAAAGATTCTTCAACTTTAGATAATTCAATGTTAACCACTCTATAAGCCTTACTAGTAGTGATATAGCCAAGAAAGAAATCCTTGTAAGATTTCACATCAAACTTGTCAAGGAAATCCTTGGTGTTCAAAACAGAACAAGGACAACCAAAAATGTGAAAGTAATCTATGGAAGGCTTCCTACCACGCCATAACTCATAGGGGTTTTTCTTTATTGAAGGATGAGTGAAAACCCAATTTTGCACAAAACTTACAGTGCTAACGGCTTTGACCCCAACTTCTTTGGAATGTTATACTCTAGAAGCATGGTCCTAGACATTTCTTGTAATGACCTATTCTTTCTTTCTACAAACCCATTTTTTTTAGGCGTTGAGGTGAAGAATAGTTGTGTGCATACCCAGATTCCTCATAAAAATTTTCAAACAAATCATTCTCAAGTTCTCCCCTGGTCACTACGGATAGAGACGGTCTGACAAGAAGCTTCATTTTCAACCCATTTGTAGAAAGTTGAGAAAACATCGACAATATCACTTTTTGAAACAAGGAAGAAGGTCCAAGTAAAGTGAGAAAAGTCATCGACAGTCACAGGGCAAAACTTGCTAGCACGAAGCAATTGAGTTCACATTGGTGCAAATAGATCAATGTGAAGAATTTCAAGAGCTCTTTTGGCACTAAGGACTCCTTTGGATTTAAAGGAGGATTTGGTTTGCTTTTCTTGGGTACAAATATGACATTCCTCATCCTTCTCAAAATCCAATTTTGGAAGTCCTTTGACCAATTCCTTTTTGCTCAACTTCTTCAACTAATGCATATTTACATGACCAAGTCTACAGTGTCACAAAAAAATATCATTCAAGTTGACAACAAGACATCAAACAACAATAGGCTTAATAAAGTCAGGAACAATAACATAGAGATTGCCATATTTAGTTTCTTTATATATAACATTGTAGGAGAGGGAATCTATAACCAAGTATTCTAGTGAGGTAAAAACAACAAGATAGCCATTATCACATAATTGACTAACACTATTAAATTGCAATGTAGGCCATCCACAAGAGGAACATTCTTGATGCATAGTGAGTCACCCACATCACTCTCACCTATCACTTTACCTTTGTTGTTGTCACCAAATATCACTGATCCTCTTTTCTTCCTTGTGAATTGATTGAAGTGGCTCATTTCACCTATCATATGCTTTAAGCAATCACTATCAACAATCTATTTTACTTTTACCTACAAGAAAGGAAGATGTTTGTGCCAAATTCAAACCTTGGGATCTGGATTATCTTGGGGACCCATTTCATCTTTGGGTTGGTCCCCTTCTCTCTATAAGTACAATAAGTAGAGTAATGGTCATCGCTCTTGCAATGTACACAAACCATAGGGTTCTTAGAGTCGGATGACTCTCCATGGAAAACAAGAGGTTCCTTGCTCTTTTTCTTACCCTTACCCTTGATATTTCTCTTGAGATCTCCCCCCACATATCCCAAACCACTAGTAATAACTTGTTTGGTGGAGTGATCTTGAGGGACTTTTTCCCTTTAGGGGATTTTTGCAAGGAATCTCTAAGTTTTTTATTATCATCACTAAGATTATAGTAGAAGATAAGCTAGCAAGATCATCTTGTGTATGAAGTAAGTTGGCCTCCAAATAGAGGGATTTTTTACAATAAGAAACTTTCTCAAGAGTAATGCTAGTTACCTCATTACTAGGAAAAAGAGGTCTAGAAGAAATATCATTAATTTGGGTGAGCAATCTAGCATTTTTAGTTCTAAGAATGATAAGTTCATCAAGATAAATTATGTGTTCATCTTCAATAGCATCACAAGCATGTCTAAGATCATTGCATTTAGTAACAAGTTTATCATTACCGGTTCTAATAAAGACAAGTTCATTGAGTAGATTTTGGTTTTCATCTTTGAGTTTTTCTATGATCTTAAGATAGACATCATTCTCTACTTCAACTCCATTGTAATGAAGCTCACAATCAAGAAACTACCATTGCAAAGAATCAAAATTATGAAGATGAACTTTTCATTATCCTCATGAAAGTCAATCTTAGCATACAAATCATCTACAGTCTTCCCTAACCTCTTATTCTTGGTTTTGCAATCGGAAAAAGAAGAGCAAGAATCATTAATCATATCAATGCGGGTTTCTTTAGACAACCATGCCAGCATACCTCACCAATGTCGTCACTAGTAGAGGCCATGAGTGGAAGGTGGCATTCTCACTCGTTGGAGTTGGAATCACTAGAAGAAGACTCTTACCATGCGGCATGGGCTTCATCTTTGCTCTTCTTGTCCTTCCTCTTGTACTTGCCTTCCTTCTTGTAGTCATCCTTTTTCTTAGAGCTTCTCTTGTGGTAGGACTTATTGTCCTTGCGACACTCATTCATGTAGTATCCCTTTTGTTCATATTCATAGTACCTTGGAGCAGAGGAGGAGGAAGACTTTCCCTTGAAGTGATTTACCTAGGAGTAGTTTGCTTCATGGTCACTAAGGGCTCCATCTTCACCTGAGGAGGGACGATAGGACCGGAAAGCAAGTTGTTGTTGGAGAATCATTACCTCCACTTGAGCTTTGAAGGCATTGCCATTGTTCTAGTTTGATTCCTTCTATTCTTGCTTTTCATCTTCTCCTTGCTTGTCAAGTATTGGATCATGATCTTGAAGGTTGCCAATGAGCTCTTAGGTGGCTATGCCACCAAGGCTTCTAACTTCTTCAATGGAGGTCACCTTAGATTCCCATATCTTTGGGAAAGACCATAGAATATTGGATTTGATGGTCCCTCTATCCATGGTGTGGTCCAAGAAACAAGTCCATTGATGATGGTGTTGAGCCTTGTGTACATCTACGCCACTTTATCCTTCTTATCTATCTTAAAGTTTTCAAGGAGACCAATGATCATGCAGATCTTGGACTCCTTAACTTGCTTTTTGCCTTCATAGGTGATGCACAACTTGTTCCATATCTCATGGGTTATGTCCCAAGAGGAGATATTATTGAACTTAGATGGATTGAGGGCATCATATATGATGCTTATAGCCTTTGCATTGAGTTGTGCCTTCTTGAGTGCAGCTTCATCCCAAGTAGCTACATCTCCCCAGACTCCTTGTAGGAAATGATGATTAATTTCCACATGGCATAGCTCATCCCTTGAAGGTAGAACTACATATGTCTCTTCTAATAGAGGAAGTTTGTGTTGTCAAAGATTGGGGGTCTCATGGAGAAATCGCCTTCCAAGTTGAGGGAACCAAATAGGTTGTCACCCAAAATCTCATCTCATAGGAGATTTGTCAGAGAAGATTGTGGTTAGGATACCACTTGTTGTATCAATGGGCTCTAGAGGGGAGTTAATAGAGCTAAAAACACTTGCAAAAAATTTGTCAGACCTTCAAATTAATACAAGATATGGGATTTGCTAATATTGAATTTGCAGTGAAACTAAGCATAAATGGCAAGGATGAGAGATATCGAACAAACACAAGAAAAATCTATGTAGAGTGGTTCCAATCCCCAAACTAGGAGAAAGTCATGCCACTACCTAGAGAGGTTAAGATCTAGGATTTTGCAACTCATGTATATTTATATTCCATTATTAGACATACAAGATGACCTTCATTTTCTTAAGAAAAGGATAACCAACCTCCTTTTTAAGGACCAAAAGGAACCAATAAACCAACCAAGGACTTACCTATCCTTTGAGCTAGAGTCCTACCTCTACAAGGTCTTACCCACTTTTGCAAGCAGCTAGACACCGTCACCAAGGAGATTCCCTTCTTACACTAAGTATTTTGCCTTGAAGGTACCCACTCTACTCTCAGATCTTCAGCCTTGACCTTCTCCTTCACCTTGTAGAAGGTTTTTCACCTTCTCCTTCACCTAGGATAAGCTTTACACCTTATCCTTCACTTGGAGAAGCTTTCACCAACTTGATTTTGAAGAAAGGGGTTGGGGAAAGGGAAGATTTGAGAGTTTTAAAAGTCTACAATGAGTAGCTCTCTCACACATTCTATCTCACTCATATGGATGTTTTGATTTGCAAACAAGAGAGAGAAAGGGTCTCAAGTGGATTGGATGCACTCAACTATAGCTAGGAGCTTGAATAGCATGAAGGAGCAACCTTAGAATTGTTGACCTAAAGTGTTACACAATGTCCATATTTTGATAATGACCTAACCATTACATTCATATGTATCTAAAATGTTTTTTTAAGATTGGTTTTAGGCATTAGGTACGTGAAAAGGATCAAATTGATCAAGACCTAGCTTGTTTTAGTTCAAGTCAAAAGCAATGCAAATGCGCAATTTGTGAAAACACTGCAAATCACCTTAAATAACTTTGTAATCATTTTTATTGATGATATGACTTGTAAGTAAGATGAGAAAAATTAGAGACGCTTAATTCAAATGCTTTATCACTTAAAAGTCATTTTATAAAATTCATTACAGGCACTTCATCAGTCGAGTTACAAACTCGACCTATCCTTAATGGATTTTGGAAATGATTTCGGTCGATCGAATTTCAGAATCATAGAACTTAACCAATCCATTATAGACCAAAACTTATTTAAGTGGATCTATAAAGTTTCCACTAGGACAAACTCAACTGATGGTTTAAATTGGCTTTTTCTCATAGTGTGATCGATTGAGTTATCTTTATTGAAACTTGACCGAATGCACTATTTGAAAAATACATAAAATGTTATTCTAACCGTTGGAGTGTTGCAAAACTCGAAATTATATCAGTTGCAACCCTCCAAATTTCTAGAAAACGTTCACAAGTGTTACCACACTCTATTAAACACCCCTAGATATAAATAGGACCCCTTGGAGTTCATTCCAAGTTTGATCATTCATGCTATTCAAGGTTCTTGCCATAGTTGATTGCTTTTAGTCCACTTGAGCCCCTTTATCTCTCTTGATTGCACTTCATTTTATTCATATGAGTGAGATAAGTTTTGTGTAAGAGAGCTACCTCATTGTACACTTGTAAAGATCTTAAAGCTTCTCCTTCCCAATCCCTTTCTTCAAGATCATGTTGATGAAGGCTTCTCCAAGTAAAGGAGGAGGTGCATGCTTCTTCGAGTTGTAGAATAAGGTTCTTCGAGCTTCTCCGAGTGAAGGAGGAGGACAAGGCGGAAGATCTAAGGAGTTGAGTGGGTAAATCCTTCAAGGCAAAAGACTTGGTGAAAGAAGGGAATCTCCTTGGTGAAGGCATCTAACTACTTACAAGAGTGGGTAAGACCTTGGTGAGGTAGAAGACTAGCTCTTGGATAGGTAAGACCTTGTTTGTAAGGTTTTTGGCTCCCTTGGCCTTAAAGGGAAGATGGGTATCCTTGTCCCCAAAAAGGAGGGTCATTTGTTGTAACTCTTATTAGTAAATATAAAGGGTATACATGCTTAAGATATTCTAGATCTTGAACTCTCTAGGTATTAGATTTACTCTCTCCTAGTTTGGAGAGTGGAACCACTCTAAAACAACTTGTTCATTTGGTTGCTTAAATCTCTCTCATCCTTGCTATGTATGTTTTAATTGCCATCAAATTCATTATTTGCAATTGAGTTTATTTTAAGTGACTTGAAGGTCTAACAAGTTTTGTGCAAGTGTTTTTAGCTCTATTCACCCCCCTCTAGAGCCCTCTGATCCAACAAGTGGTATCAGAGCATAGGTCTTCTCTAACACATCTCCCAAAATATGACAAGATAGGTGACAACATGCTTGGTATTCTCAACCTAGAGGGAATCTTCTCCATAAGTCCCCCGGTCTTTTATGACACCAATTTCCTCTATTGGAAACAACAGATGCAGTTCTTCCTTCAAGGGATGAACTACGACATGTGGAAAGTGGTTATTCTTCCATACAAGGAGCCGACGAGAGATGTAGCTACTTGTGATGAAGCTACAGTTAAGAAGGAGTAGCTCAATGCTAATGTGATAAGCATCATCTATGCTACCCTCACTCCCTTCGAGTTCAACTGTATCTCATCTTGGGACACAACCCATGATATTTAGAACATGTTGTGCATCATTTATGAAGGCACACAACAAGTCAAGGAATCCAAGATCTACATGCTCAATGGATTGCTTGAGAACTTCTAGATGGGTAAGAAGGAAAGAGAGGCTGATATGTAGTCAAGGATTCAGACCATCATCAACGGGCTTGCAACTTTGGGTCACAACTTGGATAGAGGGATATCAATTCAAAGAAACTAAGGTCCCTTCCCAAGAGATGGGAACCCAAGGTAACTTTAATTGAAGAAGTTAGAAGAATTGGATACTTAGCCACTGAGGAGCTCATTAGAAACCTTCAAGATCATGAGACAAGGATACACAAGAAAGAAGAAGATGACAATCAAGAGAAGAAGGAATCAAATAAGATGAATGAAAATGCCTTCAAAGCTAAAGTGGAGTCAATGATTCTCCAACAATAGATTTCTTTCCAGTCCTCTCCACCCTCCTCAAGTGAAGATGATGGCCCTAGTGATCATGAAGCAAAATAGTCCAAGGGAAAGCACTTCAAAGGAAATTCTTCCTCATCCTCATCTCCAAGATGATATGAATGTGGATAAAAGGGGCACTTCAAGAATGAATGCCCAAAGTCCAAGAAGAACCACCACAAAAATAGCTAAAAGAAGAAGGATGGATACAACAAGGAAGCAAAATACTAGAGGAAGGAGAAAAGGAGCAAGGATGCAGCTCATGAATCTTGGGAGGAATCCTCCTCTAGTAGCCCAAGCTCTGATGAAGGATAATGCCATCTTGCACTCATGGCCTCCTCAAGTGAAGACATTGGTGAGGTATGTAAGGTAAGCTTGCATGAGTTATTCAAAGAAACTCTTATTGATATGCTTAATGATACCCACTCTTTTTATTATGAATGTAAGCCTAAGAAGAAGAGGTTGGGTAAGATCATTAATGATTTATATGTTGAAATTGATATTCTTGATCAAAATGAAAAGTTGCATCTTGATAGCATTGACTCCTTGCAAGGGCAGTTTCTTGATCTTGAGCTCCAATACAATGGAGTTGAAGTTGAGAATGGTGTCTACCTTAAGAGCATCAATATTCTTATGGAAGAAAACCAAGCCCTAGTAGATGAGATTGATTTACTTAGAACTAAATATGATAATCTTAAGCTGGCTTGTGATGCTACTAAGGATGAAAATATAATCTATCTTGATGAGATCATATTGCTTAGAATTGAAAATGATAGGTTGCTTTCTCAAATTAATGATCTATCTTCTAGACCTGTTTTGCCTAGCAATGAATTTGCTTCTATTTCTTTGAAAAAAAAACTTATTTGACTAAAGCCCTCTGCCTAGAGGTTGACCTACTGCACGCTAATGATGATATCGCTTGTTTGTATTCTACTGTTGTCACTCTTACCAATGATAATCATAATTTGTGAGCTACTTTGCAAACCTTCCTCAAAAGGAAGAAGTCCCTCAATGCAGTCTTGGATCAATCCACCAAACATAGTGGTACAAGTGGCTTAGGATATGAGGGTGTTTCAAAAGGCATAGGTAAAGGTAAGAAGAGCAAGGGACCTCCAATCTTCCATGGAGAGTCATCTGGCTCTAAGAACCCTATGGTGTGTATTTATTGTAAGAGTGATGACCATTATTTTACTTATTGTCCTTACAGGGAGAAGGGGACCAACCCAAATATGAAGAGGGTCCCCAAGATAACCCTAGATCCCAAAGTTTAAATTGGGCACCGATTATATCCCTTCCTTGTAGGTTAAAGATGAATGTATTGTTAATAGTGGATTTCAAAACACATGATGGGTGAAATTAGCATTTCAATCAATTTAGTAAGAAGAAAGGAGCATGAGTGACTTTTGAAGACAACAACAAGGGTAAGGTAATAGGTGAGGGTGATGTAGATGATTCACTATGCATCAATAATGTACTTCTTGTGGATGGTCTACATCATAGTTTAATAAGTGTAGTCAACTTTGTGATAATGGTTATCTTATTCTATTTACTTCTTTAGAATGCTTGCTTCTAGATTCCCTCTCCTACATGTCATATATAAGGGAACTGTAAATGGTAATCTTACATTATTGTTCTTGACTCTATTAAGCCTATTTTTGGTAGATGTCTTGTTACTAATTCGAATGATATTTCTTTATGGTATCGTAGCTTGGTCATGTAAATATGCATCAAATAAGAAGTTGAGCAAAAAGGATTTGGTGAAGGGACTTCCTAAATTGGATTTTGAAAAGGATGAGGAATGACAACCTTGTACCCATGGAAAGAAAATGTAGTCCTCCTTCAAATAAAAAGGAGTCCTTAGCACCAAAAGAGTTCTTGAGATTCTTCACATTGATCTATTTGGACCAATGTGTACACAACCACTTCCTGGTAGCAAGTATTATCTTGTGATTGTCGATGATTTTTCTTGATATACTTCGAATTCATTTCTTGTTTAAAAAAGTGATACCGTTGATGTGTTCTTAACTTTTTGTAATCAATTTGAAAATGAAGCTTCTTACCAGATTGTTTCTATCCACAGTGATCATGGGGGGATTTTAAAATGTTTTGTTTGAAGGTTTTTTGAGAAATATGGTTATGTGATCTTCCTATTTTATATCATCTTTTGGACCACTTTTGGTTGCATTTCCAAATCATTTTCACCCAATAATCACTCTTAGTCATGCTATATTTTTCACTTTATTGTTATCTTTACTTGCTCTATGGTTTGTTTTGTAGGTACAACAATTTGGCATCCAAATGGGGAGAAAGCACCATCATAACATCCATCAACATATTTCCCAATCATCTAGACATTCAAAAAATCAGTGTCACTGAAATTGATAAAGACACCCATGTCTCAATTAAGACACCCAGTGTCTTATATTAGACACGTTGTATCTTATTAAAGGAACCCCATCTCCCATTTCATAAACTGAATCTAGAACTCCTATATCTATAGCAACACGTCGTGTCTTATTAAAGACACACCATGTAACTTTCTAGAACTCAATCCAAACTTCATTTATCGCATAAGACACATTGTGTCTTATAAAAGACACGCTGTGTCACCTGCAAATTTCACTCAAACACGATTTTAACTACCTCACACTTATATATACGACCCCAAGCCATCTTGAGACAGTTATCACAACATATTTTATACCTTTTGGATAGGGACTGAAGTAAGGGAAAGCAAGGAGGAGTTGAAGGCATTTCAAAGGGAGAAAAGGTGATTTCTCGAGAGAGAAACTTCTTCTTCTCCAACAATTGTAGTAGGGATCTCCGTTGTTCTCTTCTCTCCACTCTGACATGAAGGTTTCTGGAGAGTTTCCAGTAGTAAGGATAGATTTGTGACTCCTTGAATGGAGTTCCAACTCTTTCTTAATTCTTTTACAGACATCCAAGTTTATTTCCTTCTATTATGATGTCTAGCTTTGTTTTCTACTGCTTGTATCAACTTTCTACAACCAGGGATGAGTAGATCTCTTGTTCTTGGGCATGGGTTCTAACTCTCATGTCATAACATTATTGAACATGAATTTCACATATAATGCTAGTTGTTTCACCGTTCTAAGGTTCATCGGCGTTTAACTCTTCATACATGCTTTGCTGGCCATTTTGTAGGTATGATTTCTACTCTTTATATAATCTGGGAAGATGAGCATAGGAGTAAGGAGATGTACTTTAGTTGCATTACCTTGACAACGGGAGTGGTTGGGATGTGTTGGGGAATAAAGGTTTGTAGTCTGAATATAAGTATATCCACAGGAGTGGAATACAAAGTTGGGACTGTTCTACACTAGCAGGAGGTGGGTGTAGGATACATGCCTCCCTTGTGTTATTGCTAGTGTTCTTGATCTTTATTGTTCTTCATGTTATGATGTGAATCTGAAACGCTAACCTCAAGAATCCCTAATCCAAATTTATCCTTAATAAAAGTATTTTCTACTTTAGTTCATGGATGTGAAACCCTATCCTCAAGAATCCCTAATCCAAATTGATCGTTAATACAAGTAGTTTCTATTTTAGTTCATTTCCTTTTAATTGCTTAATTAACATAAAAAACCTCTCTTATTAAAAAGATCTATATTGTTGAAGTTTAATACTCTTGCACCTAATAATACCTTGCTCTTTGGACAACCTCAATAATACTACACACACCTGTATACTTGCGGGGTAGTGTTAGAGTTTATAAATATTAAAACTTGTACACACATCTAACAATTTTTTGGCATTGTAGCTGGGGATCATCAATATTTTTTTAGAGTAAGAGGTGTTAAATTGTAAGAGAGATGAGATCACACCACCACATGTCATATCCACCATCAATTTTTTTTACCTTTCATCATGAACATTAACATATTTTTGTATCTTCCATTCTCATTTTTGTACTTCACTCACCCTCTTTATTTGTAGGACTATACACAGAATTCCAAAAGGGGTCTTGAACCTTCCACATTTCTAGACCCCAAAACTGATCACACTATTAACAACCTTCAAAAAGCAAGGAGGAGTGAACCTCAATCAGATTTGGAGGACTCACATCCATCATCACCAATGTCTTCACCACCATCCTCACCAGCCCAAAAAGAAGAACAAATCATGGAAGATGGCCATCCCCTAAAGGACTTTATTGTTCCAAGTGATATAAAAATCAATGGGGCTATCACTATCCCACAAGTTGAGGCAAATGACTTTTATATTATCCCCACAATTATACAGTTGATACAAAAGATTCAATTTGGGGAGATGACAATAGAGGATCTAAACCTCTACATTGCTAAATTCCTACAATATCTTACCACTTTCAAGATATATGGTGTTCCTACTGATGTAGTTTGTGCTCTCACTACTACAGAACAGCCCTTTGGCATCAGTTGTTTATGCCCTTTTAGAGACGGTTCTAAAGAGCCTATGTGGGTGCCGCTAAAGGTCAAACTCTTCGGCGTCGGTTTTATAATCGACTCCAAAAGGCTTCGCACCATCGAAAATGCGCCAGTAGGGCAACGATAGGCGTTGGTTATTTATAGTAAGCCGACACCACAAGGCTTCATGCCAAAAAAAGGGTGCCATCTAGGGCACTATCTGCGTTGGTTTGCTACCAAAAAACCGACGCCATATTCCCAGACGCCACAGACGTGCTACTATAGGTGTCGGTTTTGTACTAATAACCGACATTTTTTCCGCCACGGTCGTGCTTTCCTGCATGGTCAGGTTGTTTGTCATATAAGACGGCGGTTTTTATCCAATAACCGACATTGTAAGCCTTTGATGACGGTGTTCTATAAATAAGTGATGCCTATGTTTTATTTGATTTTTCTTATCAGTTTGCAGGCCTGTTGTGGCTGGTCAGCGGGATGAGAACCTACAGTTCAGTTTTCTAAACTGTAGGTTTACAACATCCATTGATACCAGCCAACAAATAGGTCACAAACCTGTAAAATCAACAAATGTACTTTTCATACAAGTAGATACATTCAGACATCAATTCAATTCTCACATTCACACATGTAGAAACATTCAAATACATGTCAAAACATTCAGACATGTATAAACATTCAGAAATATTCATTTACAAAATATCATTCAACATCGCTATCAGCATCCCAATTATATCTTACAATCGCCACTGCTTGTATGGCTCTTTCCCATTCTTCTCTTACTTCATTCAATACTTCCTTCATATATGGAGCATGTACATCTCTTAAGCGTTTACCTATAGTGTGGTCAGTTTTAAACACCTACAAAGAGAATGATGTATATATAAGTAATAATATAAAAAATAAGATTGATATATTTCATACTAACTAATGAGACTATATATAATACTTCATGTATGGTATCGATGTCCAATGCGGCATATCAGATAATCATCTGCATAAATCGCATCACATAGTCTGTGCATGCCCAGTCGTTGTCTTGTGTAGAACACTATAAATTGAAACATACAAAATATTAAAAAATACAACTAAGCACAGTTCACATAAATAATATATACATTGGAGTCGGGAACTTACTTTTACATTCTCCCAAATTATTGGCTGGTTCTTTTTCCTTGGGACCTTTCCTCCAGCCTTTTTGAATGCATCTAAACCCCTACATGTTAATGTAACACAGTAAATTGCATAATTAAATAGTAATGTAATAACATATGTTAACGGACATAAAAATGAAATATTTCTCACCAGAATAATGGCAATCTCATTACGTGTCCAATTTTTGTATTCAATGTACTCCCCGCAGGATCTAGTTAATAAACAGTGAATGTCCCGAGGAGAATAACTAGTAACTCCCAATGCCTACCGCTAGAGGTAAAAAAGTTAAAAATTAATAACTCAAAATCCACAATAAAAATGTATTTTCTTAAGTCCAAATTATAAGTAAAGTAAACTTACTTGACATTGAATGGAACTATTATTATCGTCTTCTTTTGTTGAGAGAAAATTGTAAAAGCATCTATACAATATTGTTGAACACTATCAGGGTCTTTAGCTACCATACTAATCAATGATGGAATAAAAAATCCCACATGGTCAAATGCAACTTGTTTACATCGATTTTCGACTAAGTAGCTACAAAACATGTATTACGTATTCATTAATATATAAGAAACCAGATCACCAGATCTTACACAAGGTATATGGATGTATAAACAAGATATCACCTTATCCATGTCTCTATCATTGATGTATTTAGCCAATCATATATAAACAGCTCAATAATATCTTGTATAAATAAAGAGCTTTCGTATGATTGACCTACATAATTTTCTTCTAAGAAACAATTATAGGGCAATGTATATTATGTGCCCGTAGCCAACATGCCATTCCCCTACAAGCAGGACCTAACGGGTATTTTAGGTCAGTTGGAACCCAACTTGGTAATGCAAGAAGTGGAGGTGGAGGCCTAGTTGCTCCGGGTGTCTTCTTTTTAACCTGTATATATAATTTTAGATCAATTGACCTCATATATACACACATTAAAAATCTAAAGTAATGTAAATTTATCTTACAATTTCAGTAGTGTAGACGACATCTGCTTTGGGCCACAATATCACCCCACCTTCTTCCTCAGCAAGTGTATCAATATCCGGGTGGGCATATGGCAATGTAGCTTCACTCCAATCGGGTAATACACGTATCGGTTTCACACGAACGTAGCCCTGTGGCATTGGAGTCTCGTGAAACATTGCCCTAGGAAGGGACGAGTAAGTTTGCGCATCTGCAACAACATAGTCTTGCATTCTTAAGCGGCATGGCTTCAATGCCTACAAATTTACGTAAAGAATGTTATACATATATACATATCATCTTGAAAACATATCATCTTGAAAAGACTAGCTACAATGTCATAAACAATATTTACAGCAGACGTGTTAGGCGGTGGGTCTACAGGATTACTCTCAGTCTGTGCATCAGGAGAAGAGTGGGTCGCCATAGGCTGATTGGAAGCCTGAGATGCATGCCACCGCACCATTTATTCCTTGACCTTCTCAGCAACTATATCATTGACCTTCTTAGAAACTATATCCTAGACTCTCTTATTCTCCTATACATGGTTAAAAGAAACATTATCTTCTTATTATTGAATTCCCTTTTGCAATAAAATTCTAAAAAAAGAATATGTTACCTCTTCTTGTGAAAGTCCCGCTCTGGGTTTGTGCTGGGACGGCCCAAAGAATTCTTTGATGCCCACACCAGCGCCTACACCCCCAACACATCCAGGATGCTCTGGGTTACCCAGAGCAACTATCGATTCATCCCTTGTCCCCCGAGGGATGAACGTGCCTTGTTTCCTCTGCTCATGCATCTCCCGCTAATCACCATCAACAGAAATTGGTAACTTAACACCACAAATAATCAATATTCAAATGATTGCTCTAAGAGTTGTATTTTACCATTTTTCACAGCCGCCTCAGCAGTTACGGGCTTCTTTTTTCACCCTTCTTGTTTTTCCTCCCTGCTATCCAGACATCATGGCGAGGCATGGGTGTGGAAAATGTATTAGAGGACTCATGAGTAGCAGAAGACTCCGCATGTAGTCTTTGGCAAACGCTTGCATAGCCTTTTGGACCCATAGTGTGGTCATGCACACTCAGTGCACACCTTGCTTTTTGCGCCTCACTGAGGGCCTAGTTAGTATGCACATTAATGATTTGGTTAGTAGCAAAAAATGTTAATCTTGAATAGGTGAATATAATGTATATTAATTAAATTGGGAGTGACGCCTAATACCTTGAATTCTTCATATTTTCTTGAAGCAACAAACGTGTCCCAATCTTCTTTATCCAAAAAGTTCCATTGTTCAAGGGATGACTTCTTCTTCTTATCACCATCTTTTATGTATTCTCTATTGAGATTTGTCCTATAGTTCCTTAACATCTTTCCAGCATGTTGCATCACGCTTTTATGATGCATCTTCTCATCCAATGCAAACAGATTCTGTAAAATGAAATTGCTATTAACTAGTATCCAAAAATAGAATTGCAAATAATAGAATTTGTAATCTACAAAATAGAATTGCAAATAATAATAACTCACACATAAATCCTTCCATATCATGTCTTTCTTTGCCTAAGGAACTTTATGCCAATTATCATACTTAACACCACAATGGCTTCGAGTGACAACCCCAAGATAGTTTACAAAATTATTGCGGTTCACTCCAATTACATTTCCTCCATTATCAAACTCCACAGCCAATCTGGATCCACTGCCACTTAGTGCTATTAACTTCTTCAATAGAGTGATGCCCCTTTTCTTGTTAAGTGTTTGGTGATGCACATCAAGTTCCTCCAGTGCTTCAGTGGTAACATGTGCATCATCAACGTAAAATTTGACAAACATAAACACACTGAATTAGCCCAATATAGAAATATGGGATATATGACATAACTAGAAGATAATGAATTTTATATAAATACAGGATATGTTTTTAGAACTTACATTGGTATCCTCTCCATGCTCATCATGGACAGCATGCTCATAATGGACTTCATGCTCATCATGGACATCATGGTTAGCCATCTGAAAATGTCATTAAAAAGGCAAACATTTAGAATTTGTATTAACTAGAAGATAATGAAACATCAAATCTGAAAATAATATTGATATTAAAAAAGCAAACATTTAGCTTCAATAAAAGAAATATAAACATACATGCCTCTAAAAATTGTGATCATTTATCAATTAACAATCCTTCATTGTGATCTCCGTGCACATATAAGTCATCATTAGCTTCAATATTTTGTGAAGTTGGCAACCCAAATGAGAATGCACAAGAGTCATCATACTTATCATAGTACTCTTCTTCATCTGTAGGATCTTCAATGAACTATCTTTTACCATGAAGAACAACCGACCATTTATCATTTGTGGGATCATCGATATAGAATATTTGTTTCACCTGTAATGCCAATATGAATGGTTCACCCTTCTCGCCAATCTTTTCAAAGTTCACTTAAGTGAAACCCAATTCATCTACTTTAACTCCTTTGGTGTTATCAACCCAATTACATTTAAAGAGCGGAATTCTGAAATCTATGTAGTCAAACTCCCATATGTCTTCAATGACACTGTAATATGACATTTTAGCTTCACGTGGACTCTTATCCTTTGCACTTGCAAAATACATAGTCGACACTTGAAGAGTGACCCCACTTTTTTGGATGACACTCTTATCATCTTGGCACTTTGTGTAATATGTGAACCCATTAATGTCAAACCCTTCATAAGATATAACATTCGGTTTTGGTTTAAAGGTGAGGCATTTGATAGTTTCTGTAATATCATTTGGTGTTTGAGATAGTTAATGTAAGACTTTATCTTCAAACCATTTAGTAAAAGTCTTGTTATGCTCTCTACCAAGCCACATTGAACTTGCTCGAGGATGTTGTCTCTTGATGAAATTGGTATGTTCCTCGATATAAACACTCACTTCGTCCATGTTGTGTAAAATATACAAGTGACCTTGTTCCAACTGCTCATGGCTGATTACTTTCACCCGTGATCCCAAAATTCCTTTGCCCTCCTCAATATTCTTGTCATTAACAGGAGTCTTATTACCACTCAGAAAGTCATTACAAAAATCCATAACCTCTCTCGCCACATAACCTTCAATAATACTCCCTTCAGGCCGATAACGGTTTCGAACATCACCTTTAAAAATGCTCATGTATCGTTCAAAGGGATACATCCAATGCAAGAAAACAGGTACCAACATTTTTCACTTCCCTAGTCAAGTGGACAACAGGATGTACCGTGATATCAAAGAATGAAGGAGGGAAATACATCTCAAGCTGACATAGGGTAACAACCACTTCTCTTTGCAAATTATCGTGAGTATCAGGGTAAATAACTTTACTCCATAGACTATTGAAAAAGAAACAAAGTCTGGTGATTGCAAACCTTACATGCTTCGACAATATAGATCAAATTTCCACGGGCAATATTTGTTGCATTAGAGTGTGACAATCATGAGATTTAAGACCTATCAACTTCAGATCTTTCATTGATACCAATCTATGGATGTTGGATGAGTAACCATGTGGCACCTTAACATTTACCAAGCATTCACAAAAAGCTTTCTTCTCCTTTCTAGATAACGTGTAACAAGTGGGAGGTAAGTATGTTCTTTTATTACCCATTTCAGGTAATTCTATTAATTCTGACCTTATTCCTATTTCACGTAGGTCCAGTCTGGATTTTATCTCATCTTTAGTCTTACCTGGTATATTTAACAGAGTACCAATGACGCTATCTGATGCGATGATTTTGAGTTGCAATTATAGACTTGTTTTATATGTGTTTTATGCATTTATCAGTCATTTCTGTGGTTAATTTTGCATAATTCATCTGCTTTGGTCTATGCTACTTCTTTATGTCAAATTCCCCTTATTTCAGTATTTTGAGCATAAATTATCATAAGAATATATTTTGTTTCGGCTTATGTGGTTTTGTGTTTTAATTTCAGGAAAAACAAGTATTTGCTTCTATCGATACCATCGACAGAGGTCGATACCATCGACCGGACCACAGGTTTCCAGCCGCAAGGACCAGAAGAAAGTCGAAACTATCGACAGGGATGTCGATGGTATCGAGATATGATCAGGTTGCTGCCGAGAAATGCGTTGATACTATCGACGCCTCTGTCGATACTATCGACGGGAGAAGCTACAGTGACACATAAAGACAAAACCGTCGCTACAGTTTTGTCGATACCATCGACCCTCGCCGATGGTATCGAGATGGCATCAGGCGCAAAGATGAAAGAAAAGGAGAACTACCGATATCATGCTAGGTCGATACCATCAACCCGCGTCGATGGCATCGACACAGTCAGATATGAGTTTGCTTTAGATTGATCTTAATCGGACGGTTGTGATTAATTGGCGACCTAACTCGGGAATTATACCTAATGACGACACCCAAGAGGGAATCATGACATCATTAGCCGCTGCACACATCCCAAGAAGAGGTGGAGAGAAGAATGGAGCCCAGAAGCATGCCCCAGCCGATCCGGATGCCGAAGAAGATGATTTCCACCACCAAAAGGCGGGAGAACGTGTATTCTACGCCAAGGATCGCTTGGATCTTCTCCGTTCAGGGGTTTCACCACTCAATCACGTTTTCTCCATGTTTCCCTTTTTCTACTTCACGTTTTGCTCTGAGATGAACATGCGGGGCTAATCCCCTTTGTCTTTAGGACCGGGAGTAGCCCGAGAATTCATTGTATGATAATTTTATCATAGTAATTCATATCTTATCTCTTAAATCCGTGGTATAATTTCGTTTTCTCAATCATATTGTTATGCTTGATCACCATAATAATAATCTAATGCCCTTAATTACTTTGAAAGAAGAATTAATGGTTGAAAAGAGATGGAATTTACATTAATTGACAAATCTCTTGAACAAGGTGGTGTAAGGTTAATGGTGGATACCGAGAGATCATTTTTAATGCACCTACTTTAGGGTATAGGTTACTACGACGGTGGAACCGACTTAGACGTAGGTAGTGAATTGTACCACGACAGTGGGCAATTTTGATTTCAAGCCACTACCCGAATGGAGAGATAAGCTGAGTAACTATATAGAATTTAATGCAATCAAAACTCACGGTGAAACCACAATCCTAAAGATCTCATTTTGAATTGATTAAACCAAACGTTTAATCGATTTCCTTGCTTTGTTTTATTTTTGTTTTCTTTTAATTTCAACAACCCTCAATTATTTAATCGGTCTAGCTGATCGCAAGTAGTTAGTAGGAGTCTCCGACAATTTCACATATCCCTGAGTTCGACTCGGGCCTCACAAAGGCCTATATTACTTCGACGCGTTCACTTGCGTTTCTATGCACGGTAAATTTGTGTCAAGTTTTTGGCGCCGTTGCCGGGGATACGGAAAATTGTCGGCACTACGAGTGCTGCAAGCGGCCACTCTAGGCCACATTTTTATTTTTTTTATTATCATTTCAAAAATTTATAATCTATTCTCTAAATATTTGCAATCGTCAAGCACTGTACTGAAATTAAATTTTTCTATTTGTAGGTATTGTGCATGGTGCAGACGCGTAGTACCGACTACACACGACACACACCAGAGCTTCCGCTGTCGGGACTGGAAGACGAGGACGAGTATATTAAAGACCATTTAGAAGAGATAGACTCTGAATACGAACAAGAGGAGATCATGGAGGAACAGACAACATGGGCCAAGATAAAGGCATCTTCATCATCTGCGTCGAAGGGGGCGATTAAGAAGCAGGCGATCAACATACCGACATACAAGATTGATCCTGTATTGATAAATTTGGTAAAGTCAAACGTGTTTCATGGGCTCAAGAATGAAGATCCAGTCACGCATATAAGTCAATTTGTGGAAAACTGCGACATGATAAAAATAGACAGATTTCTACAAGACACACTCTACTTAAAGTTGTTCCCGAGTTCTTTAGCGGGAAATGCACGTGAATGGCTGCACAATTTAGATGATGAGTATGTGGAGTCATGGGACCATATGGTAGAAGTTTTCTTTGAAAGGTTATTCCCGCCAGAGAAGACCAACGAAATGATCAAGAAGATCCACAACTTCACTCAAAAAGTGGGGGAGACTTATTCAGAGACCTGGGAGATATTTCAAATTATGCTCAGGCGATGCCCGCATCACGGGCTTGAGAAGGAGACACAAGTAAATATCTTCTATTTCGCTCTCTCAGAGCATGATAGAAGCAACCTCGATTCCGCAGGCTCGGGATTTTTCTTGAACTCTGACACAAGATGCTGGGAGATTTTGAAAAACATGGCAAGGAAGCAGTCTTGGGGTGATAGGGATGCACCAGAACAAGTCAAAGTGGTTGGTGAGTCTAGGGCTATCAAGGAGCTGAATGACAAGTTAGATCTTCTAGCCAAGAAATTTCTTGCCAAGGAAGATGCATCATCTGATGAGGAAGACCAGGTCAATTTTATGAAACAACAGGGCTATAGAAATAATGATTATGCATGGAGAAAAGATAAGAAGTTCTCATGGAAGGATCCCAATAACTTCCTACAAGATCCTGATGCAAAGCCACAACCTAGAGCTGAAGATAAGAGCACCGAGTTGCTGAGTCAAATGGTGCAGCAGAATCAGGAGATGATGAGTATGTTCAGTAAACAACTGCAGTCCCAGGGTGATATCTTGACCAAGTTTGGGCAAACACTACAAAGTCATGGAGCACAAATGAGGGTTCTAGAAACCACTGTGACCCAAACTTAAAATGAAGCGGCGGCCATCAAGCATGCCAATCAGCAGAGACAGGATGGGAATGCAGATGTGGTTCAAGCACATAATCAAGTAAAATATATGGTTGTGATTAATGAGGAAGAACCTCCGGTGGCAGAGATCAAGGACAACAACAAAATGACGTTTGATACGGAGGCTATACCGGAAATACCGTATCCTCACAGTCATTATGGACTACCAGGCAGATATACTCTATGTAGAAAATCCCGCCAAGAGCCTATGATGGTCGCACCCCCACCTATACAAGAAGAGCAAGTGAAGGCCATTTGTCAAGGTGCGGATACATCCATTATGAGAGAGGAGCCACCGCAAGTTATACTTGTTGATGATGTTATGACAAAGTCTACTCTAGAGGGAGTCATTGAAGCAAGCGTAGGGGAGCTTACCCCGCATAGCCCATATGTGCTGCCTCATAAGCGTCTAAAGCAGGAAGTTGTGCCGAGTCCAGACAGCCCTAGGCCGAAGAAAGAGCATCGGCATTATAGAAAGTTCCTGGAGATGTTCAGAAAACTTCATATCAATATTCCGTTAGTGTAAATGATTGAGAAGATTCCCGCCTACGGGAGGTTTATCAAAGAAAGCATCAACAAAAAGAGGTGGATTAAAGACACAGATGTTTGTCGGATGAATGAAATGGTGAGCTCAATCATCCATGGGAGTTTTCCACAGAAGAAGAAAGACCCAGGAAGCTTTTATATTCCATGTTCTATAGGCGGTCAACGCTTTCCATGAGCTCAGTTTGATTCGGGCGCGAGCATTAATCTTATGCCGTTGTCCACATTTCAGAAGCTTGGCTTGAAGGAAATGAAGAAATCGGCAGCGACTATTGAGTTGGCTGATGGGTCTATTGTAAAGCCATACGGAGTGTGCAAAGATTTGCTTTTCAAGGTGGACAGGTTCATCTTTCCGGTGGACTTTGTCATCATGGATATGCCACAGCTTAAAAGCTGCAAGATGCTATTGGGTAGGTCGTTTCAAGCAACGGCCGATGTAGTCACAGCAATCAGGAGAGGTACATTGACCTTGGGGATTGGCCAAGATCGTGTTGAATTCAAACTGCCACACGATCCCTAGGGCACACTCTCCAAAAGTCCGAGTTGATGATGAGCTTCAAGTTGTCTAGCCTAATACTTAATATAAGGGCGCTTGTTGGGAGGCAACCCAACCATCGGTACTTTAGTTTAGTCCTTTTACATTCATAGTTTGATTTGCTTTAACTTAGTTTTTAGTGTAAAAAATATAATGTGATCGTTTGTTACATGTGTAGGTCTGAGGCAAAGTCGATACCATCGACCCTTGTGTCGATGGTATCGACCGTGGTACAGGTTGGCGACTGCAGAAATCACACTGCATCGATATTATCAACGGCCTCGTCGATGGTATCGACATACCAACAGGCAGATCGCAAGCAGAGGTCGATAGTATCGACTTGGGTGTCGATACTCGCGAGATCTCTGGAGATTTATAGAAGAAATCATCTCAGTAAAGTCGATACCATCGACGGGAATGTCGATGGTATCGACACATTGGCTCACAGAAGGCGGTGGCCGGCCTCACGAGGAAGTTGCCCTAATCAGAGAGTCGATACTATCGACTCGCGTTGATAGTATCAACGCGCCATGTCAACAATCCGTGCGGAGAGATCAACGGCGATCGTAGCAACAAAGAAGTCAATCTGGGGGACCGCCTCAATAGTATCGATGCGTCAGCGATCCGGGCCCTACAGATCCAGCCATCAATGACTGTTGATACTAGCGGTGGTACGGATTGTGCTACCCGTGTCGATACCATCGACCCGCGTCAATGGTATCGATGGGCACACAGCAGTGCCGGCCACGGTTATATATGAGGAGGATTCTCGTCATATGACGTCAAAACTCCAGAGCAATCCTCCTCCACTTGTGTCGAGCGTACTCCAGAGTGATCTGAGCCCGACGACGAGAAACTACGAGTGCGTTCTTCATCAAGCGGAGATATCTTTCTCCAATCTTCACCGAGCTCTCTCTCTACTCCTCTTTCTGTCGCAACTATGGTGCATGTTGTTGGTGCTTCGTCTTCACGCGCAAACCCGATGGACATCCCGGAGTTTGTGCCACCACCAACTGCATCGATTTCACGCCCGCGGATTATTCATCCATCCACGGAGGTCAAGAAAATTTACGAGGAGATTCTGAAAAGAAAAATCAAGCCGACCCACTATGTTGAGCGGGAGACTATCCGCAACTTGGGGTTCGATGCCAACCTCACCTACGTTCGAAAGGGGCAGGTGAGACACACGGGCGGGAGTCCCGACGAGATGGAGTATCACGCCAATGGCCGGTCGTTCTTTGGTGAGTGGCCTACTTACAAGGAGCTGGTGGCAGAGTTTATGGTGTCGCTGGACGTTTGTGTTGTACCCAACGACGTTATTGCCACGGACCGCAAGTGGATCAAGGGTTGGGTGTCTTTCCGGCTGTACAACAATGACTACGTCCTTACACTTCACCAGTTCAATGAAATTTACAACTGGAACCACTCGCGCAATGACTATCGACGACCGGACAACCTCACCGACTATGACGCGATCTTCACCGAGCTTGTAACGGTGCTGCCAGGAAAGTCCGTGAGCTACCACAATGACTCAGTAGCTGACTTCGAGCTCCCATTCGTCTGGATTCTCCATCGGATGTTGTGTTCTACATTGTTTGCTAGGGGTGATTTGTCCCTTAGCAAATTCCAGGAGACAGACCTATTCTTCTTATATAAGTTCCTGAAGTGCCAAGAATGTAACTGGGGAGCCTTCTTTCTGTAGAGGGTGTTAGCGGTCAAGCAGAGCACACGACGGGCTCCAATTCACTTTAGAGGACTCATCACACTGCTAGCCTCCTATCTTGGCTTGAACCTCTCATCCTTGACTCCTCTATCAACCAGAAGCAAGGTTAATTTGCAGCATCTTCACCGATCCAACCTTATCTTGCTTCGGGATGGTTTACCTTATGCTCACTGCCATGTAAACCATGCATATCAAGAATGTTCGCTTCCTGATCCTGTCTTCCATATCGAAGGTGCGCAAAATTTCTGATGGCCTATCATAGCCATTGTTGACTCCGATGAAGACGACGGCAACGACGACGACAACAACAACGACGACGAGGCTGAGGCGGAAGAGGAGGCCTACACTCCTCTTCGAGCATGAGTGGCACCACAGAAGCATCCTCGCATGCATCCGGGTGCATCATCATCATCGTAGCCTCTGCCACCACCACTGCCCTTGCAGCCAAGCGAGGATGTCTATTCGATGCAGGGCATGTATGCTATGCTGCAAGACATACAGTAGACGCAGCAGCATCACTCGACGATATATATCGGTATTCAAGAGACTACAAACCGGTTACTGGACAATCAGAGGGTAATTTTCACAAACGAGCATCTTCTCCTCGACAATCAACAAGGAGTCTATCCAAAACCTCCACCTAGGGCCCAGTTTGATCCGAGCTTCTAGGGGGAGTACCCATCTTGGGACCCTACGGCTCCACCTACGGCTCCACAGTACCCGTCTCCGCCTGAAGAGTAAACTGGTATCACTGTTCCAACCTTTAAGATTGTTTTTGACTATGAGGCCATAGTCAAATTCAAGCTTAGGGGGGTGTTGGAACAGCTCTATCTTTTATTTTCTTTGTTTTTAGTTTTATTGATTTTAGTTCTTGTCATTTATTTCTTGCAATTCTAGTTTGGTTGTAGGATCCACATTCTATCTAGTGTAATTGTGAATGTCTTAAATCTTGTGTCATCTCAGTTGCATCTACATGGGAATTAAGGGAAATAAAAAAAATTTGAGTGTTTGCAAGCTTGTATTGTTCAACTTTGAGCACATAACTTAAGAAAATGATTGGTTTTGTCAACTTTAAAATAGAAAATCACAACTGTACATTCCTAATGATTCATGAAAAGTGGACGGAATTGGTTGTTTGAGCCCTAACTGACCAAATGATAATGAGACTCTAATTTGAAGTAAGAGAAAGAAACCTCTTAACTACTACACAGGTCAGTAAGGAGGGATACATAATACTTTTCAAAGGTTCAGTCAATTAGTCTTGTGATCTGTCCACCTCATTGCTTTTCACAATGCACCAAGACTTGGAAGTAAAGTACGGTTTTAACTTCTTTGATTGCATTTCATGTAGATAGGTCTTTCATTGCAACCACTTGCATATGTTTTGCATGAAAAATAAAAAAATTTAGAATAGTTAAACATGCACATTACCCTTAGGTGCATGTCATTTAGTTGCATTCATAACTTTTATGCATAGAGTATATCATGTACCTCTTTTCTTCTTTGATGGTGAATCATATTGTTCCATACCTTCTAAATAGTCAAATATTTGAGTTATGCAGAAAAAGTAAGCCCAATAAATTATTCATTGTCAATTGTGGATATAAGGGCTTGAAAAAAAACTAAAAAAAAGAGAGGAAGTTATTAAGAAGCAAGTAGAATAAGGAGAAAGGAACATAATTTCACCTGCATTTTAAGATGAGTGAGTACATGATATAGCTCAGTTAGATATCCATCTTATGTTGAGAAAGGATGTTAGTGCATGCATCATTCCACCCAATCTTAGGCATTAGGACATTTTTCATGTGCGTTTGCATCATTTAGGGCATTTTTGTTTTATGCATGTTGAAATCATATAATACTTCCACTTCATCCATGAGCCACCCATTCCATCCACACGTTGCTCGGATTGGTAGGCCACCATGATTTTATCCTCACTTGTGAATATCAGGAGAACTGCTTCCATGTAGATGGTAGTTAGGGCGAGAAATATAGTATAGGAGATCACAAGATGCACTGAGTCTGGACCAGTGAATTTATTATGTTAACTGCCTTATGTGATAGTGTCCATCAGTTTTGAGGTAGATATCTTTTACGGATGATTACTGTCGCCTTTAGGTTTATTATCATTATGTGATTAGCGAGGGCCGGTATGCGAATGTTCAGTGGGAGTCATATGGGATGTTTGTTGTGATGATTTGTTTTTTTTGTTGACTCTGGCAATTCTATTATAAGGTTTAGTTGCTCGAGGGCGAGCAATGTTCAAGCTTAGGGGAGTTTGATGCCATGATTTTGAGTCGCATTTATAGACTTGTTTTATATGTGTTTTATGCATTTATCAGTCATTTCTTTGGTTAATGTTGCATAATTCATCTGCTTTGGTCTATGCTACTTCTTTATGTCAAATTCCCCTTATTTCAGTATTTTGAGCATAAATTATCATAAGAATATATTTTGTTTCGGCTTATGTGGTTTTGTGTTTTAATTTCAAGGAAAAAAAGTATCTACTTATGTCAATAACATTGACTGGACCACAGGTTGCCAGCCGCAAGGACCAGAAGAAAGTCAATACTATCGACAGGGATGTTGATGGTATCGAGATATGATCAGGTTGCTGCTGAGAAATGCGTCGATACTATCGACGCCTCCGTCGATACTATCGATGGGAGAAGCTACAGTGACACATAAGGACAAAAACCGTCGCTACAGGTTTGTCGATACCATCGACCCTCGTCGATGGTATCGAGATGGCATCAGGCGCAAAGACGAAAGAAAAGGAGAACTGCCAATATCGCGCTAGGTCGATACCATCGACCCGCATCGATGGTATCGACACCGTCATATATGAGTTTGCTTTAGATTGATCTTAATCTGACGGTTGTGATTAATTGGCAACCTAACTCGGGAATTATACCTAATGACGTCGCCCAAGAGGGAATCATGACGTCATTAGCTGCTGCACACATCCCGAGAAGATGTGGAGAGAAGAACGGATCCCAGAAGCACGCCCCAGCCGATCCGGATGCCGAAGAAGACGATTTCCACCATCGAAAGGCGGGAGAACGCGTATTCTACGCCAAGGATCGCTTGGATCTTCTCCGTTCAGGGGTTTCACCACTCAATCACATTTTTCTCCATGTTTCCCTTTTTCTACTCCACGTTTTGCTCTGAGATGAACATGCGGGGCTAATCCCCTTTGTCTTTAGGACCGGGAGTAGCCCAGGAATTCATTGTATGACAATTTTATCATAGTAATTCATATCTTCTCTCTTAAATCCACAGTATAATTTTTTTTTCTCAATTATATTGTTATGCTTGATCACCATAATAATAATCTAATGCCCTTAATTACTTTGAAAGAAGAATTAATGGTTGAAAAGAGATGGAATTTACATTAATTGACAAATCCCTTGAACAAGGTGGTGTAAGGTTAATGGTGGATACCGAGAGATCGTTTTTAATGCAAATAGTTTAGGGTATAGGTTACTACGACGGTGGAACCGACTTAGACGTAGGTAGTGAATTATACCACGACAGTGGGCAATTCTGATTTCAAGCCACTACCCGGATGGAGAGATAAGCTGAGTAACTATATAGAATTTAATACAATGAAAACCCACGGTGAAATTGCAATCCTAAAGATCTCATTTTGAATTGATTAAACCAAACATTTAATCGATTTCTTTGCTTTGTTTTATTTTTGTTTTCTTTTAATTTCAGCAACCCTCAATTATTTAATCGGTCTAGCTGATCGCAAGTAGTTAGTAGGAGTCTCCGACAATTTCATGTATCCCTGAGTTCGACTCGGGCCTCACAAAGGCCTATATTACTTCGACGTGTTCACTTGCGTTTCTACGCACAGTAAATTTGTGTCACGATCACAGACATTTTTCTCAATGTGCATTACATCGATACAATGCATGACTGTGAAAGAACTCCAATAAGGAAGATCCCAAAATATTGACTTCTTCTTGAATGAAGAATTTTCACTCTGTGTGGCCATACTACATTTTGATTTCTTACCAAATTCATTGACAATGTCTTTTACTCTTTCATAAACAACATCCCCTGGTATAGGTTTAGGTGCACTCCGTTCATCATTTCATCCGTTGAATGCTTTTCGCTTCCTATGATACGGATGGAATTTTGAAAGAAACCTTCGATGACCAAGATATACAGTCTTGCCGCCATGTTTTAGTCTTATTGAATCAATGTTTTCTTCACATATAGGACACGTTTTAGCTCCTTTGACACTATATCCAGACAAATTCCCGTATGTTGGAAAGTCATTAATAGTGCAAAACAACATAGTGTGCAAATGAAATGTCTCTCTTCCTTAAGCATCATAGGTCATCACATCTTCAGCCCAAAGTTTCTTTAAGTCATCAATCAGAGGCTCAAGATAAACATCGATATCATTTCTGGGTTGTTTAGGGACCGATATCAACAACAACATCATAACGTACTTGTTTTTCATACACAGCCAGGAAGGAAGATTGTATATAACAAGCATGACCGGCCAAGTGCTATGTTGGCTGCTCAATGTCCCGTACATATTCATCCCATCTGTACAAAGCCCAAGTCTTAGATTCCTATCTTCTTCACCAAATTTGGGGTACAATAGATCAATCTTCTTCTACTGTGGGGAATCAGACGCATGTCGTAGGATCCTATCATTATTTTTCTTAACATCTGCATGGCACCTCAAATTCTTCGCATCTTTTGGATTTACAAACAAGCGTTGAAACTGTGATATTATAGGTAGATACCACATCATCTTGGAAGGAGAACTGGTTTTGGACTCCCCCGAAGTCGTCAATTTATACCATGACGCACCACATTTTGGACAATCTTTCAAATCCACATAGTCATTTTGAAATAATACACAATCATTCAGGCATGCATGTATCTTCTTGGCCTCCATTCCCATTGGGCACAACAATTTCTTTACCCGGTATGTTGAGATTGGCAACTCGTTTCCTTCAGGAAGCATTTCTTTCAACAAAGTCAACAATGAAGTGAAGTTTTTGTCGCTCCATCTATTGTTAGCATTCAACTTATACAATCTCAACACAGCGCTAAGCTTCGTAAACTTAGTACATCCTGTGTATAATGGTATCTCAGCATCATGCACAATGTTTCTAAAGATAGGAGGTGGATCGGTATGCTCTACCCTACAACTATCCAGCATCGCATCAACGATGTCTACTGGAACTGGTTCATTCACATCTACGTCATCGGAGGCAATTTCTTCTTCCACCCAAGAACTGCTATCGACATCCACTAGTTTCGAATTTGAAATCTCTCCATGCCAGTGCCATTCTATATAGCCTTGTACAATCCCGTTGCACATGACATGACTTTTGATTTCGTCACCAGTGCTGACTTTCAAGTTGTTACCGCAATGCCTACATGGACAGTAGAACCTATCTCAAGGTTATTTCCTATGTTCCTCAGCAAATCTAATAAACTGATCAAGACCAAATATAAACTCTAGGGTGCAGCGATTGCGAATGGACATCCATGATCTATCCATTCTATGATCAAAGATAAAACAAGTATATATTAGGACAAGATTAGGGTCTACGGGGACTATCCAAGATTTACTCCTAATGAGAAAATCGTGGAGGGGTTTCTAGGCCAAAAAACACATGTGATGTCATTCTTATATATAATAAATGTGTACCACCTATCCTATCCTTGAACACCTAATCTAACTAGTAATTGTATAATGTGTATTGGGTTTTCAAGAAAATTTTGGCAGCATTTCCCCGCTGTTCTCTAAGTACATATGTACTTAGAGAACAAATGGGGAAATTCTACCGAAATTTTCTCGAAAACCCAATACACATTATACACTTACATCCTAAGTGATATTAGGTGTTCAAGAATAGTCCCAATCTGGGGACTATCCAAGATTTACTCCTAATGAGTAAATCTTAGACGGGTTTCTAGGCCAACAAAATATAACACCAGTCCCTTGTCCACAATCCCATTCAACACAAATTTCTTATAAAAACACTTGTGGATAGCCATAACAACATATAAATGCTTCCTAAATTAACCAATGTATTATTTTATAACACAAATCGTGGTGGGTATAACATATCAAAAAACTCAACATGTCACAACAGAAAATTAAGTAGCATGCCCAATATATAACAAAAGCAACATTTGAATTTGACATAGAGTAAAGAGCTTTTCTATCACACACAAACCTTACGAATAGACTTACTAAAATAGGACCATTATATGGAACTAATCCCACATTATACACATATTTTTCCTAGTAATTATAAATTAGATACCTTCATTGCAAGTAATCCTACATTCCACGAGCATACCTACTCCATACATCAAGACTGAGAATGAGCTCACTGACATCTTTATAAAATCATTTCCAAAGACATGATCACTCTCTACGGTGGACAAAAGTTGGGCATGCATGATATGTAAATTAAGCTTGGCTTGAAAACATAAGGGAGGATTTCAAAGTTATTATTACTCAATAGAGGATACAATACCTAAAATGTGCATGTCATTCCTAATTGTACTACTAATAATTATTGATGGGACATATCTACTTGAATTTGGGGTAGAGAAGTCGATGCTAATATTTGTGGATCCAAGTAGGTCCATTATATTGTCAATATACCAGGTCATATAGAGGTATTCACATACAAGTCTTATTTGATGTACCATTGTGACTTTAAGAAGATAATGAAAAGGGAAGCTACAATGACTAAGGAGGAAGCTAAGGCTACAGAATGTTATTTCATGTATATCATTGCAACAATTAGGCCTTGGCACATGTACATGATACATGGGATTTTAACCTAAGGTGGCACTAGAACCATGTCGATTGGCCAAATTGGTGACCATATGGAACTAATCCCACATTATACACAGCCTTTTCCTGAGTAAGATAATGTACACTTCATGGAATTATTAAGATCTGAATATATATAAGTTGTTTCTACCTACTTTGATGGGATTTTATAACATTTGAGTCTTCCATTTAAGGCATTAGATGCATATATTACAGTCCATTGTGTTGAGGATAAGAATCACATGTGATACACATGATTGAGAATCTTTCACCATACTAGGAAAATACTATAGCATGTCCTCTCTAAATCTAGGTTCAGCATATACATCCAAATTAGATAAACAACTAGATATTCATTTAGTTGTTAGACATTCATTTAGGTGTTCCTGATAACTCCCAGGTATGCACAACTAGACAACAGTGGCGGAGCAGTACTGGAGGAAGCATACCTTTCAGTAGCGGTGACAGACAAGTAGACGAGCAACAACAATGGACCTCCAGCAGTGGTGGCGGTAGCCGGTGAGCTCTACAAGTGGCGTGACAATCCAGTAGTGGCGGCCAGCGAGCTCCAGGCGGAAGGGCAGGCAGGTGCAGCGGCAGAGCTCCAGGCGGCAGGCGGCAGGGCAGGCACGACAGGCAGGCGGTGGTCAGTAGGTAGGCGAGCACTGAGCCGGCGGGCAAGGAGAACGGCGGCGGTGGGCGGCGGCGAGCAAAGAGAATAGAGGTAGTGGGTAGCGGTGAGGAAGGAATAGCAGCGGCGGCAAGGAGAACGCCGACGGCAAGGAGGACGGCAGCGGCGACGTAGAGCAGCAAGCGACACAGAGCGCAGCAGCGGTGTCGACGGAGAGCAAGCAGCGTCGGCGGCGAGCAAGAAGCAGCGGCGTCGACAGCCAGCAGCAGGCGGCAAGCAACAGCGGGCGAGTGGGTGGTGACGCATCAAGAGCAGACAGGCTTCACGATGAAATAGAAGAAAGGGGAACAGTTGTTGTACGTGGGTCTATTAAGTTGGTAAACGACGTCGGTTATCAAAAACAAATGACACCTAAACTCTTCGGCGTTGGTTGTTCCTTAAGAACCGACGTCCAATTAGACAATCTTTGCCCTAAATTATTTGGCGGGAACCATTATCGGTGTCGGTTATCAAAGGATAACCGACACGAAAATTGGAACTTTTTGTGCAAATTTTCATCTTATATAGGCGTCGGTTAGAAGTTAAACAACCGACGTTGTATGTGACACTTTGGGGCTAATTTTGTTCGCTCGAAAATTGGATTTTGCGGGCGATTTTAGGCATCGGTTTTGTGTTACCCTACCGACTCTGAATACAAAGTGGTACCCGTGTCTAGCTGGTCTTTAAATGTAGACGTCGGGTTTCCTAAATCACCGACGTTGAATGCAATAGGCGTCGGATTTCCTAAATAACCGACGCCCAAAAAAGTGACATTGAATGTTGTTTCTGTAGTAGTGTCTTCTTTTCCCCCTTTTCTTTGAGAGATAGAGTGAAGGTGTGGATCTATTCTTTTCCAGGAAACTCTATCAATAGCTGGGACAAACTCCTCAAGTTTTCTTAGCCAAATACTTTCCACCAAGAAAGAGCGCATAATTGAGGATTCAACTCATCTATTTTTCTCAAAGGCATAAAGAGACCTTGTATGACACATGGAAAAGGTTCAAAGACCTTGAATGTCTTTATCCACAACATGGTTATTAAGAAACTGGATTCTATTGCAAACTTTCTATAATGACTTATTCTACCATACAAGGATATCTATCGGTGTTGCTGCAAATGGTGCTTTAATGAATAAATCATACAGGGATGCTTATGCCATTATTGAAGACATGGCACTTAATAATTTCCAATGAGTCCTGAGTGGAGCAACCAACCTTCTTCTTTGAGCTCTATTTTTGAAAAGCAAGTCACTAAAGTAATTTGTGATGCATGTGGAGCAGATGGACACAATCCTTCTTCATGTTTTGCCACACCATCACAATTTGAAGAGATACCAGAGCTCAACAACAATGTCAATTGCAATTTCATCCAACACCAACAATATTTATAGCCCAAGCCAAGTTTGGAGTCCATGCTTAAGACCTTTGTCAAACCTCTATTTCAAAAAAAATGATGAGCTTCTATTACTACAGAAATGATGTATAATGTCACATTTACTGGCGTCGGTTGAAACACAAAAACTAACGCCATTAAACTACGACGTCGGCTATACATGCAAACTGACACCTATATGTGAAGACCGGAAGATTTTCATAAGACACGGATATCACTTTTTATTTAGCTTTGGTTCATTAATAAGCAACCAATGTCTAAAATCACCCGCAAAATATAATTTTTCCAGAAAAAAAAATTTACCTCCAAAATTTCATATACGACGTCGGTTGTTTATCAGGTAACCGACGACTAAAGTTATTTTGCAAGGCAAATTTTCATCCCCATTTTGTCATCGATTTTAGTAGATGAACCGACGCGGATGTGTGTTTGTGTGTTGTCCCTGCGAAAAACCTTTCCCCCCAAATTTCTCAATTGGCGTCGTTTTAAATGGCAACTGATGACTCTGGTTAATAAATTTTTTTAATAGATTGATATAGGTGTCGGCTTGTTAATATAACCGATGCCAAGTATCTAACTTAATCATGAAACAGACTCTCCCAATCTCTATTTTACTACAATTTCCTCCCCCACACTTAGGGCTCTGGCGATTTCCTCTTCCCCGTTGCTCACCGCAACTGCTTGTTGCCGCTATTGCGTCAAAGATCGCCATTGCCTCCACATCATCTCTATCTCATCTCTACTCACCACTGCTATTCCCCAGCTGCTTGTTGTCCCCTCTGCTCGCAACCGTCATTCTCCAGCTACTCATTGTTGCCTCTACTCGCCACCATCATTCTCTAGCTGCTCGCCGCCACCTCTACTCGCCAACGCCATTCTCCAGCTGCTCACCGCTGCCACTGTTGCTACTTAGCTCACCACCACTGTAGCTAGAGTGTGAGTTACCCAAGATCTTACACAATATCAAGAAGATGACTGTGATCCCATAAGAGCTCAAACATTATCAGACCAACAAGGTAAACCTAACTTTTCATAGGTAGAAAATTTCTAATTGAAAGACTTTATTATTTTTCATAGATGCTTTAGGAGAATAAATAGCCTGTCAAACTTGTGTTGCATTGTGTTACTACTTTAGAGAAAACCTTCTTTTATTATAAAAAGTACCTTCCTAATAAAAGAGGGAACATGTACTTGGACATGATACATACATAAAGATTTCTTAAATTATGGGCATAGATGAACTTAATTAATTAGATTTGTACTTATTTTCTCTAATATTGTGTAGTTGATTAATATTGATTAATCAAGGTTAATGATGCATGAATGAATTATATTAATTGATATTGCTTTCTTTCTTTCTTTCTGATGATGTTGATGATGATGATGATGATGATGATGACGACGACGACGATGATGATAAGTTTTCCGAGCTTCTAAACCTTGTCAGTCAGCTGAGTTTCCCAAAGAGTAACTCAGCTGACCTGCTATACAGATTAAAATATAACAATATAGTATTTCATTTTTCATAATTTATTGTTACATAAGAATTTTCTAAAATTTTTACTGTAACTTGTCAACTCAGGTATACACAACATCCTAAAGTTCCGTATAGGATTATAGGGTTTGGGAAATCTGAAGTTGAAGTGAGAACTTGATTCAAAAATTAGCAATAGATGGGCTATAAATTTTAGGTGCTTCACACCTGAGGTGAGTGGTGTAGGTTCAATTCAAAACTCTTGTTGATTCTAAACTTAATTCTACTCATTAAACTACAAATGATGGAAATTGAGAAACTCTAATAATTGTACAAGACTATTTACCTTGTTTGACCTTAGATTTCATTCTTCTATTTAACCTTACAAATGAATCATATGGATGTTATAGTCTTTTTTATCAAAAGGAATTTGAATTTATCTAGATTCAGTTCACATTTTTATTATTTACAGATTTCAAATTTTGCATATTGGTTCAAACCATGCTAGAGGTGTACGCCTCAAGGAGAGGCACACTCGGGTATGCCCCAAGGCGCTAGAGGTGTATGCCTCAAGGCGAGGCACACTTTGGGATGCTCCGAGGCTTAAGCCTCAGTCACTAGGTTATCCTAAACAAGTTAAGTCTAACAACTACATTAAGCAATTAACTAAACAAAAGCAAGATGAACTAAACTATTTTAGCAAAACAATTAACAACTAAGAACTAAGCTAAGCACTAAGGCAAGCAAAACCTAAATTAAGCCTAACTAGCAAAACTAGGAAATTCAATTGAAGGAAGTAAAAGCAACTAAGATATACTAGCATTAACTAATCTAGGAGCATTAAAGTAATGGGAAACAAGATAGAAGCAAGGGTAATTATCATAGAATGAGAATATGTTCATTACAAATCATCCTCCCCCAACATGGTATCAAAGTCACATTTTAATCCCAAACAACCCACCAAGAGGGGCTTAGCTACACATGATCAAGGAAAACACAAAAGCAGAGGGAAGAAGGGGATAGGACTGCAGAAATTATAGCAGGATGGATGGGGAATGATTAGAAAGTGTTTTGGGATTGATTGGGGTGATTGGAGGTCGTTCTAACTGCATCTTGCCACAGTCGTGGCAGGTGGCCACAATCGTGGCCAATCATGTGTAAAATGACTGATGTTCCTGTGATTCACTGGCAGTAAATGCACGATCGTGGTAGGAGTCCACAATGTTGCTAGCCATGGTCATGGTGTCTTTAGTGGGCCACAATCATGCTGATGGCCATGGTCGTGGCACTTGCAGTGCATTTTGGCTGAAGTCCCTGGATTCATTTGAGCAATAAACCCACGGCCATGGCAGAGGGCCACGACCGTGTTGGGGTCTTCAGATGTTGTTCTTGACTTAGAACATCTTCAATTGGTTTTCTCTTGATTTGGATTGACTTTTGTGCAACATATATAGCTTGGGGTAGCTTGGGAGATGCTCCTGGAGTCCGGGAACTCATGGAACTCCTCCATGTCCTTCTTTGCATCAAAGTATGCAAAATTTTCAATCCAAATAATTATATATAATATGTATATATAATTATATATAGTATGTATATATAATTATATATAATAATATATGTATATTTCTAAGGTATAAATTTATTTATTTATTTATTCATATGCCTCATGCTTTTTTCAACCTTGGTTAAAAGAGTAATATGCATAATATGTGAATTATTGACTGGTGATTAGTTCTAGGCCTTGTATTAGAAGAAATATCAGAGTGTGAATCTAGGCCTTGAAGGCTAGATCACCAAAATTTAGGAAAGATTTCAAGATGAGATACTAGCCTAAATTCTATGTTGCTAAGTAAATAAGATGGATTGTGTGTGATATATTGTTGTGATATGTTGTGCTCTTGATATGGAAGGGATCAGTAGAGGTAGCTTTCATTAGTATCTCTTACATGGTGCCCTAGTTTGACATATATGGCTAATGTAAGGATTAGTGTGGATAGTTTAACTGATATAATGAATAACTTAGTGTAATGAATGACAGTTTGTATTTGATTGACTATGTTTGCTTCGTTTGCAGTTAACTACAGAGAAAATATGTTATGCATTCGTATGAAACAGTTATTTCTCCATCATGAATATGAAATAACCCATGTTTTTGTTTGCTGTTAGTACTTACATTTATATTGTTTTTTCTCAACATAATTTTACATTGTTGCAGGCATAACATCTAGATCTTCAATAGTCACTATGGCTTGGGCCTCTACCCCAATGTTACTATTCCCTATTGAAGAACAATTGGACAACATTCTAGATGATTGTTCATTAGCACAACTCAGTATACCTAAACATTGGTGTTATCTAAATAGAAGACGCTACACGGCTGGTGAAGTGACCCTAAATTTTGGAACTTTAACTTGTGTTATCGAGGTTAAGTACGACGTTGATAGGAAATCTTATATCTACATCCAATTGGTGCGAGTGGGTTGAGAAGATGCTATTGGGCTATAGTGACAGGATTTTTCTTCATTCGGTTGTCCATAATACCATCAAGGTTTGGATAACCAACATCAACAATGAGATGCCCGATCATCTGGTCCGATTTGAGTACTCCATAGAGGATAGCGATGATGATGATGATTGCTGATTCTAGACCATGTTATTGTTTTTTAAGTTGTGTATCTAGTCTAGTGTCTCTCTCTTCCGAGTTATTTTACTTATGTGCATGTTTAGGGGTACAACAACCCCCTTGTTTAGTTACTATTTTGGACAACAACACCGCTGCATGTTCATAATTATGTCATTTTCATTCATCCCTTGTCGTATTTGCGGAGTGGTTACAATATTTTACGTTTGTATTATGAAAATAAGCATATTTGAAGTTAATTTCTATTATGTAAACCAAACATATTTGAATTGAAATCAGTTTGCAAAAAATAGATATATTGCACTGGAAATTTATAGCATACAACAGATATTATATAGTCACATATGATGATGATGATGATGATGATGATGATGATGGAACTATAGGTTTATACATGTGTGTGATGAATCACATGATTAAATGTGCTTATACATGTGTGTGAATCAAATGATCCATATAAATATTGTCCATATTTTTTATATTGTAGGTTTGTGGCCTGTTGTTGGCTGAAATCAAAGGATGCAGTAAACTTGCAGTTTGAAACTAAACTGTAGGTTCTACATCATGTTGACTAGCTGGACAGTAGGTCTACAAGGTAATAAGAAAAAAATAAAAAAACATTGGCGTCGGTTAAATACAAAACCGATGACAATAGATATCAACGACATCAATTATTTTTAGAAAACCGACACCTATGATCTAACCTGGGGCCAATTTTTTTGTTCTGACTAGGATGTGGTGTCAATTTTTGAACTAATAACTGACACCATTTGTCCTCTTGCTGGCACATTTTTTTGGTTTGTAATCGGTGGACAGATTTGTGTCGTCAGTTGTATAAAATTGACGCTGAAGGAATCTACTTTTAGCGGCACGCACTTGGGTGTCACTTGGAAATCGGCACCAAAAGGTGTATTTAACTGACACTAAAGGTCATTTCTATACTAGTGTTCATCAACAAAGGGAGCTTCTCAAGGATGTTATTTCACAACTTTCTTCCAAGGTGGATAGAATTTCCACTCACACTAGGATGTTGGAGAATCAAATTTCTCAACTATCTCTTACCAATCAGAAAGCACCAACCAGAGATGAGTTCAAGGGAGACATTCATGTCAATTATATTGAGAAGCGAAGATGCTATGGGGGAATCTTCTTCACCATAAAAGACAATATCATATGAATTTTTGACTCCAGTGTAAGCATGATAATGAATCTTAATGGAAGAATCAATGCTTTCTCCACATGATGATTTTTCAAACAAGCCAAGTGTCCCCTTGCAACACATCTTTCATATAAGGCTTGATGTCTCTTTGACTCTAGTGCTGGTTATTTTGAAGAAGTGAAAGAAGGGATAAATAACACATATGTCAAGAAGCCTATTCCCATTGCAAATCATAAGTGTATATCTTTGTCCCAAATCAACAATACATTGACAAAGAGGCACATATCTACTGTGCAACAATTTCTAGCCTCAAATCAAAGCAATGGACCTCCATCTTCATCATTCACCATGACATGTATCCGGTTGCAATCCTCCTGCGTTTGTTATATGCAATTAGGACACTGCAAAATTCAAGCTTAGGGGGAGAGCAACCAACTAGGAGTGTAGTGTAGTTTTATTTCCTTTTTATCATCATTTTCTTAGTTGTTGTTTTCAGTTCTGCTCTTCTTGTGGTAAATCCAATTTGATTTGAGACCCATCTTTTGTATGTGTATTGAACTCCTACACTTAATTGATTATCCTCTTTTGGTTAGAAATATCATTTTTAGAAATTATAAAAGGCATGCATTAATCAAATAAAACATTTTGGTCATCAACATGTGCTTAAGGATGATTTATGCTTCTAGCATGAATATTCATCTTTCACATCCTTGATTGCTTAAAACATGTAATGGTTTCAATTATTGTGAGCAAATCAAGTTTACAACATCATTTAGAATATGGGATGCCCTTGCTAAGCTCTTAGTGCATTTTCAATACCTCTTGCAGTGAACATTTTTCAAAATAAATGAATGAAATCTAGATAATGTTGCAATTTAGTTGACTCTCCTATGTTGTGGATTTTTTTAAATTTCTTTCGGCTTATTTCACCCTCATACCCCATAAAAGATGGCTAAACCTCCCACATATCATGATGCCTAGTGTAAGTCTGATCTGGCCATGATGGTTAGGTGACATGTCTTAAAAGAGGGTAAAATACCCCAACCGACACTCCATGTGTGCATAAGCCTACATTAGTAGCCGAGTGCCGAAACCCATAATCCCTTTTCATTTCATTTTTGGGAAAGAAGGAGAGTACAACTGAAATTGTTATTTTTAACTAAGATATCATCATTTGTATCCTTAGTAGTTGAGAGTTTGAGTTGCACATCCACTAATTGTTTGGCTTGGTCATCCAAATTCTACTAAGTGTTGTTTAATTGATTGATCCATTTAATTGTTACCACCCCTTCTGATAAAAAAATCTCTTTATTGGGTGTTTAAGTTCAATTGACAGCTATGAGTATAAACTTGTTGATCATGGTTGGTTTTGTCTTATACTCATCTTTCATTTCATTTAATCTATTCATGATCTTGACAATTCCTTCATTTGTTTTTATGTTCTTTTTTCTTGATGACAAACAATGGCTTAAGCTTAGGGGGTTTTGATGTGCGTATTTTATATCATCTTTTGGACCACCTTTGGTTGCATTTCCAAATCATCTTCACCTAATAGTCACTCTTAATCATGCTACATTTCCACTTTATTATTATCTTTACTTGATCTATAGTTTGGTTTGCAGTTACACCAATTTGGCATCAAAATGGGGAGAAATACCATCATAACATCCATCAACACTTTTTCCAATTATCTAGACATTATAAAAATTAATATTGTTGAAACCGATAAAGACAACTCATCTCTTAATAAAGACACATTGTGTCTTATTAAAGACACCTCGTGCCCCAGTCCAAAAATTGAACCTAGAACTCCCAGATTTAGAGAAACACGCCTTGTCTTATTAAAGACACATTGTGTAACTTTTCAGAACGTGATCCAGACTTCAGTTATCACATAAGACATGACATGTCTTATAAAAGACATGTCGTGTGACCTGCAGATTTCACTCAAACACAAATTTAGCTACCTCACGCTTATATATACGACCCCAATCCATCTTGGGATAGTTATCATGACATATTTCAGACGTTTTGGAGAGGGATTGAAGCAAGGGAAATAAAGGAGGAGTTGGAGGTGTTCCAAAGGAAGAAAAGGTGGTTTCTTGGGAGAGAAAATTCTTCATTTTCCTTCTTCTCCAACAATTATAGTAGGGATCTCCGTTGTTCTCTTCTCTCTACTCCAACATGAAGGTTTCCAGAGAGTTTCCAACAACAAGGAAGGATTTGTGACTCCTTGTTCGGAGTTCCAACTCTATCTTACTTTTTCTACATACATCCAAGTTTATTTCCTTCTATTATAATGTCTACCTTTGTTTTCAACTGCTTGTATCTACTTTCTACAACCATGGATAAGTAGATCTCGTGTTCTTGGGCATGGGGTAGTAACTCCCATGTCATAACATTGTTGAACACAAATTTCATATATAATGCTAGTTGTTTCACTGTCCTAAGGTTCATTGATGTTTAATTCTTCTTACATGCTTTGCTGGCCACTTTGTATGTATGATTTCTTCTCTTTGTATAATCTGGGAAGATGTGTATTGGAGTACGGAGATGTGCCTTATCTGCACTATCTTGACCACAATAGTGACTAGGATGTGTTGGGGAACAAAGGTTTATAGTCTGAATCTAAGTATATCCATGGTAGTGGTATACAAAGTTAGGATTGTTCTACACTACCGGGAGGTGGGTGTAGGACACATGACTCGCTTATGTTATTTCTAGTGTTCTTGATCTTTGTTGTTCTTCATGTTATGATGTGGACATAAAACCCTACCCTCAAGAATCCCTAATCCAAATTGATCCTTAATATAAGTGTTTTCTGCTTTAGTTCATGGATGTCAAACCTTCTCCTCAAGAATCCCTAATCAAAATTGATCATCAATACAAGTATTTTCCATTTTAGTTCATTTCCTTTTAACTATTTAGTTAACATAACAAAACATATCTTACTAAAAAGATCTATATTGTTGAAGTTTAATACTCTTGTGCCTAACAATAGCTTGATCCTTGGGTGATATCAATAATACTACACACACCCGTATACTTGCGGGGTAGTGTTCAAGTTCTACTTTCTACACAACCCCTATCCAAGTTTATTTTCTTCTATTATGATGTCTAACTTTGTTTTCTACTGCATGTATCTACTTTCTACAACCATAGACGAGTAGATCTCTTATTTCAGGGCACGGGGGAGTTACCTCCCATGTCATAACATTGTTGAATACGAATTTCATATATAATGCTAGTTGTTTCACCGTTCTAAGGTTCATCAATGTTTAATTCTTCTTACATGCTTTGTTAGGCACTTTGTATGTATTATTTCTGCTCTTTGTATAATTTGGTAAGATGTGAATAGGAGTAAGGATATGTACCTTAGCTGTGCTACCTTGACCACGGGAGTGGCTGGGATGGATTAGGGAATAAAGGCTTGTAGTTCGAATCTAAGTATATCCACGGGAGTGGTATACAAAGTTAGGATTGTTCTACACTACTGGGAGGTGGGTGTAGGATACATGCCTCCCTTGTGTTATTGCTAGTGTTCTTGATCTTTGTTGTTCTTCATGTTATGATGTGGATGTGAAACCATATCCTCAATATCTCTAATCCAAATTAATCATTAACGAGTATTTTATGCTTTAGTTCAAGGATGTGAAACCCTATCCTCAAGAATCCCTAATCCAAATTGATCCTTAATACAAGTGTTTTCAGTTTTAGTTCATTTCCTTTTAACTGCTTAGTTATCATAACAAAACCACTCCTACTAAAAAGATCTAGATTGTTGAAGTTTAATCTCTCTCCTAACAATACCTTTCTCCTTGGACAACCTTGATAATACGACATGCACCCATATACTTGTGGGGTAGTGTTTGATTTTATAAATATTAAAACTTGCATACACATCTAACAGTATGCACACAACTTTTCTTCACCTGGAACGCCTCAACAAAATGGGGTTGTATAGAGGAAGAATAGATCACTACACAAGATGGCTAGGATTGTGCTTCTAGAGTATAACACTCCAAAAACGGTTTGGGTCGAGGCCATTACTACTTCATGTTTTGTGCAAAATTAGGTTCTTACTCATCTATCTTTAAAAAAATCTATGAGCTATGGCGTGGTAGAAAGCCTTCTATTGATTTCTTTCATGTTTTTAGTTGTCCTTGTTTTGTTTTGAACACCAAGAATTCCCTCGACAAGTTTGATCTGAAGACTTACAAGGCTTTATTTCTTGGATATAGCACAACTAGAAAGGCCTATAGTGTATTTAACATTGAATTGTGTAAAGTCGAAGAATCTATTAATGTTAGATTTGAGACTAACCTCTCTATTTCCAAGAATGTTGTTGATGATGATATTGTAGATGAGGTGATCCCTCACTTGAAAGAACTCAACATTGGTGAAAAAGGAAAGGAGGTGTTAGTTGATGAAGGAGAGAAGGATGAAGAAAAGAAGGTTTCAACCCCCCACTTTGCAAAGCATCATCCTAAAGAGCCCATCATAGGAAATCCTTTTGAAATGGTGAAGATGAGGGCTACTTACAACAAATACCAAGAAAACAACACCTCATCTCTCAGCTTGAGCCTAAAGATGTCAAAGAAGCTCTTAAAGATGATGAATGGATCCTTGCCATGCAAAAAGAGTTAGAAAAGTTTGTGAAGAACCAAGTGTAGACTCTCGTGCCAAGATCAAGTGATAGAAAGATCATTGGCACCAAATGGGTCTACCACAACAAGCTTGATGAAAGTGGAAAGGTGGTAAGAAACAAAGCAAGGTTAGTTGATTAGGGATACAATCAACAAGAAGGTATATATTTTGATGAAACTTATGCACCTATAGCTAGGCTCGAGTCAATTTTAATGTTGTTTGCTTTTTCTAGTAATAAAAATATTCTACTGTATCAAATGGTTGTTAAAAGTGCATTTTTGAATGGCACAACTGAGGAGGAAGTATATGTTTCTCAACCTCCCAGATTTGAACATGATAATTTTCCTAACCATGTTATTTGTTACAAAATGCTCTCTGTGGTCTCAAATAAGCACATCGAGCTTAGTATGAGAAACTAAAGAACATTTTGCTAGACAATGGCTATATCATGGGCAAATTTGATTCTACCTTGTTTATAAAACACACTTCTAGCGATTTCTTAATCATTCAAATTTATTTTGATGATATTATTTTTGGCGGGACTGATCTTGATATTTGTAAGGAGTTTAGTTCTCTTATGTAGAGTGAGTTTGATATGAGCATGACGGGGGAGCTTACTTTCTTCCTTGTCTTTCAAATCAAGCAAACAAAAAATGGGAACTTCATCAACCAAGGCATATACACCAGTGAACTACTTAAGCACTTTAGAATGGAGAACACCAAGCCAATGGAAACCCCCATGTTAAACACCGCCAAGATTGATAGAGATTAAGAAGGACAAAAGGTTGATGAGAAGCTCTGTAAGGGTATGATTGGAAGTTTACTTTATATAACTACTTTTAGACCTGATATAATGTTTAGTGTTGGCTTGTGTGCTAGCATCAATCTAGTCATAGGAAATCACATCTTATAGTTGTTAAGAGAATTTTAAGGTATCTATCCAAAACCCAAAGTTTTAGACTATGGTATCCTAAGCCAAGGGAGTTTACTCTTATTGCTTATAGTATGCTAATTACACAGGTTGTTTGATTGATGGAAAGTGCACAATTGGCACTTACATCTTCCTAGTACCTTGCCTAGTTTTTTGGTTTTCTAAGAAATAAAGCATTGTGGCTCTTTCAACTATCGAGGCTGAATACATTGCAGCTGGAAGTTGTTGTGCCCAAGTCCTATGGATCAAGCAAATGCTCCAAGACTTTAACATTCATTTTTATGCTTCTCCTATCTATTGTGATAATACCAATACAATTAACTTATCTTACAATCCTATACTGCATATTAGAGCTAAACATATAGAGGTTCATCATCATTTTCTTTGTGACCACATTGCCAAGAAGGATATTTATATCATGCATGTGGATACAGAAAATCATCTTGTAGACATTTTCACTAAACCTCTAGCTATAGAGAAATTTTCTTTTATTAGATCAAAACTTTTTAAAACTACTCTTGATGATATTGACATGCCTTCTAGCTAGTTTTAATCTAACATATATGTTTCCTTCTTAAATTGGATCATCTCCTGCTTGATATGTGCTAACATTATTTTGTTTCTTGCCTTGTTTCGCTTGTTATGGGTATTTTTTGCAAATGACTATTTTATCATAAAATAGTACCCTATGATGAGGGAAATGTGCCTCAATATGTCTAAAATGCATAATATGCTAAAGAAATAAATTTATCTAGCACCCTAGAGGCTAGGAATTAAAATTTCATGTTTTTAGATAGGTTGTATGTCGCTCGAGTTGCCAACTCAACCGATCCCTTAGATGAGGTCATGTGAAAAAGCTGATCGATTGAGTTTCCAAATCTCAGAACTTGACTGATGGATGAGATGGACCAAACTTAAAAAGGGGTTTGACCGACATTTCTCCATCTCAACTAAAGAAAAGTCAGCCGATCCTGACCTCCATCTCCCTTGACCTCAAACCCTAGGTTTGCACACCCTCTCCCTTGCCTAGCTTAGCCTTCATTGCCTCTTCCCACACCCATCTAGGTGGTTAGACAACCTATCGGTGAGGATCTCTCTTTCTTTCAGTTGTAGTTTTTGCCTCTCCTTTTCATCTCCTTGGAATTCAAGCAGAGGAAAAGAGTTGTCCTAGGTGGAGCGCCTTTTCATTTAGAGCTTTATTTGAGCCTCGTATCACCATGACAACGGTCATCAAGGAGGTAGCGGAGTTGTTTTCTTCCCATCACCTAGGTGCATTGTACGTAGAATGCAAATGCTTCTACAATTCCATAACTAGCACCACAACCGTCAATGAATTTTATGCTAGTCTTTAATGGAATTATGACATAATTGTGCCACCACCCAATATCCAGGTAATTCTCACTTTCATGATTGTGGTACAAAATTCATCGTCGCTGAAGATTCCTTGAATGTCTATTTCAATGGAACTGAGATCGCCGACACATGGAGGAAGGACTACCCAGACTATTTGACCTTCTTGATGCTGAGACTTTCTACAAACACTCTGAACTTACTCTCCTTGATATTCATAAGTTTTTGAAGAAGCCTCAAGTAATGTATAGGAATAAGTCAACCTTGTCATCCTCTTCCCTAGATCTCAAGAAATGTCTGATTGCATTAGTTGTTAACTGCAAAGTCCACCCAAAGAAAAACCAAACAAAAATTATAGAAAACAATGTTGTGATCATGTACTATCTGTTGAAGAATGTTAGAGTCAAGTGGTCATGATACATTCTACACCACATGACCTACTTTGACTCTGGTAAGAACACCCATGGTACCCACCCCTACACTACATTGATTTGTGGTCTTTTTGGCTTTTGCTACTCAGAAATATCCACTACAAATCTAGTAGTAAAAGAGTCTGCAGCAGTGAAACCACCATCAAGAAGACCTTCCTTCTTACCTCTCCTACCACACGTGGATCATACACCTCTAACTCTACCAGACACCTCCACCTCCACCACCACCCCGACCTGACCATGCCTATTTCTCAGTGTCAAATGAAGCCCTCATGGGTTACATGATGCACTGGTAGGTGTATAACCTTCATGTTCAAGATCATATCCACCATGACTAATACCAGATCATGTCTCACATGAACTTGTCTTACAACCATCCCTACCCTACCTACCAGCCATACCCAGGTGATGACTATGCCTCTTATGCATACAACCACTTCTACCCCGCCCCTCCACCTTTTGTTTCCATTGCCACCTTTGTTGTTGATGGTGGACCTGCCCCTACTGTGCTTCCTCCGTTGGACCTGCCCGTTGGTCCTGCTACCACCTATTGGTTGTGTGTGCAAGTTTTAATATTTGTAAACTCGAACACTACCCCACAAGTATACATATGCATGTAGTATTATCGAGATAGTCCAAGGAGCAGAGTATTGTTAGGCTCAAGAGTATCAAACCTCAACAATCTAGATCTTTTTAACAAGAGAGGTTTTGTTTAGATAACTGAGCAATCAAAAGGAAATGAACTAAAATAGAATACACTTGTTTTAAGGATCAATTAAAATTAGGAATTCTTGAGGATAGGGTTTCACATCCACATCATAGCATGAAGAATAATAAAGATCAAGAACACTAGCAATAACAAAAGGGAGGCATGTATCCTACACCCACCTCCCGGTACTATAGAACAGTCCTAATTTTGTATACCACTCTCGTGGATATAATTAGATTTAGACTACAAAAATTTGTTCCCCAACACATACCAGCCACTCCCATGGTCCAGGTAGTGCAGCTAAGGTACATCTCCTTACTCCTATGCACATCTTCCCAGATTATACAAAGAGCAAAAATCATATTTACAAAGTGGCCAGCAAAGCTTGTAAGAGGAATTAAACACTGATGAACCTTAGAATAGTGAAACAACTATCATTATACATAAAATTCGAATTCAACAATGTTATGACATGGGAGTTACTCCCCCATACCCAAGAACAAGAGATCTACTCTTCGTTGTTGTAGAAAGCAGATACACATAGTAGAAAGTTGTGTTAGACATCATAATAGAAGGAAATAAACTTGGATGTATGTGGAAGAAGGAAGATAGACTTAGAAATCCAGTCATGGAGTCAAAAATCCATCCTTGCTGCTAGAAACTCTCCAGAAAGCTTCAATTCCAAGTGGAGAGAAGAGAACGACAGAGATCCTTGATGCAATTGTTGGAGAAGAAGGAAGAAGAAGAAGTTTCCCTCCTGAGAAACTAACTTTTCTCCCTTACAACACCTCCAATGTAACATCCCTGACCTGGGTTATGCCTTAACCCTAGGTGTTTTGGTTAAGAAAGGTAATTATATGCTTGATATTATCTTTTGAAAAGTAATTAAGGGTCAAGAGGAACTTATTTTCAATTTTAGTCCATTTTGAACTATGCTGAAAATAATGTTTTACTTGCTTTGGACTAAAGTGCAAATTACCCAAGTTGAGGGGTTAAATTGCAAATGTTACATAATAATATGTTCCTCATGTGCTGAATCATCATGGGAATGAAGATGATGTAGAGGTATGGCTAGTGAAATCCCGAATACCAAGAAAGAGCTGATAAAGTAATGTTTGTGCATTAAAACCTAGTTTTGGTGTAATGTGCAATTTACCCAAAACACAGGGTTCAATATGCAATTTACCACTTACAAGGTCCTTAATATTCTTGTAATTTTGTAGAGGCAATAAAATGAGAGGGTCATCTCATTTAAGCTACTTTGAAGGAGAGCGAATCTTGATATTAAAATAATCAAGATTTAAGCATAATTGAAATAATGCAAAAATAATTATATTAAATAGATTGCTCTTTAACCAAAATTATGTTGGTTGAAACACACATAAATGTACGTCCTTGTTCCTTGCAAAGGCAAAGGAAAGATCAACGTGAGTGGAGAACCCACTCACATTAAGAAACTAAAAAGAATTATCCACTCACTTATGGATAATTACTATTATAAAGGTTAAGGTACTTAATTTCTTTTCCCTTAATTCATGGATAATGGAAGGGATTTCGGTGGAGATAAAGATACATTTGCATGCAAGGAACCAAGGGGGGAGAGGAGGCAAAAATTTCAGAATTAAAGGATTGAGATGAGGCATTTTCTCTCTCATTGATTTTTTCTTATAAAAACACCCTTTACAACTCAATCCAAGGACTTTGTTTTTAATCCACTTCTTCCCTTTGCTTGCAAAAATGATCAAGGAAGCTAGGAGAAGTAGGAAGATGACTCCCAACCTATTGGTAAGCTTCTTGACCTTCATTCATCTTGATTTCAAGGTGGAAATCACAAATCAATACATGATTTCTTCTTATCTCGATCCCATCTTCAATTATAACCATTCCTTTTCACTCAAAAGCTTGAGGAGCGAACCTTGTGGTGTGGAAAAGCTTCTTCCACCATTTTTTACATGAAGCTCCAAGCTTTGAAGCTCAATTGGAGGTGGGTTATATAACTTGAACCCCTATTCATTGTTATTGAATTCAATTTCTCAATCTATTATATTCAATTGCTCTTCTTGCAATTCATTTGATAATTGATGCAACTACCATGATAATGGCAGAAGTTTTCGATGGACTAAGGCTTGATGATGATAACATCATCTTAGGCACTCATTCCAACAAGTTTGCATTGCAAACGGTTTCACCAAATCGTTTGGAGACCAAGCGATTTGCAAACTGTTTGGAGGTTTAGATCCCAAACCATTTAGATGAGTTGACCGTTTGGATGGGTTGACCATTTGAGGTCAGGACCCTAGTACATGTTGGATGATGACCTAATGGATCCAATTGATTAATTCAACATATGGACAATCCTCCAATTAGAAACCCTAATTGGGTTAAGTGATGAATTCGCAATCGTTCGACTTAATGTTTTGGGTTGACTAACCCAAACAGTCTCAAGACCGTTTGGAGGTCAACCAAGACCATTTGGAGGTCTAGGGTTGAGTATGGTTGAGTATTTGAAGAGTTAGAGATATCAAATCGAAATAAAATTAATAGTTAATTTGATGATCAATCCAATGATCTAAACCCTAATTGGATTTCACAAATTTTAATCAATGATGAGGAAAATGGTCTCAAGACCGTTTAGAGGTCATCTAAATGACCTCAAGACCGTTTGGAGGCCATCCAAACGACCACAAGACCGTTTGAGGTCAGGTCATATTATAACTTGATGATGATTCATTGATTATAATTGAATTAGTTCCACAATGTTAATCATTGATGGTTCCTTGATTTCAAAACCCTAATTGATGGTTTCTTGATTATAAATCCTAGTTCAATTGGGTTCAAAACCCTAATTGATGGTCCAATTGAAGGATGAATTAATAGTTCAATTGATGAATAAATCAAGGAATCAATTGATAGGCAGATCTTTGTTGGAAACCTTGAATTGGTTAAGTGTTGAAAGACCTTTTTGGTCCATTCGGTTTCAAGAGGGTTTGGACCAAACGGTCTTAAGACCGTTTGACCATTTGGAGACCCAAGCCCATTTAGTTTCAACAAATTTCTTGCTTAAACGGTTTCAAGGGCAATATACCCAAACGGTGTCAAACCGTTTGAATTTTGAAGGACCAAGATCGTTTAGGGTCTAAGTAACCAAAACCGTTTGTGGTTCAACATGGTTAACCCATTTGGATATCTAATGTAATTGAAGATTTAATTGGTCAATTCAATTGGATACCTCATGTAATTGAAGGTTCAATTGATCAAATCTTATGGACATCCTAGAAGAGTATGAGAGAGAGATTCATACATGAATAATAATCATGTAGCAATCAAGCTTAACACACTCAAAATAAGTATGATGTACAATTTAGGGTATGATCCTTAAGGAAGAGATCATAAAACCCTAACTGAGTTAATTGATGCACTCAAACCATAAATTATGGCAATTTTGAGTGAAACCCTAATCTAGGAGGATAATGTGAGATGAATTTAGGATAATGACATGAGTAACCCTAATTCAGGGTATTTTTATGTAAAACCCTAATTGGGATGAATAGTAAACCCTAATTGTGGGTTATTGAATATAAACCCTAATCTAGGGTGTTGTGATGTGAATAGTAAACCCTAATTCTAAATAGGGTCAAGTTGTGTGAAACTCTAATATTGGACCATGAAATGATGAATCATTGGTCCTAATTGAACAAAGGGGGTGAGTACCATGTTTGAAATGAAATGGGAAACCCTAACCCTGGTAAGGGAATAGTGGTAAAATACTTGAATAGCACGAAACTGAAATATGATTGATATATCTGTTATCATGTCTATTAATCATACAGGTATCTTGAGATGATGAACATAGCCAGGTATGAGTTGTGATGCTTTATTTATTGAAATTATTTATTGAGCCTTGTGTGACATAATATGCTTTGTTGCTTAGTAAAGAGGTAACAAGAGAGTTAATGGGCCTCAAGTGCCAGATGAGATGCTTGTGTAGCAAGTGTCATGTGTACCTTGGTCAGATGACCTGAAGGTGATGGTTACCTGAAAAAGTGGTAACAGTGCTCATTGATGAGCTAAGGGTTTTAATACCCAGAACCATAGGTTTATGACAGTAAGTTTGAAATGAGGGATTGAGATCCCAATGTCTTTTAGAGACCGAGAAGTAACTAATGAAAATAGTACATGTATATTTATAGCATTGTCCTAATAAGTTATGTTTGAAAACTTGACTGATGCTAAAAGAATATGATAATGTACTCAAATAATCAAGTGAAAGCTATTCATGTAGTGCTATGACCATAGATCCATCATCGTCAGTAGTTGGTGATGGTGAAATAGGTTTTCCTATGGGATTTCCTGGAGTTCTCATATTTTGAATATGTGGGGGTCAAAGGGCGAAAATATCCTTATGAACTAATGGGGGAAATTGATGGAAGGTAAACATTAAACCTCTCTATCCTTCATTATATGTTCAGGGATGGATGTATCACTAATCTCCCGATGATGTTAATGTCAGATCGATGGAGGTAAACATGAAATCTCTTGATTGCGAAGAGAGTGCAGCTGTCGTTGTAACTCTATAGCGAAGATGACACTATACCCTGGAAAGCTATGTAGCAGAGACACAAGATGTCCTACATGTAATCTTGCACTGACCGAGATGTGGGAAGTCATGGAAGCCGGCTCTTCCACTGACTTTGTATGGTATCGATTTTGACTTCACAGTGGTCGGTTGGAGTATGAGCGGTATACCTCATCTCCTCAGAGCTTAAGTATGTTTGTAAAATGTAATCATCCATGTAGCGTATTTTCATAAGATTGAAATACGAGAAGCATAGGTTGATGTTATCCTGCTTAGCATGTTCTTGACACATAAATGTTACTTATGTTCTTTAATTAATTATTGAAAAAGAGACATGCTGCCTTATCAAGTTATAACTGAAATACTTGAATAGAAATATTGCTCTAATCTGTATAGATAATGATTTTCCTACTAATGAAATATATTATCCCACTATTCAGTTTATTTCTATTAAACTGCAATAATAATGTTTTCGACAGAGAGTTATATCTCTCACTGGGGCAATTGTATGATTGTCTCACCCCCGTGGGATTCAACATTTTTAGGTAGACGTAGACAAAGAGGCAGAACCTCTGTAGCAGGGGAAGAGCAGCAACAGCAACAGTAGGGACAATAGTGATATCCCAGGTGGGGTATTGGTTGTCAGGCTTCGTACATATGTCAATAGAGTCCTATGTGTCATCTCTGTACTCTCAGGTCCTAGGAGTCAGTAGATAGTGTTTTATAATCGATCTGAGATTTTGGTTTGATGCTTCGAGGATTTTGTTACTTGTTTTGTTTAGCAAAGTAATGATGCATATATATTCCTTAAAGGAGAGATGGTACATGAAATGTACAATGTGGACTAGTATGTAAATATTATATTGTGGTTCTTGTTTACAGAGTTTTCTGGTAATGGATCTTTTTATAAAATGGTTTTAATTTTTAGTGATTCCAGTGATCCGCTGCTAACGAAATGCTTCCGCATTAGTTAATCTTGTTATATTAGTTAAGTCGGTTTGTTCGCCACAAGTTTAGTGGTATCAGAGCTCTAGGTTCGCTGAGTCTACAGAGACATAGGATTAAGGTCATTGAGTCTGTTCTAAGTGTTTTCCAGTTTATCTGATAGTGGCTTCTGCTCATATAGGAGGAGAAGAACTTGAAGATGTCTGGATCACATGATGATCATGCTGCTGAGAGCAGCGTTGCTGCACCAGGAGGAGGTGCGAGGGATCAAGCTAGGGAGGAACCAGTACCTGATATTCCTCAACTTCATCAAGATGTATTAGAGAACCCAGATTTCCATACCCTGTTCAGGTAGTTTATGGCGACTATGATGCATATGGTAGATAGGATGCCACCACTTGCACCGAGGGCACCAGCCCACAATGAAGGACAAGGAGCCGACAAGACCTTTGAAAGGCTTCACCAGGTGGGAGCCATAGAGTACGCTGGTACCGCTGACCCAGCTGATGCAGATTTATGGTTAACGAAGCTGGAGAAAGCTTTTAAAATCCTTAACATCCCTGAAGTAGAGAAGGTGAGGCATGATGTATACCTTCTGAATGGGAGTGTTGGTCATTGGTGGACCATAGAGGAAGGTAAAAGACTAAAAGTTGAAGTCGGATGGGATGAATTCAGACGTGAATTTTTTGCTAGATACTTTCCTAAGACGTATCTAGATGAGAAGATCTCTCAATTTTAGAGGTTGAGGGAAGGACAGATGAATATTAGTGAATATGAAGCTAGGTTCATGGAGCTTTTGCGGTTCTATCCGCACATGGCAGCTACGGATGAGGAGAGGATTTGGCATTTTGAGAAGGGGTTGAACGCTAAATTGACCACTCATATGTCTGCTCTGGAGAACAAGGAAAAATTTTCCACTTTTGTGGAGTACGTGAGACAGATAGAGAGGTATTTGATCGAGAAGCGACAGACCAGTAATAAGAAAGTATATCCTCAGTTCCAAGAACAAAGGTCTGAGAGTTTCAAGAAACTGAGGTTTTTTGCACCACCACCACCACCTAGGTTTAATACCCCAACACAGTGGACGTAAAGCAGGGGTAGGGGCCATAGTTTTTCTCCAAGTAGAGCCCCCAGTACAGCGTCAGCATCAGTGACAGGACCACCCAGGCAGAGTTTGGGAAGTTACAACTGCTACCAGTGTGGGAGGTTAGGACACTTGAAGAGAGATTGTCCTAAGAAAGTCAGAACTATAATTCAACCCCAGAGGCAGAGTCAGCAAGGCTCACAGAGGTGATAGTTCAGTAACAATTCTAGAGGACGTGGACAAGCATCCCAAGCTAGATCCTCGGCACCCAACAACCAAGCCCAGGGTCAACAGCAAGCAACGGCTAAATTTTATTCTATGAATCATCTCGAAGCAGTAGTCAACCCTCAGGTTGTGACAGGTCAGATGGGACTATTTTATTCTAATATGTCTTCATCCTGCTTCGTATCTGTGTTAATTGATCTGGGTGCTACGCATTCTTTTATCACTCAAGAAGTGATTCATGACTGCAACATGATTTCCAGTCATAGAGCAAATAGTTTGATGCTAGAAACCCCTTTGTTGGGATCTGCAGTGTTGCGGGAGGTGTGTTCACCCTGCAATCTTTCCTTTTCTAGATCACCACATTCAAGTGGATCTTATACCACTTGAGATGTAGGCTTTTGATATAATCTTAGGGATGGACACCTTAGAGAAGTATAAGGTTGTCTTGGATTGTAGTTCCAAGCAGGATGTGTTCATAGACAATGGTGACACATGGATCTTTAAGGGAGACAGAAAGATTCTTCCAACTTGTCTTGTGTCAGCTATGGTAGTTGAGAAGTTGATGAGATAGGGATTCTTTGCATTCTTGGCACGTGTGGTAGATACCACAATGGAGAGCCCTCATCCTTTTGAGGTTCCAATAGTCAGGGAATTTGAAGATATATTTCCTGAAGAACTGCCAGGTGTTCCTCCATCCCGAGAGATTGATTTTGAAATTAATCTAATCCCAGGCACGCAACCAATAGCACAAACTCCGTATAGAATGGCACCTGCTGAGATGGCAGAGCTCAAGAAACAACTGCAAGAGTTGCTTGAGAAGGGTTTTATCTGACCAAGCACTTCACCTTGGGGTGCTCCAGTTCTTTTTGTTAAGAAAAAGGATGGGTCGATGTGGTTATGCATTGACTACAGACAGTTAAATAAAGTAACTATAAAGAACAAGTATCCTCTGCCAAGGATCGATGACTTGTTTTATCAGTTTTGCGGTGCAACTATCTTTTCTAAGATAGATCTAAGGTCGGGATACCATCAGTTGCGTATTAAGGAGAGTGATATACCTAAGTCTTCTTTTAGGACAAGGTATGGTCACTATGAGTTCACAGTTATGTTGTTTGGACTAACTAATGCACCAGCTGCATTTATGGAACTCATGAATAGAATCTTTCGACCTTTTCTTGATCAGTGTGTAGTCGTCTTTATAGATGACATTCTGATATACATTAGAGATGCTCAACAGCATGAGCAGCACCTCCGTCAGTATTTGACTTTGCTAAGAGAGCATAGGCTATATGCAAAGTTTAGCAAATGTGAGTTCTGGTTACCAGAAAATCTCTTCTAGGACACGTAATATCTGCTTCAGATATTCGTGTTGATCCTAATAAGATAGAATCTGTCCTGCAATGGGTACAGCTAAAGACACCGATGGAGATTTGTAGTTTCCTAGGGTTGGTAGGCTACTACAGAAGGTTCATTGAGAACTTCAACTCTTTAGCTTTACTCCTGACCAAGTTGACCAGGAAGGATGTTCCTTTTGTCTGGAATGACAAGTGTCAACATTCTTTCCAGCTGCTGAAAGAAAGGTTAACTAGTGCACCTGTTTTGGTGTTACCTGAGCAAGGGAAGGGGTATATAGTTTTCTATGATGCCTCCAAGAATGGTCTAGGATGTTTGTTAATGCAAGATAAACAAGTGATTTCTTTTGCTTCTCGACAGCTTAAGAAACACAAGGAGAATTATCCAACACATGATCTAGAGCTAGCTGTTGTGGTTCATGCCTTGAACATCTGGAGACAATATCTCTATGGAGAGACATTCCAGATTTTCACAGACCATAAGAACCTAAAGTATATCTTCTCATAGCATGAGCTGAACATGAGACAGTGTCGTTGGATGGAATTAATCAAGGACTATGACTGTACAATTGATTATCATCCAGGGAAGGCTAATGTGGTAGCTGATGCACTAAGTAGGAAATCAGCAACACCATCCCTAGATAAATCACAATTTAATTCATTAGTGTGCTCTAAATAAGACATGCTTATATCCTTTAGGCAAGACAATATACATTTTAAAGTATCGTTGTTAGCTGGATTGTTAGCTGAGATGCAAGTAAAACCTACTCTGAGGCAGCAGATTAAAGAAGCACAACATACTGATACTGTGATTCAGCAGATCAGGTCAGAGTATGGTAGTGAAAAATGAGATGGCTTCCATGATTCATATGATCAGGTAGTCTGTTACCATGGTAGGATGGTAGTACCTGATGCTAGTAACTTAATAAGGTTAGTTCTGGAAGAAGCTCATTCTTTGATGTATGCTATGCATCCAGGGAGCACCAAGATGTATCATAACCTAAAAGATATGTAATGGTGGCCTAGATTGAAGAAAGATGTAGGTGAGTTTGTTATGCGGTGTTCGGTGTATCAACAGGTTAAAGCTGAACATCAGAAGCCTACAGGAACAATGCAACCCCTGCCTATACCGTAGTGGAAATGGGATCATGTAACCATGGACTTTGAGGTTGGTTTTCCTAGAAAATCCACAAGTCATGATTCCATTTGGGTGATAGTTGATAGGTTGACAAAGACAGCACATTTCTTACCTGTCAAAACAACCTACACAGCTGAGAAGCTTGCATAGATATACATAGATGAAATAGTGTGTTTGCACGGGGTTCCAACTACTATTGTTTTTGATAGAGGTCCCCAGTTTATGAGTCGTTTTTGGGAATGACTGCATAAAGTGTTGGGTATGCAGTTACGGTTTAGTACAACCTTTCACCCACAAACAGATGGACAATTTGAGAGGACCATACAAACCTTAGAGGACTTGCTTAGAGCATGTGTCCTTCAGTTTGTAGGAAGTTGGGATCTACACCTGAGCTTGATAGAATTTTCTTATAATAATATCTATCAAAATAGTATTGACATGGCACCATATGAAGCATTGTATGGTAGACATTGTAGATCTCCCTTATGTTGGTATGAAATAGGAGAGTATCAACTTTTGGGTCCTGAGCTAGTACAACAAACAACTGAGAAGATTAAAGTCATACAACAACAATTGAAAGTTGCCCAGGATAGATAGAAATCTTATGATGATAAGCATCGTAGACCCTTAGAATTCAAAGTTGGAGATAGAGTATACCTCAAGGATTCACCTTGGAAAGGTATTCTGATATTTGGAAAGAAGGGAAGTTAGCTCCTATATTTATGGGACCTTATACGATTATTGAAAGAATGGGAAAGGTAGCCTATAAACTAGAGTTACCACCTGAGTTGCATAAATTTCACCCTGTGTTCCATATTTCTATGCTGAGGAAGTTTCATCCCGACACTGAGTTAGTTCTGCAACTTGTGGAGGTAGAACTAAATAATGATATATCTTATGTTGAAGGACATGTGTTGGTTCTTGACAGAAGAATTAAAAAGCTGAAAAAGAAAGACAGTTGTCTTGTAAAAGTTCTTTGGCATCACCATGGCATTGAAGAAGCTACGTGGGAGCTAGAGGAAGAGATGAAGAGGAAATATCCTACTCTTTTCTATTAATGTTTTTGTTGATGATTTCAGGGACGAAATCCTTGTAAGGGGTGGATAACTTGTAACATCCTTGACCTAGGTTATGCCTTAACCCTAGGTGTTTTGGTTAAGCAAAATAATTATATGCTTGATATTATCTTTTGAAAAGTAATTAAGGGTCAAGAGGAACTTATATTTCAATTTTAGTCCATTTTGAACTATGTTGAAAATAATGTTTTACTTGCTTTGGACTAAAGTGAAAATTACCCAAGTTGAGGGGTTAAACTAAAAATATTACATGATAATATGTTCCTCATTTGTTGAAGCATCATGGGAATGAATATGATGCATAGGCATGGCTACTGAAAGCCTGAATACCAAGAAAGAGTTGATAAGGCAACGTTTGTGCATTAAAACCTAGTATTGGTGTAATGTGCAATTTACCCAAAACCCAGGGTTTGATATGCAATTTACCAATTCAACAAGGTCCTTAATATTCTTGGCATCTTTTAGAGGCAAGAAAATGAGAGTGGCACCTCATTTAAGCTACTTTGAAGGAGAGAGAATCTTGATATTAAAATAATCAAGATTTAAGCATAATTGAAATAATGCAAAAATAATTATATTAAATGATTATTCTTTAACCAAAATTGTGTTGGTTGAAACCCACATAAATGTACGTCCTTGTTCCTTGTAAAGGCAAAGGAAAGATCAATGTGAGTGGAGAACCCACTCACATTAAGAAACTAAAAAGAATTATCCACTCACTTATGGATAATTACTATTATAAAGGTTAAGGTGCTTATTTCTTTTCCCTTAATTCATGGATAATGGAAGGGAGTTCTGTGGAGATAAATATACCTTTGCATGCAATGAACCAAGGGTGGAGAGGTGGCAACAATTTCGGAATCAAAAGATTGAGATGATGCATTTTCTCTCTCATTGATTTTTTCTTATAAAAACACCCTTTACAACTCAATCCAAGGACTTTTTTTTCGAATCCACTTCTTCCCTTTGCTTGCAAAAATGATCAAGGAAGCTAGGAGAAGCAGGAAGATGACTCCCAACCTATTGGTAAGCTTCTTGACCTTCGTTCATCTTGATTTCATGGTGGAAATCACAAATCAATACATTATTTCTTCTTATCTCGATCCCATCTTCAATTCTAACCACTCCTTTTTAGTCAAAAGCTTGAGGAATGAACCTTGTGGTGTGGAAAAGATTCTTCCACCATTTTTGATGTGAAGCTCCAAGATTTGAATCTCAATTGGATGTGGGTTATATAACTTGAACCCCTGTTCATTGTTATTGAATTCAATTTCTCAATCTATTATATTCAATTGCTCTTCTTGCAATTCATTTGATTAACTGATGCAACTACCATGATAATGGCAGTAGTTTTCAATGGACTAAAGCTTGATGATTATAACATCATCTTAGGCACACATTCCAACAAGTTTGCATTGCAAACGGTTTCAAGAGTTTGGTCCAAATAGTTTGCAAACCGTTTGGAGGTTTGGATCCCAAACCGTTTAGATGAGTTGACCGTTTGGATGGGTTGACCGTTTGAGGTCAGGACCCTAGTAAATGTTGGATGATGACCTAATGGATCCAATTGATTAATTCAACATATGGACAATCCTCCAATTAGAAACCCAAATTGGGTTAAGTGCTGAATTTGCAATCGTTTGACTTAATGTTTTGGGTTGACTAACCCAAACGGTCTCAAGACCGTTTGGAGGTCACCCCAAATGGTATCAAGACCGTTTGGAGGTCAATCAAGAACGTTTGGAGGTCTAGGGTTGAGTATGTTTGAGTAGTTGAAGAGTTAGAGATATCAAATCGAAATACAGTTAATAGTTAATTTGATGATCAATCCAATGATCTAAACCCTAATTGGATTTCACAAATTTTTAAATGACTTCAAGACCGTTTGGAGGTCATCCAAATGACCTCAAGTCCGTTTGAGGTCAGGTCATATTATAACTTGATGATGATTTGTTGATTATAATTGAATTAGTTCCACAATGTTAATCATTGATGGTTCCTCGATTTCAAAACCCTAATTGATGGTTTCCTCATTATAAATCCTAGTTCAATTGGGTTCAAAACCCTTATTGATGGTCCAATTGAAGGATGAATTAATAGTTCAATTGATGAATAAATCAAGGAATCAATTGATAGGCAGATCTTTGTTGGAAACCTTGAATAGGTTAAGTGTTGAAAGACCTTTTTGGTCCATTCGGGTTTGAGAGGGTTTGGACCAAACGGTCTTAAGACTATTTGAGTCCAAACAGTCTCAAGACCTTTTGGGTCCAAACTATCCCAAACTGTTTGGAGACCCAAGCCCATTCAGTTTCAACAAATTTCTTGCTTAAACGGTTTCAAGGGAAATATGCCCAAACGGTTTCAAACTGTTTGAATTTTGAAGGACCAAGACCGTTTAGGGTCTAATTAACCAAAACTGTTTGAGGTTCAACATGGTTAACCCATTTGGATATCTAATGTATTTGAAGATTTAATTGGTCAATTCAATTGGATACCTCATGTAGTTGAAGGTTCAATTGATCAAATCCTCTGGACATCCTAGAAGAGGATGAGAGAGAGAGATTCATACATGAAAAATAAGCATGTAGCAATCAAGCTTAACACACTCAAAATAAGTATGATGTATAATTTAGGGTATGATCCTTAAGGAAGAGATCATAAAACCCTAACTGAGTTAATTGATGCACTCAAACCCTAAATTAGGGCACTTCTGAGTGAAACCCTAATCTAGGAGGATAATGTGAGATGAATTTAGGATAATGACATGAGTAACCCAGATTCAAGGTATTTTTATGTAAAACCCTAATTGGGATGAATAGTAAACCCTAATTGTGGGTCATTGAATATAAACCCTAATCTAGGGTGTTGTGATGTGAATAGTAAACCCTAATTCTAAATAGGGTGAAGTTGTGTGAAACTCTAATCTTGGACCATGAAATGATGAATCATTGGTCCTAATTGAAAAAAAGGGATGAGTACCCTGTTTGAAATGAAATGGGAAACCCTAACCCTGGTAAGGGAATAGTGGTAAAATACTTGAATAGCACGAAACTGAAATATGATTGATATATCTGTTATCATGTGTACTAATCATACAGGTATCCTAAGATGATGAACATAGCTAGGTATGAGCTATGATGCTTTATTTATTGAAATTATATATTGGGCCTTGTGTGCCATAATATGCCTTGTTGCTTAGTAAAGAGGTAACAAGAGAGTTAATGGGCCTCAAGTGCCAGATGAGATGCTTGTGTAGTAAGTGTCATGTGTACCTTGGTCAGATGACCTGAAGGTGATGGTTACCTAAAAAAGTGGTAAGAGTGCTCAAGGATGAGCTAAGGGTTTGAAAACCCAGAACCATATGTTTCTGGCAGTAAGTTTGAAATGAGGGACTGAGATCCCAATGTCTTTTAGAGACCGAGAAGTAACTGATGAAAATAGTACTTGTTTCTTTATAGCATTTTCCTAATAAGTTATGTTTGAAAACTTGACTGATGCTAAAATAATATGATAATGTACTCAAACAATCAAGTAAAAGCTTTTCATGTAGTGCTTTGACCATAGATCCACCATCGTCAGTAGTTGTTGATGGTGAAATAGGTTTCCCTATGGGATTTCCTGGAGTTCGCATATTTTGAATATGTGGGGGTCAATGGGTGAAAATATCCTTCCGTCCTAATGGGGGAAATTGATCGAAGGTAAACATTAAACCTCTCAATCCTTCATTATATGTTCCGGGATGGATGTATCACTAATCTCCCGATGATGTTAATTTCGGATTGATGGATGTAAACACAAAATATCTCGATTGCGAAGAGAGTGCATCCGCCTCTGTAACTCTATAGCAAAGATGTACCCTGGCAAGCTATGTAGCAGAGACATAAGATGTCATGCATGTCATCTCGCACTGACCGAGATGTGGGAAGCCATGGAAGCCGGCTCTTCCACTGACTTTGTTGGTACTGATTTTGACTTTGCAGTGGTTGGTTGGAGTATGAGCAGTATACCTCATCTCCTCAGAGTTAAGTATGTTTGTAAAATGTAATCGGTCATGTAGCGTATTTGCATAAGATTGAAATACGAGAACCACTGGTTGATGTTATCCTTCTTAGCATGCTCTTGACACATAAATATTACCTTTGTTCTTTAATTCATTATTGAAAAAGAGACATTCTTCCTTATCAAGTTATAGTTGAAATACTTGAATACGAATGTTGCTCTAATCTGTATAGATATTGATTTTCCTACAAATTAAATATGTTATTCCACTGCTTAGTTTATTTCTATTAAACTGCAATAATAATGTTTTCGGAGGAGAGTTATATATCTCACTGGGGCAATTGTATAATTGTCTCACCCCCATGGGATTCAACATTTTTAGGTAGACGCAGATAAAGAGGAAGAACCTCTGTAGCAGGGGAAGAGCAACAGCAACAACAACAGGGACAACAGTGATATCCCAGGTGGGGATACTGGTTGTCAGGCTTCGTACATATGTCAATAGAGTCTTATGTGTCATCTCTGTACTCTCAGGTCCTAGGAGTCATAGATAGTGTTTGATAATCGATCTGAGATTTTGGTTTGATGCTTCGAGGATTTTGTTACTTGTGTTGTTTAGCAAAGTAATGATGCATATATATTCCTCGAAGGAGAGATGGTACATGAAATGTACAATGTGGACCAGTATGTAAATATTATATTTTGGTTCTTGTTTACAAAGTTTTCTGGTAATGGATCTTTTTATAAAATGGTTTTAATTTTTAGTGATTTTCAATAATCCGCTGCTAATGAAACGCTTCCGCATTAGTTAATCTTGTTATATTAGTTAAGACCGGTTTGTTTGCCACAGGTTTCTCCCCCCTCAGCTTGAAATCTACAATATCCTCACTGTAGAAATCAAACAAAGAGAATAGAAACCGGGTACCTCAATATGCTAGAGTTGTCAAGGTGGAGGGCATGTGCTCTAATTTGAGGTTGGGAATTGTTGTGCCATAGATTTATGCCTCTTTTTTAGTCTAGCTTTTATTTGGGACAAAGATGTATGCTTATGATTTGTAGTAGGAATAGTCTTTTATATAGTAATGATATTTGTTCCATCATTCTTTTCTTCATAATAACTAGAATTAGATTCAAAGAGAATTTTCTCATCACCAAGAAACATGCCAAGGAATTGTGGAAAAATGACATTTATCTTGCTTGAAGAATCATCCTGTGGAGTATGTGTAGATTTTTTCTTTTAAGATGCATTATCATTGCTTATATTGGAGTCAACACCTTCAAATGATATTGTATTTTATGGTGAAAAAGATTCTCCTATGTAGCTCCACTCCTTAAGGTAACTGACATGAATGTCTCCCTTGAATTCATCTTTAGTTGAATAGGCAAGGAACCAAAAGGTGATTTTTTATTGGCAAGATCTAGTTGACAATTTGATTCTCCAACATCCTAGTGTGAGTGGCAATCCGGTGTGTCCGCCAGAGGTACTACACACTAGCCGATTTGACTTGACTAGATGCACCCCACGAGATCGGAACACACAGTGGATTCACTTTCCATATTTTTAAAACCTAACTTAAAACCTACTCCTACTAAAACAGCTACACCCGCAAGCACCCAAGGTCGTGTCGTAGTATATGAAGGTGGCAAGTATAGGGTCGATCCATAGGGAAAAGAGGGGGCACTAGAGCTAGGTTAGTTTGGTTGGATTCCTACTACAGAGACTAGGGTTAAGGGTTTAAAGGTGATTTCATTATTAAACTAGGTGAGCAAGAAAGCAATTAAAGGCAAGAATGAAATCTAAATTAACCCTAGACTAGAGTAAGACTAAATAGGAAAGAAAGGATTAAGTTAGCTATGAAAGTGAAAACTACACTAAGGCAAGCAAGAGAAGAGTAAAAGAGCAAGTAAAGAGCTAAGCTAGCATGAACAAGGCAAGATCAAAGCAAGAAGCTAACTAAGCAAGAAAAGAACTAATTAATCTAAGCAAGAACAACACTAGGGGTTTAAGCAGTAAAGTGAGGTGTGGGTTGTTTAGGGGATGTACTTATCACTAAAGTTGGGGGTGATATATGAACATTATGATTCCATTTAGATTATCCAAACCAAAAAACATGTTAGAATCTAATGAATTAACCTAAGCTACTAACTGGCAATGGATATGCTAGGTTGTGTATAGGGGAACTAGTCCCTCACACCCCCTACTACCCTTGCGAGGATCAATTGGGTTAGGGATTATGTTTAATTCAATTAGAGTCTAATCAAGTCTAGGTTTCTAGATTAGACACTCCTAGGGAAATTAGGGGCTGATGGAAGTAATGGGGAGGTGAAATTAGGGTTTTGGACCCCCAATTCCCCCCACATTCTAGCCTTGAGAAGGCTCCATGCTAATTGTAGTAGAATTATCTAATCTAGCTACTTAGATCTCTAACTTAGGTTTAGGGAGATTGATTAGGATATATGAAAATGGGACGCAGCCTAGGGATCCAAGAATTAGACCTAGGGGCAAATCCTAAAATTCACATATCTAAGCAACTTTCCTAAATTCCTAGGTGATTTCACACACAAACAAACAAGCAATTCGTGGAGAAAGAGATGCAAATAGAACATAATCATTAGCAAATGGAATTAAAAAGTTTACATGTCATTTCCCCCAACATGGTATCAATGTAACATTTTACACCCCAAACAGCCCACCCAAGGGGCGTAGCTACTCAAAACAAAGCAAAATACAAAAAGAGAGGAGAAAGAATGTGTAACGACCCCGCCTCCCGGTAACCCCCACTTAAGAGAGACCAAGAGGTCAGAGCCATTATCCCAATAAACCATATCAAAGGTTTGACAAATAATCAATAATAATTATGAAATTCTACTAACTAAACTAAAATTTGTTATAAAAATAAAACTTTGCATACCTTTTTAAAACTTTGGTAATCTACTTCTATCCACAGCTTGGATTATTCTATATATTCCTCCTTGAACTTTACTTCTTATTTAATTCCACATATGCCACTTTACTGTTTGTCCTTTTCAAACTTGTACCTAAAACGCCGACAAACAAAATTTCAGTCAGCATATCGATATATGTCGATATGTGGGGACAACCAAAATTTCGCAAATATGACTAACAATCTATATATCACAATCAATTTAATTAACAAGCCAAAATATGCTTTCAATGTGACATTCTCCACCGCTTTTGCCCTAACCCTGGAATACCCTCCTTAGGGTTTCTCTTTTGCCATTGACTTATGGCCACCTTCTCAATCCCGAGCTTGGTTCATGGGGTCACCCTTCATGGTGCCCTTTAGTCATGCAATATCATAGGCCACCTTCTCAATCCCGAGCTTGGTGCCTGGGGTCACCACTCATGGTGCCCATGGGACTTCCCTCCTGGGCTTGACCTTTTTGCATCATCCATCAGGGTGGCATGTTGGTGTAAGAATACACACTTATACTATTATTGTGATAATCATAATGACTTTATGATTTGCAAGTATGAACATCCTAACTGATAAGTTGCATTCCATGCAATGAATCATCTGGGAAATTCTTCGAGAAACTAATGCGATTAACCATAATTAACCACATACCTATCAACCTGACTTGAGTGCAGAAATAATTCAACAAATCAAGAAACCAAGCAAGCACACACAAGTTGATCTTTAAATATGCATCCAATTTCCTATCATTGATCATGCCATCAAGATCTATTAAACCTATCTCACTTCCTAGGGTTTCTATTCCACTTTTAGGGTTTCCATTGCAATTAGGGTCCTTCTTCATTTTTATTCTTTTAAACCCTAATTATTTCTTCACGAAAGATATTAAGGTTACCTTTTGACAACATATAACCCTAATTTTATATTAAAGGCGCAATTAAATGTCCATTAAGTATATTATGCCCCTTTTACAACAAAACTACCATTTTAATTCATGAAAAGATCATTAGGATCAATTATCATCTTTGGTTCCTTTCAAATTAGCAACTTATCTCTATTTAACACTAATTCCATCTCTATCTATTAGAAAAACCCTAATTACCATATTAAGGGTATTTATCCACAATTAGAAACCTTTATACTAAAAATAGCTTAGAACCATCATATCTCATCTTTATTCATGAATTTGAATAATTAAAGCCATTAAGAGTCACCATTACTAACATTAGGGTTTCAACGCCCATTAAAGCTCATTCATGTACATGGAACTCTACATTAATCCAATTACGTGCAAAGTTCATCCTTTTTTCTCTTAATGTACCTTTTTATAATTAACAGGCTAATATCAATTATGATCATTCATATAACCCTTCCCTAATCATTATTCAACAAAGATTAGGGTTTTCATTAGTAAAACTATTAAAGATAGCATTTTACATACTTTTTTAATTGCAAGCAAAAAAAGACTTCAAATATATTTTTATTGCATTCCTCGTGTTCTCCTGATCAATTTGCATGTATTAAGTTCCTTTATCTGACCTTCCTACTAATTACTATGCTTTTTGCAAGAAAAAGAATTTTCTGGATTTTCCAGTTAGAGAGGCAAATTACCTGAGTTTTTTAGAAATTGACATCCGTCAGATCGTGGGTCTCCATTGACTGAACATGATCGCACGACTCACAAAACTTATGCCCACTAACGACTTATTGAAGTCGTGAAGAAACCAGGGTCATTGATCCTCGCCTTTTGTCCACAGTGGACTCTGATCGAAGGGCAGCTGCCCTTCATCCTCGCCCTGATCAAGCAAAGGCTCCGCGACAGTGCATGTGACGAGGAGCTCACCAGAGCAAGATGATCCCGGTAGGATAGGGCATGAAAGAGGAAGGGAAGATGTCGTTTGGGCTCATGAGGGTGTGAGGAGTTGAGAGGGGGTAGTATTTATAGGATTGGGGGTCAAATTCTAGGGTTCCCAACCCTGAGCCGTTGCTTCCATTTTAAGTGATTTAGGTGTATCTTCTAGACGCCTCCAAAGCATGAAGAATCAGGGTATAAATGGTTTGAAATCGTCTCCCAAACCCAACCCTACCCTTACCTTGTTTGCACATGCACGGATTCGTGAGAAAAATTGAGGGAAAGGTCCCCCCCCATTTCGCGGCCCTTTCCTTTTATGACTCGAGAAAGGAGATGCACAGCTAGCATCAGATCTCGATCCGACGACTGGCATCAATTTCCTAATATTTTCATTTAAATCGAAAAAGTGTGACATTTATTACAATCACAGCACTTTAGGGAAATTTGTAAAAGCCATAAATCCCAAACAGAGTGTCCGATTAATCCCAAATTTTGAGGGAAACTTAATAATGACTTTATATACATCTATAAAAAATTTGGGCTCATTATCTAAAATAAAACGTGCCTTTTCTTTAGGTTCAAGATATCACTTAATTATAAATATTTCTCACCTATTTTCTCTTTACCTTGTTATTAAATTATTATTTTGAGTTCCTTGAACATCAAGGAACCTTAATGGCTCGAAATCCCTTCTTGGGGATATACATTAACCTTTTACTTATCTTTTATCCATTATTTCTCATTATCTTATTTATTTCTTATGGAAATATCTCTTTTTGAGGATTTCTCTTTATCTCTCTTTTTATTTTCCTTATTGGAATTCCTTTTAACATTAGAAACCTTATGGATACGAAAATCCACCAAAGATAACTCAATTATACCTCTTTCCACTTATTTCCCATACTTTAGCATTTTTTTCAATTTCTTTCTTAATAAATAAATATTTAATTGATCTTTTCTTTTCTTGTTGCACTATCTTTGCAACTTTGGATTCCTTGGAACCCAAGGAATCTAAGAGGCATGAAATACACCTTTGGATGATATTCTCTTGCCTTCTAGAGGTTTCTACATTTCCTTTTCCTTCAATTCTCAATTATTCATTTACTAATTGAATTTCCTTGTTATTGGGCCCAATAGCCAATAAAGCCCACAAAACAACCAACAAGGCTATTGTAAATGAAATCATTTTATTCAAAACAAATTATATCATTATTTTTTCAATTATCTTTAATAGGAGAAATTACATTTCTCACCCAAAGAATCCGAAAATTGGGGTTGTAACATCCTTCCCCTCTTATAGGAATTTTGCCCCCAAAATTCCACCAGGCACACAAGCAAACAGGATAAGCCTTTCTTATGTCCATCATGGATCCCATGTGGCTTCACCCTTTCCATGGTTCTTACCAAGAACCTTCATCATCTCATATTCTTCCATCTGAGTTCTTTCTTACCTTAGTATATCGTACCCTCATAGGTGACTCAAGATTTTTCAGCCTCTCGAAATGTTGAATAGGTTCAGGGCTCAAAACATGGTTTGGGTACCTCACATAGTGCAGTAGATTGGACTCATGGAACACATTATGCATCATGTTATCCTAAGGGGTAAGGCTAAACACAACCATCTCCACCAATCCATCTCAAATGGACACATACATCGGGGTTTCAGCTCTCTTAGAGGGGTCGGATTTTCACATCACATACCCTCCCACAGTGAACAGCATGTCATCCTGCTTTGCATCAACTCACGACTAATGTCGCCCCTGGGCTCTCTTTTATCCATTGCACAATCAAAGAGACTTCATCTGCACACATTGTGGCCCTTTTCTGACCTTTACGAGGTCCATTCACCAACATCATCTTAATGAAGTGGTGACCGACACAACCTCCCTTACAAAGCTTCTTTACATCTCGATACTGGCTATAGTGGTTATCATCACATCTTACAGAGGACAAGAACTATCTTTATGTATCATCCTGAATGAGCACACATGCTCTCATCAGACCCTCTAGTCCGGATTATACTAACCATTAGTTAGAGGTGATAAATTGTACCAATATCGAGTTCTTCACGTACCTACTTCCACCGCATGGAATTGTACCTTTAGGTTATACTCAAGAACTTTTGAAATCACATCATGGTGTAGTTGAACCATCTTTCTCATATGTAGCTCAACCAGATCTGTCCCTTGAAAATATTCTTTCTTTCTCATGTCATCTAGGTAATCTACCATAACCCATATTGCATGATGACCTTCATTGGTCTAGAGGAGACTTACCACAACATCCATAGTGATGAACTCCTAATTCATCTCAGGTACTCTTTATCCTCTATATCAACTCAGTGGGTTAGTGGTGTTCATCCTTCACCTCCTGACATGCATGGTGACAAGCCACCTACGAAAGCATCCAATATACTACTACAACTTACTATCTTAGTAGTACCATGGTGTACGGTGATCTTAACATCATGATCTCCTGTATGTCATGATTCCTCAAGATCGATTCCTCAAAAACCCTAAACCACTCTAGTCATGGTTTCATCACCTTCTTTTCTAGAGAATTCTGAGGTTCTACAACCATCCTTTTATTGCATCAAGGCCTAGTCTGGCTAACCAATCAACTACTAACTTTTTCAACATATCTCGTTACATCTGAGTGTTAGCCAAACATATCTTCTTTTTCAACTTAGGGCTAACCTAACATCCTCTTCTAGCCTCTAGTTAAACTAGGCAGTTGCATCTCATCCAGAGCATCCATTACCGCTTTGCATCCTTAGGTGTTAGGTAATGTTGAAGACATACACCTCCATGTACTCCACTTACAATTTCAATTCTAAGTCTATATTCATCAAGAAAACTCTGATCTCATCCTCTTGGTCTTTGAACTCAACCTTGTATAACTTGCAAATTTCACATAGAGCATGTTGAAAACATCTTCATAAGATGACTACCTTATTTCTCTTGATGTTTGTAGACCATCCATGTATCATTCAGTCCACAAGGGTATGTTATCATCTCTGTCCTCATACCTCATAGCAACGTTCCAACTCACATCATCTTTATCCTTGGTGTATGGCATGCATACTATCATATCTCTCACTCCCATAACAAGAGGAAATAAGCATTTGGCGGCCGTCCAAACGCAAAGTTCTTCCTGTTCCAAGGGTAGAGATGGTACATCCCACATTGCCAGTACACCTTCAAATCTAAGTTGAAACTTGCAACTTATGTCTCTACATCACAATCATTTTGATATCAAAGTTACTTCCATGGAAAACTAGTCTCGAACCTACTTGGGTCACCACACAATCCTTAGTCATCTCCTCTAGGTCTGTAGGGTTCCGACACTTTTGGGGTCATCCCTCTTCCCTTATGCATCTAGAGAGTGCCCTCCTCATCTGCCCTTTGGGTCCCATGAGTTCATGAAGGTGATCAATCTCCTAACCCATGTCCCTCGGACAATGATATTTGTTACCTCTCGAACCTATGGTCATGTGCAACTAGGGAATTAGGCAACTCCAACTCCCATCGGGATTATTCCTACTGACCCTAGGATAGAATTAGGATTATAACATAGTACATGTCCAACTTAGAACATCACCCAAGTCTCCATCATCTCTCTCTGCGTTCCTGGGCTATCTTTAATCCTTTCACAGGGGTCATGGTGACCTGCCTACCTTGGTCAGGCCCCATATCGGTTACCTCCATGGTAACACATCCCCCTGCACTTAGAGATGGTTAGCTATGGGTCTACAGGTTCATTCTCATACCATGTACTTTTCACTCAGCTTCTCAAGATCATATGAGACCGCTTTAGGTTACCTAAAAACCACAGACACTAGTATACACCCTACAAAAGGGTCCCTCTCCCAGGATGGGAGGAAACTACACCTTGATAACAAAGGTCACAAACGTCCTTAGGTCTAGGGTTTACATCAACATGAGCATGCTTAGCCCTCTCAAACTACTAAGGCACATAGCTAGAAAGTGGACCACTTACTAAACCATGCTAGGTCACACTTGTTCTCATTCCACAACATTAGATCAAAATCATACTTTCCCATGTCACCAACTTAGTTGTGAAGGGTTCATCAAACATACCTTAAACTTAAGGGGGGTTTCCCTTTCCTCTAAACATGAGGAGTTCCATGCTCGAATCTATATAGACTCAAATATCATCAGGAGCATCAGGTACACCACTTCCCCTCTTAGTCATAGGAACCCTAGGTTCACTTTTTGGGTTTCCAACTCCATGATCAACCTTTAAACCACGAGCCAAACATGTACAGGGTGTGACATGCACTTCCTGTCATCCTTCTACTCGAGCAACACTTCAGAGTGGATTCTTCCTCAAGGACAACCAACAAGGTATAAGGCCTCACAACCTGATACTAAACTTCTTCAGGTCTAAAGAACTCTTCTTCCCAGCTCATAAGGTAAGCACTTACTTGCACACAGGTACTAGCAACCTCATCCTCTTTCTAGGGTTTGGTTCCTCTAAAGGCAACCAAGATACTATCAACCTTAGGGATCATGCATGAGGCAACCGCAACCATCCACTTAGGTCGCATCATCCTCAACTCCCCACTACTCCTCATATCTCAGAGTCTAAGCTTCCAACCTTCTTTCTTGGGTCCTGCTCTCTCTCTCTAGAGCTAATCCTACAAATAGACTTACTACTAGAGGTCCTCTCCTCCATGAAGATGGATCAATCTCACAAGCATACCCCTTCCTGGGTGAAGCCTATGTTCAACTTATGTTTTCTCAAGATTATCCATGGCCCTTTATGCTTATCTCATAAGACATCCATCATGTCATTATGACCTCAATTTTAACCTACTTCTCGTACTATTGATGTACTATGGGTGCATATTGTGCCATGCTCATATAAACTCATGGGGTTTCCATAGGTTCTTCTCTAACCTCATCAATGAAGGAGCTATCCTTCACTCAAACATGCACGACCCTTCCCAAGGTTGGGTCGCCAAAGGTACTAGGTCATCCAACCTCTCATGGCTCATATCTTCATGGGCATCCAAAAGCATGTCCACCCACACACCTGGTCTACCATGTCATCTTGCTCTATCCACCACTTAGGGTTAGGATTAGAATCATCCTCAAAGGATGTTCCAGGTCTCTACTTTTAATGGAGATCTCTTCCCTCCAAGTCTAACTTTCTCCACTCATCCTCCTGACAAGGAGGTCTAGCCTCAGGTCTCTCCCGAGGGCATGACAACATATGTCATACGAACTAAACATGTATCTATTCTTGAGTTTACGCTTAAACTATTAAGCTTTTGTCCATGACATCTCATTTACATGCTTTACATTAATTTGGTGGAGGATTCCTTAATCCTTATCAACCTTACCCATACCTCAAGAAGGTGAGGAAAAGAGAGAAAACCCTAATCTTTAAAATCCTTAATAGCATTTGAGTCGAGAAGGGATGAACAAGATGAGAGAGTCCTAAAGGTATCTTATTTTGAGTCAAATCCTGAGACATTGGTCAGGAAGTCACACAAATCTGGGAGTCCTCATATTCCGACTAGCGGTGCAGAGGAAAATATTACTAGCTCCCAGACGTGATCCTTTTCTAGACACATCTGTCTTTCAAATCCTCTAATAACTCCCTTGGGTTCTACAGAGGTTGTAAAATTTAATAATTACTAAAGATTAAATGAGGAACATATGCTCTGATACCAAATGTAATGACCCCACCTCCCGGTAACCCCCACTTAAGGGAGACCAAGAGGTCAGAGTCATTATCCCAATAAATCGGATCAAAGATTCAATAAATAATCAATAATAATTATGAAATTCTACTAAGTAAACTAAAATCTGGTATAAAAATAAAACTTTGCATACCTTTTTAAAACTTTGGCAATCTACTTCTATCCACAGCTTAAATTATTCTATCTATTCCTCCTTGAACTTTACTTCTTATTTAATTCCACATATGCCACTTTACTGTTTGTCCTTTTCAAACTTGTACCTAAAACGGCGAAAAATAAAATGTCAGTCAGCATATCGATATATGTCGGTATGTGGGGACAACCAAATTTTCACAAATATGGCTAACAATCTATATATCACAATCAATTTAATTAACAAGCCAATTTATACTTTCAATGCGACATTCTCCACCGCTTTTTCCCTAACCCTGCCCTCTTGGGCTTGACCTTTTTGCATCATCCATCAGGGTGGCATGTAGGTGTGACAATACATACTTATACTATTATTGTGGTAATCATAATGATTTTATGATTTCAAGTATGAACATCCAAACTGATAAGTTGCATTCAATGCGATGAATCATCTGGGAAATTCTTCGGGAAACTAATGTGATTAACGATAATTAACCACATACCTGTCAAGCTGACTTGAGTGAAGAAATAATTCAACCAATCAAGAAACCAAGCAAGCACACACAAGTTGATCCTGAAATATGAATCCAATTTCCTATCATTGATCATGCCATCAAGATCTATTAAACCTAGCTCGCTTCCTAGGGTTTCTAGTCCACTTTTAGGGTTTCCATTGCAAATAGGGTCCTTCTTCATTTTTACTCGTTTAAACCCTAATTATCTCATCTATTCTTCACAAAAGATATTAAGGTTACCTTTTGACAACATATAACACTAATTTCATATTAAAGGCACAATTAAATGTCCATTAAGTCTATTATACCCCTTTTACATTAAAAATACCATTTTATCCTTTTAATTCATGGCAAGATCATTAGGATAAATTATCATCTTTGGTTCCTTTCAAATTAGCAACTTATCTCTATTTAACACTAATTCCATCTCTATCTATCAGAAAAACCCTAATTACCATATTAAGGGTATTTATCCACAATTAGAAAACTTTATACTCAAAATAGCTTAGAACCATCATAACTCAACTTTATTCATGAATTTGAATAATTAAAGCCATTAAGAGTCACCATTACTAACATTAGGGTTTCAAGGCCCATTAAAGCTCATTCATGTACATGGAACTCTAAATTAATCCAATTACGTGCAAAGTTCATCATTTTTGTTCTTAATGTACCTTTTATAATTAACAGGCTAATATCAACTCTGATCATTCATATAACCCTTCCCTAATCATTATTCAACAAAGATTAGGGTTTTTCATTAGTTAAACTATTAAAGATGGCATTTTTACATACTTTTTGAATTTCAAGCAGAAAAAGGCTTCACCTATATTTTTATTGCATTCCTTCTGTTCTCCTAATCAATTTTCATGTATTAAGTTCCTTCATCTGACCTTCCTACTAATTACTACACTTTTTGCAAGAAAAAGAATTTTCTAGATTTTCTAGTTTTCAGAAATTGACATCCGTCGGATCGCGGGTCTCCATTGAATACACACGATTGCATGACTCACAAAACTTGCACCCACTAATGACTTTTTGAAGTCGTGAAGAAACCAGGGTCGTTGATCCTTGCCTTTGGTCCACAGTGGACTCTGATCGAAGGGCAGCTGCACTTCATCCTCGTCCTGATCCAGCAAAGGCTCAGTGACGTTGCTTGTGATGAGGAGCTCACCGGAGCAAGATGATCCCGGAAGGATATGGCATGAAAGAGGAAGGGAAGATGTCGTTTGGGCTTTTAAGGGTGAGAGGAGTTGATAGGGGGTAGTATTTATAGGATTGGGGGTAAAATTCTAGGGTTCCCAACCCTTGGCCATCGCTGCCATTTTAAGCGATTTAGGCGTATCTTTTAGACGCCTCCAAAGCATGAAGAATCAGGGTATAAATGGTTTGAAATCCTCTCCCGAATCCAACCCTACCCTTACCTTATTTGCACATGCACGGATTCGTGAGAAAAATCGAGGGAAAGCCCCACCCCCCATTTCGTGGCCCTTTCCTTTTCTGACTCGAGGAAGGAGACGCACAGTTGGCATCAAATCTCGATCTGACGGCTGGCGTCAATTTCCTATTATTTTCATTTAAATCGGAAAATTGTGACATTTATTACAATCACAACACTTTAGGAAAATTTGTAAAAGCCATAACTCCCAAACTGAGTGTCCGATTAATCCCATATTTTGAGGAAAACTTAATAATGACTTTATATACCTCTACTAAATTTGGGCTCATTATCTAAAAGAAATCGTGCCTTTTCTGTAGGTGCAAGATATCACTTAGTTATATATATTTCTCACCTATTTTCTCTTTCCCTTGCTATTAAATTATTATTCTAAGTTCCGTGAACCTCAACGAACCTTAATGGATTTAAATCCCATCTTGGGGATATATCGTAACCTTTTACTTATCTTTTATCCATTATTTCTCATTATCTTATTTATTTCTTATCGAAATATCTCTTTTCAAGTATTTCTCTTTATCTCTATTTTTATTTTATTTATTGGAATTCCTTTTAACATTAGAAACCTTATGGATACGAAAATCCACCAAAGATAACTCAATTATACCTCTTTCCACTTATTTCCCATATTTTAGCATTGTTTTCAATTTCTTTCTTAATAAAGAAATATTTAATTGATCTTTTCTTTTCTTGTTTCATTATCTTTGCAACTTTAGACTCCTTGGAACCCAAGAGGCACGAAACCCACCTTTGGATCATATTCTCTTACCTTCTAGAGGTTTCTACATTTTTATTTCCTTCAATTCTCAATTATTCATTTACTAATTGAATTTCCTTGTTATTGGGCCCAATAGCCAATAAAGCCCACAAAACAACCAACAAGGTTATTGTAAACGAAATCCTTTTATTCAAAATAAATTATATCATTATTTTTCAATTATCTTTAATAGGAGAAATTACATTTCTCACCCAAAGAATCCAAAAACTGGGGTTGTAACATAATGAGTAGAGGAGTAAAAATCCATGATGAGCTCGGTGAAGACTCCTCCTTCTCCACCTCCTAGCAGTTGTAGCTCGATATCCCTCCTCCAAGATAGGTGAATGGCATGGATGTATGGTGGAAAAGGGTGGAAATGGAAGGAAAGTAGGGTTTTGATGGTGGAAATGGTGAAATGGAGGTGGAATGAGGTGGGAATGAATGGAGGACGAAATGTGGAGGCTAGAGTGGCTTTAGGGTAGATAGGGGTGGCCCACGGGTAGCTTGGGGTGGCCAGCCTCAGCCTCTAGCCACCACCTAGGTATATATAGGTGTGGGGGAAGCATTAGGTTAAGTGGGGGCAAAGTGGGTAGAACAGTGCATAAAATCGGGTAAAATTGTGTGCAGCACGACCGTGGTGGGCAATGGGTAGAACGGTCATGGTGGATGGGAACGGTCGTGGTGAAAAAATGGAATGAATAGGGAATTTTGGGTTTCTGGGACTGGTAGCACGATCGTGCTGGCCAGAACGGTCGTTCTGGGCTCTAGCTAGCATAGGCCTGCTGGCTAGCACGGGCCTGCTGGCATTCTTGGTCATTTTGAGAAGGTCATGTTGATTGGGGCATGTCCCAAAATGGTCATTCCATGGTAGCACAGCCGTTCTAGAGTCCTTCCCCTGCATTTAAGTGTTAAACTTGGCCATCCATGAAGGTTATTGCAGTAATACATCCTTTGACCACTTGGGATAGGTTTGGAGTGGTTTTGGCCTCATTTTGGGCTCCTCCAAGTTTGAGGAAACCCTAGATTGGACCATGTTCTTTCCATGCCATCAAGTGGTGGACAAAGTACCTATAAAACATTCAAAAAGCCTCCATCAGTGCATTTGATAGAAATATGCATATTGAGGGAAATAACATGTAATCTAACATGTATATATGTGATTAAAGGGCACAATGACACAAGATGAAACCCTAAAATAGGGCTGAATCACCACCCCAAACTTAAAACATACTTGTCCTCAAGTATGATCCAACTCAATCTCTCTAAAATTGTTTCTCATCAAGAAATGACAAATGCAATACAAAGGATGATTATAGTTGAATGGGATCAAAAATGACTAAGTACATTCATTCCACCTCTCTCCTCTCCTACTTTCAAAAACCAATCATGAAAAGATCACAAAGCATATGAACTATAAATATAGTGCATAAAACACACTCACTATCCATATTTCTTTCATGTAGTTTTGGGTAGACTATTTCATAATGGCATTAATCAAGGATGACTAGGAGTGTTGTTTCACCTTCATGCATTCAACTTATGTTTCAAATCACACCAAATGACCCACGTGGCTGCGGAAAGGGTAAGATGAGCTAGGTTTGATGTTTCCTAGCTCATTGGGTATGAAAATGGAGGAAAGGATTGTGGCAAGATTTTGGAGTGCTATTACCTAGACAACTCATCTTTTCTTTATTTTAATGCTCTTAAATAGGAGCATCCTTTTATTTTCTTTTTGTTTTTTTTTATCTTTTTCTTTTCTTTTCTTTTCTTTTCTTTGCCCTTGGTCTAGAGAGGGCATATGGTGGATAGATTGAAGTAGTGAGATGTATATGTGGTCACCCCAAAGTTTTGGAGGTGGCCACGGTTGATATGTGCACTTTGGCATCCTTTCATGAGGCGGAGGGGTAAGAAGATGGTGAGTGAAGAGTCGGGTCAAAGAGGGGTCATTGGCATGACTCTCAACATAAGGTATCCTACATTAAAATTAATCCAACACTTCATCCAAAAATGTCACACCACATGAATGAACAACCTGAAATTGATACTTCAATCAAGTGATTTCATAAACACTAAGCGCTCATAGCTTTCTCAAGTCACAATTCAACCAAATCATTTACATACACAAGAGAGGTGATGCACATGTCAAAAGTCAAGAATTGATACTATTTAGCAATAAAATGATAACTCACTTGCATTTGTCAAAGGTCATCATTTTAATCCAAAAGTAGAGATTGGGTTGGAACACACTTTTAGGCAAGAAATCTCAACTTTGGGCAAAATTGGCCAAAATGGTGCCAAGTTGCCTTCAATCACATCTAAGCATACATTATTGAATTTAAAGCAGTAAATAAGAAAATTCTAGCTAAATTATGCAAACATTATCAAAAACCTACATGATATGCAATGCATGGAAAAAAGAGAAAATTATTATTTGAAAATTATGCAAAAAATGCATGAAATTGACCTATATGATATGCATGTATGTAAAGCAAGCACACAAAGCATGGATGCACAAGTATGAGAGATGGTTAACTGTTTGATGAGTAAAAATATAGAACAAGTAAAATAGAGAAAAGTGGGGTAGAGAAAGGGTTTACCGCCCTACCACCCCAAACTTTTAAACCATGTCATCCTCAACATGAAATAGAAGGCTAGGTTGATAGGGTAGTGGGCATGGAGTCATGGTAGACAAATGCCAAGAGGGGAGAGTGATATCAAGATGTATAGTGAGCAGGGGATCCACCACGGCTGTGGTGGTCACCACATCCATTTTGTATTGCCTCCACCACGGTCGTGTTGTGTGGTACGGCCGTGCCGATCTCCTTCCTGTGGCTTTTCTACTGATTTGCAATCTTCTCTTCAATTATGATCTTCTCCTTGGTTTTCTATTCCATGCATCATCTCTCCTTTATTGTAACTATTCCAAAATGATTCACAAACAACAAAACCATCAAGTCTAGTGTGTGTGTGTGTGTGTGTGTGTTTTCTTGGAAAGTGTAAGAACAAATCAAAAGTATCAAAAATTGAAGTTTGGGTGTAAATTTCCCAAACCTAGGTGGGTTGCCTCCCACAAGCGCTGGGTTTCATGCCTTCATCTAGGCTTTTTGTTCTTTCACCATCAACCATTGTCCAAAAACAAAATTTTTTCATCCCCATCATAGGCAATCCTATAAAATGTTTTCCTTGATTGATCTTTCTCCCAAGGGTCATGCGAGCTTCTCAAGTGTTTTTCAACAATTTTCTCTCCTTGGGAATCATCATCATAGATCTTAATCAGCCTTATGAACTTCAGAAATTTCATGCCATTGTCTTTCTCTCTCTTGAGGAATGGGTCTTCATAGGCATCTAAGATAGGGGTCTCAATCATATGGGACCCTTGCAAACATGGACTTTTCGGCAATCGGTCTTCATTAAGATATTTGTCAAATTTCTTCCCTCCCTTGATAAGCTTCACAAGAACCTTGTCACACCCCATGATTGAAACCATATCCATTTGCTCATAGGAAGTAGGGGGATAATGTGATATTTGTGGTGGCGGCATTGTTGTTAATGGCCTTTGGAATTGAGATGGAGGAGGGAATTGAGTTTGGAAGGTGAAATGGTGGGGAGGCAGTGGTGATGGAGGTGGTGGGGGTGTGTAAGGCTTAGGATAGCCTTAGAGGTAGGGTGGTGGAGGAAATGGATGGGTTCATGCATCTTGGCCTTCCATCTTGTCTTCCTCAAATGGCTTGTTACATGTACAAAGCACAACCAAACAAAAGAGAACAAGTTAGTAAACCAATATACACAAAGAATGCAAATAATGACAAATAAAGGATATCAATGATGAGGGCAGTAGAAAAAGTCAAAGAAAAACTAACTAGCTAAGCTGAGCGCCTTTCTCCCCAGCAACGACACCCAAAAGTTTGGTTTGTCTTTGCTAATCCTTCTACACACTAGCCGATTTGACTCGACTAGATGTGCCCCACATGATCGGAACACACGGTGGATTCACTTTCGATATTTATAAAACCTAACATAACACCTACTCCTACTAAAATAGCTACACTCACAAGCACATGGGGTCGTGTCATAGTATATGAAGGTGGCAAGTATAGGGTCGATCCACAGGGAAAAGAGGGGGTACTAGAGCTAGGTTAGTTTGGATGGGTTCCTACTGTAGATACTAGGGTTAAGGGTTTAAAGGTGATTTGATTGTTAAACTAGGTGAGCAAGAAAGTAATTAAAGGCAAGAATGAAATCTAAGTTAACCCTAGACTAGAGTAAGGCTAAGCAGGAAAGAAAGGATGAAGCAAGCTATGAAAGTACAAACTACACTAAGGCAAGAAAGAGAAGAGTAAAAGAGCAAGTAAAGAGCTAAGCTAGCATGAACAAGGCAAGAGCAAAGCAAGAAGCTAACTAAGCAAGAAAAGAACTAATTAAGCTAAGCAAGCACAAAACTAGGGGTTTAAGCAGTAAAGTGAGGTGTGGGCTGTTTAGGGGATGCACTTATCACTTAAGTTGGGGGGTGATATATGAACATTATGATTCCATTTAGATTATCCAAACCAAACAACATGTTAGAGTCTAATGAATTAACCTAAGCTACTAACTGGCCATGGATATACTAGGTTGTGTATAGGGGAACTAGTCCCTCACACCCCCTACTACCCTTGTGAGGCTCAATTGGGTTAGGGATTAGGTTTAATTCAATTAAAGTCTAATCAAGTCTAGGTTTCTAGATTAGACACTCCTTGGGCAATTAGGGGTTGTGGGTAGTAATGGGGAGGTGAAATTAGGATTTTGAACCCCAATTCATCCACATTCTAGCCTTGAGAAGGCTCCATGCTAATTGTACTAGAATTATCTAATCTAGATAATTAGATCTCTCATTTAGGTTTAGGTATATTCATTAGGATATAGGAAGATGGGAGGCAGCCTAGGGATCTAAGAATTGGATCTAGGGGCAAATCCCAAAATTCACATACAGAAGAAACTTTCCTAAATTCCTAGGTGATTTCACACACAAACCAACAAGTAATTCATGGAGAATGAGATGCAAATAGAACATAATCATTAGCAAATGGAATTACAAAGTTTACATGTCATTCCCCCCCCAACATGGTATCAAAGTAACATTTTACACCCCAAACAGCCCACCCAAGGGGCCTTGCTACTCATAAAAGCAAAATACAAAAAGAGAGGAGAAATAATGAGTAGAGGAGTGAAAAGCCATGATGAGATCGGTGAAGACTCCTCCCTTCACCACCTCCTAGCAGTTGTAGCTCGATCTCCTTCCTCCAAGGTAGGTGAATGGCATGGATGTATGGTGAAAATGGTGAAAATGGAAGGAAAGTAGGGTTTTGATGGTGGATATGGTGAAATGGAGGTGGAATGAGGTGGGAATGGATGGAGGACAAAATGTGGAGGCTAGAGTGGTTGTGGGGTAGCTAGGGGTGGCCAACGGGTAGCTTGGGGTGGCCAACCTCAGCCTCTAGCCACCGCCTAGGTATATATAGGTGTGGGGGAGCATTAGGTTAAGTGGGGGCAAAGTGGGTAGAATAGTGTGGAAAATCAGGTAAAATTGTGTGCAGCACGGTCGTGCTAGGCTGCACGGCCATGGTGAGCAATGGGTAGCACGGTCGTGGTGGATGGGAATGGTCTTGGTGAAAAAAGGTAATGAACAGGGGAATTTTGGGTTTCTGGGACTGGTAGCAAGGTCGTGCTGGCCAGCACAGCCGTTCTGGGCTATGGCTAGCACGGGCTTGCTGGAATTCTGGGTCTTTTTTTGAAGGTCCTGTTGATTAGGGCATGTCCCAGAACGGCCATTACATGGTAGCACGACCGTTCTAGAGTCCTTCCCTTGCATTTGAGTGTTGAACTTGGCCATCCATGAAGGTTATTGCTTCAATACATCCTTTGACCACTTGGGGTAGGTTTGGAGTGGTTTTGGCCTCATTTTGGGCTCCTCCAAGCCTGAGAAAACCCTAGATTGGACCATCTTCTTTCCATGCCATAAAGTAGTGGACAAAGTACCTATAAAACATGCAAAAAGCCTCCATAAGTGCATTTGATAGAAATATTCATATTGAGGGAAATAACATGTAATCTAACATGTATATATGTAATTAAAGTGCACAATGACACAAGATGAAGCCCTAAAATAGGGTTGAATCACAATCCCATCCACCTTAGAAGAAAGTTGAAAAATAGCATCCTTTAGCAGCTCCCTTGTTGGTGAAGCTCATCATTTTGTTGAATTTGAGTTGAGACAAATGTCTCAAACATGGACTCCAAACTCAGCTTGGGCTGTAAATGTTGTTGTTGCTGGATGAAAATGCAACTGATATTGTTGTTGAGCTCTGGTATCTCTTCAAATTGTAATGGTTTGGAAAAACATGAAGGAGTGTGTCATGCTACTCCACATGCATCACAAATTACTTTAGTGGCTTTCTTTCTAAAAATAGAGCTTGAAGAAGAAGGTTGGCTTCTCCAGTCAGGACTCCGTTGATAATTATAAAGTGCAATGTCTTCAATAATGGCATAAGTGTCCTTATATGATTTGTTTATTAAAGTACCATTTGCAGCAGCATCAATAGATATCCTTGTATTGTATAATAAGCTATTATAGAAAGTTTGCAATAGTAGCTAGTTTCTTAAACCATGGTGTGGACAAAGACGTTGAAGGTCTTTGAACCTTTCCAATGTGTCATATAAGGTCTCTCCATGCCTCTGAGAAAAAATGATGAGCTAACTCCTCAATTGTGCGGTCTTGCTTGGTGGAAAGTATTTGGCTAATAAAACTTTGAGGAGTTCATCCCAGCTATTGATGGAGTTTCCTAGCAAAGGATAGATCCACACCTTATCTCTATATCTCAAAGAGAAAGGGAAAACAAGAAGACAAACTACATCAATATGATCACCATCTATCTTGAAAGTGCTAAGATACTACAAAAATTCAGCAATGCGGAGGTTTGGATCCTCCATTGGCATCCCTCCAAACTGGTTCTTTTGTATTGTTCGTATAATTGTGGGGCTGATAGAAAAGTCATTTGCCTCAATTTGTGGGATAGTGATAGCCCCATTGACTTTTGTAGAAGCTGGAATAATGAAGTCCTTTAGGGGACAATCATCTTCCATGATTGGTCTTTCTTTTTGAGATGGATGCTTAGGTGAAGATGGTGGTGAAGACGTTGGTGATGATGTTTGCGAGTCCTCTGGATTCGTTTGAGTTTCACGTATCCTTGCTTTTTGAAGGCGGCAAACATTATGCTCAAGTTTGGGGTCCAAAAATTTGGAAGGTTCAAGACCCCTTTTGGGTCACCTCATGTAGTCCTGCAAGTAAAGAAGGAAAGTGAAGTACAAGATTGAAAATGGAAGATACAAAAAACAATATAATGATGATGATCATGATGGAAATAATGATGGTGGATATGATAGGTGGTAGGGTGATCTAGTTTTTCTTACTATTCAATAGTTCTTACTCTAACAAAAATACCGGTGCTCCCCAGAAACAACGCCAAAAACTTGTTTTCTATGTGCACAAGTTTTAATATTTGTAAACTCAAACACTACCCCGCAAGTATAGGGGTGTGTGTAGTATTATTGAGATCGTCCAAGGAGCAGAGTATTGTTAGGCACAAGAGTATTAAACGTAAACTATATAGATCTTTTTAACAAGAGAGGTTTTGTTTTGTTAACTAAGTAATCAGAAGGAAATGAACTAAAATAGAATACACTGGTATTACAGATCAATTTGGATTAGGGTTTCTGGAGGATAGGGTTTTGGCATCCACATCATAGCATGAATAACAATAAAGATCAAGAACACTAGCAATAACAAAAGGGAGGCATGTATCCTACACCCACCTCTCAGTAGTGTAGAACAGTCCTAACTTTGTATACCACTCTCATGGATATACTTAGATTCGGACTACAAACCTTTCTTCCCTAACACATCCCAGCCACTCCCGTGGTCAAGGTAGTGTAACTAAGGTACATCTCCTTACTCCTATGCACATATTCCCAGATTATACAAAGAGCAGAAATCATATATACAAAGTGGCCAACAAAGCATTTATGAGGAATTAAACACAGATGAACCTTAGAATAATAAAACAACTAGCATTATATAAAATTTGTGTTCAACAATGTTATGACATGGGAGTTACTCCCCCATGCCCAAGAACAAGAGATTTACTCCTACATGGCTATAGAAAGAAGACACAAATAGTAGAAAGTAGTGCTAGACATCATAATAGAAGGAAATAAACTTGGATGTCCATGGAAGAAGGAAGATAGACTTGTAACTCCGGTCAAGGAGTCACAAATCCATCCTTTCTACTGGAAACTCTCCAGTAAGATTCACTTCCAAGTGGAGAGAAGAGATCAACAGAGATCCTTGCTACATTGTTGGAGAAGAAGGAAGAAGAAGAAGTTTTTGTCCAGTGAAACCAACTTTTATCCCTTAGAACACCTCCAACTCCTCCTTGCTATCCCCTGCTTGAGTCCCATCCCAAAAGGTCTGAAATAGTTCGTGATAACTGTCCCAAGACGGCTTGGGGTCGTATATATAAGTGTGAGACAGTTAAATTCATGTTTGAGTGAAATATGAAGGTCACATGACGTGTCTATTATAAGACACGACATGTCTTATGCAATAACTAAAGTTTGGATCAAGTTCTGGGAGTTTACATGACGTGTCTTTAATAAAACACGATGTGTCTTCAATAAGACACATCATGTCTTTAATTAAACATGGAGTGTTGCTGCAAATCTGGAGTTTGCGTTCATTTATTAGACTGAGACCCGGGGTGTCTTTAATAAGACACATCATGTCTTTTTAAGACACATGGTGTCTGAATTAAGACACGGTGTGTCTTAATCAGTTTTAACAACATTGATTTTCTGAATGTCTAGATGATCGGGGAATGCGTTAATGGATGTTATGATGGCGTTTTATCCATGTTTTGATGCCAAAGTTTTGTACCTACAAACCAAACCATAGAGCAAGTAAAGACAACAATAAAGATGGAAAATCTAGCATGATTAAGAGTGATATTGGGTTAAAATGATTGTGAAATGTAGCCAAAAGTGGTCTAAAAGATGATATAAAATATGCACATCACCACCCTTCTTACTAGTCTTGGGACTTATGCTCCCACCTTCTCACAAGCATAGGAGTTACATGCTCTTGGCATGTCTTGGGATAAGTAGAAAGCCAGATGGCCCAATCATGGTTTTGGTCCTCCTATCTATGAGGAGATGCTTGAACATCTTGCTGAGGATGAGGCCACCGAGGATGATGGATCCAATGATGGTTCTGATAATGGCTTCATTGGTTCCTCTAGAGATGTAGGTGATGTTTTTGTCTCTACTGCACCTTCAGAAGGTGATGAGGACTATGAGCCTGAGGCTGACGATGATGATGCTAATGATGACCCAATTGACATAGATAGTATAGATGTAGCTTAGATGTTTTAGTTCTTTAGTCTTTAGGTGTTGATCATATATATATATATATATATATATATATATATATATATATATATATTTGACTATTTTGGACAGACATTTGGGCACTGTATCTGAGGTATACTATTTTATCATTTATTTATGGCTCATTTTGTGAGAACCTTCTTAGTGTTGTAATTTTAATCCTATGTACCATAACTCTTTGGTTGACTATATCTTATGAGTTTATGGTATGTTACTCCATATTTTGATAATGACATTGGATTTCTTGTTCTCTGTTCTTCGTCTCTGTTTGATGTGTGCTATGTGGTTGATTGATTTAACGTGTACCTATCTAGAAGACATGTTTTTATCTCTTCTACCCCCTACCTTTTTGATAATGTCAAAAGGGGGATATTAACCTCAGCCATATTGTTTTATCTCTCATATGATCCTTTTTTGTCAAGTGTTTACATATTGTTGGGAAATATAGCTACAGAGTAGGAAACAGAAACAAAAAAATTATCTACCATATTCCCCATAACTAGCAAATAGCGCCAATAACTATAATATGAAAAAGATGGTTTTGAAGATATACTTGGTTCTAGAGCAAGTCCAAAGGCAATCCTCATCATTGTAGATGCATGAATCTGAACCCTGGTTGCAATCGGAACATCGAACTACTGTGCCGCATGATTTGCACGACATATTGCATCCACAAACCTTGTCTTCTTCAACAACGTCTATTGTCTCAGACTACTGGTTGATGTTGTCCTCCTAGAGGCAAACAAAGCCCTCTCACCTCTAGAGAAGTTCACATGGACCACCTAGAACTCATGTCGTCCTACTAGAATGGATAAGAAGGAGTCATCCCTTCTGTTGGCATGCTAGTCACCAACTTGCTCTCCCACAACAATGATCTCAATTTCTCTCTCCCTTGCTATCCATCCCTAGTCGGGTAGGACTTGCTTGGGCTCTCTTGGCTACCACAACCAAAGAGAACAATGTTTTTTAGAGCAATTTAAATCATCTGTGTTGTGCTCTGGGAAGCCCCCAATGCCCCTCTATTTATAAGATGGGCTTGGTTCTCGGTTTTCATTCAATGTGGGAGTGAAAGGGACCGGAAGATCTTGAATTTTCACAACCTATGACCACCAAAATGTTCGTATGGAACACCATACGGTTGCCTAGAATGGGATACAGTCATATCATAATGCGAGACGGGCATTCCCAGTTTCTAAAATGCACACAAAATTGGCAATTTGTTTCCAATCAATATCACATACTTATTTCCTAGCACAACAAGAAATGTGCAACTGAAACAAACTTGGAAATATCTAGAACCTTCCCTTGGTCAAACCAAACCATCTTGCCCATCCGATATGGTCATCTTGGTCACCCAGACGGTCATCTGGTGACCCAAGCCAATCCAAGCCGGTCAGTTTGATCGATTCACTCTTAATCCAATTTCAATTCAAATTAGGTCGACTCCCCAGACGCCCATCTCAACACTTGACATGACTGTTTGGTACTCCAGACGGCCATCTCAACACTTGAGATGGGTGTCTGGCAGTGCAGTCAGCCTATATGTTGTGTGACTCAAGTACCTAAACATTTTAATACTTAATTCAATTGTCTTTTAAGATTAAACTCCTGTTCTAGGTCGAGACCTATGTGTGTGACCCTATATGTCCCATATTAAGTTGGTAGTGAATTTCATAACATCTTATGACATCACAAGAAATTAGGGGTGCCTAGTTACACATCAATGCTACCCAAGTAAATGGAAAGTTGGGGAACAAATTCAACCTACAATCTCTGTATGGTGTTGTAGTGTTTGTATAGTTCCTTTTTCAGTGATGTTTAGATTGAACTCGAGGCATGGAGTCGTCACCGTCTTCAACATTTAATCTTTTTCTTGAATCAATAGTAGAATGTCTGAGATATATGTAAGCTCAATATCACATATTGACTCACATGTGCATGGCCATGCATTTCTCAATCTTGCTAATCAAGAGGCCTAGAACATCAAACTCCTGTAAGAGGGACAATTCCCATATCTATCGCTCACAGTCTATCCCCATGTGTCAAAGTCACCCAATCATCACCATTATAAGAACCCATGTTTCATGATTGTGTTTGATGATGTTAAAGTGTACCCAACGACATGCAATGAGTGTAGTGATTTCAGGTCTAAGAACCACAACCACCACCATCATTGTGAGAGCTGACTATGACTTCCATGATGATGGCTTCCATGTATTAGTCGCACGGTGGGTCTGTCTGATACATTGTTCTCTAACATGCATCTGTGTGATAGGTTTGATATTTCCATATCATGACTAATGAGATTTTTTCATAAACCATATCACAATTTAATCTTATGTGTCATTGCTGACTATCAACCTTCCAAAATAACAGTCGATTAGGGTCATAATGAGAATTTGTATATGTACTCTTAACATCCGTATGATATCATTTCCAAGTCACGTACTTGAAGACATATGTTATTGAGTAAAATTATTCTCTAGACATTTATAATGTTACATCATTATCTCATAACTGAATTAAACAAAATAAAATGGAAGCTTTCTCTTTTATTAATAATCAAATCATTTACAAGTTATGCCATCACAATTATCACATGATTGGCTCTCTGGGCATACATACCAACAAATTCTCACTTTCACTTAGAGCCAATCGCTCATGAATCATATTCCAAGTGATCTAACATGACTGTCATGCTTCTACTGTGAAAGTTCTATAGTCAAGGGGTCAACAACATTGTTCTCAGTTGGTACTTTATAAATCTTTACATCTCCTCACTATATGATATCTCATATGAGATGGAACTACCTCTGTATATACTTTTAGCATTGATGTGATATGGGTTCTATAGCTTGTGCAATAGCTCCATTGATGTCTAAATATATCTCAATTGTGTCACTGATGCATGGAATGACCCCAAGTTCTGTGATGAACTTCTTGATCCATACAACCTCCTTTACTACACTCGAATCAAAAATATACTCGGCCTCTATTGTAGAATTGACAAAAATTTCTTGCTTATAACTTTTCCAAGTTACAGCTTCGTTGTTGAGGCAGAACATGAATCATGATTGCAATCTGTAATCATTTTGATCAGTCTGGAAGCTTGCATCGATGTAACCCTTTACCACCAACTCTTCCTCTCCACCATAGACCAAGAACTAATCTTTAGTCCCACTCAAGTACTTGAGGATGTTCTTCACAGATATCCAGTGAGCATCACCTAGATCTGACTGATATTTTCTCATTATACTCAAGGCATACGAGACATCTGGGTGGGTACACAACATTGCATACATGATTGATCCAATTGCTGAGGCATATGGAATCAAACTCATGTGTTCCCTTTCTCCATAAGAACTGAGACATTGAGCTTTAGAGATGGGGACACCATGATGCACATGCAAGTTTCCTCTCTTTGGGTTCTCTATGTTGAACCATTTCAACCCTTTATCAATGTATGTTCTCTGACTTAGTCTATAAATCCTTCTAGATCTATCTTGATAGATCTTCATTCCCAAGATGTAGGATACTTCTCCCAAGTCTTTCATAGAGAATGTATTTCCAATCCATGTCTTTACCTTTTGTAAAGTGAGGATGTCATTCCACATCTATAGTATGTCACCTACATACAATATGAGGAATGTCACTGTGATCCCACAAACCTTCTTGTACACACAAGGTTCATCTTTTGTATAAAGCCAAACCCTTTCATTGTCTCATCAAAATAAAGATTCCAGCTCTTAGAGGTTTTCTTCAATCCATAGATTGACTTTTATAGCTTATATACTTTATTTACAGTCTTTGAATATATAAAACCCTCAAGTTTTGTCATATACACATCCTCAACAAGATTCCCATTAAGGAATGCAGTTTTAACATCCATCTGCCAAATCTCATAGTTGTGATAAGCTGCAATAACATGCATTATCCTAATGGACTTAACTCTATATACTGGAGAAAAGGTTTCGTCATAGTCAACACCTTGAGCTTATCTGAAACCCTTTGCAACCAATCTACCCTTATAGGTTTGAACTTTTCCATCCATGTTGGTCTTCTTATTCAATACCCACTTGCACCCTATGGGTTTTACCCCTTTAGGTGGATCCACCAAAGTCCATAGTTTGTTGGTATACATGGATTCCATCTCAGATCTCATGGCCTCAAGACATTTCTTAGATTCTGGTCCCAAAATAACATCTTGATAGGATATTGGATCATCATCTATGACCGATTCACTTCCAACCTGAGTTATAAGATATCCAAATCTTTCAGGCTCAAGGCATGTTCTATTGGATCTACGAGGTTCTTGTATTACTTGAAGAATTTGAGATTCCACAACACATTGTGAATCTCTTTGTTCCTCTAGTTCATCAAGTGGTTCAGTGTTTTCTTGTTGATCTCGAACCTCTTCGAGTTCCACTTTTCTCCCACTATTTCCTTTGGAAATGAAATCCATATCTACTAGCTCCTCCAGTGGACCAGTCAGGTCCACCGACTGATCAAAATGGCTTGCCCACCATGTCCTCCATAGTCCTTCAGTCGGTCGGCACATCTTCAGAACATGTCCATCTTCTTCATAATAGGAAAGTAAACTATCCTACTTTTACATAATATTGAGAAACCTCAAGTTACATTTGAGGGGAGCAAGGATAGGAAATAATTAACTTTGCATTGGGAGGATAAGATAGAGGCTCGGTACATAGACTGAGATAAATAGATAAACCAACCACACAACCATGCACATAATTTAGGGGTTATTGGCCTTAACCATGCTACACATCTACCATTAAAACCACTTTTAGGGCAACACGTGTAAATTGTATATATATATATATATATATATATATATATATTTATATATATGTGTGTGTGTGTGTGTGTTAGTTTGGTATTATCATGGTATTGGATTTGACAAGATATTATTCGCATTACATGCCATAATAGAACGATAAAACTAAAATATAATCATATCACTTATCCCATAATATAGAAAATTGATGTTGGCTCTGATACCACTATTGGGAAATATGGCTACAGAGCAGGTAGTGGAAACAAAAGAAAATTTATCTACCATATTTCCCTTAACTAGCAGATTGCATCAATAACTATAATGTGGAAAGGATGGTTTCAAAGATATACATGTACTTGAAGCAAGTCCAGTGACAATCCTTGTCATTGTAGATGCACAACTCTGAATCATGGTTGCACCGAGACACATCGAATTGTTGCACCTCGTGATCTACACCACATACTAAAACCATAAACCTCGTCTTCTTTAGCAACTCATCTTGTTACAGACTGCTAGTTGATGTTGTCCTCCTAGAGACAGACAATGACCTCCCACCTCTAGAAAAGTCCACACAGGCTGCCTAGAACTCCTATCATCCTGCTAGAACAAACAGGAAGGAGTTGCCCCTTCTAGTGGCATACAAGTCACCAACTTGCTCTCCCACAATAATGATCTCAATTGCTCTCTCCCTTTCTATCCCTTCCTTGTCGGGTAGGACTTGATGGGGCTCTCTTGGTTACCACAACCACTGATGACAATGTTTGTTAGAGCAATTGATTCTCAATTTCCTGTGTTATGCTCTGGGAAGCCCTCAGTACCCCTCTATTTATAGGTGGGATTTGGGTCCAAGTTCCCAATCGTTACAGGACTGGAAGGGACCAGAAGATCTTGAATTTTCACAACCTGCAACCACCAAAATGGCTGTCTGGAATACTAGATGGTCATCTGGCATGCAAGACGATCATCTTGTATAGCGATACATCCATTTTCCACTTTCCCAATTGCACATGAAATTTGTATTTCATTTCCAACTAATATTACATATTATTTTCCTTGCACAACACGAATGTGCAACCAAAATAAACTTGGAAATATCTAGAACCTTCCCTCTTCTGAACTGGACCATCTTGGCCATGTGAGACGACCGTCTCAGTCACGTAGATGGTCTTCTGGTGACCCGATATGAGCCAGTAGGTTCATTCGGTTCTCTCTTAAGCCAATTTCAACTCGAATTAGGCCCGACTCCTGATATGTCCATCTCAACACTTCAGATGACCATTTCACACTCCAAATGGCTGTCTCAACACTTGAGTTGGGTGTTTACAGTCCAGTCAGCCTATATGTTGGTGAGTCAAGTACCTAAACACTTTAGTACTTAATTCAATTATCATTCAATATTAAAGTCATCTTCTAGGTCGAGACCTATGTGTGTGACCCTATAGGTCCCATATTATGTTGGCAGTTAATGTCCATAGCATCTTACAACATCACAAGCAATAAGTGGTGCCTAGTCGCACATCAATGCTACCCAAGTAAATGGAAAGTTTGGGAACAACTTCAACCTACAATTTGTGTATAGTGACACAATGTTTGTATAGTTTCTTTGTCACTGATGTTCAGATTGAACTCAAGGCATGGATCAGTCACCCTCTTCAACATTCAATCTTGTTTCTTGAACCAAGAGCAGATTGTCTGAGATATATGTAAGCTCAATATCACATATTGACTAACATGTGCATGGCCATGCATTTCTCAATCTCGCTAATCAAGAGGACAAGAACATCAAACTCATGTAGGAGGGACAAATCCCATATCTATCACTCACAGTCTATCTCCATGTGTCAAAGTCACCCAATCATCATCGTTATTACAACCAATGTTTCATGATTGCATTTAATGATGTCAAAGTGTACCCAAGGACATGTCATGGGTGTAGCAATTTCAGGTCTAAGAACCACAACCACCACCATCATTGTGAGAGATGACTATGACTTCCATGATGATGGATTTCATGTGTCAATTTACGATGGGCCTATCCGATACACTATTCTCTAACATGTATCTGTATGATTGGTTTGATAATTCCATATCATGACTAATGATATTTTGTCATCAATCAACTCACACTCTGATCTTATGTGTTATTGCTATTTATCAAATTTTTGCGACAATCAATCACGGAAATAATGAGAATATGTATATGTACTTTTAACATATGTATGATCTCATTTCTTCCAAGTCACATATTTGAAGACATACGCCATTGAGTAATATTATTCTCTAGACATTTATAATGTTACATCATTATCTCATAATTGAATTAAATAAAATAAATGGGAGGCTTGCCATTTTGTTAATAATCAAATCATTTACATGTTATGCCATTACAATCATCACATTATTGGCTCTCTGGGAATACATACCAACATACTCCCATTTGCACTTAGAGCCAAATCACCCACAAATCTTATTCCAACTGATCTAACATGATTGTCATGCTTCTGTTGTAAAAGTGCCTTAGTCAAGGGGTCAGCAACAATGTTCTCAGTTGGTACTTTGCAAATCTTTACATCTCCTCACTGTATGATGTATCGTATGAGATGGAACTGCATATGTATATGCTTTTAGTGTTGATGCGATATGGGTTCCTTTGCTTGTACAATCACTCCATTGATGTCACAATATAGCTCAATTGCATCGTTGTTTGTTGGAACAATCCCAAGTTGTGTGATGAACTTCTTGATCCATACAGCCTCCTTTGCTGCACTCAATGTAGAAATATACTCCTCCTCTATTGTAGAATCAAAAATTATTTCTTTCTTGGAACTCTTCTAGCTTACAACTTCGTTGTCACAGCAGAACACAAATCCTGATTGTGATTTGTAATCATCTTGATTAGTCTAGAAGCTTGCATCGGTGTAACCTTTTACCACCAACTCTTCCTCTCCATCGTAGACCAAGTACTGATCCTTAGTCCTTCTCAAGTACTTGTGGATGTTCTTCACGGCTATCCAGTGAGCATCAACTGGATCTGATTGATATCTGCTCATCATGCTCAAGGCATATGACACATCTGGACAAGTACACAACATTGCATACGTTATTGATCCAATTGTCGAGGCATATCGAATCAAACTCTTGTGTTCCCTTTCTTCACAAGAATTGGGACATTGAGCTCTAGAGATGGGGAAACCATGACGTGCATGTTGGTTTCCTCTCTTTGGATTTTCCATGCTGAACTACTTCAACACTTCGTCAATGTATGTGCTCTGACTTAGTCCAAGAACCCTTCTAGATCTATCTCTATAGATCTTTATTCCCAAGACATAGGATGCTTCTCCCAAATCTTTCATACATAATATATTTCCAAGCCTTGTCTTATCATTTGTAAAGTAGGGATGTCATTCCCCATCACTAGAATGTCATCTACATATGATATGAGGAATGTCACTATGCTCCCACTAACCTTCTTGTACACACAAGGTTCATCTTCATTATATATAAAGCCAACCCTTTGACTGTCTCATTAAAACAAAGATTCCAGCTCTAAGATGCTTGCTTCACTCTATAGATTGACATTTGTGGCTTATAGACTTTGTTTGCAGACTCTAGATCTATAAAATCCTCAGATTGTGTCATATACACATCCTCAACAAGATTCTCGTTAATGAATGTGGTTTTAACATCCATATTCTAATTCTCATAGTCGTGATAAGCTGCAATATCAAGCATGATCCTGATAGAGTTAACCATGGCCACTGGAGAAAATATTTCTTCATAGTCAACACCTTGAAATTGTATGAAACCCTTTACAACTAATCTTTCCTTATAGGTTTGAACTTTTCCATCCATGTCGGTCTTCTTCGTGAAGACCCACTTGCACCCTATGGGTTTTACCCCTTCAAGAGGATCCACTAAAGTCCATACTTAGTTGGCATACATTGATTCCATCTCAGATCTCATGGCCTCAATCCATTTCTTAGATTCTGGTCCCTCAATAGCATCTTGATAGGATATTAGTTCATCATCTATGACTAATTCAATGCCTTCCTGAGTTACAAGATATCCAAATCTTTCAGGCTCAAGGTGGGTCCTATTGGATCTATGAGGTTCTTGTGTTAGTTGAGGAATTTGAGATTCCACAACACCTAGTGAATCTCTCTGTTCCTCTGGTTCATCTATTGGTTCAATGCTTTCTTGTTGGTCTCGAACCTCTTTGAGTTCTACTTTTCTCCCACTGATTCCTTTATAAATGAAATTCATCTCAAGGAATGCAGTATCCCTGGCAACAAACACTTTGTTGTTTGTTTGGGAATAAAAGTAATATCCTCTTGATTCTTTAGGATATCCAAAAAATACCATTTATCAGATTTAGGACCAAGCTTATCCAGAAATATTTTCTTGATAGAAGCTTCACATCCTAAAATCCTCATAAATGACATATTGGGATGCTTCCCATTCCATATCTCATGTGGTGTCTTTTGAACCAATTTAGATGGTACTCAGTTTAGTGTAAACGGTGTGCTTTCTAGAGCATATCCACATAATATAGTCGGAAGCTCAGCTAAACTCATCATTGATCGCACCATATCCAATAATGTGTGATTCCTTGTTTCTAATACACCATTATGTTGAGGTGTTCCAAGTGGAATCCACTAGGATACAATCCCATGGGCTCTAAGAAGGTCCTCAAAATCTTGGTTCAACTATTGTCCACCTCGATCAGAATGAAGTGCCTTAATACATTTAACAAGTTGGTTGTGTACTTCATTCATAAACTCCATGAACTTTTCAAGAGTTTATGACTTATGCTTCATCAAATAAACATAGCCATACCTAGTGAAGTCATCAGTGAAGGTAATGAAGTATTGATAACCACCTCTAGGGGTTGTTCTAAAAGGTCCACACACATCAGTATGTATGAATCCTAATAGATCACTAGCCCTTTCCTTGTTACCAGTGAAAGGGGTCTTAGCCATCTTTCCCATCAAACAAGATTCACAAGTCTCTATTTATTCAAAACCAAAAGAGTCCAGATAACCATCTTTATGGAGTCTAGATATGTGATTCTCATTTATGTTCCCTACATGACAATGCCAAAGGTATGTTCTTATTAAGTTGTTGAGTTTTAGTCTTTTGGTATTAATGTTATATACATCTTTCTTTAGATCTAACGAGTAAAGACCATAAGACGTTGGAGTATTTCCGTAAAAGATCCCATCTTTTGAAATAAAACATCAACCACTTTTAATATGAAATTCAAATGCATCCTTATCCAAACAAGATATAAAAAATGATGTTTCTATTTATAGCATGTACATAATAGTAGTTCTTTAACTATATTACAAGCCCCATGGTTAGAGATATACTATAGGTTCCAACTACACTGGCTACAACTCTTATGCCATTAGCAACTTGCAGTTCCATGTCACCTTTTCCCAAAGGCCTACTTCCTTTTAGATCTTTCATATGAGGACATATGTGAGATCCACATCTGGTATCTAGTACCCATGATGATGAATTAGATAGATTTATCTTAATAACATATATACCTAAAGTAGAGATCACCATCCCCATCTTCTTCTTCCTGAATGCTTTCAAGTACAAAGGATAGTCTTCCTCTTGCACTTTTCTTTCTCCTTATCTTGAGTGTTGAATTTTTGGATTTGGTCTCGACCTCAGAACTCTTATCGGGTTTGCTTTGATTCTTGGACTCAGCTCCACTGATCACTATAATGGGATTGTCCTTCTTCAATTTTGCTTGATCATGAATCAACATGGCAAGCAAGTCTGACATCTGTCCAGTCGTATTATTCTCATGATAACATGTAATAAAGTTCATATATGATTCTGGCACAACCTTCAAAATCTTATAAGTGTCCAACTCTTGGCTCAATGTGAATCTCAGTTCTTCAAGATGATACACATGTCCAATCATATTGAGCACATGTTCTTCTATTGTGGTTCCCTCTGTCAACTTTGACTTAAGCAGGACCTTTAGGATATCATCCCTCTCTTGATTTGTAAGACCAAGTGTCACTTTCTTAAGATGTGTTACCATATCAAGAACACTCATGTTTTCACATTGCTCATGCAACTCATATTTCATACATCTAAGCATAAGGTACTTTATCTCCAAGGCATCATTGCCATGCTTCTAGTAAGCATACACTTGTGCCTTAGGTGCATCAAAAGGAGGTATTTCTAGCATTGGTTTGTCAAGGACGTAGAGATTGCACTCTTCATTGAGAACCCTTCTCAATGTCCAAAACCAGTCATGGAAATTTCTCTCATCAAGTTTGTCCTTCTTTAGGACCAATCGCTAATTGGATTTGTTCATCATTTGATTCTACAAGAGAAAATTTGGTTTTGTCAAAAATCCTTTTTGATTTGAATGTTTTTGATGATATTAATTAGGTATTTAAATATTATCACTCTCACTATTTTATTAAAATTGAAAGCCCTCAATATCAATTCGGAATATTGCAGTGTACCATATTATAGTGGCCCAGATCCAAGATAATTCAACTGTGACCCGATCCATACTGCAAACACAGTCAATCATCAAGGTAGGCAACTCTTTCCAATTGCATCATATGAAATTCTAGATAGATGATAAGTACAACCCCTTTCCATAATCATTTGCATGCTTATGGGCCCAGACACTTTGACAATCACCAATCAAGCCTGCCCCAAAAGTTGATACGATAATAATGCACCATGTGGAGGTGGAACCTGCATTGCTACCATCATACTTCTACGAGATAGACGACGCACACCGCGGATCACGTGTAAATTGCATATATATCATACATATATTAGTTTGGGATTATTGTGGTATTGGATTTGATAAGATATTATTCACGTCGCATGCAATAATAGAGCGACAAAATGACAATCTAATCATATGGATGATCCCATAATATAGTACATTGGTGTTGGCTCTGATACCATGATGTGTGTCATTGTACACGCAACAATCACTAGGAAAAGTCCTAGAGTTTAACCTTCTAACCTGGTTGTCAACTTGTTGCGAACAACAAGTCAACTTAGTATAGATAGGTATCGATCCAAGGGACGGCAGAACAGAAAAGTCGAAATCCAAATCCGATTGCAAGTACAAGAATTAAATCTCGATTTGAGAGAGTTGTTAATACTAAGAACAAAAAATAAAAGTGCTGAAATAAAGTTTAACTAATCAAAGAAATAAAGATCTGGGTCCGGAAGATCACCACCAAAACCACATTCCTATTCAACTAATCAAATTCTAAACTCCAAGGATCAAATCAGGACCTTGTGTTTACATGTCCTTACGAACAAACTCACAAGGGTCGGACTTCCCGTGAACCCGTTGGTCCCGGTGTTCACGGATCATTGCCCAACCATCCAACATGCCATTATCCACGGTCATATCAAAAAGCATGTGAATTCAAACCGGCGTTCAAACCCAAGGCTCAAGTGGTCGCGTCACCAAGGATTATAACAAGAATAAGATTAAATAGACGAAAAGATGATAATCACAATTAAGGAACTATTGTTTCATTCTTACAGAGATCCACGGTCATATCACTCCATAAGAATATATCAGATCATCCAAATAACCACAAAGAAATAGAGAGAAGACATTTATTCGATGGAGGAATATAATTGATTATATTGAATATAACCGGGCTAAGGGGCTACTTCCATTCTCCAGAGAGTTTTACTCAGACATAACAAGACCAGAAGAATTGCAAACTAAAATGAGATCCAACATTATACAAGATGTGGTCTACAACTAAAAATTGGATGAAATAGAATGAAGAATGGAATGCTTTTACAAGTGAAGATTCTCTCCTTTTATAGGAGGGGGAGGGGCTAGGCTGCCTTCAAAAGAGGGGGAAAAATAAAGGGAGACCAATTTTTGAATTTTCTGGATCTGGTCAAATCAAAAGTTGGTTGTTTTTAATTATCTTGACCATGCAACTCCCTTTAATGCAGATTCTCGCAGCAGTGATTTCAAACGCATTTCTCTCCCGTTAAAAGCAGAAAATAGGTCCAAATAATAGGATTTTGTTTTAGGAAATTAAATTCTCTTTCCAATGAATACTTGTGCCCTCAATTTGGAGTTCGAATGCAAGAGTTATGTCACTTTTGGTGGAGGGTATATATGAATTTCAGGACTGCTGCAAATTGTGTAATTTTCCTACAAAACCCAAGAAAATAGAATTAAAACTTCAATTAAAGAGAAAATTCTAAAATAAAACAATTAATTATTAAACTAAGAGAATAAATAATAAAATAATCCTAAACAAATATCAAAAATATATAAATATAAAAGGGATAAATATACATTTATCAAAATACCACGGACTTGAATCTTTGTTTGTCCTCAAACAAATAAAATCACAAATTATTCCAATTTATACTAACAACATGTTTATCCTCACCCTTGTAACATCACTTTATTCCTTACCTCCAAATTTGACCAAGCAACCCAATCTCCTAAAACCACAAAACACAAAATTCTATATTCCCTATTAAAAACAAATATCATATCTTGGTTCAAAATCAAGATTTTGTAGAAAAACATACTTCATCTTACTTTTGCTTTGACACTCTCATTTTTATAAATGTTTTTTTCTGAGTTGTTGCACAAGAACAAGATGAAATTAGGTGGTGTGAAAACAAAGAAGGAAGTGATGATTTTTTTTATCCCTCCTCTATTCGACTTGGGATTTAAATGTGTGGAGTTGTGGCTACATTGGTCACAATTTTTTTTAATGTGCATTTTTGGCATCTTTTGATGGTACGCCCCTTTGTGGGGTATGGAATTTTTTATATGGGAAGCATGCCACCCCGGACTTTATTTTTGTCTGGTGGTGATTCTTTGCTTCTCTTTTTTTAGAAAGAAAATAAGGGGGAAACAAAAGATGTCCTTGTGCTTATAACTTCATACATTTTTTTTGGAAGTGTCATTACATCAGAAAGAATATTCATGTTAATCACATTATACAAGATTTATATCAAGTTAATCAATAGTTTCAAAATAGAGAAAATTTGTGTTTGGTTTTGATTGATTCCATACGGCTTGCCAACTTTTCCAAGGAGTGATGTTATTTTGAGATCCTAGGTGACATGGTGGTTTCAGACATGGAAATTTGTAACAATTTTTTTTTTTGCAAAAGATTTTCTAAATTCAAAGGGGTACAATGATAAACATTTATTCATATTGGCCGACTAGATAAAGGCCATTTTGTAACAAAAGAAATAAAAAAACATGGCCGACTAGATAATGGCCATGAACAAAGTAACTATATGCAAAACAAAAAAAGGTAGAAATAATGCAAGAATAAAAAAGATAAGGGGGTGGAATAGAAACATACCACCCACCTCCACCCCGGACTTAGATTGTTGCTCATCCCGAGCAAAATCAAAACCCGAGATGGAGGGAAGAGAAGAGTGAGGATTTCCAGGTGGCCCCAGGTAGCTCAAAAAATGTCCAGCTGAAGGGGATGTGTATGAGGGATGGGACATTTATCTGAGGAGCTTCATAATGTACCCTATGATAGGGTAATTGTAGAAGCTCAGTGGGGTGCTCATATTTTCTTTCACCCCGCATTCCCTCCAATAATATCCATAGATCTTCCTTTGATAGCAAGGGCAGTGTTGAAGATGGATGTGGATAAGGGGAGGTTGACGGGTACCCGACTAGTAATGCCAGTAGAGCATGATGAACGGAGTTGGGTGGAGGATATGGTTAAGGTTTTCCACCATTATGATAAGCTGCATATGGGAGAATTGATACTAATACAAAAAATTTAAAATCATTTACAAAAGTGTTTTGTTTCTCCTTAAAATTAATGTCATCAACATTGGGTTTGGTAAGTTTCATTGTTGATATAACATATGTCTCTAATTTTTTTGTACAAGGGTTCCCCAAGTATTTAGGAGGGATGATGATGTCTTCCTTGCAAATAATAGAAGGGGGTGTGTGGGATTCTTCTGATGGTGGTATCTCCCCTTTTAGATCAGCCATGTGTGGGATGGAAATTGGATGTGACGGCTCAGGAAGAATCATAAAGGGGGTTAGATTCTCATTATCCAAAATAGACTCAAAAGAAGGGTATTGGTCTATGGTATCATTCAGATTTATGTTGTGGATGGGAGGAGTTGTTGGATCTTCATAATGACTCTCCTTCTTTGACATTTCATATTCAAGTAAAAGAGTCTCTAAAGGAAAGATAGGGATACCAACGTCCTCATCACACACAAAATATGGCTCCATGGTTTGTTCTATTTCTTCAGGATCTGACATATATGACACAAAATAAGGATCATCATCGTCATCGTCAGGAAGAACCATCTTGGGTTGTTCAATCTCTATAGGGGGAGTTTGTGATTGATCCTCTAGAAAGGTAGCTAACATGGCTTGACTGGATTCAAGTTTTGCTTGTGCTTCTGCTACCATCGTTTCTAGGGCCTTAAGTCTCTCTTACAGTTCAAGATCAATTTGCATTTCACCATAGGATTTATACACCCCAAAATTTTGGTCATCCTCACCACACTCCTTATAGTGTCCTTGGCCATAGTACTCCTCATATTGTTTTGGGTGACATTGCTCCTCATAATAATCTCCAGAAGATGGTGGATTGTAATTTCCATTGCGTCCATCTTGGTAGGAAGATTCAATATTATAAGGTGTCACCAATTCATGAGGAAACATATTTGAACAATCTATATTTTGGTTTTGGGCTTCTAGCAAGGCGGTTAAGAAGGCTTGGCTGGCTTTTAGTTTTGTTTCTACTTCAACTGCTATCTTCTCTAAGGCACTAAGTCTCTCTTTTTGTTGAGGATTACATTGGGTTTCATAAACATGTTCATAACCCCCAAGGTTTTGTTGGTTACACCCCACAAAATTTTGTTGATCATATCCCCCATTAGAATATGGATAGCAAGGTTCCCCATAATGGTTCTCAAAAAAATGTGGATTCACATTGTACCCACCAGGATGAAAGGGCTCGCAATTAAAAGGGGTGCTATTATAAACATGGGGTAGAGTTGGACAGGCAAGAGATGCATGGTGGTAGAGACCACAATAATAACATTGTGGGGGATATTGGGATGCCCACTCCATTTGAAAAAAAAATTCCTGAAAGATATGTCAATCAATGAATGAGAGAAGAAAGATTGCGTGATAAAAGGTTAGTCAAAAATTACAAAGAGAACTAAAAATTATAAATCTAAAAAAATTATAAAATAAACTAAAATTACAAAAAAATAACTAGAAAGCAGTACTGCTGGAATGGAAACTCAGCAGAAAGAGGAGATACACTTCCAGAATTGTGCTCGGAAGGCAAAAAGAAATTACAAAAATCTAAAAAAATTATTAAAAAAAGACTAAAGTTATGAAAGTTAGAGAATATGAACAAGGATTATACAAGATATACAGGCAAGCAGATCTGAAAAACAACTGTGTCGTCCCCGGCAACAGCGCCAAATTGATGTGTGTCATTGTACACGCAACAATCACTAGGAAAAGTCCTAGAGTTTAACCTTATAACCTGGTTGTCAACTTGTTGCGAACAACAAGTCAACTTAGTATAGATAGGTATCGATCCAAGGGACGGCAGAACAGAAAAGTCAAAATCCAAATCTGATTGCAAGTCCAAAATCAAATCCTGATTTGAGAGAGTTGTTAATACTAAGAACAAAAAATAAAAGTGCTGAAATAAAGTTTAACTAATCAAAGAAATAAAGATCTGGGTCCGGAAGATCACCACCAAAACCATGTTCCTATTCAACTAATCAAATTCTAAACTCTAAGGATCAAATCAGGACCTTGTGTTTACATGTCCTTACGAACAAACTCACAATGGTCAGACTTCCCGTGAACCCATTGGTCCCGGCGTTCACGGATCATTGCCCAACCGTCCAACATGCCATTATCCACGGTCATATCAAAAAGCATGTGAATTCAAACCGGCGTTCAAACCCAAGGCTCGGGTGGTCGTGTCACCAAGGATTATAACAAGAATAAGATTAAATAGACGAAAAGATGATAATCGCAATTAAGGAACTATTGTTTCATTCTTACAGAGATCCACGGGTCATATCACTCCATAAGAATATATCAGATCATCCAAATAACCACAAAGAAACAGAGAGAAGACATTTGTTTGATGGAGGAATATAATTGATTATATTGAATAGAACCGGGCTAAGGGGTTACTTCCATTCTCCAGAGAGTTTTACTCAGACATAACAAGACCAGAAGAATTGCAAACTAAAATGAGATCCAACATTATATAAGATGTGGTCTACAACTAAAAATTGGATGAAATAGAATGAAGAATGGAATGCTTTTACAAGTGAAGATTCTCTCCTTTTATAGGAGGGGGAGGGGCTAGGCTGCCCTCAAAAGAGGGGGGAAATATAGGGAGACCAATTTTTGAATTTTCTGGATCTGGTCAAATCAAAAGTTGGTTGTTTTTAATTATCTTGACCATGCAACTCCCTTTAATGCAGATTCTCATAGCAGTGATTTCGAATGCATTTCTCTCCCGTTAACAGCACAAAAGCGGTCCAAATAATAGAATTTGGTTTTAGTAAATTAAATTCTCTTTCCAATGAATACTTGTGCACTCAATTTGGAGTTCGAATGCAAGATTTATGTCACTTTTGGTGGAGGGTATATATGAATTTCAGGACTGCTGCAAATTGTGTAATTTTCCTACAAAACCCAAGAAAATAGAATTAAAACTTCAATTAAAGAGAAAAATCTAAAATAAAACAATTAGTTATTAAACTAAGAGAATAAATAACAAAATAATCCTAAACAAATATTAAAAATATATAAATAAAAGGGATAAATATACATTTATCATACCACTATTGGGAATGATGGCTACAGAGCATGTAGCAGAAACAAAAAAAATCTACCTATTCCCCATAATCAGCGGATCATGTCAATAACTACAATATGGAAAGGATGGTTTTGAGGATATAGCTGGTCCTCAAGCAAGTCCAACAAAAATCTTCATCGTTTTAGATGTGCAACTATGAATCCTTGTTGCATTGGGACACGTAGAACTATTGTGCCTCTTGATCTACACCATAGTCTGCAGTCATAAACCTTGTCTTCTTCAACAGCTCCTCTTATCATAAACTGTCAGTTGATGTTGTCCTCCTAGAAACAGACAACGACCTCCCACCTCTAGAGAAGTCCACTCAGACTACCTAGAATTGGTGTCATCCTGCTAGACATTTAAGAAGGAGTTGTCCATTCCATTGGCATACTAGTAAAACCAACTTGCTCTCCCACAACAATGATCTCAATTTCTCTCTCACATGCTATCCTCCCTAATCGGGTAGGACTTGCTTGGGCTCTCTTAGTTACCACAACCAGAGAGGATGACATTTGTCAGAGCAACTGATTCAATTGTTTGTGATGTACTCTGGGAATCTCCAAGTACCCCTCTATATATAGGAGGGGTTTGGGTCTAGGTTCCTAGTTGACACGGGAGTGGAAGGGATCAGAAGATCTTAAATTTTCACAACCTACGACTAATGAAATGGCCCTCTGGCACACCATACGGTTTTCTATCTCATCTCATACTACGAGACGCCCATTGTGTAGTTTCCCAATTGCACATTCCAATTAATATCACATATTAATTTCCTTGCAAAATAAGTAATGTACAACCAAAACGAGCTTGGAAATATCTAGAACCTTCCCTTGGTTGAACTGGACCATCTCGCCCATGCGAGATGGCTTTCTCGGTCACCCAAATGGTCATATGGTGATAGTTTGGTCAGTTCGCTCAACTCAAATTAGGCCTAACTCCCCAGGCACCCGTCTCAACACTTAAGACGATCATTTGGCACTCCAAATGAATGTCTCAACACTTGAGATGGGCGTTTGGCAGTGCAATCAGCCTATATGTTGTGTGAATCAAGTACTTAAACACTTTAGTACTTAATTCAATTGTCATTCAAGATCAAACTCCTCCTCTAGGTCGAGACCTATGTGTGTGACCCTATGAGTCCCAAATTACATTGGCAGTGAATTTTCGTAATATCTTATGACATAACAAGCAATGAGTGATGCCTAGTCACACATCAATGCCACCCAAGTAAATGAAAAGTTGGGGAACAACTTCAACCTACAATCTGTGTATGGTGTTGCAATGTTTGTATAGTTCCTTTGTCACTAATGTTTAATTTTTTTTTATAAGTAGTTCCATGCATTAATAAAATGTTTACAAACAGAACACCTGTAAACATGGGATAACAAGATGTTCCATGACCAAATGATGATAACCGAAAGAAATAAAGAACTAGAGCAGTGTTCTTAGGGGAGGCACCCCTTAACAATGAGCCTCAACATGCAAATGGAAATAAACTGATGTAGAACCCTGCTCTGATGTTTATGTTGGTGGTCTGGTTTCAGAATCCAGTGTCCTCTGTTATGATATCCTCCAGAGTGTAGTAGCCTTCACCATTGTGATCTCTAAAAACATGCACTTGATCTTCATCTACTCCCATCACATGTGTTGATGTGGAAGTCAGTCCTACAATGCAAGTTAATGTATAATGAATGTTCAATGTCACTCTATATGTGGCAAATATGACATATATATTATTTTGGTATTTATATGGTTTCTTTTTATCTAAATGTGCAAAAGGGTGTTTCTAATGAGGTCTGCCACATATTGGTTGGAATGATGGGATAGTGTGCATTTGATATGGTTTGGCAGAAGTATGTTATATGTGATAGTGTGTGGTGGGAAGTATTTTTGGAGAATGTGTAGTGAGAACTGGAAAATGGTGAAGAGGTGTTGTGTAGTTTCTTCCACAGAATAACACAGACAACATTTGGTTGGTCCCTGAGAGCCTCTTGATTTGATAAGGTGGTATGTGGGGATCTTGTTCTTTAAAATGAGCCAAAAGAAGATTTTATATTTTTATGGCCATTTTCATTTTTCAGATACTATCGTCAGAATGTGTCCTCTGTAAGTAAGATGTAGATAAGCCTTTTTGGTTTTGTATTTAGGTCACTAGTGTTTAAATTGAACTCGAGGCATGGAGCAGTCACCCTCTTCAACATTCAATCTTGTTTCTTGAACCAAGAGCAGACTTTCTAAGATATATGTAAGCTTAATATCACATATTTACTCACATGTGCATGACCATGCATTTCTAACTCTCGCTAATCAATAGGCCTAGAAAATCAAACTCATGTAGGAGGGATAAAACCCATATCTATTACTCACAGTCTATCCCCATGTGGCAAACTCACCCGATCATCACCATTATAACAATCCATGTTTCAGGACTGTATTTGATGATATCCAAGTGTACCGAACAACATGTCATGAGTGTGGTGATTTCAGGTCTAAGAACCACAACCACCACCATCACTGTGAGAGATGACTATGAATTCCATGATGATGGCTTCCATATGTCAGGCTCATGGTGGATCATTGGTGTATCTTAAAGGAACACGACACACATATATATTGACCAACAAACCATCTATCCTTGATAATGGTCTTGCTCAGCTATCACTGAACCATACACAACATTATAGAATCACGTTTTTTCCAAACAACATTTAGAGTGTCATCATCAACTCTCCCTTTCTCTCTTTAAGGGGGAGGAATACTTGATATGTTCATTTAATAAACATCTCCAACCTTCACATACTTCCCTTACTATTGATACATCTTGGATACTAGGATTCATTACCTTGGTATCCACCTCATGTGCTATACGAACTCACGTCCTTATCTCATCTACTTTTACCAACATAATAAATTTCAAAACATATAAGAGGAGTCTTCCTAATTATTGGAAGGCTCAAAAGAAAAATCATCACAAACTTTATGAACTTGGAACCATAGTCCAAACAACCTTATGCTATAATAAGCTATCCACCCTCATGTTTATAATGAATCCACACATACCAAGTGGCAATGATCCACTTGAAAGTTGTGCCCAGGAAAGGAAAGACACAAAGGGAAACACACTTTCCACATCATAGCAACATTGTTCAACGGTCACTAGCAAAAAGGTAACCAATTCTATTTTCATTATGCAGGTTACAACTTCTTATGTATCATTTTACCTTTTTCATTTTGGGTTCCTTTCCATTAGCACAAGAATCATCATGATTAACATATCTCATTACTCCTTCCTTTATGACTATTTATCCCACTTGGGTATATTCTCTTATTTTATTATGTTTTTCAACCACTTATCAACATGTAAATCATCATATTCCACATTTTCTTCATTAAACATGGATCATCTGTCTTAATTTCTTTCACATGCCATGCTGATTTTTCATTAACACTTTCTTACACACATAGGTTGGTTTGATATTAACTCAGGTTCCACCATATTTCTTTGTCATTGTTCCCATTCATCTTATCATTTTGTACTTGTTATAGGAGTTCTCTCTATCTTATGTGGATTTCATACCTTGATTCACTTTATAAGCATAGACTTATTTTTCTTTTACTTTATTATCTTCTTGAATCACATCTTAAAGAACTCCTCTTTTCCTTATTTGTATTTATATTTAGATTTCATGGTGTTGTATCTTTCTCGTATATTTACCAAATATTCAAGTTTTGATAGATAATGATGCAATTCTCATCTTCTTTAAGGTTTATTCATTATGCTCTTTATATTGTCTCAAAATGACTACTTGATCAGAGTAATCAGAAAGATAACAATCTAAGAGTTCCATACTTACCTTTTCTTCAATAATTGAATATCTGGATAGGGCACTCAAATACTCAGATTGGGCAGTATGCACCATATTTTTATGCCATATTCCTAATTTTGACATCATCATAGTCCTAAGTTCTAGTGTCCTTGTAGACTCAGTGAACCTAAAGCTCTGATACCAAACTATCAGAACCTGTTATACTAAACGAGATTACTCAAAACATAAAACACAATCACTCACTAATTAATCATATACCCAAAAATATGGGTAAATTAAAACCGATTTCAACATCAACACGCACTCTAAAACATTTGCAAAAGAGACCAACATCTTTCTTGTATCCATACTATGCCAAGAATTTGATACAAATCGTTCTATCGTCTTAGCCACAACATATATATACATGAGAACAATAATCATATAAGCTACACAAACAAGCATTAATATGCTAACAAAAGTCTGATTTATTTGAAACACCATATACAAACTTTTCTTTCCCGGACCTGAGAGTACAAGGATGACTCTAGGACACACTAGACATCTAATCAACTTTCTCATAGATTCATTACTATAGATCCTCTTTGTTTCCATATGTTTGTTTTCATCACTTCAGATTACCTAAAAAGATGTGGCGAACCAGAAGGGTGAGACCCATGTCCTTGCAAGAGATATAACCTCCAACAACGATTATTGATTACAACATTTTTCAGTAATTAAATAGTTAAGTAGTTTAATCAGATATAACAAATAAGCTCAGCAGCACTGATGATTAATGAAAAACATAAAGGAGCAGATAATAACTATCATCATTAGCCAGAATATCATCCTTTTATCTTGTTGACAATATAAGCAATTTAGTAGCATACACATATCTAGCATCATGAGCAAGTCTAATAACATAGAATCTCTATCATTATGAATAAGTCTAGCCACATAAGCATATCTAACAACATTAGCATGTCTAATAGGTTGAACATATCAACATCATAAAAAGAGCTAACAACATAAGCATGATTACATGGATAAGCATGATTAGCATTATATGCATATCTAGTTACAAAGGCATGGATAGCATGCTAAACATAACTAACAACATGAGATATCTAGCCTCATGATTATAATCAGAAGTAGAAGTATAGTTATCAACATAATCATGGCTACTGCATGTACGCATCTACAATATTAAGAATATCCACAACATAAGTATATCTATTATCTCTTAATTTCCCTAAGCATAATATTTATGTAAAGAGAACAAACAAGGGTTATCATCCAATGTGAAGTGTCGTGTATAACCCTAAACATATATGTTATACAGTTGTATTACTTCTTTTATTATGCCTTGAGGAAATTGAGGATACCACTCAAAATCCAACTGACCACTGCTAAGTCAAAATCAGTGCCATACAAGATCTAGGAAGAGACGGACTCCTAAGATCTTCTCCACCCCCGGTCAGTACGGGTTTGTCACAATGACACCTAAGGTCAAGTTGCTAAAAGCCTAGTCTATCCTTGGTACTGGTCACGACACTACTGAAAGGAGGTGGGTACGCATACCCTACCATCTGAGGTATAACTGTAGTTTTCCTTCAACCTCATCACATATATAATCACTGAGACACGACCGCAACCGTTCTCAAACTGAGGGCTAGGTATGACCGTAGTCATCCTCCCTAAACACTTGAATTTAGGAAGACAAGCACCCCACATACTCATCAGTATGTGCTCTGAGTTTCCCTTAGGAATACTCATTTCACCATCTGGCAAGTTCTGACACACAGATGGATCTATGGCACAGTGAACTACATGATTAGAGTTTCACTTGATTAGTTATGCCAATTGGGTGAATTAAGGCTGTATCAAACAAGTGGACATACAAACCCTAATTCACTTCTAGGAAGCATATAAATATCACAACTTCAAAAGATATAAAATGTGTGAAACATAATTTCTCATCTCATCATCACATGGTACTATTTACTTTCCATTCATGAGCCTACACTAGTCATCATACTATCACAAGATATAAATCCTTCTCAAAATATAATAGGGTATCAACCCTTATCAAAATAAGAGAATTACACCTCATTCAGGGCTCAACCATGCCCAAAGGTCATTAAGACCATCATACTATTCCCTACAAGATCATCATTATCTTTCCATGCCTTATAATAAGGCTCAACAAAATCACTTGAATATAATACACCAGATCAGCACAATATTGCATTAATGAGCTAAGAGATATCCATAAACAATCATAGAAGGGTTATATTAACATTAAGAACATTCCTTTATTACATCAACATGCAAGGAATCTAGATATGATTAACCCTCATCATATTCATAATGCACGTGTTTAGCATAAGAAAGTATCAACCATGTGGCTATGATAACCACCAATTAACACATTAAGGTTATGATCATGTTAAGGAGTTTATTCCACCATCATTACATCATATAAGAATGTTAAACATGAGTATTCATCTTTATCTATTTGCATTATAGTTAGATTCAACATGATAAATTATATCAATGTTACTAATCAACACTTATACCCAAACCCTAACTCACGATATCCCCATTGGATCATGGATGCATAAGGTGAACCATCACCATCACATTCCATACTATTCCCAAGTATGAACCCACACATAAATCAAGGTGTAACCATCAGGTTATAGCATACTAGGGTTTCAACAACATTAACATAGTGCTTCATGATTGTATTAGTCATTCAAGGACCATTCATACCCAATTACCATCATTTAGTTATATTAAAGCTAGGTATAACAAGCTATACCTCATTAGGGTTACATATCAACACAATATGGTTATCATCACTTCTATTAATATGAGTGAATAGGTAATCCTACCTTATTAATGGTAACCCTCCATTTGTTCCATCATCATTCCACCCATATCGTCATACCACAATGTCACCCAGAACCATTGGATGTTTAAAAAGATAAAACCATTGGTTGTTTACATAAGTAAACACCTTGAATGAATCATATATGATGTTATTGAGTTATGATCTATAAAAGTCACCATTTAACCCTAGACATCCTTTGGTTAACAACAACAAGGGTTCCGTTGAGGGTAGGGTAAAACCCATAATTGAGTGTTCAATTAAAACAAGCTATCCAATGTCAACAGGTAAGCTCCTTAAGTTGATCATATAAAGGAAATAATATAAATCACATTATTAGGACCAACATATTACATTAGACATCATTCCACTTTATTGTATGAATAAACATTATATCTTGACCATTGGGTCAAGTTCATATATTAAAACCATCAATTACAGTATAGGTTCGACCATTGCATCAAGTGACCCAAGAAACCATTGGTCTAAGGCTTAGTTGATGCTACAACTACAATTCTTAACTCAACATAGGTTTTAGATACCTTATCCACCATCATTAGTGACCCTTAAATCACCATAGGTTGTTAGATTAATTCTATATTTATTAATCAACATCAAATATTAAGCTAATGTCGTCATTGATTGATAACATCAGTAGGGTACTTAATGGTTGATCATTAAACTTCTAATTGATACAAAACCTGACCTAAGGGGGTGAACATAGGTTGTCACCATCATTTGACACCCTTTATCACGACCATCAGTTGTCATGAATACAACACCATAGGGTTTTTGCAATTGTACCATCATCGGGTCATGGTTTATAGAAGAAATCAGCTTTAAACCCTAAAATTGACCATTGGTTGATAGGTGCTTAGCACCATAGGTTGTCAAACCAACCTGATACAAGTCATATTATACCTTAGGAATAATGTACACATGATAACAGGTTCATCTAGAACTGAAATTAGAATAGGGAACATTATAAAAATCGAAATCCAAGTCAAGCATAGCCTTTTAGTGCATAAATCATCATTTTCAAGCAAGAACGTGATCTAGAAAGCTTATGGTAAGAAATAAACGTGGTGCAAGTTATAAAACTTACCTACAATGAGAATATGAAACCCCACATAGAAGAAATCACGAGCAGGTAGAGTATAAAATCTAAGAATAAGCTATGAATTAGTCCATCTAGCACCTTTCTTCATCAAACGACCAAACCCTAAGCATAAGGAGCAAGAAAGGTAGGATTTTAGAGCTTTAAAGCAAATTCTACTATGGAACAGAAAGGTTAAGACCTGGAGGAAGGTCTAAGGAAGGAGAAGAGCAAGAGAAACGGATAAGGAAGGAAGAAAATAACTTGCCTTGGTCGAAATCCCTAGAAGATGACCTTGGAAACCCTATGTAGGGCTAAATGGAGCTCTAGGAGACCTTCTTCTCCAAAAAGAGGTTGTCTTCTACCTTAGAGCACTTGGTTTCGCAGGAAAACATAAGGGAGTCGTTGCTATAGGTTAAATGGAAAGAGAAATCAAGCATAGTTTCGAACTTGGGCAAGGAAGAGGTAAATATAGCCCATGGATAAGGATGGAAGCAAGCATGAGGTGTAAAAGTAGATTTCCCATGTGTCTATGGCATTAAACTATTAAGAATATACAAGCACACACACAATCAGATACCCCATTATGTGTATAGACCTGCTTAGCTTTCCTTTGTCGAATTTCCTAGCCAATCAAATAATTTCTTAGTTGATAGCTACTAAAGGTAGCTCATTCATGAAGGGGTAAATCCTAAAATACCCTTAGAGAAAACACCTTCAAACCAAGGTTTAAATAGGTGCCCCATGGATCAAAAAGCTCAAGAATGATGATATAATATCCAAGGAATATACTTCAAGGGATAAATTGCAAATAAAACCTCTCAATTGGGTAAATTGCAGAATAGTCCAAAATGTGCATAAAGTTGCATAACTTGCTCAAACAGTGTCCAAATTGGACCAAATTTGAAACTTAAGATTGTATTATGATTTCAAAACATATAAAAAGGTTATATTAGGGTTATAAGCATTCAATTATGGTAATTAAGTTCATTCAACTTAGTAAGCAAGTCTAGGGGCCTTACAACTATAAACCCCTAACATGGATTTTGCCCCCAAAATCCAAGGTAAATAAAGATGGGTACTTCCCTTGCACCTCATCCTATTACATTAACATGGTTACTTGTATATCATGGTGATGTCACATCATTCATACATATCTCATTTTGGGTCAGCACAAAAACCCCCCACCTCAGAAGACATTCTCAATATGGAATGTAGAAACTTGTTGTGTCATCTGTACAACTCTAGTAGTAATGTTCAACTTAAAATTCTAGCTATCATCCTAAAATTATATTTATTATATCAACACATTACTCAAAAGTCATACTTTCTAGATTTTTACCAATCATGGCATGTGTCCCACACCATTCCTTGAAGCAAAAAAGGCAATGTATCCATAATTTTTTTTATACACTGACACTAGAACTCTTGTCAGTTCCTTTTCAGCATCATAAGAAATGTTGACGTTGGCACCTGTCATTCCATACAAGGAAACACCATTCCTAGTAAACCTTGTTAGGGGTGAAACAATACCACTATCTTTACCTTACTAGGATTTATACAACCTACTTAGAAGACATATAATGATCCCATAAAGACATTTAGTCAACCCCATCTCACTCTTGTTCAACTCATAGCTACTGCTACTTCGGCAACCCTAAGGTTTTTAAAGAAATATTGATCATATTTTTTACAATATTTGAAATACTTTGACATGTCATCATTCAAAGCTTTATATAACTTGTACGACATGACTAAAACACTATGTTCCTCCTATTCATAAATTCTATTTATATTTTGGTTAGTCTAAAGGACATAACCATAAACTCATCATGATCATGGGAATTATGTCATCCAATCTAACTCTTATGCATTGATATTTGATCGTTGGTTTATCTTAAAGGAACACGACACACATATCTATTTACCAACAAGCCATCTATCCTTGATAGTGGTCTTGCTCAGCTATCACTGAACCATACACAACATTATAGAATCACTTTTTTTCTTCCAAACAACATTTAGAGTGTCATCATCAACTCTCTCTCACTCTCTTTAAGGGGGAGGAATACTTGATATGTTCATTTAGTAAACATCTCCAACCTTCACATACTTCCCATACATGTTGATACATCTTGGATACTAGGATTCATTACCTTGGTATCCACCTCATGTGTTATAAGGAACTGACATCCTTATCTCATCTACTTTTACCAACACAATAAATTTCAAAACATATAAGAGGAGTCTTCCTAATTATTGGAAGGCTCAAAAGAAAAATCATCACATACTTTATAAACTTGGAACCATAGTCCAAACAACCTTATGGTATAATAAGCTATCCACCCTCATGTTTATAACGAATACACGCATACCAAGTGGCAATGATCCACTTGAAATTTGTGCCCTAGAAAGGAAAGGCATAAAGGGAAACACACTTTCCACATCATAGCAACATTGTTCAATGGTTATTAGCAAAAAGGTAACCAATTCTATTTTTATTATGCAAGTTACAGCTTCTTATGTATCATTTTACCTTTTTCATTTCGGGTTCCTTTCCATCAGCACATGAATCATCATGATTAACATATCTCATTTCTCCTTCCTTTATGACTATTTATCTCACTTGGGTATGTTCTCTTATTTTATTATGTTTTTAACCATTTTTCAACAAGTAAATCATCATATTCCACATTTTCTTCATTAAACATGGATCATCTATCTTAATTTCTTTCACATGCCATGCTGATTTTTCATTAACACTTTCTTACACACATAGGTTGGTCTGAGATTAACTCAAGTTCCACCTTATTTCTTTGTCATTGTTTCCATTCATCTTATCATTTTGTACTTGTTATAGGAGTTCTCTCTATCTTGTGTGGATTTCATACCTTGATTCACTTTATAAGCATCGACGTGTTTGTCTTTTACTATATTATCTTCTTGAATCACATCTTAAAGAACTCTTATTTTCCTTATTTGTATTTAGATTTAGATTTCATGGTGTTGTATATTTCTCTTATATTTACCAAACATTCACGTTTTGATAGATAATGATGCAATTCTCATCTTCTTTAAGGTATGATTGAGATATCCATACCACAATTTCTTATTCATTATGATCTTTAGATTGTCTCAAAATGACTACTTGATCAGAGTAATCAGAAAGATAACAATCTAAGTGTTCCATACTAACCTTTTCTTCAATAATTGAATACCTGGCCAGGGCACCCAAATACTGAGATTAGGCAGTATGCACCATATTTTTATGTGATATTCCTAATTTTGACATCATTCTAGTCCCAAGTCCTAGTGTCCTTGTAGACTCTGTGAATCTAAAGCTCTGATACCAAACTGTGAGAACTTGTTTCACTAAATGAGATTACTCAAAACATTAAACACAATCAATCACTAATTAATCACATACCCAAAATATGGGTAAATTAAAACTGATTTCAACATCAACACCCACTAAAAAACATTTGCATAAGAGTCCAACATCTTTCTTGTAACCATACAATGCCAAGAATTTGATACAAATCGTTCTATTGTCTTAGCCACAACATATATATACAGGAGTACAATAATCGTATATGCCACACAAACAAGAATTAATATGTTAACAAAAGTCTGATTTATTTGGAACACCTTATACAAACTTTTCCTGCCCAAACCTGAGAGTACAGGGATGACTCTAGGACACACTAGACATCTAATCAACTTTCTCATAGATTCATTACTATAGCTCCTCTTTTCTACCACATGTTTGTTTTTGTCACTTCAAATTACCTAAAAAGATGTGGCGAACCACAAGGGTGAGACCCATATCCCAACAAGAGATATAACCTCCAACAATGATTATTGACTACAACATTTTTAAGTAATTAAATAGTTAAGTACTTTAATCAGATATAACAAATAAGCTCAACAACACTGATGATTAACAAAATACATAAAAGAGAATATAATAACTATCATCATTAGCCAGACTATCATCCTTTATCTTGTTGACAATATAAGCAATTCAGTAGCATATGCATATCTAGCATCATGAGCAAGTCTAATAACATTGAATCTCTATCATTATGAATAATTCTAGCCACATAAGCATATCTAACAACATTAGCATGTCTAATAGGTTGAACATATAAACATCATAAAAAGAGCTAACAACATAAGCACAATTACCTAGATAAGCATGATTAGCATTATATGCATCTCTAGTTACAAAGGCATGGCTATCATGCTAAACATAACTAACAACATGAGATAGCTATCCTTATGATTATAATCAGTAGTAGAAGTATAGTTATCAACATAATCATGGCTATTGTACGTACGCATCCACAATCTTAAGCATATCCACAACATAAGTTAATCTACTATCTCTTAATTACACTAAGCATCATCTTTATGTAAAGAGAACAAACAAGGGTTATCATCCAATGTGAAGCATCATGTATAACCCTAAACAGATATGCTATACGACTATATTACATCTTTTATTATGCCCTGAGGAAATTGAGGATACCACTCAAAATCCAACTGACCACTGCTAAGTCAAAATCAGTGTCATACAAGATCTAGGAAGAGCAAGACTCCTAAGATCTTCTCCTCCCCTAGTCAGTACGGGTCCGCCACAACCACACATAAGGTCAAGCTACTAACACCCTAGTCCGTCCTTAGTATAGGTCATGACACTAGTGAAAGGAGGTGGGTACGTATACCCTACCATCTGAGGTACAACTGCAGTTGTCCTTCAATCTCATCACATATATAATCACCGAGACACAACCGTAGCCATTCTCAAACTGAGATCTAGGTATGACCACAGTCATCCTCCCTAAATACTTGAATTCAAGATTACAAGCACCCCGCATACTCATCAGTATGCGCTCCGAGTTTCCTTTAGGAATACTCATTTCACCATCTGGAAAGTTCTAACACTCAGATGGATTTATGGCATAGGGCACTACATGATTAGAGTTTCACTTGATTAGTTATGCCAATTGGGTGAATTAAGGCTGCATCAAACAAGTGGATATACAAACCCTAATTCACTTCTAGCAAGCATATAAATATCACAAATTCAAAAGATATGAAATGTGTGAAACATAATTTCTCATCTCATCATCACATGGTACTATTCACTTGCCATTCATGAGGCTACACTAGTCATCATACTATCACAAGATATAAATCCTTTTCACAATATCATAGGGTATCAACCCTTATCAACACAAGAGGATTACACCTCATTCAGGGCTCAACCATGCCCAAAGGTCATTAAGACCATCATACTATTCCCTGCAAGATCATCATTATCTTTGAATGCCTTATAAGAAGGCTAAACAACATCACTTGTATATAATACACCAGATCAGCACAAGATTGCATTAATGAGCTAAGAGATATTCATAAACAATCATAGTAGGGTTATATTAGCATTAAGAACATTCCTTTATTACATCAACATGCACGGAATCTAGATATGATTAACCCTCATCATATTCATAATGCACGTGTTTAGCATAAGAAAGTATCAACCATGTGGATATGATAACAACCAATTAACACATTAAGGTTATGATCATGTTAAGGAGGTTATTCCACCATCATTCCATCATATAAGAATGTTAAACATGAATATTCATCTTTATCTATTTGCATTAGAGTTAGGTTCAACATGATAAATTATATCAATGTTACTAATCAACACTTATACCCAAACCCTAACTCATGGTATCCCCATTGGATCATGGATACATAAGGTGAACCATCACCATCACATTCCATACTATTCTCAAGTATGAACCCACACATAAATCAAGGTGTAACCATCGGGTTATAGCATACTATGGTTTCAACAACATTAACATAGTGCTTCATGATTGTATTAGTCATTCAAGGACCATTCATACCCAATTACCATCATTTAGTTATCTTAAAGCTAGGTATAACAAGCTATACCTCATTAGGGTTACATATCAACACAATATGGTTATTATCCCTTCTATTCATATGATTGAATAGGTAAGATTACCTTATTAAGGGTAACCCTCCATTTGTTCCATCATCATTCAACCCATATCGCCATACAATGTCACCCAGAACCATTGGATGTTTAAAAGGTAAGACTATTGGTTGTTTACATAAGTAAACACCTTGAATGAATCATATATGATGTTATTGAGATGTGATCTATAAAAGTCACCATTTAACCCTAGACATCCTTTGGTTAACAACAATAAGGGTTCTGTTGAGAGTAGGGTAAAACCCACAATCGACTGTTCAATTAAAACAAGCTATCCAATGTCAACAGGTAAGCTCCTTACGTTGATCATATAAAGGAAACCATCTAAATCACATTATTAGGACCAACATATTACATTAGACATCATTCCACTTTATTCGAGGAATAAACATTATATCTTGACCATTGGGTCAAGTTCATATATTAAAACCATCAATTACAGTATAGGTCCAACCATTGCATCAAGTGACCCAAGAAACCATTGGTCTAAGGCTTAGTTGATGCTACAACTACAATGCTTGACTCAACATAGGTTTTCGAGACCTGATCCACCATCATTAGTTACCCTTAAACCACCATAGGTTATTAGAGCAATTCTATATTCATTAATCAACATCAAATATTAAGCTAATGTCGTCATTGATTGATAACATCAGTGGGGTACTTAACGGTTGATCATTAAACTTCTAATCGGTCCAAAACCTAACCTAATGTGGTGACCATAGGTTCTCACCATAATTTCACACCCTTGATCACGACCATAAATTTTCATGAAGACAACACCATAGGTTTGTTGCAATGGTACCATCATCGGGTCATGGTTTATAGAAGAAATCAGCTTTAAACCCTAAAATTGGCCACTGGTTGATAGGTTCTTAGCACCATAGGTTGTCAAAACAACCTGATACAAGTCATATTATACCTTAGGAATAATGTAAACATGATCGCAGGTTCATCTAGAACTGAAATCAGAATAGGGAACATTATAAAAATTGAAATCCAAGTCAAGCATAGCCTTTTAGTGCATAAATCATCATTTTCAAGCAAGAACATGATCTAGAAAGCTTATGGTAAGCAATAAATGTGGAACAAGTTATAAAACTTGCCTCTAATGAGAAGATAAAACCCCCACACAGAATAAATCTCGAGTAGGTATGGTGGAAAATCCAAGAATAATCTATGAATTCATCCATCTAGCACCTTTCTTCATCAAACGACCAAACCCTAAGCATAAAGAATAAGAAAGGTAGGATTTTAGAGCTTTAAAGCAAATTATACCATGGAACAACAAGGTTCCGACCTAGAGGAAGGTCTAAGTAAGGATAATAGCAAGATAAATGGATAAGGAAGGAATAAAATAACTTTCCTTGGTCGAAATCCCTAGAAGATGACCTTGGAAACCCTATGTAGGGCTAAATGGAGCTCTAGGAGACCTTCTTCTCCAAAAAGAGGTTGTCTTCTACCTTAGAGCACTTAGTTTCGTAGAAAAACAGAGAGGAGTCGTTTATCCAGGTTAAAGGAAAGATAAAGCAAGCATAGTTTCGAACTTGGGCAAGGAAGAGGTAAATATAGCCCATGGATAAGGATGGAAGCAAGCATGAGGTGTAAAAGTAGCTTTCCCATGTGTCTACAGCATTAAACTATTAAAAATATACAAGCACACACACAAGAAGCTCCCCCATCATGTGTATAGACCTGATTAGCTTTAATTTGTCGAATTTCCTAGCCAATCAAATAATTCCTTAGTTGATAGCTAGTAAAGGTGTCTCATTCGTGAAGGGGTAAACCGTAAAATACCCTTGGAGAAAACACCTTCAAACCAAGGATTAAATAGGCGCCCCATGGATCAAAAAGCTCAATAATTATGATAGAATATCCAAGGAACATAATTCAAGGGCTAAATTGCAAAGAAAACCTCTCAATTGTGTAAATTGCAGAACTTGCTCAAACAGTATCCAAATTGGACCAAATTTGAAACTTAAGCTTGTATTATGATTTCAAAACATATAAAAAGGTTATATTAGGGTTATAAGCATTCAATTATGGTAATTAAGCTCATTCAAGTTAGTAAGAAAGTTCAGGGGCCTTACAAATATGTTGAGGAATGGTTTGTCATTGTTAAAAAGGGAAGAACGTTGACCTAAGTATTACACATTGTCCATATTTTAACAAAGACTTAATCATTACATTAATATGTATCTAATATGTTTGTTTAAAATTGATTTCAGGTATTAGACACATGAAAAGGATCAAATCGATCAAGCCCTAACTTATTTTAGTTCAAGTCAAAAGCAATGCAAATGCGCATTTTGGGAAAACACACAACATCACCTTAGATTATTTTTGTAATCATTTGTATCAATGATATGACTTTTAAATAAGATGAGAAAAAACTAGGGACACTTAATTTGAATGTCTGATCACTTAAAAGTCATTTTTTAAAATTCATTACAAGCAATTCATCGTTCGAGTTACAAACTCAAGCGATCCTTAATGGATATTGAGAATGACTTCAATCAGTCGAGTTTCATGATCACAGAACTCAACTGATCCATCAATATACCAAAACTAATTTAATTGTATTGGTCGAGTTACCACTAGGACAGACTCGATTGATGGTTTAAATTGGCTTTGTTGCATAGTGTGATCGGTCGAGTTATCTTTATTGAAACTCGACCAAATGCATTGTACGGAAAACACAGAAATATTGATTCTTACTATTGGAGTGTTACAAAACTCAAAATTATATATGTTGCAACCCTCCAAATGGATAGAAAATATTCACAAGTGTTCCCACACTCTAGTGGACACCCCCCATCTATAAATAGGACCCATTTGAGTTGATTCCAATTTTTCTCATTCATGATATTCAAGGTCCTTGTCATAGTTGAGTGCTTTTAGTCCATGTGAGCCCATTTCTCTCTTTTGATTACACATCATCTCATTCATATGAGTGAGATAGGTTTTGTGTGAAAGAGATACCTCATTGTACACTTGTAAAGCTCTCAAAGCTTCTCCTTCCCAATCCCTTTCTCAAGATCATGTTGGTGAAGGATTCTCCAAGTGAAAGAGGTGCATGCTTCTTCGAGCTGTAGAAGAAGGTGCTTCAAGATTCTTCAAGTGATGGAGGAGGACAAGGAGGAAGATCCAAGGAGCTGAGTGGGTAAATACTTTAAGTCAAAAGACTCAATGCAAGAAGGGGGTCTCCTTGGTGAAGGCATCGAACTGCTTATAAGAGTGGGCAAGATCTTGGTGAGGTAGAAGAATAGATCTTGGATAGGTAATACCCTATTTGTAAGGTTGTTGGCTCCCTTGGCCTAAAAGGGAAGCTGGGTATCCTTGTCCCAGAAAAGGAAGGCCATTTGTTGAAACTCTTATTAGTGAATATAAAGAGTAGATATGCTTAAGAAATCCTAGATATTGACCTCTCTATGTAGTGGATTGACTCTCTCCTAGTTTGAAGGGTGGAACCACTCTAAAACACTTGTTGAATTTGTTGCTTCAATCTATCTCATCCTTGCTATGTATGTTTGAATTTCCATCAAATTCACTATTTACAATTGAGTTTATTTGAAGTAACTTGAAGGTCTAACAAGTTTTGTGCAAGTGTTTTTAGCTCTATTCACCCCCTAGAGGCCTTTAATCCTACATGAATGAACTCCAAGAGGTCCTATTTATAGTTGGGGTGTCCACTAGAGGCGAAGAGAACCAAGGAATGCTTTCTATCTATGTGGGGTGTTGCAACTAATATAATTTTGAGTTTTACAACACTCCAAAAGTTAGAATCACTTTTTCTATACATTCTATACAACACATTCGGTCGAGTTTTAATAAAGATAACTTGACTAATTGCACTATATGACAAAGCAAATTTGAAGCAACAGTCAAGTTTATCCTAGATGAAACTTGACTGACCGCTTAAATTTAGTTTTTCCAGTGCAAGGTGTCGGTTGAGTTTGTGTGTTGAAACTCGACCGAACCTAGACATTCTCAAAATGCATCAAGGGTGTCAGTTGAGTTTGCCGTAGGGGAAACTCAGTCGATAAAACACTCTTTGATGTATTTTAGAAAATGTCATAAGAGTGATTAAATGTTCGAATTAAGAACTCTTGGTTTTTATCATCTTAGTTACAAGTCATAACATCATTAAAAATACTACAAAAATCATCCTAAGGGGTTTAGGGTGTTTTCCACAAAAGTGCATTTGCATTGCTTTTGACTTGAACTTCATCAAGCTAGGGCTTGATTGAGTTGATCCTTTTCATGTACCTAATACTTGAAATCGATCTCAAGTAGACATATTAGATACATATGAATGGAGTGGTTTTCATTATAAAAATATGGACAATGTATGACACTCGTGTCAACATAATTGGGAGCCAAAGGTAGGAATGGGGATAGAGGTAAGGGTATTTCACCTCACATTACTCACCATCTAGCTTTTAGCAAACTCCTAGGCTACACTAAGCAATCCTATACTAGATAAATAGACCTCACACCTAGGAGTAGGAGAAGGGCTATATGTATGGGAAGGTAGGTGTTAGCTAGGGATCTACTAGTTGGACCTAGGAGCAAATACCAAAACAACTTCACATATGCTATCTTCTCATAGACTTAGGTGGTTTCAAGCATTAAAAAACAAGCAATTCATATTTTTAGGCAGAACCACAAGTAGAAACATGGGAAGTAAGATAGAAGTAGGAAGCAATCATCATAGAATGAAAATAAAGAGTTTTACAAGATAATCTTCCCCTGAAATGGTATCAAAGTATCCTTTTACCCCAAAATAGCCCACCAGGGGGCTTAGCTAGATATAAAATAAGAAAAAGAAGAGAAAGGAGGAGTAGAGGAGTGTTGGGCCATAGAACATGATGAAGACTCCTCCTTATTCACCTCCTAGTTATTGTAGCGTGAGATCCTTCCTCCAAGGTGGGTAGATGGCATGGAAGTATGGGGTTTGATGGTGAAAATACAAGAAAACTAAGGTTTTTAGGTAGTGGAAAGTGGAAATGGAGTAGGGGTGGTTGAAGGTAGGTGAGAGCTCTTGAATGCTAAGGAGGGATGCAATAAAGGCTAACCTTCATTTTATGGCCACCACTCTAGTATATATAGGTGGTGGGGAGGTACTAGGGTAAGAGGGGGCAAAATGGGGAAACCAATGCAAAACAATAGGGCTTTGGGTGGTAGCACGACCATTCTGCGCAGCATGCTTGTGGTAGGTGAGGTTTAGAATGGTTGTGGTGGTAAGAAATGGCCATTCTGGATGGAGGAAGAGTTATAGTATGAATGTGGGAAAATGGAGGTGTTGGGCAACATGATCGTGGTGGGGGCTAGGTAGCATAGTTTTTTTGGGTAGTATGGTCATGGTGGGTGACTTGGCTAGAGTTTGTTCTCTTCCACTCGCCCATTGTGATCTTTGGCAGCATGACTGTGTTGGCTGGAACAACCATTTTGGGGGCTCATTGGCACGGCTATGCTGGCTAGCATGACCATTCTGCTGAGGCTATTGTAGCTTGTCGAAAATTGAGATTTTACTATAAAATCTTCATTTGCAACATGGTCGTTCCTTGGCACAACGGTCGTCCTGGGGTCTTCAACAACACTTTTTACTTCATTCTTTGAAATCCATGGACTTCTTTGCTTGGGTTGACTCTTGGCCACTAGGGGTATATTGAGGGAGCTTTAGGGCCTTCTTTGGACCCCTCCATTGGTGAAGGAATCCTAGAACACCTTCCTTCTCTCTCGTCCTTCCAAGATGTGGTCCAAGTACTTGGAAAATATGCAAAGAACGTCCATAAGTGCATTTGATAGAAATATGCATATTGTGGGAACTAATGTGCATTCTAAAATGTTTAAATGTGATTAAGATGAAAAAAGACACAATATGGAGGCCTAAAATAGGGTTGTATCACCACCACATACTTAAAACATATTTGTCCTCAAGTATGCTCCAAAATAATCTCTGTTCATTTACTTTCAACAAACAAGAATGGCAAATGCATTTGCAACAGATAATTATTAACTAAATGGGCTTAAAGGTGACTAAGTACATGTGTTCCACCTATCTCCTCTCCACCTTCACAAAACAATCATGAAAGAGACCACCAATCATATAAACTTTGAATATAGGGCATAGAACACACAATCAATTCATATGGCTTTCATGTAGCTTAGTGTAGGCTATTTCATGATGGAATAAATCAAAGATGACCAAGATTGTCGTTTCACTTTCATACGTTCAATTTTATACTTCAACCACACTATGCGACCCACATGACTACGGAAAAATGGTGAAATGAGCTAGGTTCAATATTTCCTAGTTCAATGGGTATAAAAATATAAGAATGGGATGTGGAAAGAGATTGGAGTGCTATGACATAGAGCTCTCATCTTTTATTTATTTAGATTCTATTATATAGGAGCATATTTTAGTTTCTTTTTGCATTTTATTTTTCTTTTCTTTTTCCAGTGGTAAAGCTAGGGTACATGTTGGTGAGAGTGAAGTGGGGATATAAAGATATGGCCACCCCAAACTTTTATAGGTGGCCAAGGCTGAATATGTGCTCATTGGCATCATTTCATGAGACAGAGAGGTAAGAGAGGGGTCACTAGTGTGGTTCTAGATGCAACCCTATTTCAGGGCTCCATCTTGTGACTTATTACACTTAAATCACATCTATTTCTATTAGATTACATGTTATTCCCTTCACTATGAATATTTGTGTAAAATGCACGTATGGACATTTTTTTGGTGCAAATAGGGTGGGGTGCCTTCTTTACTATATGAAGTAAAAGAGGTAGATACAGAGTGTACCACCAAAAGAGATAGAAAAGGAAAGAAAGAAAACAAGAGGAGGTTGTAAAGCACAACCCCTCGATACAAGAAGAAAAGAGAAAACTGTACGGTAACTGCAGCTATCTATCTATCTAAACAGATTAGACATCATAAGAACTAAGTAAGAAGTAATTTTCTTCATCACATCTCGACCAAAATTTGTCCACCTCCATACGTGCATCACTGAAGATCCTTCTATTTCTCTCCAGCCAAATCATGTAGACCACACAAGAAGCTTGAAGCTTTACCTCTCTACTCAGACCCAAAAGGTCATACATAGAGTCAACTCTGGCCTGATGCTTCATATAGAACCAACCCCAAATAGTCTTTGTAAACTGACAATCAAAGAACAGGTGAACAGTAGATTCTTCGTCTTCCTCACAGAGGCACCATCTGGAAGCTAACTGAAACCCAACTCTCTTCAAGTAATCTAAAGTGGGCAATTTCCCAAGGAACATCTTCCACAAGAACACAGACCATCTCCTTGGCATGATATCGGACCAAACCCACTTAGCCAAGCATACAGGCTGTGATTTGTCCCTAGAAATATTCCAACCATCCTTCAGCAAGAACTTTTTACCTCCCCTAAACAAAATAGCATCACTTACGTCAGGGGAGATCACTTGTTTTCTCAAAATTTCCAGCAGATTATTTGAGCCCCTAAAGCTTGGGATCGACCAACCAGCATCAACAATACAGCTAGAAACTCTGCAGAATTTCCCTTTCCCCATTCTAACCATTAATTGGTGATCAACCAAGTCAATAAGTCTTTTACCATCATTGACCCAAGGATCCAACCAGAACAGAAAGGAATCACCATTCCCCAAACGGAAGTCAACATGATTTAAAATAGTACTTCTTTGATCGAGCATCCTTTTCCAACCCCAAGAGGCACTAGGTTTGGCATCAACGGTCCAAACAGAGTCACTTTTAATGTACTTCTCGTGAACCCATTTACTCCAAAGCCCATCCTTCTTTGAAGCAACACTCCATAGATTTTTAAGCATCCCTCCATTTGACCAGTCCACAACGGACCTAATTCCATGGCCCCTTCATATTTGGGCTTACATATAAGCTTCCAGGAAACAATATGTATATGCTTCTTATCCTCCGAATCATTCCAAATAAAATCTCTAAAAAGTTTTTCAATATTATAAACCACAGCCTTAGGAAGAGGGAAGGCAGCAGTCCAGAAGATGATATACGTAGAAAGAGTCGAAACAACCAACTCAATCCTCCCTGCTTGAGACAAAAAATGAGCTTTCCAAGAGTCAAGATTTAGTTTGATTTTATCCAGAATAGGGTTGCATAAGGATCTTGTAAGTCTTCCAGTGAAAAGGGGGAGTCCAAGATATTGAACGGGCAGCGAACAAATCTTGATATCCAAGATATTTGAAATATTACCTTCCTCTGCCAACTTACTAAGGAAAACCTGACTCTTCTCATTATTCAACTTTAGGTCCGAAATCCTACCAAAATTTTCCAAAATAGACTTGAGACACAGAGCATCCTTATCATCCGCTCTTGAGAACAGCAACAAGTCATCAGCGAAGATAATATGAGATATGGTTGTGGAACCCGCATCACCCACAGGCCTAAAGATCCCTTTATCTAACTCAGCTTTAATAATAGAGGAGAGACCATGCATGGCGATAACAAACAAAAAAGGGGCTAGGGGGTCCCCCTGCCGAACCCCATTAGAAGCATTAAACTGATCAGTAGGGGAACCATTAACCAGGACTCTGAAAGAAGCAGAGGAAAACGTTTCATTGATCCAATTGATCCAAAAAAAAGGGAAACCCATTCTTTCTAGGAGAAAAAGGAAGTAGTCTCTCCTAATAGTATCATAGGCCTTAGCTAAATCAGCTTTAATGCACATAACTTTCCAGGCATGTGTGAAGGAGCTTAAGATATCATTCGTCAGCAAGATAGCTTCCCCAATCTTCCTGCCATGAACAAAAGCAAATTGATTTTCATCAACAATAGACGGCAAGATGAACTTGACCCTATTCAACATGATCTTAGTAATCACTTTATAAATGACATTACAGAGGGATATAGGCCTAAAATCCTTCAACTCCGTAGCTCCCAACTGTTGGGTTTTAGGGGAGACAGAGAAGGCAGCGGAAACAAAAATTTTCTCCCCCAACCCACACCGAGGAAACGCGTCAACGTCTATATAATAGGAAAGGATGGTTTGTGGAATCATACCTTGTCCCGAGGCTTGCTCGGCGACAATACCTCGCGCAATGCGCGGTCTTCAACTCCGGTCTTTGACGGCGTCTATGCAGCTCCTGGTTGCACTGGGACTGACAACTCCTACTCGAACCGGACTGTCGGATGACAGTTGTCCTCTTAAGCGGCAGTGTCCTCCCGCCTCTGTAGTAGTCCACACGGACCACGTGGAAATCCACACTCCTTGTCCCACAAGGAAGTGGAAGGAGTCGCACCCTCCTGTTGACGTACTAGTCGCCAACACGCTCTCCTGCCTCCTACTGCAACTGCAGTTGTCCTTCCCTTGCTGCACCTCCCTTTTGCGGGAAGCACTTGCTCGGGCTCTCTCACGGTTACCAAAACCAGAGAGAACAACAACTTGCAGAGCAATTGGTTGCACTGAGCTGTACTGTGAGAAGCCCCCAATACCCCCTATATATATAGGAGAGTCATGGGACAGGGTTCTCCATCCCGGGCAATGCGGGACTAAAAGCAGGAGTAGAAGGGTTCGGGATTTTCCACAAAAAGCAACCACCTCGCAACCTGAACCGATCGGTTCACAAGTGAACCGGTCGGTTGGGGACCTGAACCGGTCGGTTGGAGCACCAACCGATCGGTTGGGACCCATGAGCCGATCGGTTCACTTCTGAACCGGTCGGTTCGTGGTCCTGGTCGGTTCCCGATTGACTTTCCTTGTTTCTTTCCCAATTGGTATCGAATACCAATATTATTCCCAATCGAATTGGGCAATTAGAAACGAAAGGAAAATTCTCACCAATCCTACTTTCCCAAGTTGCTCGATTGCACCAGTTGAACCGATCGGTTCAACACTTGAACCGGTCGTTTCACTCTGTACATGAGCCGATCGGTTCAACAATTGAGCCGACCGGTTCAGCAACCTCAGCCGACCGGTTCATCACATGAACTGATTGGTTGGGAATGCAGATTGTGCAGAATCAGTCAAATGCAATTTCAATCAATCCGATACTCCAATCAATGCGTCCAACACCTTGAACCATATGATATTGAGCCATCGACTGATTGAGTGTTTAATTGAACTACTAAACTCTTTTAGTAATCAATCTAAACATTGCTTGTGGACAAAACTCCTCTTCCAGGTTAAATCCTATGTGTGTGACCCTGCAGGTCCATTTCACGTTGGCAGTGAAAGTCCATAACACTTATGACTTCACAAGAAAAGAGCGGTGCCTAGTCACACATCAGTGCTACCCAAGTGAAAGTAGAAATTTGGAGAACAACTTTCATCCTACAATCCGTGAATGGTGTTACAGCGAATGTATAATTCCTTTGTCACTGATATCCCGAATGAACTCGAGGCATGGAACAGTCATTCTGTCAACGTTCATTCACTTCCTTGATCTCAGAGTAGACTGGAAGAGATATGTATGACATCAGTATCACATACTGATTCACACATGTGTGCACGCCTTTCTCAATCCTACTCATCAAGTGGCCAAGGATATCAAACTCCCTCAGGAGGGACAAATCCCATATCTATCACTCACCCCTCAAAAGCCCCATGTGTCAAAGCCACCCAATCATCACCTTTATAACAACCCATGTTTCAGGAGTGCGTTTTATGATGTCAAAGTGTGCCCAACGACATGTGTTGAGTGCAGTGATTTTAGGTCTAAGAATCACACTCACCACCATCACTGTGAGTACTGACTGTGACTACCATCTCATGGTTCCATGTGTCAAACTCACGGTGGGTCTGTCCTGTACCTTGTTCTCTAACAAGTACCTATGTGTTTGGTTTGATATCTCTATATCATGACTAATGAGATTATGTCATCAACCAACACTACAATCTAGTCTTGTGTGTCATTGTTGTCTATCTACCTTCCACAATGACATCTGACCAGGGACATAACAAGAATGTACAAACTCTTAGCATCCGTATGATCTCATCGTTCAGGTCCTCAACCTGAAAGCATACGTCATTGAGTACTGTCATTCTCTAGACATTCAATCTGTTCTATCACTATCTCATATGACTGAACCAGAAAGAATTGGAAGCTCGCCTTTGATGTTTATCAAATCAATCTTAATGTATCCCACCAATCATCCCATGATTGGCTCTCAGGGCATACATACCAACACCAACTTCTTAGGGATGAGAGTAATCATAGTGTTGTTACATTCCTTAAGAAGCTTACCTGAGCTAAATATACTTTGGATAGCTCTGATAATATCATCACCAATAAGATCCCAAACAGACTAAAGAAAATAGCGTTAAACCCATCTGGCCCAGGAGCTTTCTCATCTTTCATACTTTTAATGACACCTTCAATCTCATATCTAGTAACAACCCTTCTTAAATCATCAAATTGAGCATTGGTGATTTTAGGCAGCTTCCATTCATCATTCCACCTAACCATGTCCTTTGCAAAACCATTAAACAACTGATCATAGAAGCTTCTAATGGAATCTTTAATAACAACAGAATCAGAAATGCACTTTCCATTCGAATCATGCAGCATAGAAATATTATTCCTCAGCCTACGAGTTTTAATAGATGCATAGAAAAAAGAAGAGTTTTTATCTCCGGGCTTAAGCCATTGCACCCGGATTTTCTGTTTAAGGAAACATTCTTCATCATTCATGGCTTTAAGAGCTTTATCTCTAACAACAGCTAAGTTATTGTGTTTTTCTTCATTCTCTGGATCTTCATCCACAGCATATTTAAAATCCTTCACTTGAGCTTCCAGCTCCCTTGCCATAGAAAGATAATTACCCACACATATTCTATTCCACTTCCTCAAAGCATCTTTCACAGCATGAAGTTTCTTATACACCCTAAACATGGGTGTTCCAGTACAAACAACATTATTCCAAGCATCTTCCACCACCTTCCTATAGGAGGGTTCAGTGGTCCAAGAATTAATAAATCGGAAGGGAGTAGACCCATGCTTTCCTCTATCAAATCTCAGAGCAATGACCATGTGATCACGAACAATAGAAGAGATCACCTCACCCCAGCAGAAAGGAAATCTAGATAGAAAGTTGTCATTACATAACAAACGGTCAATCTTGGATAGTGTGCTTTTACCTTTTTTGCTACGTCTATCCCAAGTGAAAAATTGACCTTTGGGAGAGATTTCCAACAAACCAGTCAATCTAACAGCCTCATTAAAATCACGCATGCTTCTACTGGAAGGGCGATGCTTTCCCAACCTTTCATGACTCAGCCTAACATGATTAAAATCGCCCATAACACACCAGTTAATAGGATTGAGAAGACCAATGGAGCAAAGATAATTCCAAAGCCCTGCCCTATCCCCATCATCATTCAGCCCATAAACAGCAGAAAGTTCAAAAGAAAGGTCTTGTTTATTGACTACACAACGAAGCACCTGATCACTGCTAATAATCTTGTCTATAGAAATATTGGGATCCATCCATAGAATGATAATCCTCGTATAAGAATGGAAATCAGAATTATCCAAGTAGTTTGCTCCACTCCAGATCATATTAACAAACCCATTTAACTCCTTCTTACTGACTCAAGATTCAAGGATAATGAAGATATCTGCCTTACTCTCTCTAATCTCCTTCCGAATGTGAGGGATCTTATTTTCTCCTCCCCTCACATTCCAAGACATTATTGTAAAGGGACTAACCATTTGGAGGTAAGTTGATTGGGGCATACTTCTCTTCAAAATTCGACAATAAAGAAAACTTATTCAAAGAAGACGGAATGCTTTTATTCACAAAGAGCTTTGGAACAATCCTGGGAGGAGACTTTGATTTTTTGCCTTTTATCTCCCATCCCACTTCAGGAGAAGTGTTTGGAGTAACTGAGTCTAAGATCTTAACTTCTTATCTTCCACCAATAACCCCTGCAACTTGTGTCCCAACACTCTCACTGACAGTAGCCGGTTGATTAGTGTTGACTGGTTCAATAACAGGAACATAAGGGGGACTCGGCACCTCCATAACTTCCTCTTGGATCGTCTCAGATGCATCTATAAACACTTCCCCCTCATCACCTTTGTTTGCATCTGATGCTTTAGGTACCCAGGCCTTCTTCTTAACTAGACCATTGGCCACCCTTCTTTGAGTGTTTCCCTCCACCGGAACAGATCCACAGAGTGTTGACTCATGGCCAAAGAGACCACAGATCAAACACCTACTCGGCTCCCATTCATACTCAAATGAAATGGTGTCTAGTTGCCCATCATCACTAACAATATGCAACTCTTTGGGAAAGGAGAAGTCCAGTGGGATCAAAACTTGCAATCTAGCATACTCCAGTCTCAAAAATTCATTGGTAAATTTATCTGGTTGTAGAGGAACCCCAAGAAACGAATCAATCTTACTGAACATCTCGGTATCCCAGAGCTCCAGCGGGAGGTTGAAGATCTTTAGCCAAATCAGAACTTCAATTAGCTTCATTTTTTCCAAAGGTTCTCCTCGTTCCCATCTCTTGATGATCAAAGGTCTCCCAGTGACAAACTAGGGACCCCCATCGATAGTCGTCGTCATGTCCTCATCGTTGGATAATAGCACTATGAAATAACCACGCCCTCTCGATCGGACCTCAATAGAGCCTTTAGCATTCCATATTTGAGCTAGATGACGAGCCAGTACAGGCCAGTGAGGTTTTAGGCCTACTACATATCCCGCGGCAGTCCTTTTTCACCTATCCGGATTCCTCTCTGCAATGTGCTTCGAATAGAACAACTTCCCATCTGTCATTTGTATGCTCGACTTCTTCAGGCTTACTGGACTACTGCTCTTTCTCTCCTTGAACAGATCCAGCCAAGACTTAGCTTCATTTGCAACTGAGATGCTATCAGCCGAAGAGCGTGTCCTAGAGGCTCCTAGATCTGGAGGATTTGATGATGAAGCCAGCACTCCTGCAATCGCCCCCACCGTCGCCTCTGTAGGCTCCTCAGACATCACTTCTAACACGTCAAATAATGTATGGGCATTATTTGCATGTTTTTAAGTACTTAGACCTTTCTTAGAAGGAAGAGAGGAAGAAAGAATGATCCTAGGGTTTCTCTACCCTTAGAGACCCAGATTGAAGTACAAGTCTCCCTCAACCTACCTCTAGTGTCCAAGGGTCCATTGAAGCAAAGAAGTCCAAGGAAACACCAAGTACAAGAGACAAGTGTTGATACAGAGACCAACACGACCGTGGTATCATAGAACGACCATGTTGGCCCAAGCGAATTCATAGATAAAAACCAAGTTCAAGCATTGAATACTTAAGTCAGTAGAACCATTGTGCTTCATAGCATGGTTGTTCCATCATGACCTAGAATGGCCATGCAATGCAGCACGGCCATGTGGCCAACAAATCATCATGGGCATTCCTCCAAGAATGGGCAGTGCTTCTCCACGCCACCACGTCTATGAGACCCCTAACCTTGCTTAAATGGTTATACATGCTTATTATCGTAATTGGGTTCTTTAAACCTTAATTAAACTTTGTGATATGATTTTTAATCATAAGGCAAGCTTAAGTTTCAAGTTTGGTCCAATTTGGATATTGTTTGAGCAAATTATGCAATTTTATGTACATTTGGCCTTTTCTACAATTTACCCAATTGAGAGGTTTTCTTTGCAATTTGTCACATCAATTATGTTCATGTTCTCTCATCATTATTGAGATTTCTACGCCATGGGGAACTCAATTGTACCTTGGTTTGGTGGTTATTTGCCTCAAGGATGATTTAGGGTTTTACCCTTCATGGATGAACCTCTTTTGGGGCTAACAACCGATGGTACCATTGGTTTGGGCAACAAATGATGGCCATCAATTGCACGGACCACTAGGAACATCTTTAGGTCATCATAAAGGCTCTAGTTTGATGGTTCATTCTGGTTTGGTTCACTTGAACTGATGGTTCTCTTATAGATATGATCAACTAATGGTTCAACCATCTATTGACCTAAACCATGAAAAAATGATGTTACCTTCACCCAAAAACCTATGGTTGGCTTGAGAGACCAACAACCAATGGCTTCGCAGTCTCCAATAGCCAAAGAACCTTCTTCTTGCATGTCCATGGAAGCTTTAAGCCATGGACACATGGAGAGCAGCTTAGACACCTCATGCTTCTTCCCTTTCCTTATCCATGGGCTATATCTATCGCTTCCTTACCCAAGTTCAAAACCATTGCTCACTTCCTCTTTCCTCTATCCTATAGAACCAAATCCACTCTATTTGACTATATAACTAAGTGGTCCAAGGTAGAATACAACCTCGTTTTGGAGATGAAGGTCTCCTAGAGATTTGTCTAGCCCAACTTGGGGTTTCTAAGGTCATCTTCTAGGGTTTCCGACCAAGTCAAGTTGTTTTCTTTCTTCCTTCTCTATTTTCCTTGTTCTTCTTCTTCCTTTGACCATCCTCTAGGTTATAACTTTGCTGATCCATGGTAGAAATTTCTCTAGAACTCAAGTACCCACCTTTCTTGCTTCTTCTTCTAGGGTTTTGCTTCCTTGTGGAGAAAGGTGCCTACTTAGCCGAGTTCAGATCTAAAACAAGGGTTGTATTGCCTTCTTTGTTTTAGTTTCTTGCTACTAGAAGTCTATTCTTCTCTATATAGGTTATTTTTATAACCTTCTTCACTTATATTTCTTGCTAACAGCTTGTTAGTTCATGTTTATGCTTAAAAGTGATGATCTAAGCATAAAGAAACCATGTTGGCTTAGAGTTTCGAATTTTTATGGTGTTCCCTATTCTGTTCTAGTTCTATATGAACCTGTAAACAGGTGTACGTTCTTCCTAAGGTAGAATATGATCTAGTACAGGTTGGTAACACAACTGATAGTGCTAAACACCTAACAATTGTGGTCCAAATTAGGGTTTCAAGCAATTTTCTTGACTACCACATAACCCGATGGTGATACCATGCAACAATTGATGGTGCTGCTATTTTGACAACCGATGGTGGTGACCAAGGGTGTCAACTAACGGTCACCCCTTAGGTCAAGTGTTGTCTCAATTAGATGCTTAATGATCAACCACTAAGTACCCTAATGACGCTATCAATCAATGATGAGATTAGCTTAATATTCGATGGTGTTAAATGAATATAGTTCTGATCAACCAACTGATGGTGACTTGATGATCACAACATATGGTGGATCAGGTCATCACCACTGATGATATGTTAAGGATGTAAGTTTAGATTCAATTAAGCCCTAAACTAATGGTTTCTTGGTTCGATTAGTCTTATGGTTAGACCTATGCTCCAATTGATGGTTTTGAAATATGAACTTGATCCAATGGTTAGGATCTAACACTTCTTCATCTAATAGTTTTGAATAACAAACTTAATCCAATGGATTAGATTGGATGTTTCAACGTCCAATGATTTAGATTGAAAACTATAGTATTATATGTGAGTTTTAATAATATAAAGTCGATGGTTTCACCCATTTGATCAATTTAAGGAGCTTGATGGTTGATATGATGGCTTTCTTATAATGTACAATGGATGACGAGTTTCAACCTCACAACCTATGGTGCCCCTTTATGTTATTAAACAAGGGATGTTTAGGGTTTAATGGTGACTCTTTTGAGATCACAATTCAGTAACTTCATATGTGTCTTATTCAAGATGTTTACTTATGTAAATAACTAATGGTCTTACTTATCAACAATCCTATGGTTTTGGGATGATGCTTATGGTAAGTTGATAAGGTTTGAATGATGTTGAAACCGATAGAGGTTTTCCCTTGATAAGGTAGTCTTGTCTTTGCCCTCACATGAAAAAAATGGATAATGACCATATTGTGTTGATATGTAACTCTAATGTGATATAGTTTGTTACACATATCTAATGAACTCAGGTGATGATGATTAACTATGATCAATCTTCCCTATGGAATAATAGAACAATGAAGTACTCTCTTATTGTTGTAGAACACTAGTATACTATATACCACTATAACATAACAATTACACCTTGAGTTATGTCTGGATCCATACTTGAGAATGGTATGGAATGTGATGATGATGCTTTGTCTTATGCATCCAAGATTATATAAGGATGTTATGGGTCAGGGTTTGTGAATAAATGATGAACTATAACTTCAATGTAACTTACCTTGCTAAACCTAGCCCTAATTCTAGTAGAGAATTGTATTTAATTATGTTATCCTTTCTTGAATGATTAATATAATGATGAAATGTCCTTCACAATGATTGATTGAAACTCTAATATTTTAACTTGTAGTCATCGTAGCTTCATGATCTATGCTTTCTAATGTTAAAATTGTACACTATAAGTGTAATGATGGCCAATCATACCTATCTTCCTTATATGTTGATATAATAAAGGAGAGCTCTTAATTGCTAAGATACTCCTGCAATGTTATATTGCGAACATCTTTTAGTTCTTTAATGCATATTATGTTGATATTGTGTATCACATGTGTGATGATGTTAGTTGAGCCTTTTAATAAGGCATAGAAAGATAATGATGAACTTGCATGAAACGATATGATGTTCTTAATGACCTTTGGGCATGGTTGAGACCTGAATGAGGTGTAATCCTCTTATGTTGACAAGGGTCGATACCTTGTGATATTGTGATAAGGATTTATATCTTGCGATAGTATGATGACAAGTGCAATCTCATGAATGGAAAGTGAATTGTACTATGTGATTATGAGATGAGGAAAAATAAGTCTCATACATTTTATATCTTCTGAAGTTATTATATGTTAATGCATGTTAGAGATGAATTGGGGTTTGTATGTCCACTTGTTTGATGAAGCCTTAATTCACCCAATTAGCAATAACTAATCAAGTGAAATCATAATCATGTAGTGCCTTATGTTGTAGAACCATCTTCAGTGTCAAAACTTGTTGAATGGTGAATTGAGTATTCCTAAGGGAAACTTGAAGGGCATACTGTTGAGTATGTGTGGGTGGCAAGTTGAGAATATATCCTTGTCATCCACAATTACAGGTTATGGAGGATGACTATTGTCATGCCTCAGATATTGTGAAATGTGAAATGTAGTGGTATAATTGTAGGATGCCTCTTATAGAACAACCATGTGTGAGTCTATTCTCTAGTGTTGTGACATGTACCAAGGTTGGACTAGTTGGTAGCTGCTTGACTATATGTCATTGTAGTGGCATCATTAACTGATATGTCACTATTTTTTTACTCATACTGACTGAGGGGAAGAGATCTTAGGATATCGATACTCCTAGATCTTGTACAAAACCAAATAGCCATTCACAGGGGTCAGTTGGACTTTGGGTGGTACAACTCAAACTCCCCATGGCGTAATATAAGATGTAATATATTCATGTAGCATATATGTTTAAGGTTATACACAATGCTTCACAATGGATGATAACCCTTGTTTTCTCTCCTACATTGAGATGATGTATAGTACAATAAGAGATGATAGATATGATTATGTTGTAGATATGCTTATGTTGTTAGATATACTAACACTCATAGTTAAGATTATGTTTCTAGCTATGTTTAAAACTACTTGCCATGCCTCTATAATTAGAAATGCTTAAACTACTAATCATGCTTATGTAGTTAGTTGTGATTATGATGTTAGCTCTACTCATGATGTAGATTCTTTCATTTTATTAAACATGCTAGCATTGATAGTCATGTTATGCTACTAGACATATTCATGATGTTTGAGATGATTATGCTACTAGATCGCTTTTGTTGTTAGCAAGGAATATGATCATAGTCAGACCAATGATGACAATTGTTATTCAATGCAATCATATGAAACCTAAGTAGATATCTGATAGAAGAAATAGATTTATCTATTACATGTGTATACATTGATCATCAGACGTGTTGCATAGATTATATGCTTAACATGTTCAACACGTTGAACTTCTCAATCTTCTCAGTTGTTTATTAAATAATCCAACTACTCAATTTATATATTGTTTAGTTTGTTGTAATGAATATATGTTGGAGAGAGTTATATCTCTTGCTGGGATTGGGTTTCACCTCATGGGCACCACATCTTTCTAGGTGACCGATAGTAGCGACAGCATAACCGTGTCAAGAAGGAGAAATTAAGATGATGAACCCTAGAGATGGTTGTTTAATGTCTAGTGTGTCCTAGGGTCATCTCTGTACTCTTAGGTCAGAGTGAAAAGTTTGTATATGATGTTTCAATTGAATCGAGCTTTTGACAACATGTTGATGCTTGCATATGTGAATATGTGGATAGTGTTTCTTTGTAAAGTTTATTTTGTAACTGAGGCTACAGAGTAGTTATAAAGGATATTGAGAATTATATGAAATAAAGAAGTTGTCGAGCAATTGGGAAATGTTGAAATCAATTTTAATTTACCCTATTTTCTAGGTTTGTGTTTAATTAATGAGTATTCATGTTTTGTGTTTTGAGTAATATTGTTTAGTGTAACGAATTCTCAAACGGCCGTGGTGACCACCATGATCATGCTACCCATGGCTCACCATGTTCGTAGTTACCACCAAGGTCGAGCCACCAACCATTCAAAATCCAAATTCTCCTGTGATTTTTCACCAATTCTCACCCTACCCGTTACATGCCACCATGGGCATTCTGACCCACACCCAACACGGTCGTGCTACATACAAACCTAGCAACACTTCTCCACTGCACTTCCCAATTTAACCCCTCTTAACTGTGCAACCCCACCACCTATATATATTTGGGTGGAGGCTCTAGCATGAGGTTAGCTACTGGTAGACCACTCTCATCTCCCCCATTTTTCTCTCACTCATTCCTACTCCATTCCACCTCCATTTCCTCATCTTCCACCTCAAAAACACCCTTTTTAGGGTTTCTTACCACTTTCCACTATACATCCATGCCATCCACTCACCTTGGAGGGAGGTGCTCAAGATGAAACTGCTAGGAGTTGGAGAAGGAGGATTCTTCACTGAGCACATCATGGCTTGCCACTCCTCTACTCATTCTTCTTCCTTTCTTTTTGTATTTTCATGTTCTATGAGTAGCTAGGTCCCTTAGGTGGGTTGTTTGGGGCCAAAATGTTACTTTGATACCATGTTGGGGGAAAATGATATATAGACATTATGATTTGTTTTTCTAATGATTATGTTCTATTTCTATCTCATTCCTCATGAATTTCTTTGTGGTTTGTGCTTGAAATACCTAAATTCTATGAAAATTGCTTATATGTGGCTCTTTTTGTGAATCTAAGTCCAATTAATGAATCCCTAGTTATCTATTCACCTTCCTAAATGTTAATCAATTCTCCTATGCCTAGGTGAGGGATCTAAGTAGCTAGTATAGGAGCACTCAATGAAATTATCTTGGAGCCTTCTCAAGGCTAGAATGTGGGTTATGTGAGGTATAAACCTCACTTCCACCTTACATTATTACCCTCAGCCCCTAATTACCCTAGGAGTTCCTATCCTAGAAACCTAGAGTTGACCAGACCTTAATTGAATTCCACATAAACCCTAACCCAATTGAGCCTCTTAAGGGTAGGTAGGAGATTTTAGGGACTAGTTACCCTATACACAACCTATCCTATCCATGCCCAATTTGTAGTTTAGGGAAATTCATTATCCTATAGCTTGCTATTTGGTTCGGTAATCTAAATGAAAGTATAATGTTCACATATCATCATTGCAACCTAATTGATAAGTGCATCCCCCAAACAACCCACACTACTCTTAATTGCTTTAAAATCCTAGTTTTCTTCTTGCTTAGCTGGTGTTAGCTTAGTTGGCTTCTTGTCTTGTTCTTGCTTTAGCTACTTTAGGCCTTTAATTGCTCTTATGCTTAGTTTGATAGCTTAGTGTAGTATATACCTCTTCTTGCTTGACGTAGTGTAGTTTGCTCTTTTCCTGCCTTTTCTTGCTTAACTTGTCTTTCCTTGCTCATTACGACTAACTATCTAGGGTAATTTTCATTTTGATTCTTTTTTGTTCTCCTTTACTTTCTTGTTCACCATTAATATACTCATCAAATCAACAATTAAACTATTCAACCCTAAACTCCACAATGGGAACCTATCTAAAACTAACTTAGCTCTAGTGCTCCCTTTTCTCTCTTTGGTTTGACCCCTAACTTGCTGCTCTCTTATACTACGACATGACCCCATGTGCTTATGGGTAAATGTGTTAGTGTATGTTAATGAGCCTATTAGGGATTTATAAATTTGAAAGATCCCAAGTGTGTTTGAAAACCTCCTAGGGTTTCATCTAGTCACCACTTAGTTGAGTAAATTCTACTCCACTGAAAGGTTGACACAAGTGTGGAATGCTTATTTAGTCCTATTGTAGGGATTCATCTTGTTTCATTTTGCACTTTGATCACATCTATACCTGTTAGATTACATGTTATTTCCCTCAATATGTATATTTCTATGAAATGCACTTATGGAGGCTTTTTGCATGTTTTATAGGTACTTTGTCATCTACTTGATGGCATGGAGAGAAGATGGTCCAATCTAGGGCTTCCTCAAGCTTGGAGGAGCCCAAAATGAGAGCAAAACCACTCCCAACCTACCCCAAGTGGTTGAAGAATGTTTTGAAGAAATAACCTCCATGGATGATCAAGTTCAAAGATCAAGTGCATGGCAAGGACACCAAAATGGTTGTGGTACTTCACCACGGCCGTGGTGGACATGCTCTAATCACAAAGTATCAGTATAACTTCCAGAAACTAATGAATTTGGCTAAAATAGTCGTGGTGAGCAATATGCCCGTGGCCATAGGTTCTCACCATGACTATGGTGACCCCCCACGGTCGTGGCCATCCATGTACCATCTCCATGTGATCTCCACATTTTAATTCCCATGATCGTTGTACCCTACCATGATCGTTCTCATCCCTACACACCACGGACGTGGTGATCCACGACAACCATGCTACTCACAAAACCTACCTATTTTTGCACTGCTTTACCCATATTGCCCCTACTTAACCTATGCTTCCCCCACACCTATATATACCTAGGTGGCATCTGGGGCATGAGGTTAGCTACCTTCTACCACCTCCTAGCTCCCCATTTTTGTCCCTTAGCCATTACACTCCATTTCCACCTCCATTCCACTTCATTTTACCATTTCCACCACCAGAACACTAGTTTATCCTAGTTTCTACCCATGATCCCCTTCATTCCACACCCTTGCACTTTGGAGGAGAGAGGAGGACGTCTTGCAGCAGCTGGAGAGGAGGATTTCTTCATCTACACCGAGTTCCATGGCTTCTTCTACCTCTTTCTCCTTCCTTTTTGTATTTTTCATTGTTATGAGTAGTTAGGCTCCTTGGGTGGGCTATTTGTGGTGTAAAATATTACTTTAATACCATGTTGGGGGAAAATGACATGTAAACTTTGTAATTATATTTGTTAATGATTATATTCTATCTATATCTCATTCTACATGAATTGCTTGTTGGTTTGTGTGTGAAATCACCTAGGAATTTAGGGAAATTGCTTATATATGTGAATTTTGGGATTTGCCCCTAGGTCCAATTCTTTGATCCCTAGGTTGCCTAACATCTTCCTATATCCTAATCAATCTCCCTAAACCTAAGTGAGAGATCTAAGTAGTTGGATTAGATAATTCTAGTGCAATTAGCATGGAGCCTTCTCAAGGCTAGAATGTGGGGGAATTGGGGTCCAACACCCTAATTTCACCTTCCCATTACTACCCTCAGACCCTAATTGCCCTAGGAATGTATAATATATAAATCTAGACTTGATTAGACTCTAATTGAATTGAACCTAATCCCTAACCCAATTGAGCCTCACAAGGGTAGTAGGGGGTGTTAGGGACTAGTTCCCCTATACACAACCTAGCATATCCATGGCCAGTTAGTAGCTTAGCTTAATTGGTTAGACTCTAACTTATTGTTTGGTTTGGATAATCTAAATGGAATCATAATGTTCATATGTCACCCCCAACTTAAGTGATAAGTTCATCCCCTAAACAGCTCACACCTTCCTTAATTGCTTTAAAACCCTAGTTTTCATCTTGCCTAGCTAGTGTTAGCTTACTTAGCTCTTTCCTTGCTTAGTTAGCTTCTTGCCCTATTTTTACCTTTTTCTTTCTAGTTTAGCTCTTTACTTGCTCTTGTGCTTTTCTTTTGCCTGTCTTAGTGTAAATTGCCTTTTCATACCTAGCTTAGTCTTTTCTTGCATACTTAGTCTTAATCTAGTCTAGGGCTAACTTAGATTTCATTCTCACCTTTAATTGCTTTCTTGCTCACCTAGTTTAACAATCAAATCACCTTTAAACCCTTAACCCTAGTTTTTTCAGTAGGAACCCAGTCAAACTAATCTAGATCTAGTGCCCCCTTTTCTCCCTAAGGATCGACCCTATACTTGCCACCTTCCTATACTATGACATGACCCCATGTGCTTGCGGGTGTAGTTGTTTTAGTGTGAGTAGGTGTTAAGTTAGGTTTTATAAATATCAGAAGTGAATCCATCGTGTGTTCCGATCTCGTGGGGTGCATCTAGTCGAGTCAAATCAGCTAGTGTATAGAAACTCTGGTGGATGCACCACATGTCATATTGAGTATCAGTCAAATGGGCAATGAGTGGTTCCATGATGCTTGGGAGAAATTCCAAAAGATGTTTAGAGAGTGTCCACACCATGAAATTCCTTTATGGCAGCTGGTTCAATCATTCTACTTTGGTCCCTCAACCATGAGTCAAACTATAGTTGATTCTTCTTGTGGATGAGATTTTATGGCTAAGCCACCTGAGGACACATGACACTTGTTTGAGCAATTAGTAGAAAACTCAATGATCTGAACTTCTAGCATGACTTCTGACAGAGATCAACCGTTTGGTGTCCCACCTTCAACTTCTAGTGATTTAATACCACAAGTGATGAAGATTCTTGGGTACATGATGAGCTTAATGAAGAACCAAGTGGGAAGTGTTCCTTGTCACTCGGTCAATCTTGTTGAGTCCTTTAGTGAAGAAAAAACGCATCGCTCCTATAGCTACCCAGAACAACAAATTTCAATATATATCTCAATGTTTGAGGAAGAGGTTCTATCTAGATTGAAAAGCTTTGATGATGTCCAAAAGAATGTTACAAGGCTTAAGGAAAGGATAGAGCAACTATCTTGCATGATTGTTGTCCAAGAGGAAAATTTGTCTTCAAAGCCCATAATGAGTTTTAATGAAGCAAGTGGATGCATGCATTCCACTCAAGTTCTCTACACATCCAATGCAAGTGCAACCCATATACCACTTCCAAGGCCATCCAAAGCCTTATACACCTCCTCCCCCTCCATCACCACAACTTCCCTACCAATTCACCTTCCAACCTTAATTATCCCCTCGAACCCAATTTTAATACCAACTATCACCTCTACCTCCTCTACATCCCCAAAATGTTCCCTCTCTCCACCATAAGAAAGGAAGTGCTCTGAGAGTTCTAATGACTGGGAAATATCTTGAGTAGCCTGTGAGTCAAAGAAAAGTTGATAAAGTAAAGCAAAGGCAGCCAAGTGGTGATATTGTGATTGAGATTTCCAAAGATGATTCTATGACACTCCTATTGAGAATGTGATACTACCTCACACTCCTTTTCTATATTCTACCATCCCTAGTGTTCCACCTCCTAGAATGCCACAATGAAATGATGTTAATTCAAGTGCTACCAAAGCAAGTGAACCACCATTCCTCGATGCATTTAATGATCCCCCAAAAGTAAAAAGGAGGCAAAAGCACAATGTTGACATTCTATATTTGTTTTGCTAAATGAAGGTGAACATCCCATTGTTGGATATTATCAAGCAGATTCCATCCTATACCAAGTTTCGTAAGAACCTATTACTGTGAAGAGAAGGTCAACGGAGAGAATACCAAAGAGAGTCAAGTTGACCGAAGAAGTGAGATCTATCATCCAACATTCACTTCTAGTGAACAGGAAATACCAAGATCCCCATTCATACCTAGTTACATAGGGGGACATCACATAGACAAATCCTTACTTGATTTGGGATCTAGTGTGAATTTGAAGCCATATAGTGTCTATGTGGAGTTGGGGTTAGGCAAATTGAAATCGGCTCATTGCACTCTTCAATTGGTGGATCGCTCCATCAAGGTACCTAGAGGAAGAGTTGATGATGTCTTGGTGATGATAGACAAAGAAAGGGGAGCAATTTTCCCAGCTGATTTCATTGTTCATGACATGGAACCGAAGGATAGGAAGATTCCCATCATCATGGGAAGACCATTCTTGTCTACAGCTGATGCTAAGATACCTGTATGTGGTGGCACAATGTCAATCTCTTTTATGGACATGAAGATAAATATCAACATGTACAAGACCCCAACTTAGATAATTAGAGATGAGGATATTGGACATGGTCACTTCAAGAGTCAGACTGGTTATTTAAAAGAAGGGGGTCCAATGAAAAGATTGATGATGGTTTTTGTGATCAGAAGGATGAGAAATATAGGTTGAATGCAAGTGAGAGATGCATTTATTGCAAGAATGGACACATGATGATTCAAAATGGATGAATGATGCAAGGATAAAAAAGCCCCAGCTGAAGGCTTAAAGTTTAGCACTTGTTGGAGGCAATCTACCTAGGTTTGGGGATTTTTCACCCAACCTCTCAATTTTGATACTTTTATTATTTTTACACTTTTCCAAGAAAATACACACATACACTTGTTTTTAATAGTTTTTTTTAGTTTTAAGGCAAGTGAAAATAGGGTAAAATGAGGAAAATTAAATGAAATTTAGACAAAGGATTCATGTAAAACCACTTTTGAGCAAAGATTTGGTGTTTTGATGAAGTTCAAGTTGAAATGACTTCCCACAGTACTCACCACAGTTCTAGTACCATGGAACGGGCATGGTGGCACACTCAAATCAACAAGAATATCAAAGAGGTTCAAGAAAAGAATAGTAGACCTAGAACGACCACGCAAGGCAACACAATCGTGTGACTTCAAGGCTGAATGGGCATGTGGGACAACATGACCGTGCCACGTATCAAATCCATGTTGTGTCCTAACTCCAGCACTTATTCAGCTCATTCCAACAAGTTCTAAATTGATTCATTTCAGTTCTTATGCAAACAACATGGTTGCTCTACGACTCCAGCCGACCGTTCAGAGACGTCAACCCTTTGGAACCCTCGATTTCTCCTCAAATCACCCCAATCCATCCCCAATCATCTCCCTACCATTTTCCCTACCTTAACCTACCTTTTCCACCCAACTTCCACCATTAAATCTTCTCCATTACGCCCCAAATACAATGAACTCTGAAATACCTAAAATCCCAAATTTCTCCACCCAAACCATTCTACAATGAAGAGAATCACCAAGAAAGTGGTGTCCAAGGCCAAGGAGGTTCTCTCATACCAACTCCGTCTAAATAATGGATCATCTTCAACCCCGACGCTGTCTCAACCTCCTTCACCGCCACCGGCAACCTCTGGTTCACATGAAGAATCACCTCATATGGAGGAATTGGTGGATCCTATGATGGAGGAATCCATTAGATTTCCTATCAGAGGTGGGATATAAACCCTAAAGTTAGTTTCTACTAGGGAATCAACACCACCTTCACCGCCTCAACCCTCTACTTCAACAATTCGACCATCAACCTCAGCCCATGTAAGGCCCCTGAACTTGCTTAAAGAGTTGAATAAGCTTAATTACCACAATTTAGTGCTTATAAACCTAACATTACATTTTTATATGCTTAGGTTTCATTTGAAAAACTTAATTTTCAAATTTGGGTAAATTTGGACATTGTTTGAGCAAGTTATGCAATTTTATGTACATTTTGGACCTTTCTGCAATTTACCCAGTTGGGAGGCTTTATTGCAATTATTCACATGAATTATGTTTCTTATATGTTCTATTAATAATTATTGATCTTGTTCAGTGATGGGGATCCTATTTGAACCTTAGTGTGAAGGTGTTTTCCTCAAGGGTATTTTAGGGTTTACCCCTTCATGGATGAGCTACCTTTAGTAGCTATCAACTAATGAATTATTTGATTGGCTTGCAAATTAGAAAAATGAGAGCTAATAATGTCTATATGGATGTTGGGCGATCTAATTGTGTGTGTTCTTGTATATTCTTAATTGTTTAAGACCATGGACACTTGGAAAGATACTAGGACTTCAACTTTTTCTTTCTTTATCTTAAAGTTTTATATACCTATCCCTAAGCACCCAACAAACCATTTTCTATCCACCACTTCCCTCATTCTATGAACCTCATTCTCCCTATGTTCTTTTGTGAAATTCCTACCAAGTAAGAAGAAAGTGGGGATCTTCTTGGAAAAATCATTTAGGGTTGCAATTGACTTCTTTAGGGGTTTCTAAAGCTCCTTCCTAGTGATCTTGACCTAAAAGGGTAAGTATTCCCTTATTTACTCCATTTATTTAGCTGTTTTTCTTCCTCCTATACCTCTCCAGGTCATAACCTTTCTTTTCCATGGTGGAAGTGGATCTAGAACTCAAGAATCTATTCTTCTTATTTCTTCTTCTAGGGTTTTGCTTCTTTATGGAGAGAATTGCCTACTTGGCCAAGTTTAGATCTGAAACTAGGGTTTTCTTGGCTTCCTTGCTCGAGATTCATACTGTTTGGGATCTGACCTACTCTATAGAGGCGAGATTCATTACATTCTTCACTTATATTGCTTGTTAGAAACTTGTTAGTTCATGTTTATGCTTTAATGTGATGAACTAAGCATACAGAAACCATGCTCGTTTAGAATTACGAATTTTTGTGGTGTTCCCTACTATGTTTTAGTTCTATATGAACTTGTAAACATGTGTACGACCTTTATAAGGTGCAACATGATCTGGTACAGGTTGATAGAAACAACCTATGGTGCAAAGCACAAAACAATCGATGGTTCAAATTAGGGTTTTCAAGCTATTTCCTTCACTACTACATAATCGATGGTGATACCATGTAACAACCAATGATGTTGCTATTATGACAACTGATGGTCATTCTCAAAGGCATTAAATGATATTGAAAACCTACGGTCACCCCCTTAGGTCAAGTTTTGGCTCAATTAGAAGTTTAATGACCAACCATTAAGTACCCTACTGATGTTATCAATCAATGATGACATTAGCTTAATATTTGATGTTGATTAATAAATATAGTTCTGATCTAACAACCTATGGTGACTTTTTGGTCACTAATGATGGTGGATCAGGTCTCCACAACCTATGGTGAGTTAATCATATAGTTTTAGCATCAATTAAGCCTTAGACCCATGGTTTCTTAGGTCACTTGATGCAATGGTCAGACCTATACTATAACTGATGGTTTTAACATGTGAACTTGACCCAATGGTCAAGATCTAATGTTTATTCCTCCAATAAAGTGGAAAGATGGCTAACGTAATATGTTGGTCCTAATAATGTTATTTAGATGGTTTCATTTATATGATCAACTTAAGGAGCTTACTTGTTTACAATGTGTGGATTTTTTAAACGAACAATTGATTGTGGGTTTTACCCTACTCTCAACAGAACTCTTATTGTTGTTAGTCAAATGATGTCTACGGTTAAATAGTGACTTTTATAGATCACAACTCGATAACATCATAGATGATTCATTCAAGGTGTTTATTTATTTAAACTACCAATTGTTTTACCTATTCCACATCCAACGGTTTTGGGTTAATGCTTGAGGCATGTTGGTATGGTTTGAGTGATGTTGAAACCGATAGAGATTTTCCCATATTTATGTAGTTTTACTTTTCACTCATATGAATATAATTGATAATAATCATGATGTGTTGACATTCAAACCTAATGGGACATATATTTATACACCTTAAACCTAATGCAATTTGGTGATGGTGATTAATCATAATCAACCTTCCTTGAATGATTAATAGAATAATGGAGTATTGACTTATTGTTGTTGAAACCCTAGTATGCTATAACCTTATGGTTACACCTTGATTTATGTGTGCGTTCATAATTTGAGAATATTATGGAATGTGATGGTGATGCTTCACCTTATGCATCCATGATATAATGGGGATGTCGTGAGTTAGGGTTTGGGTATGAGTGTTGATTAGTAGAATTAGTATAGTTTATCTTGTTGAACTTAACTATAATGCAAATAGATAAAGATAAGTATTCATGTTAACTGTCTTATATGATGGAATTATGGTGAAATGACCTCCTTAATATGATCATAACCTTAATGTGTTAATTGGTGGTTATCATAGCCACATGGTTGATACTTTCTTATGCTAAACATGTGCATTATGAATATGATGAGGGTTAATCATATCTAGATTCCTTGCATGTTGATGTAATAAAGGAATGTTCTTAATGTTAATATAACCCTGTTATGATTGTTTATGAATATATCCTAGCTCATTAATGCAATAATGTTTTGATCTGGTGTGTTACATGTAAGTGATGTTCTTGAGACTTGTTATAAGTCATGAGAAGATAATGATGATCTTTCAAGGAATAGTATGATGGTCCTAATGACCTTTGGGCATGGTTGATCCCTGAATGAGGTGTAATCCTCTTGTTTTATTAAGGTTTGATACCTTGTGATATCATGAAAAGGATTTATATCTTGTGATAGTATGATGACTAGTATAGTCTCATGAATGTCAAGTGAATAGTACCATGTGATGATGAGATGAGAAACTGTGCTTCACACGTTTTATAAATTTTGAAGTTGTGATACTTATATGTTTTCTAGATGTGAATTAGGGTTTGTATGTCCATTTGTTTGATGCAACCTTAATTCACCCAATTGATATAATTAATCAAGTGAAACTCTAATCATGTAGTGCCATGTACCATAGAACCATCTTCAGTGTCAGAACTTGTTGAATGGTGAAATGAGTATTCCTAAGGGAAACTTAGAGTGCATATTTTTTAGTATGTGGGGTTCTTGTCATCCTGATACCATGTGTTTCGAGAGGATGGTTGCGGTCATACCTAGCTTGCTTCTTTTTTAGAATGACTACGGTCAGGTCTCAGTGATTATAACATGATGTGATTAGAGGACAACTACGGTTGTACCTCAGTGATTGGGTTTGAATACCCAGGATGCTAGCTTCGTGACCTGTACCAAGGTGGACTAGTTACATGACTATATGTCACTATTTTGCAGTTTGACTATATGTCACTATGGTACAGACTCATATTGACTGAGTATGGTTAAGATCTTGGGGTCCGACTCTTCCTAATTCTTATGTGGAACTGATTGCAACCATGTGGTGGTCAGTTGGACTTTGAGTGGTACAACTCAAACTCCCCATGGCATAATAAAAGATGTAATAAAGCCATGTAGCATTATTGTTTAGGTTAATACGTGACATTTCACATTGGATGATAACCCTTGTTTGTTCTCTTTACATAAAAATGATGCTTAGTGCAATTAATATATAGTAGATATACTTATGTTGTGTATATGCTTAAAATTGTAGATGCGTACATATAGTAGCCATGCTTATGTTGATAATTATACTACTACTATTGATTATAATCATGATCCTAGCCATCTAATGTAGTTAGTTATGTTTAACATGCTAGCCATGCCTTTGTAACTAGAGATGCATATACTGCTAATCATGCTTATCCATATAGTTGTGCTTATGTTGTTAGCTCTTCTTATGATGTTGATATGTTCAACCTGTTACACATGATAATGTTGTTAGATATCCTTATGTGGCTAGACTTATTCATAATGATAGAGATTCTATGTTACTAGACTTGCTCATGATGATAGATATACATAAGCTACTGAATTGCTTATATGGTCAACAAGATAAAGGGTGATAGTCTGGTTAATCATGATAGTTATTATCTGCTCCTTTATGTATTTTGTTAATCATCAGTGCTGCTGAGCTTTTTTGTTATATCTGATTAAACAACTTAAACTGTTTCATTACTTAAAAATGTTGTAATCAATATTTGTTGGAGAGAGTTATATCTCTCATTGGGACATGGGTCTCACCCTCGTGGTTCGCCACATTTTTTTAGGTAATCGACAATGTCAACAACAGAACCATGGAAGTAAAGAAGAACTACAATAATGGATCTTTGAGAAAGTTGATTAGATGTCCAGTGTGTCCTAGAGTCATCATTGTACTCTCAAGTATGGATAGGAAAAGTTTGTATATGGTGTTTCAAACGAATCAAACTTTTGTTAGCACATTAATGCTTATTTGTGTGGCATATATGAATATTGTTTTCCCATGTATATATGTTGTGTCTAAGGCAATAGAATAATTTGTATCGAATTTTTGGAATAGTATTGATACAAGAAAGATGTTTGGGCTCCTATGCAAATGTTTCTAAGTAGGTGTTGATATTGAAATCAGTTTTAATTTACCTGCATGTTTGGGTGTGTGATCAATTAGTGATTAATTGTGTTTTATGTTTTGAGTAATCTCATTCAGTGTAACAGGTTCTCACAAGTTGGTATTAGATCTTTAGGCTCACTGAGTCTATAGGGACACTAGGACTTAGGACTAGGATGATGTCTAAGTTAAGAATATGACACAAAAACATGGTGATACTGCCTAATCTCAATACTTCGGTGCCCTGACCAGATATTCAATTATTGAAGAAAAGGTAAGTATGGAACTCTTAGATTGTTATGCTTTTGATTGATCTGATCAAGTAGTCATTTTGAAACAATCTAAAGAGTATAATGAATTAGAAATCATGGTGCAGATAACTTAATATTACTTTAAGAGAATATGAGGATTACATCATTATCTATCAAAACTTGAATTTTTGGTGACTATAAGAGAAAGATACACCGCCATGAAATCTAAATCTGAATACAAATAAGTAAAAGAGGAGTTCTTTAAGATGTAATTCAAGAAGATAATAAAGTAAAAGATAGATAAGTATGTGCTTATAAAGTGATTCAAGGTATCAAATCCACATAAAATGGAGAAAACTCCTATGATGAGTTTAAAATGAGAAGATAAATTGGAACAATGACAAAGGAATCATGTGGAACCCGAGTTAATCTCAAACCATGTGTGTAAGAAATTATTAATGTAAAATCAGCATGGCATGTGAAAGAAATTAAGGGTAACCCTATTTAATGAAGAAAATGTAGAATATGATGATTTACATGTTGATAAGTGGTTGGATAACATAATAAAATAAGAGAACATACCCAAATGTGATGAATAGTCATGAAGGAAGGAGTAATGAGATATGTTAATCATGATGATTCCTATGTTAATGGCAAGGAACCCAAAATGAAAAAGGTTAAACGATACATAAGAATTTGTAACCTTCATAATGAAATTAGAATTGGTTACCTTTTTGCTAGTGACCCTAGGACTATGTTGAGATGATGTGGTAAGTGTGTTTCCATTTGTGTCTTTTCTTTCTAGGGAAAAACTTTCAAATGAATCATTACCACTTGGTATGAGCGGATTAGATGTAAACATGAGGGTGAATAGCTTATTATAGCATAAGATTTCTTAGGTATGGTTCCAAGATCATAAAGTTTGTGATGAGTTTTCTTTTGAGCCTTCCGATAATTAGGAAGACTCCTCTTATATGTCTTGAAATTTGTTATGTTGGTAAAAGTTGATGAGATAAGGATGGGAGTCCCTTATAGCACATGAGGTGGAGGCCAAGGTAATGAATCCTACTATCCAATATGTATCAACAGTATGGGAAGTATGTGAAGGTTGGAGATGTTTACTAAATGAACATATCAAGTATTTGTTGGTATCTATGCCCTAAGAGCCAATCATGGGATGATCGGTGGGATATATTAAGATTGATTTGATAAACATCAAAGGCAAGCTTCCAATTCATTCTGGTTCAGTCATATGAGATAGTGATAGAATAGAATGAATGTCTAGAGAATGACAGTACTCAATGACGTATGCTTTCAGGTTGAGGACCTGAACGATGAGATCATACGGATGCTAAGAGTTTGTACATTCTTGTTTTGTCCCTAGTCGGATGTCATTGTGGAAGGTAGATAGACAACAATGACACACAAGACTAGATTGTGGTGTTGGTTGATGACAGAATCTCATTAGTCATGATATAGAGATATCAAACCAAACACATAGGTACTTGTTAGAGAACAAGTGTACCGGACAGACCCACTGTGAGTTTGACACATGGAACCATGAGATGGTAGTCACATTCAGTACTCACAGTGATGGTGGTGAGTGTGATTCTTTGACCTGAAATCACTATACTCAACACATGTCATTGGGCACACTTTGACATCATCAAACGCAGTCCTGAAACTTGGGTTGTTATAAAGGTGATGATTGGGTGGCTTTGACACATGGGGATTTTGAGGGGTGAGTGATAGATATGGGATTTGTCCCTCCTGAGGGAGTTTGATATCCAAGGCCACTTGATGAGTAGGATTGAGATAGGCATGCGCACGCATGTGTGAATCAGTATGTGATATTGATGTCATACATATCTCCTTCAATCTGCTCTGAGATCAAGAAAGTGAATGAACGTTGACAGGATGGTTGTTCCATGCCTCGAGTTCATTCGGGATATCAGTGACAAAGGAATTATACATACGCTGTAACACCATTCACGGATTGTAGGATGAAAGTTGTTCTCCAACTTTCTACTTTCACTTGGGTAGAACTGATGTGTGACTAGGCACCGCTCTTTGCTTATGAAGTCATAAATGTTATGGACTCTCACTACCAAAATGAAACGGACCTACAGGGTCACACACATAGGATTTAACCTGGAAGAGGAATTTTGTCCACAAGCAATGTTTAGATTGATTACTAAAGGAGTTTAGTAGTTCAATTAAACACTCAATCACTCGATAGCTCAATATCATATTGTTGAAGGTGTTGGACGCATTGATTGGAGTATCGGATTGATTGAAATTGCAATTGACTGATTTTGCACAACCTGCACACCCAACCAATCGGCTCAAGTGTTGAACTGGTCGGCTGAGGTTGCTGAATCGGTCGGTTGGAGTGTCCAACCGATCGGCTCATGCCCAGGGTGAAACGAGCGGTTCAAGTGTTGAATCGATCAGTTCAACTGGTGCAACCAAGCAACTTGGGAAAGTCAGGTCGGCGAGAAATTTCCTTTCATTTCAAATTGCCCAATTTGATTGGGAATAAGATTGGTATTCGATACCAATTAGAAACGAAACAAGGAAAGTCATTTTGAGTTGGATTAGGACCGTGAACTGATCGGTTCAGGGCACCAACCGATCGGTTGGGGTGTCCCAAACGATCGACTCAGGTCCAGCCAATCGGCTCAAGGGCCAAAACAACCGTTTCAGTGGTGAAACAATCGTTTCAGGTTGCGAACCAGTTGCTTTTTGTGGAAAATCTTGAACCCTTCTACTCCTGCTTTTAGTCCCGTATTGCCGGGGATAGAGAACCCTGTCCCATGACCCTCCTATATATAGGGGTAGTGGGGGCTTCTCAAACAACAACTCAGTGCAATCAGTTGCTCTGGAAAGTTGTCGTTCTCTCTGGTTTTGGTAACCGAGAGAGAGCCCGAGCAAGTGCTTCCCGCAATAGGGAGGTGCAGCAAGAGAAAGACAACTGTAGTTGCAACTGGAGGTAGGAGAGTGTGTTGATGACTAGTACGTCAATGGGAGGGTGTGACTCCTTCCACTTCCTTGTGGGACAAGGAGTGTGGAGTTCTAGGTGGGCTGTGTGGACTACTTCAGAGGCGGGAGGATATTGCCGCTTAGGAGGACAACTGTCAACCCGACAGTCCGGTACGAGCAGGAGTCGTTAGTCCTGGTGCGACCAGGAGCTACATAGATGTCGTCCAAGACCGGTGTTGAAGACCGTGCAAGGCGCGAGGTATTGTCGTCGAGCAAGCCTCGGGACAAGGTATGATTCCACAAACCATCCTTTCCTAATATATAGACGTTGAGGCATTTCCTCGGTATGGGTTTGGGGGAGAAAATTTTGTTTCTGCTGCCTTCTCTGTCTCCCCTAAAACCCAACAGTGGTATCAGAGCCACGTCAACTGTTCTATATTTTAGGAATATCGATATGATCGATTTTGGTTTGTCGTATTTATTTATTGCATACGATGCGAATAAAATTGGCTTTATGCATGTCCAATCCTAAATCCACAAATCCCAATTATATATATGATATGTATTATTAATGCACTCGATATGCATCGCCCTTAAACGAGTTTTGTGGTGGATGTGTAGCGTGATTATGGCCTATAAACCCCTATCTCACTACTACAGAACCTACCTTTAGTGTCGGTTATTTAAGGCCTTTAGTGTCGGTTTCTAAGCGACACCTATGTGGGTGACGCTAAAAGCCCAGCCATTACGCGTCGGTTCCAAAACCAACGCCAAAACTCTTCGCGCGCCACCGAAAACGCGCCATCAGGGAACTATATATGTCGGTTATTTGGTACCAAACCGACGCCATATATCTTCACGCCACAGAAAGGGTGCCATCTTGGGCACTATCAGTGTCGGTTATTATATAAGAAACCGACGTCCTATCATCCTAGCACGGCCAGCTACCACGGCCGTGCTGGCTAGCACGGCCATGGTGTTAAGGAAATAGACGACGGTTATGAGTAAGAAACTGACACTGTAACTACGTGTTGTCTGGTCAGGTGCCACGGCCGTGCTATCCATCACGGCTGTGGTGTTAATGAAATAGATGTCGGTTACGAGCAGAAAACCGACACTATAACTTTGTGTGTCGGTTTATACAAATAACCGACGCCTATTGTTTTTTTTTCTGTCAGTCTGCAGACCTGTTGTGGCTAGTCGCAGGATGAGAAACCTGCAGATGAACTGCAGGTTTTACGACATCCATTGATATCAGCCAACAACAGGCCACAAACCTATAAAATTAACAACAAAAATATATATTCACACATGCATTTAGCAATGCAACCTGCAGTTCCATTTTATTTTCACACATTTAGAAACATTCATGTAGCTAGCAATCTGTAGTTCCATTCATTCACATTTACACATGTAGAAACATTCATATAGCAACCAACACTTTCATTCATTTTGACTCAGACACATGTAGAAACATCCAGACATGTAGAAACATTCACACATATATTATAATTCAGAAATTCATTTAGAAAATATCATTCTTTAGTCATTATTCGCTATCAGGATCCCAATTATATTTTAAAACCCCCAATATTTGTATGGTTGTTGCCCATTCTTCTCTTACTTCATTTAATTCTCCCATCGTATAGGGAGCATGTACATCTGGTAAGTCCTCTCCTATAATGGGGTCAGTTTTAAACACCTGTAAAGAGAATGATGTATATATAATTAATGAGCTATAAATAAGATTGATATATTTCGATCATATTATCTAATGAGACTATATAATACCTGAGCAATACACTCGATATCCAGTGCAGCATGTTTGATAATCATGTGCATATATCACATGACATAGAATCCACATGCCCATCCGTTGTCTTGTGTAGCACACTATAAATTCAAACATACAAAATATTAAAAAATACAACTAATTAAGCATTGTTCACATAAATAACATATACATATATTGCAGTCGGGAACTTACTTTCACGTTCTTACAAATTATTGGCTGGCTCTTTTTCGTGGGGACCTTTCCTCCAGCCCTTTTGAACTCATCAAAACCCCTACATGTTAATGTAACACAGAACATTGCAATTAAATAGTAATGTAATAACATATGTTAACAGATATGAAAATGAAGTATTTCTCACTGGAATAATGTCATTTTCATTATGTGTCCAAATCTTGTATTCAATTTACTCCCCTTAGGATCTAGATAATAGACAGTGAACGTCTCGGGGACAATAACCAGTAACTCCCAATGCCTACCACTAGAGGTAAAAAAGTTAAAAATTAATAACTCAAAATCCATAATAAAAATGTAATTTTCTTAAGTCCAAATTATAATAAGCAAAGTAAACTTACTCTACATTGAATGGAGCCATTATCATCGTATTCTTATTTACAGAAAAATTTGTAAAAGCCTCACAGCAGTATTGTTGAACTGACGTAGGGTCTTTAGCTACTAGACTAATCAAAGATGGAATCAAAAACCCTACATGTTCGAATCCAAAATCTGCACATATCTTATCTAAGTAGCTGCAAAATATGTATTAATTACACATGCATTAATAAATAAGAAACCAGATCACCAGATCATACACAAGGTATATGGATGTATAAAGAAGATCTCACCTTATCCATGGCTCTATCACAGATGTATTTAGTCAATCATTTCCAAACAACTCCAAAATATCTTGTATAAATATTTTGGTTTCGTATGACTGACCTGTAGAATCTGAATCGGAAGAAACAGTTATAGGGCAGTTTATATCATGTTCGCCTAACCATATTGCCATAACCCTACAGTTAGGACCTAACGGGACAGGTAGGTCATGTGGAACCCAACTAGGTAATGTAGGAGGTGGAAGTGGAGGCCTAGATGTTGTGGGTGTCTTCTTTTTAACCTGTATATATATATATATATATATATATATATATATATATATATATAATTTTAGATCAACTGACATCATATACACACACTAACAATTTAACATAATGTAAATTTATCATACAGTTTCATTAAAGAGGACATCCGCTTTTCGCCACAATATCACTCCGCCTTCTGCCTCACCAAGCGTTTCACAATCTGGGTGGGCATATGGCAATGGAAGATCCGCCCATCCTTGCAATATATGTACCGGGCTCACACAAAGCCAACTAGCTGGTAATGGAGACCCATGAAACTGTTCCCCGGGTAGGGATGGGTAAGTCGACGCCTCTGCATAGACATATTCATTACTTTTAGACGGCATCACTTCAGCCCCTACAAATTTTTGTGTAAAGAATGTTATATACATGTAGACATATCATCTTTTTTTGAAACGACTACAATTTCATATATACATATCATCTTGAATTTAAAAACTAGTTACTATGTTATAAAAATACTTACAGCGGATGTGCTAGGTGGTGGTTCTACAGGATTACTCCCAACCTCTGCAGTAGGAGTAGGAGTAGAGCCTGCAGTAGGTATTGTCTGGTAAGTGGCAGTCTGAGATGCCTGCCACTTTTTCATTGCTTCTTCGGGTTTTTCTTCGAGTTTCTTATCAAATAGCTTATCTACCTATACATGGATAAAAGAAACGTCAAATTCTAATTATTGAATTCTCTTTTACAGTAACATTATAAAAGAAAGAATATGTTACCTCTTCTTGTGAAAGTCCCACTTTTGGGACATGTTTGCGATGGGATGGACCAAAAAAAGCTTTGATGCCCACACCAGTGCCTGCAGCCCTAACACGTCCAGGATGCTCTGGGTTACCCAGAGCAACTGTCAATTCATCCCTTGTTCCCTCAGGGATGAACTTGCCTTATTTCCTCAGCTCGTGTAGCTCCCGCTAATCGCCAAAACAAAAATTTGTAATTAAGTAAACAGCACAAATAATCAATATTTGAATGATTGTTGTAAGAGTTGTATTTTACCATTTTTGCAGCCGCCTCAGTAGTTGCGGCCTTCGTTATTTCTCCCTTCTTATTTTGCCTCCCAGCTATCCAGACATCATGGTGAGGCATAGGTGTGCTACCTATGGTAGAGGACTCCTGAGTAGCAGCAGACTGAGCAGTAGCCTCAGACTGTAGTCTTTGGCGAATGCCTACATATCCTCTTGGACCCATTGTGTGGTCGTGCACATTCATCGCACGCCTTGATCTTTGTGCCTCACTGAGGGCCTAGTTAGTATGCACATTAATGATTTGGTTAGTAACACTAAATGTTAATCTTGAATAGGTGAATACAACATATATTAATAATGAGATTGAGACTGACGCCTAATACCTTGAATTCATCAGTTTTTCTTGAAGCGACAAACGCGTCCCATTCTTCTTTGTCCAGGAAGTTCCACTGTTCAGTGGTTGTCTTCTTCCTCTTGTCAGCTTCTTTTATGTATTCTTGGGTGAGATTTGTCTTATAGTTCCTTAGGACTCTCCCACATTGTTGCATCATGCATTTACGATGCAGCTTTTCATCCAATTTAAATATACTCTGCAAAATAGAATTGCTATTAACTAGTATCCAAAAATTTAGTAATCTACAAAATAGAATTGCAAATTAATAATAACTCACGCATAAATCCCTCCATATTAAGTCTTTCTTCTCCTTATAAACATTATGCCAAGAATCTAAGCGACAACCGCAATGGCTACGAGTAACAAACCCAAGATATAAAACAAATGAATTGTGATTCACATCACATGCATTTCCTGCATTATCAAAATCCACAACAAGTTTGGGTCCATTGCCCTTTTGCGCAATTAACTTCTTCATCATGGTGATGCCCCTTCTCTTGTAAAATTTTTGGTGCTGTTGATCAAGTGCATCAAGTGCTTCAGGTGGATCCTGTGCATCATCAACCTAAAATTTGACAAAATAAACACATTTACAAGATATAACTATAAATGGACATATAGATATAAATATATGATATTTTTTTTTAACTTACATTGTGAGGCGGCACATTGATGTCCTCGCCCTCACGGTAATCATCAGCACGGTCATCAGGAGAATGGTCAGCCATCTGCAAATTCACATTCAAATTGTAAAGTTCACATTGTAAAGTAATTGAAATTGTAAATCTCACATTGTAAAGTTCACATTCACACTGTAAAGTAATTCACATTATAAATTAAGTTGAAATTTTAAGTGATGGTTTGATGTCTTTAAAATCATGATGTGTTGTCATTCTTATACCTAAAATCCTAGTTCTTCAAGTTAGGGTGATTATTGATGTCTTTAAAAGCATGATTGGCAATTTAGGGAAAATTTCATCATTTACATTCCAAGCATGTCACATGTGTACATTACAGTTCATCATTAAGAAAGAAGGGTGATTAGGATTCTCACCAAGAACGGGTTTTGATTTTCTATACAATTTTATAAAAAAATGCACATGTATGCATATATATACTATACTTTTTGGAACCTTTATACATATCTGAACACCCTAAATAACCATACTAAACACCCAAATACTTTATAACACAACTATAAAATAATTATTATAGCTAAACTATTAAACAATAGACTTGTCACACATAAAACACCCTATACAACTATAAAACAAAAAGTATTAAGATATGCATGATACAATAACTATTTTGCATCACATTACAGTAGACTTATCATTGATACCTTACTAACTTATTGCTACATTTACATATCATCACTTGATCAAAAATTACAGCAGTACATTTACCCAAAGTATGCATTCTAAAATCTATGTCATGATTAGTTACATGTAATGTACTTGGATATACAGCAGTACTCGATTACTATGTCTTACATACAAAGTATGCATATTAAATTAACTAAGGCTTATCATAGAACATGTATTATTTATCAAGTTACCAATAAGTAAATAACTTTAAAAAAAATGCCCAACAGCAGCCTAGGCATGCATTGGCACCGCCCAAGCAGCCGCCTAGGCGGAGGAAGGAAGGAGGAAGAAGGAGGAAGGGCGTACCTGGCCTGGAGCACAGAGGGCCGACAAGCACGGAGCGCCGGCGACCAGAGACCAGAGAGGGAGAGGGAGAGGGCCTTCCGATGAGCATGGCCGCCGGTGAGCACAGAGGGCCGACGAGAAGAGGGTCAGTGAGCACAGAGGGCCGGTGAGCATAGATGGTAGGGAGCGGCGTGCCGGCGGAGCACGGAGCAGCGGTGGCGGAGCACGGATGGTAGGGAGTAACGATAGGGAGCGGCAGCGGCAGAGTAGCGGGGTCGAGCAAGAAATCGCCGGACCTAACTAAAATCAGGAATAAAACAGGGAAAGGGGAAGAGTCGCTTGCGCTGGTGAGCTATTAAGTTGACAATAAGTGTCGGTTATTCAAAAAAACCGACAACTAAACCAATAGTGTCGGTTCTTTTCCAAAAACCGACACCTATACTAGATTATAGTCGTCGGTTTTTAACTAAAAGACAACCGACAACTATTCCTGTCTCACAAATAACCTTTAGTTGTCGGTTATTTATTTATGAACCGACGCCATATCTCAAATTTTGGAGGTAATTTTTTTGCTGGAATTTTGGTTTTGGCGGTTGATTTTAGGTATCGGTTTTTTATTAATTAACCGACACTTAATAAAAGCAGTACCTGTGTCTGGTCGACCTTCATAGATTGGATGTCAGTTTATGTTATCAACCGACACTGTAGAGTTTAGGTGTCGGTTTATGTATACAACCGACACCTTGAAAAGTGACTTTATAAGCCATTTCTGTAGTAGTGTCTGTGTGTGGTTGTTTGTGGTTGCTTGCATCTCGGTGTATGCACCGATCTTCCCTCTCTTATTCCCGATGTAACTCGAAATAATTCGATATTCTTTCCTACCTTTTCTCCCCCCGAATGTAACTTGGGGTTTCCCTTTTAAGCCATGTAATAATTAGGATAGATTTTATTTCCTGTTATGTCAAAGACCGGAGGCCTCCTGACGACAGCTAAAACGATCAGTTCAAGGAGTGAACCGATCGGTTGACGTTCCAGACGGTCGGTTCAAGGAGTGAACCGATCGGTTGATGACTGGTTCGAGGAGTGAGACGAGCGGGTGGCAGCCATGGCGAGATGCACGACGACCAGGCGAACTGACAGGTTGGAGGAGCCAACCGATCGGCTGGTGGCACCCATACGACCGGCCAAAGAGAGCAGATCTTTCATGGGATGAGTTGATCAACTCGGATGGCAAGGCACAAAGTTCATCTTGTAGAGGTTGCATGTGATGTACACCTAGATGACCGTGATTCCTCTTGGCTCAAGGAATCACATTAGGGATGGCCATAATCATTGCTTTTTATCATTTTGCATGTTTTCTGTGGGATATAGCATGTATATGATACGTACTATGTATTGTGGTGATTGGATATGTATATGTATATAAAAACCAAATCCCTCATTAAATATTAAGTTTTAGATGCCTTCTAAATGTGACACATGTGAAAAGCTTGATCGACCAAGTGTGGGCACACCCTAGCGTGGTTCACTATCTATCTCATGGAAGCGTGAAGGATGAATGTGTGGGTCTGCCCTAGCAGGGTGCATGATCATCGTGTTTTCTTTGGGTCGGACTTAACAAGGTGACCTAGATAGGATCTAGCACCTTGAGGCATGGAGATGATCATGGCAAGGAGTTGCATATGACATCTTACCAAGAGTTGCATATGATGCAATTGGCAAGAGTTGCCTACCTGAGAGATCTATGTTGTGGGTGACCGCCCTAGCTGGTCCATGACTTAGAGGATTTCAAGATCTTCCCCACTAGAAGGTTGTACACTGCAATCTTCCGAATTGATGGTGAGGGCTATCAATTTGAAGTAAAATAGTGGGAGCGATAATCAATTAAAGGCCTAATTTAACGTCAACTTTTCAAATCAATCAAACAAGTCAAAAAGAGTTTTGGACTAAAATTGCATATATTCTCTTTTTTGTTAAAATAAATGGTTAATCAACAAATCACTTTATTTGTGATCGGTCTTTGAGACCAACAAATTAAATGGGAATAATTCCACGACTGGTTAGGATGATGAGAAGTGTTCTCAAAGAGCGAAAGCTCCAAGTCCTAGCTATACCAAGACCAGATGAACTCGATCCCACCATATAAATGGCTGAAAGTATGCTTATGGAAGCATACCAAGGATGACATTGATGAGGAGTGCTTGATGTTGTGTTCTCTGAACTATGAGTTGCAGAGACAACATGAGGCATATGATGTCTCCAAGACACTATCCTAGTATGTCATGACAGAAGGAGATCCAGTAAGGTATTCACACACTCAATGAGATTGGGTATGTGGAAAACCTAACTAAGAAGGATTCCCTCTAAGCCAAGGGTTGGCTATTGGTATGATACTGCAAATGTTGCGAGAATCATACAATTCATGATAAGCTACAACATGAACAACTTTGAAAAGCGTTGACAGAGTTGTTGGACATGTTAAGGATAGTAGAGGCAAAGATGAAGAAAGACAAACCATAATCTTTGATATGATCAAAGAGAAAGGTAATTCTTAAGGGCAAGGATATGGGCAAAGCAAAGAAGTGTTATGATGCTAGCCAGCAATCCAAGCCGTCTTCAGCCTCAAGGCACATGGGGAAAGGGTGTATGAGGGATTTCCCTCTATATCTGGAAGAACAAAGGAAGATGAAGGAGTGGATGGAAATCTCCACTTAAGGTATCATGAAATGAACCACTTCTTTATCTGAGGTATATGATACCAAGATATGGATATGTCATATATGATATGCAATATCCACAAAGAAGTGATGGCCTTTGTGAAAGGACCAAAAAAAGGAGTACCCATCATTAGAGCAAGTGTTGCTGCCATAGATAGGAGTACCTTTCAGTTTATTTCAGTTTAAAGGGCACGAATTAGAGTTGAGGACTGCTATTTCTTATTTTCCAATAGATAGAAACACATTATTTTTGCATATTGTATGACAATGATGGCAATTAATAAAGAAATGTTTCAATCTTAAAGATATGATCTTTGTGGCAATGCCTTGTTTATCTTGTGATACATGGTATGCATAAGATAAAATGATACCTAAAGTTATTGATAACTCAAACAATGAAATTATCATCAATCATGAGAAATTCATTTCTAGTTTCCATGTGATGGATAAATCTAGACTCTTTTGGTTAGAGAACCAGTAAGAGACATGAATCTCTTGTACATGATTAATCAATCTTCACTAATGGTAGTGGGAGAATGATTATCCAATTAGGTATGATACATGTGATGTATTTACATACCTATTGGAACAAATGCTAATACTTCAAATGGTGTTTAGAGAAATACCAATATGAATATCTTGAAGTGTTCAAGATTATCATAGATGAAGTGAAATTTTGGTAAAGTGTTAATTCTTGATGAGATCAATGAATGAAATACTTGGACCAAATGTTTGAGATCCTTATGAGTGATTATGATAGTGTATCATAGTGAACTCATGATTAAGGCATGGTGATGTCTAAATCAAAAAGGAGTCATACTCTAAGGAGTTAGAGAATGATTATCAAATAACTGAATTCTTCTTAATAAAAGAATACCCCACACTAATAAAAGGAATTAAGAATCACAAGGGTTGTAAGTTCTTATATCCTTAACAGATACACCTCAATTATCTATGTGATAAGTTGTTCATGAGATGAGTCAACTATCTAGATGAATGTGAGGAACCGTATTTTGAGTTATGGTTTATGACCATTACATCCTAAATGGCATCCATGTGAACCGTAAGGTATGACCTTGATGGTAGCACCCGTTGGATGAAATCCATAAGTGAAAATGAGTCTTAAGTGTTAAGACACATGGATAACATTTTGACAAGGATGATGCTTGTTGATTGCAACTTAATGACTAAGACATTTGGCATATGGATACTAAAATTCCATTCCTATGAGGAATAAAACAAGGATGTGTACGTGACATAACCTATAAGGTTTATGAATCCACTAATGCAAATTAAGTCTATAAGTTACAATGGACTAATCAATGTGATTGATTGAGTATAAGCAACTCAGAATTGGATCTTTACTTTGATGATATAGTCAAAGAGTTTGACTGATATGTCAAAGATAAAGAAGGGATTTGTGATTTAGTGGGAGCGTTTTCACATTCCACATGTTGATGTGAAATGGAAATGTTCTAGATTGGAAATCCAAAAGTGGAAATTATCTTTAAGTAAGATAGAGATTTTTCCTATGTGATAGGAATAGAGATCTATAGAGATAGTTCTCGAAAATATCTTGACCTGAAAAGAGAAAGAATACATTGGCAATTTGTACTGAAGTGTTCAGTATGCACAGATTCAGTGGGAGAAAACTTGTCCATGTTAAATGGAGTTAGTATCCCAAGGCCAATTGTCCAATTCTTATGAAGAATGGGAACACTAATAATAGATATAGATCTATCATGTATGTAATCATCCCATTATCTTGCATGTATGACATGGCAAGAATAAAATGCATTCATCATCTTGTATGTAGGACATGGCAATATGATATGCTCATCTTGATAACTCGTATGTGGGACATGACGAGTGGATGTCTGTCTACTTCCAGTAAGGGTTACTGGAATACCATGAGAACTTGATAAGTACTTGTGAAGTACTAGTTCTATGGAGATAAGGAAGAGTTCAATGTAAAGAGTTACATTGATGTGAACTTCCGATAGGACAGAAAAATTAATCGCAAAATATATATGGAATATATAAAAGTGAAAGTTTGTTGATAATTGGAAATGTTCCAATAAAACCATTTAAAAGGCAAATGCCGAGTATCTATGTGTTAGTGAACAACAGTGGATACTATATGGATCTGGAAGTTCATGAGATGGACTTATATTCCACTCATTGATGACAAGTATGGAATCCTTGATCATGCAATGTGGCTATAGGTTAGCAAAGGAATACTAGATCGCATATTACGACACCTCTATCTCATACGTATGACATACATCGAAGAGATGTGAGACATGCAATTTATATTGACAATGGCAAGGTGTTTCCATTACTCACTATGTTGGCACTAGAGCACAGTAACATGTGGGACATGTTTGAAGATCACTATGAATATGATTCAAGGGTGATTGGCTCACAGTGCAAGTGGGAGTCTGTTGGTATGTATGCCCTGAGAGCCAATCATGGGATGATTGGTGGGATACATTAAGATTGATTTGATAAACATCAAAGGCAAGCTCCAATTCATTCTGGTCCAGTCATATGAGATAGTGATAGAACAGAATGAATGTCTAGACAATGACAGTAATCAATGACGTATGCTTTCAGGTTGAGGACCTGAACGATGAGATCACACGGATGCTAAGAGTTTGTACATTCTTGTTTTGTCCCTAGTCAGACGTCATTGTGGAAGGTAGATATACAGCAATGATACACAAGACTAGATTGTGGTGTTGGTTGATGACAGAATCTCATTAGTCATGATATAGAGATATCAAACCAAACACATAGGTACTTGTTAGAGAACAAGTGTACCGGATAGACCCACCGTGAGTTTGACACATGGAACCATGAGATGGTAGTCACAGTCAGTACTCACAGTGATGGTGGTGAGTGTGATTCTTTGACCTGAAATCACTACACTCAACACATGTTGTTGGGTACACTTTGACATCATCAAACGCAGTCCTGAAACATGGGTTGTTATAAAGGTGATGATTGGGTGGCTTTGACACATGGGGCTTTTGAGGGGTGAGCGATAGATATGGGATTTGTCCCTCCTGAGGGAGTTTGATATCCAAGGCCACTTGATGAGTAGGATTGAGATAGGTGTGCGCACGCATGTGTGAATCAGTATGTGATATTGATGCCATACATATCTCCTTCAATCTGCTCTGAGATCAAGAAAGTGAATGAACGTTGACAGGATGACTGTTCCATGCCTCGAGTTCATTCGGGATATCAGTGATAAAGGAATTATACATTCTCTATAACACCATTCATGGATTGTAGGATGAAAGTTGTTCTCCAACTTTCTACTTTTACTTGGGTAGCACTGATGTGTGACTAGGCACCGCTCTTTGCTTTTGAAGTCATAAATGTTATGGACTCTCACTGCCAATGTGAAAGGGACATGTAGGGTCACACACATAGGATTTCACCTGGAAGAGGAGTTTTGTCCACAAGCAATGTTTAGATTGATTACTAAAGGATTTTAGTAGTTCAATTAAACACTCAATCAGTCTATAGCTCAATATCATATTGTTCAAGGTGTTGGACGCATTGATTGGAGTATCGGATTGATTGAAATCACAATTGACTGATTCTGCACAACCTGCACACCCAACTGATCGGCTCAAGTGTTGAACAGGTTGGATGAGGTTGCTGAACCGGTCGGCTGGAGTGTCCAACCGATCAGCTCATGCCAAGGGTGAAACGAACGGTTCAAGTGTTGAACCGATCGGTTCAACTGGTGCAACTGAGCAACTTGGGAAAGTCAGGTTGACGAGAATTTTCCTTTCGTTTCAAATTGCCCAATTCGATTGGTAATAAGATTGGTATTCGATACCAATTAGAAACAAAATAAGGAAAGTCATTTTGAGTTGGATCAGGACTGTGAACCGATCGGTTCAAGGCACCAATCGATCGCTTGAAGTGTCCCAAACGATCGGCTCAGGTCCAGCCGATCGGCTCAAGGGCCAAAATGACAATTTCAGTGGTGAAACGATCGTTTCAGGTTGCGAACCAGTTGCTTTTTGTGGAAAATATCGAACCCTTCTACTCCTGCTTTTAGTCCCGTATTTCCCGGGATAGAGAACCATGTCCCATGACCCTCCTATATATATGGGTAGTGGGGGCTTCTCAAACAACAACTCAGTGCAACCAGTTGCTTTGGAAAGTTGTCATTCTCTCTGGTTTTGGTAACCGAGAGAGAGCCCGAGCAAGTGCTTCCCGCAAAAGGGAAGTGCAGCAAGGGAAAGACAGTTGTAGTTGCAACTGGAAGCAGGAGAGTGTGTTGACGACTAGTACATCAACAGGAGGGTGCGACTCCTTCGACTTCCTTGTGGGACAAGGAGTGTGGAGTTCCAGTTGGTCTGTGTGGACTACTTCAGAGGCGGGAGGATACTGCCACTAAGGAGGACAACTGTTAAACTGATAGTCTGGTACGAGCAGGAGTCGTCGGTCCTGGTGCGACCAGGAGCTGCACAGACGCCGTCCAAGACCGATGTTGAAGACCGCACAAGGCGCGAGGTATTGTCACCAAGCAAGCCTCAGGACAAGGTATGATTCCACAAACCATCTTTTCCTAATATATAGACGTTGACGCATTTCCTCGGTATGGGTTTGGGGGAGAAAATTTTGTTTCTGCTGCCTTCTCTGTATCCCCTAAAACCAAACCGTATTCCTCTCCCTTAAAGAGAGGGAGAGATAGTTGATGATGACACTCTAAATGTTGTTTGGAAGGAAAAACAAAAGTGATTTTATAATTTTGTGTATGGTTCATTGATAGTTGGGAAAGACCACTATCAAGGATAGATGGTTTGTTGATCAATAAACATGTGATATTGTGTTCCTTTAAGATAAACCTATGATCATATATCAATGCATGAGTTATATTGGATTACATAATTTACATGACCATGATGAGTTTAGGGTTATGTCCTTTAGACTAACCAATGTACAAATAGAATTTATGAATAGGAGGAATCGAGTGTTCTAGTCATGTCTTACAAGTTATATCAAGCTTTGAATGATGACATCTCAAGGTACTTTAGAGATGGTCAGTAACATGGTCAACATATTTTCTAAACCTTAAGAATGTTGAAGCAACTGTACTTATGTGTGACAAGTCTGGCAAGAGTGAGATGGGGTTGACTAAATGACTTTATGGGATCATGATATGTCTTCTAAGTAGGTTTTGTAAATCCTAGTAAGGTGAAGATAGTGTTGTTGTTTCACCCCTAACATAGTTGACTAGGAATGATTTTTCCTCATATGGAATGATAGGTGCCAACTTCAGCATTTCTTTTGATGTTGAAGAAGAACTGACAAGTGTTCCAGTGTCAGTGTATCTAGGAAAAAAAGGATGGATACATCGCCTTTTTTATGCTTCAAGGAATGGTATGTGACACATGCCATGATTGGTAAAAAGTTAGAAAGTATGACTTTTGTTACAACCCCAAGATTTTGGGTTCATTTGGTGAGAAATGTAATTTCCCATATTAAAGATATTTGGACAAATAATATAATTTGTTGTGAATAAAAGGATTTCATTTAAAATAGCCTTGTTGTTTGATTTGTGGGCTTTATTGGCTATTGGGCCCAATAACAAGGAAATTCAATTAATTAAGGAATGATTGAATATTTGAGAAAAGAAAGAGGTAGAAACCTCTAGAAGGCAAATCCAAAGAGGAATTTCGTGCCTCTTGGGTTCCTTGGGTTCCAAGGAGTCCAAAGTTGCATAAAGAGTGCAATAAGAAAAGAAAATATCAATTAAATATTTCCTTGTTAAGAAAGAAATTGAAAATAATGATAAAATATGGAAAATATGTGGAAAGAACTACAATTGAGTTATCTTTGATGGATTTTCGTATGCATGAGGTTTCTAATGTTAAAAGGAACTCCAAATAAGGAAAATAAAAGAGAGATAAAGAGAAATACTCAAAAGAAGATATTTTAATAAAGAAAAAGTAAAATAATAAGAAAAAGGATGAAAGATAAGGAAAGAGGCTAACAAAATATTCCCAAGAGGGGACTTTGAGCCTTTAGGGTTCCTTTAGGTACAAGGATCTCAGAATGATAATTTAAAGGCAAAGGAAAGAGAAAATAAATGAGAAATATGCATTATTAAGTGATATCTTGTACCTAAAGAAAAGGCACGATTTCTTTTAGATAATGAACCCAATTTTGGCAGAAAAGTATATAAAGTTATTACTAAGCTTCCCTAAAAATTTAGGATCAAACGAGTAAGTGGTTTGAGAGATACGATTTTTGGAAGTTTTCCCAATGTGTGGAGGAAACCAATAAATGTCACGATTTAATTAGACCAATTTTCCTTTGTTCTTCGCGTGGCATGTCAGCCGTAGGATCAGAATCCAAGGGGATCTATTATTCACCTACCCCAGTTCACAGAAGGAAAGGGAAAGGAAGAAGAATCCGAAATTCTTGCACTCGGTTCTTTAAATCAACGAACTGATGAGTCCATCATCTTTGGGAGACTGAACCGAAGAGTCTGGACCCTTTTTTTGGGTGCTTCGGGTACCGTTTGGGAAAGTCCCCAAACCAGCAGACTCCTCCGATGACCCTATATATAGGGAGAGCTTGGGAGGGTGCAGGTTCATCTTATATATACCCTAACATCTTCAGAGGACGACACGGAACTGATTGGTGAATCCAGTTCGTCAAACGACCCCAGCCTGCCCCCCAACAACTCGTCGACCTCGCCGGAAAAGTCGGGGGCTGGTTGGCAGTGGTGGATGGAACCCATCGACAATGTAGGGTCGCATCTGGTTTGTCAAAGGTAGACGGATCTTCCTGGACCAACGCTGCACGAGACGGTGGCAAGGAGCTCAAAGTCAACCGTCCGGTTGACCAAGCTAGAAACATGTCTCGCGAACGGCCTGAGCGGAGGAAGAAGATGACCAGCCTGGTCGTTTACCAAGATACCCTGACGCCTCTTCAGTATAGGTAAGGGAAACTTGGTCCCTTTACACCTTTTAATTGCTAGAACAGGCACATGCGACCCTGGACGTTGGATCCTGAGTGGACCAACGGGCCATCCATCTAACGATCTGTGTTTTTCCAGAATTTTCTAATAAATCAAATAAAAAGGTTTTCTTTATAAAAATCATATCTTGAGCTAGAAAACTCGGATGGGAAATATGTATACATGAAAATTGATCAGAAAAATACGAGGGATCCATTAAAAATGGTTTGGGAACCTAAATCAGTATCATTTTGTAAAAGTACATAATTTGGTTGGGAAAAGTATTAAATTATGGTTGGAAAACTAAATTGTTGATAAAGGATAGTTTTAAACATGAAAGAGAGTAAATTTGATCATTATTAACTTGTTCAGTGATAAAAATGAATCTTGATCTATTTTGAAGACAAAGTTGTAAGAATTAGGGTTTTCAACCTAATCTTGTAATTAATGCCCTTAGAAACCCTAAGTGAGGAAGAAAAGATATAATTGATTCAAAGATTAGGGTTTTGTGGTCCAAACCTGATCTTAGGATCTTAATAGAATATAAAATGAGATAGTTAAGGTTTGATGGATATTTTGATAAAAAATACAGTAAAAGTGGTAAAAAGGAAGTAAAACCCTAATTATAGTCCAAAAACCTAAAAAGGGCAAATAACCTAGGAAACCCTTAGAGTTAATGAGTCATGATGACATGATTAATAATAGAGAAATTGAATGCCTTTTCAGGAGCTTGTGTGTGTACTTTCTTGATTTCCTAATTGATTTACTTCTGCATTCAACTCTTCATTAATAGGTATGTGGTTAAATATGAGTAACCGCTTTAGTTTCCCGAGAGATTCTCGGATGTTTAATCGCATTGAATGCAACTAAATTGTTTGGATGTTCATATTGCAATTATAAAGTGACTATGACTATCACCATTTAATATAAATGTGTAAATCCTGCACCTACATGCCACCCTGATGAAAGATGCCATAAAGGTCAGGCCCAGGAGGGTAGACCAATGGGCACCATGAGAGGTGACCCTAGACACCAAGCTCGGGAATGATAAGGTGGTCGATGAGGCAAGACTAAGGAGCACCATGAGAGGTGACTCCCAGGCACCAAGCTCGGGATTGAGAAGGTGGCCTTAAGTCAAATCCAGGGTTAAGGCAAAAGCAGCGGGGATTGTCACATGGAAAATGTAAATTTACTTGTTAATTACCTTGATTGCAATACTTAAATTGTTAGACCTAATTGTGAAATTTTGGTTGCCTCCACATACCAGCAATTGCTGATCGATGTTTTGTTTGTCGACATTTTAGGTATAACCCTGAAAGCACAAACAGTAAAGTGACACATCTAGAAAGTAAGAAATAAAGTGCAAGGATGATTAGATAGAGAAATTCCAGTAAGGGATAGATAGTTTTCCAAAGTTTCAAAAAGGTAAATAAAGTTTTAATTTTCCTGCCAATATTCAGTCTAGTAGTAGAATTTCATAATTATCATTGATTATTTGATGAACCTTTGATCCTGTAAATTGGTTAATGGATCTGACCTTCGGATCCCCCTTAATTGGGGGTTACCGGGAGGCAGGGTCATTACAATTGGTATCAGAGCATAGGTTCCTCAATTAATCTTTAATAATTATTAAATTTTACAAATTCTATAGAACCCAAGGGAGTTATTAGAGGATTGTCTGAAAGACTGAGGTGTCTAGAAAAGGATCACGTTTGGGGGCTGGAAATATTTTCCTCTGCACCGCTAGTCGGAATACGAGGACTCCCGAATTGTGTGACTTCCTGGCCGATGTCTTAGGATATGACTTGAAATAAGATACCTTTAGGACTATCTCATCTTGTTCATCCCTTCTCAACTCAAATTCTGATAAGGACCTTAAGGATTAGGGTTTTCCTCTCTTCTCCTCACCCTCTTGAGGTATGGGTAAGGTTGATAAGGATTAAGGGATCCTCCATCAAATTAATAAAAATCATGTAAATAAGATGTCATGGACATAAGCTTAATAGAGTAACCGCAAAGGAATAGATACATGCTTAGGTCGTATGATACGAGTTGTCATTACCCTCATGAGAGACCTGAGGATAGACCTCCTTGGTAGGAGGGTGAGTAGAGAGAGTTAGTCTTGGAGGTAGAGACATCCATTATAGGTAGAGACCTAGCACATCCTTTGAGGATGATGTCAACCCTAACCCTAAGTGAAGGTTAGAGAGAGAATGGTTGACTAGGTGTTTGGATGAGCATGCCTTTGGACTGCCATACGAACCATGAGAAGTTGATGACCGAGTACCTTTGGCAACCCAACCCTGGGAAGGGTCATGCATGTTTGAGTGAAGGATTGCTCCTTCATGGATGAGGTTAGAGAAGAACCTATATAAACCTTATGGGTTGTTGCAAGTAGGATATAGATTGCACCATGAGTACATCAATCATGTGAACAGTAGGCCAGAAGGATATGATGGATGGCTTATGAGATAAGCATATGGATAATCTAGAGCCAAACATGAGTTGAGCATAGGCTTCACACACATAGGGTTATGCTTGTGAGAATGAGCCTTCATGGAGAGAGGACCACTAGTAGTAGGGATGGATGTGGAATTAGCTCTAGAGAGAGAAAGTAGGACCCCAACAAGGAGGTTGGAAGCTTAGATTCCGAGAATTGAGGAATAGTGGGGGGTTGAGGATGATGCAACCTAAGTGGATGATAGTGGTTGCCTCATGCCTGCTCCCTGGAGGTTGATGATATCTTGGTTTCCTTAAGAGGAACCAAACCCTAAAGAGGGAGTGATGCTTCTGGTACCTACGTGCCTATGGTATAGGTGTTTACCTACTAAGTGGAGACAAAGAGTTCCTTAGACCCTGAGGAGGTTTAAGTAATGAGTTGTGAGGCATGGTACCTGGTTAGTTGTCCTTAAGGAGGACTCGACCCTAATATGTTTCTTGAGTAGGAGTATGACAGGGAGAGCATGTCATGCCTTATACATACTGAATTCTTGGTTAAACATATGGTTGGACACTCAAAGGTGAACCTAGGCCTAAGAGGGGAAGTGGTGTACCCGATGCTCATGATGAGGTTTGATTTTCTATAGTTTCGAGCATGGTACTCCTCATGTGTTGAGGTAAGGGAAATCCCTTAAGTTAAGGGTATGTTTGATGAACCCCTCACAGCTAAGTTGATCTAACATCGAGGAAAGAGAACAAGTATGACCTAGCATAGTTAATAGGTGGTCTGCTTGTGCCTTAGTAGTTGTTGGGTTAGGCATGATCATAAAAATGCAAACCCTAAGGACGCTTGTGACCTTTGTTATCAAGGTGTAGTTTCCTCCCATCCTGGGAGAGGGATCCTTTCGTAGGGAGTACACCAGTTTTTGTTGGTTTTGAGGTAACCTAAAGAAGTCTCATAAGATCTTGAGGAGCTAAGTGAAAAGTACATGATACGAGGATGAACCTATAGACCCATAAATAACCATCTCTACGTGCATGTGAATGTGTTACCATGGAGGTAACCGGTATGGGGCCTGACCAAGGTAGGCAGGTCGCCATGATCCCTGAGAAAGGATGAAAGACAACCCAAAAATGGAGAGAGAAAGGTGAAGAAGGCTTGGGTAAGGTTCTAAGTCGGACATGTACTATGATAGAATCCTAAGTCTATCCTAGGGTCAAGTGGGGATAAGACCGATGGAAGTATGAGTTACCTAATTCCCTAGTTGCACATGACCATAGGGTCGGGAGGTAACAGCTATCATTGTCTGAGGGCCATGGGTTAGGAGATTGATCACCTTCATGAACTCATGGGACCCAAAGGGCAGATGAGTAGGGCACTCTCTGATGCATAAGGGAAAATAGATGACCCCAAAAGTGTCGTCTCCCTATAGACCTAGAGGAGATGACCTAGGATTATGCTTGAACCAAGTAAGTTTGAGACCAGTTTTCCATGGAAGTAATGTAGATATCATGATGTTTGTGATATAGAGACATAAGCTGCATGTTTCAACTTGGATTTGAAAGTGTACGGGCAAGGTGGGTTGTACCATCTCTACTCTTGGGACAGGAAGAACTTTGTATTTGGACTGCAGCCAAATGCTTATTTCTTCTTGTTATGGGAGTGAGAGATAGGATAGTATGCATGCCATACACTAAGGATAAAGATGATGTGAGTTGGAACGTTGCTATAAGGTATGAGATGATAACATACCCTCATGGAGCCATGATACATGGATGGTTTACAAACACTAAGAGTATTAAGGAGATCATCTTGTGGGGATGTGATACCATGAGCTATCTGGAATTTGCAAGATATGCAAGGTTGAGTTTGACCACCATGAAAAGGAACTCAGAGTTTCTTGTTAAAGATAAACTTAGAGTTTGAGATGATAAGTGATATACATGGAAGAGTATGTCTTCAACTTTACCTAACACCTAAGGGTAAGAAGTGGTAATGAATGCTCTAGTTGAGAAATAGCTGCCTAGTTTAGCTAGAAGCTGGAAGAAGTTGAGGTTGTTAGGCTAACTTTAAGTTGAGAAAAAGAGATAAGTTTGGATAACACTCAGATATAATGAGATCTGTTGTATAAGATTAGTGGTTGTTGGGATAGCCAGCCTAGTCTTTGATGCAATGAAAGGATGGTTGTAGAACCTCAGATGTCCTTCTTTGGAAAGAAAAGTGATGAAACCCTGATGAGAGTGTCTTAGGGTTTTTGAGGTATCGACCTTGAGGAATCATGACATACAGAAAAATCGTGATCACCATACCCCATGAAACTACAAAGATAGTAAGTGATGGTAAAATTTTGGAATGTCTGATACAGGTTGCATGTGGCCATGCCAGTCATGAGGTGAAGGATGAACACCAGTAACCCAATGCATGGATATAAAGTATAGAGAGTCCCTGAGAGAGAATGGGAGTTCATTACTATGGATGTTGTGGTAAGACTCCCCTAGACCAAGGAGGGTCGAGGTGCAATATGGGTATGGTACATCGCCTTACCTAGATGACATGAGAAAGGAAGAGTGTCGTCACAAGACCGATTCGATTGAATTACTTAAGGGAGAAGATGGTTCAACCACACCAATATGTGAGTTCAAAAGTTCTTGGATATGACCAAGGTTCACTTCCATGAAGTGGAAGTAGGAACATGACAAGCTTGATGATAAGTATAGTTTGTCACCCCTAACTAATGGTTAGTATGATCCAGACTAGAGGGTCTGATGAGAGAAAGTGTGCTTGTTTAGGGTGATACCAAGAGACAGTTCTAACGATGTGATGTTAATCACCATAACCTTTATCGGGATGCAAGAAGTCTTATAGAGAGGTTCTGTCGGTCACCACTTCATTAAGATGATGTCGGTGAAGGAGGCCTCGCGAAGGTCCAAAAAGAACCACAGTGTGTGCAGATGAAGTCGCTTGATCGTGTAATGGCTGAAAGAGAGAGCCCAAGGGTGACATGAGTCATGAGCTGATGCAAAGCAGACTGACATGCAGTTCACTGTGGGACAATATGTGATGTGAAAATCCGACCCCTCTAAGCTACAGCTGAGAAAGCTGAGTCCCCGATATATGGGTCCATTTGAGATGGATGGGTGGAGATGGTTGTGTTAACCTTACCCCTCAGGATAAAATTATGTGTTGTATGATCTGATCTAGAGCACTATGTGAGGTACCCAAGCCAAGTGTTGTGCCATGAACCTATTCGGCTTTTGAAAGGCTGAAAAGTCCTGAATCGCCTATGAGGGTACGATATACCAAGGTAAGAAAGAACTCAGATGGAAGAAAATGAGATAAGGAAGGTTCTTGGGAAACAACATGGAAAGGGTGAAGCCACATGAGAGCCCTGATGGACATAAGAGGACTTATCCTGTTTGTTTACTTGCTTGATGGAATTTTGAGGGCAAAATTCTCATAAGAGGGGAAGGATGTTACAACCCCAAGATTTTGGGTTCATTTGGTGAGAAATGTAATTTCTCATATTAAAGATATTTGGAAAAATAATATAATTTGTTGTGAATAAATGGATTTCATTTAAAATAGCCTTGTTGTTTGATTTGTGGGCTTTATTGGCTATTGGGCCCAATAACAAGGAAATTCAATTAATTAAGGAATTATTGAATATTTGAGAAAAGAAAGAGGTAGAAACCTCTAAAAGGCAAATCCAAAGAGGAATTTCGTGCCTCTTGGGTTCCTTGGGTTCCAAGGAGTCCAAAGTTGCATAAAGAGTGCAATAAGAAAAGAAAATAACAATTAAATATTTCCTTGTTAAGAAAGAAATTGAAAATAATGATAAAATGTGGAAAATATGTGGAAAGAAGTACAATTGAGTTATCTTTGATGGATTTTCGTATCCATGAGGTTTCTAATGTTAAAAGTAACTCCAAATAAGTACAATAAAAGAGAGATAAAGAGAAATACTCAAAAGAAGATATTTTAATAAAGAAAAAGTAAAATAATAAGAAAAAGGACGAAAGATAAGGAAAGAGGCTAACAAAATAATTCCCAAGAGGGGATTTTGATCCATTAGGGTTCCTTTAGGTACAAGGATCTCATAATGATAATTTAAAGGCAAAGGAAAGAGAAAATAAATGAGAAATATGCATTATTAAGTGATATCTTGTACCTAAAGAAAAGGCACGATTTCTTTTAGATAATGAACCCAATTTTGGCAGAAACGTAGATAAAGTTATTACTAAGCTTACCTCAAAATTTGGGATCAAACGGGTAAGCGGTTTGAGAGATACGATTTTTGGAAGTTTTCCTAATGTGTGGAGGAAACCAATAAATGTCACGATTTAATTAGACCAATTTTCCTTTGTTCTTCGTGTGGCATGTCAGCCGTAGGATCAGAATCCAAGGGGATCTATTCATCGCCTACCCCAGTTCACAGAAGGAAAGGGAAAGGAAGAAGAATCCAAGATTCTTGCACTCAGTGCTTTAAATCGACGAACTGATGAGTCCATCATCTTCAGGAGACTGAACTGAAGAGTCTGGACCCTTTTTTTGGGTGCTTCGGGTACCGTTTGGGAAAGTCCCCAAACCAGCAGACTCCTCTGACGACCCTATATATAGGGAGAGCTTGGGAGAGCGCAGGTTCATCTTATATCTACCCTAACATCTTCGGAGGGCGACACGGAACGGATTGGTGAATCCAATTCGTCAAACGACCCCAGCCTGCCCCCCAACAACTCGCCGACCTCACCGAAAAAGCCGGCGGCTGGTTGGCAGTGGTGGATGGAACTCGTCGACAATGTAGGGCCGCATCTGGTTCTTCAAAGTTAGATGGATCTTCCTAGACCAACGTTGCGCGAGCTGGCGGCAAGGAGCTCAAAGTCAACCGTCTAGTTGACCAAGCTAGAAACCTGTCTCGCGAATGGCCTGGGCGGAGGAAGAAGATGACCGGCCTGGTCATTTACCAAGATACCCCGACGCCTCTTCAGTATAGGTAAGGGAAACTTGGTCCCTTTGTACCTTTTAATTTCTAGAACAGGCGCACGCGACCCTGGACGTTGGATCCTGAGTGGACCAACGGGCCATCGATCTAACGATCTGCGTTTTTCTAGAATTTGCTAATAAATCAAATAAAAAGGTTTTCTTTATAAAAAAATCATATCTTGAGCTAGAAAACTAGGATGGGAAATATGTATACATGAAAATTTATCAGAAAAATATGAGGGATCCATTAAAAATGGTTTGGGAACCTAAATCAGTATCATTTTGTAAAAGTACATAATTTGGTTGGGAAAAGTATTAAATTATGGTTGGAAAACTTAATTGTTGATAAAGGATAGTTTTAAACATGCAAGAGAGTAAAGTTGATCATTATTAACTTGTTCAGTGATAAAAATGAATCTTGATCTATTTAGAAGACAAAGTTGTAAGAATTAGGGTTTTCAACCTAATCTTATAATTAATGCCCTTATAAACCCTAAGTGAGGAAGAAAAGATATAATTGATTCAAAGATTAGGGTTTTCTAGTCCAAACCTGATCTTAGGATCTTAATAGAATATAAAACGAGATAGTTCAGGTTTGATGGATATTTTGATAAAAAAATACAGTAAAAGTGGTAAAAAGGAAGTAAAACCCTAATTATAGTCTAAAAACCTAAAAAGGGCAAATAACCTAGGAAACCCTTAGAGTTAATGAGTCATGATGACATGATTAATAATAGAGAAATTGAATGCCTTTTCAGGAGCTTGTGTGTGTACTTGCTTGATTTCATGATTGATTAAGTTACTTCTGCATTCAAGTCTTCATTAACAAGTATGTGGTTAAATATGAGTAACCGCTTTAGTTTCCCGAGAGATTCCCGGATGTTTAATCGCATTGAATGCAACTAAACTATTTGGATGTTCATATTGCAATTATAAAGTGACTATGACTATCACCATTTAATATAAATGTGTAAATCATGCACCTACATGCCACCCTGATGAAAGATGCCATAAAGGTCAGGCCCAGGAGGGTAGACCAATGGGCACCATGAGAGGTGACCCTAGACACCAAGCTCGGGAATGAGAAGGTGGTCGATGAGGCAAGACTAAGGAGCACCATGAGAGGTGACTCCCAGGCACCAAGCTCGGGATTGAGAAGGTGGCCTTAAGTTAAATCCAGGGTTAAGGCAAAAGCGGCGGGGATTGTCACATGGAAAATGTAAATTTACTTGTTAATTACCTTGATTGCAATACTTAAATTGTTAGACCTAATTGTGAAATTTTGGTTGCATCCACATACCAGCAATTGCTGATCGATGTTTTGTTTGTCGGCATTTTAGGTATAACCCTGAAAGCACAAACAGTAAAGTGACACATCTGGAAAGTAAGAAATAAAGTGCAAGGAGTATTAGATAGAGAAATTCCAGTAAGGGATAGATAGTTTTCCAAAGTTTCAAAAAGGTAAATAAAGTTTTAATTTTCCTGCCAATATTCAGTCTAGTAGTAGAATTTCATAATTAGCATTGATTATTTGTTGAACCTTTGATCCTGTAAATTGGTTAATGGCTCTGACCTTCGGGTCTCCCTTAATTGGGGGTTACCGGGAGGCAGGGCCATTACAACTTTTGAGTAATGTTTTGATACAATAGATATAATTTCAGGATGATAGCTAGAATTTAAAGTTGAACATTACTACTAAAGTTGTACAGGTGACACAACAAGTTTATGCATTCCATATTGAGAATGTCTTCTTAGGTGGTGGTTTTTGTGTTGACCCAAGACGAGATATGTATGAATGATGTGACATCACCATGATATGCAAGTAACCATGTTAAGTTAATAGGGTGAGGTGTAAAGGAAGTACCGATCTTTGTTTACCTTAGATTTCAGGGGCAAAATCCCTATTAGGGGTTTATTATTGTAAGGCCCCTGAAATTGCTTAAAGAGTTGAATATAATTAATTACCACAATTGAGTTCTTAGAACCCTAAACTAACATTGTGATATTCTTAGGTGTCATGTGACAAACTTAAGTTTCAAATTTGGTCCAATTTGGACACTATTTGAGCAAGTTATGCAATTTTATGTACATTTTTGACCTTTTTGAAATTTACCCTATTGGGAGGCTTTCATTGCAATTTGTCACATGAATTATGTTCCTTATTCATTCTCTCATCATTATTTAGCTTTTTTGTCCATGGAGCTCCTAGTTTAACCTTAGTTTGAAGGTGTGTTTCTCAAGGGTATTTTAGGGTTTACCCCTTCATGGATGAGCTACCTTTACTAGCTATCAACTAATGAATTATTTGATTGGCTTGGAAATTCTACAAAGGAGAGATAACCAGGTATATATGGATGGTGGGGGAGCTACTTGTATGTGTGCTTGTATATTCTTAATTGTTTAAGTCCATAGACATTTGGAAAGATATTGGGACTTCAACCTTTTCTTTTCTTTATATACCTATCCTGGAGCATCCAAACGAACCATTTTCTCTCCACCACTACACTCCTTATATGAACCTATTTATCCCTCTTTTCTGCTGAGAATTCCTATCCAAGGAATAAGAAACTACGGATCTTCTAGGAAAAATCATTTGGGGTTGCAATTGACTTCCTTTAGGGGTTTCTAAAGCTCCTTCCTAGTGATCTTGACCTAAAAGGGTAAGTATTCCCTTATTTCCTCCATTTATTTCTCTATTTTTCTTCCTCCTATACTTCTCCAGGTCTAAACCTTGCTGTTCCATGGTGGAAGTGGCTCTAGAACTCAAGAATCTATTCTTCTTGTTTCTTCTTCTAGGGTTTTGCTTCTTCATGGAGGTAAGTGCCTACTTGGCCAAGTTTAGATCTGAAACTAGGGTTTTCTTGCCTTTATTGCTCAAGATTCTTACTGTTTGGGATCTAATCTACTCTATAGAAGCATTTTTATAGCATTCTTCACTTATATTGCTTGTTATAATCTTGTTAATTAATGTTTATGCTTTAATGTGATGAACTAAGCATAGAGAAGCCATGCTTGTTTAGAATTACGAATTTTTGTGGTGTTCCCAGTTCTGTTCCAGTTCTATATGAACTTGTAAACATGTGTACGACCTTTATAAGGTGTAATATGATCTGGGATAGGTTGATATAAAAAACCTATGGTACTAAGCACAAAATAATCGATGGTTCAAATTAGGGTTTTCAAGCTATTTCTTTCACTACTACATAATTGATGGTGATACCATGCAACAACCAATGATGTTATTATTTTGACAACTGATGGTCATGATCAAAGGTTTCAAATGATGGTGACATCCTATTGTCACCCCTTAGGTCAGGTTTTGGCTCAATTATAAGTTTAATGATCAACCATTAAGTACCCTACTGATGTTATCAATCAAAGATGGCATTAGCTTAATATTTGATGTTGATTAATGAAAATAGTAATGATGTAACAACCTATGGTGACTTGATAGTCACTAATGATGTTAGATCAGGTCTCCACAACCTATGGTGAGTTAATCGTATAGTTTTAGCATCAATTAATCCTTAGACCAATGGTTTCTTGGGTCACTTGATGCAATGGTCGGACCTATACTATAATTGATGGTTTAACATATGAACTTGACCCAATGGTCAAGATCTAATGTTTATTCCTCCAATAAAGTGGAATGATGGCTAATGTAATATTTTGGTCCTAATAACATGATTTACATGATTTCCTTTATATGATCAACTTAAGGAGCTTACCTGTTGATAATGGATGGCTTGTTTTAAATGAACAGTCGATTGTGGGTTTTACCCTACTCTCAACAAAACCCTTATTGTTGCTAATAAAAGGATTTATAGGGTTAAATTGTAACTTTTATATATCAAACTCAATAACATCATATATGATTCATTCAAGGTATTTATTTATTTTAACTACCAATGGTTTTACCTATTACACATCTAATGGTTTAAGGTTAATGCTTGAGGCATGTTGGTATGGTTTGGGTGATGTTGAAACTGATAGAGGTTTGCCCTTATTCTTGTAGTCTTACCTTTTCACTCGTATGAATATAATTGATAATAAGCATGTTGTGTTGACATTCAACCCTAATGGGACATAGCTTTATACACCTTAAACCTAATGCAATTTGGTGATGGTGATTAATCATAATCAACCTTCCTTGAATGCTAATAGAATAATGGAGTACTCTCTTATTGTTGTTGAAACCCTAGTATGCTATGACCCCATGGTTACACCTTGATTTATGTGTGGATTCATACTTGAGAATATTATGGAATGTGATGGTGATGCTTCACCTTATGCATCCATGATCTAATGGGGATGATGTGTGTTAGGGTTTGGGTATGAGTGTTGATTAGTAGCATTAATATAATTTATCTTGTTGAACCTGACTCTAATGAAAATAGATAAAGATGAGTATTCATGTTAACCATATTATATGATGGCATGATGGTGAAATAACCTCCTTAATATATTCATAACCTTAATGTGTTAATTGGTGGTTATCATAACCACATGGTTGACACTTTCTTATGCTAAACATATGCATTATGAATATGATGAGGGTTAATCATATCTAGATTCTTACATGTTTATGTAATAAAGGAATGTTCTTAATGTTAATATAACCCTACTATGATTGTTTATGAATATCTCCTAGCTCATTAATGCAATAATGTGTTGATCTGGTGTGTTACATGTAAGTGATGTTGTTGAGCCTTGTTATAGGGCATGGAAAGATAATGATGATCTTGCAAGGAATAGTATGATAGTCTTAATGACCTTTGGGCATGGTTGAGCCTTGAATGAGGTGTAATCCTCTTATGTTGATAAGGGTTGATACCTTATGATATTGTGAAAAGGATTTATATCTTGTGATAGTATGATGACTAGTGTAGTCTCATGAATGGAAAGTGAATAGTACCATGTGATGATGAGATGAGAAATTGTGTTTCACACGTTTTATAACTTTTAAAGTTGTGATACTTATATGCTTGCTAGACGTGAATTAGGTTTTTTATGTCCATTTATTTGAAGCAACCTTAATTCACCCAATTGATATAATTAATCGAGTAAAACTCTAATCATGTAGTGCCATGTGCCATAGAACCATCTTCAGTGTTAGAACTTGCTGAATGGTGAAACGAGTATTCCTAAGGGAAACTCAGAGTGCATACTGTTGAGTATGTGGGGTTCTTGTCATCCTAACACCAAGTGTTTCAAGAGGATTGTTGTGGTCATACTTAGCTCGCTTCTTTTTTAGAACGACTTGGGTCGAATCTCAATGATTATAACATGATGTGATTAGAGGACAACTGTGGTTGTACCTCAGTGATTGGGTTTGAATACCCAGGATGCTAGCATCATGACTTGTACCAAGGTGGGCTAGTTACAGGACTGTATGCCGCTATTTTACAGTTTGACTATGTGTCACTACGGTGCAAACTTGTACCAACCAAGTATGGAGAAGATCTTGGAGTCTGGCTCTTCCTAGGTCTTATATGGAAATGATTGCGACCAAGCGGTGGTCAGTTGGACTTTGAGTGGTACGACTCAAACTCCCCAGGGCATAATAAAAGATGTAATTCAACTGTGTAGAATATTTGTTTAGGGTTACGCACGACATTAGGGTTATAAATGACATTTCACATTGGATGATAGCCCTTATTTGTCCTCTTTACATAAAGATGATGCTTAGTGCAAGTAATAGATAGTAGATATACTTATGTTGTGGAAATGGATAAAATTGTAGATGTGTACATATAGTAGCCATGCTTATGTTGATAACTAGACTACTACTGCTGATTATAATCATGATGCTAGCTATCTCATGATGTTAGTTATGTTTAGCAGGCTAGCCATGGCTTTGTAACTAGAGATGCATATACTGCTAATCATGCTTATCTAGATAGTTGTGCTTATGTTGTTAGCTCTTATTATGATGTTGATATGTTCAACCTATTAGACATGCTAATGTTGTTATCTATGCTTATGTGGCTAGAGTTATTCATAATGATAGAGATTCTATGCTACTAGACTTGCTCATGATTCTAGATAGTCAACAAGATAAAGGATGATAGTCTGGCTAATGATGATAGTTATTATCCACTCCTTTATGTAATTTGTTAATCATTAGTGTTGCTGAGCTTTTATGTTATATCTGATTAAACTGCTTAAACTATTTACTTACTTTAAAATATTATAATCAAAATCTATTTGAGAGAGTTATATATCTCAATGGGACATGGGTCTCACCCTTATAGTTTGCCACACTTTTTTAGGTAATCGGCAGTGACAATAACATAACCATGGAAGTAAAGAAGCACTATGATAATGGATCTTTGATAAAGTTGATTAGATGTCCAGTGTGTCCTAGAGTTGTCCCTATACTCTCAAGTCTGGACAGGAAAAGTTTGTATATGGTGTTTCAAACGAATCAAACTTTTGTTAGCATATTAATGCTTATTTGTGTGGCATATATGAATATTGTTTTCCTGTGTATATATGTTGTGGCTAAGGCGATAGAATAATTTGTATCAAATTCTTAGCATAGTATTGATACAAGAAAGATGTTTGGGCTCTTATGCAAATATTTCTAAGCGGGCGTTGATGTTGAAATCATTTTTAATTTACCCACATTTTTAGGTATGTGATTAATTAGTGATTGATTGTGTTTTGTGTTTTGAGTAATATTGTTCAGTGTAACAGGTTCTCACAACCCATCTTCAACCTTGGCCAACCTTCAACCTCCACAGCGCCACACCCACAACCTCATCCGCAAGAAAAAAAGTGACTACTTCTAAATGATGAGGATGAGTTGATGCAAGATGCACAACATGAGGATGCACCCAATTAGTAGCATGAGAAAACACCCAGAGTAGTAAGGTAAAGCAACTAAAGCACATAGAGTGCTTGATGTGTAGGGTCATAGACACCCGCTACACATACCAGATGACAATGGAGGATCTAGGTTTCTTCGAGTATTACCAGGGTGTGATGGAATCAATGGGTCTATATAAGGTCTTGAATACGATACATGAGACCTATATTGAGTTGACATGCCAATTTTTCACCACATTAGAGAAGGACTCCTTGAGTGATGATTGGAGATAGAAGTTGGACCCTCACCTCATCCATGTTGAACAATTTATTTGCTCCAAATGGTGAGACAGAAACCCTCCTAGATCAAGGGAGGAGAGATAAAGACTCCAATGTTAGTAAAACTTCCATTGGAAGGCATTCATCGACCATAACAATTTTGTAGCAGGGAATTCGAAGTTGAGTTTGCTCCATAATCCATTCCTAGGCTATGTTCAGAAGGTACTCACAACCACCGTTTTTGGCAGATATGAGAATCAAGGCAGCTGCACAAAAAAGGATCTTTTTGTCTTGGGTTGGATGACGAAGGGCAAACATGTAAATCTGGGTGCACTAATGATTTATTATTTGAGAACGATCCCCTCCAAGAGTAAGAATCCATTTAGTATGGAGAGAATTGTGACGTCCATTTCCATTGCCTTGGGACATTATGTTTACTGATACACTTAGGCATAGGGGGGAAAGTTGGTGGACCTACACTATCTTGCTCATTTTTCTATGATTTCAGTTTTTTATCAGAAAATCATATACTGGGTCAACCCCCATATGCAGACATCTCACTAGAGCTGCCCTATCATATTGGACCTCTTCTAGGTGCATATGACCCAAATCCAGAGTTCTTAGAGACATTGAGGAAATGGAAGAGGAGCATCCTAAAGGTGAAGGACAGTCAGAGGTCACAATTGTGCCTAAGGGACTAGGGGAGTCACATGAAGTGGTTGGTCATAGGAGGATAATGGAGGAGAGAGAGGCCCACAGGGTGAGAATATGAAGGCATAGGTGACCCATCAGCCACACCTGTCCATAGTGAATAACTATGACATGTCAACAATATAAGAGGACAATGGAGGAGAGAGAGGCCCACTGGGTGAGAAGATGGGAGGCAGAGGCAACACAACAACCACACATGTCCATAGTGAATGCCTATGACATATCAATGATACAAGCACATTCAGAGGGCATTGAGAGGACTCATGAGGGCATTCTGAGGGTACATGAGGGATTTCACTGTACACATTATGCATTATGGTTGGATCATCAATAGATGCATCATCAGATCAACCATATGTATTGGTTCCAACATGCCGAGGCCCAGAGGAACCCCCAATGGGGGAAAGATTGGTGGGGTGCATTGTCTGCATATTAGGATGCCTACATGTCTCCATAGGCGGTCTACTGGGGCAATTACTACTAGTATCCTCCATCACATGGAGGATCACCATCGGATCCATCAAAACGACCATGATCATCTACCCCATCACTCCTATACTTTAGTGTCATGGTGAGGATAGCATGATTCAAAATTTTGGGGTGGTAGGGCAGTACACCCCTCATTCCAAAAAAATTTGCATTCACCTGTGATTTACTTTTTTTTAGTTTCTCCTGCTATCTATTTTATATTTTACCTAGTTTTCATACTTCCATGCCATGTAATTTACTTTCTTCCAATGTTTGACCCAGTTTTTACTTATTGGATTGAAATGATGACCTTAGGCAATTTCAAGTGAATTCTCATGGTTTGTTGCTAAATGGTATCAATGCTTGACTTTTTATGTGTGCATTACCTCTCTTAGGTTTGTGAATGTTTTGGTTGAATTGAGATTTAAGCAAGCTATGGAAGCTTAGGGCCTATGGAATCATTTGATAGAAGTATGAACTTCATGTTTTTCACTCATGTCGTGTGATACTATTTAATGAAGTGTTGGAATATTTTTCATGCAAGAAATCTTATGTTGAGAACCACATTAGTGACCCCTCTTTGACCTGACTTTCTTTCATCATCTTCTTACTCTCCACCCCTTGAAAGGATGCCAAAGTGCACATATTCAGACGTGGCCACCTCTAAAAGTTTGGGGTGGCCAGATCTATATCTCCCTACTTCACTCTCACCACCATATGCCCTCCTTATACATGGGGCAAAGAAAAAAAAGAAAAAGAAAAAAGCAAAAAGAAAATAAAAGATGTTCTTGTATAAGAGCATCTAAATAAAGAAAATATGAGTGTGCTATGTACTAGCACTCCAACCTCTTACCACAATCATTTCTTCTATTTTCATACCCATTGAGCTAGGAAACGTCAAACCTAGCTCACTTCACACTTTTTCCACAGCCACATGGGTCACTTAGTGTGGTTTTAATCATAAGATTGAATGCATGAAAGTGAGACAACATTCCCAGTCATCTTTGATTAATGCCACCATGAATGGATCTACCCAGAGCTACATTAAAGCCATATGTATTGAATGTGTGTTCTATGTCCTATATTTGAAGTTTGTATGCTCAGTTCTCTTTTCATGTTTGGTTTGTGAAAGTAGAGAGCAGAGAGGTGAAATTCATGTAGTTAGTCGTCATTGAACCCATTTAATCAATATTCATATTTTTCATTGCATTTGTCATTTCTTGATTGTGGAAAAATTGTAGAGACATTGATTTGGAGCATACTTGAGAATAAGTATGTTTTACATTTGGGGTGGTGATACAACCCTATTATAGGGTTCCATCTTGTATCTAATTGCACTTCAACCACATCTATTTCTGTTAGATTACATAGTATTCCCCTCAATATGCATATTTGTGTAAAATGCACTAATGGATGTTATTTTCATGTTTTTTAGGTACATAGACCATTCTTGGATGGTAGAGAGAGAGAGAAACAACAATCCTAGGGTTTCTCTACCCTTAGAGAGGTCAAGAGTGAAGTCCAAGGCTCCCTCAACCTACCTCTAGTGGCCAAGGATCTATTGAAGCAAAGAAGTTTAAGGAATAAGTACAAGAGCCAAGTTTTGATATAGAGACCAATACAACCATCTTATCATAGAACGATTGTGCGGATCCAAGCAAATTCATAGAGAAAAATTAAGCTCAAGCATTGAAGACTTAAGTCATCATAATGGTTGTGCTGCATAACACAGTCATACAATCATGACCTAGAACAACCATGCCATGCAGCATGACAGTGTCGCCATCTGATCGGCATGGGAGTTCCACCAAGAATGGGAAGAGCTTCTCTAAGCCACCACAGTTGTGGTGACCACTACAGTCATGCTACCCATGTCTCACCACAGTTGTGGTGACCACCACGACCGTTCCACCAACCATTCAAAATCCATATTCTCCTATGATTTTTCACCAATTCTCACCTTGCCCGTTCCATGCCACCACATGCATTCTAACCCACACCCACCACGACCATGATACATACAAACCTAGCAACACTTCTCTAGTACACTTCCCATTTTACCCCCACTTAACCTACTGCTTCCCCACCACCTATATATATATATATGGGTGTTGGCACTAGCACGAGGTTATCTACTAGTATACCACTCTCAACTTCCCATTTTGCTCCACTCATTCCTACTCCATACCACCTCCATTTCATCATCTTCCACCTAAAAAACACCTTTTTAGGGGTTTTGACCACTTTCCACCATACATCCATGCCATCCACTCACCTTGGAGGGAGGTTCTCAAGCTACAGTTGCGATGAGGTGAAGAAGGAGGAGTCTTCACTAAGATCATCATGGATTTCCACTCCTTTACTCATTCTTCTTCCTTTCTTTTTGTATTTTTTATGTTCGATGAGTAGCTAGGTCCTTTGAGTGGGCTATTCGGGGCCAAAAATGTTACTTTGATGCCATTTTGGGGGAAATGAAATGTAAATGGTATATTTTATTTGGTAATGATTATGTTTAATTTCTATCTCATTCCTCATGAATTGCTTTTTTTAATTTGCACTTAAAATCACCTAGATTCTAGGAAAATTGCTTATATGTGGCTCTTTTTGTGAATTGCTCCTGAGTCCAATTAATGGATACCTAGTTATCCATTCACCATCCTACATGTTAAACAGTTCTGCTACACCTAGGTGAGAGATCTAAGTCGATAGTATAGGATCACTTAGTGTAATTAGTATAAAGCCTTCTCAAGGCTAGAATGTAGGTGATGTGAGGTTTAAAACCTCACCTCCACTTTATACTATTACCCTCAACCCCTAATTACCCTAGGAGTTCCTATCCTAGAAAGCTAGACTTTACTAGACCCTAATTGAATTCCACCTAAACCCTGATCCAATTGATCCTCATAAGGGTATGTAGGAGGTGTTAGGGACTCGTTCCTCTATACACAACCTATCCAATCAATGACCAATTAGTAGTTTAGGGCAATTCACTAGCCTCTAGGTTGTTGTTTTCTTTAGTAATCTAAATGAAAGTATAATGTTCACATGTCATCACCCCCATCCTAATTGATAAGTACATCCCCCAAACAACCCACACTACTCTTAATTGCATTAATACCCTAGTTTTCTTCTTGCTTAACTGATGTTAGCTTCTTGTCTTATTCTTGATTTGTTCTTTCTAGTTTAGGATTTTTTTTAAATGAAGTAGTCTTTATTGAATCATAAAGAGGTTGCATTTGGGGGTTAATGATGTGGTTTTTGAATGCACTAACAAATTCACTCGGAGTTTATATCCCCGAGCTTTTACCAAAACCAAGTGCAACAATACCACCCGCAAGCGGACGGGTCTTATCGCAGTATAGTTGAGGATCAAACCCAAAGGACAACGTTTTTAAGAATCCTTGTCAGTTGAATATAGCTCAAGTAAAACTAATATTTAGAACAATTGGTTGATTTGGGTTTGATTAAACTAATTGCAAGAAAGTAAAAGCTGAATTAAAGATAGGTTCGGATCAAAGATATGGAATCGCTGGGATGGTACCGGGTTTGACCACCGCTACACACACAAACATAATCATTTGCAAACAATCCAGGCAAGATATAACACTTCAAGTAGAGCTGCTGCAGAGCCCCCCATACGGGCGTTAGGTCCGCGTAAGCATCACCATAGGCAGCAGATTTCTCGTCGCCATCCGGATCACATGTCTTACGGCTCTGAAGATACAGAAATCCACGGAGGTTTTGAACCCCCCATACGGGCGTTAGGCACACAGAAGTGTCACCGTAGGCTAGATGGCTCGTCCCCTCGCGGATCATACACTTACTACCTTGATGAAATCCCATCCTATTTCTAGTTTGGGAGTCAGCCGTGTTAACCGATAAACAAGCAGGAGGGTGACATGCAAGGAAACATCGACGTTTAGCAAGATGATACAAAATCCAACTAAGGTTGTGAACCCCCTATACAGGCGTTAGGCGCACAGAAGCGTCACCGAAGGCTAGATGGCTCGTCCCCTCGCGGATCATACACTTACTACCTCAAGGAATCCCCTTCTATTTCTAGTCAGGGAGTCAAACTTGTTAAATGATGTTCGTACCCATGCATTGAAGTTATCGCAACATAGGGAGCACAAAGATGAAAACAAGCATATAACCAACCTAAAAGCTTAACGATAAACAACAAAATGAAGAGTTATATACATTGCCATGGAAAGATTAACAAAAGAACATGATTTGCATGGGCAGCGGGGCTAGTCCCCACACCCCAGCGAAAGAGGACTACTCGCTCATGATGCGAGATACAAGAAGGATAGGAGAGAAAGAGAGATCCTCCATGAGCTCGGTGCAGAGGGTGGACGCAGCCCGGTGAAGAAGATGCACTCCTTGCTCCGTCTTCTTTCTCTTCTTGGCCTCCTTGGATGCAACACCAGCAGTAGATGGAGTGGAACTTGATCGGGGTGGTGCTCTGGCAGCCTATCAGCGATCGGATCCGATGCCTCCAAATGAGGACCATGGGGGTCTATTTATAGGCTCAGATCTGATCCCAAATGGTTTGGGTAAGTTGCTGGAAATATCTTCTCCAAACGGTTTGGAGACCGTTTGGGCGCCAAACGGTTTGGAGACCGTTTGGGCGCTAAACGGTCTTGAGACCGTTTGGGCACCAAACGGTTTGGAGACCGTTTGGGCACCAAACGGTTTGGAGACCGTTTGGGCACCAAACGGTTTGCTTCGATTGGTCCTGGCCTTGGCAGGGGCGTGCGACTTTAGTTCTTCAATCGATCCTTGCACTTGTATCGAACAGTCTTGGGACCGCATGGGACCAAACGGTCTTGGGACCGCATGGGACCAAACGGTCTTGGGACCGCATGGGACCAAACGGTCTTGGGACCGCATGGGACCAAACGGTCTTGAGACCGCATGGGACCAAACGGTCTTGGGACCGCATGGCTTTCTTTGGCAACCGGTTTCGTCATTTGTTCTTCGTGTATTCCACCAAATGGTCTTGGGACCGCATGAACCCAAACGGTCTTGAAACCGTGTGGATCCAAACGGTCTTGGGACCGTATGGATGGAATTGCTTGGTTTACCTGCATTAAATGAATAATTTTTAGTTAAAACCTTGATTATTGAATCAGCCAAGTAGTTTTACACATTATGATTCATATTTGGGTAAAAGGGTGAATTGGAGTTGAATTTGTTCCAAAAAGGCAGTTGAATTCCATGATGAGTATGCACTCATCAAAACACCCCAAACTTAAATCGTTGCTCGTCCTCGAGTAACATAAAGTTTGAAACTGTTGCCTAATGAAATACTTTCGATCCGTGTGATTTCTTCATCTTCACATCACAAATGTTTTCTTTCTGCTCAGTATGAATGAGTACCTTAACTTCCTGGGACCACTAAACACGTCTTTCCATAGCTTTGTTCCTGAGTTCGTTTCCCAACAACGCTTCCTCCCCACTTTTTCCAACATCAAGCATGTCGAAGAGTTTTGTAAGAGTTCAGAGATACCCGCAGAATCAACAAGTATGCATCCGATCTGACACCGGTGTAGTTCAGGATGGTGGGGCATGTATTGTGCCCTTAGGTAGAAAAAGGAGTGAAAGGTGGTATGGAAAGAAGAAGGAAATCTCTCCTCTATTCGACTCGAGATTTTTATTTGTTTTGCAATTTCATTTATTGCATATATATTTTTTTTGGTGCAAATCTCTCCTCTATTCGACTCGAGATTGCACTTTTGGTGGTACGCCCCTATTCATTGCGAGGGGTATGGAAGAAGCGGATAAGGGGGAAGTGGCGTGCCACCCCGAACTTAGGGTTTGGCACAAAATCGGCTTTTTGTTGCTTTTGATGGATGGAGGGGTACGAAGATGGTAGAAGAAGTGTAGAAGAGAGTTCAGATCAAAATTTAACTTTATTTACAATTCAAAACCGGGTTATTCTCTTTATCATACTCTACTCAAATAATGACTTGATGCGGATCCGGTGGGGATTCTGAGCCATTGTTCCACTAGTCAGTTAGGAAGCACGACGTGTTTGATCCCTATCAGTTTGACATATACTTATCATTTTGTAAAAAGTATCATGATGTTAGGAGTCATAAGCTTCACAGGATGGTTTCAGGCAAAAGGCAAGTTTCAAAAGTCAGTCCTCTTGAGGATTCACTTCGAATAAGGAGGATGTTATGATTGAAGATGCATAGAAAAAAAAAGTTAGTTACATATTATCAACCAGTGTCAAAAATTCATCAAATATCTGTTCAAAAATTTTGAAAATTTTATGATAGAGACAGATTGAGTATGAAAATAGGGTGTGTATGTGGAAGTGGAATATGTACCACCCACCCTCCACCCCGAACTTAGAGATTTTCTCATCCTCGAGCAAACCCTAAATTCAAGATGGAGGGGAAAGGTAACACCAGGTATGACTGCTGAGAATGATTTCGTTCTGGTCAGCGCCACTCCGATCTCGTGTTCTGTAAGGAAAACTATCTCATAAGGCAAATTTTATTTAAGGAAAATTTAACTATAAGGTAAGAAACAAAATTTGAAAAGGGGAAGTAAAACAGATTTATTGATCGGGTTGCCTCCCGACGAGCGCCTTTGTTTTATGTCGATGGCTCGATAGAGTTCTTCGGTATTATGGTGGATCCTTTGGATTGTTGAATTCCAACATTATTTCGGTGCCTTTGTCAATTGATGTGAAGTATCTTTTCAAGCGGTGACCATTTGCTATAAATTCGCCAGACTTGTCACTCCATAAAGAGAAAGCACCATGAGGAGAGATGCTTTTGACGATGTAAGGTCCACACCAACGTGAGCGGAGTTTCCCTGGGAACAATTTTAATCTAGAATTGAAAACTAGAACTTGGCCTCCCACTCGTATGTCTTTTTGTTTCAGATGTCCATCATGCCATAGTTTTGTACGTTCTTTGTAGATTCGTGCATTCTCATAGGTTGACATTTTGAGTTCATCCAGCTCATGGAGTTGCAGAATTCTGGCTTGACCCGCTTGTTTCGTATCGAAGTTTATTTGTTTAATTGCCCACCATGCCTTATGTTCTAGTTCAACTGGCAGGTGGCAACCCTTTCCATATATCAATCGAAAAGGTGTAGTCCCAAGGGGAGTCTTATAAGCGGTCTGGTAGGCCCATAAGGCGTCGTTGATTTTTGTTGACCAGTCTTTTCGATTGCGTCCGACGGCTTTTTCAAGAATAGACTTAAGTTGGCGGTTGGATACCTCTACTTGTCCACTTGTTTGTTGATGGTATGGTGAAGCTATTTTGTGTGAGACACCATATTTTCTTAATAAAGCTTCAAAGCTTCTTTCAATGAAATGGGAGCCTCCGTCAGAAATCACGGTTCGGGGTACTCCAAATCGTGGGAAGATGATATCTTTGAATAATTTGATGATGGGTTTTGAATCACTAGTAACGGTTGGGATAGCTTCGACCCATTTAGAAACGTAGTCCACTGCCACTAAGATATACGAGAATCCATTGGAAGATGGGAATGGACCCATATAATCCACTCCCCAAATGTCAAATATCTCGACTTCTTGCCATAGATTCAATGGCATTTCGTCTCTCTTGGTTATATTGCCGGCCCTTTGACATTTATCACAGGATTGGACAAAATCATAGGAATCTTTGGATAAAGTCGGCCAGAAGAAACCACATTGCAAAACTTTTAAAGTTGTCTTCTTTGAGCTCATGTGGCCGCCTACAGGTCCTGAGTGGCATTGTTCTAAAATAGAATGGGCTTCTTCGGCGACGCAACGTCTATACAATCCATCTGTGCAGAGTTTAAAAAGATATGGTTCATCCCAATAGTAATGCTTCACATCATGCATAAATTTCTTCAGAGCATTCCCGGTGTATTGGGGATGGATGACTCCAGCAGCAAGGTAGTTTATGAAGTCGGAATACCATGGTTCGAATCTTGAGACCCTCATAAGCTGATAATCTGGTAGGGAGTCATTTATTGGAATCCCTTCAGCATCCAGAGTGTGGATGCGACTGAGGTGATCTGCCACGACATTCTCTGTACCTTTTTTATCTCTTATTTCTAGGTCAAATTCTTGTAGAAGGAGCATCCATCTGATCAGCCTTGGCTTAGCATCCTTCTTTGCCATAAGGTAACAGATAGCAACATGGTCTGTGTAAATAATGACCTTCGAACCAATAAGGTAGGATCTGAATTTATCGAAGGCATAGATGACTGCCAGAAGTTCCTTCTCAGTAGTGGCGTAATTCCTTTGAGCTTCGTCGAGGGTTTTCGACGCATAATAGATCACATAATGTTTCTTCTCTATGTACTTCCCTAAGACGGCACCCACCGCGTAATCACTGGCATCACACATAATTTCAAAGGGGTGGTCCCAATCGGGAGCTCTAATGATGGGGGTAGTTGTAAGGGCTTTCTTCAGTGTATCAAAACTTTTGACACATTCTTCATTGAAATTAAAATCAGCATCTTTTAAAAGTAGATTGGTCATCGGCTTTGTTATCTTGGAAAAATCTCGTATAAACCTTCTATAGAATCTAGCGTGACTAAGGAAAGCGCGAACTTCCTTCACATTTGTGGGAATAGCCAATTTAGATATGACTTCTATCTTGGCTTTATCAACTTCAATTCCTCTGTTGCTAACCCTGTGGCCCAAGACAATGCCTTCCTTTACCATAAAGTGGGATTTCTCCCAATTTAGCACCAGATGTGCTTCTTCACAACGTTTGAGGACCATGGAGAGATGCGTAAGATAGGAATCAAAGGAGTCCCCATATACAGAAAAATCATCCATGAAGACCTCCATAACAGTTTTAGTGAGCCCCGCAAAAATGGCAGTCATGCAACGTTGAAAAGTTGAGGGGCATTACAAAGACCAAACGGCATTCGTTTAAAAGCATATGTCCCGAAGGGACAAGTGAAAGTCATTTTTTCTTGATCATCTGGAAGTATGGGAATCTGATGGAATCCAGAGTAACCGTCCAGGTAACAGAAATATTCTTGATGGGCCAATCTTTCTAAAACTTGATCGAGGAAGTGCATAGGAAAATGATCCTTTCGAGTGGCCTTGTTTAATTTTCTATAATCAATACACATTCACCACCTAGTGACTGTTCGAGTGGGGATGAGCTCATTGTTTTTGTTTCTTATAATGGTTGTCCCTCCTTTCTTGGGTACCACATGAATTGGGCTTACCCATGGTGAGTCCGATATCGGGTATATTATTCCGGCTGTAAGAAGTTTGATGATCTCGCGACGGACCACTTCCTTCATATTCGGGTTCAACTTCCGTTGATGCTCGATGGTTGGCTTATGGTTTTCCATCATGGGGATCCTGTGCATGCACAAGGCTTGACTGACCCCTGTGAGGTCGCTCATCTTATAGCCTATGGCTTTCTTCCTCTCCCTTAATACCTCAAGAAGTTTCTCTTCTTGCTTGGTTGTTAGATCAGAGTTTATGATCACTGGACAAGCTTTGAGATCGTCTAAAAACATATACTTCAGCCCTTCAGGCAGGGGCTTCATTTCAGGAGGTTCTGGTTTACGTTAATTTCTTCCGTAGTTCCGGTAGTCTTTAATTCATCGTAAGTAGCTTCAGCATTCTCTTTAGCAGAGTTTGGGGGTTCGATGCAATCCTTATCTTGTTGGTCAATAAGTTCGTCATTAAATAGGTCGGATAGAGCAGTTTCCAAGGGATCGCATGACTCGTGGTATTCTTGAGTTAGTTGTGACATTTGCTCAACACAATCTATCAGATAGACTTCCTCCTGTATACTTGGTCTTCTCATACTTTCAAAAACTTTAAACTCCAAAGTCTCTTTTCCTAACCTTAGCAGTAAGGTTCCTGCTTCGACATCGATAAGGGCTCTTGCAGTTGCGAGGAACGGACGGCCAAAGATAAGAGGGTATCTTGTGTCTTCTTTTATGTCCATGATGACAAAATCACATGGAACATATGCGTCCTTGCCTACCTTGACCGGGATGTCTTCGAGAATTCCTAACGGTCTTTTTATCGAATTGTCCGCAAGTTGAATGGTCATAGAAGTTGGAAGCAATTCTGCAAACCCTAATCTCTTGCATAGACTGAATGGCATAATAGAAATACTTGCGCCAAGGTCTGCCAGTCCCTTTTTGCACGATGAGTCACCAATGTGACATGAGATTCCAAAGGATCCTGGATCTTTCTGTTTCTTTGGCATCTTGCTAAGTATGATATCTGACGTGGTCATAGCCAGCTTTACAGTTTCATACTCTTCAGTGATGTACTTCTTAGTGAGAAGCGATTTTAGATACTTGGTCCAGGCTGGTATCTCAGTAAGAGCATCTAAGAACGGTATATCAACATGGAGTTTCTTCATGGCTTCTTTAAATTTGATGAATCTTGTATCAAGCTTAGTTTGCTTCAATCGGGATGGGAAAGGGACACGAGGCTTATATACAGGAATATCCTGCTCTGGTGTCTCAACTTCTTGATCAGCAACCTTTTCAAAACTTCCCTTATGAGTACCGTTTTCCTCTGGTTGCAATTCCGTTGTTGTCAAGTTTTGGACTGTCACAGGTTCACTCTCATCAGGGATAACCACAGTTGTGTTCGTTGGGGGATCCGAATAACCTTTCCCTGATCTTGTGGTGACAACCTTCAGCTGCTCAAGATGTTTCGGATTGTTCTCAGGTTGTCCAGCAAAGACTCCAGCTGGTGGCTTAATACTAGCAGCAAGTTGAGCTAGTTGAGTTTCAATAGCTTTCTGTTGGGCTTGTTGGTTGGCTATCATTGTTTGTTGTGTTTGCAACAACTTTTCAATGGTAGATAGCTTGTCATCAGAAGGGATGGATCATGCCTGACCTTGCTGTTGATTCAGGTTCTGATACTGAGAGTTGTTCTGATAATTATTGTAGTTTCTGTTTTGAAAATTCCCTTTGAAGTTTCCTTAATTCCCAAAGTTCGGTTGTTGGTTAAACTGGTACCCCGATGGCCCCCTTTGTTGATTGTTTGGACTGAATTGGTGTGAGTTCATAGCTCCTGAAGGGTTTCCGTATTGGAAGCCTGGGTGATTCCTATTTTGATTCGGATTGTAATAGTTCTGCCCAGGGATGGTGTTAATAGCATTAAGATTTTCCATTTGGCAATTATCTCCTTGTCCACAGGCATTGCTTAAAACTACATCGTAGAGAACATTGCATGATAGTGTGGAATGATCAGTGCCCTTGCATGCTTCACAAAACAAAGAAGTCGACTTGACCTGCTCTGGTTGCCTAGTGGGAGAATGTCCTCTTCCAATCGCAGCAAGGGATGATTCTATGTGATCTTGCTTTGCAACTAAGACCTTCAAAGTTTCAGCTATAGATTTGTATTCTGGGATAGCTTCAGCCATGGCTACCTTTAAGACTCCTTTACCAACAGATCTGCCCCAATTGGCTTGATTTTCTGCTCCCAGGGTGACTACTCTCCATGCGCTGTCATAACTTTGTCGTATGAAGTTCCCTCCAGCCGAGGAGTCAAGGAACATCTTTACGTCATCCTCCACACCCCTGTAGAATATCTCTATCAGCTGGTTCTTAGGAATTCCATGGTGTGGGCATTTGCGTAGGAGCTCCTTGTACCTGTCCCAAGCTTCGGCAAGGGTTTCTCCTGGGACTTGAGTGAAATTTGTGATTCGTCCCCTGATTTCATATGTAAGAGATGGGGGTAGAACTTTTCCAGAAAAGCATTTTGGAACTGCTCCCAGGTGGTGATGGGTACTTCACTCTGCAGTGAATTGTACCAACTGATGGCCCTATCGGCAAGAGAGTACTTGAAAAGACGGAGTCGAATGGCATCATCAGTGACTCCATTTTGCTTCGTCATAGCACAAAGGTCGATGAATCTGAGAAGATGACCTTGGCCGTCTTTAGCTTGTTTGCCGTAGAAGGGGTTGTTTTGAAGCAAAGTTATCCAATGTGCTCTAATCTCAAAGTTCGCAGCTTCGATGGGAGGAGGCTGCACTGGGTGATATACATTCGCAGCCTTTGGGATAGAGAACTCTCTAAGATCTTTCTAAAGTTCTGCTGCTTGCGCTGCTGCATGTGCTGCTAAGATCTCCTGTTGAACCGCAGCTCTAGCTTCTTGCATGAGCCTCTCTCTGTGTGCATTGATGGCTTGAGCCACTATGCGGGCTACTTCTTCTTCTTGCGCCATCCTTGCTTGATTTTCCCGAATATGTCGATGGAAGGTTCTATCTATTTTGGGATCAAAGCTCGCAGTCAGTCCGGGACTATCCGAACGGTGCATGCACTAAACGTTGAAGAGCACCTGAAATTGGAAAAGATTCGAAAGTGAGATCCACAAAGTAGAATAACGGTCAAGTAGATGAGCGATAGTTTCAAAAGAAAAACAAATCCTAGATTAGTCTTACAAGAACTAGATTTGACTGACTGATTTCGTTGTCCCCGGCAACGGCGCCAGAATTTGATGTGGTTTTTGAATGCACTAACAAATTCACTCAGATTTTATATCCCCGAGCTTTTACCAAAACCAAGTGCAACAATACCACCCGCAAGTGGACGGGTCTTATCGCAGTATAGTTGAGGATCGAACCCAAAGGACAACGTTTTTAAGAATCCTTGTCAGTTGAATCTAGCTCAAGTAAAAGTAATATTTAGAACAATTGGTTGATTTGGGTTTGATTAAACTAATTGCAAGAAAGTAAAAGCTGAATTAAAGATAGGTTCGGATCAAAGATATGGAATCGCTGGGATGGTACCGGGTTTGACCACCGCTACACACACAAACATACTCCTTTGCAAACAATCCAGGCAAGATATAACACTTCAAGTAGAGCTACTACAGAACCCCCCATACGGGCGTTAGGTCCGCGTAAGCATCACCATAGGCAGCATATTTCTCGTCGCCATCCGGATCACATGTCTTACGGCTCTGAAGATACAGAAATCCACGGAGGTTGTGAACCCTCATATGGGCGTTAGGCGCACAGAAGCGTCACCGTAGGCTAGATGGCTCGTCCCCTCGCGGATCATACACTTACTACCTCGATGAAATCCCATCCTATTTCTAGTTTGGGAGTCAGCCGCGTTAACCGATAAACAAGTAGGAGGTGACATGCAAGGAAACATCGATGTTTAGCAAGATGATACAAAATCCAACTAAGGTTGTGAACCCCCTATACAGGTGTTAGCCGCACAGAAGCGTCACCGAAGGCTAGATGGCTCGTCCCCTCGCGGATCATACACTTACTACCTCAAGGAATCCCCTTCTATTTCTAGTCAGGGAGTCAAACTCGTTAAATGACGTTCGTACCCATGCATTGAAGTTATCTCAATATAGGGAGCACAAAGATGAAAACAAGCATATAACCAACCTACAAGCTTAACCATAAACAACAAAATGAAGAGTTATATACATTGCCATGGAAAGATTAGCAAAAGAACATGATTTGCATGGGCAGCGGGGCTAGTCCCCACACCCCAGTGAAAGAGGACTACTCGCTCATGATGCGAGATACAAGAAGGATAGGAGAGAAAGAGAGATCCGCCATGAGCTCGGTGCAGAGGGTGGACACAGCCCGGTGAAGAAGATGCGCTCCTTGCTCCGTCTTCTTTCTCTTCTTGGCCTCCTTGGATGCAACACCAGCAGTAGATGGAGTGGAACTTGATCGGGGTGGTGCTCTGGCAGCCCATCGACGATCGGATCTGATGCCTCCAAATGAGGACCCTGGGGGTCTGTTTATAGGCTCAGATCTGATCCCAAACGGTTTGGGTATGTTGCTGGAAATATCTTCTCCAAACGGTTTGGAGACCATTTGGGCGCCAAACGGTTTGGAGACCGTTTGGGCGCCAAACGATCTTGAGACCGTTTGGGCACCAAACGGTTTTCTTCGATCGGTCCTGGCCTTGGCAGGGGCGTGCGGCTTTAGTTCTTCAATCGATCCTTGCGCTTGTGTCAAACGGTCTTGGGACCGCATGGGACCAAATGGTCTTGGGACCGCATGGGACCAAACGGTCTTGAGACCGCATGGGACCAAACGGTCTTGGGACCGCATGGCTTTCTTTGGCAACCGGTTTCGTCATTTGTTCTTCGTGTATTCCACCAAACGGTCTTGGGACCGCATGAACCCAAACGGTTCTGAAACCGTGTGGATCCAAACAGTCTTGGGACCGTATGGATGGAATTGTTTGGTTTACCTGTATTAAATGAATAATTTTTAGTTAAAACCTTGATTATTGAATCATCCAAGTAGTTTTACACATTATGATTCATATTTGGGTAAAAGGGTGAATTGGAGTTGAATTTGTTCCAAAAAGGCAGTTGAATTCCATGATGAGTATGCACTCATCAGTTATACATTCTACCCATTACATTTATCTTTCTCTATGAAGGGCAAAATGTCCCCTAATGGGATAGGGAAGTAAGTAGCTTGTAGTTTATTCTTGAGGTGGAATTTTGTGAATGCATTTGCACACATATTGGCTCCTCTTTTGGCATGTCATAACGTCCAACCAATTTGGTGTAGAGCCTTTATCTTGATCAGCCAAGGGGAGTACTTTGGGAAGGAATATGAGTTTCCTTGATTCATGTTGAGTGCTCCTTGACAGTCGGTCTCCAAGTAGACATTGAGCCAATCCTTGGTGTCAACAACCTCCATGGCCAAGAGAATACCGACAAGTTTTGTCGATGTGGGATTGTTATTGGTAAGTTAGTTAGTGTGGCCTTCAATCTAGTGACCAAGGTGGTTCTTGCCAATTGCGATGAAGGATGCCCCACTTTTTTTTAGAGTGACGCCAGTGTTGATCTTAATCCAGTTCGACATGGGTGGAGTCCATGGTGTGGTTGTGCCATTGTTGGTCATTAAATGTCCAGCAGCCGCAACAACATTGACATGAGCATCGATCTCCCTAGAGATGAGTCATATCTGGTGGTTGTGTACCATGATTTTATCCTCATGTACATTTAGGTTTCTTGCTCTCTAAATGATCCAAAAGATAGATGTGAAGCTTATTATATGTTGCTTATTGATGAAGATGTTGGATTCCAACCAGTCGGTGAGCTCGGCAGCGGTGAAGAATCTCTGGTTGCCAGTGAGAACCTATTGGAAAGAATGGCAGATTGAGACTGTGAAGGGGCAGTCTTTGAGGGCATGGAGTGTCAATTGGGTGGTTGCAGCATGGACATGTGCTTAAATTGCTGATGTGTCTGGACATCAGAGGTTCATTAGTGAGAATCACTTTATGGCCCAAAGTCCATAGGAACATTTTGATCTTTACAGAGATTGGGGCCTTCCAGATCAACTTTCGGGGACCATGGACATCGATGTTGGTGTCGATTCTGAGCTAATTGTACGTGCATGATGTGGTAAAGGCTCCATTGGGTGTTGGACGCTAAGTAGTGCAATCAGAGCCATCTTCAATGGAGGTAGGATGAAGCTTTACAATCAATCGTATGAGATTGTTTGGAAACCATTCATTTAGGAATTCCATATCCCAAGATCCTTGGGTAGTGAGGATGCTACCAACGAGGAGATCCGAGATATCATTCGTTATAACTCATAGAGAATGGTTTTTGAGCTTAACTCCCCCTTCCCACCAGATATCGTCCCAAAATATGGTGTTCACACCATTGAGGATGACCTTGTAGGAATTGTCTTCTATGAATTGGCTACCATCGAAAGCTACTTTGGCCAGGCATGATAGATTGGAGTAGGGGTAGAGCCGGTGCTTTTGGTATCTGTCCTGCATACTAGAATCCCAGACGGAGCTGTCTCTGGTGTGCACATTCCAAGTATTATGCAGGATGAGGGCTTTGTTCCATAGTCTCATAGATTTGATCCCAAGGCCACCGTTAGACTTGGAGTTGGTAACTTTGTTCCAAGAGACAAGCGAGAGGGTATGTGCCTTATGTTGTCCACCCAAGAAGAAGTTGTGGATCTTGCTATTGATCAGATCGCACACCTTTAGGAGCAAGGGAGCAGTCTGCATAATGTAGGTAGGGATGGCGGCGAGCGTGGCTTTTGTGAGACGGACCCTCACCGCAAGCGACAATCAACAGGCAGACCATACATTGATGTTACTACTCATGTTGTTGAAGATGCTGGCATAGGTGTACTTGGTCACCCTGGAGTGTAGGAGTGGGACCCTAAGGTATCTTCCGAGATCGTTTGTTGCCTAGAAACTATTGATGTGTTGGATTTGATTCTATAGAGAACGGGGGACACTGGCATAAAAGAAAATTCTCAATTTGGAGAAGGAGACCTCCTGGTCGGAAGCCACTTCAAAGTCCTTGAAAGTGTATTTGATTGCTTCCATGCATTTATTCGAGGCATGTGCAAAGAGTATTAGATCATTGGTGAAGTAGACATGGGAAATCATAGGGCCAAATCTGCTAGCTTTGATAGGCTTCCAGTTCACATCTTCCACATGTTGTTATATAGCTTGGTTGAGCCTCTTAATGTAGAATATGAAGGGTGTCACCCTATTGAAGGCCTCTAGAAGACTTGAACTCTCTAGAGGGGGTACCATTCCAAATGATGGTAGATGAGCCGCTTGTGACCGAGGCCATGATGTAGGATATGATATTGGTCAGAAGATGTAATTTGCATAAGGTATCATGGAGGAAGGACCAGTACATTTGATTGAAGGCTTTTGAAAGATCAATCTTGACTGCCATTGATCAATGCCCTTCTTTTGCTTCATGGTATGAATCAATTCTTGGGCAAGTGCTATGTTATTTGTGATGCATCTACCAGGGATGAAACTACTTTGGGTGGGGCAGATCCAATCTAGTATATAAGACTTTAGTCTCTCAATAATTGGCTTTGAGGCTACTTTCAAAGCAAAATTATTGAGCGAAATAAGCCTAAACTGGTCGCATCTCTCCAATGAGGGTACTTTAGGGATTAGAATGATTGTTGATTTGTAGAGATCACCAAGAAGAGTAGTGTCGTTGATGGCCATTTCCATGCTCCTATGGATGGAGTTGTTGATGGTATCCCAGTTCTTCTTAATAAAAGCACCATTAACACTATCGGGCCCAACGGCCTTGGTGGGATCGATGTTGAAGGCGGTGTTCTTAACTTCATCCTTGGAAGGTGTCTTGCCAATTTAAGTGAGTATCTGAGGATGCAGTGTCAAGAAAACACCGGGGTAGTTTGAGGTACTCGAGGAGGAGTGCCTAGGTGGGTTGGAAGTGAGAACTTGTTCAAAATAAGAAACCATAAGTTCAGTTAGTTCAGTTGGATCAAAGATCCAATTCTCAGTGACATCTTCGAGTGTTGAGTGGTGAATTCTTTTTTTACGTTTCTTGATGATGGTGTGATATAATTTTGAATTCACATCTCCATTATTGATCCAATTTATGAGGCTCCTGTTTTCTAGTTCAATTTCCTCACTTCATAGGAGGAGATCTAGTTCCCCTTGCAGGTGTGTATAGATTTCACCGGATATGTCATTGTACTGGGAGGCTATGTCTTCTTGAAGCTTTGTGATGTCCCGAATGAGTTTGGTTTTGCATTGGTGCATCTAAGATGTAATCCTCCTATCCCAATGGGTGATCATCCCTTTAGCCTCGTCAACAGCCTGGTTGAAACAAGTAGAGTCTTTCCAACATGCTTTGAGAGTGCTGGTGAAAGAAGGGGAGTTGTTCTAAGAAGCCTTGGTGACAAAATGGCAGAGCTTGGGAGAGACTCTTGGTTTGTGAACAAGAAGTAGGCAGTGATCATATACCATCTTTGGTAAGTGTTTGACAAAAAACCCTGAGAATTGGTTGATGTATTTGGAGTTGGAGGTGGCTTTGTTGAGTCTTTCTTGTAGGATCCCATGTTTGTAAGTAAACCTCATCCCTGAGAAGCCAAGATCAGAGAGATCGTCCTCCATCAGGGTGTTGTTGAAGGTGTGGGCTTCGGTATAGTTGTAAAGAGGACTACCGCTTTTCTTGTCAGGTGAAGCGATTGTGTTAAAATCACCAAGGGTGATCCATGGGATGGTGAAGTTCCTACTCATTTGGATTATATGTTTCCACAGGAGTTGTTGAATATGTGGTTGTGGGTTGGCATAGATGAACATGATTATGAGTGAGTTGTTTATCATGTAGGTGATGAACTGACAGTGGCTAAGTAGGATCTTGACGTTGAGGTTGGCGTTGTCCCAGCAAACCCAAATACCGCCGGAGAAGCTACGAGCCTCCATGCGGTGTAAGAAACTAAAACCAAGATTCCTGATGGTGTTCGTGGCCTGTGTACCACTGATTCTAGGCTCCAAAATAGCAGTGATTGTAGGATGGTGAGTGCGAAGCATTTCTTTTAGTGCCCAACATCGGTTGTCATTACCAATACCATGGGCATTCCAACAGAGGATGTCTATCATAAATAACAATTGTGGTGGGTGGCGGAGAGGGTTTATCAACTAGAAATAGCGGTGATTTCACCTGCATAAGGATCTACAGTCACATTTTTATCTTTAGGAGCAACATTGTGGGTTGTCCCTCCATCATTGGGCTCCATGGCAGCCAGACTAGGACTCTTCCTTATGTGTTCATAGGGAGGTTTGGTTCTGGGTGATTTGTTCTTTGAAGATATGTTTTTTATTTTCCTTCATGGTGTCAGGGATTGGTGCTCCGGTATGAGGGCTTCAGCATTGTCCATCATAGTGGGTTCAGGGTGGGTGTTGACAAGGGTGTAGAGGGTGTAGAGAGTTGTGGTGGGGTTGGTGAGGGTGTAGAGGGTGGTATGGATTTTAGTGATTGGTTATTGGTTGGAGTAGGAGTTGGCGTTGGTGCTTCTGGAGAGGGATGTACCACAACCTCATCGAGTTCTAGATTAAGAATTGAGTGAGGAGTGGTGTTGTTGGGCTAGGTAATGGGTATGGGGATGGGTGTGATGGTGGTGGTATTGTTGTTAGTATGGTTCTTGGGTGGTGGTGTGACCGGTGTAGAGGTAATGGTGGGGGGTGAAGAAGCTTGTTTTTTCCTCCAAATCCTATGTGTCTTCATACCTGATGGTTGTGAGCTTGAGGGAATGACTGGTTATTGTGTGGTTTGTGTGGGGATACTTGTTTCGATAACTTCATCATCTTCATCTAGGGCCTGGAATCTATTGGTGTTATCTGGCGGTTTGTCTAGATGGGGTTGTTTGCTCTTTCTATGGTGGGTTCTTTTTGATTTTTGGGTGTGCCAACCATCATCAGTGCCATGGGTGTCTATGTTTTGGAGGTGTTAGGGGTGGTATTGGAGTTGTTTTTAGGATTATAATCGAAGGGAGTAAGGTTCTTACAGTATTTTGGTGAGTGGTCATTTCTTCCACATAGAGAACATGTTTTAGGGTAGACCTCATATTCCTCTCTGTCGATGATGATTGATTCCCACAGAGTTTGCAATGTGTCTACTTCTATTACCAGACAGGCAAATTTGCTTCTTGTTCTTACTGTCATGTGGTGATCGATCTTTACCAGGCATCCCAGGGCTAGGCCTATATACTCCAGAAGAGTTGGGATGTACAGATGAAGTGGGAGGTTGAGAATCCTCACCCAAGTTATCAGCAACTGGGGTAGATCGTCAGAGGGTTTAAAGGATGGGCACCAATCCCCGACAACAAGACAACACCCAAAGAGCTTCCCTGGGACACCAAGCATGGCCTTTTTGTAGTCATCCTTGAATGAAAGTTGCATGACGTAATGACCTTGATCAAGTTCAAAAATGTTAAATCTTCCTTTGGGATCCCAAAGGTCCTTGAGACAAACTCTCATCGTCATGAACCCTACATTGGTTCCAATAAGTTTCATTAACACGACATATTTCCAGGGTTTCATCAAATCATCTTTGGCATGATCTACTATTTGGATATTAGGAGGTTCTTCCGATCTTGTTAGTGTTATATCACTCTGTGAGATGTTGTTTTTGAATAGCTTATCGAGAAAGAAGTTGTCGCCTACTACGGGGTGGATGTCTCTTCCGGTATTCCAAGTGGGGGTTATTGTCTATGTGGGCAGGGGGTGTTGTGGTGTTGGAGGGGTGATAGGGTTTCGGGTGTAGGTATCTGCGACGAGGCGTTGGAGTTCCTTATCTGTTCCATAGGGTTCTAGGGTCTTCCCTCCTCGCATACCTGTGTAGCAGAAATCCATTCCGACAAAGGGAATGGAAATGTACTTTCTGTTAGAGGACACAAAGGTATTCAATATTATTTTGTTGGTATCATTTCTATTCGTGTTCAGGGATGGGTCCTTGAATGGTTTTTTGCACCTAAAGTGGCACGGGTGGTTGCAGGAGCTTCCCTTCCACCAGAATCATCGTTCCCGTCATTGTCTCTTTGCACCCCCTCCGTAACCCTAGCCGCCTCTCTCACTTCGCTCATAGCTAAAGTTATCAGAACTTTCTAGTTTAGGCCTTTAATTACTCTTGTGCTTAGTTTGCTAGATTACTATAGTGTAGACCTATTGTTTCTTGCCACAGTATAGTTTGCTCTTTTCCTACCTTTTCTTGCTTAGCCTTTATTTCCTTGCTCATTAGGACTAACTATCTAGGATAATTTAGGTTTTTATTCTTGTTTGTTATCCTTTACTTACTTGTTCACCATTAGTCTAGTCATCAAATCAACCATTAAACCCTTCAACCCTTGAATCTTTTAGTAGGAACCTATCTAACACTACCTCATCTAGCCCCCTTTTATCTCTTGGGTTTGGCCCCAAACTTGTCATCCTCCTATACTATACATGGCCATGTGTGCTTATCGGTAAGTATGTTAGTGTATGTGAGCGAGTCTATTAGGACTTTATAAATTTGAAAGATCCAATGTGTGTTTGAAAATCTCTAGGGTTGCATCTAGTCACCATTCAGTTGATTATTGTGTGACCTTGGGAAAAATGCACCAATACTTCTGGTTCCATTTCTCGCGAGAAAGGCGCTCGACCTAGCTAGTTAGTTTCTCTTTGATCTTTTCCTACTGCCCTCACCATTGCTATTCTTTATTCTTTATTATTTGCATTCTTTGTGCATATTTTTTTGCTAACTTGCTTTCTTTTGTTTAGTTGTGGCTTGTGCATGTGACAAGCCATGCAAGGAAGACAAGATGGAAGGCCAAAATGCACCTCACAACCCACTCCATGAGTACTTCATGCCAAGTAACTATAGCTCTCCAATTGCAAGAAGAGTTGATCGAACGCCAGGGGAGCAATCATCTATCCCTCCAAGTTTTCTTGGGCTCCTACCCACCTTCTACAACTCGTATAGTGAGAACCCCTATAAGCACTTGTACTCTTTTCTTGAAGTATGTTCAACCCTCAAGACGCCGACGGCTAGTGATGACACAATCAGGTTGACCTTGTTCTCTATCTTCCTCAAAGACAAAGCCAAATATTGGTATGATTCAAGAAGGGACATCATGAGTTGGGAAGAGATGAAGAATTCCTTCTTGAGGAAATTATAATCCATTGCAAGGTTGACACAAATGTGGCATGCCATAGTGAGTTTCACTCAAATAGGCAATGAGCGGCTCCATGATGCTTGGGAGATATTTCAAAAGATGTCAAGAGAGTGTCCACACCATAAATTCCTTTATGGCAGCTAGTTCAATCATTTTACTCCACTCTTTCTCCCATGAGTAAAGCTATAGTGGATTCTTATTGTGGAGTAGCTTTTATGTCTATGACACCTGATGACGCATGGCCCTTGTTTTAGGAATTGGCGGAAAACTCAAGGATCTAAGTCTCTAGCATGACTAATGATGGTGACTGACCATTTGGTGTGCTTCCTTCAACTTCTAGTGATTCAAACCCACAAGTGATTAAGATTCTTGAGGAAATGGTGATCTTTACGAAGAACCAATTGGGAAGTGTTCCTTGTCTCTCAGTCAATCTTATTGAGTCCTTTGGGGAAGAAATGAAGACACCTCACTCCTATAGATACCCAGAACAACAAAGTCCAAGATATATATCAAGGTATGAGAAGATGTTCTATCTATATTGAATATCTTTGATGATATCCAAAAGAATGTTACAAGAATTGAGGATAGGATAAAACAACTATCTTCCATGCTTGATCTCCAAGAGGAAAAATTGTCTTCAAATCCCATAATGAGTTTTAATGAAGCAAGTGGACCCATGCATTCCACTCAAGTTATCTATAGTCCACCTCCAATGTAAGTGCAACCCATATACCACTTCCAAGGCCATCCAAAACCTTATACACCTCCTCACCCTCCATCACTATAAATTTCCCACCAATTCAACTTTCAACCTCAATTCTCCCCTCCACCCTAATTTCAATACCAAGTGTCACCTCCACCTCCTCCACATCCACAACATGCTCCCCCTCTCCACCATGAGCAAGGTAGTGTTGTAACAGTTCGAAGGAGTGGAAAATCTCTTAAAGCAGCTCATGAGTCAAAGAAAGGTTGATACAGCAAAGAAAAGCATCCAAATGGTGATACTGTGATTTAGATTGTCGAAGATGATTCTACGCCACCTCTTGTTGAGAATGTGATACCTTGTGATCCACCTCACACTCATTATGTAGATTCTACCATCCCTAGTGTTCCACTTCCTAGCATGTTACAAGGACATAATGTTGATTGAAGTGCTCCAAAACCAAGTGAACCACAATTAACTGATGCATTTGATGAGCCCCCGAAAGTAAAAAGGAGGCAAAAGCACAATGTTTATGTTCTAGATGTGTTTCACCAAGTGAAGGTGAACATTCCATTGTTGGATGCTATCCTGTAGATTCCATCCTATGTTGAGTTTCTCACAAACATGTGTACTATGAAGAGAAGGTCGACATGGAGAATACCAAAGAGACTCAAGTTGACCTAATAAGTGATCTCTATCATCCAACATTCACTTTCGGTTAAGAGGAAATACATAGGAGCCCCACTCATACCTAGTTACATAGTGGGACATCACATAGACAAATCCTTACTTGATTTGCAATCTAGTGTGAATTTGATGCCATATAGTGTCTATGTGGAGTTGGGGTTAGGCAAATTGAAATTGGGTCATTGCACTCTCCAAATGGAGGATCGCTCCATCAAGGTGCCTAGAGAAAGAGTGGATGATGTTCTGGTGATGATAGAAAAAGGAAGGCGAGCATTTTTCCTAGTTGATTTTGTTGTTCTTGACATGGAGCCATAGGATAGGAAGATTCCCATAATCTTGGTAAGACCATTCTTATCTACAGTTGATGCCAAGATACATATATGCAGTGGAACAATGATAGTCTCTTTTATGGACATGAAGATAAGGATCAAGATGTACAAGACCCCAACCCAAAGAACCTGAGATGAGGATATTGGACATGGTCACTTGAAGAGTCAGACTGGTCATTTGAAAGAAGGAGATCCAGATCAAAAGATTGATGATGGTTTTTGTGATCAAAGGGATAAGGAATATAGATTGAATGCAAGTGAGAGATACATTTATTACAAGAATGGACACATGATGGTTCCAAATCGATGAATGATGCAAGGATAAAAAAGCATGACTGAAGGCTTAAAATTTAACGCTTGTGTGAGGCAACCCACCTAGGTTTGGGGAATTTACAGCCAACCTCTTAATTTTGATACTTTTAGTTATTTTACACTTTCCCAAGAAAACACACACACGCACACTTGTTTTTAATACATTTTTGTTTAGTTTTAAGATGTGTAGGTGAAAATAGTGTGAAATGAGGAAAATTAAATGAAATTTAGACAAAGGATTCATGTAAAATCACTTTTGAGCAAATATTTGGTGTTATGATGAAGTTCAAGTTGAAATGACTTGCCACAGTACTCACCACGGTTGTGGTAACATGGAACAGTCATGGTGGCACACTCAAATCAATCAAAAGATCAAAGAAATTTGAGAAAAGAATAGCAGACCCATAACGACCTTGCAAGACAGCACAACTGTGACTTCAAGGCAGAATGGGCATGTGGGCCAACACGGTCGTGCAATTGGGGACCCAACACAGCCATGTTGCATCCCAACTCCAACACTTATTCAACATGTTCCAACAAGTTCTAAATTAATTCATTACAATTCTTACATGAATAGCACATCTGCTCCTTGACTCCAGCTGGCCATGTGGCAAGGCCAACCCTCTCCCACCCCCAATTTCTACTCAAATCACTCCAATCCACCCCCAATCATCTCCCTATCATTTTACCAACCTTAACCTACCTTTTCCACCCAATTTCCACCATCAAATCTTCTCCATTCTATCCATTCCGCCCCACAAATGAAGAACTCCTAAAATACCTAAAATTTCAAATTTCTCCACCCAATTTTTTTTTTGGTTAAGCCAGGGGTCGCTTTTATTCATCCCACACCCCTCTTGTGGGCATAAACCTCAAAAAAATTACAGCTCCTGCTTATAACTGACGCAGGTAATAAAAGGAAAAAACAAAACAACCATCGTACTCCCCTTCCTATTTCACCGACTAGCTCACTGTTTTCTGCATTACGATGTACGGGACACGACGCTTTTCCAAGGCCGCCATACCTCTTACTCTACGTGGCATATTTAGGATATCAGAAGAAACAAAAGGCTCATCCAAGCTGCTGCCCCATTTTCCTAGTTCACGAGGTATCGAGTTGATGACCTTGTGTACAAGGGACCCATAAATCATAGCATCTTTAATCTCCTCTCGCAGCTCACGTACAAAAGATGTCGACCTCCATGGTTCCTTTCTGTTGTTCCATATGATGTCATACACATAAGCCTCATTAAGCTCAACACATGAGATGCTCAACTCATTATCTCTCGCTAATTTCAAGCCGATGGCACACGCTTGCATGTACGCAAGGATGTAATTTGTACTTCTGATCCACATTCTGAACACCAAGCAAATATCAGCCATGTGGTTCCTAATAATTCCCGCCGCCCATCTTCTAGGAATCCCACGGTTGTCTCTATCTTTCCCGATCGTAAGATTGAGCTTAAGGTTATGTACGTCAGGCGTCATCCATCTAAAAAATTTAATCTGCCTCATCGTGACTTTAGGTTCCACTGATAACCTCCCATTTTGTGGCGTTATCTTATTAGTTATCTTTAGTTTTCCATACTCTTTCTTAGATAAACTAAATAGAATCATTAAAATTTCTTACTTTATTTCAGATACATAAATAAACTAACTTTTCTTATCTTTCCATTACAGAAAACACAAAAAAAATTACAAAGACTCTTCACGGTCTCAAGACCGCGAGAAGCCTCACGGTCCCAAGACCGCGAGAAGCCTCACGGTCCCAAGACCGTGAGAAGCCTCACGGTCCCAAGACCGCGAGAAGCCTCACGGTCCCAAGACCGCGAGAAGCCTCACGGTCCCAAGACCGCGAGAAGCCTCACGGTCCCAAGACCGCGAGAAGCCTCACGGTCCCAAGGCCGCGAGAAGCCTCACGGTCCCAAGACCGCGAGAAGCCTCACGGTCCCAAGACCGCGAGAAGCCTCTCGGTCTTAAGACCGTTTGGGCTCAACTTGAGCCTATAAATAGGACCTCAAGGGTCACTTCAAGGGGATCGATTTTCAAGACGCCCAAAGGCTGCCTCTCCAGATCCAGAGCACTCTGGTCTTCCGTCCACTGCCCCAAGGCTGCCAGTTTTGAGATCCGTGCTCATCATCAAGCTACCTTCTCTCTCTTCTTTCTCTCTCTTCAACAAAGAAGGTGGGAAGAGAAAATCCATCATCAAAGCAACCACGAAGTGCGAAGATCGTTGCTCTCTTCACCAAGGGTTCAACCTTCCCTCCTCCGTGGAGATGACGTTCTTTCTCTCTCTTCTCACCTCCTTCTTTGTCATGAGCGAGTAGTTTCATTCACTAGGGTGCGGGGAGTAGCCCCGCTACCCATGTTTTCATTTCATGCGATGTAATTCAATAACTTGTAATAAAGATACTCTTCTTTTCAGTTTGACTTCAATCGCTTAATGAATACTAGTTGCTTGATCATCAACTTGTGTTACATATTGTCTTGTGGTATGAATTGTCTATGTTTGTACCCTTAGATCTAAATATCGATTGAATGTTGGTTATGGATGTATGTAGTCACCATATGTCTGTTTCGGTGTCTAGAAGTGTTTTCATGAGTGGAGTAAACTCACCCCCATTGTTGCACTTTCATACTATGAAATGGAATCAGTTGACGTATGGAAGTGCAACCTTGGTAAGGTCGAGGAACACATTTCATGAAGGAGTAATGCAAAGCATGTGACCATTCATTATGGAATGGCTGGCATTGCAATACTCCACACTTCTCGTAGCTAGTTATCCGAAAGGAAGCTAGGATTACAAGATACTAACTGATTTGACTCTTTTTACAGGTTGTTTTATTATGTTGCATGACTTGATCCATGTGTAGTGGTGTGAAACCCGATAACATCCTAGTGGTTTTTATCAATTGTTTACAACCTTAATCTTTACTTTCCTCGCGTTTAGCTTTAAAACCAACATCAAACTTTCGATCTAAATATCAACTGTTAAGTAGTTAAGTAAAACTAAAAACGTTTTCCATCTTGACTTCGTCAAGACCGTTGTCCCGAGGATTCGACCCTTAACTATACTACGATAAGACTTCCGCGTGTCTTAGCACACGTGGGTGGAGTTCTTACCATAGTACTAGCAAGGCTAAACCTAAGGATTCATCACCTTAGGATTTTTAGTGGTGTTGCAAAACTCCATCAAAAATTGGTGCCGTTGTCGGGGACAACGGAACTTTTTAGTTTTTACTTAACAACTTCTTGGTTGATTAGGATTTTACACTTTTTCTTGATAACTACTCGAAAACTTCTTGATTTCTTCATTTCCTTCCATTATCCTAACGTGTGATTTTCCTTCTACTCAGGTAGAAAACGTGTATGCAACCCCCGCATAGCATCGGATTCTCCCCTGAACCAGAATACGATTCTGAGGTAGAAAGAAGTTTCCACCGAAGGAATAGACTTAACCACCAAAGAGCCAGACAGATGGCCGAAGAGCAACGCCTTGTTGCAGAAAGAGTCAACGCCGCCATAGCAGCACAACGAGCACAACTTATTTCCGACACTCGTGCTCAGGTGCAAGCTGAGATCCGAGCTGAGGAACAAGCCCGCATCCAAGCAGAGCATGCTGCTGCTCAACTTGCGTTAAGAAACAAGCAACTTCGGGACTACGCAGTCCCGAAGAATTATGAAGACGATCGTCCTGTCCGACCACCGATTATTAACATACCACACTTTGAAATTCGGATGCAATGGATCCAGATCATGCAAGGCATCTCTTTCTCCGGAGCACCCGGAGACGATTGCATGGATCACCTTAAGAGATTCAAGTCACTTTGCCGACTTGTACCCCAAGCAGGAATTGCCTTGGAAGCAATCATGTTACACCTTTTCCACTTCACTTTATCTGGAAGAGCACTAAGCTGGTACAACGCTTTGGATAGACACCCCATCATCACTACTTGGACTCCTTTAGAAGAGAAGTTTCTTGAGAAATTCTTCCCACCTTCGCTAACCTATGAGATTAGGGGACAGATTAATCACTTTTCCCAACTACCTGGAGAAACACTTGTTGAAGCTTGGGAAAGATTCAAAGAACTCCTGAGAAAGTGTCCTCACCATGGCATATCTCAAAATCAACTGATAGAAACATTTTACAGAGGAGTAAGTGATGATATCAAGCAATTTCTAGATTCCTTATCTGGAGGAAACTTTATGAGAAAGAATTATGAAGATGCCTAGAATATAGTTATGCTAGGGGCTGAGAACCAATCCAATTGGGGAAGGTCATCTAACCAACCCAAAGGCGTTCTCAAGGTTTACAAAGCAGAAGAATCCATGGAACTCAAGGCCATTGCTGAGGCCTTGAAGACTATTGCTAGCAAGCAACAAGCCCTCGAAACTTCTTTCGGGGAATATGATAAGAAGAAAAGCTCTCAGGTTCAACAAGTTAAGGCAGCTACTGGAACTTGTGAAGCCTGTCATGCATCCGATCATCCCACATTATCATGTGGCCTGTTATACAATGTCATGATGGATTTACAACCATCTATGCCGCAATATGAACCCATTATCGAGCATCCCGAGGACCAAATGCCAGAGCAAGTCAACTCCATACATTCAATACCTGGCCAAGTGTATTACAACCCAGATAAACCAAGGAACCATCCTGGTTTTCAATACGGGAATCCTGCAGGGACTGCCAACCCACAGCAGCAGGCACAAGGTGGATCTTTCAATATACAACCACCAGGATTTCAGAATAACTTCAATCAAGGGAATTATAGACAAGTTTTACAAAGATCTAACTATCCCAGGAATCCTTCTTACCAATATGCCCATTCAGGACTGCACCCTCAGTTGCAACAACCTCAGTTGCAGCAGCCACAGCAACCCCAGTTGCAGCAGCCCCAGCAGCCACAGTTAACTGCACCTCTACAACAACCAGGACAGCAAGTCACTCAGTATCAACAAAGGGGTGCTCCTCCCCAATCATCTGATGAGATATCCTTGATTAGACAAATGCTTCAATCGCAACAAACCATGCTTGCAAACCAGCAAGCTCAACAAAAGGCCGTAGAAGCCCAACTGGCACAGATTGCCGCTCAATTGAAACCTCAAGCCGGCACTTTTACTGGGCAACCAGAGGCAAACCCGCGTCATAACCCAAACAGACCAGAACAACTTAATGTTGTCACCACGCGGTCTGTTCGTGTCCTGCCTGATGTCACCAGAATCGACCATGATGATGATGACGTAGCCATTCTTTCCCCAACAGGGAATTCAAGCAGAGAAACAGAAAATTCTGCAGAGAAAGAAAAGGAAAAGGAACCAATCCCAGAAGTCCCACCAAGAATTCCTTACCCAGACAGACTAAAAGGAACCAAAATGGACACTAGGTTCCAAAAATTTAAAGAAGCTATGAAAAAGTTATACATTGATATTCCTTTTCTTGATGCCCTTTCCGAAGTACCCGCTTGGGCAAAATACCTGAAAACCCTCTTGTCAAGAAAGTATATGACAGAAGAGCATGAAACAGTGAAACTTGCTCAGACCACTTCAGATATTCTGCTTAATAAAATGCCAAAGAAAAAGAAGGACCCAGGTTCCTTCAGCATTCAGTGTTCCATTGGAAATGGCTCCAGCAAGAAAGGATTGGCAGACCTAGGAGCAAGCATATCTATTATGCCCTATTCAATGTGTAAAAGGTTAGGCTTCACTGATTTGTTACCTACGACAATGACAATTCAGTTAGCCGACTCTACCATAACTGCCCCTCTTGGAATTATCGAAGACATCCCTGTCAGAATAGGAACAAATTCTTATGTCCCGTGTGATTTTGTTATTATGGACATACAAGAAGACCTGAGATATCCGATAATCTTTGGAAGACCTTTCCTAGCTACCGCCCGAGCTCTCATTGATGTCGAAGCAGGAACTATTATTTTGAGACTTGGGAGGGAGGCTTTCCAGTTCAGAGTTCTAAACAGCATGAAAGGTCCAAGCATTCAAGAGGAAGTCTTTCTCCTGGATGCTATATATCAAATGTCCCAGTTAGAAATGTCTGAACCATCCGATGAATTGGAAAACACTCTTACAAATCTGGAGGTAGAATTCTCGGCCAGTGAACTAGTGCAACAATGCCTGCAATACTTAGAAAAAGCTGAAGAAGCTCCGACAGCCACATTTGAAGAACTTAAGGCCATCACAATTATAGAAGCCACTGAGCCACCTAAGGCTCCAGAAATGAAAGCCTTACCCGAGGGGCTTAAACATGTTTTTCTTGATGATGAGAATCTCTGTCCAGTAATCATCAGCTCCACTCTGGAGGATGATCAAGAAAACAGACTCCTCAATGAACTGAAAAAGCATAAGAAAGCCATTGGCTATAAAATGACTGATCTGACAGGCATAAACCCTGCTTTATGTATGCACAAACTGCCCATGGTTGAAGAGTTTAAACCATCACGAGAACACCAGAGAAAGTTAAACCCCAACCTCAAAGAGGTGGTTCACCTTGAGGTCCTCAAGCTTCTAAAGGCAGGCATTATCTACCCAATTTCTGATTCTCAGTGGGTAAGCCCAGTGCAGGTGGTCCCTAAAAAGGGGGGAACCACCGTTGTTCTTAATGACAAAAATGAACTGGTGCCCACTAGAACCGTTATAGGGTGGCGTATGTGCATTGATTATAGGAAACTTAATAAATCAACACGAAAAGATCACTACCCCCTGCCCTTCCTAGATGAGGTCCTTGAGCGCCTAGCTCATCAGAAGTTCTTTTGTTACCTCGATGGATATTCTGGTTTTTACCAAATCTCGATACACCCGGACGATCAAGAGAAAACTACTTTTACCTGTCCTTTTGGGACGTATGCTTTCAGAAGAATGCCATTCGGGCTCTGTAATGCACCAGCTACTTTCCAAAGATGCATGTCTGCTATCTTTGCGGGATTGACAGAATCTATAATGGAGGTATTCATGGATGATTTCTCAGTTTATGGAGACTCCTTCGACAATTGTCTGCTCAACCTGGTTCAAGTTTTACAAAGATGTGAGGAAACAAACCTCATTTTAAATTGGGAAAAATGCCATTTTATGGTAACAGAGGGTGTTGTTTTGGGACACAGAGTGAGCGACAGAGGGATCGAGGTGGATCAAGCAAAAATTGACGTTATCTCAAAATTGATGCCACCAAAAGATGTAAAAGGAGTACGTGCCTTCTTAGGACATGTTGGGTTTTACAGAATATTTATTAAAGATTTCTCCAAAATAGCAAAACCCATGACACAACTGCTGACCAAGGACACAGAGTTCAACTTTAACCAAGAATGTTTACAAAGTTTCACAACTCTGAAAGATGCCTTGATTTCTGCACCAATATTACGAGCTCCAGATTGGTCGTTACCTTTCGAAATCATGTGTGATGCGAGCGATTACGCCATAGGGGCCGTTTTAGGGCAAAGAATCGACAAGAAACCCTATGTTATATACTACGCATCTAAAACGCTGGATGAAGCACAAAAAAATTACACCACTATAGAAAAGGAATTTTTAGCTGTCATCTACGCGTTCGAAAAATTCCGCTCATACCTGATAGGAGCTAAAGTCATTGTCTACACTGACCACTCCGCTATACGATATCTGATTCAGAAGCAAGACGCAAAACCTAGACTTATCTGCTGGGTACTAATGCTTCAAGAATTTGATTTGGAAATTAAAGACAAAAGCGGAGTGGAAAACGTCGTCGCCGATCATCTCAGCCGTATTAGAGTCGAGGATGAAGACAAAGTTCCTATCCAAGATTCCCTCCCGGACGACCATCTAATGAAAGTCTCCAATGGATTTCCCTGGTATGCCGACATTGTCAACTATTTGGCAACAGGAATCATTCACCCATCCGCATCCTATCACGACAAAAAGAAGTTCATTCACGACGCTAAGAAATATTTCTGGGACGAGCCCTATCTTTTTCGCTTATGCGCAGATGGACTCTTTCGTAGATGCATCCCAGAGACGGAAATCACTTCGGTCCTTGAGCACTGTCACTCAGGCCCCACTGGGGGCCACATGAGTTCTAAGAAGACAGCCCTCAAAGTCTTGCAATCTGGCTTTTATTGGCCCACCATCGCAAAAGATGCACATGAATACGTGCGATCATGCGACAAGTGCCAACTATCCGGAGGGATAACCAGAAGAAATGAAATGCCATTGAACATATGGCAAGAAATCGAACTCTTCGATGTATGGGGAATAGATTATATGGGCCCTTTCCCCTCATCTTATGGATTCAAGTATATTTTGGTTGCTGTGGATTACGTTTCAAAATGGGTAGAAGCTCTACCAACCACCTCTTGCGATTCAAAACCGGTAATCAAGATGTTTAAAGAGATAATATTTCCCAGATTCGGCGTCCCAAGAATGATTATATCTGACGGCGGATCACATTTCTTGGAACGGAGCTTTGAAGCCTTATTAAGAAAATATGGAGTCAACCACAAAGTTTCTACACCATATCATCCACAGACATGTGGACAAGTTGAAGTCTCCAATAGGCAAATTAAAGCTATTCTGGAAAAAACTGTCAATCGGCACCGCACCGATTGGTCCACCAAACTATCTGACGCTCTATGGGCTTACCGTACAGCTTTCAAAACACCCATCGGAACAACACCGTTTCGATTAGTGTATGGGAAGTCTTGCCATTTGCCAGTTGAATTAGAGCATAAGGCTTGGTGGGCCATTAAGCAACTAAATTTCGATCTCAAAGGTGCTGGTGAATTCCGACAACTTCAACTCCAAGAACTAGAAGAACTACGAATGACAGCCTACCACAACGCAAGAATCTACAAAGAACAAACTAAGATGTGGCACGATGGCCACATCAAAAGAAAAGATATAATCGTTGGAGACAAAGTCCTCCTATTCAACTCTAGATTAAAACTGTTTCCTGGAAAACTGCGTACTAAATGGTCGGGGCCCTTCACAATCAAACATATATACCCGACAGGAGCTGTCATTATTATTGACGATAATGGAGGAGAGAGGACCGTAAATGGCCATAGATTAAAAAAGTATCACACTCCGGCAGACAAGATATCAAGACAAACCATAGAGATTCATGACCCTATAAAGTCAGCATAGCCGGGGCAAAATATTGTCGAGCCAGCGACATTAAACCAAGGCGCTTCTTGGGAGGCAACCCAAGGCCTGAGTATCACCTTCCCTAATTTTTCTAGCCTTTTCTTTTGTTTTTAAATACCCTTTTGTTTATCTTTGTTTTTCCTTTTTCTTTTGCTTTCTTTAAATCCAAAAATACATAAAAATCCACATGATCTTGAGATCAAATGGTCTCGAGACCGTTTGGGCCCTCGCGGTCTCCAGACCGTGAGGCCCCTCGCGGTCTCCAGACCGTGAGGCTCCTCGCGGTCTCATGACCGTGAGGCCCCTCGCGATCTCCAGACCGTGAGGCTCCTCGCGGTCTCACGACCGTGAGGCTCCTCGCGGTCTCAAGACCGTGAAGCTCCTCGCAGTCTCATGACCGTGAGGCTCCTCGTGATCTCAAGACTGTGAGGCTCCTCGCGGTCTCAAGACCGTTTGGATCATTGCGGTCTCAAGACCGTTTGAGCTCTCTCGGTCACCTGACCGAGAGGGCTCCTAAAAACCTATAAATATACCCCCACCTACGTGTCCCTCTTCTTGATTCCGGAATTCTCGAACTCTCCTGTTTCATTCCACTCTGACCTTCGTCTCTACACTCCCGCGTGTCGCTGTTTCAAGTGCTTCGCCGACGACTCGGCTTCGTCGCCGTCGTTCTCGACTTCATCGTCGTCGTTCCTAGCTCGTCGTCACTCTCGGCTCGTCGTCAGCTCTGCAGCAGCTACCCCTTCGCCGACCCACCGACCGCAGCGACAGGTTGACGCATCACTGTTTAAAACTCGCGTTCGAGCTCTTTTCTGCTGTTGTCACCATCATCGTTTCCGCAGCTCTTAGCCGACAAACGGCCGCGCGGTTCGTCTCCCGCGCGGTTCGTCTCCCTCGCGGTCTCAAGACCGTTTGGATCCTCGCGGTCTCAAGACCGTTTGGATCCTCGTGGTCTCAAGACCGTTTGGATCCTCGCGGTCTCAAGACCGTTTGGATCCTCGCGGTCTCAAGACCGTTTGGATCCTCGTGGTCTCAAGACCGTTTGGATCCTCATGGTCTCAAGACCGTTTGGATCCTTGCGGTCTCAAGACCGTTTGGATCCTCGCGGTCTCAAGACCGTTTGGATCCTCGCGGTCTCAAGACCGTTTGGATCCTCGCGGTCTCAAGACCGTTTGGATCCTCGCGGTCTCAAGACCGTTTGGATCCTCGCGGTCTCAAGACCGTTTGGATCCTCACGGTCTCAAGACCGTTTGGATCCTCGCGGTCTCAAGACCGTTTGGATCCTCGCGGTCTCAAGACCGTTTGGATCCTCGCGGTCTCAAGACCGTTTGAGACCAAATGGTCTCAGGACCGTTTGAACTAAATCAAACTAATAAAACTCAAATTCAAAATAATTTTACTTTGCTATAATTTCAAAATTTAAGATTTCTAACTTTTGTTTCTTATCAATTATTTCAGAATGACTTCACCTGCTAAGCAAGAACCAACAGACGCTCCCTTCTGGACAAAAGAGAAGCTCATTGCTGAATGAGCAAATCTGCAAACCATAGTTGACGACTTCAAAAGGACTGGAAAAGTCCCGGCAGAAGTGAACCTGACTGCTGTCATGAAGGACATCAAGCGAATCAACCGTTGCCTAGATGAAGAACCTTCTGACGAGGAGGTCGAAGAGACCTCATCCGACGAGGCCTCCGAATACCAGCCTTCCCCTGAGAAAGAATCACCCACTATAAAATCTAAGGGGAAGAGATTGGCTCAAGAACCAACAACTGAGCCAACATCTAAGAAGAGAGCCAGGAAGCAGGTCCACCCTGCCTGTGCAAGGGAACAAATCCTAGCAGGGTGCATCCCACCATCCTCCACCACCGTCACCAACCCTGCCACAATAACTGTTCCTATTTTTCCTCCCATCACCACCACAGCACCACCACCCGAGAACCTTCACCTCCAAATCATTCCCCCCATCAGCCAACTCCTTAAACCGACCAAGTATGTCTGCCCCAGCATACTGATGAAGATGGGGATCTACCACAGAATCCTCACTCTTCTTGACAATTCTAACCTTTCCCGGCTCTGCTTTGTATATAAAATTTCCTACTCTGAGCCCACAACAGAATTCTTCACTTACTTCAACAAAGAAGTGGTGTACATCATGCATAGAGAAAGGGACGGTGGTGACCGCAGAATAACCTCCAGAATCTTTAACCATGAGGTAGTCATTACCGAAACTTTTCTGAATGAAATTTTCATCGACAATCAAGACCAGCTGAAGAAAGCCAAATCTACTGGCACAGACAACCCCGGGTTCAACAAGCATACCTTCTGGAAGTCATTAACAGGGTTACCAACCTTCGATGCAAGGACAAGCAAGGCCTCCAACGTTCATTCTGGCCTAGTGTGCACGTTACACAAAATTATCGTCGGCGCACTTTTCCCCAGATCCGAAGGAGGAAATGTTCTTATATCCGACCTTTTTGTCCTCTGGTCTGTCCTCAACGGAATGCCTGTCAACATTGGACGGCATATGTTGCTCAAGCTATCAGCCTTCGCCCTCGGGAAAGAAATCTGCACGGGTGGTCATATCACATCTATCATCAAATATCTTAAGATGGATAGACTTCTACCCAAATGCAGCCCAATAAAAGGCGACATCCTTACCAATGAACAGACACTAAAGAACTCTCACATCTTAAAGGATAAGGATGGAAGGCTGAACTACGTGTTCTGCCCCACAAAATCTTCAAGAACCCTGCTTCCACTTCCAGAGCTTGCTGACTATGATAAGGACAAGCTCCTATTCACTGAAGATGAGATCGCCAAAATCATAGCTTCAGTCAAAGCCAGAGAAAAGAAAGCAAAGGCAGGGCAGGCAGAACTTAGTATAACTGCCCCGGCAGCTACAACAACAAAGCTCCTAGTCAAACGACCTTCCAGAAGGCTCGTAAAAGCTCATGAGCTGTCGGGGACACCTACATCAAAGCCTAACCCCGAAGCTGAACCCCCCCTCCCTGAAGAACATATTACATCCTCATCACTAGACTCTTTTATAATGAGTCTAAATGTTGAGCTCACTACCACCTCTCCACCCTCCACCACCCCAATATCCACCACCCCACCACCATCAACCACCTTCAATCATCCTCCGCTCCACCTTCCTCTACCACCCCTCCACCACCCCCACCCTTCTTCACTTCGGGCACCCCATTCTCCACCACAATGCCCGAACTCTCCTCCTTCACATCCACCGACTTTCCATCAACATTCCCGGATCCATTTCTCTCTTCGGGAATGCCACCTATTTTCCCACCCACCACCACCCCGACATCGCTGGTGACCCCATCTACAGTCACCACGCAATTCGCGGGTCCATCAACAGTGTCCCTTCCGCATGACACTATCATTCCACCCCGACCCCAGCCACCTCACCCTTCGTTCACTGGGGTCCCTTATACTAACGTCGGTGCGGAATTCGGACGTCAATTTGACACCATCCGAAACCTCCTCACCGACCCATCTAACATTTTAAATTCTATTTTTTCATGTGTGCAGGGTCTAACTCAGCAGGTTGCCCAGATTGGCGAGCAGAACCGCGCCATGCCATGCATCCTCCAACGCATTCAACAACGTCAAGATTCAGTGGCCAAGCAAGTCGACCACATCGACGGCCAGTGTAACAACTTGCCCGAGTTGATCCAGGGAGTACAACGCCAGCATGAAGTGTTGGCAACGCAAGTCGATCGGATCTCTGCGCAGACTCTACCTCTGCCAGAGACCCTTCGCGAGCTGAAGCAGCAACAACATGCTTTCAGCACGCGCCTGGACGACATCACCACGACCCTCACACAACTACATAATCGCCAGGAGGAGTCGTCAAATAATGAGCTTATTCAGTTAAGAGCTCAAGTAACCGACCTCTCAGCACGACTCCTCTCGGCCGAACAACGTTATTCAGATCTTAAAGAAACCCACGAAGCACTGCTCGAAACACACGAGCACGTGCAAGTGGCATATGATGAACTCCAATCCATCCATTGTCTGTGCAAGAAGAAAGCAAAAAAGAAGACAACTGATGACGATGAGGATGATGCTGATGACGAGGAAGATTCTGACTCCTCCGCTGACTCAAACAATAGTTCCTCCTCAGCTGATGACTCGGACAAGCCAGATGATGCTGGGGCAGGCCCCAGCCAAGGAGCAGAACCAAAACAACAGCAAGATCACCAAACTGATGATAAAGATGACAAATCCCCTGCTCATACAGAGAATGTCAACATATACTTCGGGGATCAGTTTCTAAACTTTTCTGCGGGATCTTTGGGGGAGGCTGCCAAAGAAGTGGCTTTTGCTGAGTTCGAAAGATGCATTCAAGGAACCAGCACTACTGCACCAGCCACAGCAGCCCAGCAAATCTCTGCACTCGAACCATCTGCGCCTGAACTTGAAGAATCAGAAAGAGTATGCCTTGACACTGATGAAGATTTAGACACTCCTTCTGATTCTGATAAAGATCACGATCTGCAGCAGTACATGGACAACCTGGAACAACCTTCTCCCCCCACACCGCAAGAGCTACCTCCACCGCCACCTCTACCTAACAAAATGAAAGACTTAGATATGGCGGCCATCTCTACCTTAGACGCACAGAATATTTTCATCCTCAACACTATTGTAGATGATGCCAAAGCAGGGGAGGATGTCATATATCAAAACACAAAGACCAGACGCGATCTGACGCGTGAAAATTTCCGGTCACTTCTTCGACCCCAGTCGCCGGTGAAGATGGCAATCTTTCGTACTCTCCTTGCCAACTCTATCGAGATCTACAAAAGTTCTCGGCGACAGCAACCGGTCCTCAACGCCTCACCCACACTGGGATTGTGCTTACTGTATAAAGAATTATAGCACAAATCCATTACAAGGTTGAAAAGGGGAATCGCAAGAAAAGAAAGATACATAACCGTGCCTTTCCAAGTCTGTAAACACTGGTTACTCATGATTGTGGACACTGTCGCCCGCGACGCCAAAGTGTACAATTTCTGTGCCAGTGACCTAAAGGTCGGGATAATAAATTTTGTCGGACTTGAAGTCGGGGAGGCCCGGTGCATCCCTTTCCGGCTTCTCAAACTCATTTGGGCAGCGTGCCCTTCTCTTCGCCAGGACTGGAGCTCCCCCTGGTTCCAAATTATTAACCCACAAGTCCAAGCCACTGAAGGCTCTTGGGACAGCGCTTTCTACGTCATACGGCACATCCTAGCGCTAAATCAGCAGGTCCCTTTTACTGAACTAATCAATGAAGATTTCCACTCCCTACGAGGACGTTACGCCATGGAGCTTATTTACGACAGACGGTTCTTCAATGACCCTACCATGGCGGCAGACGACGTCCCTCGTTATCTCTTTTCATCTATACAACGACCGCAGAGGAGACCTTTCTGACAAACTCTAGCGGCGTTGCAAAAAGAAAACCAACCATCCAATGTCACCAAGCAAAGCCAATGGAACCCTTACATCCTCAATCTGGCTCCAGATAAAGGTGACATTGATCTGATATCAGGGGTAGCCATCAAGACATCCTCATCACATATGGAACCCCAATCTGCCATTAAACCGTCTTTTCCCGACTTCGACCCGGAGGCTTGCAAAACACTTTCAGATAACGAGCTCCGGCTAATAATGTCACGGCTATACGCCGAAAAAGACGAGCTGGTATATATCGACGGGGATATTTTAGTTATGGCAGATGCCCTCCGTGAGACCCTACAATTCAAGGGTTCCATGTCTGTAAGTATAATGACCGCCTATCAATACTTACTTGCACGGAATCACAGCACGGTTTATATGGTGTCAGCTTACATGAAGGATGATCTTCTCGGGCTGAAGAACTTCGGAACAAAGGAGTCAACCATCTCCTATCTCCAACATACAACTCCGAAGTTCATCATGCTACCTTTCCTTCATCAAGAGCACTGGATGTTACTGGCAACCAACCTTCATGAAGGAACAACAATAATCTACAACAGTTCCGACAGCCAGTACGATCCAAAACGGAAAGCATACACGACAACTCCAAGGACACCAACGGAGGAGGTGGCAAAGGCGTGTGCTGACAAATTACACGATCTTTTGGGTCAGCACACTCGGGCGTATGACAGAAATCATTTCCAAGCACCAGCCTTCTGCCACATATGCCCCCAGCAAATCAGAGAATCAAATGACTGCGGCTTCCACGTCCTCTACTGGATGTATACAATCCTGGCCCTCCACAAGCCGGTAGAGGACATGACAGAGGTGGATTACCACGCGCTACGAGGGAAGTTCGCCGCCAACTTACTCAGAACACATGGGGCTAATAAAGGATTAACTGACGCCTAAATGCCCTTGTCCATGCATTTCTCAACCTATCACTTTGACACTCTGTGGACAGAGTGCGTGATAAGTTGGGGGGGGGAGTGCACCGGACAAGGGCGAGGTACCATTTCTGCTTCAACCTTTCTATTTTTCCCGCTTATCTTTCGACTTTTTCCAATAATTTTTTTTCAAATAAGCAACTCTATAAGTATAACTTTCACCCTGGAAAGAATCACCCTTAGCTAAGTTAGAGATAAAGTAGTCCTCATATAAATAACAAGATTAGCATACAGGCTTGAAATGGCGAGTTCATAAATTTCATTCACCATTGGTTTCTATACTTTTGCTTCAAATCTATCTCAGACTCTTCACAGGTCAACTTCAGGGCCAAAGCGAACCAAAAACTCTCAAAGTCAAGAGGGAAATAAGGGAAATCCAAAATCAAGAAATCTCACAAGCGGACCACCAAAAAAAAAAATAAGTGCATGTCAGGAACCCTAAGAACAGTTTTCTTCTTTCAATAAAAGAGGCTTGGCCGCCCAATCAAAAACCCTAACAAAACCCACGTCCTAAGCCTGTGAGACTCGAATAAAAGCCAGAGTGCTGAATAAAAACATTAGAGTTGTGCCATGCATAAGGACCTATATGAAGAGCCAACAAAGATCTCACCCGGCCGGTACATACAGCTGCCCTCATGAAGGCAGATGTGTCGTGCCTGGTAATGAGATCCTAAGGTTTCCTAATATATGAAAAGGCTGATAAAAGAGCTCACCCGACTGGTACATTCAGCTGCCCTCATGAAGGCAGATGTGTCGTGCCCGGTAGTGAATTTTTAAAAAGCATAGACAAACCCTTCCCCACTTGAAGGGGGAGTTACACAATAAGCCTTTTAAGCCAGCCCTCATATCCACTCTAGCTACCGGTAGGTTTCTCCAAAGAAGTATAAAACTGATTAGAGTCGATGACATGCACATAATAAGAAAGGTGGTCCCAATGCGAGATTCACGATATAAAAGGATCCTGAGATCCATGCAACTTTTGATACTCGAAAGAGTTAGCATAAGCAGAAGCCCTGATAAAACCTCGATAGATCTCTGACCTAGAATTGAAGCAAGAGTATGGAAACCCTGATTAAATAAAATCACCTCGCCCTTACATGCCTCATCTCTATCTAACTTGAGGACAAGCTAGACTCTAAGTTAGGGGGGTGATAACCTCCCATTTTGTGACGTTATCTTATTAGTTATCTTTAGTTTTCCATACTCTTTCTTAGATAAACTAAATAGAATCATTAAAATTTCTTACTTTATTTCAGATACATCAATAAACTAACTTTTCTTATCTTTCCATTACAGAAAACACACAAAAAATTACAAAGACTCTTCACGGTCTCAAGACCGCGAGAAGCCTCACGGTCCCAAGACCGCGAAAAGCCTCACGGTCCCAAGACCGCGAAAAGCCTCACAGTCCCAAGACCGCGAGAAGCCTCACGGTCCCAAGACCGCGAGAAGCCTCACGGTCCCAAGACCGCGAGAAGCCTCACGGTCCCAAGACCGCGAGAAGCCTCACGGTCCCAAGACCGCGAGAAGCCTCACGGTCCCAAGACCGCGAGAAACCTCACGGTCCCAAGACCGCGAGAAGCCTCACGGTCCCAAGACCGCAAGAAGCCTCACGGTCCCAAGACCGCGAGAAGCCTCTCGGTCTCAAGACCGTTTGGGCTCAACTTGAGCCTATAAATAGGACTTCAAGGGTCACTTCAAGGGGATCGATTTTCAAGACGCCCAAAGGCTGCCTCTCCAGATCTAGAGCACTCTGGTCTTCCGTCCACTGCCCCAAGGCTGCCAGTTTTGAGATCCGTGCTCATCATCAAGCTACCTTCTCTCTCTTCTTTCTCTCTCTTCAACAAAGAAGGTGGGAAGAGAAAATCCATCATCAAAGCAACCACGAAGTGCGAAGATCATTGCTCTCTTCACCAAGGGTTCAACCTTCCCTCCTCCGTGGAGATGACGTTCTTTCTCTCTCTTCTCGCCTCCTTCTTTGTCATGAGTGAGTAGTTTCATTCACTAGGGTGCAGGGAGTAGCCCCGCTACCCATGTTATCATTTCATGCGATGTAATTCAATAACTTGTAATAAAGATACTCTTCTTTTCAGTTTGACTTCAATCGCTTAATGAATACTAGTTGCTTGATCATCAACTTGTGTTACATATTGTCTTTTGGTATGAATTGTCTATGTTTGTACCCTTAGATCTAAATATCGATTGAATGTTGGTTATGGATGTATGTAGTCACCATATGTCTGTTTCGGTGTCTAGAAGTGTTTTCATGAGTGGAGTAAACTCACCCCCATTGTTGCACTTTCATACTATGAAATGGAATCAGTTGACGTATGGAAGTGCAACCTTGGTAAGGTTGAGGAACACATTTCATGAAGGAGTAATGCAAAGCATGTGACCATTCATTATGGAATGGCTGGCATTGCAATACTCCACACTTCTCGTAGCTAGTTATCCGAAAGGAAGCTAGGACTACAAGATACTAACTGATTTGACTCTTTTTGCAGGTTGTTTTATTATGTTGCATGACTTGATCCATGTGTAGTGGTGTGAAACCCGATAACATCCTAGTGGTTTTTATCAATTGTTTACAACCTTAATCTTTACTTTCTTGCTTTACTTTCCTCGCGTTTAGCTTTAAAACCAACATCAAACTTTCGATCTAAATATCAACTGTTAAGTAGTTAAGTAAAACTAAAAACGTTTTCCATCTTGACTTCGTCAAGACCGTTGTCCCGAGGATTCGACCCTTAACTATACTACGATAAGACTTCTGCGTGTCTTAGCACACGTGGGTGGAGTTCTTACCATAGTACTAGCAAGGCTAAACCTAAGGATTCATCACCTTAGGATTTTTAGTGGTGTTGTAAAACTCCATCATCCACCAGGTTGGCTTCCCTCATGCGGTCATAAATATTATTATCAGAATCAAGCATAAAAGATCTTTCCTTCAGCTGAATATTCAGTCCTCTAGTAACATACTCCCATTCATGACATAATTGTGGGCTCCGATCTCCAAAACCACGATATAAACTTAGCGGAAGCATTCGATTAGTTGTGGAATATGAAAAATCAGCGGAAATTAAAACTTTTTGAGATAAGACATCAAAACCATAAAACTTCCTTCATAAAAGGATATAAACTGTTTACATCTTTGCCAAATTACTTCTTGAGTAATTAAACACATCATGATTTCAAAATCTCAAACCAACAACTCCAAGACTTTAGAGTACAGAGGACACATAGGACAGACTCTAACTACACCACATAGCAGTCAGTATCTCCACCTGAGATTCACTGCTGCCTTCGGTACTGTTGTTGTTGTTGTTGCTCATCCTTAATCGGGATCCTTCTTCTTCGACGACCACCTAAAAAGTTGAAATCTACGGAGTGAGACAATGTACAAATTGTCCCAGCGATAGTTATAACTCTCAACTAGGAGCTTTATATAGCAAATCAAGAAAACAACATAGGCAAGGTAACTTAAATCATGCAATAGCAGATTTAATAACAAGTGAAGCAACTTCTACTTAAGCATTCATTCCTTTAAAGCATATAAAGAACATGTGTACCAAATATCTGAACAGATCATTAATGTAAGCAATGTAACACTAAACATTGTTTCTCATGGTTTAACCTAAGCAGATATGCTACGCGGTTGATTATGTTTTACAAACATTATTATGCCCTGTGGAGATGAGGTATACCGCTCATACTCCAACTGATCACTAGTAAGTTGCATCAGTATCATACATAGGTCATTAAAAGAGCCGGATTCTTAAGACCTCATCTTCCTCAGTCAGTTAGAGGATTGCTTGCAGGACACTTTGTGTCTCCGCTATTATAGCTTACCAGGGTAATCTGGTCCTTCACTATTTTATAGTTACAGTGGCATTCTGTACTCTCTTCGTCATCGAGAGATTTCTTGTTTACCTCTGATCGATGCGGTATTTGTGTCTTCTTTGGGAGATTTGTGGTACATCTCACCATTTGGGTTTTGTAGTGAAGGATTGACGGACTATGATAAATCTACATCAATTCCTACACTATGATGTAAGGATTTACCCATCCATATCCCCCACATACTCAAGAGTATGTGATCCAGGAGTTCCCTTGGGAAAACCTGTTTCACCATCATTTGGTCTCTGACAATGATGGATCTATGATCAGGGCTCTACATGGTATGGTTATACTTGATTAGTTAGGTACATTTTAGTATTCTTTTGACATCATACATGTTCTCAAACATTAATCATTAGCATGGCAGCTATGAAGATAGAATACTAAATGTAACAAGTCTAACTCACATCAATTATCATTTCTCAATCATCTCATCACAAGTCATCTGTTAAGCATGACTTTGATGATATTTATAGCTTTCACAGCCCATCAGTCTCATAGGATGCCACTCAACAAGGCATCAGAATATTTCATTTATTCATAAAGCTAAAGCATGCTTTCAATGAATATAGAATCATAATCCTTACCTGGATTTGATCATGTTCATGAAGGAACCTACATGGTTAATCTAACTGATAACAGTAAACAATTCATTTCAAAGAAGTTGTACCTTCCTACTCTTACAAGAGTTAGGTTCCCTGAATCTCATCGATTAGGGTAACTCATTTCCTTTACTTATGATTAGGAATATTGATTCCTCATCTCATACTTCAATCATGAGGATTCATGCTTAAAAGCATAACTGGAAATAGGGTTTCACCCTATTCAAAATAAGGTTATTGAAATCCCTTTGTCTTATAAGACATCATATTTGGTAACTTGTTCTCAAAGTTTCATACCTAAAAGCATGACACAAGACTAAGGTTAACATACCCCATCCTTCATTAATTAATATTTCCAGGTATCAGATTATTAGTCCAATTCTAGTATGCAACTCTGCCATCCTTGGAAGCATACCAGGGTATGGTGAGTATTTGCCTTTAAATACAACATTTATTGAACATCATAATAATTATCAATTCAAGCTGTGAATTCATTTCTCATCCTTATCATGGTATGGTTACATCATACTCATTGGTTTGGCTATACATCAATGAAAGGCTTCACCTTGTAAACATCTCCAGGATTTCATAATTGCTAGGTCATATACTAGGATCACTATTCATCCCACTAGGATTTCCATATTTTCATTTCTAATTTAGGGATTCTCATTCATATTACATCTCCTCTGGATTAGATTTATTAAACCTCTTATCTCACATGGCATAAAGATTCCTCATATAACAACTTGTATTTTAGGGTTTCATACTCAAAGGCATAACCCTGAATTACTACATTTATCAGATCACCATAAATTAGGGTTTACTATTCACATCACATGTCATCACCCTAGAATCAGGGTTTACTATTCACTCCATGGTGAATAGAACTCATTACATCATCATGTATGAGAAACATTATCATTAAGGTCCTCAGATAATATTAAGATTCATCAATTATCATAATTAGGGTTTCCATGATCTCACATAGGTGGATCATACCCTAATCATGCACATTCGTGTGTATTGAAGGTATTTTACTTGAATTTCCACCATAAAAGGGTATTTTCTCTCTCCTATGATACTTTCTCTCTCCTCTTACTAGTATATGGTGATTACACCACTCTAGATCAGGTTGGGTTAAGTCCCCATTGACTAACATAAGCCAAAACATCATTAACATGTGATTAGGGTTTGTTTTGAACAAGGTATTACTCAATTAAACCCCTCAAGGGTATTTTGGTAATTTACCTCATGATCACCATCATGGGTTAATCCATTAATAACTTAGTCCCTTAATGTCCTAAGATACCATTAGGGTTTAGTTTAAATCACCATTGAACCAATTACAACTTCAAGTGATTAAATATAAATAACCTTGAAAACCTCCAAACGGTTTCAACCTTCAACCACCAAACGGTTTGAAACCGTTTGGGTGCGTTGACCATTTGCTAGGTTTGACTCCAAGACCGCATGACCTCAAGGTCATTTGCCCAAACCGTTTGGGTGCGTTGACCGTTTGGAAAGGTTGACTTTCCAAACCGTTTGAGCTTATGCGGTTTGAAACCGTTTGATTAATCTGTCTTGAGATCGATTGGTCCAAACGACCTTGAGATCATTTGAGCCCAAAAGGTCTTGATACTGTTTGGTCCAAATGGGCTCAAACCGTTTGGACCTCCAAAGTGGTTCAAAAGTTACAATTGGTCATGGATATGTATGTTGAAGCCCTCAATTAACCAAATCCATGATAACCACTTATAAATTGAGTCAATTAAGATTAGCCTTAATCAATTGGTCATCAAATTGACCCTCAATTGAAAGCCAATTAGAGTTAAATCCATCTCAATTAGGGTTTCAAATCGGATGATCATCAATATTCAACAATGTGAATCAATTAAAGGTTGAACCTATCAATTGACCTCCAATTGGGCCCAAACTTGGCCCAAACGATCTTGAGATCATTTGGACATCATCCAAACGGTCTTGAGACCGTTTGCCCAAAGTTTGACCAAAAACCAAGTCGGTTGGACTAGGATTGAACTCCAATTAGTTCTAAAATCAGCATTTTTATCAATTCATCAACTTATTGCAATTGGACCTTCGAACCATTAGATTATCTCAACCCTAGACCTCCAAACGGTCTTGGGTTGTGCCCAAACGGTCTTGAGACCGTTTGGAGGAACCCCCAAACGGTCTTGAGACCGTTTGGGTCCTTCAACCCAAAACTCAACAAGATCTATGCTTAAAAACAGCAATTTCAACCCGATTAGGGTTAGGATGTTGAAGTGCCTTCAACTCTCAATTGGTTAAGAATTAAACTTTAATTCTTTGTAGGAATAAAATTCAATATATTACCAACAGACCCTCAAACGGTCATCCGTTGTTCAACCCTATCAAATGGTCTTGAGACCGTTTCAATCCAAACGGTCTTGCAAGGTCGTTTGAGAGCAAACGGTTTGAAACTGTTTGACCTTAAACGGTTTGCAACCGTTTGGACCAAAAGGGTCCAAGGTCGTTTGATAAAGTAACCTAGGAATCCACACCCATCATCTTCAACCTCTATCAAGGTCGGTTATTCCACCGTTTTGCTTGCAAAAGTGCAAGGAAGAAGGGAGGTAGAAAAATAACTAAATTGCTAGAATTGCAAGAACAAGATATGCATATAAAGCAAAGAGTTTAGAATTATAAAACCCGCCTTAGGACGTTGTTCCTAGAGTTCCAAGATTCCAAGCTTCAAGCCTTTAATGGTGTATTGAGCTCCACAACTCGGCCAGGGGTGATTCCTCCAAGGAAAGGTAGGATTGGTCGGCTAGAACAAGAAGACTAAGAGAATTATCCACAAAACCAATCTTAAAAGATGAATTCCTCCATGGATTCAAGGTAGAAGATGGTTCCTACTTACCTTGGAACTACTTGGTCATTTCCCTGAGCTCCAGAGCTTTGCCTTAGCCATTTGAGAAAGAAGAGAAGAAGTGAAGGAAAAGAAAGATCCGCTCACTTGTTGCAAGAGAAAAGGCTTATATACCTTTAGGCCACTTTACACCATAAGGACCTCTAAAGCATGGAATTTTCATCTAAGTCCCTCCTTGCTCAAGGGCACGTCAAAACTCATCTAAACTTATGCAAAGCTCATGAAATCTCAAAATCTAAGGGTGAAGAAAGCCAACTTCCAACTAGGGTTCATACATGAAAGGTCTTTATCCTCATATTAGGTAATTTTTACCACAAGGATCATTCTTGAATCTAATTACTTCACTGATGTGTCTCTTTCACCATTTCTACTCTAAATGATGTCAAGGGTCATAAAATATGGTCTAGAAGGTGAAATTTACAAATTGCACCCCTCAATTTGGGTAAATTGCACTTTACTCCAAATTAGGGTTTTTAAGCATAAGGATCATTCCACAAGCTGCATCTTGATGCCCAAGCTTGGAAAATCCATTATACTTCATCATATTCACTCTCATGTTGTCTCAACATTAAAGTAACATATAAACATGTGATATTTGCAAGTTAACCCCTCTGATTGGGCAAATTGCTCATAGGTCCCTGTATTGCAAACAATACTTCAACATTGGTTTATAAGGGACAGAAATGGAAACATATGTTCCATAGAAGCTTTAATTATATACTAAAGGATAATTACAACCATCTAATTTCATAATTAGGCAAAACACCTAGGGTTAGCTCATAACCCAGGTCAGGGGTGTTACAAATCATAAACCCCTAACAAGGATTTCGTCCCCGAAATCTCAGGAAGAAAAGGGGAAAGCAGATATTGTTTCAGCATACACATTGTTACATCCTTAGGTAACATACCATTTTCTGGGAGATGTTATAGAATTTTGATCAACATTCTTTAGGATCAAATTCAAGCCCTGATATTTATTCAAGACCATATAAGGGCCTTTTCACCCTGAGTGTATCATCACATTTGATAATTAGCATACTAACTCCCTTTATTATATGCATTAACCATCTTATCAGTTACACATTCTTATCATAGAGAAAAAGTTTTCTTGTCACACAAGGATTTACTTAACAGACATTCTGGAGAAGGATATGTTTATTTTAAGAACATAAACCCCTAACAAGGGATGTCCTTAAAATTCTATCTTTATTTAAGAACATAAACCCCTAACAAGGGATGTTCTTAACATTCTATCTTTGGTATTAATTATTTGTGTTATCAACACTTTATATCTCTTTCTTCCTTTTTTCATGGTACATGGCTCATTACATATATTCCTTCAACCATTACTAATCATGGTTGCCCTTCTTTATTCTTATTTTTCTTATCTTATGATGCTCTTTAAGTTGTTTCAGATTGACTACTTGATCAGAGTAATCAAAAGGATAACAACTTCAAAGTTTCCATATTTACTTTATCATCAGTAATTGTATACCTGGCCAGGGTATATGATTACTGAGGTAAGAAAATATGTACTTGTATATTACTATGTTCCTTCTCTTTTTCCATCCTTAAAAACATAATTATTAACTTTACTGAATCCTATATCCAGACCAATCTCTAATACCTTTTCTTCTTATAGAAGTAAGCATGTAATATGAAACGTATATCTGATGCATCATTGAAAACTTTTATGAGACCAATCAAGGAATAGTTCAATCAATTACTATTTCAATTTTATCCAAAAGATCATAAGGAGATTTATAAGAAATACCATTTATCTTGTCTAACCAGTCATGGCTCGAGGATTTATCAAATCCTTGCATAACAAGGTATAAGATCCACTTGAATGCGATGATTAGAAAAGAAGAGGATGCAGGGAGGTCATACCTCCTGCATAACAACAGACTCACTCAACGGAGTCTCCAACAACAACTTCCTGCCCTATGACTGAATGTCATATTGCAGTTACGGATCACTCTTCGAGTGATAAAAGAGTGTGTAGCACCCGGGTCAATCAGAACAGATATTACACATGATTTAGACATATCAGAATATAAAAGTTTCATCTGACCTGCCACAACCCGTGGATCAACCACTGCATTAGGTGGGTTCATAGCATAGAACCTCACTATCGCCTGTGATTGATTTGGTGCAGATGATCCAACTTGGGACGCTTGCCCACGCCCTTGAACTGCTCCTTGAGATTGCCTTTTCTGTGATCCTTGTTGCCCTTGTCTCGGAGGTTGTGTCACATAGACAAGCTTAGATCGACAGTCCTTCATCAAATGCCCCATCTTACCACAGTTGTAGCAGCGTCTCTCCAGTTGTTGTGGTTTAAAGGGTTCCTTATCCTTTCTGGATAACCATTGCCTTGGTGTACTAGGTCCCGGTTGTGTTGGTGACATCAGAAACTTCTTCCTTCTGGAATTTCCAGGTCTTTGCTTCTGGATTTAGATAGGCCTTTTCTCAATTCTTCCTCTATATATCCTTTCTGGACAATTAGATCTGATATGTCCAGGCCTCCTACAATTATAACAGGTCCTGGTCTTTGGCTGTATTCTAATCCCTACATTACTGTGGACTGATTCATCAGGCTGAGGCTGAGCATAGGCTTGCTCTGAGTTCAAAGCTTCATTATTTACTTCTGCTTCAACCTGCTGCTGAGGGTTACATATCCTATGGATATCCAAAACATCATCATTAGGAGCTGATAATCTGGGTTGTACTGCTAGTGTTTGATCCACTAGGTACATCATGGTTGCCCTAAATTCTCCAACAGTGATTCCTAAGGAAGGATTCCTTATCATGGTTGGATTAACTAGGGGAACCTCAGGTAAATGTTCCTCTACTGCTTGCTCCTGTGCACTCCATCTGGGTGTAGCATTGTTGCTTCCTACAACAAACTCCTCGTCCTTACATGTCTTCTTCTCCTGAGGAGCAGAAGATTCTATTAGATGAGGAAGAAACACTAAAGACAGACTCTACATCCTAAATCCTATGTCTCAGTAGACTCGGCGAACCTAGAGCTCTGATACCACTTAATTGTGGGCTGCGATCTCCAAAACCACGATATAAACTTAGCGGAAGCATTCGATTAGTTGCGGAATATGAAAAATCAGCGGAAATTAAAACTTTTTGAGATAAGACATCAAAACCATAAAACTTCCTTCATAAAAGGAGATAAACTATTTACATCTTTGTCAAATTACTTCTTGAGTAATTAAACACATCATGATTTCAAAATCTCAAACCAACAACTCCAAGACCTGAGAGTACAGAGGACACATAGGACTGACTCTAACTACACCACATAGCAGTCAGTATCTCCACCTGAGATTCACTACTGCCTTCGGTACTGTTGTTGCTGTTGTTGCTCTTCCTTAATCGGGATCCTTCGTCTTCGACGACCACCTAAAAAGTTGAAATCTACGGAGTGAGACAATGTACAAATTGTCCCAGCGATAGTTATAACTCTCAACTAGGAGCTTTATATAGCAAATCAAGAAAACAACATAGGCAAGGTAACTTAAATCATGCAATAGCAGATTTAATAACAAGTGAAGCAACTTCTACTTAAGCATTCATTCCTTTAAAGCATATAAAGAACATGTGTACTAAATATCTGAACAGATCATTAATGTAAGCAATGTAACACTAAACATTGTTTCTCGTGGTTTAACCTAAGCAGATATGCTACGCGGTTGATTATGTTTTACAAACATTATTATGCCCTGTGGAGATGAGGTATACCGCTCATACTCCAACCGATCACTAGTAAGTTGCATCAGTATCATACATAGGTCATTAAAAGAGCCGGATTCTTAAGACCTCATCTTCCTCAGTCAGTTAGAGGATTGCTTGCAGGACACTTTGTGTCTCCGCTATTATAGCTTACCAGGGTAATCTGGTCCTTCACTATTTTAGAGTTACAGTGGCGTTCTGTACTCTCTTCGTCATCGAGAGATTTCTTGTTTACCTCTGATCGATGCGGTATTTGTGTCTTCTTTGGGAGATTTGTGGTACATCTCACCATTTGGGTTTTGTAGTGAAGGATTGACGGACTATGATAAATCTACATCAATTCCTACACTAGGATGTAAGGATTTACCCATCCATCTCCCCCACATACTCAAGAGTATGTGATCCAGGAGTTCCCTTGGGAAAACCTGTTTCACCATCATTTGGTCTCTGACAATGATGGATCTATGATCAGGGCTCTACATGGTATGGTTATACTTGATTAGTTAGGTACATTTCAGTATTCTTTTGACATCATACATGTTCTCAAACATTAATCATTAGCATGGCAGCTATGAAGATAGAATACTAAATGTAACAAGTCTAACTCACATCAATTATCATTTCTTAATCATCTCATCACAAGTCATCTGTTAAGCATGACTTTGATGATATTTATAGCTTTCACAGCCCATCAGTCTCATAGGATGCCACTCAACAAGGCATCAGAATATTTCATTTATTCATAAAGCTAAAGCATGCTTTCAATGAATATAGAATCATAATCCTTACCTGGATTTGATCATGTTCATGAAGGAACCTGCATGGTTAATCTAATGATAATAGTAAACAATTCATTTCAAAGAATTTGTACCTTCCTACTCTTACAAGAGTTAGGTTCCCTGAATCTCATCGATTAGGGTAATTCATTTCCTTTACTTATGATTAGGAATATTGATTCCTCATCTCATACTTCAATCATGAGCATTCATGCTTAAAAGCATAACTGGAAATAGGGTTTCACCCTATTCAAAATAAGGTTATTGAAATCCCTTTGTCTTATAAGACATCATATTTGGTAACTTGTTCTCAAAGTTTCATACCTAAAAGCATGACACAAGACTAAGGTTAACATACCCCATTTTTCATTAATTAATATTTCCAGGTATCAGATTATTAGTCCAATTCTAGTATGCAACTCTGCCATCCTTGGAAGCATACCAGGGTATGGTGAGTATTTGCCTTTAAATACAACATTTATTGAACATCATAATAATTATCAATTCAAGATGTGAATTCATTTCTCATTCTTATCATGGTATGGTTACATCATACTCATTGGTTTGGCTATACATCAATGAAAGGCTTCACCTTGTAAACATCTCCATGATTTCATAATTGCTAGGTCATATACTAGGCTCACTATTCATCCCACTAGGATTTCCATATTTTCATTTCTAATTTAGGGATTCTCATTCATATTACATCTCCTCTGGATTAGATTTATTAAACCTCTTATCTCACATGGCATAAAGATTCCTCATATAACAACTTGTATTTAGGGTTTCATACTCAAAGGCATAACCCTGAATTACTACATTTATCAGATCACCATAAATTAGGGTTTACTATTCACATCACATGTCATCACCCTAGAATCAGGGTTTACTATTCACTCCATGGTGAATAGAACTCATTACATCATCATGTATGAGAAACATTATCATTAAGGTCCTCAGATAAGATTAAGATTCATCAATTATCATAATTAGGGTTTCCATGATCTCACATAGGTGGATCATACCCTAATCATGCACATTCGTGTGTATTGAAGGTATTTTACTTGAATTTCCACCATAAAAGGGTACTTTCTCTCTCCTATGATACTTTCTCTCTCCTATTACTAGTAGATGGTGATTACACCACTCTAGATCAGGTTGGGTTAAGTCCCCATTGACTAACATAAGCCAAAACATCATTAACATGTGATTAGGGTTTGTTTTGAACAAGGTATTACTCAATTAAACCCCTCAAGGGTATTTTGGTAATTTACCTCATGATCACCATCATGGGTTAATCCATTAATAACTTAGTCCCTTAATGTCCTAAGATACCATTAGGGTTTAGTTTAAATCACCATTGAACCAATTACAACTTCAAGTGATTAAGTATAAATAACCTTGAAAACCTCCAAACGGTTTCAACCTTCAACCACCAAACGGTTTGAAACCGTTTGGGTGCGTTGACCGTTTGCTAGGTTTGACTCCAAGACCGCATGACCTCAAGGTCATTTTCCCTAACCGTTTGGGTGCGTTGATCGTTTGGAAAGGTTGACTTTACAAACCGTTTGAGCTTATGCGGTTTGAAACCGTTTGATTAATCTGTCTTGAGATCGATTGGTCCAAATGACCTTGAGATCGTTTGAGCCCAAACGGTCTTGAGACCGTTTGGACCCAAATGGTCTTGAGACTGTTTGGCCTCAAACGGTCTTGATACCTTTTGGATCCAAACGGTCTTGAGACCGTTTGGTCCAAATGGGCTCAAACCGTTTGGACCTCCAAAGTGGTTCAAAAGTTACAATTGGTCATGGATATGTATGTTGAAGCCCTCAATTAACCAAATCCATGATAACCACTTATAAATTGAGTCAATTAAGATTAGCCTTGATCAATTGGTAATCAAATTGACCCTCAATTGAAAGACAATTAGAGTTAAATCCATCTCAATTAGGGTTTCAAATCGAATGATCATCAATATTCAACAATGTGAATCAATTCAAGGTTGAACCTATCAATTGACCTCCAATTGGGCTCAAACTTGGCCCAAACGGTCTTGAGATCGTTTGTACATCATACAAACGGTCTTGAGACCGTTTGCCCAAAGTTTGACCAAAAAACAAGTCGGTTGGACTAGGATTGAACTCCAATTAGGTCTAAAATCAGCATTTTTATCAATTCATCAACTTATTGCAATTGGACCTTCAAACCATTAGATTATCTCAACCCTAGACCTCCAAACGGTCTTGGGTTGTGCCCAAACGGTATTGAGACCGTTTGGAGGAACCCCCAAACGGTCTTGAGACCGTTTGGGTCCTTCAACCCAAAACTCAACAAGATCTATGCTTAAAAACAGCAATTTCAACCCGATTAGGGTTAGGGTGTTGAAGTGCCTTCAACTCTCAATTGGTTAAGAATTAAACTTTGATTCTTTGCAGGAATAAAATTCAATATATTACCAACTGACCCTCAAACGGTAGTCCCTTGGTCAACCCTATCAAATGGTCTTGAGACCGTTTCAATCCAAACGGTCTTGCAAGGTCGTTTGAGAGCAAACGGTTTGAAACTGTTTGACCTTAAACGGTTTGCAACTGTTTGGACCAAAAGGGTCCAAGGTCGTTTGATAAAGTAACCTAGGAATACACGCCCATCATCTTCAACCTATATCAAGTTCGGTTATTCCACCGTTTTGCTTGCAAAAGTGCAAGGAAGAAGGGAGGTAGAAAAAGAACTAAATTGCTAGAATTGCAAGAACAAGATATGCATATAAAGCAAAGAGTTTAGAATTATAAAACCCACCTTAGGACGTTGTTCCTAGAGTTCCAAGCTTCCAAGCTTCAAGCCTTTAATGGTGTCTTGAGCTCCACAACTCGGCCAGGGGTGATTCCTCCAAGGAAAGGTAGGATTGGTCGGCTAGAACAAGAAGACTAAGAGAATTATCCACAAAACCAGTCTTAAAAGATGAATTCCTCCATGAATTCAAGCTAGAAGATGGTTCCTACTTACCTTGGAACTACTTGGTCATTTCCCTGAGATCCAGAGATTTGCCTTATCCATTTGAGAAAGAAGAGAAGAAGTGAAGGAAAAGAAAGATCCGTTCACTTGTTGCAAGAGAAAAGGCTTATATACCTTTAGGCCACTTTACACCATAAGGACCTCTAAAGCATGGAATTTTCATCTAAGTCCCTCCTTGCTCAAGGGCACGTCCAAACTCATCTAAACTTATGCAAAGCTCATGAAATCTCAAAATCTAAGGGTGAAGAAATCCAACTTCCAACTAGGGTTCATACATGAAAGGTCTTTATCCTCATATTAGGTAATTTTTACCACAAGGATCATTCTTGAATCTAATTACTTCACTGATGTGTCTATTTCACCATTTCTACTCTAAATGATGTCAAGGGTCATAAAAGATGTTCTAGAAGGTGAAATTTACAAATTGCACCCCTCAATTTGGGTAAATTGCACTTTACTCCAAATTAGGGTTTTTAAGCATAAGGATCATTCCACAAGCTGCATCTTGATGCCCAAGCTTGGAAAATCCATTATACTTCATCATATTCATTCTCATGTTCTCTCAACATTAAAGGAACATATAAACATGTGATATTTGCAAGTTAACCCCTCTAATTGGGCAAATTGCACATAGGTCCCTGTATTGCAAACAATACTTCAACATTGGTTTATAAGGGACAGAAATGGAAACATATGTTCCATAGAAGCTTTAATTATATACTAAAGGATAATTACAACCATCTAATTTCATAATTAGGCAAAACACCTAGGGTTATCTCATAACCCAGGTCAGGGGTGTTACAATAATGGTCTGTGTTTTCCTTCAAACCTTGCTTCGCACCTCAGCCGCCAAATTCTGTATGGGATCAAAACCGCCAAATTTCTAGCTTACCATTCCTTAAGTTTCTTTCTTTTCCCCATACCACATGTGTCTATAAGATTTCTTACTTTGGTGGGTGGCGCCATACCTGTCAAAACAGCAAATTTGCCCCAGAAAAACTCCGCATTTTGCCCTTGAAACAAAAGATGCTCAATGCTTTCCTCATACGGTTCTGTGCAACAATTGCACTGAGATACTATCGGGATTCCACATTTAGCTTTAATGTTGTCATCCGTTGTCGTGGCTCTTCTAGCAGATTTCCAAATGAATGATGCAGCCTTAGGGAAATTAGTATCCCAAATCGAACCTAGTCCAATAGGACCTTCCCTTCTATCAAGCATCAGAACCTGCTTTACCGATCTCATAGAAAAATCTCCTCACATTCCCGGACTCCATATCATCCTATCATCCTCATTAGCGACCCATGTGTTAGAATCACGGATAAGATTCAGCCCCTCATCATTGACAATCATCTTCAAAAGGTCCCAATCCCATCCCTATCCATCAATCCAAAAGTCTTTAATAAGAAAGGAATGTCTTCTGTCGCTAGAAAATCTCGCATGATCAGCCATCTGCCGTTCGCACCACCGTGAATCCCAGAAAGAAATATCACCTCTTCCTACCACCCATCTACATAAAGGGAAAACTCGAGGCATCATATCCCAGATTCTTTTGCAGTACGGGGAAGGATAGGGCCCAAGCTTCAAGGAACCGGGGTAAATATTATCACGACCTCCTGACACATTAACATACTTCCTCCTACAGAACACAGCCCATAATGAGTCCAACGTCAACACCTCCCAGCACGCCTTCCCTACAAATGCATCATTTATCAGTCGCAAAGGTGGTATCCCAAGTCCACCTTGAGAAAAAGGTCTTGCAACTCTATGCCAACTGAGCCATGCCTTTCTTTGCTTTTCATCTTTACCCGCCCACAGAAATTGAGATAGTTTGTTTTCAATACGGTCTGCAATCCCTGCTAGAATACCAATCGCAGCCGCCGTATATACTGGAATGGATGTCAGAACATGAGCAATCAGTAGTCTCCTACCCACAAAGGATAATAGTTTGGACCTCCAGGCTGTGAATTTGCCAACAATCTTCTTCATTAGAAACTCAAAGTCATTAAGTCTCATCCTTCCTTTAGAAATAGGAATGCCCAAATAAGTTAAAGAATCCTTTACTGCCCCCGTATCAAGACAATTCACCACTCTGTCGGTAATTTCCAAATCATTCCCACCTAAGACACAGGAGGATTTAGCCTTGTTTATACGCTGCCCCGTGGCCCGTTCGTACGCCTCAAAGGTTTCCTTAACCTTCATCATCGATCTTTGATCAGCATTGAAAAATATAGCAATATCATCTGCATATAAAAGGATACTTGGCGGAACTTCTTCTCCCCTTATCAGGAATCTAGAAATGAGTCCTTCTTCTTCTAGTTTCAGAAATCTTCTACATAGAATCTCCTCAAACAGAATGAACAGAAAAGGTGATAAAGCACATCCTTGCTTGATGCCTCTACAAATCGGAAAAAAACCAACAGTTTCTTCTCCAACAGTGATCGTGGCCCAAGTATTAGAAAAGAAGCTTAAGAAAAAATTCACCATCTCTATTGTAAATCCAAACTGCTGCAGTACTCTCCTCAGAACATTCCATTCAATCCTATCATAATCTCTCGACATATCATACTTCAAAATTACATTAGGTGTACCTTGGCCCCTGTTGATGTCGTGCATCAGCTCCTTCGCAATTCAGACGTGATGAGTGATATCAGACCCTTTGACAAAAGCACCTTGCACCTTAGAAATCAATCTCGGCATCATGAGAGCCAGTCTATCATTGAGAACTCGCGCAAGTATGTGAAGGCCAACGTTTTCAATCGATATAGGTCTAAAATCCTCCGGTAACCTTTTTGGGGTGTCTACCTTCAGTATGAGTAGAATACGGCAACAAAAAAGACCCCTAAAACATGTTTGTGCTCTAAAGAAGGCCTATGACATCTTCATGAAATCCTCACCAATGATGGACCAAGCAGCCCGAAAGAAAGACAAAGTGAACCCATCCGGACCTGGAGCCGATGTGGAATCCATCTTTTGTACGGTCTTCATAATCTCCTCTTCATGGGGAACAACAATAAGGGAAAAATTGTCATCCATAGATATTGATTCCGGTATATCTTGCAGGAAACACTACTACAGAAATGGCTTATAAAGCCGGTTTTCAAGGTGTCGGTTGTAAACAAAAACCGACACATAAACCCTAATGTGTCGGTTTTTAACAGAAACCGACATCCAACCCATGAAGGTCGACCAGACACGGGTACCACTTTTATTAAGTGTCGATTAATTAATAAACAACCGACACCTAAACTCAACCGCCAAACCCAAAATTCCAGCAAAAAAATTGGCTCCAAAATTTGACATATGTTGTCGGTTCTTTAATAAATAACCGACGACTAAAGGGTACGCGTGAGACAGGAATAGTTGTCGATTGTCTTTTAATTATAAACCGACGACTATGATCTAGTATAGTTGTCGGTTGTTATAAAAAAACCGACACTATTGGTTTAGTTGTCGGTTATTTAAAATAACCGACACTTATTGTCAACTTAATAGCTCACCCTGTCCGAACGATTCTTCCCATTTCCCTATTTCGTTCCCGATTTCCCTAGCTCTGGCGATTTCCTGCTCCCTGCCACCGCCGCTCCCTACCGTCGTGCTCTGTCGCCGCCGCTCCTTCCTCCGTGCTCGCCGCTCGTCGCCGTCGAGCGAGAAGCAGTCGGTTCCCGCCCACCCGCTGGCCTTCCTCTCCGCCCGCCGGCCTCCCTCTCCACCCACCGGCCTCCCTCTCCGCCCGCCAGCCTCCCTCTCCGCCCGCCGGCCTCCCTCTCCGCCCGCCGACCTCCTTCTCCGCCGTCTCCGGTAGCAGCTAGGTCTGCTAGCCTCGCCGCCCTCTCTGCCAGGTATGCCCGCCCGCCCGCCCTGCCTTCTGCTAGCCCCCCCCCCCCCCCCGCCCTCTCCTCTGCTCCGGCGGCTGCTTGGGCGGTGCCAAGGCACGCCCAAGCAGCTGCTGGGCGTTTTTGTTTTTTTTAAAGTTATTTACTTATTTGTGTTTAGGGTTTAGGTACTGATTTTGTGCTTCTAATGACTTGAATCCTCTATTGTCTATACAATACATGTAATTTGGATCAAGTGATGACATGTAAATGTGGAAATAAGTTAGTAAGGTATCAATGATAAGTCTGTTGTAATGTGATGCAAAATAGTTATTGTATCATGCATATCTTAATATTTTTTTGTTTTATAGTTGTATAGGGTGTTTTATGTGTGACAAGTCTATTGTTTTATAGTTGTGCATACCTGCGAGTTATCAGGAACACCTAAATGAATGTCTAACACCTAAATGAATATCTAGTTGTGTATTTTCCTAGTATCGTGAAAGATTCTCAATCGTGTGTATCACATGAGATTCTTATCTCAACACAATGGACTGTAATATATGCATCTAATGCCTTAAATGGAAGACTCGAATGTTATAAAATTCCATCAAAGTAGGTAGAAACAACTTATATATATTCAGATCTTAATAATTCCATGAAGTGCACATTATCTTACTCAGGAAAGTATGTGTATAATGTAGGATTAGTTCCATATAATGGTTCTACTTTAGTAAGCACCTAGAAACCCGTCCAAGATTTACTCATTAGGAGCATTTCCTCATTTGTTCTCTAAGTACATTTGTAGACTTCTTTTCAAGCTATCATGTCTACCACAATAAAGTTGGTTATGACAAGCAATAAAAGGTTAACTGATGTTATACAACTTTTTCTGAAAATATATAACATCGTTATATGTACTTACACTTTGTTAATACTAATATTGTGCAGTCTCTGTCTTCCCATAACAGTCACTATGAACTGGGCCTCTATGTCAATGTTAACGTTCCCTATTGAAGAACAATTGGACATCATCCTAGATGATCGTTCCTGAAACCAATTGGTCATACCCAAACATTGGCGTTTTCTAAAAGGAAGACACTACATGCCTGGTAAAGTGACCCTAACGTTTGGCAATTATTCACATGTTATCGAGGTTGAGTATGATTTGGCAGGAAATCTTGTATCAAAATCCGGTTGGCGTGATTGGATTGGAGAGCTCTATCTGGTCTGTTGGAACAGGCTTTTTCTCCGTCCAGTTGGCGATAATTCCATCAAAGTTTGGATAACCAACAGCAACTGCGAGACCCCGATCATCTTCTGTGGTATGAGCGCATGGCGTCGCATATCAGCTCGGACAAATCTGAATCTGAGGCCCCTGTCAGTTCAGATTCGTCTAAATACAGTGAGAAGCTTCGTGACACAGCTTCATCATCAAAAAGAAGTTACTGATGCATGCGGGACCATGTTGGTGTAGTATTTAGTTGTCTATCTATCTAGACTTGTCTGTATTAATAGTTTTTTTAATTATGCGCATGTTTAGGGGTACACCAACCCCTTTGTTTAGTTATTGTTATAACTGAAGTGTGTGTTCCCATGAATGGAACTGAAAGTTGCTACATGAATGCTTATAACTGAAGTGTGTGTTCCCATGAATGTTCCCATTTGCATGATTACACTACTATTTTCTCATATTGTCTTGCCTCAAAAAAAAATTCTCATATTGTTTAGTCTATTTTAATATGACATACTTGCTTATATCTTGCTTAATGATGAACTGTAATGCACACATGTGACATGCTTGGAATGTAAATGATGAACTTTTCCCTAAATTGCCAATCATGCTTTTAAAGACATCAATAATCACCCTAACTTGAAGAACTAGGATTTTAGGTATAAGAATGACAATACATTATTTGTTGGCCTAGAAACCCGTCCAAGATTTACTCATTAGGAGTAAATCTTGGATAGTCCCCGGTTTGGGACTGTTCTTGAACACATAATCTCACTTAGGATGTAAGTGTATAATGTGTATTGGGTTTTCAAGGAAATTTTGGCAGCATTTCCCCGTTTGTTCTCTAAGTACATATGTACTTGGAGAACAGCGGGGAAATGATGCCGAAATTTTCTTGAAAACCCAATACACATTATACACTTACTAGTGAGATTAGGTGTTCAAGAATGGATAGGTGGTACACATTTATTATATATAATAATGACATCACATGTATTTGTTAACCCTAGACCCTAATCTTGTCCTAATATATACTTGTTTTCTCTTTCATCATAGAATGGATAGATCATGGATGTCCATTCGCAATCGCTGCAGCCCAGAGTTTATTTCTGGTCTTCACCAGTTCATTAAATTTGCCGAGGAACATAGGAAACAACCTGGAGATAGGTTCTACTATCCATGTAGACATTGCGGTAACAACTTGAAAGTCAACACTGGTGACGAAATCATGACTCATGTCATGTGCAACGGGATTATACAAGGCTATACAGAATGGCACTGGCATGGAGAGATTTCAAACCCGAAACCAGTGGATGTCGATAGCAGTGCTTGTGTGGAAGAAGAAATTGCCTACGATGATGTAGATGTGAATGAACCAGTTCCAGTAGACATCGTTGATGCGATGTTGGATAGTTGTGGGGTAGAGCACACCAATCCACCTCCCATTTTTAGAAACATTGTGCATGATGTTGAGATGCCGTTATACACATGTTGTACTAATTTTACGAAGCTTAACGCTGTGTTGAGATTGTATAAGTTGAAAGCTAACAATAGATGGAGCGACAAAAGCTTCACGTCATTGATGTCTTTGTTGAAAGAAATGCTTCCTGAAGGGAACGAGCTGCCAATCTCAACATATCAGGTAAAGAAATTGTTGTGCCCAATGGGAATGGATGCCAAGAAGATACACGCATGCCCTAATGATTGTGTATTATTTCAAAAGGACTATGCAGATTTGAAAGATTATCCAAAATGTGGTGCGTCACGGTATAAATTGACGACTTCGGGGGAGTCCAAAACTGGTTCTCCTGCCAAGCTGATGTGGTATCTACCTATAATATCACGGTTTCAACGCTTGTTTGCCAATCCGATAGATGCGAACAATTTGAGGTGGCATGCAGATGTTAAGAAAAATAATGATGGGATCCTACGACATGCGTCTGATTCCCCACAGTGGAAGAAGATTGATGTATTGTACCCTGAATTTGGTGAAGAAGACAGGAATCTAAGACTTGGGCTTTGTATAGACAGGATGAATCCGTACGGGACATTGAGCAGCCAACATAGCACTTGGCCAGTCATGCTTGTTATATACAATCTTCCTCCCTGGCTGTGTATGAAAAATAAGTACGTAATGTTGTCGTTGTTGATATCGGGCCCTAAAAAACCTGGAAATGACATCGATGTTTATATTGAACCTCTGATTGATGACTTAAAGAAACTCTGGGGTGAAGGTGTGATGACCTATGATGCTTCACGAAGAGAGACATTTCGTTTGCACGCTATGTTGTTTTGCACTATTAATGACTTTCCAGCATATGAGAATTTGTCTGGATATAGTGTCAAAGGAACTAAAGCGTGTCCTATATGTGAAGAGAACACTGATTCAACAAGACTAAAACATGGCGGTAAGAATGTATATCTCGGTCATCAAAGGTTTCTTCCAAGATTCCATCCGTATCGTAGGAAGCGCAAAGCATTCAATGGATTGAATGAGGAACGCAGTGCACCTAAACCTATACCAGGGGAGGTTGTTTATGAAAGAATAAAAGACTTTGTCAATGAATTTGGTAAGAGATCACAAGGTACTACACGGAGTGACAATTCTTCATTCAAGAAGAAGTCAATATTTTGGGATCTTCCTTATTGGAGTTCTTTGACAGTCAGACATTGTATCGATGTAATGCACGTTGAGAAAAATGTCTGTGATAGCATCATTGGTACTCTGTTAAATATACCAGGTAAGACTAAAGATGGGATAAAATCCAGACTGGACCTACGTGAAATGGGAATAAGGTCAGAATTAACAGAAATACGTGAAATGGGTAGTAAAAGAACATACTTACCTCCCGCATGTTACACGTTGTCTAGAAAAGAGAAGAAAGCTTTTTGTGAATGCTTGATAAATGTTAAGGTGCCAAATGGTTACTCATCCAACATCCGTAGATTGGTATCAATGAAAGATCTGAAGTTGATAGGACTTAAATCTCATGATCACACTCTAATGCAACAAATATTGCCCGTGGCAATTCGATCTATATTGCCGAAGCATGTAAGGTTTGCAATCACCAGACTTTGTTTCTTTTTCAACAGTCTCTGTAGCAAAGTTATTGACCCTGAGACTCTCGATAATTTGCAAAGAGAAGTGGTTGTTACCCTATGTCAGCTTGAGATGTATTTCCCTCCTTCGTTCTTTGATATCATGGTACATCTTGTTGTCCACTTGACTAGGGAAGTGAAAATCTTGGGCCCGGTTTTCTTGCATTGGATGTATCCCTTTGAACGATACATGAGCATTTTTAAAGGTGATGTTCGAAACCGTTATCGGCCTGAAGGGAGTATTATTGAAGGTTATGTGGCGAGAGAGGTTATGGATTTCTGCAATGACTTTCTCAGTGGTAATGACACTCCTGATAATGACAAGAATATTGACGAGCTATTTGGCAAAGGAATTTTGGGATCACGTGTGAAAGTAATCAGCCGTGAGCAGTTGGAACAAGCTCACTTGTATATTTTACACAACATGGACGAAGTGAAAGTTTACATCGAGGAACATACCAATTTCATCAAAAGACAATATCCTCGAGCCAATACAATGTGGCTTGCTAGAGAGCATAACAAGACTTTTATTAAGTGGTTTGAAGATAAATTCTTACATCAACTATCTGAAACACCAGATGATATTACTGAAACTATCAAATGCCTCGCCTTTAAACCAAAGTTGACTGTTATGTCTTATGAAGGGTATGACATTAATGGATTCACATATTACACAAAGCGCCAAGATGATAAGAGTGTCGTCCAAAACAGTGGGGTCACCCTTCAAGCATCGACTATGTTTTTTGCAAGTGCAAAGGATAAGAGTCCACGTGAAGCTAAAATGTCATATTACGGTGTCATTGAAGAGATATGGGAATTTGACTACATAGATTTCAGAATTCCACTCTTCAAATGTAATTGGGTTGATAACACCAAAGGAGTTATAGTGGATGAATTGGGTTTCACTTTAGTGAACTTTGAAAAGATTGGCGAGAAGGATGAACCATTCATATTGGCATCACAGGCGAAACAAGTATTTTATATCGATGATCCTGCAAATGATAAATGGTCGGTTGTTCTTCATGGTAAAAGACAGTTCATTGAAGATCCTATAGATGAAGAAGAGTATTATGATAAATATGATGACTCCAATCCATTCTCAGTTGGGTTGCCAACTCCAGAAAATATTGAAGCTAATGATGACTTATATGTGCGCGGAGATCACAATGAAGGATTGTTAATTGATAAAAGATCACAATTTTAGAGGCATGCATGTTTATATTTTTTTATTGAAGCTAAATGTTTACTTTTTTAATATCAATATCATTTTCTGATTTGATGTTTCATTATCTTCTATTTAATACAAATGCTAAACATTGTGGGAGGGTGCTAAAGAACTATAGGACCAATCTCACCCGAGATTACATACGCGATGCTGAGAGTAGGTTCTTGATCTATTCCAATTCTAGACATTGATCAGTATTTCACTAACTCTACACTAATAATTTTTGTTTGTATTCTCTTTGAAAAATAAATATAGGAAGAAGGCTATGCAGGACGGACATGACATAGCTATGCAGGATATGCAGGATATGCAGGAAGAAGCCCCAATGAAGAGAAGCAGGATACAGATACAATACATAAAGTGCAGCACACACAAGTGATTCAGATTCATATAACAACATGACAGACTAACACATATATATAGTGCATAACAACAACAGCTCTGAATTTACATACAACACTAACTTAGTACATATATAGTGGACTAAGGTGACGATACCACCTGCTAAAACAGGTTACCGACTACATGTTACGACTGGGAGGTCGTGATTCTACAACGTATGCATTAGCAGGAGGACAAACATATCACCATATGAGGACAAACATATGGTGATCTGTTTGTCCTCCTGCTAATGCATACTGTTGTTGAATCACGACCTCCCAGTCATAACATGTAGTTGTCGGTAACCTGTTTTACCAGGTGGGATCGTCACCTTATAAGTCCCACTATATATGTACTAAGCTAGTGTTGTATGTAAATTTGACGCTACTGTTGTTATGTACTATATATGTGTTAGTCTGTCATGTTGTATGGACATCGATTGTATTGCTCAGGTATTATATAGTCTCATTAGATAATATGAAATATATCAATCTTATTTATAGCTCATTAATTATATATATACATCATTCTCTTTACAGGTGTTTAAAGCTGACCCCACTATAGGAACGGACTTACCAGATGTACATGCTCCCTATACGATGGGAGAATTAAATGAAGTAAGAGAAGAATGGGCAACAACCATACAAATAGTGGGGATTTTGTAAATGAATTTTTGAATTATAATATGTGTGAATCTTTCTACATGTGTCTGAGTGAAAATGAATGAAAGTTAGGTTACTATATGAATGTTTCTACATGTCTGAATGTGAATGAATGGAACTACAGATTGCTAGCTACATGAATGTTTCTAAATGTGTGAAAATAAAATGGAACTGCAGGTTGTATTGCTAAATGCATGTGTGAATATTTTTGTTGTTAAATTTGTAGGTTTGTGGCATGTTGTTGGCTGATATCAATGGATGTCGTAAAACCTGCAGTTCAGTTAACTGAACTGCAGGTTTCTCATCCTGCGACCAGCCACAGCATGTCTGCAGGTCTGTAAAAAAAAACAATAGGTGTCGATTATTTGAAAATAACCGACACACAATGATGTAATGTCGGTTTTTTAGATATAACCGCCGCCTATTTCCTGTGGCGCGAACATATATGGTGTCGGTTTCTTACTACAAACCGACACTGATAGTGCCCAAGCTGGCGCCAATAACAGGCGTCGGTAATTGTAAACAACCGACACATAACGTTACAGTGTCGGTTATCTAAATGTAACCGACACATATTCTTTTGGCACGAAGACATATTTCGTCGACTTTTGGCTTATAACCGACACTGATAGCGCCCAAGATGGCGCCCTTTCTGTGGCGTGAAGGGTTTGGGTGTCGGTTTCTTATATAATAACTGACGCCTATAATCCCCTGATGGTGCGGTTTCGGTCGCGCGTGAAGAGTTTGGGTGTCGGTTCTGGAACCGACGCGTAATGGGTGACCTTTTAGTGTCGCCCACATAGGCGTCGCTCAGAAACCGACACTAAAGGCCTTAAATAACCGACACTAAAGGTAGGTTCTGTAGTAGTGAAATCTTCCATATCAGAATAGCTTGTCTCCACCACTTCATTGAAAAAAAATTTATAGTGATCGGCCGCCACCTACGCAATCAGCTTTGGATCCGAAATACAAGTTCCATCTTGTAAGACCACCCTGTTAACCCTCCTGTGTTTTCTTCTTGCTTTGACAGTTGCATGATAGAATTTCGTATTACGCTCCCCGTCTTTAAGCCAGCTTATCCTTGCTTTCTCTTTCCACTTTGCTTCTTCTTCATTTAACAGAAGTTGCAGCTCATCCTCAGCTGTCCTCAGATTTATTTCATTCATCCTGGTTGGATTCTCATCAAACACAACCTGTGTATAAAGACCACATCCTCCAAGTCACGTATCCGCTGCTTGATTTCACCAAAAGAATCTTTGCTCCATCGACGCAGGGCTGTCCTAACTTTCTTAAGCTTGTGACAGAAAATAAAAGAAGGATGTCCCGTCACTGGTTCATTCCAAGCCTGCTCAATCACTTTTAAATAGTCATCATGATCAAGCCATGCTTTCATAAAAACAAAGTGTGCTTTCCTTTGGTCTACTGCACGAGCATCAGGAATTGCAACAATTGGACTGTGATCTGATACTCTGTCTCTGGTAAGGTGTATCGACTTGGCAGCGGGCCTTGCCGTCATCCATGCTTCATTCACTAGCACTATATCTATTCTCTGCCACATAGTAGGTGTAAGAATTTGTTTATTCACCCAAGTGAATTGGCTTCCTTCAAATGGAATCTCATCCAAAGTTGCACCCGCAATTAATGTGTTGAAATCCAGCATGTCCTGGTATCCTAGAAAATTTCCACCTCTCCTCTCCCTTGCATTGCGTACCACATTGAAATCACCTGCGATCATCCATGGTTCATCACCAATATGTTCCGCCAATACAAGCAATTCGTACCATAGAGATCTTCTCTCAACGGTATCACAACTGGCATATATAGCTGTAACAAAAAATTTAGATCCATCACTGTTTTCCATACTCGTCATGATGTGTTGTCTATGTCTCCTGAAAACCGCAGGGTTCATATCACTGTCAGCATAGAACCAAACCTTTCCTCCCTCTTCTTGGTTGTCCACTGCCCAGTCAAGCCTCACAATGTCCATGAGTTCTGCAGCCTGTTCCGCATGAAGAAATGGCTCAAACAGGCAAACCACGCCTGGTTTAAACCGACCACAAATTCTGCTCAACACTCTTCTCGTTGGGTTATTAGAATCCCCTCGGATATTCCAAAAAATAGAAGAACAATTCATTTATAACTTGGTGCCGCTGTCCCAGCAAAGATGAACCCAATCAAGGGCTATACCCCCCTTCAAAATCCGACCAGCAACCATCAAAAAATTCACCGTCCCAGTCTGAGTGTCTTCTCCTGGAATGATAACGCCTGTGGTACCGACTATCATCACCATCTATTCTACGTCTGCTATGGCATCTCCGCGATCTCCTCCACTGCTCATTGTATTCACTCTCAAGGAACATGAAATCCTCCAACCGTCTGTTCGACAGGAACCTGTTGTTACCTTCTCTATCCACCACCACTCGCCTTGGAGTCCTGTGATGCTGCCTGATCGGAGATGGACACCGTGTCTGAGAGATCTCCCTAGCATCCGAGGTTCTATCTGTCACAACCACCATGGTATTAGATGTATTTGTCTTCTCCAGGACAAGTAAGGCCTCCCGAGGAATCCCAGAATCTCTCCCAAACTCAGTAAAATGCGTGTTATTAGATCCCACCGGTCCTCTCGCCACCATGAAGAGCTGCACAGAAGTCCGGCGATGCCCGTATGTAAGAGATATAAATTGAGGGACATCTTCATTAAAAGCCTCTACTAATATCAGGAGTCCAGATAGGTCATCTTTATCCTTCTGCCAATCAGAAATAAACATCAGCTTTCCAAACGGTGATATAATCTTCTTCATCGTGTCGTCATCCCTATAGGTAATCGGAACGTCTGCTACCCAGAACCAAAACTCCTCCTTCTGCTGGTGTTGTTCTCCATTGATCATGTGGTGCATATCGATTCTTTTTCCACGTAATGATGGTACTCCCTTCTCTGTCACTTCCTTAGCCTCCTTGTCGCATGAGAAGAAGGCAACAACCTTGCGCTCCGCAAACCTGTATAAATCTGCAGCATTGGGCCAGCACTGTCGCAAGAACGGGCATACCTCTGTCCATTGGATATCAAAGGGCCAAGATATCCCCACCGCTCTCTCTAGCGCCATCATCTTGCTTCTCCGCATCTTGTCATCCAGACCTACATCAACAGTGATGCGTTTAGGGATGTGTTGTGGAGCGCCCCTAGCCAGAATACCTGTAGGCAAAGGTGGAAAGACCGTTCTCGAATGTACGTCCGGCGGCCTCGGTCTCGGGACAAACTACGTGCACCTAGCAGCCACATGCCCCGGTCTTCGACAGTTATAACAGACCTTGCTTCTCCTACATTGTGCTTGCCAATGACCTCTTCCCATACACCTGAAACAAGTGTCGTGTGGAATCACAAACAGAGGTGCTTTTCTTTGGGGTTGCATCATGTCCACTGGCGGAAAATTTGGTGATCGGCCAGCATCAACCCTAGGTATATTCGTGTTTCCATCAGGTGTTTCCCTCGTTCCTTCTCCGGATGAAAGAGTCGTTGTCTCCACTAGGATAGCAGGGGCCTCGACCACCAATGGCGTTGAACCTTCATTCCCCAACAACGTCGGCTGGGACGACGCCACGATTGGGTGTCCCTCTCGATGACCAAAGTCCAACGTCGACGGCTCTGCAATACCTACCTGCGGTGGCGCTCCCAGTGCACACCTGATCGTGAGATCTCCCGCTCGCCCAGACTCAGAAACTTCATGCCTCCCTTCCTCCCTGGTCGCCCTAGGATGCGATCAATGATCATTCAATGCTTCTTCGTCCGCAAGAACCATCCTCACATCAGAAAGTATCTCCTCTGTTGAAACCGCGGATGTCGTCATCGTTTTCCTCCTCTCCGCTACAATTCGTTGTGCTAGGTTTCCCCGCAAGCTCTGTCTGGTCACCCTGCGGATCAACGGTGATGGAAGCATCGCGACCTGAGCCCTAGCCCCTAGAAAACGGTGGCCTCCGGTAGGAGGGGTGCCTAGCCGAAGTGTTACGACGACGCCGACAGGGGGGCGATCGCCCTAGGAAGCCGATCGCCAGAGCCGAACATCCGATCTCGATTGTCAATAAAAAAAATTCTTGAGTATGACGAGCAGATATCAGTGTCAGGCTCACAATTTTGGGAAAAACTAAGATAGGAGATTGGATGATAATACAAGAACACAAAAGTGAAGAACTAAAGTTGGCGAACTTACATGCCAACTGGATTGAACATCGGCCAATTTCTCCACCCAAATCAATCCACAATGAAGAGAATCACCAAGCAAGTGGTGTCCAATACCAAGGAGGTTCTCTCCTACCAACGTCGCCCAAAGAATGGATCATATTCAACCCCACATGGTCTCAAGCTCCTTTACTACCACCGGTAGCCTTCGGTTCACATGAAGAATCACCTCATATGGTGGCGTCACTGGATCCTATAATGGAGGAATCCATAAGATTGCTTATCAGAGGTGATATAGCAGCCTGACAGTTGGTTTCTAGTAGGGAAACACCACTACCTTCACTGCCTCGACCCTCTAATTCAATGGCTCGACCGTCGACCTCGACTCGCCTTCAACCTTCACAACACCGCAGTCATAGTCTCAGCCCAAGCACAAAGGTGGCTACTTCTGAATGATGAGGATGTTGTGATACAAGATGCACAACATGAGGATGCACACAATGACTAGCATGAGGAAACACCCAAGTGAGGAGCAGTAAGGTGAAGAAATCAAAGCACCCAGAGTGCTTGACACGTAGGGTGATAGCCACCCACTACGCATGCCAGATCATAATACAGGATCTAGGCTTCTTTGAGTATTGCCAGGGTGTGATGGAATCAATGGGTCTATTTAAGGTCTTGACAATAGTGGATGAGACCTATATTGAGTTGACACGTCAGTTTTTCACCACATTAGGGAAGGACTCCGATAATGGTGAAGACATTATTCGAGTGATGATTGGAGATAGGAGTTAGACCCTCACCTTATCCATGTTGAACAATTTCTTTGCTTCAAATGGTGATATGGCCACTCTTCTAGATTAAGGGAGGACAGATAAATATTCCAATGTCAGTTACACTACCATGTGCAAATCATTCACCGGCTACAAAAATTTTGTAGTGGGGAAGTCGAAGACAAGTTTGCTCCATAATGCATTCCTACGCTATGTTCAGAAAGTGCTCACAAGCACAGATTTTGGAAGATATGAGAATCAGGGCAACTGCACAAAGAAGGATATTTTTGTCTTGGGTTGGATGGTAAAGGGCAAGAACATGAATCTGGGTGCACTAATGATTGATCATTTGAGAACAATCCACTCCAGGAGTAAGAATTCATTTATTATATGGGGGAGGGGGTTGTGGCGTCCATTTCCATTACCTTGGTACATGATGTTTCTGGATAGACTGATGGTATCACAACCATGGTGGTCACTGTGACTGTGGTGAGGCATGGGTAGCACAATTGTGGTGGTCACCACAGTCATGGTGGCTAGGAGAAGCTCTGCCCATTCTTGGTGGAATGCCCATGCTAATCTGCTGGCCACACGACTATGATGCATGGCACGACCGTTCTGGGTCATGATGGCACGACCATGCTATGCAGCACGTGTTGGTATGTATGCCCTGAGAGCCAATCATGGGATGATTGGTGGGATACATTAAGATTGATTTGATAAACATCAAAGGCAAGCTTCCAATTCTTTCTGGTTCAGTCATATGAGATAGTGATAGAACAGATTGAATGTCTAGAGAATGACAGTACTCAATGATGTATGCCTTCATGTTCATGACCTGAACGATGAGATCATATGGATGCTAAGAGTTTGTACATTCTTGTTATGTCCCTAGTCGGATGTCATTGTGGAAGGTAGATAGACAGCAATGACACACAAGACTAGATTGTGGTGTTGGTTGATGACAGAATCTCATTAGTCATGATATAGAGATATCAAACCAAACACATAGGTACTTGTTAGAGAACAAGTGTACCGGACAGACCCACCGTGAGTTTGACACATGGAACCATGAGATGGTAGTCACAGTCAGTACTCACAGTGATGGTGGTGAGTGTGATTCTTAGACCTGAAATCACTACACTCAACACATGTCGTTGGGCACACTTTGACATCATCAAACGCAGTCCTGAAACATGGGTTGTTATAAAGGTGATGATTGGGTGGCTTTGACACATGGGGCTTTTGAGGGGTGAGTGATAGATATGGGATTTGTCCCTCCTGAGGGAGTTTGATATCCATGGCCACTTGATGAGTAGGATTGAGATAGGCATGCGCACGCATGTGTGAATCAGTATGTGATATTGATGTCATACATATCTCCTTCAATCTACTCTGAGATCAAGAAAGTGAATGAACGTTGACAGGATGACTGTTCCATGCCTTGAGTTCATTCGGGATATCAGTGACAAAGGAATTATACATTCACTGTAACACCATTCACGGATTGTAGGATGAAAGTTGTTCTCCAACTTTCTACTTTCACTTGGGTAGCACTGATGTGTGACTAGGCACCGCTCTTTGCTTGTGAAGTCATAAGTGTTATGGACTTTCACTGCCAACGTGAAATGGACCTGCAGGGTCACACACATAGGATTTAACCTGGAAGAGGAGTTTTGTCCACAAAGCATTGTTTAGATTGATTACTAAAGCAGTTTAGTAGTTCAATTAAACACTCAATCAGTCGATAGCTCAATATCATATGGTTTAAGGTGTTGGACGCATTGATTGGAGTATCGGATTGATTGAAATCGCAATTGACTGATTTTGCCCAACCTGTGCTCCCAACTGATCGGCTCATGTGATGAACCGGTCGGCTGAGGTGTTGAACCGGTCGGCTGGAGTGTCCAGGCCGATCGGCTCATGCCCAGGTTGAAATGACCGGTTCAAGAGTTGAACCGATTGGCTCAACTGGTGCAACCGACCAGTTGGGAAAGTCATGTCGGCAAGAATTTTCCTTTGGTTTCAAATTGCCCAATTCGATTGGGAATAACATTGGTATATGATACCAATTGAGAACGAAACAAGGAAAGTCTTTTTGAGCTGGATTAGGACCATGAACCGATCGGTTCAGGGCACCAACCGATCGGTTGGAGTGCCCCAAACGATCGGCTCAGGTCCAACCGATCGGCTCAATGGCCAAACCGATCGGTTCAGTTGTGAACTGATCATTTCAAGTTGCGAACCGGTTGCTTTTTGTGGAAAATTCTCAAACCCTTCTACTCCTGTTTTAGTCCCGTATTGCCGGGCACAGAGAACCCTGTCCCATGACCCGCCTATATATATAGGGGTATTGGGGGCTTCTCAAAGTACAACTCAATGCAAGCCGGTTGCTTTGCGAAGTTGTCGTTCTCTCTGGTTTTGGTAACTGTGAGAGATCCCGAGCAAGTGCTTCCCGCAAAAGGGAGGTGCAGCAAGGGAAGGACAACTGCAGTTGCAACTGGTAGCAGGAGAGTGTGTTGGCGACTAGTACGTCAACAGGAGGGTGCGACTCCTTCCACTTCCTTGTGGGACAAGGAGAGTGGAGTTCCAGGTGGTCTGTGTGGACTACTACAGAGGCGGGAGGACACTGCCGCTTAGGAGGACAACTGTCATCCGACAGTCCGGTAGGAGGATGAGTCGTCAGTCCCGGTGCGACCAGGAGCTGCACAGACACCGTCCAAGACCGGAGTTGAAGACCGCGCATTGCGCGAGGTATTGTCGCCGAGCAAGCCTCGGGACAAGGTATGATTTCACAAACCATCCTTTCCTATTATATAGACGTTGACGCGTTTCCTCGGTATGGGTTGGGGAGAAATTTTTTTTGTTTCCGCTGCCTTCTCTGTCTCCCCTAAAACCCAACAGTGGTATCATAGCCACGTCAACTGCTCTATATTTTAGGAATATCGATATGATCGATTTTGGTTTGTCGCCTTTATTTATTGCATGTGATGCGAATAATATCGGCTTTATGCATGTCCAATCCTAAATCCACAAATCCCTAATTACATATATGATATGTATTATTAATGCACTTGATACGCGTCGCCCTTAAACGAGTTTTGTGGTGGATGTGTGTAGCATGATTATGGCCTATAAACCCCTATCTGTGTGTGGTTGTTTGTGGTTGCTTGCATCTCAGTCTGCGCACCGATCTTCCCTCTCTTATTCCTGATGTAACTCGAAATAATTCGAGATTCATTCCTACCTTTGCTCCCCCCAAATGTAACTCGGGGTTTCCCTTTAAAGCAATGTAATTATTAGGATAGATTTTATTTCCTGTTATGTCGAAGATCGGCGGACATCAAGACGACAGCTGAAACGATCGGTTCAAGGTGTGAACCGATCAGTTGACGTTCCAGACGGTCGGTTCAAGGAGTGAACCGATCGGTTGATGACCGGTTCGAGGAGCGAGACGAGCGGGTGGCGGACATGACGAGATGCACGAAGACCAGGCGAACCGATCGGTTGGAGGAGACAACCGATCGGCTGGTGGCACCCAGACGACCGGCTGGAGAGTACAGATCATTCATGTGATGAGTTGATCAACTCGGATGGCAAGGCACAGAGTTCATCATGTACAGGTTGCATGTGATGTAGACCTAGATGACCGTGATTCCTCTTGGCTCGAGGAATCACATTAGGATGGACATAATCATCGCTTTTATCGTTTTGTGCATGTTTTCTGTGGGATATAGCATGTATATGATACATACTATGTATTGTGGTGATTGGATATGTATATGTATATAAAAACCAAATCCCTCATTAAAATATTAAGTTTTAGATGCCTTCCATTAGCGGCACACATGAAAAGCTCGATCGACCAAGCGTAGGTTACGCCAAAGCGTGGTGCGCCGTCTATCTTGTGGAAGTGTGAAGGGTAGACATGTAGGTTCTGCCAAAGCAGGGTGCATGTTTACCGTGTCGGCTTTTGGGTTAGACTTAACTGGTGATTCTTAGAGCGTCTAGGCCCAGAGGCAAGGAATGTTCATGACAAGGTGTTGTGCATGTTCATTCAACAAGAGTTGCATATGATGCAATTGGAAAGAGTTGCCTACCTGAGAGATCTAAGTTGTGGGCGATCAGCCAAAGCGGACTCATGACTTAGAGGATTTCAGGATCTTGCCCACTAGAAGGTTGTACGCTGCAATCTTATGAATTGGTGGTGAGGGCTATCAATTTGAAGTAAAATAGTGGGAGCGATAATTAATTAAAGGCCTAATTTTATCGTCAACTTTTCAAATCAATCAAACAAGTCAAAAGAGTTTTGGACAAAAATTGCATATATTTCCTTTTGTTAAAATAAATGGTTAATCAACAAATCACTTTATTTGCGATCGGTCTTTGAGACCAACAAATTAAATGGGAATAATTCCACGACTGGTTAGGATGGTGAGAAGTGTTCTCAAAGAGTGAAAGCTCCAAGTCCTAGTTATACCAGAACCAGATGAACTCGATCCCACCACATCAATGGCTGAAAGTATGCTTATGGAAGCATACTGAGAAAGACATTGATGAGGAGTGCTTGATGTTGTGTTCTCTGAACTATGAGTTGCAGAGACAACATGAGACATATGATGTCTCCAAGTACTGTCCTAGTATGTCATGACAGAAGGAGATCCAGTAAAGTATTCACACACTCAATGTGATTGGGTATGTGGAAAACCTGATTAAGAAGGATTCCCTCTGAGCCAAGGGTTGGCTATTGGTATGATACTGCAAATGTTGCGAGAATCATACAATTCATGATAAGCTACAACATGAACAACTTTGACAAGCGTTGACAGAGTTGTTAGACATGTTGAGGATAGTAGAGGCAAAGATGAAGAAAGACAAACCATAATCTTTGATGTGATCAAAGGAAAGGTAAGTCTTAAGGGCAAGGATAAGGGAAAAGCAAAGAAGTGTTCTATTGCTAGCCGACAATCCAAGCCGTCTTCAGCCTCAAGGCACATGGGGAAAGGGTGTATGAGGGATTGCCCTCTATATCTGGAAGAACAAAAGAAGATGAAGGAGGGGATGGAGATCTCCACCTAAGGTATCAGGAAATGAACCGCTTCTTTATCTGAGGTATATGATACCAAGATATGGATATGTCATATATGATATGCAATATCCACAAAGAAGTGATGGCCTTTGCGAAAGGACCAAGAAAGAAATACCCATCATTGGAGCAAGTGTTGTTGCCATAGATAGGAGTATCTTTCAGTTTATTTCAGCCTAAAGGGCACGAAATAGAGTTGAGAACTGCTATTTCATATATTGCTAATAGATAGAAACACTTTATTATTGCATATTGTATGACAATGATGGCAATTAATAAAGTTGATGTTTCAATCTCAAAGATATGATCTTTGTGGCAATGCCTTGTTTATCTTGTGATACATGGTATGCATAAGATAAAATGATACCTAAAGTTATTGATAACTCAAACGATCAAATTAGCATCAATCATGAGAAATTCATTTCTAGTTTCCATATGATGGATAAATCTAGACTCTTTTGGTTAGAGAACCAGTAAGAGACATGAATCTCTTGTACATGATTAATCAATCTTCACTAATGGTAGTGGGAGAATGATTATCCTATTAGGTATAATACATGTGATGTATTTACATACCAATTGGAACTAATGCTAATACTTCAAATGGTGTTTAGAGAAATACCAATATGAACATATTGAAGTGTTCAAGATTGTCATAGATGAAGTACAAATTTGGTAAAGTATTAATTCTTGATGAGATCAATGAATGAAATACTTGGACCAAATGTTTGAGATCCTTATGAGTGATTATGATAGTGTATCATAGTGAACTCATGATTAAGGCATGGTGATGTCTAAATCAAGAAGGAATCATACTCTAAGGAGTTAGAGAATGATTATCAAATAACTGAATTCTTCTTAATAAAAGGATACCCCACACTAATAAAGGACATTAAGAATCACAAGGAGTTGTGAATTATTATATTCTTGACAGATACACCTCAATTATCTATGTGATGAGTTGTTCATATGATGAGTCAACTATCTAGATGAATATGAGGAATCAGATTTTGAGTTATGGTATAAAACCATTACATCCTATATGACATCCGTGTGAACCGTAAGGTATGACCTTGATGGTAGCACTCATTGGATCATATCCATAAGTGCAATTGAGTCTTAAATGTTAAGACACATGGATAACATTTGAGAAGGATGATGCTTGTTGATTGCAACTTAATGACTAAGACATTTGGCATATGGATACTAAAACCGCATTCCTATGAGGAATAAAACAAGGATGTGTACGTGACACAACCTATAAGGTTTATGAATCCACCAATGCAAATGAAGTCTATAAGTTACAATGGACTAATCAATGTGATTGATTGAGTACAAGCAACTCAAAATTGGATCTTTACTTTGATGATATAGTCAAAGGGTTTGACTGATATGTCAAAGATAAAGAAGGGATCTGTGATTTAGTGGGAGCGTGTTCACATTCCACATGTTGATGTGAAATGGAAATGTTCTAGAATGGAAATCCAAAAGTGGAAATTGTCGTTAAGGAAGATAGAGATGTTTCCTATATGATAGGAATAGAGATCTGTAGAGATAGTTCTCGACAAATCTCTTGACCTGGAAAAGAGAGAGCATACATTGGCAATCTGTACTGAAGTGTTCAGTATGCACAGATTCAGTGGGAGAAAACTTGTCCATGTTACATGGAGTTAGTATCCCAAGGCCAAGTGTCCAATTCTTATGAAGAATATGAACACTAAGAATAGATATGGATCTATCATGTATGTAATCATCCCATTGCCTTGCATGTATGACATGGCAAGAATAAAATGCATTCATCATTTTGTATGTATGACATGACAATATGATGTGCTCATCGTGATAACTCGTATGTAGGACATGACGAGTGGATGTCTGTCTACTTCCAGTAAGGGTTACTGGAATACCATAAGAACTTGATAAGTACTTGGGAAGTACTAGTTCTATGGAGATAAGGAAGAGTTCGATGTAAAGAGTTACATTGATGCGAACTTCCAAATGGACAGAAAATTAATCGCAAAATATGCATAGGATGTATAAAAGTGAAAGTTTGTTGATAATTGGAAGTGTTCCAATAAAACCATTTAAAAGGGAAATGCTGAGTATCTGTGTGTTAGAGAACAGCAGTGGATACTATATGGATCTAAAGGTTCATGAGATGAACTCATATTCCACTCATTGATGACAAGTCTGGAATCCTTGATCATGCAATGTGGCTAAAGGTTAGCAATGGAATACTAGATCGCATATTACGGCAACTCCATCTCATACGTGTGACGTACAGCGAAGAGATGGGAGACATGCAATTTATACTGACTTTGGCAAGGTGTTGCCATTACTTACTATGTTGGCACAAGAGCACAGTAACATGTGGGACATGTTTAGAGATCACTATGAATATGATTCAAGAGTGATTGGATCACAGTGCAAGTGGGAGTCTGTTGGTATGTATGCCCTGAGAGCCAATCATGGGATGATTGGTGGGATACATTAAGATTGATTTGATAAACATCAAAGGCAAGCTTCCAATTCTTTCTGGTTCAGTCATATGAGATAGTGATAGAACAGATTGAATGTCTAGAGAATGACAGTACTCAATGACGTATGCCTTCAGGTTCATGACCTGAACGATGAGATCATATGGATGCTAAGAGTTTGTACATTCTTGTTATGTCCCTAGTCGGATGTCATTGTGGAAGGTAGATAGACAGCAATGACACACAAGACTAGATTGTGGTGTTGGTTGATGATAGAATCTCATTAGTCATGATATAGAGATATCAAACCAAACACATAGGTACTTGTTAGAGAACAAGTGTACCGGACAGACCCACCGTGAGTTTGACACATGGAACCATGAGATGGTAGTCACAGTCAGTACTCACAGTGATGGTGGTGAGTGTGATTCTTAGACCTGAAATCACTACACTCAACACATGTCGTTGGGCACACTTTGACATCATCAAACGCAGTCCTGAAACATGGGTTGTTATAAAGGTGATGATTGGGTGGCTTTGACACATGGGGCTTTTGAGGGGTGAGTGATAGATATGGGATTTGTCCCTCCTGAGGGAGTTTGATATCCATGGCCACTTGATGAGTAGGATTGAGATAGGCGTGCGCACGCATGTGTGAATCAGTATGTGATATTGATGTCATACATATCTCCTTCAATCTACTCTGAGGTCAAGAAAGTGAATGAACGTTGACAGGATGACTGTTCCATGCCTTGAGTTCATTCGGGATATCAGTGACAAAGGAATTATACATTCACTGTAACACCATTCACGGATTGTAGGATGAAAGTTGTTCTCCAACTTTCTACTTTCACTTGGGTAGCACTGATGTGTGACTAGGCACCGCTCTTTGCTTGTGAAGTCATAAGTGTTATGGACTTTCACTGCCAACGTGAAATGGACCTGCAGGGTCACACACATAGGATTTAACCTGGAAGAGGAGTTTTGTCCACAAAGCATTGTTTAGATTGATTACTAAAGCAGTTTAGTAGTTCAATTAAACACTCAATCAGTCGATAGCTCAATATCATATGGTTCAAGGTGTTGGACGCATTGATTGGAGTATCGGTTTGATTGAAATCGCAATTGACTGATTTTGCCCAACCTGTGCTCCCAACCGATCGGCTCATGTGATGAACCGGTCGGCTGAGGTGCTGAACCGGTCGGCTGGAGTGTCCAGGCCGATCGGCTCATGCCCAGGTTGAAACGACCGGTTCAAGAGTTGAACCGATTGGCTCAACTGGTGCAACCGACCAGTTGGGAAAGTCATGTCGGCAAGAATTTTCCTTTGGTTTCAAATTGCCCAATTCGATTGGGAATAACATTGGTATACGATACCAATTGAGAACGAAACAAGGAAAGTCTTTTTGAGCTGGATTAGGACCATGAACCGATCGGTTCAGGGCACCAACCGATCGGTTGGAGTGCCCCAAACGATCGGCTCAGGTCTAACCGATCGGCTCAATGGCCGAACCGATCGGTTCAGTTGTGAACTGATCATTTCAAGTTGCGAACCGGTTGCTTTTTGTGGAAAATTCTCAAACCCTTCTACTCCTGTTTTAGTCCCGTATTGCCAGGCACAGAGAACCCTGTCCCATGACCCGCCTATATATATAGGGGTATTGGGGGCTTCTCAAAGTACAACTCAATGCAAGCCGGTTGCTTTGCGAAGTTGTCGTTCTCTCTGGTTTTGGTAACCGTGAGAGATCCCGAGCAAGTGCTTCCCGCAAAAGGGAGGTGCAGCAAGGGAAGGACAACTGCAGTTGCAACTGGTAGCAGGAGAGTGTGTTGGCGACTAGTACATCAACAGGAGGGTGCGACTCCTTCCACTTCCTTGTGGGACAAGGAGAGTGGAGTTCCAGGTGGTCCGTGTGGACTACTACAGAGGCGAGAGGACACTGCCGCTTAGGAGGACAACTGTCATCCGACAGTCTGGTAGGAGGAGGAGGAGTCAGTCCCGGTGCGACCAGGAGCTGCACAGACACCGTCCAAGACCGGAGTTGAAGACCGCGCATTGCGCGAGTTATTGTCGCCGAGCAAGCCTCGGGACAAGGTATGATTCCACAAACCATCCTTTCCTATTATATAGACGTTGACGCGTTTCCTCGGTATGGGTTGGGGAGAAATTTTTTTTGTTTCCGCTGCCTTCTCTGTCTCCCCTAAAACCCAACAGCACGGCCATTCTACTAACTTGAGTCTTCAATGCTTGAATTTGGTTTTTCTCTATGAATGTGATGTTGACTCAAGGTCAATTAGGTAAATGTTGACTCACATCTAAATTGACTAAACCCGTGTTTTGATGATGACTAACCATTCCACATATTGGTGTCTAATGCTTCTACTTGAGTGATTTCAGATTAGGTATAGACACACTCCAATTGCCCTAACTTGCGCATCTCAAATTGGAGAAAAGACAAGTCAAAGTCATACAAGTGCACGTTTTTGTAATATGATGTATATCCATTAGAATCATGTTGTAAATCACTTGTAATGATTGTATGACTTGTAATTAAGCTTAGAAAAATATCAAGAACACTTAGATCGAATATTAGAGCACTTTTAATGCAACTTTGAAAATCAATTACATGCACTTGGTCGGTCGAGTTTCCCACCCTGAAACTCGACCGATCAACCTTGGTCGATTTTCTGAAGATTGCATCGGTCGAGTTGTGCACTCACAGAACTCGATCGATTGGGTAGTGGGCCATTTCCTGTTGAAATGGTCGGTCGAGTTTCCTCAGGACAAACTCGACCGATCCTTTGAACATCAGTTTGCCTGCTACTTGATCGGTCGAGTTACACCCATTAGAACTCGACCGATTGCACTGTACGGAAAAGTGCAAAAAAGTGTTTCTAGCCATTGTGGAGTTGCAACAAGTGAAAATAGATCTGTTGCAAGCCACAAAATGGCTAGTTTTCGTTCACAAGTGTTCCCAAAGTTAAGAGGCATCCCCGGCTATAAATAGGACCCCTTGGGCTTCATTCCAAGGTTGAGCATTCATTGCAAACTCTTTGTAAGGTTTTTATTCTATAGTTAAGTGCTTCCTACAACCTCCTCTCTCTCTCTCTCTCTCTAAGCTTAATCACTTGCTACATCCATTAGATTGAGTAGGAAATTTGTAAGAGAGCTAGTCCTACATGTATATCTTGTGAAGCTCTCACTTCCACCACCTCCCCATCTCTCATTTGCAATCTTGAAGATGAAGGTTCTCTCTCTTGTCCAAGAGAGGTGAAGAAGAACAAGGGAAGGAGTCCCTTGGTGAAGATCAAGGCAGAAGACTTGGAGCTAGAGTGGGTAAGCCCTTGGAGAAGGCAAAAGACTCAAGCTCAAGTAGGTAAGACCTTGGTGGAAGCTTCTTCGAGTGAAGGTGAAGTCAAAGGCGGAAGATCCAAGAAGAGTGGGTAATTCCTACAAGGCTGAAGACTTGTGCTAGAGTGGGTAAGTCCTTGGAGAAGGCCGAAGACTCTTGCAAAGTGGGTAAGTCCTTGGTAAGGTTGAAGTCTCTTTGTATTGGATAGGTAAGTCATTTGTTGGTCATGTATTGTATGTATTATTCATGAATATAAGAGTGCAATTGTTTGAAGTCCTAGAGGTTGACCTCTCTAGGCAAGTGGACTGACACACTTCTAGTTTGAAGTGTGGAACCACTCTAAATAGCTTGTCTAATTGGTGCATGTTCAATCTCTCTTATCCTTTCTATGCATGATTTAGTTGCACTCAAATTACCTATTTAGCAACCTTATCTTGTCATATAATTTGAAGGTTTAATGAGTTTTGTTTAAGTGCTTTCAGCTCTATTCACCCCCCCCCCTCTAGAGCATCTAATCACCCATCTAGGATCCAACATGTGCTTGGGTCATCACGGCCATTCTGTGTTACCACAGTAGTGTTGGTCTCTATATCAACACTTGGCTCTTGTATTTGGTGTTTTCTTGGACTTCTTTGCTTCAATGGATCCTTGGCCACTAGAGGTAGGTTGAGGGAGACTTGGATTCACTTTGGGGCTCTCTAAGGGTATAGTAACCCTAGGATCACACACACACTCTCTCTCTCTCCATCCATGAGTGGTTTAAGTGCTTGAAAAACATGCAAATAATGTCATAAGTGCATTGTACACAAATATGCATATTGAGGGGATTAACATGCAATATGACATAAATAGATGTGATTGAAGTGCAATAAGACACAAGATGGAGCCCTTAAATATGGCTACATCACCACCCCAAACTTAAAACATAATTTTCCTCAAGTATGCTCCAACTCAATCTCTCTAAAAAAATTTCACGATCAAGAAATGACAAATGCAATGCAAGAGATGAATATTGATTAAATGGGCTCAATGATGATTAGGTACATGCATTCCACCTCTCAGTTGTAGCTCGAGCACCTCCCTAGAAGGTGAGTAGATGGCATGGATGTATGGTGGAAAGTGGTAAAAATCCCTAAAAAGGTGTTTTTGAGGTGGAAGATGATGATATGGAGGTGATATAAAGTAGGAATGAGTGGGGGAAAATGGGGGAGCTGGGAGTGGTCTACTAGTGGCTAACCTCATCCTAGAGCTGCCACCCAAGTATATATAGGTGGTGGGGAAGCACTAGGTTAAGTGGGGGTAAAATCGGAAGTGTAGTGGAGAAGTGTTGCTAGGTTTGTGTGTAGCACGGCCGTGCTGGGTGTGGGTCAGAATGCCCATGGTGGTATGGAACAAGCAAGGTAATAATTGGTGTAAAATCACACGAGAATTTGAATTTTGAATGGCTGGTGGCACAATCGTGTTGAGGCATGGGTAGCACAACTGTGGTGGCTTGGAGAAGCTCTTCCCATTCTTGGTGGAACACCCATGCTGATATGTTGGCCACACGGTCATGCTGCATGGAACAACCATTTTGGGTCATGATGGCATGAACGTTCTGCTAAATTGAGTGGTAGCACAACCGTGGTGGTCACCACGATCATGGTGGCTTGGAAACTCTACTCATTCATGGTGGAACGCCCATGTCAATCTGTTGGCCACACGGCCATGCTGCATGGCACATACGTTCTGGGTCATGAGGGTAGGGACATGCTATGCAATGTATTCATTCTGATGACTTGAGTCTTCAATGCTTGAACTTGGTTTTTCTATGTGAATTTTCTTGGGTCATCACGACCGTCCTGTGATACCATATTTGTGATGATCTATGTATCAACACTTAGCTCTTGTACTTGGTGTTTCCTTGGAATTATTTGCTTCAATGGACCCTTGGCCACTAGAGGTAGGTTGAGGTAGCCTTGAACTTCACTCTGGGCCTCTCTAAGGGTAGAGAAATCCTAGGATCATTCTTTCTCTCTCTCTCTCTCTTCCATCCAAGAGTGGTCTAAGTACTTGAAAAACATGCAAATAATGTCCATAAGTGCATTTTACACAAATATGCATATTGAGGGGAATAACATGTAATCTAACAAAAATACATGTGATTGAAGTGCAATAAGACACAAGACAAAGCCCTAAAATAGGGCTTCATCACCACCCCAAAATTAAAACACACTTGTTTGCAAGAATGCTCCAACTCAAACTCTCTACCATTTTTTCATGATCAAGAAATGACAAATGTGATGCAAAAGATGAATATTGATTAAATGGGCTTAATGAGTGACTAAGTACATGCATTCCACCTCTCTCCTATCTAATTTCACAAACCAATCATGAAAAGAGAAATGAGCATACAAACTTTAGATTTAGGGCATAGAAAACACAATCAATACACATGGCTTTCATGTATCTCTAGGTAGACCGTTTCATGGTGGTGTTAATCAAAGATGACCATGAGTGTTCTTTCACTTTGATGCATTCATTCCATACTATTCTCAAGTATGAACCCACACATAAATCAAGGTGTAACCATCAGGTTATAGCATACTAGGGTTTCAACAACATTAACATAGTACTTCATGATTGTATAAGTCATTCAAGGACTATTCATACCCAATTACCATCATTTAGTTATATTAAAGCTAAGTATAACAAGCTATACCTCATTAGGGTTACATATCAACACAATATGATTACCATCCCTTCTATTCATATGAGTGAATAGGTAAGATTACCTTATTAAGGGTAACCCTCCATTTGTTCCATCATCATTCAACCCCTATCACCATACCACAATGTCATCTAGAACCATTGGATGTTTAAAAGGAAGACCATTGGTTGTTTACATAAGTAAACATCTTGGATAAACCACCTCTGAAGTCCTTGATTTGTTATATATAAAGATTCACCATCTAACCCTAGACATCCCTTGATTGACAACACAAAAAGTTCCACTCAGAGTAGGATAAAACCCACAATCGACTGTTCATTCAAAACAAGCCATCCATTGTCAACAAGTAAGCTCCTTAAGTTGATCATATAAAGGAAACCATCTAAATCACATTATTAGGACCAACATATTACATTAGCCATCATTCCAATTTCTTGGAGGAATAAACATTATATCTTGACCATTGGGTCAAGTTCATATATTAAAACCATCAATTACAGTATAGGTCCGACCGTTGCATCAAGTTACCCAAGAAACCATTGGTCTAAGGCTTAATTGATGATACAACTATATCATTAACTCATCATAGGTTTTGGAGACCTGATGAACCATCCTTAGTGACCATTAAGTCACCATAGGTTGTTAGATCAACACTATATTCGTTAATCAGCATCAAATATCAAACTAATATCACCATTGATTGATAGCATCATTAGGGTACTTAGTTGTTAATCACTAGGATTCTAATTAGTCCAAAACATGACCTAAGGGGGTGAACGTAAGTTGACACCCTTGGTTACCACCATACATTGTCATTAAGACAACACCATAGGTTTGTTGCAATGGTACCATCGTCGAGTCATGGGTTTATAGAAGAAATTAGCTTAAAACCCTAAAATTGATCATTGGTTGATAGGTGCTTAGCACCATAGGCTGTCAAACCAACCTGATCCAAGTCATATTATACCTAGTAATAACGTACACATGATAAAGGGTTCATATATAACTGAAATAGGAACATGAAACATTATAAAAAGTCGAAATCCAAGTCAAGCGTAGCTTTTTAGTGCATGGATCATCATTTTCAAGCAAGAACATGATCTAGAAAGCTTATGGTAAGCAATAGACGTGGAGAAAGTTATAAAACTTGCCTGTAATGAGAATATGAAACCCCACATAGAAGAAATCTCGAGCAGGTAGGGTAGAAAATCCAAGAATAAGCTATGAATTCGTCCATCTAGCACCTTTCTTCATCAAATGAGCAAACCCTAAGCATAAGGAGCAAGAAAGGTACGGTTATAAAGCTTTAGAGAAATTTCTACCATGGAACAACAAAGTTACGACCTGAAGGAAGGTCTAAGGAAGAAGATGGTCAATAGAAACGAAGAAAGGAAGGAAGAAAATAACTTACCTTGGTCAAAATTCCTTGAAGATGACATTGGAAACCCTAGGTAGGGCTAAATGGAGCTCTAGGAGACCTTCTTCTCCAAAAAGAGGTTGTCTTCTACTTTAGAGCACTTGGTTCCGCAGAAAAACATATGGGAGTCATTGTTCCAGGTTAAAGGAAAGAGAATGGAAGAATAGTTTAGAACTTGGGCAAGGAAGAGGTAAATATAGCCATGGATAAGGATGGAAGCAAGCATGAGGTGTAAAAGTAGCTTCCCCATGTTTCTATGGCCTTAAACTATTAAGAATATACAAGCACACACACAAGAAGCTCCCCCACCATCCTTATAGACCTTCTTAGCTTTCCTTTTTCGAATTTCTCAGCCAATCACATAATTCCTTAGTTGATAGCTACTAAAGGTAGCTCGTCCGTGAAGGGGTAAACCCTAAAATACCCTTGCAGAAAACACCTTCAAAGCAAGGTTTAAATAGACTCCCCATGGTTCAACAAGCTCAAGAATGATGAGATAATATCCAAGGAACATAATTCAAGTGATAAATTGCAAATAAACCTCTCAATTGGGTAAATTGCAGAAAAGTCTAAAATGTGCATAAAATTGCATAACTTGCTCAAACAGTGTCCAAATTGGACCAAATTTGAAAATTAGGCTTGTCTTATAAATTAAAAGCATATCAAAAGGTTATATTAGGGTTATAAGTATGAAATTATGGTAATTAATCTTATTCAACTCATTAGGCAAGTTTAGGGGCCTTACAGTTGTAATCTTAATCTTATGCACCTGAACACTTTATTTGGTTATATATAATGAGTTGATGGTATGTGCTTCCATATTTTGATTATGTCTCTAGATTGTTTATTTCCTTCTATTTTGTCTTTGTTTGGTGCTTGCTTTAGTTGTTGCTTGTGTAGTGTGTGCCTATGGTGAAGACCTATGCTTTATAGTTCTTCTACCCCTTGCCTTTTTTATATGACAAAGGGAGAGAAGAATATGAGAGATCATGTACATCATGTACCACATGGGAGAAATGAGCTCACATGTATTGAATTTATTTCTTATGTGATCCTTTTCTAGTCAATTATTTGAAATATCATGTGACTTGCTGGAGGACCACATAGTATATATATGTGTTATGGTTTTTTATGGAAAGACTAACCATGCACATAAAGTAAGCATGAATTGAGGGGAAGCAAACATTGTTCATTCATGTATCCCCTTGCAATTCACAAGGTGAATGTTTAACTTTCATATCCTTTTCAATATGTTGAGGAATGGTATGTCATTGTCAAAAAGGGATAGAATGTTGACCTGAGAGTTATACATTGTCCATATTTTGATAATTACTTGACCATTCCATTCATATGTATCTAATATGTGTTGGTATGTATGCCCTGAGAGCCAATCATATGATGATTGGATTGGCATACATCATGGTTGATTTGGTAATTATCAAAGGCAAGCTTCCAATTTATTCTAGCTCAATCAATTATGAGATATATGATGAAGTATAATGGATGTCTAAAGAATGAAAATACTCAATGATGTATGTCTTCAGGTTGAGGACTTGAACAATGAGATCATACATATGCTAAGAGTATGTACATTCTTGTTATGTCCCTAGTCAAATGTCATCGTGGAAGGTTGATAGACAACAATGACACATCAAGACTAGAGTGTGTGTTGGTTGATGACAGTGTCTCATTAGTCATGATATATGATATCAAAACAAGCACATAAATACATGTTGGAGACTAATGTATCAGATAGACCCACCATGAGAGTGATACATAGAACCATGACATGGTAGTTAGAATCATCTCTCATAGTGATGGTTGTGATTGTGATTCTTAGACCTAAAATCACTACACTCGTTGATTGTGATTGGGTACACTTTGATATCATCAAACGTAGTCCTGAAATAAGGGTTGTTATAATGGTGATGATTGGGTGGCTTTGACGCATGACACAGACTATGAGTGATATATATGGGATTTGTCCCTCCTAAGGGAGTATGATGTCAAGGCCACTTGATAAGCCAGACTGAGAAAGGCATGCACATGAACATGTGAATCAATATATGATATTGATGTCACACATATCTCAGACAGTCTTCTCTAGTTCATGAAACATGAATGAACATTGAAAGGATGACAACTCCATGCCTTTAGTTCATTCAGGATATCAGAGACAAAGGAATTATACATTCACATGAACACCAATCACAGACTGTACGATTGAAAATTGTTCTCCAACTTTCCTTTTCACTTGGGTAGCATTGATGTGTGATTAGGTACCACTCTTTGCTTGTGATGTCATAAACTAGTTATGGACATTCATTGCCAACGTGAAATGGGACATGTAGGGTCACACACAAAGGATTAACCTGGAAGAGGAGTTTATCCTTGAATGATGTTTTGATTGATTACTAAAGTGTTTAGGTACTCAATCAAAATTCAATCAATAGACTTGACTCAAAATCATCAAGTTCAAGTGTTGAACTAACTGATTAGAGGGTCAGATTGATTGAGAACTGAATTGAGTGTGTTCTGCACAATCTGGACCACCAACTGACCAATTTACTGGGTGAACCGATTGGCTCATGGTCAGTGAAATGACCGGTTCACTCTGGTGAACCGATCGGTTCAATTGGACCAAATGAATAGTGTTGAGTTGTCCCAGTTTGTGAGAAAAGTTTTTTCAATTTCACTTGTTCAATTCGATTAGGACAAGAATTAATATTTGCAATAGTTAGAAACGAATAAGGAAAGTTAATTACATGCAAGTTTTGGAAGTGAAATGATCATTTCACTGGGTGAACCGATCAGCTCACACTCCCAACCAACCGGTTCACTAGTGAACCGATCGGCTCACCTTGCCAAATGATCAGTTCAGTTATGAAATGACTGGTTTGCCTGCCGCAGTGCAAATGTTCATGGAAATTCTGGACCTTTCTACTCCCGCACAGATTGGGAACCCTGACCCTCCCCTATATAAATAGAGGGGTACATGGGGCTTCTCCAGAGACACAACTCAGAACATCAGTTGCTCTACAAAGTTGTTGTCCTCTCTAGTTGTGGTAACTGAGAGAGCCCAAGCAAGTTCTATCGTCTAGGGAGGAACAACAAGGGGAAGACAAATGTCAAGAACTAGTTGTGGGAGAGTGTGTCAGTGACTAGTACATCGAAAAAAGGGGGCAACTGCTTCTAGTCCATTCTTCAGGATGACTAGAGTTCCCGGTAGTCTGTGTGAACTATTTATAGAGGCAGGAGACTTCTACTGCTTAGGAGGATGACAGTCAACTGTAGTCTGGGTCAAGACCAAGAGCTGCACAGACACCATCAAAGACAAGTGGTTGAAGACCACACTTGCTGTGAGGTATAGTCATTGAGCAAGCCTCAAGACTAGGTATAACTTGCTAAAACCATCCTTCCCATTACATAGATATTGATGTGATCTGCTGGTTATGGGTTTAAGGTCAAGTAAATTTTGTTTTTTTTGTTGCCTACTCCAACCATGTAAAACCCAATAATATGTCTACTTGAGATTGATTTCAAGTATTAGGTACATGAATAGGATAAATTTAATCAAGCCCTAGCTTGATCAAGTTCAAGCCAGAAGCAATGAAAATGCACTTTTGTAAAAAAAAACACTGAAACCCGTAGGATGATTTTTGTGATCATTTTTATTGATGCTATGACTTGTAACTAAGATGAGAAAAAATCAAGAGCTCTCAATTTGAATGTTTAATCACTCTAATGGCATTTTCCAAAATACATCATAGAGTATTTTATCGGACGAGCTTCCCTTGTGACAAACTCGAATGACACCCTTGGTGCAATTTGAGAATGTCCAGGCTTGGTCAAGTTTCAATACACAGAACTCAATCGACACCCTGCACTGGAAAAACTAAATTCAAGCGGTTGGCCGAGTTTCATCCAGGATAAACTCGATAGATTCTTCAAATTTTCTTTGTCATATAGTGCAATCAGTCAAGTAACCTCTATTAAAATTCTTCTAAATGCATTATATGGAAAGTGCAGGGAAAAAGTGTCTAACCATTGGAGTGTTGCAAAACTCAATATTATATCCGTTGCAACACCCCAAATGGCTAGAAAACATTCCTCGATGCTCCTAGCCTCTAGTTGACACTCCCAAATATATATAAGACATCTTGGAGTTCATTCCAAGGTTGCTCCTTCATGCTATTCAAGCTCATAGCTATAGTTGACTGAATCCAGTCCACTTGAGCCCCTTTCTCTCTCTCTCTTATTTGCAAATCAAAACATCCATATGAGTGAGGTAGGATACATGTGAGAGAGATACTCCATTGTAGACTTTAAAGCTCTCAAGGCTTCCCTTTCCCCAAACCCTTTGTTCAAGATCAAGTTGGTGAAAGCTTCTCCAAGTGAAGGAGTAGGAGAAAAGCTTCTCCAAGGTGAAGGAGAAGGCACAAAAGCTTCACTAATGTGAAGGACAATGTGACACCTGTATCATGACAAAGCAAGATTACTCAAAACTTAAACCATGATCTACCATTAACATCGGAATTATCGAAAATCATTAGAAATTAAAATCAATTTACGACAAGCACCATGAGCTGAGATTTATTACACAAGAGCCAATACTTGCATTCATAACATATATTCAAGGTGTTACATCATCATATTCCAATACCTATTACATAAGATAATAGTTCCACTTGTATATACTTACTACATGAGGCACACAAGCCGAAAGTCACATATCGATCATCTTGTCTACAAAACACATTGAGGACACCCTTAAGGACTCGAGTGTATAGGGACGACATATAGGACTCTATTAGACACTATCCATATACCATGTTTCACCAGGTGTATTTTCTCCTCCTATTATCCTAAGCCACATGATCTTTAACTCGGCATGAACGTCCACCTAAAAAGTTATTTAACCAATGGGGTAAGACACATCATCCCAGTGAGAGATATAACTCTCTGCCAACTTTATTATTATCACAGATAACTAAGCATATAGAATAACATATTGAACAAATTGAATAGTAATTAACCAAATGACATACATCTCATCGATGAAGTAACTAAAGCAGGAACATGCACTTGCCAATGAGAAATTAAATTGTTAATGGCTAAAAAGAATATGAAGAACATGTATAACTATTATAAACTAAATAGTACAAAAGCACAATAAGGATTCATCCAATGTTTCCGTGTTTGATCCTATACATGCACACTACATGGCTGATTATGTATATATTATACCCTGAGGATTTGAGTCGAACCATCCAAATCCCACCAACCACTTGATAAGTCAAAATCGGTGCCATACAAGGTCTAATGGAAGAGTCTGAACCCATGACCTCACCTTCCAAGGTCAGTATGAGTGAACATGCAGTGACATCATAAGTCAACTACCTCTAGTGACGTATACTCTAGTTGTGCAGATTTAGCCCACCTTGGTACATGTTGCGGCTCTAGTGAAATTGAATTGTGGCTTACAACCATACTCTTCCAGATATGGCTTGCAGCCAATCTTGTGTTACATTTCATGGAGCTATGGTCCAAAGTCGTACTCTTCTAGGTATGGCTTGCGGCCAATCCCGTGTTACATTTACATTCAGGATATAAGGAGATACCTCAACTTGCTCCCCTGAATGGATATATGGCACAAGGCAAACTAAAAGATTAAGTTCCACTTGATTAATTAGACCAATTAAAGTGTCTTTTAGAATCGATCAAGTTACAATGTAGAACCCACAAACCAATCCTTTGAAAGAAAGGGCATAGTATTAGAACAACAAATATCATTGTTTAAACTAGAAACTGATTCCCATCATTTCACATCATTATGTTATTGTCAGCCACAAGGCCACCATATCACTTCTAGCCACAATCATTGTCAACATATTATCATGGGATATCAATCCCGCATTCCAGAGCCAGAGGATATCACCTCAACCAAACACTAAGCCTTTACCATGTCCTAAGACCCATCACATCACACTTGTGATTCATGGTTATCTCATCATGCCTCATTGAGCATATAAGTATTTCTCATGCCACGTCACTCATGCTACATCACATGTACTTGCCATAGCAACCATTAGCAATTATGTACAGAGAGAGAATATGTTAAAACAAATTAATCACCTTTAGTTAAAGCAAGCAAAGCATCATTCCACCTCACACCTCTAACATGCACTACCTTTCATAAACTAGAGCATATAAGGCTAAGAATTAATTAGTGTATACAAGTATACACATTCACATATTCATACTTCTCGTGTTCCCATTATCATGGTTCATAACCAAAGCTTGATATTACTTAACCATATTCATAGTTCTCACAAGTTATGTCATCCAATTAACCCATTAGGTTATAGCCATGTAATTAAGAGAGAATAATATCATGCTTTCTATTAACACACATTCAATATCATGTTCTGCTTTAGAATTTGGGTCAATGCTCTTCACATAGAACCGGTTAGGGCTTTACTTCATGGTTACACCACCAAACCCTAATCACACCAAAACCCACCTTTCTGAAACTGATTAGGTTTGAACATCATTAATTAGGTATAAATCACTCATTGTACCATCAATACCAATTATCACCCTTTTATAAATGCATATGTGTATCATCTTCATCATGTTATGTGTGGATTACAATAATGCATTATAATAACATATTGACCATTACACTAGTGTGACATTTCACATTAGGTGACCCATATATTATCACTTCTTACAAATCATTAACCATATATCACACCAAGGAGAGTCGAACCATAGGCTACATAACTAAAGGGTTTCACTTCAAGCTATTCACAAGGCACCTAGAAAGTCATTAGACATGTTATATGATTTCCAACAAGGCTATCACCGCCCTAATGGATACCCACAGTTGTATTATTAACCTTACTCTACAAGTTAAGATTATATGAAAAGGAAATATAGTTGACACTTGACATGGATCATAATATTTCATTAAGATAATCACATTTGTCATATTATTCCATGATTAAGGTTAACATACAGATACTCAACTATAAACCCTACATCCATTACTTCCCACATAGTTAGAAAGTTTAAGGCTAAGCTCTTTAATTAAGGGTGAACCACTCATAGTATCATCATCCCATGGCGCATTAGGCTTAGGAAAAGCAGTTAAGATCAATCATACATCATCAACGCTACTATCTCTTAAGTTACAAGCCATTCACACTGCATCATTAGGGTTAGAGTTCTTCTTAATCAATTTAGTGTTTATAAGGTTGGATCAACAACCATCCTTAGATCATCACTTCCACCATCATTATGGGATATGTTATGAAATAAAGGTTATAGGAACATAACTTCTTATTATTATTCACTCATCCACCCCATAGTGTATCACATCATAACATGTAACCCTATCATCAACATAATGCAACTCAATCACCAACACAATATCTCGGTTAAGGCTAGCATGTAGGTATATCAGTTTCGACCAGATTGGAAGTGTATCGGCCTAGAACTACAAGTGTTTCGGGCGACACCATCTCAATGTTTGATAGGTGACTGTAATGCCTGGGTGTGACAGGCAGTTCCATGGCATATCGGGCAATGCCAACCCAAAGTATAGCGAGCGTCAACATGTCGAGCATCACCAAGGTATATCGACTTCATGTATAGTGACGGGATATTAGGTTTAGGGTTAGCTAGGATTCATAGTTTGATATGTATCGAGTAATGATGCTTCAAGTGTGACTATAAGGAGTGGGACCCAAAGGGGATCCACTCTCTACTAAAATTTTTAAGAATAAAACCTCCAATCCAAACACACCCAAAAAGGGTAGATAGGAGTGGGAGTAAAATTTTCAAATCTTATTAATGGTATATAAAACAACCAAAGTGTAGCAGTGGAAGAAAATAATGACTATATTTGACTCCCCAACCAGATCACAAAAGTATATCTTAATCCCCCACATAGGATTGATATGCATGATACAACATAAGGATCTAATATAGAGGGAAGTCTAAACCATAACAACTTTGTCACCAGGCTTTAACTCCTTAAGCTATGTCCATATGTTCATGCCATATCATCCAAGTCCTTCACCTAGGGTTGGAACCATACCCCAAAAAGAAGAGAAAAATAGAAGACATCAGCAAAGGCTGGTATGTGCATATTAAATATGGAATTGAGAAATTTATAAAGAATAAAGGACATCAAGTATAAAATGCTTCCCATAAAAAAGTAAAGTACTACCCAGGAGGGCATAAAAGAAAAGAAGTCAAAAACATGATAAATAAGAGCAAATGATAAGTACAAAGCATCCATGTGTTTCACCTACGACACAACTAGATAATATAAACATGTAGGTAGGAAATAACACTTCTACCATAAATGTGGGGTGAGTGGGAGTTGTATACATCCACTCTAAATGTGGGGTGGCAGGGTCTGTTATATTTTCCCAAGCAAGAATTTAACATTTGTCCAAATATATAAACATGCAGGATTTTAACATCTACATTCATATGTGGGAATTTAACATCCACATAAAAACACATGCAACATTATACTAGTAGTCACCACATGATGCATAATAAAAGAATAAGAAAGTATAAACAAATAAGGAGGATGAGAACATCCATCCAGTATAAAGTGGGATCGGAGGATCCATGCCATCACATAATGTGCCATATATATATACATCCACTACAAAGGCGGGCAAAGAAGCACATATCACAGAAGAACGTTCCACCATAAGCAATGTATAATAAAGAGTCCAAGAGAATGTCAAAGATGATTATAAGATCATTAACAATATAAGATACTTCACATGAAGCATATTTTTTAAAAGAAGATATGGTGCAGGCTAATGTCTGTAGAACTAAGAGAATGATAAAAGTAGGTGAATTTCTCAAAATAATAATCGGGGATGCAAACATACCTTAACCTAGAGTCCTAGAAATACTCTTCACAAATAATTGTTTCCAAGATCAACTTTGCCTAATTACAAATTATTCACATTTATTAGGGTTTGAGATTCATATAAATGCAATGAAATCCTAATTCTAGACCTTTTTAATAAAACTCAAACTTTGGACTCAAAACCTAGACCAAAATATTCCCTATGTTTTTTTATCAATAAAACATATTTATTTTTGTTATATTTGGAGTTAAGATGAAATAGTTACCAATGTGAGGACGTTTTATATTAACTAATCAGATCCTCAAAATACATCATTGAAAACATGAGAATCATTCTCTAAAACTATTTTTATTAGAAAGAACGCATTTTTTTTATTCCAAAACATATTTTACTATAATTTGAGGACAAGCAAAATAAAAGATATGGTTTTTGCAAAACGAGCCAATCAGAAAATTTGAAAAATCCAACTAAGAAATATATGAGATATTAGCAAGAAAGAGAAGGGAGAGTGTGCCTGGGTCCACTGACATGGCCCAACTAGAGGTGGACATGTTGTCAGGTCAATGGCTCAGTTGACTCATCCAAAGCAAAGAAGCCAGAGTGAGAAAGGATGAAAATGCCCTTATGCGAGAAAAACAAAGAACCAAGCGAGGGCGATTTTGGGAATTGCAAGGATCTCATCTCCTTTGTTGGCTCATTGTGTCATGGTAGAAGCAGCTCGGCGGGGGAGAATTGGGCAAATCCACAAAACCAAATAAATTGACGAGGAAATTGTATAGAAAGAAAAAGGAATAGCTAACAATCATACCGCACTAGGCAATTGGAGTGATGGTGCCACTGAGTTCCAGGAAGAGAAGCTGCAAGCTCGGAGGACAAACTCAATTGGTGGCAATGAAGGACATAGCTCTAGATGAAATTGCCGCATTGAAACAATTACTCGTGATGCGGTGCAACCCCAAGTAGGTGGTTTATATAGGGTTCATTAGTAAGTCTTTTGTGCCACTAACATGGGGAAACTTGGCCCGCAAGGATTGGGCATTTTCCAAATATTTCAAAATAGCATGCGAGTAAGGGATCAAAACATATGTTTTTGAAGCACGAATTCATCGGAGAAGAAATTTTGAGAAAAGACCAAGAAATGAAAGAGAAATCACAGATTAAAAATTGCACAAGCTACAACTTGCTTTCCTTATCCATTGTGAGGTTGAAGATAGCTTGTGAGCCATCCGATCACAAATCTGATGGTCAGGATCACACGTGAATTAGTTGTGACACATAAATAAAATTCTAATCAGATTTGAATAAAGTGTAAACATTATTATTTCCCTTTTTCTCTCTCCTATTTTGAGGGTGAAAATTAACTCCAAATTAAGTCAAATTTGACACCCAACCTATTTTTTATATGAGGAATTTGAATATACAATGAGTTTTTCCTTGGGAACTTTTGATGTGTTAAATAAATCAAATCATATTTTCTCTTTCCTCGTGCATTAATGGTTATAAGATTCTCCAAATGTGATGAAACTTCACCCATAAGTCACATTAAGTGTATTGGATACAAATTTTCCATCAATTCTACATGTTGGAGTTGTTTGTATATTTATTTAATATTTTGAAGGTTCTACACGCTTTCTATCTCCTAACTACATATAATATTAAAGATTATCCAAATTACTTGAAAATTTATATGAAGGCTATTTTTAATGTGTAAATTACGAATCTAAGATTATTTTCCACTTTTGGAGTCATTTATTATTTTATTTGATATTTTGGAGAAAACTCATATCTTCTTTTCCAACTTAAATCAAATCAATTATTATCATGTAAATAATGTGAAACTTGACTCCCAAGGCATCTGGGACCCAAGGAATCTAAATTTCACATTAGATTTCTCTTTTGGAATATCCTTTTATGAAGTATAACATTTTGTCTTGTTATCATTATATTTATTATAATATTATTTCATCATCATTATTATTCATCCAATTGTGTCCCATATCTTTATATTACAACCAAAAGAATTATATATCATTATTGTACACAAATTGTTATGAAATCTCCATTTATACCATGTGATATATTTGATGTGTCCATTATTTGACTAAGTCTAATGTGAAGACATTAGGTTACAATAGGGTGATTTATACATGCATTAGCTCATTAGGGTTACATTAAACATCTTTTAGGTATCACCTTAACCTTGTTTGGCTAAGTCCAAAAGGTTAAAGTTCTAGAGTAGGGTCCAAGATCCGGTATGCTATAACACTCCACCCCTTAAAAGGATTTTGTCTTCGAAATCTACTGATCCAAACATCAACAACCAACTACTCTCCACCCCTTAAAAGGGTTATCCTAACAAGTCAAACTAAACAACACTTAGGGTTACCCACATATCTTTTAGTTGTGAATGTTTTAAAGATTGATGTTGTTCATGTATCCAACTAATAAGTCAGAACCATCTAGGGTTGAGTTTTTAGGTCCTCGTATCACTAACCTAACAACCCCAAGATCCAAAAAGTCATAGGATACAAAGGGTAGGTACACTACACCTTAACATTATCTCACATATTCCTAGTCACTTCTTCAAATCTAGGGTTAGGATTAAATGCAAACTAATTCTATAGTTTCTCCACTAAAATTACACATATCTCTTCATTGTGACTTAGTTCAAGAAATCATCGAGAAAATAAGAGAAATCTTTTGTACATATAGTAGTATAATGAAAATATTTTTTGTCGATGAGAAACATTGCAAAGTAAAACTAACAAGTTGGCCAAAATTCAATGTGAAACCCAAGTCACAATATATCCATACAAAATTGTTCATCCTACTACGTCCTCAACCTAATTGCATCCTCAAGTCAAACCTCATAGCATCAAGAGATACAAATCATAATCAATATATATATATATAGAGAGAGAGTTAGGATAGACTACACTTGAGTGTACAAATCGCACAAATACACTCAAGTGTGTTTGCATATTAAGACTATTTTTTGCAAAATATAAACCATTGATCTTCACCATCATACTATAACTAGGCTACACACAAAATTTTAGCCCATTTGGATGAGTGTAAGTCACTCATCCAAAGGCAACAAAATCAACGTGCGAAACTAATTTGAAATGCATAATTTTTGCGGTCTTTATAACATGACCTATAAATGTCCAAATGTGCTCAAATTTTGCATATGAGCTATTCACAAGATGTTTAATAAGATCAATGGATTATATTTTTGAAAAAATATTGCATCATGAAAAACTACTTGAGTGTATTCTGCTCCGAATACACTCGAGTGTATTCTAGCCTGACTCTCTCTCTCTCTCTCTCTCTCTCTATATATATATATATATATATATATATATATATATATTATAGGGTAAAATATCCTAATACTCATCACATATTTAACATAGATCAATTCTAGGGTAAACATCTCACCTAGAGGGTAACTATGCAATGTAAGGGTTCTAATTAGGGAGACAAAATTGAAATAGTCAGATTCTGACTACCATGAGCTCTAATACCATGTTGTAAGGAGGGGGCCCCAGAGGGGATTCACTCCCTACTAAAATTTTGTAGAAGGGTAGATGGAGTGGGAGTAAAGTTTTAAAATCTTATTAATGGTGTTTAAAACAACCAAAATGTAGTAGCGAAAGAAAATAATGACTATATTCGACTTCTCAACAAGATTACAAAAGTATAATTTAATCTCCCACATAGGGTTTACATATATGATACAACATAAGGATCTAAGATAGAGGGAATTCTAAACCATAACAACTTTGTCTCCAAGCTTTAACTCCTTAAGCTATGTCCATATCTTCATGCCATATCATCCAAGTCCTTCATCTAGGGTTGGAGGCATACCCCAGTAAGAAAAGAAAAATAGTAGACATCAACAAAGGCCGTTATGTGCATACTAAATATGGAATTGAGAAATTTATAATGAATAAAGGACATCAAGTATAAAAGGCTTCCCATAGAAAAGTAAAGTACTACATAGGAGGGCATAAAGAAAAGAAGTCAAAAACATGATAAATAAGAGCAAATGATAAGTACAAAGAATCCATGTGTTTCACTTGTGGCATAACTAGATAATATAAACATGTAGGTAGGAAATAAAATAACTAGATAGTATAAACATGTAGGTAGGAAATAACACTTCTACCATAAATGTGGGGTGAGAGGGAACTGTATACATCCACTCTAAATGTGGAGTGGCAGGGTCTGTCAACATGTGCCCGAGTAGGAATTTAACATCTACCCAAATACACAAATATACATGAATTTAACATCTCCATATATACGTGGGAATTTAACATCCACATAAAAACACATGCAACATTATACTAGCAGTCATCACATGATGAATAATAAAAGAATAAGAAAGTATAAACAAATAAGGAGTATGAGAACATCCATCAAGTATAAAGTGGGATCAGATGATCCATGCCATCACATAATGTGCCATATATATATATATATATATGTGTGTGTGTGTGTGTGTGTGTGTGTATGTATGTATATGTGTGTGAGTGTGTGTGTGTATATATATATATATATATATATATATATATATATATATATATATATATATATATATATATATATATATATATATATATATATATGTATATATATATATATATATATATATATATGTGTGTGTGTGTGTGTGTGTGTGTGTGTGTGTGTGTGTGTGTGTATGTGAGTGAAGCTGGTATACACTCGAGTGTACTAGAGACGCTATACACCTCAATAATTTTCCACCATTAAGTAATTATTTTGGAAATCTAAATCGTTGATCTTCTTATATATCTTAAGAACATACTATATAATAAATTTTATCTCATTTGGACACTTCTAGGGAATGCATCTAAAGGAGTCAAAAATCATGTATTTCAAATTAGTTTTGTTCGTCGATTTTGTCGTCCTTGGATGAGTGACTTGCACTCTTCCAAATGGACTCAAACTTTGTATATGTTCTATTCTTATTGTAACCATCAAGATCAATGGATTTGATTTTGCAAAAACATGGTCTATATATGCAAACACCATTGGGGTGTACAGTGTGATCTGTACACTCGAGTATATTCTAGCCTGACTCATATATATATATATATATATATATATATATATATATATATATATATATACACACGCACACACACACATCCACTACAAATGCGGGCAAAGAAGCACATATCACAAAAGAATGTTCCACCATAAGCAATGTATAAGAAAGAGTCCAAGAGAATGTCAAATATGATCATAAGATCCTTAACAATATAAGATACTTTACATGAAGCATATTTTCCAAAAGAACAAGGAATGGTGTAGGCTAATGTCCATATGACCAAGTTAATGACAAAAGTAGGTGAATTTCTCAAAAAAAATCAGGGATGCAAACATACCTTAAACCAGAGTCTTAGAAACACTCTTCATAAGTCTAATTGTTTCCAAGATCAACTTTGCCTAATTACAAATTATTAACATGTATTAGGGTTTGATATTCATATAAATGTAACAAAGCCCTAATTCTAGACCTTTTTATTAAAACTTAGATTTTGGACTCAAATCCTAGACCAAAATATTCCTTATGTTTTTTATCAATAAAACAAATTTATTTGTTATATTTGGAGTTAAGATGAATAAGTTACTGATTTTAAGACTTTTTTATATTAACTAATTAGATTCTCAAAAATACATCATTAAAACATGAGAATTATTCTTTTAAACTATTTTTATTAGAAAGAACACATTTTTCTAATTCTAAAACATAATTTACCTTAATTTTTGCACAAGTGAATTAAAAGATATGATTTTTGAAAAACAAGCCAATCAAAAAATTTGAAAAAGCCAACTAAGCAATATATGAGAGATTACTGAGAAATACAAAGGAGAGTGGGCCCGAGTCCACTGACATGACCCAACCAGAGGTGGCCATGTTGTCGGGTCAGCGGTTCAGTTGACTCGCCCAAAGCAAAGAAACCAGAGTGTGAAAAGACAAAAATGCCCTTATGCGAGAAAAACAAAGAATAACCAAGCAAGGGCAATTTCAGGAATCGCAAGGAGCTCATCTCCTTCACTGGATCACCTTGCCATGTCAGATGCAGCTCGGTAGGGGAGAATTGGGAGAATCCACAAAACCAAATAAGTCGGCGAGGAAATTGTACAGAAAGAAAAAGGAATACCTAACAATCATACCACACTCGACAATTGGAGTGCTGGTGCCACCGAGTTTCAGGAAGAGAAGTTGCAAGCTCAGAGGATGAACTCGACTGACATCAATGAAGGATGTAGCTCTAGATGAAATTGACGCATGGAAACTATTATTCATGATATGGCGCAGCCCCAAGTAGGTTTGGTATATATAGGGTTTGCTAGTAAGCCTTCTGTGCCACCAACATGGGGAAACTTGGCCTGCAAGGATTAGGCATTTTCTGAATATTCCATAATAGCATGTGAGTAAGGGATCAAAACGTGCATTTTTGAAGCATGAATTCATCGGAGAAGAAATTTTGAGAAAAGGCTGAGAAATGAAAGAGAAATCATAGATAAAAAATTGCACAGGCTGCGACCTGCTTTCATATCCATTGTGAGGTTGAAGACGGGTCGTGAGCTGTCTGATCAGAAATCTAATGGCCAGGATTGCACACGGATTAGTTGTGACACATAATGAATTCTAATCATATTCGAATAAAGTGTAAACAAATTTATTTTCTTTTTTCTCTCTCCTCTTTTGAGGGTGCAAACAAACTCCAAATTAAGTCAAAATTGAAATCCAACCTATTTTTGATATGAAAATATGAATGTGTAATTAATTTTTCCTTTTGGAAACTTTTGACGTGTTAAATAAATCATATCATATTTTCTCTTTCCTCATGTATTAATGGTTATAAGATTCTCCAAATTTGATGTTACTTCACCCACAGGTCACATTAAGTGTCTTGGATATGAATTTGCCATCAATTTTACATGTTGCAGTTGTTTGTATATTTATTTAATATTTTGAAGGTTCTACACACTTTCTCTCTCCTAACTACACATTTAGATTAAATATTATCCAAATTACATGAAAAATTACCCAAAGGATATTTTTAGTGTGTAGATTACGAATCTAAGATTATTTTCCACTTTTGGAGTCATTTATTATTTTATTTGATATTTCAGAAAAAACACATATCTTCTTTTCCAAATTGGAATATATTAATTATTATCATGTAAATGATGTGAAACTAGACTCCCAAGGCAATTGGGACCCAAGGAATATGAATTTCACATTAGATTTCTCTTTTAGAAACTTCTTTTATGAATTATAACATTTTTGGCTTGTTATAATTATATTTATTATAATATTATTTCATCATCATTATTATTCATCCAATTGTGTCCCATATCTTTATATTACAATCAAAAGAATTATATATCATTATTGTATACAAATTATTATGAAATCTCTATTTATATCATTTGACATATTTTATGTGTCCATTATTTGCCTAAGTCTAATGTGAAGACATTAGGTTACATTAGGGTGATTTATACATGCATTAGCTCATTAGGGTTACACTAAACATCTTTTAGGTCTCACCTCAACCTTGTTTAGCTAAGACCGAAAGGTCAAAGTTCTAGGGTAGGGTCCAAGATCTGGCATGTTATAGTGATGTCCACAACCATGATGGGTAAACACTTCATATCACATATTGGCTAGCAACACATCTCGATTGCAACGCATCTCAGTTAGGTGCCATGTCGGGTTAGAACACTCTTGGGTTGTGACGGATAGCCTCTTTAAAGCCTATCTTCCATATTGGTTCAACAACCACCAAGTAGAATAACTCTCATGACTCATGTCGGCCTAATATGCACAAGTCATGACAACCCAAGCCTCACCAAGGTCGTGATGACTTGTCACAAGGTGTAACGACCTGTGCAACACATGTTGTGATGGCCACACCCACCATAACATGTCGACCTAGTTGTCTTAAACCTTGAGACACTCATATACTGGAAAGGCAATAGGGTGTAAAACATGGGTAGCATCTTACATGAAACCCCTTTCCAAAATAGATTTCAAAACTACCAAAAACTACCAACATGCAAGAGGTAATGATCTAGAGATGAAGAACAAGATATCATGTAAAGAGCGATAATAACAGAGAAGATTTAGAGTTATATGACCCTCCTCAAGAAGGTCTCCATCAAGCATTAAAGATTCCATGATCAAATCTCTAATTCACACGTTCCTCAACTTGAAGATGATCCATCAAGAATCCCAACTCAATTTCAACATCACCTCAAGAAAGAAGAAGAAGAAGATACCATGGTTATGGTAGCTTAAGAAGAAAGGAAAGAAGGAGAGAGAACCACGTACTATACAACTTTCATCCATGGTAGGATCCATGGCCGTGAGAGGAGAAAGAAGGTGAAGAAGAGAGTTCAAAGGAAATGGCCATCCAAGAACATAACTTACCAAGATGGAAGTTGAACAAGAAATCACCATGAGCAAGGAACTCAACCTCCCAAGCTCCATGGGGCTTCCTCTAGCTCCTTGAGCTTCCAATCTAGTATAGTAATAAGAGAAGAACAAGAGTGGATGGAAGGGTTTACTTGTGTGAAGGAGGAGGGGGTTATATACTTGAGGGAAGGAAGAGAGATCAAGGAGAGATGTCATCACCTTAGGAGCTTAGGCCACACTTGTCCACGAGAAAGGGACCACATGCAACAACATGCAAGGCATGATGATAATATCTAGTCTAAATCTCGTCCTCTAGATCTCCTATTAAGGTCATTACCGATATGCCAAAGCTCTACACCTTCACAAATTGATATAGCAAAGCTCAACATACTCACAAACTGATAGGGCATATGCCATAGACCCACCAACCGATAAGCACCACCCCACATACTCATAAACTGATAGAGAACCACCCTACATACTTCACAAACCAACATGGAGCAACCCCACACACCCACAAACCGATAGACATCCTCTCTGAGGTCTTCAAACCCGAGATAGCCTATCCAAGAGCAAAACACACCTCATACACGAGTTCCATATATCCACACATCCAAGATCTAAACAAGGTGTCAACCTCTTCATCTCTCCTCTATATGATGCCAAGATAGGGGAGGAACACTCTAGAAGAGGTAGATTACATATTAGCCCTTCACTTTGGGTAAATTGCAATTTACACCAAAACCAGTACATATAGCACAAGCATCAATCCATACAAGTTCATTTTGATACTTAGGCTTTCTACAAGGTGCCCCTTAGCATCATTCTCTCTATTATGATGCCAAAGAACTAAGGGCACACTTATCATGTGACATATCCCAATATAACCCCTCATCTTGGGTAAATTGCACATTGGTCCAAAATAAGCAAACATTGCTCAAACAACATTCAAACATGACCAAATTTGATACATAAGCATGTCACATGATGAAAAAACATCTTAAAGGATTAGATTAAAGTTATAATAAACTTACTTAAGAAAAACAAATAGGGTTAGCCCAAAACATAGGCCAGAGTCCTTATAAAGAAGGTGCTGAAGATTCCAGAGAATAGTGGGTAAATCCTTCAAGGCAAAAGACTCGGTGCAAGAAGGGGATCTCCTTGGCGAAGGTGTAAATATGCTTGAAATTGTGGGTAAGACATTGTAGAGGTAGAAGACTCTAGATTAAATGATAGGTAATTCCTTAGTTGGTTTATTAGATCCTTTTAGTCCTTAAAAATGAGGTGGGGTATCCTTGTCTCGGGAAGAAGAGGGTCATCTTGTATGTCTTGTAATGGAATATACTATCCTAGAGCTTGACCTCTCTAGGTAGTGGATTGACTTTCTCCTAGTTTGTGGATTGGAACCACTCTACATAGCTTGTTCTTGTGTTTGTTAAATCTCTCTCATCCTTATTGTGTATGCTTAGTTGCACTACAAATTCAATATTTCTAAATCAAATATCATGTAGTAACTTGATGGTTTAACAAATTTTGTGCAAGTCTTTTTAGCTCTATTCACCCAATCTAGATCCCATTGATCCAACAAAGTACACTAAACATTCCTATCATATAAACCTAGATAAACCAAATCCAATTGAAATTCCACCTAACCTTGGTCCAGTTGAGCCTCGTTAGGCTAGATAGGGTGTGCAAGGGTGTAGTTCCCCTTCCCACATTGTATTCTATCCATGGCCAACCAATAGTCTAGGGTGATTTCCTTGCATTTTACTACTTGTATGGTTTATAAATCTAGAATGAATGGTTAGGTTTTGCATGAGACTCTCCCCCAAACTAATATCTCAGTATCATTCCCCAAACGAACCACTCTTCTCATAACTTGCTTAAAACCCATCTTGCTTTCTTGCTAGATCATGCTTGCTTAGTTGCCTAGTCTAATTTCTCCTTAGATTAATTTCTTAGTCTTGGTAGTTAATCCTTACTAGGGTAGTTAGTGCTTCATTGTGTTTGTTCAATCTAGTTAGTGGTAGTTTAGAGTTCTAATTGACTTTGTGTCTTAATTGCTAGTCTAGTGTAGTCTCGTGCTCTTGTTTGAGTAGTTGCTTTCTTTGCCATTGGAATTGTTTGTTTAGGGTTAAACTAGGTTTTTGCTCGTGTTGTTTCCTTTCTTGTTCATTTTCTTGCATTTAGTGTAATCAACCCAAATCATGATTAAACCCTAAAAAACCTAATCTCCGTGTTAGGAACATAGCCCACACTAACTAAGCTCTAGTGCCCCCTCTCTCCCTGTAGAGCGACCCTTTTTTTGCCACTTGCCTATACTACAACACAATCCCGTGCACTTGCAGGTGAAGTGTGTTTGGTTTGAGTGAGTGTGTTAGACTAGGTCAATTATAATTTCGAAAGATCCAAGTGTGTTCGAGCCCTAGGGTTGCATCTAGTCAAACCCAATTGGTTAGGTGTAACCTAAGGCAATGAGAAACACATCAGATAACTAATGCTTGAGTAAACCCTAGGGGAAGTTTTAGGCCATCACCAAGCTCCTCTATGGTCGGAAACACCCTACCACACTTGGGGTTGTGGGTGCTAGAGGTTGGAGTTGGTTGGGCATGCTAGTTGGGAAACAAAGCCAATGCAACAAAGGAAAAGGTATCGAGGGACGTAATAGAGGTTTAAGGAAGGTTTTATAGGGCTGTGAGACCCTAGGGAACTAAGGGGTTGCAAAGGGTTGAGAAAACAAGGGAGGAACATGGGATTTTGCAATTTGGATTTGTTTGAGAAACATAGGAAATGACAACAGGGAATATTTGGGGTCTTTTGTTTTAAAAGAAAAGAGGATTTCAACAAAGAAATAATCTTTTAGAATCGTGTTGAGTCAAAGGGAGGAAAGAGTGGAGAAAATCAAAGAATTTGTAATTATTGTACATCCGCTCGCGGTCTTCTACTAAAGGTCGGAGACGAGCCAGTAACCTCTCGATCAAAATTTAGCAAATAATAGTAAGGTTGCATTGCCCAAAAGAAAAGCAAAGCTAGAGATGACATGAATAAATGATAAACTTTAGCCAAAACAAGCCATTAGTTGCATATATATGGTTCAATTAAAATGAATTTCATTCTCCTTTCCTAGTTCATTTGAGGGCTAAAACAATGTTCAATCTAAAAATTTTTGGCACATAGGCTAATGTTACATGTAGAATCAAAATTTGAAATTAATTTCCTCTTTACTAATTGTATAATAGGTCATTTAATTTATTTAAGTCCTTTTAGCATTATTTTATTAAATTTACTTACGTCATCTATCATTATCCAATTGAAGTGAAATTTGAAAAGTAGACTAACTAATATATGATAAATCTAAATTTGGCACATGTTTTAAGATTATTAGTGGATCATTTGATATATGAGAGTGTTTTGGTATTATATAAATAAAGAAGTTATTATAATATATATTGGGTTTTTATATCATGTGTATATGAACCTTCCATGAATTATCCACTCATAGGGGGAGTATATCCTACCTTATAATTTTATATTTTCATCAACCTCACTTCAATAATCTTAAGTCTATTTATTTCCAATTTCCTCTAGATCATAGCAACTTAGATCACAATTTATGTTAATTATTTCCATAATATGAATACCATCCTCAAAAGCCAACCAATGAAGGGAAAATTGAATTCTCTCAACACCTTCCACTTGTTATGAATCCTAATCATTTATTTCACATCTTATGCCCCAATGTTATAATTGATATAACTAGTCTTTCTTTGAGGATTAAGAGTCATATTTCCTACTTGTATGATTCAAGGAAGGTTCTAGAGTCCTTATTTTAAAAATAAAATATATTTGATTGTGAATTTGCATCCTAACCCCTCAATAAAGGTCTAAGCGATCTAATTGCATCAAGGCCACCTAGGAAAGAATACTTAGCTTAAACACTATGACTATAAGCATATAATATTTTTTTCCGTATAAGTTAGGGATAAAGGGATTAGAACCAATTCTAAAAGAAAAAGGTAAAAGAAGGGCATAGTTAGGAAATATGCTTAGGTTTTAGTATGCTACAGAGTGTGCAATCGATACTTGTATGACACAAATATCTCTAATCTCAATGATAGAAGAGAATCTAGAATTTCCAATATTCACCCTCCGAAAGTCTCATGTATTAAGTGTATGAAGTGAACAACTCCTTACTGGGTGATACATGATAAACAATTGCAGTATACACCACCCACTTAGAGTCATCCTCATCGACATACATGCACTGCTCTTGGACTATCAAGACCACATTGTCATCATTGTTCCTATCATATCAAATTGATGTTTGTCGTGTATTTCTCATAATCCTTATTTTCTTTGGCTCAGACCCATATTTCTTTTTCCATATCTTGTAATTCTTTTTGAAATGATTTGGCTTGCCACAATGGAAGAAACCCCTGTTGTTCAACTTGAATTTATCACAAGACTTCCCATGGTCCTGGGACTCACCATGGCTCTGAGATCAATCATGGTCTCTCAACTTGAATGTTGTATTTCACTTGTATATAACTCATGTTTGTTTGCAAAAATGTTGTTCCTGAATCTTGATACCCAATTCATGTACTTAGAGAGAGAATAGCTGATGTGCACAAATCATATCATCTTTTGGATCATGTTTGGTTGCATATCCATGTTGTTTTGACTCAATTATCACTCTCATTCATGCTAGATTCTATATTTTTAGCTATTCTTACTTGTCTCATGGTTTGGATTGTAGGTACTATATTTTGCAATGAAATGATGAGGAATATATCATATTATCTCGTATTGGATCACTCCTCAAGTATCTACATGATTTGGGGTTCGAAACTACGCAAATATCACTTTTTAGGGCATGTAAATCGGACCTACACACTGAAAGTTATGAGCAAAATACACAACAGCCCAGAACAGCGAGGTGCACGCCGTGCACCTGGGAATTTCAGGCAGATAAAAGTTTCTGGAAAGTTGCACGGCGTGCATTTCCAAAGTGCACGCCGTGCACAGTGTATTCTGGAGCAAACTGAAAGTTTCTGGAAAGCTGCACGGCGTGCATTTCCAAAGTGCACGCCGTGCACTTGGCAGTTTCAGCATTTTGTAAAATACGAGTTTTTATTTAAAACGAAGTGGGAACTTAATGGGCGGTTACGCCCAGTCATTTGCGGAAGTTCTCTCGTCCTAGAGAAAGCCTAGAGCATAGGAGGGCGATTTGGAGGGGAAAGGAGGTGGTTTCTTGCCAAAGAACCCCCATTCTTCCTCTCTTCTTCTCCAAGCTTCTTCTCCAAGGTGCAGCAGAGCTTCTTCACTCCACAAAGCTTCTTGGGAGGGAAGTTTGTCCGGTTTGGAGCAGCTGTAGAAGTGGGATTTCATCCTCAAGTCAGAATTCTACCTTCCTTTGGTTACACCTTGGGATTGCTTAGCTTTTCCTTCTCTAAACCATGCTAAACTCTGAAATTTCTGCACATTTTCTGCTATACATCATTATGGACGAGTAGACTCTTTTTCTTGGGCATGGGAGAGTAACTCCCATGTCATAGCTTGTAAGAACATATGAATTTCGTACTAAATGTTAGTTTCTTGCATGTTCCAAGAGTTGTTTCAGATCTAAAATGCTTGTTTGTGTGATTGGCCATCATACTTGCATGTTTTATGCTTTCTTTCATAATCTGAGAAGATGTGTTTGAGAGTATGGAGTTACTCTTTTGGCAACTTGTCCTTGACCGCGAGAGTGGCTGGGATTATGTTGAGGAGCAAGGTTTGTGATTTGAAATGAAATACATACACGAGAGTGATGTATGGAGTTAAAATCGTCATCACTTCACCGGGAGGTGAGTGATGACTACAAACCTCCTTTACAAGTTAATTAACATGTTTAAATTCATATTTTAATATAAGCTATGATGTGATAGTGAAATCCCAAGTCTAAGATCCTTCCAAATCTGAATCTTAACCTTTCTTAAGTGATAATTTACTATTTTGTTTCAAATCTATAATTTAGTTGTTCTAATCCAATCATCTTGTGTACAACGATCTAGATTATTGAAAATCATAACTCTTGCGCCTAACTAACCAACGCTCCTTGTGTTCGACCTCGACTACAACTACTCTCGTATACTTGTGGGATATAACTAGTTGAGTAAAAGATCATTCTTAATGATTGAAACTCGTTAGTGTAAACAACCAACAATAGCGTGATTGTTTTCAATACTAAAGAAAATATACAGTTAATCTTCCCCTTGTTGGTTAGTTAAGTTTCTTGTTAATATTTTTTTGTCCTTGCTTATTTTGGGATTTATCATATGGATCATCTAATGAGTAATATGAATATTAATTCAGAGGGTGGTTTTCTACATTATCGATGCTTTTTGTATTGGAATCACTTAAGATTGTCAATTCAGATTGACATCCTTCAAGCTACACGTTGATAGGTTGGTGGATGCTTAGTGTGTTAGAATGGAAGCTCTCTATAATCAAAATGATAACATACCAATGCACTTCAAAGAAGGAGGCCCATCTTATAAGGCAAGACATTCTCAATCAATACATTTTTAAAATTGGGAAATCTATCAATATCGTCCCTTTTGGGTTTCAAAATAGAGATCGCTCTTACAAATCCACACTCTTAAACAGTCAGATGCCACTGCACTAACTCAATGTCTGCCTTCTAATTTTTTAATTTATGTCTCTACTTATTTACCTTTTACTGTGGCGTACTATTCTAACTTTTAAAGTTACAACAAGTCTCACCCCATTTTCATTGGCTTAGTGAACCCTTTGGTTTTATTACTTGCCTTTGACTTGTTTGCTGATTTCATGCACATGTTTCCATCAAGGGTTCAACTATTGGTATTGAAATTGTAGTTGAAGTAATTCTCACTGCAAGGGAACTTTAGTTAATGACTAGAATGTCAATTCCAATGAAGCAGTTATTCTAACCATTTATCACACAACAATACTTTGGAATTGTTGTACACGGAAAGAGACAAAGGGAAATGCCATGTGATTTGTTGTTAGTCCGAAACTTAGTTCTCGTAGTAGGGAAGTCAGGAACTGACTTTTGTTTATACTTACAGATTTCAAAGAAACTATCACAAATCAAATTTCAAACTTACCCAAAACTAGGAAATTTGAGTTTGAAAGTTTATGGGGGCCACTTACGACAAATTAGTGAGGCATTCAGCTTCTTGAGTTAACCTTTTTGGGCCCACATATATCATAATGTTATACAAATCAATCCTCGTGTAAAAAGCGTTGAAAAGGAGGGAACTTAACAAAGAACCTCCGTGGCACCGTGCCAACCCCCCCCCCGTAAGCCCATCGTCGAAGGCCCATCCCGTTATCGGGCTGGATCATACCTTGCGCTGAATTTAAAACCAACCTCCCCACTCGCGGTCGCTCACTTGGGTAGTTCATTAGGGTTTCCTCTCGTCGTCCCCGCCGCCGCCAACCCCCAGCAGCAGGAGAAATGGTATGCTGACGATCTCTTACCTCTCTGCTTCAACCAATCACGCTTCTTACATTCGTTTCTCGCCCATCGCGACGAGCAATCTTCTCACCAGTATATTGTTGTTACAGGCCCCGAAACGAGGTGGGAGGGCGCCGGTTCCCGCAAAAAAGAGGCCGGTATGTCGTGTATTTACTGTTATCTGCTCAAAATCGTTTCTTTGTATGTTGTCCAAGACATCAGAGTGGCATGAGTGACTGCCATCTATCATATTATCTTATAATCCCCGTCTTCTGTTTGCGGATCCGGCGGTTCTAACTACGTCTTTTCCGTAACAGGAGAAGCCCTCGAACCCTCTCTTCGAGAAGAGGCCCAAGACCTTCGGAATCGGAGGTGCATTGCCGCCAAAGAAGGACCTCCACAGGTTCGTTAAGTGGCCTAAGGTAGTCAGAATCCAGAGGCAGAGGAGGATTCTCAAGCAGAGGCTCAAGGTGCCGCCGACTTTGAACCAGTTCACCAAGACGCTCGACAGGAACTTAGGTAAAAAAGTTGTATTTTTTAAATATGCCCGTCAGCTCACCCGTGGCTGTTATGATTAACTAGCACGATGTCGATGCTTTATTTCGCTCTCGTGCATCGTCAATCGTACGGGTCTACGGAATGGCATACCTGAATGTTTCTATGCTGGAGTGGAGACTGTCATATGAAAGCATCCAATGACACCATCACCATGATACTCTATGATATGCTCTAAAATAACTCCAGTTTGAGCGGAACATGCTCCCTAGATATTATGGATTCTAAAAGATTTAGTTGGCAGTCTATGTTAATGTTTTATTACATATCTTATGACTACATAGAAAGGCGTGGACGGTATTGCTTGATTGGGCATAAATTTCATACCCTGTCCAGTTTGCAGGAAAGACAGTAGAAATACATGAGACTCTACTGTTTTATGAGATACGAAATACGCAAAATGTGGCACAACCTTATCTGTACGTGAATCTCGTCTCTGTCTAAGTACTAATTCCGGCCATTAACATCAAGATATCTAATTATTTATAGCTTACAATACGATGGCCATTTGCACTAGCATTCTCGCCATTTCCTGTTAGCACATCAGTTGGGTGTATTTGGGACATTTTTATCAGTTGTTTAAAATCCGATTTTGCTAAGGGTGTGAGTAGAAACAGTGGGTCTTGAAATTGGGATCAAGCAGCTCTATTACTAAACCTAATATCAAACTTAATATCAACCACAATTGATACAAAGAAAAGCAGAATAGATGCACTGACGATGATGTAGCATCAACATTTTGGCCCCATTTCCAAGCTTGTTTGATTAGTCTTCAGAACACTATCTTATTGAGGATCGCGAAGTTGCATGCCACTCAGTATATATAATATTACTTGATCCAAGCAACAAAAATCATGGTCCAGCTGGAGCTGATAGCGTGGACATGGCATAAGATCCAAAAAAACAACAAAGCATCCTATCATCACCTCTAAGAATGCATGCCATTCACTGGTAGTCTGTATGCTCGTTAATAGGGAACACCCCCAACTTGCTAGACATAATGTTTGCATTCTTCAGCTATCTAAGTTGATAGAGGAGGATAAACTAGATGAAGCAAAAGCAGAGACCAACTGAGAATACCTTTTGCAAGATCGTTTAATAAAGCATTGTCGGTGACTCTTCCTCCTTCAGGCTTCTAGTTTGCAGTGATATTGATTACCGGAATATGAATAATATTTCAAATGATGCAGATTCATCTACACTGTTTCAGCGTATTCCAATCTAATAACAAAATGCCATGCATATCTTCTCCTTTCTAATTTTTTTTCCTTTTTTATATTTCATTTGCAGCAACCAATTTGTTCAAGTTGCTTCTGAAGTATAGGCCGGAAGACAAGGCTGCTAAGAAGGAAAGACTTCTGAAGAGGGCCCAGGCAGAAGCTGAAGGAAAAACTGTTGAAGTGAAGAAGCCTGTGGTCGTTAAGTATGGTTTGAACCATGTTACTTATCTTATTGAGCAGGTACCTCTTTTCATTGGCGCGTCTTTGAGTTCGGAATAGCCAAATCACCATCATTCATTGCATTGAGAAGATTCTTATGTTATGCATGTTTTTTGGTTTCCAGAAAAAGGCTCAGCTCGTGGTAATAGCTCATGATGTCGATCCGATTGAGTTGGTTGTCTGGTTGCCAGCTTTGTGTAGGAAGATGGAGATACCATACTGCATTGTGAAAGGGAAGGCTCGACTAGGAGCGGTAAACCTTTATCCTTTCTTTTAATTTTGTGATATAGGAAGAAAAAGTGGATGATGCCTTTCCTATCTTCTTAAACCTTCTAGGTTGTTCACAAGAAAACAGCAGCAGCCCTGTGTTTGACTACAGTAAAGAATGAGGACAAGCTGGAGTTTAGCAAAATCTTGGAGGCTATCAAGGTAATGGCTTGGACTCTGCCATTTGTAGTGCGTTTGGACTTGATTTAATTAATCTCTTATAATCTTATATTTGGTTTGATTTTGTAGGCTAACTTTAACGACAAGTACGATGAATATAGAAAGAGGTGGGGCGGTGGTATCATGGGTTCAAAATCACAGGCCAAAGCCAAGGCAAAGGAGAGGTTGATAGCAAAAGAAGCTGCTCAGAGGATGACCTAGATCTTCTGCTAGTCTCTTTATGGTTTACTAGGTCATCAATTTCGCAGTTAGATTTGTGTTGCAACTTTTGTAATTTAGATGATATTTTCAGAGTAATATTTTTGTTTTCAATTATTATATGGACGGTCGTACTTATGAAACACTGCTGTGTAACAGAAACTCTTTCGTATTCAGTACAATTTTGTTGTTGCAGGAGATGATTGATACTAATTTCAACGTGTCTATATTTTGTGACTTCCGCCCAATGGGGCTAAATTTAACTTTCATACTGGGCCACGGAGGTGATTGATGCTAATTTCATTGTCATGCGTCTATATTAGGTGATTTCATTCCTATTCTAGGGGTTGATGCAGTGGGGTTAAGTAACTTTCATACTTGTGCAGGGGGTAATTGATGCTAATTTCAGAATGTTGCGTCTATTTAGACGATTTCAGCCTAATCTCAAGTTTGATGCGATGGGGTTAAATATGACATAATATTTACTGGTCACAATGTGTATTTCTATTTGGGATTGCATGACGTGATTCTGCATGACCGTCTTTGGTTTGCATTATGACTAATTTGGAATTTCTGTATGTGTGAAATTCAAAATTTAAGCTTAATGTTCATATCCCAACTAAGTTTCTAGTATTGTGAATTGCTTTTTTGGTTGGGGCGCTGGGTGTGCTGGCAATTCTTCACGTGAAAACCTGCAATCTCTCTTTTGGGACGAACGGTTTAGTCACGAGAGCCTCGAAAGATGATGATGCATCAATAAAATAAGTAATATAAGAGTCGAAGCAACATACAAAGTAGACCTAAAAATCATGTGTGGAAACTGATTTAGGTCTTAGTTGAAATGATTTTATCATTTTTAATGGTAATACAGCAAAGCTTTTCTTCCCTATGATCCAGGTGAGAGTAAAATTCGAGCGTCATGGGTAGAGATGCTGCTATACCATGGGATGACGGCGTAATGCCTTATATTTTTGTGCTTGTAGGGATACACTGCATTCTTCGAAAGCCTTGGATGAATCTATGTTAGTTGAAAGCAATGAATCCTTTTTGAAGGTTAACATGTTTAGGTATTTACCACCTAAAAGTTGGAATAGTGGTTTTTATAGTGCTTATGCTAAACTTGTCCGTTATATTAGTGTGTTTAAGCACAAGGTCAAACCAGACACAGGTATATCAAATCATATGCGACATGGTGGGATATAGAACTTGAGCATTTAAGAGGTAGTAATTGACTGGGCACTCGAGTATATGGTTGTGAAGGTTGAGCTTAAACATGTTCTAGTAAAGGGGGTAAATTTCTGAGAATTTTTGTAAGCCAAGAGATATGTTCAAAGATAACGAGGTTACATTCTATGTTGATAACATTCTTAACAGGGGATATGACATCAAAAACTTCAGTGGCATACATTATCAAAACGATGTAGGCTATACTTATCAAGTGGTAAGCACGTGTCTATTCAAGTATTAGTAAAAATGATAAAGATTTGAGGGAAGAGAGGACGATCATCATGTTAGATGTTGTTTGTGTTTTTACAAAGGGTTAACCTTATGCAAGCAATGAGCCATGAAATCCACAAAGGGTGGAAGCCAAATTTATTCAAATAGATAAAGAGAAAAATTCATGTTTGATTTTATTATATTTCCCTTCAAAGTAAATTTGAAGAATACAAGCACATAATGAATGGGCATTGCAATGATGCAAAATTTCTTGGGCCTTGAGAAAGGTATATTGTATTTTCCTCTCTTTGCATTAAGTCATTCGGTTGAGAGTGATAAGGTCATTATTCTTTAGAGCAAATTAATGCCTCAATGTTTTGATGATAAGGCTATGCATAACAAATGAGAAGATTATTAAGCCTAAAATATATGAAGTGATTTTGGGAATAAACATGATATGTGCGACCTTCATCATACATATGAAGAACTAAAGATGGGTACCAACCTCAATAAATTTGAAACATGACAATATATCATAATTTTATGAAGTCAAGAAGTGTCTTCTTCAAGCAAGAGCTATCAAGATGTGTGGTTATGACATGTTTCTCATCATGAGTATTAAGAGAGAGATCTTTTGCAAAGGCTTGCTGTAACATCCCAAATTTCATAGCAAATTTAAAACTTTAATGTGACTTTTCCTAATAAGATTCCATTGAGGGATCTGCTGGAACTAACCATGGCTTAATATGAAATGGGTTCATAAAAGTTGTATTGAATGTCACATGTCTCACCAATACATACATAATGGCTTGTATGTGCACTACTTGTATTCAAGGGTGTATGAATATGAATGAATGTTTCATTTGGACAATAACGTGACTCATAGATACACTATCATTATTTGAGACATCAAATAATTTTAAAGAGATTTCAAATATATTTCATAATCGAATGCAATAGAAAATAATTTAGAATATTGAAGGTAATTAAGAAAGATAATTTTCTTAATATCTTGAAACAAAGAAGTTTGTTTGACTTCAAATTTGGAACATGAAAATATTATAGACTGATCTTCTAAATTACCACATTTTGAACAAATATGAGGTTCCTATGATTTATTATAGCTAATATAAGTTTAAGAAACATAAAACCAGTTAAGGGATTTTAATGTTCGATTTGATGGTCTAAGGCTAATAATTATATATATGAGAAAAAAAGGCCCATAGTAATTTTTTTTGGGATTCGTTTGAGTCTCTAAATAAATCACAGAAGATGATAATAAGATGTATGAGGAAATAGTTATAAATATGGAATATAAATTTTTTCATTTAGAACCTATTTTAATTGGACCATTGGATCCATCTATGATCTAGTCATTGCCATCCCAGAAGTCATACGACCTTCCTCTACCTCTGACCAAGTCGGAACAGAAATAAGATTCCTTACCTAGCGATCATCACAGAATCGAATCCACATCCTCACAAACTCAATGTCCAACTGGACTCCAGACTTCTTTCCGCCCCATATAACCCCAAGTTTTAAACCCTAGTTGGCCATATACAAAGAACGCCCAAGAGCACATCCCACCTTCTCTATGCAGCCCCTACAGACTAGCAATGGGAAAAGGCCAGTGCGTGGGGAGCTTTGGGAGCCTCGTGGAGGTCTTGCCTTCCTTCAGCGATCGTCAATCTTTATCCTTCAACCACCCCTAGCCCTAAAGGTTGGATATGGTCATCTTCCTCTGTGGGATTGCAGGAGCCACTCGCAACACAGACATACTGTCAGCCAGACTCAGTGTACAATGAACAACGTGGGAGTTGGCGGATTTCCAAAGCATACCTCAATAGTACAAATCAACATAGTCTCCTAGCCACAAACTCCTAACAGAGGAAGACCAGGTGACTTCATAGGTGGCGAGGACCAAGCTTCATCACAATTTGAGAAGCATAGGGAAGCACCTTGGGGTCATCGTGAAGCATCTAGGTTGCTCAATACAACCTGAGGGGAAGTTGGTGTTCCATGTTCTTAAAGGAACCCATCAACGAACTATTGGGTAGCAAAAATAAGATGGAGGGTTGCCTTACCCAAAGCACCTACGCTCGCCAACGATGGCTCCAGGTCAGGTGCCAACACGGGCGTCAAGTGGGTGACGACCGCTTTGGGGGTTGAAGAGGGGATCCCGCAATCTGATCTCTTCCATGGATGCCAAGTAGAATCTGGGTGGCCACAGGAGGTGCTAACTAGGTGGTTGCGGAACCACTGGGCAGATGCTGAGTCGAAGAAACCACCCACCTCATCCTTGTTCATCGGAGACCCCATGGGAGGCGACACTCTATTCCACAGAGGAAACATAGTCTTGTTGGAAGATGGAGATGAGAGGGGAGAGCGCTGGCGCGGGTTCGTCGGGTTCAGGTGGAGTCAGACCCCTATGAGGATCCACTGATGAAGAAAAAGAAAAGGGCAACCATTGTGGACTGCTAGATCAGATCCAGATGGCCCATGTAAACCATCCAGGTAAATAGCTGTCACTACCCTATACAACCATAGAAATTGCTACAAGCCTCGGATGCAGATGACCCATATATGAATTTTGTTCATTTTTTTGAGCTCTAGCTAATGGTCTAGGTTTTAGTACCTATTTTGAACATATATACATACCTAGAGTAAGGAGAGTTCGAAGATCCTAATCTAGGGATTGGGTTTGTATACAGATTAATTAAGGTTTGAGACTAGGGGGAAACACACAAGAAGTGTTCCTTGCAACCTAGGTAAGTGGTTCATGCCCATGTGTATTCATATATATTGTGCCCAATACATTTACATATTTATCATACAAGGCATTGTGATTTATGTGTTCTAATATTATGAGATTTTATTGAAGTTTTCATACCTTCATGATTGCGTTCTGACACATACTCAATATCTCAAGTGGAGATATGTTATTAAGATTCATTCAAATGTTTAGGATTCATGAACCAAGTGTTCATGAGAAAAATTAGAGGATCATGTAAATATAAGATTTCTTATTAATCATTCATATTAACAAACAATACTACAAGATAATATATGAAACTAAGATTGTCATACCTCCATGATTATGTGATACAACCATGTAAGTAAGATTTCAAGTAGAAATATGCTATTAAGATTTCTTATATAGATAGAGATATGATAACTAAAAAGTTATTTGATTTCTTAGAATGATTCAGATTTTAGAGTTAAGCACGACGCAAGAATATAATTTTTTGAACATATTAAGACATGATTAAGTTTTCAAGATAAACACTCTATTAAGATCAGGATGTATTGAGAATTCATTTCATGTTAATATTATAAGATTACAATGTACTATGTCATGATAAAGTTCAAAGATAAGATTTTATTATGATTCATGATTTGAGTCATTATAAGAATATTAGAACAGAATGCTTTAAGATTTATGATGTAAGTGCATTAATGTGTATGATTTGGATTTCAAGATAAGATTCAGATTGAGATTCAGATATATACTACTCAATATGTAGGTAGCCATATATTTGGTAAAGATACACGATAAGGGTTTTAGACCCAATCTCAGTTTTGTAAATGAGATTATTCATATTCAAATGTAGATCCAGTTCAGATTTTATGAGCAAAGATTTAGATTCAGAGTTCAATAATATTCAATACTCGATATTCAGTTTCAGATAAGTTCAGATTTAGAGTTTAGTAAAGGTAGACTTAATACAATTAATTCAAAACCTTCACATAATACATTATATGATAAGTCCTCATTTAGAGAGTCTCGAGACGATTCAGAGGCATTTGTTGCCGATTCATAGGAGTATTTACTCCATTACAAAGGGCACATTGTGCCAACAGAGGGTACGTTGCACCATAGAGGATACTTCAGTGTCAACAGAGGGCACTTTGTGCCAACAGAGGGTACGTTGCACCATGGAGGAAACTTCGATGTCAATAAAGGAGGACTTATTGTATAATGGTGGCCACAATCAGATAAAATTCATAAATAAAAGATGTCTTAGTTCAAAGCATGAACACAATCTCATTTATAAGTATAATGAAAGAGATTAAAATAAAAGAGACATGACTCAGGCCCTTTGTGCAAGTCATGTGGCCCAGGCACCAGAGTGCAGGCCAATTCAGAGACATAACCCAGGCCCAAAGTGTAAGTTATGTGATCTAGTCAACTTAGTGTAGGTCATGAGACCCAGGTCCCAGAGTACAGCTCTCCAGAGAAAGATAAGTAAAAAGATAGGAACTAAGTTAAAGTAAGAAGAGATATTTATGTTTCAGATTTTATAAAGTTTTTAATGTTAGTCTAATATTTATAATGTTCAAGAATATTTGGTACTATCTTATTACCTTGGTTTTGTGCATATAGAATACTCATGCCACTTATGCTAACAACCGTTTTTCCAATGCATGGCTAGGGACAAGATGTCCACAGGTGAGAAGCAGGAGTGAAGTGCATCCCAAAGACTCAAGCACAAGGATAGAACATGATAAGATCTGGTGGGGTGCCAACTATAAGATGATCCTCAGGTTTATAGATTCATCTATATGTTTCATGTTTATAACTTTAGAATAGAGACATTGTCTTAATATAAGTTTTCCATGTAATAACATTTATGTTCCTTTTGTAAGAACAATCATGATAATGTTTTAATAATTCAATTTGTGTGATTGATTATAATGTGGTTATGTATGCCAGTTTTATGTAATGCCCCCCTGAGTGCACGAGTTATGAATAACTCAGTGTTACTTCCGCTATGTGCATGTGTAAACTTAGGGAGGGTGTTACAATATGGTATCAAAGAAGCATTATAGTTGGCCACCAGATGAATTCTCATGTTCTTATTTAAGATTGTCCTACAAGACGCTAAATGAGAGAAAAGTATAGATTCGGAAAGACGAGTAGTATCCCTATGCATAGAAGAAGTGAGTGAAAGATATTAGAGATCAAAGTAGATATCTAGATATGAGACAAAATTTTAGATAAGGATTAGGGTTATGTGCCTAGATGTTTTAAACTTTTATGTTAACCTACAGTTGTATATAACATTCTTTCTCTTTTTCTTGCAAGTTTGTGGTATGGGACACATGCTTATGGGGTTTTACAGAGAGAATGTTATATTCATAATCATGCTTGTCTTATCCTTTCAAGTGCATGTGATATGAAACATGTGCACGAGGAAGCGCCAAGATAAGTGTGATATGACATGTCACCTATGAATATATGACTGGACAACATGTATTTAGAGGCGACAAAGGAAATAAGAGTTGACATTAAAATTCTGAGAGATTTAGTCACCTAAACCTAATAAAATACACAGTAAGACCCATAATGCATAAAAAGGTAGATAATTAAACATAGATAAGTAAGTTAGATACAAGGTAGGACCAACGCCCTAATTTAGATTCTATATGGTAGAGATAATCTAGGTTCCTTGCCCTGTTAGATAATGATGTTGGTTCCAATCTTAGTTAGTAGTATATGATCATATTAGTCTGACTGAAATGTTGATCCATGAGAATATCACAGTTTAAACATGTTAATAAGCATTTAAGATAATATTAGAGAGTGAGAATATGTAGAATATGTGAAACCCTAAGGTGGGTAGACTAACAAAATTGTGAAAACAAGATTTGTTAAAGGTGGGTAGAATTGTAAAATCCCAAATTTCATAGCTAATTTAAAATTTTAATGTGACTTTTCCTAATAAGACTCCATTAAGGGACCTAATAGAACTAACCGTGGCTTAATATGAAATGAGTTCATAAAAGTTGTATTGAATGTCACCTGTCTCACCAATACATACATAATGGATTGTATGTGCACTACTAGTATTCAAGGGTGTATGAATATGAATAAATGTTTCATTTGGACAATAACGTGACTCATAGATACACTATGATTATTTGAGACAACAAATCATTTTAAAGAGATTTTAGATATATTTTATAATTGAATGCAATAGAAAATAATTTAGAATATTGAAGGTAATTAAGAAAGATAGTTTTCTTGATATCTCGAAACAAAGAAGTTTGTTTGAATTCAAATTTGGAATGGGAAAATATTATAGAATGATCTTCTAAATTACCACATTTTGAACAAATATGAGGTTCCTATGATTTATTATAGCTAATATAAGTTTAAGAAACATTAAATTGGTTAAGGGATTTTAATGTTCAAATTGATGATCTAAGGCACATAATTATATATATGAGAAAGAAAAGGCCTATGGTAAAATTTTGATTTTTTTGGGATTCATTTGAGTCTCTAAATAAATACAAAAGATGATGGTAAGATGTATGAGGAAATAGTTATAAATATGGAATATAGAAATTTTCATTTAGAACCTATTTTAACCGGACTATTGGATCCATATGTGATCTAGTCAGTGCCATCCCAGAAATCATACAACCTTCCTCTACCTTTGACCAAGTTAGAACAGAAACAAGATTCCTTACCTAGCAATCATCACGAAATTGAATCCACATCCTCGCAAACTAAATGCCAACTAGACTCAGGACTTCTTTCTGCCCCATATAACCCCAAGTTTTAAACCCTAGTTGGCCATATATGAAGAACGCCCAAGAGCACTACCCACCTTCTACGTGCGGCCCCTGTAGATTAGCAATGGGCAAAGGCAGTGTGTGGGGAGCTTTAGGAGCCTCATGGAGGTATTGCCTTCCTTCAACGACCGTCAATCTGTATCCTTCAACCACCCCCCTAGTCCTAACGCTTGGATGTGGTCATCTTCCTCTATGGAATCGCAGGAGCCGCTCACAACATAGACATCCTGTCAGCCAGACTCAGTGTACAATGAACATCGTGGGAGTTGGTGGATTTCCAAAGCATACCTCGATAGTGTAGACCAGTGTAGTCTCCTGGATACAAACTCCTGATAGAGGAAGCCCGGGCAACTTCATAGGTGGAGGGTTACTCAATACAACCTGACGGGAAAGTTGGTGTTCCATGTTCTCAAAGGAACTCATCGACAGACTGTTGCATAGCAAAAAGAAGGTGGAGGGTTTCATTGCTCAAAGCACCTGCGCCCTCCATTGATGGCTCCAGGTCAGTTGCCAACATGGGCGTCAAGTGGGTAATGACCGCTTTGGGGGTTGAAGAGGGGATCCCGCCTTCTGATCTCTTCCATGGATGCCAAGTAGAATCTGGATAGCCACAGGAGGTGCTAACCAGGTGGTTGTAGAACCGCTAGGAAGATGTTGAGCCGAAGAAACCACCCACCTCATCCTTATTCACCGGAGAGCCCATGGGAGGTGAAACTCTGTTCCACAGAGGAAACAAAGTCTCTTTGTAAGATGGAGACAAGAGGGGAGCACTGGCATGGGTTCATCGAGTTTAGGTGGATTCAGACCCCTATGAGGATCCGTTGATGAAGTAAAAGAAAAGGGCAGCCATTGCGGACTGCTATATCATATCCAGATGACCCATGTAAACCATCCAGGTAAATAGCTGTCACTACACTGTACAACCATAGAAATTGCTACAAGCCTCAGATGCAGATGACCCATATATGAATTTTGTTCATTTTCTTGATCTCTAGCTAATGGTCTAGGTTTTAGTACCTATTTTTATTTGGCTTACACATATATACATACCTAGAGTAAGAAGAGTTTGAAGATTCTAATGCAGGGCTTAGGTTTGTATACAGATTAATTAAGGTTTGAGATCGGGGAAATGCAAGAGAAGTGTTCCTTGCAACCTAGGTAATTGGTTCATGCCCATGAGTATTCATATTTATTGTGCCCATTACATTTACATGTTTCTCATACAAGGCATTATGATTTATGTGTTCTAATATTCTGAGATTTGACGTAAGATATGAAATTAAAGTTTTCATACCTTCATGATTGCTTTCTGACACATACTCAATATATCAAGTGGATATATGTTATTAAGATTCCTTCAAATGATTATGATTCATGTACCAAGTGTTCATGAGAAAAATTAGAAGATCATGTTCATATAAGATTTCTTATTGACCATTTATATTAACGAATAATACTACAAGATAATATATGAAACTAAGATTGTCATACTTCCATGATTATGTGATATAGCCATGTAAGATTTCAAGTAGAAATATGCTATTAAGATTTCTTACATAGATAGAGATACGATAACTAAGAAGTTATTTGATTTCTTAGAATGATTCAGATTTTAGAGTTCAGCACGTTGTAAGAATATAAATTTTTGAACATATTAAAACATGATTAAGTTTTCAAGATAAATACTCTATTAAGATCACAGTGTATTGAGAATTCATTTCATGTTAATGTTATAAGATTACAATGTACTATGCCATGATATAGTTCCAAGATAAGATTTGATTAAGATTCATGATTTGAGTCATGATAAGAATATTAGAACAAATTGCTTTAAGATTTATGATGTAAGTGCATTAATATGTATGATTTAGATTTCAAGATAAGATTCAGATTTAGATTCAGATATAGACTACTCAATATGTAGGTAGCCATATATTTGATAAAGATACATGATAAAGGTTTTAGACCCAATCTCAATTTTGTAACTGAGATTATTCATATTCAAATGTAGATCCAGTTCAGATTTTATGAGCAAAGATTTAGATTCAGAGTCCAATAATATTCAATACTCGATATTCAATTTCAGATAAGTTCAGATTTAGAGTTTAGTAAAGGTAGACTTAATATAATTAATTCAAAACCTTCACATAATACATTATATGATAAGTTCTCATTCAGAGAGTCCTGTGATGATTTAAAGGCATATGTTGCCATTTCATAGGAGTGTTTACTCCATTATAGAGGGCAGATTTTGCCAACAGAGGGTGCATTGCACCATAGAGGATACTTCGGTTTCAACAAAGTGCACGTTGTGCTAAGAGAGGGTGCGTTGCACCATGGAGGACACTTCAGTGTCAACAGAGGAGGACTTATTGTATAATGGTGGCCATAGTCAGAAAAAAGTCATAAATAAAAGATGTCTTAGTTAAAAGCATGAACACAATCTCATTTATAAGTATAATGAAAGAGATTAAGATAAGAGAGACATGACTTAGGCCCTTTGTGCAAGTCATGTGGCCCAGGCACCAGAGTGCAGGCCAATTTAGAGACATAACCCAGGCCCAGAGTGCAGGTTATGTGACCCAGGCAACTTAGTGTAAGTCATGAGACCCATGTACCAGAGAACATGTCTCCAGAGAAAGATAAGTAAAAAGATAAGAACTAAGTTAAAGTAAGAAGAGATATTTATGTATCAATTTTTGTAAAGTTTTTAACGTTAGTCTCATATTTATAATGTTCAAGAATATTTGGTTCTATCTTATTAACTTGGTTTTGTGCATATATAATACTCATGCCACTTATGCTAACAACCATTTTTCCAATGCATGGCTGGGGACAAGATGTCCGCAGGTGAGAAGCAGGAGCAAAGTGCATCCTAAAGACTTAAGCACAAGGATATAACATGATAAGATCTGGTGGGGTGCCAACTATAAGATGATCCTCAGGTTTATAGATTCATCTATATGTTTCCATGTTTAGAACTTTAGAATAGAGACATTGTCTTAAGATGTAATATAAGTTTTCTACGTAATAACATTTATGTTCCTTTTGTATGAACAATCATGAAAATGTTTTAATAATTAATTTTTTTTGATTGATTATAATGTTTTTATGTATTCTAGCTTTATGTAATGCCCCCTTGAGTGTACAAGTTATGGATAACTCAGTGTTGCTTCCTCTATGTGCATGTGTACACTTAGGGAGGGTGTTACACTTGCCTAACACCAGTGCTTTCGTTTCCATAGGAAAATATTATGGTGAAGATATGATTCTTTTTTAGAGTCTTCTTTCCTTATATAAAATAGAATATTATTTCGATAGGAGTCACGCGGAGAAGACCAAGAAGTGAACCAAAGGCTTAAAGTTTTGGTGCAAGGTTCACAAGCTCAAGGATAGGTCCCATTTGTAAGTGGTGGAATTAAGAACATCAAATAAACCTAACTTTTTGTTTCCAATATGTTAAAAATATGTTTCCAAATAATTAACTTTATCCATTTAATGTCCATTCTTGTTACTTATATGAGCTATACCTAAAAATATTAATCTCCTTACCAAGCTAGAAAATGGTATTTTCATCAACCCATCTAATCTAATTATACCTGCTCCTTCATGCATCATCTTTCCTCCTTCATGCATCATCTTTCCTCCATTATACCTGCTCTAACATGATTCACAAAAAGAGAAATTATCAAGTATGGTGCGTGTGTATTTCTCCGAAAAAGTAAAGTATAACAAGAAAAGGGGTTTTGAGAGAAATGGCAAATTGACGTGGGTTGCCTCCCATTAGCGCTAAGTTTAGAGCCTTCAACCAGACGTGTTGTTCTTTCGACCATCGTGTGTCCACATCCAAGGTGTACTCCTTATCACCCAAAGTGACCCTCTCTAAATCTTTTACCACATGAACTTCATCCCAGGGGACATGCAAGGTTCTCTGGCTATTATTTGCCATCCAAATCTCACTAAAGTCAGTATAGTCCAAGTTGTCACAAAGGTCCTCATCCATTATGTTCTGCCTTTCCTCAACAGTGAACATGAATATATTTAGCTATTTGTTCATATAAGACACTATCATGATTCCATCTCGCACTTTGATCTCTACATCCGATATGAATAAGAATGCCCTCCCTAGGATGATGTAATTCTTCCCATCCTTTGGCTTATGCCCATTATAAGAAAATTTGTTGGATAAGTGGCACTCCATTTCTTGTACACATCTACCCTCATGTTTTTTACCATTACCATAGGTGTCTTTTTGGATCCATCAACTAGCAACAAAATACAATCCATATGATTCATTCTTTTTGGGCGGAGCTTGACAAATAAGCTATACATAATGATGCTCACACTGGAGCCCAGATCAAGTAGTCCGTGCTCCACAAACTAATAGTTGATGTAACAAGGAACGAGAGGGACCAAGATCTTTCCTCTATCTAGGGAAGGGGTAGTCAAGAATGAAGTTGACTTGCTCTACTTCTACAATCCTCTTGGATGTCATCATCATCATCTTTGCTTTCCCAATGTAAGCAACTTTATAAAAAGACATGAGGGTTGTGATGCTTTCCTTTCCTTGATTTAAGGCATGCATAAACTTCATGATATGGACATGTGCTTCTTGAAGGAAGGGGTCTTCTAAAGCATCATAAAAAAATTCCCACTTGCATCAATGCCTTCTATAACAAGTTGTGGACCTTGGGGCAACATGTGGGTATTCATTAACTCATAGGGTGGAGCCCGTGATGGACAATAGGTGTTATATACTTCAACAAGGATAGGATGACAAAGCTTTTGGTTCCCTTAGCACCTCCATAGAAAGGTGGGACGAAAAATTCTTCTTTTTAAAACAATGATAGACATGCTGGGATGCATCCCCAAGAAAGTGGGATGGCAGGAATCATCTTCTCAATAGAAGGTGGGACACCTAGCATAGTCTTCTCAAGCAATAGTAGGGGACTTGATGGAATCTTCTCATAGGAGGATAGTGTAGTAAGAACTTTGGTGCACTTGGTACTCTCAAGCAAAAAATGAAACATTAGAATGTTTACTGCATTTAGCATCTCCATAAGAGTTTTACGACAATGATCCTTCATCATGAACCTTGGTCACTTTCTCCTCCCTCTCCATGAATTACTCAACAACCTTTTTCCCCCATATGATGGATGCCATGCTCACTTTCTCATGGGGAGGAGGGGGAGCTCATGAGGATGATGATGGTGACAGTGGTGGTCTTATTTAATTTGTTGAAGTTTACTTATGTTTCTTTCCTTAATAAAATTAAGGCATCTAGGAATACTCATTTAATGTGAAACTTAGCACCCAAGATAAATGGGGCACAAGGATCACAATTTTGCCATCATATATATGTTTTAAAGTTTCCTATTATTACTTATAATACATATATGACTTATATTATAATATTACATCATTAGCATCAACATTTATTACATTGAGTCTTGTTATCTTCAATTTGTTGCCAAAAGAGTTACCTTATATTATTGTGGAAGAATTTCATTATCTTACTTATTTAAAATATTAAGTCCACTAACTCAATAGTTATTTAAATAAAGATACATTATTCATATATATGGATATGGAAACACCAATTGTTATTCTAATACATGTATTAAGAACATTATACCTCTTATTAAACATACCTTATCCATTATGTGAATTTTAGTCAACCAACAAAACATATATGACATATTTCATGAATTCACTTACATGTTAGAAATCATATAAGTTTTTATGTTGATACAAGCATATTATGATATATCATGTTGATTATAGAACGTAATGCCACTCAATGTGTTATATTTGTTTTCAAACCTATGTATGTATGGGTTACCATGGAGTTATTCTTGTTACATGCATTAACTATAATCATTATAGTTATAAACACTACATTAGGGCTTTACTCCATCCTTATTTGGTGAAATTTAAAGAACTAATCACACTATCCTCCTAATTATGGGAATATTATTTCTAGGGTCAAGAAGCTAGGTTTTGGTATGTCACATGCTCATTCAACACATAACCATCATGATCAATTTAACTGGATTTTAACAACAATCGTGTATATTTTCTTCAGTTACGACTACACACTTAGATCAAATCCCATGTAATATATTTGTTTTCTACATATATCTATTATTTTACTCGGACTAAATTATCTATTGCTCACTAATTATATAATCTCTATTGTCCCTCTCTCTATGTCCCACTTTTCATCTCAATCACCCAATATATATGCTTCTCTTCCATAGGATATTGGGATCTCATAATAGAAAACTAGAGCATTTAGAGATGAAAATGGGAAAGTAATAATCATTTTTAATTTCCAAAGATTCACAAATCTAAACCACAACTCTTCATTTTCTTGTTTTGCTTTCTTTAACCGAACCCAAATTGACAATTTTGATGTAATACAGAATGTTGACAGTAATATTAAATTTTAGGGTGAGGTAGGGATGCCTAATACCGTCCCCAATTATAATAAGATTGGACAATCATGATCTCTTAAACACATCTTCTGCACTTTATCTTTCTTCAATTGGAGTCATTTTCTGGGTTCTTGTATTTTCAACTAATTTAAACATTTATCCATAATTTTCCTTTTTTTGATAAAATAAGGTGACAAATTTGAATCCTTATCATTTTCACAACTCCCTTTAAGGTTTACATGTGACTGTTGAGATTAGTTCTCCACAAGGTTTTTCTCTAAGGGTAAAATAACAGAGTCAGCTGAATATCCTCAAGAAAATGGTAGTCGACCTAATGTTCAATCATGGTTTCCTCATACACTAAAGTACTTTACCATTTTCCCAATTAAATCTATTATATATTTGAGATTTATTACAATATATACTATTTAAGTAATATATATCAAATTTTATGTTGATTTTTTTCTTCAAGCTTTGATATTTGGTTATGACTTCCCATAGCTCTCCAATTCGAGGGTTTATCAATTCAGTGCAAACGGAGAGTGTCTGATAATTTAAAATAACCTCCACAGAAGGAATACATATTAATCTATAGAATGGTAAATTCATTAGAAACAAATATTTCATGGACAATATAACGTTTGGGGTTAATATCTTATACATATCCAAATCACATATAATTAATTTATAAAATATGTTACTTATATAATTGATTTTATTTTTACTTTTATATCTCGATCACATTAGCATAACATGAAAGAGTTTTTTTTATCTAAACTGATGTTTGACTATGCATATGATTATTGAAACACATGTTATGAAGTTTACAAGGATGTAAAATTTGAAGTTAGAAAGGTAAAGTTAAAACATATGTCACTAAATACATGATATTGGTTGAAATAATTATGGGTTAACATTTTTTAAAAGTTGAATATGGAAAAGACGTGCATGCATTGAGGAGTTGTAGCTTAATGGTAGAGGATCGAGCTCCCCAAAGTAGGGACCCAGATTGGAAAACCTCTCAGTGGCGCACTTCAACCAGCCTTAATCCCATCACATAGCTTGGCCTTTGCGTGATTTACACATTCCCCTTGTTATGCAAGTAGACAAAGGGGGACAAAAGATAAAGGGAGATGGGAGTTTACACTATCTGGGGGGGGGTCTAAATCATGGCACGTATAAGGAGGTGGTATCATCTCATAAAAGAAAAGATGTGCATATCACATAATATTTCTATGGTTGTCCAGAAGTGTATTGGAAATTCAGGAGTCACGTCGTTCATGATTCTTTTAAACAATAGAATATAAAGAACATTTCATGAATAGATAAACAACCCCACCGTTCCCATTTACATTATATCAAGGGGGATATTCAAAGCTCATGAGCCATACTATGACGAATTGAGATTGGTGAAAACATATGTAAGGAATGTCAGGAAATATTACGCTTGAAACTGTGCCACTATTGAGAACAAACTACATGAGAGCACCTTGTATATGGTTTGGACACGTGCAATAAAAATGTCAATAAGCACCCACAGGTCAATGCTATCAAGGATAAAAGAGGGAAGACAAGAAGAGATCTACATTCATTACATATCAATACAAATATGACCCAAAACATGGCAAAGAAAAGTCCATATAGCCGAACCATAATTGGTGAAATTGAGTTTTAGGTGGCATGCTCCTGATTGCCTAGATACATAATATTCATGTTTTGGAGTGAACTATTTTGTACTTTCAAATTGTTTATAGAGTAATTAGAGTTAGTGAGGATTTTATCCCTAGGAATTGATTGAGGAAATGCTACCTATCGATGGATTTGTTGACTCCAAGTCTAATTGAATAAACCCTTATTTTGATTATGAATAAACATTCCACTTATTTGTGTCTAATGATTCTCCTTAAGTGATTTTAGATTAGGTATAGACACACTCAAAATGCCCTAACTTGCACATCCTAACTTGGAGAAATATAATTCAAAATCAATGCAAGTGCAGTTTTGTGAAAAATGTCAAATCTATTAAAATCATATTGTAAATTACTTGTAATGATTGTATGACTTATAGTTAAGTTCAGAAAAAATCAAGAGCACTCAAGTTGAATATTTAAGCACTTCTATGGCAATTTTCAAAATTCATCACAAGAACTTTTGTCGGTCAAGTTTCATATAGGATAAACTCGACCGACACCCTTGATGGATCTTGGAAACTGGTAGGGTCGGCTGAGTTTTCCCAGGACAAACTTGACTGATACTCCTACACACGTAAACCAAATTTAAGCCATTGACCGAGTTTCATGTAGGATAAATTCGACCAACAAATCAATTTATCAGTTGAGTTCCTCAAAAGTAAAATCAACCCACCATACTATACAGAATGTACAGAAAAAGGGTTTCTATCCATTGAAGTGTTGCAAAACTAAAAAATAGATCCATTGCAACATCCCAAACAACTAAAATTTATCCTTAAGTGCTTTTACTGGATAGAAGACATCTCCAATTATAAATAGGACCCCTTAGGCTTCATACCACAGTTAGCCAAGCACTATGAAGGTCCCTATATTATACTCGAGTGCCTCCTAGAGCCTCCTTCTGTTGATATGTATGCCCTGAGAGCCAATCATGGGATGATTGGTGGGATACATTAAGATTGATTTGATAAACAACAAAGGCAATCTTCCAATTCTTTCTGGTTTAGTCATATGAGATAGTGATAGAACAAATTGAATGTCTAGAGAATGACAATACTCAATGACGTATGCCTTAAGGTTCATGACCTGAACGATGAGATCATACATATGCTAAGAGTTTGTACATTCTTGTTATGTCCCTAGTCGGATGTCATTGTGGAAGCTAGATAGACAACAATGACACACAAGACTAGATTGTGGTGTTGATTGATGACAGAATCTCATTAGTCATGATATAGAGATATCAAACCAAACACATATCTACTTGTTAGAGAACAAGTGTACCAGACAGACCCACCATGAGTTTGACACATGGAACCATGACATGGTAGTCACAGTCAGTACTCACAGTGATGGTGGTGAGTGTGATTCTTTGACCTGAAATCACTACACTCAACACATGTCGTTGGGTACACTTTGACATCATCAAACACAGTCCTGAAACATGGGTTGTTATAAAGGTGATGATTGGGTGTCTTTGACACATGGGGATTTTGAGGGGTGAGTGATAGATATGGGATTTGTCCCTCCTGAGGGAGTTTGATATCCAAGGCCACTTGATGAGTAGGATTGAGATAGGCGTGCACACACATGTGTGAATCAGTATGTGATATTGATATCATACATATCCCGTTTAATCTACTCTGAGATCAAGAAAGTGAATGAACGTTGACAGGATGACTGATGCGATGATTTTGAGTCGCATTTATAGACCCGTTTCATATGTGTTTTATGCCTTTATTAGTCATTTTTATGGTTAATGTTGCATAATTCATTCATTTTGGTCTTTGCTATCATTTTATGTCAAATATCTTTTAATTCATCATTTTGAGAATTAATTGTCAAAATATTATTATTGGTGTGAATTTATTTGGTTTTATGTTTGAATTTCAGGAAAAATGAGTATCTGCTTCCGTCGATACCATCGACATGGTCACAGGTTGCCAGCCAAAAGGAGCAGCAAAGCGTCGATACTATCAACTTGGGTGTCGATGGTATCGAGATACTAACAGGTTGCTGGCAAGGAAGCGGTCGATAGTATCGACAACAAGTCGATACCATCGACACATCAAGGCTGCAGCGTCGGTATCTATAAAAAACCGACGTCTAAAGGGGAGTCGATACCATCGACTCGCGTCGATGGTATCGACGCCGTAGGATATGAGTTGGCTTCCTAATGATCTCAATCGGATGACTACAGTTAATGAGTGACCTAATGACCGAAATATAGCTAATGACGGCCATCTGGAGGAGGGGATCATCTCATTAGTGATTGCACGAGTACCAAGGAGCGAAAGAGAGGAGAACGGAGGCTAGAAGCTCATACCAGTTGATCCGGACGCTGAAGAAGATGGATTCTACCACTGACAGGCGGGAGAGAACGTATTCTATGCCAAGGATTCACCGGTTCTTCTCCGTTCAGGGGTTTCACATCTCATTTTCACGTTTTCCATATGATTTCCCCTATCTTTACCTTGTACTTTTTTGAGATGAACATGCGGGGCTAATCCCCTTCGTCTTTAGGACCGGGAGTAACCCGGGAATTCTTTGTATGACAATTTTATAGTGATAATTCATATTTTATCTCTTAAATCCGTGGTATGATTTCATTTTCTCAATATATTGTTATGCTTGATCACCAAAATAATAACCTAATGCCCTTAATCACTTTGAAAGAAGGATTAACGGCTGAAAAGAGATGAAATTCACATTAATCGACAAATCCCTTGAACAAGGTGGTGTAAAGTTAATGGTGGATACTGAGAGATCGTTCATAATGCACCTAGCTAGGGTATAAGTTACTACGACGGTGGAAACGACCTAGACTAAGGTAGTGAATTGCACCACGACAGTGGGCAATTCTGTTTTCAGGCCACTACCCGGATAGAGAGATAAAATTGAGGCATTATATAAAACCTAATACAATGAAAACCCGCGGTGAAGCCCCAATCCTAAAGATATCCTTTTGAATTAGTTAAATTAACATTTAATCAATCATTTGTTTTGTTTTATTTTCTTTTCCTCATTTTAATTTACACAACAACCCTTCATTTTTCATTCGGCTTAGCTGACCGCGAATAGTTAGTAGGAGTCTCCAACAGTTCCCAGTATCCATGTGTTCGACTCGGGCCTCACAAGGCCTGTATTACTTCGACGCGTTCTCTTACGTTTCAGCACATAGTAAAATTGCGTCAAGTTTTTGGCGACGTTGCTGGGGATACGGCGAATTGTTGGCACTTTGAGTGCTACTAGCAGCCACTCTAGGCCACAATTTTTTTTTATTTTATCATTTAAAAAAACAACTTCAATTATTTCTAAATTGTTCGATAATTTCTATACTCGTCAAAGCACTGTACTGAACTCAAATCTCCCCATTTCAGGTGCGGTGTATGGTGCGGACGCGTAGCTCTGACTACACGCTACACACACCCGAGGTTCCACTGACGGAACCTGACGACGAGTATTACTACGAGCAAGAGCAAGAAGAGGTAGATTCTAATCTTGAACAGGAAGAGATGGCCGAACCACAGACTATATGGGATAAGATTAAGGCTTCTTCCTCATCAACTTCAAAAGGGCCTATAAAGAAGCAGGCAATCAACATACCTACATATAAGATTGATCCGACCCTGATAAATCTGGTGAAGTCCAATGCTTTTCATGGACTAAAGAACGAGGACCCCGTTGCACACATCAGCCAGTTTGTTGAGAACTGTGACATGGTAAAAATCGACAGGTTCCCACATGATTCACTGTATCTCAAGCTTTTCCTGAGTTCACAGGCAGGAGCCGCGCGAGAATGGCTACACAATTTAGATGATGAGTTTGTGGAAACCTGGGACCATATGGTGGAGGTCTTCTTTGAGAGGTTCTTTCCTCCTAAGAAGACTAACGACATGATCCGGAAGATTCATAACTTTACCCAACAAGCCGGTGAGACATATTCTGAGACCTGGGAGAGATTTCAGGTCATGCTGAGGAGGTGCCCACATCACGGGCTGGATAAAGAGACGCATGTGGAGATCTTCTATTTTTCTCTCTCCGAGCACGATAGGAGTAATACGGATTCAACTGGGTCAGGATTCTTTCTGAACAATACAGACACCAGATGTTGGGAGATATTAAAGAATATGGCTAGAAAGCAGTCATGGGGTGAGAGAGAAAGAGGCCCGGTAGAGCAAGTTCGAGTAGCAGGTGAGTCCAAGGCAATGAAAGAGCTGAATGAGAAGATGGATCTTCTCGTAAAGAAGCTACTAGAAAAGGAGGATAATGATTCCGAGGATGAGACTCAAGTCAAATACATGAGACAACAGCAAGGCTATAGGAACAATGATTATTCATGGAGAAAAGACAAAAAGTTCTCGTGGAAGGATCCAAACAATTTTCTACAGGATCCGGATGCCAAACCCCCGCCAGTAACAGAAGACAAGAGCACAGAGTTGCTCAATCAAGTTATAAAGCAAAATCAAGAGCTAATGAATACGTTTGGCCAGCAAATCAAGCAGCAAGAAGAGTACATGAACCAATTTGGGCAAACATTGCAGAGCCATGGGGCGCAAATGAGGACCATTGAGACATCTATGGTACAGATGGCAGCGGAGATAGCCAGTTTGAAGAAACCGGCACATCCAGGTTTTCCGGGAAACACCAATGTTCCAGGGGGAAACCAGCAGGCGAAGGCAATTTTGCTAAGAAGTGGCAAGAAATTGTTAAATACAAGGGCCGAGGAGACAAGCACACCACAAGCTGAAATAGAAGGTGAAACCAATGAGGAGTAGCCCACACCAGTTATAGGGCAGGTTTATGACACAGCAGTGGATGATAATGAAGAACAGGTTGCAGAGAAGGAACCTCAGACAAAGACACCTTATGTGCCACCTCATCAAAGGGAACAAGCTGTCTCGGTCCCATATCCAAATAGTGCTAAGGCAAGGAAGGTGGATGCACAATTTAAGAAGTTCTTAGACAGCTTCAGGAAGCTTTCAGTAAATATCCCTCTATTGGAAGCCATTGAACAAATTCCGTCTTACGGGAAATTTCTAAAGGATTTCATCACGAAGAAGAGGAAAATACTGGATACAGAGGTTGTCGTGCTCAAGGAGCAAGTGAGTTCCTTCATCATGAGCACTTTGCCGCCAAAGAGGCAGGATCCAGGCTGCTTTAACATTTCTTGTTATATTGGAGAAGTCAAATTCGGTGAAGCGTTATGTGACTCAGGGGCAAGCATAAACTTGATGCCCCTTTCTACATTCAAAAAGTTGGGATTGAAGGAGTCGAGGCCTAGCAACATGACTATTCAATTGGCAGATAACTCGGTAGTGAAGCCATATGGAATCTGTGAAGATGTTTTAGTGAAAGTGGACAGATTTGTTTTTCCAGCATATTTTGTAGTCATGGAGATGCAGGATGAACATGGCAACGAACTATTACTTGGACGTCCTTTCCAAGCTACAACCGACATGATTTTAGAGATGGGGAGAGGTCATTTGACCTTAGGAATAGCCGATGACCGTTTTGAGATGGTCATGCCCTCTAGTGCTGTGTCTTCTAAAGCAAAGGAACAATGTCGTATGGTAAGACATTTGGAAAATAATATTTCACTCTGTCTTGGGAAGCCATTTCTGGACATGGCTCATGTGATGAGCAAGGTGGACAATGGAACTTTGGCTGTGGATCTCATGGAACAGACCAAGGTAGTCTCTTTGTGTAAAGCTGTAGGGTTCCCTAATGATGAGGATGAGGACATCCCGCTTTTTACGGAAGATGATATTATTGCAAATTTTGTTTATGATGCATATCCTGAATTACCATTGGAGGCTTGCTTGGTAAAAATTACACATGATTGGTTGCGGAGTAATTCACTCAAGAAGTGCGCCAAAATGCTTCAGATGTTTCCATGCTTCTATGCGAGGCATTATGAAGATTTAGGTGAACTGCCCCCGCCACTTCAGTCATCTCTGATTAGCCCACCAGAATTAGAATTAAAGCCGCTGCCACCGCATCTCAAATATGTCTTTCTAGCTGAGGAAGACAAGTTACCGGTGATCATTTCTTCTTACTTGAGTGCAGACGAGGAGGAAAAATTGTTGATAGTGCTGAAGAATCACCGGGGAGCTTTTGGGTGGTCCGTTGCAGACATTAAGGGGATTTCCCCTACTCTATGTCAGCATAAGATTCGGCTCGAGGAGGGAGCCAAGCCCGTGATTCAACCTCAATGACGTCTCAATCCAAGCATGATGGAGGTTGTGAAGAAGGAGGTGATTAAACTTCTTGCTGCAGGTATCATTTACGCAATATCAGACTCGACATGGGTGAGTCCCACACAGGTAGTCCCTAAGAAGGGGGGAATTACTGTCACGCGAAATATGTTAAATGAACCTATCACCACCCGATTGGTAACCGGGTGGCGAGTTTGTATTGATTACCGCCGTTTGAATGCCGCCACGCTAAAGGATCACTTTCCTTTACCTTTCATTGATCAAATCCTAGAGCGTCTTGCCGGCCGATCACACTTTTTTTTTCTTGACGGGTACTCGGGGTACAACCAGATTTCAATTGACCCTTCGGACCAGGAGAAATCTACTTTCACTTTTCCCTATGGGACTTTTGCATACCGCCGAATGCCTTTTGGTTTATGCAATGCACCTGCGACATTTCAGCGTTGTATGCTCGCCATATTTTCTGACATGGTAGAGCGCTGTCTCGAGGTTTTTATGGATGACTTCTCGGTGTATGGTGCATCGTTTGATGAATGTCTCTATAATTTGGACAAAGTTTTACAGCGCTGTGAGGACACACATTTGGTCCTCAACTGGGAGAAATGTCACATGATGGTGACTGAGGGGATAGTTCTAGGACACAAGGTGTCTAGCAAAGGTTTAGAGGTAGATCCGGTCAAAATTGAGGTCATTTCCAAGTTGCCTCCACCAAATTCTGTTAAAGGGGTAAGAAGTTTCTTGGGACACGCCGGGTTCTATCGTCGATTTATAAAAGATTTTTCTGAAATCGCGAAACCTCTATCTGAGCTTTTAGAGAAAGACGCTGTATTTGATTTCAATGATAAGTGTCTCCATGCGTTCGACGTTTTAAAAGAAAAATTGATTTATGCACCGGTTGTTCAAACGCCGGATTGGATGAAACCGTTCGAACTAATGTGTGACGCCTCAGACTTTGCGGTAGGAGCTGTGTTGGGGCAGCGGGTGGACAATAAACCCACCGTGGTTTTTTACACTTCAAAAACTTTGAATGACGCCCAATTAAATTATACAACTACTGATAAAGAATTACTCGCCGTGGTTTTCGCTTTTGAAAAATTCCGGCAGTATTTAGTTGGATCTAAAGTATTTGTATGGACTGATCATGCCGCAATCAAATACTTAATGGAGAAAAAAGACGCAAAGCCTAGACTCATTAGGTGGATTTTGCTCTTACAAGATTTGACATTGAAATCAAGGATAAATCTGGGATTGAAAATGTTGTTGCTGATCATTTGTCTAGGTTAGAAAGGGTGGATGAAAAGGATTTACATATACCCATAACCGAGACGTTTCCGGATGAACAAATTTTGAAAATTAACTCTAAAGACCCTTGATTTGCTGAAATTGTGAATTATTTGGCTTGCGGGATCATCCCGGAAGATTGGTCATATCAAGAGAAGAAAAGATTTTTCCATTCTTTACGATATTATTTTTGGGATGACTCGATTCTTCTTAAGCAATGCAGGGATGGTATCTTACGCAGGTGTGTGCCTGAGGTGGAGTATGAGAGCGTTCTCTGTCATTGCCACACATTACCTACGGGAGGACACCATGCGAGCTCTCGTACGACAGCTAAAGTTTTGGAGAGTGGCCTTTATTGTCCGACCTTGTTCCGAGATGCCTACGAGTTTGTAAGGCAATGCGATTCTTGTCAACGAGCAGGGAATATCTCAAAGAGACAAGAAATGCCCTTAAATGTTTTCCAAGAAGTGGAGGTATTTGATCTGTGAGGCATCGATTTCATGGGACCCTTTGTGTCCTCAAATTCAAATTTATATATTCTTTTAGCGGTTGATTACGTGTCGAAGTGGGTAGAAGCAATACCCACAAGGACTAACGATTCCACTGTAGTGTGTAGGTTCGTGAAAGAAAACATTTTCTGTAGGTTTGGAGTGCCCCGAATGATCATCAGTGATGGGGGTACGCATTTTAGGAATCAGAAGTTCTCGACGTTATTAAAAAAATATGGGGTCAAACATAACATAGGTACCCCATATCACCCGCAAACTCAAGGATAGGTGGAGGTCTCCAATCGCAAAATTAAGAAGATTTTGGAGCGTACGGTGGCGTCCACGAGAAAAAATTGGAGTGCCTTACTACCGGATGCATTGTGGGCGTACAGGACGGCGTATAAAACACCTATAGGTACCACACCTTTTAGGTTAGCTTACGGCCGGGCTTGTCATTTGCCGGTAGAGTTGGAGCACAAGGCACATTGGGCACTTAGAAGACTAAATTTGAGCTACGATGGAGCGGGAAGGAAAAGATTGTTAGAATTGAATGAGTTGGATGAGCTGCGAATGACATCATATGAGAACTCATGGATATACAAGGAGCACACCAAGTTAATCCACGATCGCCACATCCAGTTGCGCACGTTCAAGAAAGGAGATAGTGTTCTGCTATTCAATTCATGACTGAAGTTGCATCTCGGGAAGCTCAAATCTCGGTGGAGTGGGCCGTTCGTGGTGGAAGAGGTTAAACCGCACGGCGCGATTCTGGTGCGTGATGGTGAGACCACGTTTTTGGTAAATGGGCAAAGATTGAAACTCTACTTTGGTGAAAATTATAAGAGGAAGGTGAATGAGGTCAAACTCATTTTACTTTCGGATGCATGAGGTGCTCAAAAGTTGTCTAGCCTAAGACGTTAAATAAGGGCGCTTGTTGGGAGGCAACCCAACCATCGGTGCATTAGATTAGTTCATGTACATTCGTAGGTTGATTTGTTTTGATGTAGTTTTTATTGTAAAAAAGATGCCGTGATCAATTTGTTCTATGTGCAGGCTGAGGCAGAGTCGATACCATCGACATACTGGTCGATGGTATCGACCATGGTACAGGTTGACGACTGCGGATTTTGTTCTGCGTTGATACCATTGACGGCCTCGTCGATGGTATCGACATAACAATAGGCAGGTCACGAAAATAAAGTCGATGGTATCGAGATGCCTGTCGATACCATCGAGATCTCTGGAGATATTCAGACCAAATCGTCTCAGAGATATCGAATCCATCGACGGGTGTGTCGACGGTATCGACACTTCCAGTGGAGAAAGGCGGCGGCTGGGCCTCACGAGGATTCACCCTAATCAGAGGGTCGATACTATCGACACCCGTCGATGGTATCGACCGTCCACATCACCGATCCGAGCGAGCAGATCAACGGCGATCGTGACATCAAGATGGTCGATCTGGGTGCAGCGTTGATACCATCGACGCATGTCGATGGTATCGACACGTCAGCGATCCGGGTTGCACGATCCAGCCATCGACGACCGTCGATACCAGCGAGGGGGCGGATAGCATCGACAAGTGTCGATACCATCGACGCACGTCGATGGTATCGACAGATCAACAATGGCGCCGACAACATCTATTTAAGAGAGGAATTGACGCCAGATGACATCACACCTTCAGTGCAATCTTCCTCAACTTGTGCCGAGCGACCCCCAAGCCTTACAAGCCCGTCGACGAGAAGCACCGAGCGAAGGTCTTCATTGAGCGGAGATTCGACTCTCCAATCTTCACTGAGCTCACTTTCTGATCCCCCTTCTTCCTCGCAACATGGTGCATGTGGCCGGAGCTTCTTCCTCGCACGCGAATCCGATGGATATCCAGGACTTCGTTCCACCACCGCCAGCGTCGGTTGCACATCCTTGACTTATTCATCCGTCCTCGGAGGTCCGGAAGATCTACGAGGAGATCATGCAGAGGAAGATTGAGCCCACCCGGTATGTGGACCGGGAGACAATCTGAGATCTCAGATTTGAGGCCAACTTGGCCTATGTTCTGCGGGGGCAAGCTCGTCACACGGACTGACGACCTGACGAGCTCGAGTACCATGATGATGGTCAGCCATTCTTCAACGACTGGCCGGCATACAAAGAACTGGTTGCAGAGTTCATGGCATCGCTGGATGTCTGTGTCGTGCCGAACGACATAATAGCGACGGACCGTGAGTGGATCAAGGGCCGGGTGTCTTTCCGGCTGTACAACCATGACTACACCCTCACGCTGCGACAGTTCAATGAAGTTTTCAACTGGAACCATTCCCCATTCGACCACCGGCGGCAGGATAACCGCACCGACTATGACACAATTTTCTCCGAGCTGGTCACAGTTCCGCAAGGGAAGTCGGTGAGCTACCACAACGCCGCGGTGGCCGACTTCGAGCATCCTTCTGTCCGAGTCTTGCACCGGATGCTCAGTTCCATAGTGTTTGCTCGAGGTGATCTGGCCCTCAGTAAATTTCAGGAGTCAGACCTCTTCTTTCTGTACAAACTCCTGAAGCAGCAAGAATGCAATTGGGGTGCCTTCTTCTTACAACGAGTTTTGGCGGTTAAGAGGAGCACGAGGAAAGCCCCGATTCACTTTGGCGGGCTAATCACAAAGCTGGCTATCTACTTGGGGCTAAATCTCGAGCCACTGATTCCTCTCTCTACACGCAGTAAGGTGAACCTGGAGCATCTTCATTGGTCCAACCTCCTACTACTCCGAGATGGCGTGGTGTATGCTCATTGCCACGTCAACCACGCCTATCAGGAGTGCCCGTTGCCTGATCTAGTCTTCAACATTAATGGAGTGCAACATTTCCGGTGGCCAATCATAGCCATCGCTGACTCCGATGAAGAAGGCAGCAACGATGGCGGCGACGACGGAAATGACGGTGAGGCTGAGGAGGTAGAGGAGGAATTTACACCTCTTCGGGCACGAGTGACACCGCGGAAGCGTCCTCGGATGCATCCAGGTGCATCATCTTCATCACAGCCTACGCTGCCACCACCACCGCCCGCGCAGCCTAGCGAGGATGCCTATTCCATGCAGGGCATGTACACCATTCTGTAGGACATCCAGCAGACACAACAACAGCAGATGGGGATGTATACCGGTATTCTAGATACAACGAACCGGCTTCTCGACAATCAGAGGCATATTTTCGAGAACAAGCGCCTCCTCCTCGACAACCAACACCAGATCCATGACCGGTTGCATAGGATGGAGATGCAACAACAACCCTTTTATGATCATTACTAGAGCCAGAACTATTTTGGGGGGTATCCACAGCCTCCACCGATGCCCCAGTATGATCCAACATTCCAGGGGCAGTACCCGTCCTAGGACCCCACGACACCGCAGTACCCGCCTCCACCTCATGAGTGATCCGGTATCACTGTTCCAATCCTTAAGTTTGTTTTTGACTATGAGGCCATAGTCGAATTCAAGCTTAGGGGGGGTAGTTGGAACAACTTTATCTTTTAGTTTTTCTTTTTAGTTTTTTTTTAACTTTATTGTTTTTTTTATTCTTGATTATTTGTTTCTTGCAATCTTAGTTTTTGTAGGATCCACATGCTATCTAGTGTAATTGTGGATGTCATAGAGTTGTGTCATCTCATTTAATGTGCATGGGAAAATCAAGGGAAAATGAAAAATTTTTGTGTGTTTGGAAAGCTTGTATTGTTTAATCTTGGGTACATATCCTACGAAAATGATTGGTCTTGTCAACTATAAAACTAAATTTCACAACTATACTCATAATGATTAATGAAAGTGGACGAAACAGGGTGTTTGAGCCTAACCTGACCAAATGGTAATGAGACTCTAATCGGATGTAAGAGAGAGAAACCTCTTAACAACTACACATGTCAGTAAGGAGGGACACATAATATCTTTCTAAGGTTCAGTCATCTAGTCTTGTGATCGTTCCACCTTTTTGTTTTCATAATCCACCATAAGAATTGGAAGTACTTTACAATTTTAGCTTCTTTGACAACATTTCATATAGATATGTTTTGTATATGTTTTTCCATATGTTTTGCATAAAAAAAGAAAAAAATAGAATAATGATACATGCACATTACCCCTAGGTGCATGCCATGTAGTTGCATTCATAATGGCCATGCATAAAGTATATCATGTATCTCAGTTTCCTTCAAAGGTGAATCAAATTGTTCCATACCTTCTAAATAGTGCAAATATTGAATATGCAGGAAAAGAAAACAAGCCCAATAAATATTCATTGTCAAATTATGGATATAAGGGTTTGAAAAAAAGAGAGTTATTTAGAAGCAATTAGAATAAGAAGGAGAAAGGAACGTAATATCACCTGCATTTCAAGATAATTGAGTACATGATGTAGCTTAATTAGATGCCCATCTCATTTTGAGATGGATAGCTAGTACATGCATCATTCCACCTAATTTTAGGAATTAGGGAATTTTTCATGTGCATTTGCATCATTTAGGACATTTTTTTTATGCATGTTGAAACTGTATAGTTCTTCCACTTTCTTCCATGAACCACCCATCTTCATCCACCCGCTGCTCAGATTGGTAGGCCACCGTGAATTTCTCCTCACTAATGTATATCAGGAGAACTGCTTCCATGTAGATGGTAGTGAGGGCAAGCAACGTAGTGTAGGAGATCACAAGATGAACCACGTCTGAACCGGTGAGTTTTATTATGTTAACTGCCTTATGTGATAGTGTTCATCAGTTTTGAGGTCTATTTCTCTTATGGATGATTACTGTCGCCTTCAGGGTAATTACCATTCCGTGGTTAGAGAAGGCCGGGATGTGATTGTTAGGTGGGAGTCATTTGGATGTTGGTTGTGGTGCGTTGTTCTTCAGTTGACATTAGCAATTCTATTCTAAGGATTAGTTGCTCGAGGGCGAGCAAAGTTCAAGCTTAGGGGAGTTTGATGCGATGATTTTGAGTCACATTTATAGACCTGTTTCATATGTGTTTTATGCTTTTATTAGTCGTTTTTATGGTTAATGTTGCATAATTCATTCATTTTGGTCTTTGCTATCATTTTATGTCAAATCCCCTTTAATTCATCATTTTGAGCATTAATTGTCAAAATATTATTATTGGTGTGAATTTATTTGGTTTTATGTTTGAATTTCAGGAAAAATGACACTACTACAGAAACGGCCTTTGGCGTCGGTCGTTTAACCCCATTTGGCGTCGGTTTCCAACCGACGCCTATGTGGGCGCCGCTAAAGGTCGAACACTTCAGCGTCGGTTTTTTAACCGACGCCTATTTATTCTATAGGCGTCGGTCGTTTAGTAGATAACTGACGCATAAAGTGCCCTAGATGATGCCATTTTCTGTGGCGCGAACACTTTTGGCGTCGGTTATATACTAAAACACCGACGCCTATACTTCAGACGACACGGCCGTGCTTCCCTGCACGGCCGTATTTAGTACTATAGGCATCGGTTTTATATGAATAACCGACGCCTTTTCCACCACGGCCGTTCTATCCTGCACGGTCGGGTTGTTTGTACCATTAGGCGTCAGTTTTTATCAAATAACTAACGCTGTAGGTCTTTGCTGACGGTTTTCTATAAATAACCGATGCCTATTTCTATTTTTTTTTTCATATCAGTTTGCAGGCCTGCTGTGGCTGGTCAGCAGGATGAGAACCTACAGTTCAGTTTTCTGAACTGCAGGTTTACGACATCCATTGATATCAACCTACAAACAGGCCGCAAACCTACAAAAGTCACAAGGAAAATTTCACACAAGTACATACATTCAGACATCAATTCAATTCTCACATTCACACATATAGAAACATTCAAATACATGTATTAACATTCAGAAATATTCATTTACAAAGTATCATTCATTATCGCTATCAACATCCCAATTATATCTTACAGTTGTCATTGCTTGTATGGCTTTTTCCCATTCTTCTCTTACTTCATTTAATGCTTCCATCGTATATGGAGCATGTATATTTTTTAAGCGTTTACCTATAGTGTGGTCAGTTTTAAACACATGCAAAGAGAATGATGTATATATAAGTAATAATATAAAAATAAGATTGATATATTTCATACTAACTAATGAGACTATATATAATACCTCATGTATGCTATCGATGTCCAATGCGGCATGTTTGATAATCATCTGCATAAATCACATCACATAGTATGCGCATGCCCAGCCATTGTCTTGTGTAGCACACTATAAATTGAAACATACAAAATAATACAACTAAGCACAATTCACATCAATAATATATATATTCGAGTCGGGAACTTACTTGTACGTTCTGCCAATTTATTGGCTGGTTCTTTTTCCTTGGGACCGTTCCTCCAGCCTTTTTGAATGCATCTAAATCCCTACATGTTAATATAACACAATAAATTACATAAGTAAATAGTAATGTAATAAAAGATGTTAACGGATATAAAAATGAAATATTTCTCACCAGAATAATGGCATTCTCATTACGTGTCCAATTTTAGTGTTCAATGTACTCCCCGCAGGATCTAGATAATAAACAGTGAATGTCCCGGGGACAATAACTAGTAACTCCCAATGTCTACCGCTAGAGGTAAGAAGTTAACAATTAATAACTCAAAATGCAAAATAAAAATGGAATTTTCTTAAGTCCAAATTATAAATAAAGTAAACTTACTTGACATTGAATGGAGCTATTATTATCATCTTCTTTTGCTGACCAAAAATTATAAAAGCATCTATACAGTATTGTTGAACATTATCAGGGTCTTTAGCTACCAAACTAATCAATGATGGAATCAAAAATCCCACATGATCAAATGCAAATTGTTTGCAATGATCTTCGACTAAGTAGCTGCAAAACATATAGGCGTATGCATTAATATATAAGAAACCAGATCACCGAATCTTACACAAGGTATATGGATGTATAAACAAGATCTCACCTTATCCATGTCTCTATCATTGATGTATTCAGCCAATCATACATAAACAACTCAATAATATCTTGTATAAATAAAGAGCTATCGTATGATTGACCTGCATAATCTGCATCTAAAGAAACTATTATAGGGCAATGTATATTATGTGCCCATAGCCAACATGCCATTCCCCTACAAGCAGGACCTAACGGGTATGTTAGGTCAGTTGGAACCCAAGTTGGTAATGCGGGAAGTGGAGGTGGAGGCCTAGGTGCTCCTGGTGTCTTCTTTTTAACATGTATATATAATTTCAGATCAGTTGACATCATATATACACATTAACAGTCTAAATCAATGTAAATTTATCTTATAATTTCAGTCATGTAGACGACATCTGCTTTGGGCCACAATATGACCCCGCCTTCTGCCTCACCAAGTGTATCAATATCTGGGTGGGCATATGGCAACACAACTTCCCTCCAATCGGGTAATACATGTAGCGGGCTCACGCGAATGTAGCCCTGCGACATTGGAGTCCCATGAAACGTTGCCCCAGGAAGGGACTGGTAAGCCTGCGCCTCTGCAACAACATAGTCTTGCATTCTTAAGCGGCATGGCTTCAATGCCTACAAATTTACGTAAAGAATGTTATACATATATACATATAATCTTGAAAACATATCATCTTGAAAAGACTAGCTACAATGTCATAAACAATACTTACAACAGACGTGCTAGGCGATGGGTCTCCAGGATTACTCGCAGTCTGTGCATCGGGAGAAGAGTGGGTCGCCATAGGCTGATTGGAAGCCTGAGATGCCTGCCACCGCAACAATTCTTCCTTGACCTTCTCAACAACCACATCGTTGACCTTCTTAGCAACTAAATCCTCAACTCTCTTATTCTCCTATACATGGATAAAAGAAACATTAGCTTCTTATTAATGAATTTCCTTTTGCTGTAACATTCTAAAAAAAGAATAGGTTACCTCTTCTTGAGAAAGTCCCGCTCTGGGTTTGCGCTGGGATGGCCCAAAGAATGCTTTGATGCCAACACCAGCGGCGGCACCTCTAACACGTCCAGGATGCTCTGGGTTACCCAGGGCAACTGTCAATTCATCCCTTGTGCCCTGAGGGATGAACGTGCCTTGTTTCCTCTGCTCGTGCAGCTCCCGCTAATCACCATAAATAGAAATTGGTAAGTTAACACCACAAATAATCAATATTCAAACGATTTCTCTAAGAGTTGTATTTTACCATTTTTGCAGCCGCCTCAGCAGTTACAGGCTTCTTTATTTCACCCTTCTTGTTTTACCTTCCAGCTATCCAGATATCATGGCGAGGCATGGGTGTGGCAGACTCCTGAGTAGGAGCAGACTCCTGAGTAGCAGCAGACTGCTGAGTAGCCGCAGACTCCGCCTGTAGTCTTTGGCGAATGCTTGCATAGCCTTTTGGACCCATAGTGTGGTCATGCACATTCAGTGCACGCCTTGCTTTTTGTGCGTCACTGAGGGCCTAGTTAGTATGAACATTAATGATTTGGTTAGTAGCACTAAATGTTAATCTTGAATAGGTGAATACAATGTATATTAATTAAATTGGGAGTGACGCCTAATACCTTGAATTCTTCAGATTTTCTTGAAGCAACAAAATTGTCCCAATCTTCTTTGTCCAAGAAGTTCCATTGTTCAAGGGATGACTTCTTCTTCTTATCACCCTCTTTTATGTATTCTCTGTTCAGATTTGTCCTATAATTCCTAAGCATCTTTCCAGCGCGTTGCATCACACTTTTACGATGCAACTTCTCATCCAATGCAAACAGATTCTGTAAAATAGAAATGTTATTAACTAGTATCCAAAATAGAATTGCAAATAATAGAATTTGTAATCTACAAAATAGAATTGCAAATAATAATAACTCACGCATAAATCCTTCCATATCAAGTCTTTTTTCCCTTGAGGAACTTTATGCCAATTATCATACTTAACACCACAATGGCTCCGAGTGGTACACCCAAGATAGTTTACAAAATTATTGCGGTTCACTCCAATTGCATTTCCTCCATTATCAAACTCCACCACCAATTTGGATCCACTACCACTTAGCGCTAATAACTTCTTCAACAGAGTGATGCCCCTTTTCTTGTTAAGTGTTTGGTGCTGCGCATCAAGTTGCTCTAGTGCTTCAGTGGGTACAGGTACATCATCAACCTAAAATTTGACAAAAATAAACACACGAAATTATCCCAATATGGAAATATAGGATATATGACATAACTAGAAGATAATGAATTTTATAGAAATACAGGATATGTTTTTAGAACTTACATTGGTATCCTCGCCATGCTCGTCATGGACAACATGCTCATCATGGACTTCATGCTCATCATGGACATCATGCTCATCATGGTCAGCCATCTGAAAATGTCATTAAAAAGGCAAACATTTAGCATTTGTATTAACTAGAAAAAGGCAAACATTTAGCATTTCTATTAACTAGAAAAGGCAAACATTTAGCATTTGTATAAACATACATGTCTCTAAAATTGTGATCTTTTATCAATTAACAATCCTTCATTGTGATCTCCGCGCACATATAAGTCATCATTAGCTTCAATATTTTGTGGAGTTGGCAACCCAACTGAGAATGGACTGGAGTCATCATACTTATCATAGTACTCTTCTTCATCTATAGGATCTTCAATGAATTGTCTTTTACCATGAAGAACAACCGACCATTTATCATTCGCAGGATCATCGATATAGAATATTTGTTTCGCCTGTGATGCCAATATGAATGGTTCACCCTTCTCGCCAATCTTTTCAAAGTTCACCAAAGTGAAACCCAATTCATCCACTATAACTCCTTTGGTGTTATCAACCCAATTACATTTAAAGAGCGTAATTTTGAAATCTATGTAGTCAAACTCCCAAATGTCCTCAATGACACCGTAATATGACATTTTAGCTTCACGTGGACTCTTATCCTTTGCACTTGCAAAGTACATAGTCGACGCTTGAAGAGTGACCCCACTATTTTGGACGACACTCTTATCATCTTGGCGCTTTGTGTAATATGTGAATCCATTAATGTCAAACCCTTCATAAGACATAACATTCGGTTTTGGTTTAAAGACGAGGCATTTGATAGTTTCTGTAATATCATTTGGTGTTTGAGATAGTTGATGTAAGACTTTATCTTCAAACCACTTAGTAAAAGTCTTATTATGCTCTCTAGCAAGCCACATTGAACTTGCTCGAGGATGTTGTGTCTTTATGAAATTGGTATGTTCCTCGATATAAACACTCACTTCGTCCATATTGTGTAAAATATACAAGTGAGCTTGTTCCAACTGCTCACGGCTGATTACTTTCACCCGTGATCCCCAAATTCCTTTGCCCTCCTCAATATTCTTGTCATTATCAGGAGTGTCATTACCACTGAGAAAGTCATTGCAAAAATCCATAACCTCTCTCGCCACATAACCTTCAATAATACTCCCTTCAGGCCGATAACGGTTTCGGACATCACCTTTAAAAACGCTCATGTATCGTTCAAAGGGATACATCCAATGCAAGAAAACTGGTCCCAACATTTTCACTTCCCTAGTCAAGTGGACAACAAGATGTACCATGATATCAAAGAACGAAGGAGGGAAATACATCTCAAGATGACATAGGGTAAAAACCACTTCTCTTTGCAAATTATCGAGAGTATCAGGGTCAATAACTTTACTGCATAGATTGTTGAAAAAAAACAAAGTCTGGTAATTGCAAACCTTACATGCTTCAGCAATATAGATCGAATTGCCACGGGTAATATTTGTTGCATTAGAGTGTGACAATCATGAGATTTAAGACCTATCAACTTCAGATCTTTCATTGATACCAATCTACGGATGTTGGATGAGTAACCATGTGGCACCTTAACATTTACCAAGCATTCACAAAAAGTTTTCTTCTCCTTTCTAGACAACGTGTAACAAGCGGGAGGTAAGTATGTTCGTTTACTACCCAATTCACGCAATTCTGTTAATTCTGACCTTATTCCCATTTCACGTAGGTCCAGTCTGGATTTTATCCCATCTTTAGTCTTACCTGGTATATTTAACAGAGTACCAATGATGCCATCACAGACATTTTTCTCAACGTGCATTACATCGATACAATGCCTGACTGTCAAAGAACTCCAATAAGGAAGATCCCAAAATATTGACTTCTTCTTGAATGAAGAATTGTCACTCCGTGTGGCCATACTACATCGTGATTTCTTACCAAATTCATTGACAATGTCTTTTACTCTTTCATAAACAACATCCCCTGGTATAGGTTTAGGTGCACTCCGTTCATCATTCCATCCATTGAATGCTTTGCGCTTCCTATGATACGGATAGAATTTTGAAAGAAATCTTCGATGACCAAGATATACAGTCTTGCCGCCATGTTTTAGTCTTATTGAATCAGTGTTTTCTTCACATATAGGACACACTTTAGCTCCTTTGACACTATATCCAGACAAATTCCCATATGCTGGAAAGTCATTAATAGTGCAAAACAACATAGCGTGCAAATGAAATGTCTCTCTTGCTGAAGCATCATAGGTCATCACACCTTCAGCCCAAAGTTTCTTTAAGTCATCAATCAAAGGTTCAAGATAAACATCGATATCATTTTCGGATTGTTTAGGGCCCGATATCAACAATGACAACATAACATACTTATTTTTCATACACATCCAGGGAGGAAGATTGTATATAACAAGCATGACTGGCCAAGTGCTATGTTGGCTGCTCAATGTCCCGTACGGATTCATCCCATCTGTACAAAGCCCAAGTCTTAGATTCCTATCTTCTTCACCAAATTTGGGGTACAATAGATCAATCTTCTTCCACTATGGGGAATCAGACGCATGTCGCAGGATCCCATCATTATTTTTCTTAACATCTGCATGCTACCTCAAATTCTTCACATCTTTCGGATTTGCAAACAAGCGTTGAAACTGTGATATTATAGGTAGATACCACAACACCTTGGCAGGAGAACCAGTTTTGGACTCCCCCGAAGTCATCAATTTATACCGTGACGCACCACATTTTGGACAATCTTTCAAATCTACATAGTCCTTTTGAAATAATACACAATCATTCGGGCATGCATGTATCTTCTTGGCCTCCATTCCCATTGGGCACAACATTTTCTTTACCTGGTATGTTGAGATTGGCAGCTCGTTTCCTTCAGGAAGCATTTCTTTCAACAAAGTCAACAATGAAGTGAAGCTTTTGTCGCTCCATCTATTGTTAGCTTTCAACTTATACAATCTCAACACAACGCTAAGCTTCGTAAACTTAGCACAGCCTGTGTATAACGGTATCTCAGCATCATGCACAATGTTTCTAAAGATAGGAGGTGGATCGGTGTGCTCTACCCTACAACTATCCAGCATCACATCAACGATGTCTGCTGGAACTGGTTCGTTCACATTTACGTCATCGGAGGCAATTTCTTCTTCCACCCAAGCACTGCTATCGACATCTACTGGTTTCGATTTTGAAATCTCTCCATGCCAGTGCCATTCTGTATAGCCTTGTACAATCCCGTTGCACATGACATGACTTTTTATTTCCTCACCAGTGTTGACTTTCAAGTTGTTACCGCAATGCCTACATGGACAGTAGAACCTATCTGTAGGTTTTTTCCTATGTTCCTCGGCAAATCTAATAAACTGATCAAGACCAGATATAAACTCTGGGGTGCAACGATTACGAATGGACATCCATGATCTATCCATTCTATGATCAGAGAAAACAAGTATATATTAGGAAACAAGTATATATTAGGAAAAGATTAGGGTATACACTTACATCCTAAGTGTATAATGTGATGTCATTCTTATATATAATAAATGTGTACCACCTATCCCATCCTTGAACACCTAATCTCACTAGTAAGTGTATAATGTGTATTGGGTTTTCAAGAAAATTTCGGCAGTATTTCCCCGCTGTTCTCTAAGTACATATGTACTTAGAGAACAAACGGGGAAATGCTACCGAAATTTTCTCGAAAACCCAATACACATTATACACTTACATCCTAAGTGAGATTAGGTGTTCAAGAACAGTCCCAAACCGGGGACTATCCAAGATTTACTCCTAATGAGTCAATCTTGGATGGGTTTCTAGGCCAACAAACACATTTGATGTCATTCTTATATATAATAAATGTGTACCACCTATCCCATCCTTGAACACCTAATCTCACTAGTAAGTGTATAATGTGTATTGGGTTTTCAAGAAAATTTCGGCAGCATTTCCCCGCTGTTCTCTAAGTACATATGTACTTAGAGAACAAACGGGGAAATGCTGCCGAAATTTTCTCGAAAACCCAATACACATTATACACTTACATCCTAAGTGAGATTAGGTGTTCAAGAACAGTCCCAAACCTGGGACTATCCAAGATTTACTCCTAATGAGTCAATCTTGGACGGGTTTCTAGGCCAACAAACACAATAATAAATATCTACAATGAAGCCGGACTCCATACAAACAGTATATAATTTAGTGATCATTGTTCATTCTAATTTATACCAATGTACAAGTAATATAAAGAACAATGTGGATTATATGGGACATAAATTCATTGTTCATTGTCCAACATTAGGTTCAACACTTGAAACATACATTCATTTACAACATAAAAAAATTGTATCATTAGGGTGCAACATGTGGATTATATGGGGCATACACATCAAGGTGGTCATAAGGGAGGATATTTCCTTATTTATGAGTAAGCGATATAAGATTAAGATCCATATAAAAATTAGGGCAGAAGGAAGAAATAAATCTTCTTTAGGATACAATAGACCCTTATGGATGTATTTAGGGTCATAGGTACCATCATAGAACAAAAGGGGTACACTCTAGGATTTAAGATCACACTACATCATGTATTTTATACAAAATTACATGTATGTGTATATAAAAAATATATTTATAAGGAACTTCTATACATATCAGTATCTCTAATCATTAAAATCGGCAAGCAGATCAGTAATTGTAAATAACAAACTACGAATTGTTGAATTAAAGCAATCACTAAAGTAATACTAACCAGTAGTACCAATCATTAATCACTGAAAGAAGCAAGGAAATCAGTAAAAATAATCATGCATTACTAGTATAATAGAGCAATAGGATATTTACTTCGATGCATTACAGCATTACCCAATTATTTCAGCTTACATACCTTTCGTTAGCGGCGACGGACAAGTAGGCGAGCTCCCAGCAGTGGTGGTCGAAGCAGGAAGAAGGGGGGCGGCGCTGGGCGTGAGCAGGGAGGAAGGAGCTACGACGGCGGGCGACGCTGGACGAAGTAGGAAGAAGCTAGGGCGGTGACGCTGGAAGAAGCTACAGCGGCGGGCGACGCTGGAAGAAGCTAGGGTGGCGACGCACAACAGCAACACCGGCAGCGTTGGCGAGGAGCACAGGCGGAGGAGAAGGAGCGGTGACACGTTGGTGAGCAGCAACACAGGAGAAGGGGGCGCGACGGAGAAGGGGGCGCGGAGAAGAAGAAGAAGGCAGCAACAGTGGCGGCGCGGCGGCGCTTTCGTGGAGAAGAAGGAGCAGAGAAAAAGGGAAATCGGCGGCGACAACAGAGAAAAAGGGCAATCGGCTCGCAATGAAACAGAAGAAAGGGGAAGAGTCGGGCGATCGCGGGATATTAAGTTCCCAAATAGCGTCGGTTGTTTAAAACAACCGATGCCTAAACCTCTTTAGCGTCGGTTGTTTGAAACAACCGACGTCCAATTGGACGATATTTTCACGAAATTATTTGGCGAGAAACACTTTCCGCGTCGGTTATAAAAGGATAACCGACGCTGAAAGTGACACTTTTTGCGCAAATTTCCATCGCACATACGCGTCGGTTTTTATCTACATAACCGACGCTGAAAGTGACACTATTTTTTTTGCTCGAAAATTGGATTTCGCGGGCGACTTTAAGCGTCGGTTGTTTATAAACAACCGACGCTGTATTCAAAGCGGTATCCGTGTCTGGTTGGTCTTCGAATATAGACGTCGGTTTGCCTAAATAACCGACGTCTAATATTATAAGCGTCGGTTTTCCTAAAGAACCATCGACATAGGTCGATACCATCGACATGGTCACAGGTTGCCAGCCGAAAGGAGCAGCAAAGCGTCGATACTATCGACTTGGGTGTCGATGGTATCGAGATACTAACAGGTTGCTGGCAAGGAAGCGGTCGATAGTATCGACAACAAGTCGATACCATCGACACATCAAGGCTGCAACATCGGTATCTATAAAAACCGACGTCTAAAGGGGAGTCGATACCATCGACTCGCGTCAATGGTATCGACGCCGTAGGATATGAGTTGGCTTCCTAATGATCTCAATCAGATGACTACAGTTAATGAGTGACCTAATGACCGAAATATAGCTAATGACGGCCGTCTGGAGGAGGGGATCATCTCATTAGTGATTGCACGAGTACCAAGGAGCGAAAGAGAGGAGAACGGAGGCTAGAAGCTCATACCAGTTGATCCGGACGCTGAAGAAGATGGATTCTACCACCGACAGGCGGGAGAGAACGTATTCTATGCCAAGGATCCACCGGTTCTTCTCTGTTCAGGGGTTTCACATCTCATTTTCACATTTTCCATATGATTTCCCCTATCTTTACCTTGTACTTGTTTGAGATGAACATGCGGGGCTAATCCCCTTCGTCTTTAGGACCGGGAGTAACCCGGGAATTCTTTGTATGACAATTTTATAGTGATAATTCATATTTTATCTATTAAATCCGTGGTATGATTTCATTTTCTCAATATATTGGTATTCTTGATCACCATAATAATAACCTAATGCCCTTAATCACTTTGAAAGAAGGATTAACGGCTGAAAAGAGATGAAATTCACATTAATCGACAAATCCCTTGAACAAGGTGGTGTAAAGTTAATGGTGGATACTGAGAGATCGTTCATAATGCACCTAGCTAGGGTATAAGTTACTACGACGGTGGAACTGACCTAGACTAAGGTAGTGAATTGCACCACGATAGTGGGCAATTCTGTTTTCAGGCCACTACCCAGATAGAGAGATAAAATTGAGGCATTATATAAAACCTAATACAATGAAAACCCACGGTGAAACCGCAATCCTAAAGATATCCTTTTGAATTGGTTAAATTAACATTTAATCAATTGTTTGTTTTGTTTTATTTTCTATTCCTCATTTTAATTTACACAACAACCCTTCATTTGTCATTCGGCTTAGCTGATCGCAAATAGTTAGTAGGAGTCTCCAACAGTTCCCAGTATCCCTATGTCCGACTCGGGCCTCACAAGGCCTGTATTACTTCGACGCGTTCTCTTACGTTTCAACGCATAGTAAAATTGCGTCAATGACTGTTCCATGCCTTGAGTTCATTGAGGATATCAGTGACAAATGAATTATACATTCGCTGTAACACCATTCATGGATTGTAGGATTGAAAGTTGTTCTCCAACTTTCTACTTTCACTTGGGGTAGCACTGATGTGTGACTAGGCACCACTCTTTGCTTGTGAGGTCATAAGTGTTATGGACTTTCACTGCCAACGCGAAATGGACCTGCAGGGTCACACACATAGGATTTAACCTGGAAGAGGAGTTTTGTCCACAAGCAATGTTTAGATTGATTATTAAAGGAGTTTAGTAGTTCAATTAAACACTCAATCGATTGATAGCTCAATGTCATAATGTTCAAGGTGTTGGACACATTGATTGGAGTATCAGATTGATTGAAATCACAATTGACTGATTCTGCACAATCTGCACTCCCAACTGATCAGCTCATGTGATGAACTGATCGATTGAGCTTGGTGAACCGGTCGGCTCAAATGTTGAACCGACCGGCTCAAGATCAGGGTGAACCGATTGCTTCAAGTGTTTAAACGATCGATTCAACTGGTGCAACCGAGCAAGTTGGGAAAATAGGATTGGTGAGAATTTTCCTTTCATTTTAATTGCCCAATTTGATTGGGAAATAGGATTGGTATTCGATACCAATTAGAAACAAAAGAAGGAAAGTCAATCGGGAACCGACCAGGACCACCAACTGACCAGTTCACTTGTGAATCGACCGGTTGAGGTGTCCCAACCGACCGGTTCAGGTCCCCAACCGACCATTTTAGTGGTGAAACGATCGGTTCAGGTTGCGAGTTGGTTGTTTTGTAGAAAATCTCGAACCCTTCTACTCCCGCTTTTAGTCCCACATTGCCTAGGATGGAGAAACCTTTCCCATGACCCTCCTATATATAGGGGTATTGGTGGCTTCTCCAGGTACAACTCAGTGCAACCAGTTGCTCTACAAAGTTGTCATTCTCTAGTTTTGGTAACCGAGAGAGCCCGAGAAAGTGCTACCCGCAAAGGGAGGCGCAGTAAGGGAAAGACAACTACAGTTGCAACTGGAGGCAGGAGAGTGTGTTGGCAACTAGTACGTCAACAGGAGGGTGCGACTCCTTCCAACTCCTTGTGGGACAAGGAGTGTAGAGTTCTAGGTGATCTGTGTGGACTACTTCAGAGGCGGGAGGTTTCTGCCACTCAGGAGGACAACTATCAACCCGACAGTCCAGTGCGATCAGGAGTCGTCAGTCCCGGTGCGACCAGGAGCTGCACAGACACCATAGAAGACCGACTTTGAAGACCGCGTAAGGTGTGAGGTATTATCGCCAAGCAAGCCTCGGGACAAGGTACGACTCTACATAGGGGTGAGCAAATAATGGTCCAGACCGCAAAACCAGACCGGACTGCTCAATTCGGTCCGGTCCGGTTCGGTCCATTTTGTGTTCGGTCTGGTCCGCGGTCTGGAAATTTCGATGAGTTCCGGTCCAGTCCGGTCCGGTCCGGACCGCAGATTGACTTGTATATAAAATTCATGTATATTTGAAGGTATATTCTATAATAATTATAAATAAAGTACATATATAATCACTACTAGTATAGATATTTGATACTAAAGTTATATAATTATTAGTAGTGACTAAGATTATCAACTTTGTACAATTAAATAAGTTGTAAAACATGTAAAAAAGGCTGATTACGATCCAAACGGTCCGGTCCGGTCTGGTCCTAGCACAAAACGGTCCGGTCCCGGTCCGGTCCTACCTCGAAACGGTCCAGTCTGCGGTCCATATATTTGTTCAAATTCGGTCCGCGGTCTGGTCCGGTCCGGTTCTGGACCGATGCTCAGCCCTAATTCTACAAACCATCCTTTCCTATTATATAGATGTTGACGCGTTTCCTTGTTCTGGGTTTGGGGAGGAGAAAATTCTTATTTCCGCTGCCTTCTCTGCCTCCCCTAAAACCCAACAGTGGTATTAGAGCCACGTCAACTGATCTATATTTTAGAAATATAGATATGATCGATTTTTGGTTTGTCACCTTTATGTATTGCATAAGATGCGAATAAAATTGGCTTTATGCATGTCCAATCCTAAATCCACAAATCCCAATTACATATATGATATGTATTATTAATGCATTCGATACGCGTCACCCTTAAATGAGTTTTGTGGTGGATGTGTAGCATGATTATGGCCTATAAACCCCTATCTGTGTGTGGTTGTTTGTGGTTGCTTGCATCTTGGTCTGTGCACCGATCTTCCCCTTCTCCTATTCCTGATGTAACTCAAAATAATTTGAGAATTCTTTTCCTACCTTTTCTCCCCCCAAATGTAACTCGGGATTTCACAATTACAATGTAAATAGGATAGATTTTATTTCCTGTTATGTCAAAGACTCACGGACATATGATGACAGCTGAAACGACCAGTTCAAGGAGTAAACCGATCAGTTGACGTTCCAGACGATCGGTTCAAGGAGTGAGCCGATCAGTTGATGACCAGTTCAAGGAGCGAGATGAGCGGGTGGCAGCCAGAAGGAGATGCACGACGACCAGGAGAACCGATCGGTTGGAGGAGCCAACCGATCGGCTAGTGGCACCCAGACGACCGGGCCAGACCGAGCAAGTCGTTCATGTGATGAATTGATCTTCTCTAAAGGCAAAGCACAAAGTTCATCTTATACAGGTTGCATGTGATGTAGACCTAGATGACCGTGATTCCTCTTGGCTCGAGGAATCACATTAGGATGGCCATAATCATCACTTTTATCATTTGTGCATGTTTTCTATGGGATATAACATGTATATGATACATACTATGTATTGTGGTGGTTGGATATGTATATGTATATAAAAACCAAATCCCTCATTAAAATATTAAGTCTTATATGCCTTCCATTAGCGGCACACATGAAAAACTCGATCGACCAAGCATAGGTTACGCCAAAGCGTGGTGCGCCGTCTATCTTGTGGAAGTGTGAAGGGTATGTAGGTTCTGCCAAAGCAGGGTGCATGTTTACCGTGTCAGCTTTTGGGTTAGACTTAACTGGTGATTCTTAGAGCATCTAAGCCTAGAGGCAAGGAATGTTCATGGAAAGGTGTTGCGCATGTTCATTCATCAAGAGTTGCATATGATGCAATTGGCATGATGACCTACCTAAATAGTCAAGATTGTGGGCAATCAGCCAAAGCTGACTCATGACTTGATAAAATATGGATCTTGCCCACTAGAAGGTTGTATGTTGCAATCTTCCGAATTGATGGTGAGGGCTATCAATTTGAACTAAAATAATGGGAGCAATAATTAATTAAAGGCCTAATTTTATCGTCATTTTTTCAAATCAATCAAACAAGTCAAAAGAGTTTTGGACTAAAATTGCATATATTTCCTTTTGTTACAATAAATGGTTAATCAACAAATCACTTTATTTGCGATCGGTCCTTGAGACCAAAAAATTAAATGGGAATAATTCCACGACTGGTTAGGATGATGAGAAGTGTTCTCAAAGAGTGAAATCTTTAAGTCCTAGTTATACCAAGACCAGATGAACTCAATCCCACCACATCAATGGCTGAAAGTATGCTTATGGAAGCATACCGAGGATGACATTGATGAGGAGTGCTTGATGTTATGTTCTCTGAACTATGAGTTGTAGAGAAAACATGAGACATGTGATGTCTCCAAGACACTTTCTAGTATGTCATGATAGAAGGAGATCCAGTAAGGTATTCACACACTCATTGTGATTGGGTATGTGGAAAACCTGACTAAGAAGGATTCCCTCTGAGCCAAGGGTTGGCTATTGGTATGATACTGCAAATGTTGCGAGAATCATACAATTCATGATAAGCTACAACATGAACAACTTTGACAAGCGTTGACAAAGTTGTTGGACATATTGAGGATAGTCGAGGCAAAGATGAAGAAAGACAAACCATAATCTTTGATGTGATCAAAGAGAAAGGTAATTCTTAAGGGCAAGAATAAGGGCAAAGCAAAGAAGTGTTCTGATGCTAGCCAGCAATCCAAGCCGTCTTCAGCCTCAAGGCACATGGGGAAAGGGTGTATGAGGGATTGCCCTCTATATCTGGAAGAACAAAAGAAGATGAAGGAGGGGATGGAGATCTCCACCTAAGGTATCAGGAAATGAACCACTTCTTTATCTGAGGTATATGATACCAAGATATGTATATGTCATATATGATATGCAATATCCACAAAGAAGTGATGGCCTTTGTGAAAGGACCAAGATAGAAGTACCCATCATTGGGGCAAGTGTAGCTGCCATAGATAGGAGTATCTTTCGGTTTATTTCAGCCTAAAGGGCACGATATAGAGTTGAGAACTGCTATTTCATATATTGCCAATAGATAGAAACACTTTATTTTTGCATATTGTATGACAATGATGACAATTAATAAAGTTGATGTTTCAATCTTAAAGATATGATCTTTGTGGAAATGCCTTGTTTATCTTGTGATACATGGTATGCATAGGATAAAATGATACCTAAAAGTTATAGATAACTCAAACAATCTAATTAGCATCAATCATGAGAAATTCATTTCTAGTTTTCCATGTGATGGATAAATATAGACTCTTTTGGTTAGAGAACTAGTAAGAGACATGAATATCTTGGACATGATTAATCAATCTTCACTAATGGTAGAGGGAGAATGATTATCCTATTAGGTATGATACATGTGATGTATTTACATACCTATTGGAACAAATGCTAATACTTCAAATGGTGTTTAGAGAAATACCAATATGAATATCTTGAAATGTTCAAGATTATCATATATGAAGTGCAAATTTGGTAAAGTGTTAATTCTTGATGAGATCAATAAATGAAATGCTTGGACCAAATGTTTGAGATCCTTATGAGTGATTATGATAGTGTATCATAGAGAACTCATGATTAAGGCATGGTGATGTCTAAATCAAGAAGGAATCATACTCTAAGGAGTTAGAGAATGATTATCAAATAACTGAATTCTTCTTAATAAAAGAATACCCTACACTAATAAAAGAAATTACGAATCACAAGGGTTGTGAGTTCTTATAACAGATACACCTCAAATTATCTATGTGATGAGTTGCTCATGTTATGAGTCAACTATCTAGATGAATATGAGGAAACGAATTTTGAGTTATAGTTTATGACCATTACATCCTAAATGACATCCATGTGAACCATAAGGTATGACCTTGATGGTAGCACCCATTGGATGAAATCCATAAGTGCAAATGAATCTTAAAGGTTAAGATACATGGATAACATTTTGAGAAGGATGATGCTTGTTGATTCCAACTTAATGACTAATACATTTGGCATATGGATACTAAAACCATATTCCTATGAGGAATAAAACAAGGATGTGTACGCGACACAACCTATAAGGTTTATGAATCCACGAATGCAAATGAAGTCTATAAGTTACAATGGACTAATCAATGTGATTGATTGAGTACAAGCAACTCAAAATTGGATCTTTACTTTGATGATATAGTCAAAGGGTTTGACTGATATGTCAAAGATAAAGAAGGGATCTGTGATTTAGTGGGATCATATTCACATTCCACATGTTGATGTGAAATGGAAATGCTCTAGAATGGAAATCCAAAAGTGGAAATTATCTTTAAGGAAGATAGAGATGTTTCCTATGTGATAGGAATAGAGATCTATAGAGATAGTTCTCGAAAACCTCTTGACCTGAAAAGAGAAAGCGTACATTGGCAATCTGTACTGAAGGGTTCAGTATGCACAGATTCAGTGGGAGAAAACTTGTCCATGTTACATGGAGTTAATATCCCAAGGCCAAGTGTCCAATTCTTATGAAGAATGGGAACACTAAAAATATATATGGATCTATCATGTATGTAATCATCCCATTATCTTGCATGTATTGACATAGCAAGAACAAAATGCATTCATCATCTTGTATGTAGGACATAGCAATATGATGTGCTCATCCTAATAACTCGTATATGGGACATGATGAGTGGATGTCTGTCTGATTCCAGTAAGGGTTACTAGAATACCATGAGAACCTGATAAGTACTTATGAAGTACTAGTTCTGTGGTGATAAGGAAGAGTTCGATGTAAAGAGTTACATTGATGCGAACTTCTGAAAGGATAGAAAATTAATCACAATATATATATAGGATATATAAAAGTGAAAGTTTGTTGATAATTGGAAGTGTTCCAATAAAATCATTTAAAAGGAAATGCCGAGTATCTATGCGTTAGAGAACAACAGTAGATACTATATGGATCTGGAAGTTCATGAGATGAACTTATAGATATTCCGCTCATTGATGACAAGTAGGGAATCCTTGATCATGCAATGTGGCTAAAGGTTAGCAAAGGAATACTAGATCGCATATTACGTCAACTCCATCTCATACGTGTGACGTACAACGAAGAGATGTGAGCCATGCAATTTATACTGACTTTGGCAAGGTGTTGCCATTACTCACTATGTTTGCACTAGAGCACAATAACATGTGGTACATGTTTGAAGATCACTATGAATATGATTCAAGGGTGATTGGCTCGTAGTGCAAGTGGGAGTCTGTTGGTATGTATGCCCTGAGAGCCAATCATGGGATGATTGGTGGGATACATTAAGATTGATTTGATAAACAATAAAGGCAAGCTTCCAATTCTTTCTGGTTCAGTCATATGAGATAGTGATAGAACATATTGAATGTCTAGAGAATGACAGTACTCAATGACGTATGCCTTCAGGTTCATGACCTGAATGATGAGATCATACAGATGCTAAGAGTTTGTACATTCTTTTTATGTCCCTAGTCGAATGTCATTGTGGAAGGTAGATAGACAACAATGACACACAAGACTAGATTATGGTGCTGGTTGATGACAGAATCTCATTAGTCATGATATAGAGATATCAAACCAAACACATAGGTACTTGTTAGAGAACAAGTGTACCAGACAGACCCACCGTGAGTTTGACACATGGAACCATGACATGGTAGTCATAGTCAGTATTCATAGTGATGGTGGTGAGTGTGATTCTTTGACCTGAAATCACTACACTCAACACATGTCGTTGGGCACACTTTGACATCATCAAACGCAGTCCTGAAACATGGGTTGTTATAAAGATGATGATTGGGTGGCTTTGACACATGGGGCTTTTGAGGGGTGAGTGATAGATATGGGATTTGTCCCTCTTGAGGGAGTTTGATATCCAAGGCCACTTGATGAGTAGGATTGAGATAGGCATGCACACACATGTGTGAATCAATATGTGATATTGATATCATACATATCTCGTTCAATATACTCTGAGATCAAGAAAGTGAATGAACGTTGACAGGATGACAGTTCCATGCCTTGAGTTCATTTGGGATATCAGTGACAAAGGAATTATACATTCACTGTAACACCATTCACAGATTGTAGGATTGAAAGTTGTTCTCCAACTTTCTACTTTCACTTGGGTAGCACTTATGTGTGACTAGGCACCACTCTTTGCTTGCGAGGTCATAAGTGTTATGGACTTTCACTGCCAACGCGAAATGGACCTGCAGGGTCACACACATAGGATTTAACCTGGAAGAGGAGTTTTATCCACGTGCAATGTTTAGATTGATTACTAAAGGAGTTTAGTAGTTCAATTAAACACTCAATCGATTGATAGCTCAATGTCATAATGTTCAAGGTGTTGGACACATTGATTGGAGTATCGGATTGATTGAAATCGCAATTGACCGATTCTGCACAATCTGCACTCCCAACCGATCGGGTCATGTGATGAACCGATCAACTGAGCTTGGTGAACCGGTCAGCTCAAATGTTGAACCAATCGGCTCAAGATCAGGGTGAACCGATTGCTTCAAGTGTTGAAATGATCGATTCAACTGGTGCAACCGAGCAAGTTGGGAAAATAGGATTGGTGAGAATTTTCCTTTCATTTCAATTGCCCAATTTGATTGGGAAATAGGATTGGTATTCGATACCAATTAGAAACAAAAGAAGGAAAGTCAATCGGGAACTGACCAGGACCACCAACCTACCAGTTCACTTGTGAACCGACCGGTTGAGGTGTCCCAACCGACCGGTTCACTTGTGAACCGAACGGTTCAGGTCCCCAACTGACCATTTTAGTGGTGAAATGATCGGTTCAGGTTGCGAGTTGGTTGTTTTGTGAAAAATCTCGAACCCTTCTACTCCTGCTTTTAGTCCCGCCTTGCCCGAGATGGAGAACCCTGTCCCATGACCCTCATATATATATAGGGGTATTGGGGGCTTCTCCAGGTACAACTCAATGCAACCAGTTGCTCTGCAAAGTTGTCGTTCTCTGGTTTTGGTAACTGAGAGAGCCCGAGCAAGTGCTACCCGCAAAGGGAGGCACAACATAGGAAAGACAACTGCAGTTGCAACTGGAGGCAGGAGAGTATGTTGGCGACTAGTACATCAACATGAGGGTGCGACTCCTTCCAACTCCTTATGGGACAAGGAGTGTGGAGTTCTAGGTGGTCCGTGTGGACTACTTCAGAGGTGGGAGGTTTCTACCGCTTAGGAGGACAACTGTCAACCCGACAGTCCGGTGCGATCAAAAGTCATCAGTGTCGGTGCGACCAGGAGCTGCACAGACACCGTAGAACACTGGCTTTGAAGACCGCGCAAGGCGCGAGGTATTTTCACTGAGCATGCCTCAGTACCAGGTATGATTCCACAAACCATCCTTTCCTATTATATAGACGTTGACACGTTTCCTTGTTCTGGGTTTGGGGAGGAGAAAATTCTTGTTTCCACTGCCTTCTCTGCCTCCCCTAAAACCCAACACCTTCTACTCTCAACCTTAACCACTTGCTACATCCATTAGAGTGAGTAGGAGATACGTAAGAGACTAGTCCTACATGTATATCTTGTGAGGATATCACTTCCTCCACCTGCCAATCTATCTTTCTACCATGAAGATAAATGCCCTCTCTCTTGCATAAGAGAGGTGAATAAGAAGAAGGGAAGGAGTCCCTTGGTGAAATCTTCTCCTTGGAGAAAGTGAAGTCAAAGGCAGAAGATCCAAGTCAAGAGTGGGTAATTCCTCAAGGTAGAAGACTCACTGCAAGAATAGGTAAGTCCTTGGTGAAGGCGTAAGACTTGTTGTAAGAGTAGATAAGTCCTTGATGAGGTAGACGACTCTTGTTCATGGATAGGTAAGTCCTTTGGTAGGTTATTGGCTCCCTTGTACTCAAAGGGAAGGGTGGGTATCCTCGTCCCAAAAAAGGAATGCCATATGTTGTTACTCTTAAAATGGAATATAAGTAGTGAGACATGGTTGGAAAAGCCTAGAGGTTGACCTCTCCAGGTAGTGTATGTACACTCTCCTAGTTTGGAGTTTGGAACCACTATACATAGATTGTTCTTGATCTTATTCAATCTCTCTCATCCTTTCTATGCATGTTTAGTTGTACTCAAAGTTCATATTTACCATATTAACTTAGAAATATCTTAAAGGTCTAATGAATTTTGCTTAAGTGTTTTTAGCTCTATTCACCCCCTCTAGAGCCCATCATCTGATCCAATAAGTGGTATCAGAGCAGGTCTTCTCCAAGTGTACTTTTACAAGTCGGAGAAGATGGGAAATTATCAAGATGGAGATACCTCATTAACATCCCAACCTTTGATGTCAACAACTTCCTCGATTAGAAGATAAGGGTACAATTATACATCCAAGGATTAAGTCTTGAGCTATGAAGAATGACAGACCTTACATACAAGCTACCAAAGACAAATATAAAAGAATGGGATGAAGCTACTTTGATAAAAACAACATTGAATGCAAGATCCATCAACATTCTCTATGCCTCTATTTCGTCCTCCGAGTTCAACCAGATCTATTCATGTGAAACAACCTATGAGATATGGAGAAAGCTATGTGTCACTTATGAGGGGACACATCAAGTGAAAGAAAGTAAAGCCTACATGCTCAAAGGGCTTCTTGAAAACTTCAAGATGGGAAAGGGGGGAAAGGGTGGCAGATATGTACTCAAATCTCAACACCATTGTAAATGGCTTTTGTAACATACTAGATCTCAGACCTTACCCTAGAAGTTGACGCTTTGGACTTAGCCTAATAAGGTTGAAGATTAGACCTAAATAGATATTTAGTATAATCCCAATGAGATAATGCATGTATAGATCACCTTAATGTAACCTAATATTCTAACATTAATCTTAGGTTTATAATAGATACATAAAATATGCCACATAACTCATTTTGGTGGTAATATGAAGATAAGAAACTTAATTGGATGGATAATTTGGATAATGGGCCGTTAATGGGTCATATGACATATCTCATAAAAAGAAGTCTCAAAAATGGAAACAAACTTCAAATTCAAAATCTACATATCAAAATTTTCCTACATGTCAATTTTCATCTAATTTGGACTACCTTGAAATATTAGGATACGTTTAGGGGAGAGAATGAGTAAAAGGCATAAGTAATGAATAATATGATTATATAACTTAAAAATATGTAAATAATGGCAAATTCATATTCAACACATCAAATATAACTTGTGGATAAAGTTTGGTCCAATTTGGATGTTGTTTGTGCAAGTTATGCAATTTTAGGTACATTCTGGACTTTTCTACAATTTACCCATTTGGGAGGTTTTATTTGTAAATTGTCACAAGCATTATGATCCTTATAGGTTTACTTATCATTATCGAATTTTTTGGGCTTTGTGGCTCCTACTTATACTTGGTTTGGAAGTATTTCTCTTCAAGGACATTTTAGGGTTTCCCCCCTTATGAATAAGGATGAAGATAAGGATAAGGATAAAGGTCAAGATAAGGATAAAGATAAAGATAATGAAAAGGATATGGATAAAAGAGATAAAGTGTGGGTAGTAACTGAGGGATGTGCTGCATGGACATAGAATCTCTAGGCTATTGACACATGGAAAACTCCATGTAAACCTCATGCTTGACCCCTTCCTTATCCATGAAGCTATATATACCCCTTCCTAGCTCCAATTTGATATCATTTCTCACTCCCTATTTCCTCTAAAATATATTACCTATCATTCTCTATTTTCTACAGAACTAGTTGGTCCAAGGGAGAAGATGTTCCCCTTATTGAGTAAAAGGTCTCCCAGAGTTCCATCTAGCCCTACCTAAGGTTTCTAAGGTCCTCTTCTAGGGTTTTTGACCAAGGCAAGTGATTTTCTCTCTTTCTTCTTCGTTTTTCCTATTCTTCCTCTTCCTTCAACCTTCCTCCAGGTCAAAGCCGTGGTCTTCCATGGTGAAACCCCACGTATAACCTATAAACACCTCATCTCCATGTTCTTTTGTTAGGGGTTTTCACCTCTAAAGTGGAGAAGGTGCTTCTTGCTCAAGATAGGAGCTTTGTTGGAGAAACCAACCTATCTAAGCTTGGGAACCTTACTTATTAGACCTATCCACCTTCGTTAGAGGTTCTTTGGAGGTCTAGGCTTGGACTTAAGGTTGGACCTTGGATTGTTTAGACTCTGAAGTTGAGGTATGATTTCATCCCACATTATTTCTATATTGATCAATTTCTAATTCTTCACTCAAAATGTATGATGTATCCCCTATTCCTCTATGTTGAGAAATTAACCTATTTTTGTCTTACTCTTGGTCCTATGGACATTATCCTACAAAATGCTCTATTCTTTTGATACCATGGTTCTTATGAATTAGATTATTATTATGACCTTGTATATTCTCTTGGACTCTTATCTTGTGCTTTGTGCCTGCATTGATGTTGATGGTTATGCCCACCTTGTAGTGGATGTTTTATGATTATTTTCCCACCAGGTAGTGGATGTATTTGTAGCACACTTTGTATGCATCATGTGGTGACTACTAGTATAATGTTGAATGTGAATTATGTGGATGCGAAAATTCCCACATATGAATGCAGATGTGAAAATCCCTACATATTTTTTATATATATTGGTAGATGTGAAAATTCCTACTAGGCAGATGTTGACAGACCCTTCCACCACCCTACTATAGAGAATATGTATACAAGACCCTGCTCGCTCTATATTTTTGGTATATATGTATTTCCTACGTACATGATATATTATTCTAGTTTTCTCACAGGTGAAACACATGGATGCTTTGAACTTATATTTTTCTTTCATCATGATATGAATGTTCTTTTCTTTTATACTCCCTGGGTAGTACTTTCCTCTTCTATGGGAAGCATTTATAATTGATATCCTTATTTTCATATATTGCTCAATTTCCTATTTTAGTATGCACATGCCAGCTTTTGTTGATGTTTCTCTTTCTTCACTTCTTTTGTGGGGTATACTTCCAACCCCAGGTAGTGCAAGGAGGAATTGGACTTCAACATTCTAGCTGAGCTTTTGGGAGACTTTGAAGAGGTGATTAGATGACATCAGCTTGATCTTTGGCTTATATGATTAGATTTCCTTTTTGACACCCATGTGTGGTGAAGTGATGTATAATGATAACAAGATTTGTAATAGTTTGAACTTTCTTATTCCTCTTCTATAATTTTGATACTATGATACATACATGTGGAAAGTATTGGTACACATCCCTTTGGTGAATTTTTTTTCGTGGTATTTGTTTCAAGGGATGTGGCCTTTTCTTTTCTAGTAGGGAGTGGATCCCCTATCGGGTCCCACTCCTTACAACATGGTATCAGAGCCATTAGCAGTCGGTTGTCTAACTATTTCAACCCTGTCTACCTTTAGGATTTTTACCTTTATATCTTAGGTTTCTCACACCTAGTATCCTTGCCTAGTGCAAGAAAACCTTATGGCTAGACAAAACTCCTTTGTTGACAACCTAGGAGGCTTTAAGACATCTCAGAACCCTAAGTACGGAATGCCAAGACAAGACCCTCCCGTTACCCCTGAGAGTCAGACTTCTGATCGAGATACTCTTGTTGCTACTAATCTTACTCTTGATCAAGAGTTGACCATGTTGAGACAACTTCTCTCTATAACTATGATGGGGAAGCTGAACAATTCTTCTGTGCCTGAGAAACCCAAGGAGTACTCAATCATCGACTTCATGAAGATGCAACCGCCCTACTTTGAGGGTGAGGGTGATCTAGAGATGGTGGACAAATCTGATGATTGGGTGTTGGCCATAGAGATGAAATTTGATGGTATGTCATGTCCTCCACACCAGAAGGTTAGGTTTGCTGCCTATGTCTTGGAAGGACCCACAAGAGTGTGGTGGAATGGAATTTTAAGGACTAGATACATATCAACCATGTCTTGGGTGGAGTTCTTAGCTCTCTTCTGAGGAAAGTACATATGTACTTCCGCTTTGAAGAAGAAGAAAGCTGAGTTCTATAGTTTGAAGCAAGGTCCCATGTCAATTTCTGAATATGCGCAAAGGTTCCTCCTGCTTGAGAGGTATGCTGAAGGTTCACATGAAGGAAGGAAAGCTGACCTTTTCCTTAATGGACTCAACTACATCATAGGTCATGCTCTTATTCCACAACTACCCTTGAACTTTCAATAGATGGTGGATAAGGCCTTAGTTTTGGAATCCTATCCTGGTTTCTAGTCCTACGAGGAAAACAATCATAAGAGGAAGCACCATGAAGGTGATTGTCGTTCTGAGGACAATGTTGCCCGAAGAAGGGATAGGATGCCAATATGTCACTACTACAATGAACCTAGACATGTTCGCCCTGAGTGTCCTAAGCTCAAGAATGGACAAGCACCAACTCAACAACAAGTCCTAAGCTCAAGAATGGACAAGCACCAACTCAACAACAAGTACCTCCCTGGAATAATGGCAACAATAATGGAAATAATGGTAGAAGGTCTGTGGAAAGAAAAGCTGGAAGGGTTTTTTCTATGGATGCTGAAGAAGTTATGATGAGGACCAAGGACAGGAACAAGTTGACCCATAGTTCCATAGTTAATCCTTCCTAGTTATGTTTTCCTTTTGCATATTGCTTTTGTAGTAGTATGTAAGGAAGTGTAGTTGAACCTTTTATACTTGAAGTTTAGTTTGATATAATAAGATGATAAGTTTGCTTATGGATGTTTTGATTTTGAGGACGAAATCCCTTTAAGGGGTGGTGTGTTGTAACATACTAGATCTCGGTCCTACCCTAGAAGTTGACGCTTTGGACTTAGCCAAACAAGGTTGAAGGTTAGACCTAAATAGATATTTAGTATAATCCCAGTGAGATAATGCATGCATAGATCACCTTAATGTAAACTAATATTCTAACATTAATCTTAGGTTTATAATGGATACATAAAACATGCCACATAACTCATTTTGGTGGTAATATGAAGATAAGAAACTTAATTGGATGAATAACTTGGATAATGAGCCGTTAATGGGCCATATGACATATCTCATAAAAAGAAGTCTCAAAAGTGGAAACAAACTTCAAATTCGAAATCTACATACCAAAATTTGCCTACATGTCAAATTTCATCTAATTTGGACAACCTCGAAATATTAGGATAAATTTAGGGGAGAGAATGAGTAAAAGACATAAGTAATGAATAATGTGATTATATAACTTCAAAATATGGAAATAATGAAAATTCATATTCAACACATCAAAGATAACTTGTGGATAAAGTTTGGTCCAATTTGAATGTTGTTTGTGCATGTTATGCAATTTTAGGTACCTTTTGGACTTTTTTGCAATTTACTCAATTGGGAGGTTTTATTTGTAAATTGTCACAAGTATTATGATCCTTATAGGTTTACTTATAATTCTCGAATTTGTTGGGATTTGGGGATCCTAGTTATACTTGGTTTGGAAGTATTTCTCTTCAAGGACATTTTAGGGTTTTCCCCCTTTATGGATAAGGATGAAGATAAGGATAAGGATAAAGGTCAAGATAAGGATAAAGATAAAGATAAGGATAAGGATATGGATATAAGAGAGAAAGTGTTGGTAGTAACTAAGGGAGGTGTTGCATGGACATAGAATCTCTAGGCTATTGACACATGGAAAACTCTATGTACACCTCATGCTTGACCCCTTCCTTATCCATGAAGCTATATATATCCCTTCCTAATCATAGCTCACTCCCTATTTCCTCTAGCTTAGAGTACCTATCTTTATATATTTTTCTGCGGAACTAGGTGGTCCAAGGGAGAATATGTTCCCCTTATTGAGAAAAATGTCTCCTAGAGTTCCATCTAGCCCTACCTAGGGTTTCTAAGGTCCTCTTCTAGGGTTTTTGACCAAGGCAAGTGATTTCTCTCTTTCTTCTTCGTTTTTCCTATTCTTCTGCTTCCTTAAACCTTCCTCCAGGTCAAAGCCATGGTATTCCATGGTGAAACCCCACCTATAACCCATAAACACCTCATCTCCATGTTCTTTTGTTAGAGTTTTTCACCTTTAAAGTGGAGAAGGTGCTTCTTGGTCGAGATAGGAGCTTTGTTGGAGAAATTAGCCTCTCTAAGCTTGGGAACCTTACTTATTGGACCTGTCCATCTTCCCTAGAGGTTCTTTGGAGGTCTAGGCTTGGACTTAGGTTGGACCTTGGACTGTTTAGACTCTGAAGTTGAGGTATGATTGCATCCCACATTATTTCTATGTTGAGCGATTTCTAATTCTTCACTCAAAATTTATGATGTATTCCCTATTCCTCTATGTTGAGCAATTAACCTATTTTTGTCTTACTCTTGGTCCTATGGGCATTATCCTACACAATGCTTTGTTCTTTTGATATCATGGTTCTTATGAACTAAATTATTATTATGACCTTGTATATTCTCTTGGACTCTTATCCTGTGCTTTGTGCCCAAATTGATGTGGATGTTTATGCCCACCTTGTAGTGGATGTTTTGTGCCTTTTTTCCCACCATGGTAGTTGATGTATATGTAGCACACTTTTTTGGATATTTTTGATTTCATATCTCTTGTTTATCCTTGTTATGCATCATTTGGTGACTACTAGTATAATGTTGAATGTGAATTTATGTGGATGTGAAAATTCCCACATATGAATGCAGATGTGAAAATCCTTGCATATTTTTTATATATATTGGCAGGTGTGAAAATTCCTACTAGGAAGATGTTGACAGACCCTACCACCACCCTATTATAGAGCAGATGTATTCAAGACCCTGCTCACTCTACATTTTTGGTAGATGTATATTTTCTACCTACATGATATATTATTTTAGTTTTGTCACAAGTGAAACACATGGATGCTTTGAACTTATATTTTTATTTCATCATGATATGAATGTTCTTTTCTTTTATACTCCTTTGGGTAGTACTTTCCTCTTCTATGGGAAGCATTTATAATTGATATCCTTATTTTAATATATTGCTCAATTTCCTATTTTAGTATGCACATACCAACTTTTGCTGATATTTCTCTTTCTTCTCTTCTTTTGTGGGGTATGCTTCCAACCCCGAGTAGAGCAAGGAGGACTTGGACTTCAATATTGTAGTTGAGCTTTTGGGATACTTTGAAGAGGTGGTTAGATGACCCTCAACTTGATCTTTGGCTTATATGATTAGATTTCCTTTTTGACACCCATGTGTGGTGAAGTGATGTATAATGAAGAGTTGTAGTAGCGCAACGCTTGTGGGCTCTGGCGATTCGGGGAGCCTCGGCTAGGGTTCCCATTGGGCGGCAGAGGGCTTGGGGGAGGGGGTTCCGTCTGTCGGAGGATGCCTCCCCACTTCCCCCGGGCCTTTCTCGCTCAGGCACACATGATCTAATGACAAGTGGCGGGCGGTGGAGGCTCGTCCGGTGCAGCGCTTGCTGGAGCTGAAGTCGTGGTGTTGTCGGACAGCCGGCTACGACGGGACTCAGAGGCACACCTCAGTCCTCTTGTGAGAGGCACCCTCACCTCTCTCCCTTCTGCCGGATCCAGCGGCTTTGCGCTTCCCCTTCCCAGTCTGTTTCGTTTATTGTTTTTTCAGTTTAGTTTTAGGTTGTTTTGTTGGGTTAGTCGCTGGTTCTCAACCTTGGTAGTCGTCTTCCTCTTCGGCGTTGGTAGTTGTTCTTTCTGTCTCTCCTTGCGTTAGAGTGGTTTTTTTCTTCTAGTCTGACTAGAGAACGTTTTGTTAAGCGTCTCCTCGGGTTCCTTCTTGGGCGGACGGTGGGATCGGTCACCCCTTGGTGCTCCAGGCAGAGGAGGAGTAAGCTGGGTTTGGGCTTCGTGCGGGTCTTCCACCCCCTATTTGCAGTGGTGGTCGGGAGTGGTGGTGGAGTTCCCGACACCCTCTACTCCCCGCCCTTGTATCCGCATGAGCCATCCTTCCTCTGTATCTGCATCGCTGGGGTTTGGCCTCCTTCCTGGGTCTGCTGGTTGGCAACCTTAGTGCGTCACTGGTATTTGTGTTTCTCGTCCTGTTTGGTGGGGCGTTGTGTCTGTGTTGTTAGTATTGTGTCGTTGCTTTGGGGTCAAGCTCTATTTCTAGTAATCTTTCGTTGTCTTCATGATGGTAATCTCTGTCAGTGGCTTTGCATACTCCTCTCAAGATGTACTCATAGGTTCTGGTAGATTGACGAATTTCATCCCAGATAGCTGTTTTAGACAACCACTACAAGAGGTGGACGGTGCAGACGCATACCTATCGCATCCCAATCTGAGCCTTGTGCTATGTCTTTCCGCAAAAGGAGTTGCTGCTTGGTTACTTGATGAGAGATGTCTATCTTGTAGATGTCATATGGCTTACTTTTAATGATATTGAGCTATTTTCAAAAAAAAAGTGATGTATAATGATAAGCTTTATAATAGGTAGAACTTTCTTATTCCGCTGCTATATTTTTGATACTATAATACATACATTTAGAAAGTATTGGTACACATCCCTTTGGTGAAATTTTTTTGTGGTATTTGTTTTAAGGGATGTGGCCTTTTTCTTTTCTAGTAGGGAGTGGATCCCCTATCGAGTCCCACTCCTTACAGTCTTTCCATCCTAGGTCATCCTATGGATAGAGGAGAGGTCAACTCAAAGATCTTTACTACTCTCCCCAAGAGGTGGCAATCCAAGGTGACTTCCAATAAAGAGCTCATAGGAAATCTACTAGCCCATGAAGTTACACTTGATAAGAAAAAGGAAGAAGAAAGAGAAGAAGATAAAGAGCTCAAGAGAAAGAATAAGGCTGAAATCAAAGCCCAAGTTGAAGCTTTTGTTAGTCAAGCTTCTCCATCCTCTCAAGTTGAAGAAGATGTCATGTAATCCAAGGGTAGATTCTACAAAGTTAAGTCCTCCTCCTTCACCCGATGCTTGAAATGTGGAAATAGTTTGAACATAGTAGGCCGGGTGGTAAGAGCTTGGTAAGTCCCAATGAAGGATCTGGGTTTGAACCTCACTCAAGACACTTTGCGAGTGGCAATCCATGCTGATTAGGCACGAGAGGGGGGGTGACTGGACCACACCCTCTCATGCCTCGAGAGTTTACCATGTCGGCTTTATCTGGGTGGGTTCTCTCGGTCATAAAAAAAAGAGTCAATTCAAGGAAGATTGCCCATAAGGGAAAAAGACTCACCATCACAAGAGAATACAAGAGAAGAACAATACGAACGAAAAATGGCACAAAAGCTGTAGTGACTCCTCCAACTCAAGCTCAAGTGAAGAATCTAGAGGGGTATCTAGATCAAGCTCTAGTGAAGATGGAGAATGTCATTTTCTCTCATGGCAAGTGTAAATGAAGACTCAAATGAGGTAAATCCAAACTCATTAGAAAGAATATTTAGTTGCAACTATTCATGCTACTCGTGTCTCTTAAGTCTACTAACAATAAAAAGAAAAAGTTTGATAAGATTGTTGATAACTTGCATATAGAAAGGATGATATTGAACATGCTAACATTTGCTTGCAAGATGATGTTAATGATATGAAAAAGTCTTTTTTAGATTTTGAATTGAAATTTAGAAGTGTTGAGATTGAAAATAGTTATTATCTTAGTCAAGTAGATATTGTTAAACTTGAAAATGCTAGCTTTATTGATAAGATTCAATTCCTAGATCAACTCAACATCTTATGCCTAGTTCTAATGAGGAGCATACTAAAATTGTAAATTATGTAATGCTTGAAATTGATGTTTGTAAAACTAAAAATGAGGACAAAGACTTTATTTTGCAAGTAATAGAATCTAAAAGCACTGCCTATCTTTCTAAGATTACTGTTGTTGAAAAACAAAATGTTTCCTTGCTTGCTAAAATAAATGTCCTTAAATCTTGCTCTAGTTCTACTTGTAGAGAGAATAGTTTTTTTAGCTCTTCATATTGAGAAAGATTCTTATATAACCAAATCCCTTTTCTTAGAAACCAATCTTTTACATGCTAGAGATAATATCAATCAATTTTCTTTTCCTATTACTTCTCTTATGCATGATAATAATAGTCTGAGATTTTCTACGCAAAGATTCTTGTATAATAAAAAGAATCTTAATCAAATCCTAGATCATAATACCGAACAAATGGTTATACATGGTTTTGGACTTGATGGTATCCAAAGGAATAACAAAGGCAAAGGACCTTCAATTATCAATAAACAATCCTCTAGTTCCAAGGCTATGGGCACTTGCAACGATTGCAATGAAAATGGTCATTATTCTACATATTTCCCTTTTAGAAAATCACTAAGAGAAATAGGACTTTGGTTGCTAAGATAACCTTTCTAGACCCAAAAATATAATTGGGGACCTTTTCATCTTTCTTCTTATAGGTCACTTACAATTGTATTGACATGAGCTATTTGATTTGCAATTTGATTTCTCAATACACATAAAAGAAGAAAGGTGAGATGTGTATGGGGTGGCGACAAGTTGAAAAGAAATGGTAAGCATAGACGTAATTTTGTCCTTGCTCATATCCAATCATAGATTGTTTTTTTAAATTTAGTATGCACTAGACATATGATTTTTGAGTCAAATGGTATATTGTGAATCTGATCACTTTCTTACTCAAAAACTTCCCAACATGCTTTCATAGTACATTGTTAACTTGCTTATACATATTTGGATATGTTTTAAATTTTTTTCATGCCTCTAGATATGTTTTTTATAAAATATATGTGCATTTTGACAATCGCTATTGTCAGCCATGTTTGTCTTGAAAGAAACTCTACCGATAAGCACCAATGGGTGTTTCCAACAACTATTGTCAGTCGAGAAGTTCAACTCAGAAACTCGACTGACAACACCGTGCACATGATATAGAGATGGCTTTTGGGATGAGAATTTCCCTCTCAACTAGAGTTTCTTAATCAATAGCCTTATTTTTTGTCACTCCCTTGGTACCTATATAATGTGCATATTGCCATGCTTTATTGACTATTGCATACAACTCTATCCTTTCAATTGGTCTAAGTTGGTATCTCTATATATTACAATTACTTATCTTGAGTTGGTATGCTTGTTTTGATGATGATCTCATTGAATATCTTGGTTGTGATCTAAATTGCTTTTGCTGAGCTCAAACTTTCTATATCTATATAGTTGTATATCTTTTGAATGCAACCTTGTGTCTCTTAGTAGTAATCACCTATGGTAATGATGCATATTTTCTAGTGAGTAATATCCTTTCATGATTATAAAATTACATATCTCTTTGTTTGTATATTTCTCTATATCTAGTCATAGTTTGTTCTTTAACTTGTGAATCTTTTTCTATGACCTAGATCCTACTCGTACTCCTAACTTGTGATAACATCTTTTAGTAGTCCATCTACATGTAGTCCTAGCCCTGTTCATCAGTTGGTATTTAACAATATGTCATGCTTGTATCTTGTTTTATACATACTCAAGATTGTTCCTTAATTTGCATATCTACTATCTTGAGTTGATTGCTTGCATAATATTGCCTTGATATTTGCTAGAAATACATCATGGTTTGTTCAAATGCATGTTTTGTTTTGATTTATATACGTTGCTTGGAAAAACCCCTAGTTTTTTTCTCTTCTGCTCTCCTTTCTAACGCTTGGTATCTCCTTTGACTAACGAGTTGTGTTTTTCAACCCCCTCACTTTTTGAAATGACAAAGGGGGAGAAGACACATATTATTTAATGGGGAGAAGACAATGACATAAGACATATATGTAGAACAAATATGAGTAGAAGACATAGTTTTTATAAATGTTATAAAAGCTAACCATACAAGAGAAATAACATCAATTGAGGGGGAGTATGTGAACTCCATTAACATCGATTGAGGGATAGCTTATGAATTCAATTCTATTGAAGCCCCTAAGTTTCTCCAAAGGTATGATTTTACTTAAATGCTTTCAGTACATTTAAAGAATGGTTTTCCATTTTTGAAAAGGGGGAGAATGTTGACTCCAAGTCTAATTGACTAAATCCTTGTTTTGATGATGACTAACCATTCCACTTATTTGTGTCTAATGCTTCTACTTGAGTGATTTCTGGTTAGGTATAAACACACTCCAAATGTCCTAACTTGCACATCATAACTTCGAAAAATACAACTCTAAATCAAATTGCAAGTGCACTTTTATGGAAAAGACCTCAAATCTATTAGAATCATGTTGTAAATCACTTGTAATTAAGCTTAGAAAAAAAATTAGGAGCACTTAAATTAAATATTTAACCACTTTTATGACAATTTCCAAAATTCATCACATGGACTTTTGTTGATCGAGTTCCATCTAGGATAAACTCGACTGACATCCTTGATGGGTCTTAGAAATTTCTAGGGTGGACTGAGTTTTCCCCAGATAAACTCGACCTACACCCCTACACAGAGAAACCAAATTTAAGCCATTTGTGAGTTTTATCTAGAATAAATTCGACTAAAAACTCAAATTTAATTTGTCGCATAGTGCTACTGGTCGAGTTTTCTAAAAGCAAACTCGTCTGGCCACACTATACAGATTGTGAAGAAAAAGTATTTCTAGCTGTAGGGGTGTTACAAAATTCAAAATAGATCTGTTGCAACACCTCTAATGACTAGAGTTCATCATTAAGTGCTTCTACTAGCTAGAAGGCATCCCCAACTATAAATAAGATCCCCTGGGCTTCATCTCATGGTTATCCAAGAACTATAAAGGTCCATGTATTATAGTTGAGTGCCTCTAAGAGCCTCTTTCCACTCTCAAAATTAATCATTTACTACATCTATGGCTGTAAATGGGTATGGGTAGACTCGCATACCCGCAAATATGGACCCTTAAAAAACCCTCCACGGGTCTTATTTTATATACCCACATAACCTTGGACCTGTATACCCTTGGACCCGCATATAAGCGAGTCTAATAATGGGTATACTTGGAACCCGCTAGACCCGTGTACCCGCTATACATAAGTAACTACTTAAATAATATGCTATATATCATACTTTATTAGTCTAACTAATATAATTTTTGAGATTATATCCTCATCTAACCACAATAAGGTTGAGACTAGTCATATGATTAAGAATTAACTATTCTAGTTACAATAATGTACATCATACCTAAACTTAAAATCAAAATATCTACTAATTTATATTATTTTATACATAAGTTAAACATTGTGATGATGACTACAAATATGTAAACAATTAACTTAGTTAATATTAATGTATAGAATATAACATTATCTAATATAACTCTTGCATGTTAATATACTATATAATAACAATATCTTGTTGCATTAAAATATATAGAATATAGTCATTTTTTTTACATAAACAATATGATGTTTTATATAACCACTTATGCGCATATCCACTATTATTATGGGTACGGGTATGATGTGGGTATAAGTTTTTTATTGGTGGGTCTAGAACTGGAACCGAATCCACTAAATTAGATAAGTATGGGTACGGGTATGGCCAAACCCTCACCGTACCCGCACCGTTTACACCCCTAGCTACATCCATTGGAGTGAGTATGAAATTTGAAAGAGATCTAGACCTACATGTATATTTTATGAGGCTCTCACTTTCTCCACCTCCCAATCTCTCTTTCTACTATGAAGATGAAGGTTCTCTCTCTTGTCTAAGAGAGGTGAAGAAGAAGAAGGAAATGAGTCTATTGGTGAAAGCTTCTTCTTGGCAAAGGTGAAGTCAAAGGTAGAGATTCAAGTCAAGAGTGTTGTATTCTGGTTTACATTTTTAGTGGTATTTCAAAACCTCTTGTCTGGTTCGGTATGTACGTGCAATTTAATATTTTATCAAAAGTAAATTCTGAATGTTGTTTTGTTTGATGGCACTTTAATTGTTTTGTTTGGAAATATGAAGATGCACAATTTTCCATTCTTTAATTTCTTTGGAAAAGAAACAGTGTCAAGCCATTCAAACCATAAATTCCCTTGAGTTAAATCCACTAAATTCTCTAGACATTATGTCTCTTCGGTTCCATTCTGCGTGCACCCAATGAACCATTTTATTTGGAGACTTGATACCCAACAATTGTCGATGAACACTTATCTATTTATTTGCCAATTTTAGTGGCTACGTCCAGCTATAAAAGGGACAAGCATAAGCCATTTATGACATACCAAAACATATCAAATACACCAAAAATCAGAAACAACTTAGTAAGAGTTTACTGTGTGCAACTATTGCTCCTGTTTTGTGCTGCTCACTACTACTGTGCGCGGGTTTGTTCTTGGCCACTTCTCCACCTTGTCCCAGTTTGTTTTTTGCCATTCTTATCCACCCAATATTATGCATCTGAGAGTATTTACTGCGAATTATTTTTTGGCGATGTTCAAGGGCTAAAGGTTCGTTCCACAATGTCCTCTTGCTGGCATTGAGAGGTAGTGCTTAAGCAGTAGGGTGATTGAATCTAGGAGGCAAGATGCCGACAAAGCTCGTGCATAGAAGCAGTGGATTTTGTCTTCACTACAATGATCTTCATAACATACCTTCATCCACAATATTATCTAAACTATGATATTTCTTTGTTCTTTATTATTGATCGAATTAAATTACTATGATATATTGAAAGAACTTCTTAAACAATAACTAAAAATTGTATAATTTCCAACATTAGTGAAGACAAACTCCCTTTCTAGTTACTGATTATTTGTTGTTAATTTGAGTATTTCCATTTACATAATATGAATCCAGGAACCATGATGACCATGGAAGACATAGCTAGTATTAGGCCCAAAAAATTTATGGATTTATATTTCCGTCGTGGGCAACAAAAGATGAAGTTATGGCTCACTTTCTTAGGTCCAATTTCAGAAATCACACCATCTGAGGAACGTGAACCATCATTTAATTCTATTGATATCCCGATTCATACATACATTGATCCATCTTCTCCCAGATACTCTGATCCTACCAAAATATCCAAAGAGTTAGATTACCTTTGTCATGGTAGGATCTTGTCTGCTTTTTCCAATAAACTCTATGACATACATCACAAGAAACCTTATGCCCTTGAGCCTTGGCAAGCTTTAGATGATAAGTTTGGAATGCAAAATGCTGGTATAGAATAATATGCCTTTGTTAGATGGTATGAATACAATATGGTGAATAACAAGTATGTTCCATCCCAAGTACTTGAGTACTAGAACCTAGTCTCAAATTCTATTGCTAGTGGTTATAAGCTTGAGGAAAATGTGCAAGTGGCAATGCTTATTAAAGATTCCTCCATACTGGAAAGACTTTGCCAAGTCTCTTTGTCATAGACATGATAAGTTAACCATGCCTTCCTTAGTGAAATCTCTTCAAACTGAATTCCATCACAGAGAAAAGGATATCGAGGTTAATACCCCTGTAAATCTAGCAGATGATGTCATAACCAAGAGGAAACCAAACAATTTCAATCCTAAGTCTAAGAAATCTTTCAAGAAAGGAAAGCAACCCTGTCATAATAAGAACTCTGATTATGGGGGCCAATGCATGTGTTATGCATTTGGCAAGCCTGACCATCTTGCAAATGTTTGTAGGGACCGTAAATGTCAAAGGAAGCAAATTTACCAGGCCCCTAAGAGTGCAGAATTGAACATAATCAATGTGGGGGCTGATGCATCCTCTTTTGAAAGGTTAGATATCACCAATTCTCTTGTTCTTAGTGTTGACTTTTCCTCTTGTGAAAATTGGTGGATGGAATCTGGTACGACGTCTCACATTTGCTATGATCATTCTACTTTTTATACCTATCAGACAAAAAATAGTTGCATGATCTCTTGGGGTGATGATGTATTCGTGAAGCAAATTGTAGGCTATGGACATGTGGATCTGAGGTTCCCTTCTGGGAAAGTCCTTAGACTACAAAATGTTTTACATGTTTTAGTTTTAAGGAAAACCTAGTTAGTGAAGTCTTTATCATGTCGTCTGGTTACACTCTTTTATGTCAAGGACATAAAGTTCTAATCTCTATATTTGGCTCTTACATAGGTGGTGGGTACACTTGTATGGGTTTAATTAAGCTATGTGTCTCTTCTTGTAATGATACTTCTCGTATTAATGATAATTGTTTAAGTACCCTTTCTACTTATATATCTTGTTATGTTTGGCATGATCATCTAGGACATGTGAACAAGAACACTATAAAACAAATGATTCACATGGACTTAATTCCTAAGACTCCAATCTCTAATGATGTTAGATGCCAAATATGTGTTCAAGACAAGTTACCTAAGAAACCTTTTAGATCAGTAGAAAGGAATACATCACTACTTGAGCTTGTTCATTTTGTCATATGTGATTTAAATAATGTTCTTACTCGTGATGGCATGCACCACTTTGTGACATTTATTGGTGAGTTTTCCAATTACTATTGCATTTCTTATTGAAATCCAAGGATGGACAAATAGAAAAACTTAGAATTTATAAGTCACAAGTAGAAAACCAAACCGAGAAGAATATTAAAAGGATTACATACAATAGAAGAGGTGAATATACTTCTAATGAACTTAAACAGTTATGTGAAGATCAAGTCCTTTTGCATGAAACCACTATTCCGTACAACCCACAATCTAATGGTGTAGTAGAAAGAAAGAATAGAATCCTGATCGACATGGTCAATGCCATGTTGGCCGAATTTGGTCTACATCAAAGAATGTGGGGGAGGATCTTTTAATCACCAACTATGTGTTGAACCGTATACACATAGAGAAAACACCCTATGGAATTTGATTAACATGAAACCTATTTTAAAGTATCTTAAAGTGTGGGGGTGCTTGGCCAAAGTTAAAATCCCTAAAAATAAGAAGAGAAAGTTTGATCCCAAAACTGTTGATACCATTTTCATAGGCTATATTGAAAATAGCAATGCAAACTTATATCTAGTAATAGGGTCAGACATCCTTGACATCAAAACAAAATCCATACTTGAAATAAGACCTGTAGATGTTGTTTACTATGAAAACATCTTTCCCTTCAAACTTAGTTTTCCCATACAAGTTGGTGACCATTGTTCAAATATTAAAACTTATGAACCTTTAGAAATCAATCAAGATTCAACACCTCTTACCGACATACTCATACCTGAACCTGAACAGTTGGACCTTGAAGTGGTTGAGCTTCCCAATGACATTGGTCGGGGTAAAAGGGCTAAAGTAGCAAAGAACTTTGGCCCCGACTTATACACCTTCTTAGTAGAAGAAGACCGCAAGACCTATGAAGATGCCATGAAATCCATAGATGTTGGTTTCTGGAAGGAAGCTATTGACAGTGAAAAAGAACCGATTATGAACAATAATACACAGATTCTAATTGATCTTCCTTCATGTTGCAAAACCATTGGATGCAAATGGGTATTTAGAAAGAAGTTAAAGGCAGATGGTAGCATAGATAATTTTAAGGCCATGCTTGTAGCCAAAGGTTACTAGAAACAAGAAGGAGTTGATTACTTTGACACCTATAACCCTGTAACAAAGATTACCTCCATCTGTGTTCTTGTTGATTTGGTCAAAATCCATAATCTTAAAATCCACCAGATGGATGTAAAGACTACTTTCCTCAATGGGATCTTGAAGAAGAAATCTATATGGATCAAATCAAGGGTTTAATGGTCCAAGTAAAAGAAAATAAAGTTTGTAAACTTGTAAAATCTTTGTATTGTCTAAAACAAGCACCTAAGTAGTGGAATTACTTCAATAAATATGTTTTATCTTATGGATTTACTGCAAATGAATATGATAGGTGCATTTTCTAAGGATGTTGATAATGGAACTATTATAATGTGCTTACATGTAGCCGATATATTAATTTTTAGATCCAATGCCAAAATAATTTATGAAACAAAATCCTTTCAATCCAAGAATTTTAATATGAAATTTTTAGGAATTGCTGATGTTATTCTTGACATTAAATTGAGTATATTTACTTTTGGTTATTTCTCAAATCAATGTCACTATGTGGAAACGATTCTACATAAATTTGATATGTACTTTTATTGGTATGTTAGTACTCGTTATGATCCTTCGCTACATCTTAAGTCACACAAAGGTAGCCCTGTGGATCAAATTAGATATGCCCAATTTATATGAAACTTGATGTATTTAGTCAATTGTTCTAGACCAAATATTGCTTATGCTATCAGTAGGCTAAGTAGGTACACTAGCTATCCTATACATATCACTGGAAAGCATTGGTCAGAGTTTTTAGGTATCTCAAAGGTACCATGAGTTATGGTCTTCATTACACTGATTTCTTAGCCGTGTTAGAGGGCTATACAGATGCAAATTGGATTGTTGTCTCTAATGAAAGCAAGACCACCAGTGGTTATGTATTTTTCCTAGATGGTGATGTAGTGTCTTGGAAATCCTCCAAGAAAACTTTGAGGGATAGATCCACTATAGAGACTAAGTTTATAGCCTTATATTTAGCTTGTTGTCAAGCTGATTGGATTAGAAATCTTCTACTCAATTTACCTGTAGGTCTAAAGCGATTCCCTCCTATCTCAAATCATTATGACAATAGATCAACAATAGACAAGGCTAAACAATCTAAGGGTAACCTAGGTAAATGCTTTATGGTATTGAGGGTATGAAGAGGTGAGAGATTTCATTACCCATCGTGTTATATCTCTACAATTTCTAAGCTCAATATAGAATATTGCTGGTCCTCTCACAAAAGGTCTAGTTAGAAAGCTAGTACTTAGTGCGTCGAGGGGGATGGGTTTCTGTCCCCGAGTTAAACACCACAATTAGGGATGAGCATCGAGTCGGGCTGGTCTGATCCAACCTGTGACCCAGCCCGCATGACCCGATCTAGACCCAAACTTGATTTGTAATATGGGTGGGACGGGCCTAAAAATTAACCCCATATTTTATTTAGGTCGGGTACAGGCTGAGGTAAACCCAGGCCCAAAAACTTGAATGCCAAATTAGATTTTATGTACATTATATACATATAAATCTATGTTTTTAGAAAGAAAAATATACAAATTTCTTGATGCAATATGTAGTACATATCCAACCAATGGCAACATGGATAATCTGTAATCAATCAACATGCTTAGTGAATTGATACTAGTAAGATAACCATCATTGACATGGATAGACACACTTGATTTGTTTGAATTGATCTCACTGTGTCATTCAAATGGAACTTTTTTTGTTTAACTATGTATATTTTAACAAATGAATAAAATATGACATCAATACTTTGATTTAAAATGTATATAACACTCAGAAAAGTCATGCCATTAGCTCATTAAAGAAAAAAGAAAGAAGCAACTAGCTCAGTGCATAGTAGATTCTGCTCATTTTTTGCTCATATGCCCACATGTTGGAGACAAATGATATTTTACCCTTCAAACACCGATTTCATTGTATATACATATAGGACAAGGAAGCAAAAAGCCACAACAATGTAGATTCCACTGATTTTTTAAGTCTCATACATTCACCTGTATGAGAAAATAATTTGTTGCTCTTTCAATATCCATTTCATTGACATAGGGGATCACACAACTAAGGTATACATATTCTGTCAACATAGATCACAAAGTACATATATTTTGAAAGGTTAATCACAAAATATATATCATACTAGTTTAGTTTTCATGTTAGCTAGTTAGATCTAGAAAAATTTGGTATACTCATTCGACGTTATATGGGCAAACCCAAACCTGGCTTATAACCCAACATTCTTATATGGGCTAGCTACAGATGTCATTTTTCAATTTTATACAGGCCCAAACCCAACCCACAACAACTTGAATATATGGGTTTGGGGTTTGGGATAGGAAAAACTCGGTATATCTGAAAAACTACTAGAGGGGGGGTGAATAGAGTTTTTGAATTATTTTAACAATTTATTGAATTCAAACAACCACAATTGAAATTAGAAGAAGAAGACAGGTGTTTAGAGTGGTTCCAACTATAGCAAATACTATAGTTGTCAGTCCACTACCCGGTTGCTTACCCAACCGGGATTTGAAAGTATTTATTTTATTACCTCTTGAGGATTTATACAAAATACAATACTTTCCTTTACACCCTTTGAACAGCCTTCACTTGAAGTAGGTGCACCAACTTTGAGGTAGCCTTCTTTGAAGTAACTCCAAGCTCCCCCTTGAAGTAGCCTTCCTCTCTAGAAGTAACCTCCCGTTGCACCAGCCTTCTGAAGTAGCTCAAAGTCTCCTTCTTCGCCAAGAAGATCTTCACCCTCTTCAATCCGCAGCCTCCAACCTAGGAGTAGCAAGGAGAGTACAAACAATAATAGGGAACAAGAAAGAAAAAGGAAATTACAACTTATCCTTTGTAGCCCAAGGCTTGATTTGCCTAGATCAAGCGTATAGATCTCCTAACCAAGTGTGTGGACTTGTGATTGCAGTGGGTAGGAGATACTAGCCTATAGGACACGAATTATGAGCTAAGAAATGAAATGGCCAATTGTCACAATGCTCAAATTGCTCACAAACAGATTGCTCAAAGTATGCTCAAGGATTTCTCAAGTGTAGCAAGTGTGTTTGAGTGTCCTATGGCTTGTCCTATTTATAGGAATGGCCTAAAGATGCTTAAGGACGTTCTAGACAACTTCTAGGGGTTTCTAAGTGCTTAACTAGCCGTTAGGTACAAAGTTGTTTCTTTAACAACGGCTAATTAATTAATTCTGCAGTTTCTGTCAGAGACCGTCTCGGTCGAGGAATGGTCGACCGAGACACCTACTCGGTCGAACTGTTGTCGACCGACAGGAACTCTGGAACAAGTGATTTGCAACGTCTTTCTCCAACTGCCAACTAACTTGTCTGTTGTGTCTAACGGCTACTTTGGATCTTTCTCGGTCGAGGAGGTTGTCGACCGAGAGTGTCTCGGTCGAGGAGTTTGTCAACCGAGATTGATCCTGTTTCAATGTTTCAATTTAGGCACTAATTATATGTATGAGTGTGCATATGTGATCCTATATGAAGGGGATGACTTATCTAAATGTGGTGTTTATCTAGGGAAGATCTAACGCTTGATTTACATGCAATCTAAGTACTTGTACATTATATATTTGTACAAGTTTTTACAAAGCAATTACATTGCATGAAAACATAAATGTGTAAGCTTATGGATTTCCCTAGTTGCTTTGGCATCCACCTTAATCCTGCACACTCAAGTAGCTCGTTAGATTAATAAGAATGAAATGTTTGTCATAATCAAAACAAAGGGATTTATAGATGTCCATTTAGCCAACAATCTCCCCCTTTTTGAAGATGACAAACATTTCCTAAATATAAAAATAAAGGAAATATAAACCATATGAGTTTCATACCTTTAGATTACCTTTTGTAGATTTTCCTCTTGTTTATAAAATGTGTGCTTATTATTCCCCTTGAATTATGGAACATGAAATCCAATTCACTAGGGAATATAGCAACTTTCAATGTAAAGCCAAGAGTTTATTTATGTAACTCATTGATTGAGTTTTTCTAAGTTTTAGTTTTATATTTATTTCTCCCCCTTTGTCATTTCAAAAAGATATCCATTTAGAAATAAAAACTCCCCCTAAATTAGATGTCCCATCAAATCTAATGAAAAAGATGTCCATTTAAAAGCCAAAATATCATGATGTAAATAAGAGTTTTGTTTAAGTAGCACAAACATCATTTTTATGAAATTCATAGATTTCTTCATAACCAAGAGTAAAAATACTAAGGTCGTAACAAGCTCCAAATGATGTTTGCAATGTTTTTGTAAGCTTCTAAATCAAATAATCAAATTTGTTTCTATGAGCTCCCCCTTAATCTTATACTATGCTCCCCAAGATATAAGTATTTTCAATAGATGTCATTTTAGCCATAACTTGAACTTTTAGGTATTTGCAAAGATGTTCATCCTTTTTGATTTACTTGTATTTATTTCTCCCCTTATTTTGTATGCTCTACAATAGTCTTATAATCCAGATTCAAATGATGCCAAAAAGATATCCATTATAGGGATAACCAATGTCATTACAAGCATGAAAAGATAGCCAAAACATGTAACAATAACCCATTTATTACAATTTTGCAAAGATTCCATTACAACTAATACAACTCCACATCTCACTGGAAAGACTTAAGAATTACATCAACATCAGGGTCTTTCCCAAGAAAAGGCTCAGCTCCATAATACTGAACTAATGTTTGCCACTCCAGAGCACCTGTCTTGGTTAAGGCATATGCCTCCAAGAAGGTTGGAACACGATCAAATCGAAAGTGAGCAGCAATATCTTGTAGTTGCATTGATGAAAACTGAGTATGCGTGAGATCAGTAGATGGTGGTGGTGGAGGTTGATAATAGTTGTAAGATGGGTTATATGGATTGAGCATGCCAGGATTTAAAGAGTAGGGATATTCATTTTCTTATTGTGTCAAAACTTATTTTAGGTCGATTTTGACTACGACCATAGCGCCCCTTGGTCAAATTTCATTTTAACCAAGAGGCAGATTTGCAATTTTTCAATTTGAACATTATGAAGTATAATATCTGCATAGGATTTGATTAAGTATTAAGTTGAAGCATAATACTTAATATGAAAACATTTGTCCTTTTCTTAAAATATAGGCTTTGCTGTAGTAATATGAATATCAAATTTCACGTCGTTTAGTATCCTCATAAAATTCATTACTGAAGACACACTAAATATCAATTGAAAAACGCTAAATATCTCAATTGAAAAGCACTAAATATCTCAAGTCTTTTTGAGAGATTTTATCTTATGTGTTGCAAACATAACATATTACCAATAAAGCATTTGCTTGCCTATCATGGGTCCATGTAGACAATTATCTATCAAGCTGATCTCAGTACCAAATGGTGAAAGCATATCCATGATGTAATAATAACAGTAAATAATCGCACGATCACATGATTTCTATATGGATAGACCAGAAAATAAGGAAATCATGTGAAATTTTCTAAGCATAATTTGATTTTAAATCATTTAGGGAATAAACTAATATTAGTTTAAATTTGTATGGATGATTTCCAAAATAAATATCCAATCAGTAATCATGAATAGATAGCAATTTCATCAATTTCAAAGAAATTTAGCAATTTTTTTTACAACAGACTGGAAGTCAGTAACATGCTCAGTCGACTATTTCTCGACCGACAGTGTCTCGGTCGACAGTCTTTCGACCGACAATATTTCTGAAACTGTTAGTTGCTTCCAAATAAAACATATGCAAGTTAAATATTTAGATACTTAAATTTATTGATTATTCCATTATGTTGAGTTGAGATAGACGTAGAAATATGCAACTAAGGTCCTTGGTCATATCTCAACTTGATTCTGTTCATTTAGTTTGGAGGTTTTGGAACCCAAACTAACTCGACATCTTTTCTCTTGTAAGGGCATGAAAAAGAATAGTGACCAAGGCGCAAACAATAATGACAGCATATCGAGTCAACCTCATATCTTTTTCTATGATTGTGTTCTGTGTTGTCCTTGGGTGAAGATGTTCCTTTAGGTACATATATAGATTGATGGGTTTGTGCCTTTCTCCAACTAGGTTGTTGATAGGATTTCCCTTTAGGCTTGTAACCTAGTCCTCTTCTCCCAATTTGATGATAGGAATTATCTAAGATTTGATCAAGAATGCCATTATTATTTAAATTACTAACTTTTTGTTGTAAATTGGCAATCTCTTCCATTCTTTTCTTGATATCTAGTTTTGCTTGATCTAGATTAGATGACAATGAATTTCTTTCTTTGACAATAGAATCATAATCTAGATGGTTGCATAAAATGGGTTGTTTTTGAAGATCATTCACTTGACTTTGCAAATTATTCTTCTCTAAAGAAAGTAGATTACAATTTGCCTCTATAGATTTTATCTCAATATCATGATCTTCAATGATCTTTTTAAGATCTTCGTTTTCAGATGTAATAGCAAGAAGCTTAGCATGTAATTCATCATTTGCTTTATTTGATTTCTTTAATTTCTTCTTGCATTCAACATACTTAATATGTGTTTCTTCAAGGCTAGCAACTAGTTCTTCTTTGGATAAATCAAAAAGACTTACCTCTTCTTCTTCTTCCTCACTAGTTGTAGCAATGAGACAATCTTTGTTCTCATCTTCCTTATTTGATCTCCATGGGCATCTAGTTGTTGTGTGGCTTGTTCCTAAGCACCAATTGCAACATGTTGTAGTTTTGTCCAAGCATCACCTTTTGTTGTGATTGTAATCACCATTACCCTCCATTCTTCAAGACCTGATTAGGGTTCCTTGAAGCCTGCTCTGATACCAATTGAAAAACTACTAGAGGGGGGGTGAATAGAGTTTTTGAATTATTTTAACAATTTATTGAATTCAAACAACCACAATTGAAATTAGAAGAAGAAGACAGGTGTTTAGAGTGGTTCCAACTATAGCAAATACTATAGTTGTCAGTCCACTACCCGGTTGCTTACCCAACCGGGATTTGAAAGTATTTATTTTATTACCTCTCGAGGATTTATAAAAAATACAATACTTTCCTTTACACCCTTTGAATAGCCTTCACTTGAAGTAGGTGCACCAACTTTGAGGTAGCCTTCTTTGAAGTAACTCCAAGCTCCCCCTTGAAGTAGCCTTCCTCTCTAGAAGTAACCTCCCGTTGCACCAGCCTTCTGAAGTAGCTCAAAGTCTCCTTCTTCGCCAAGAAGATCTTCACCCTCTCCAATCCGCAGCCTCCAACCTAGGAGTAGCAAGGAGAGTACAAACAATAATAGGGAACAAGAAAGAAAAAGGAAATTACAACTTATCCTTTGTAGCCCAAGGCTTGATTTGCCTAGATCAAGCGTATAGATCTCCTAACCAAGTGTGTGGACTTGTGCTTGCAGTGGGTAGGAGATACTAGCCTATAGGACACGAATTATGAGCTAAGAAATGAAATGGCCAATTGTCACAATGCTCAAATTGCTCACAAACAGATTGCTCAAAGTATGCTCAAGGATTTCTCAAGTGTAGCAAGTGTGTTTGAGTGTCCTATGGCTTGTCCTATTTATAGGAATGGCCTAAAGATGCTTAAGGACGTTCTAGACAACTTCTAGGGGTTTCTAAGTGCTTAACTAGACGTTAGGTACAAAGTTGTTGCTTTAACAACGGCTAATTAATTAATTCTGCAGTTTCTGTCAGAGACCGTCTCGGTCGAGGAATGGTCGACCGAGACACCTACTCGGTCGAACTGTTGTCGACCGACAGGCACTCTGGAACAAGTGATTTGCAACGTCTTTCTCCAACTGCCAACTAACTTGTCTGTTGTGTCTAACGGCTACTTTGGATCTTTCTCGGTCGAGGAGATTGTCGACCGAGAGTGTCTCGGTCGAGGAGTTTGTCGACCGAGATTGATCCTGTTTCAATGTTTCAATTTAGGCACTAATTATATGTATGAGTGTGCATATGTGATCCTATATGAAGGGGATGACTTATCTAAATGTGGTGTTTAGCTAGGGAAGATCTAACGCTTGATTTACATGCAATCTAAGTACTTGTACATTATATATTTGTACAAGTTTTTACAAAGCAATTACATTGCATGAAAACATAAATGTGTAAGCATATGGATTTCCCTAGTTGTTTTGGCATCCACCTTAATCCTACACACTCAAGTAGCTCGTTAGATTAATAAGAATGAAATGTTTGTCATAATCAAAACAAAGGGATTTATAGATGTCCATTTAGCCAACAATATCCTGGCCCGATGCTCATCCCTAATCACAGTGGTAACCCTACCATCCCAAAACTGGAGATCCCATGAGGAATGGTTCAAAAGGACAACTAAGTTATGCATGTATTCAACAGAAGCACAATTTCTTTGGAGTTTTACTCAGGAGCCTTCCCTATGGTGTTTAATTTGTGCTTTGAGACTGCCTTAGTAGGGGAAGAATTTTTGCTCTGAATGAGGTCGAGGCCATATATTTGACAGGGTGTAATAATGGACAATACACCTTGGAGAGATCCCCACTATGCAAGTGTAAACCTAGGCCAGGGTTTATGTGAGTTGGGCATACTTACTAGAGCTCTCATGAAACAGATTCCTATGAAGGACGTAATGCGCACACATATATGAAAAAATCCTCATGCCCTCACTATGTTCTTCATAGTTTATTGAAATCTAAATTAGAGAGTCTAGTTCAAGACGTAGTTCACCAAGTCCCTCCGGATGTAGATGAACTATTGCTAGACAAAGTTCAAATCCACAAGCAACCTCTGCTGAAAGACATAATTTTTAGTCGCCTTTCTTCTTTTGTTTTTCTTCTTCTTTTTCCATTTATAATTTTTTGAGGTTTATAATATATGTGGGGGAATGTTGTATTCTGATTGACATTTTTAGATGTATTTTAAAATCTCTCATCCGGTTTGGAACATACTTGTTATTTAACATTTAATAAACATAATTTTCTTTATGTTGTTTTGTTTGACGATACTTCAATTGTGTCATTTGAAAATCTGAATATGTACAATTTCTCATTCTTTAATTGTCTTGGAAAAAAAATTGTGTTAAGTCATTCGAACCATAAATTCTCTTGAGTTAAATCCACTAATTCTCTAGAGGTGATGTCTCTTCGGTTCCATTTTGGGTGCGCCCAATGAACCATTTCATTTGGGGACTTGATATCCAATAATTATTGATGAAGACTTAGCTATTTATTTTCCAATTTGAGTGGCTACATCCAACTATAAAATGGACAATTCTAAACCATTTATACCTGAATACACCAGGAATCCAAAACAACATAATAAGAGTTTTTTGATTTCGACAATTGCTCTTGTTTTGTGCTTCTCGCTATTGCTGTGTGTGACTTTATTTTTGGCCACTTATCCACCTTCTCTCATTTTATTTTTTACCATTCTTATTCATCCAATATTGTGCATATGAGCGTATTTCCTATGATTTATTTTTTGGTGACGTTCATGGGCCAACAGATGTTCTACACTATCCTCTTACTGGCACTAGGAGGCAGTACCTGAGTTGTGGGCTGATTGAATCCGGGAGACAAGACGCCGATATAGCTTGTGCATAGGAGCGGAAGATTTTGTCTTCACGACAGTGATCTTTGTGACACACCTTCATCCATAGGCTTATCTAAACTCTGTTGTTTCTTTGTTCTTTATTATTGATCAGATTAATTGTTGCCATATATTGAAAGATTTATTTAAATAATAATTGGAAATCATTTAATTTCCAACAAAGAGTGGGTAATTCCTTAAGGTGCAAGACTCATTGCAAGAGTAGGTAAGTCCTTGGTGAAGGTGGAAAACTCATAGCAAAAGTAGGTAAGTCCTTAGTGAGGTAGAAGACTTTTTGTTTTGGATTGGTAAGTCCTTTGATAGGTTATTAGCTCCCTTGCCCTCAAAGGGAAGAATGGGTATCCTTGTCCCAGAAAAAGAATGTCATATGTTGTAACTCTTATAATGGAATATAAAGAGTGAGACATAGTTGAAAAAGCTTAGAGGTTGACCTCTGTAGGTAGTAGATGTACAATCTCCTAGTTTGGAGTTTGAAACCACTATAGATAGATTGTTCTTGATCTTATTCAATCTCTCACATCCTTGCTATGTATGTTTACTTGCACTCAAAGTTCATATTTGCCATATTAACTTAGACATATTTTGAAGGTCTATTAAATTTTGTTTAAGTATCTTTATCTCTATTCACCATCACCCTAGAGCCCATCATCAGATCCAACATTAATGACATTCTACTAAAATATTTTCCCACGAAATGTGGTGCACATTGTAAATGTTTCAAGCATCTTGCATAAGCCATAAATTGTTGTTCATCCTGCATTGTCAATACATATTTTTCTATACAATATCAATTACATTCAGATTGACTTGATTCTATCTGCCACAATATGGATGCTATATTCGTGCAATGGAAATCTATCAATTTTAATCTAGATAGACAAGCTATCAACTTTCATCACAAAAATAATATTAGAAAGACAAGCAAATGCCTCCAATTATCAATTACATCTTAATGGTATATGCAAGGTACAAATTACATAAACAATTCACGATACAATTATGAGAATAACATATATAGAAGAGCCATGTGTAAAAAAATACTATTGTAATGATTTAGAATTTATAATATTACCCTATTTCATGATTAGGAAGCTAGTTAGGTTTGTTAATGAATTAGAATTTAGAATATTACCCTATTTCATGATTCAGAAGCTAGTTAGGTTTGTTCTTTGTATGTGACCACACAAGGATTAAAAGTTAGAATACATTTATATAATAATTTAATTATGTGGCATTAAATATATATTTTCTTTACTAACATGATGAGTAAATAAAATGAATAATTTACATGGGAGTAGCAACTGATAACTTCATTTTAATATTGTCATATTATTTAATTATAGTGGAATAAATAAACTAAAGATGTTAACTGAATAAAAGGCAAATAACCAAATATATATAACTTTTTTAGTAACAAGGTGACATCAGCACGACTTAATATAATACACAGATAATGGGTCAAAATTCATAAGGAAATATCAAAAGTAAAATATATTGGTAGAAAAATGTTTCTTTGGTGTCAATTAGCTTGGTCATCAAGTTTTACATTATTTGCATAATAATAAATATCTTAATTTTATTTGAAAAAAGAAACAAGATAAGAGACAAAAGTATTAAATATATTACTAAAAATCTCACAAAGAGAAAATAAATATCAAATTCAAAATCCACATACCAAGTTTAGCCTATATGCAATTTTCATCTAATTTGGACAATCTTAAATACTCTAGTGTAATTTAGGAGAGAGAATGTACTTTAAGCCCAAAATATTATATAACATGTTAAATAACTCCAAAAGGAAAAATTAAGTTTAGGACCATGTTACTCATTTTTAGGTGTGACAAACTCGAATGTTTTATAATTTAATATATATGACTTTGAGATTTTAGTGTATCTAATGATCCCAAAAATTATCATGAATCTTATAATCATTTATTAGATCTATGGTTAATATTTTAAAATTTTTGGAGATCATTAGAATATTTATAAAATTCATATGTGCAAAAATAATAGTTTTTAGAGATATTTTAGTTATATGCCTAATCTAATTTATTTTTTTGATGAAAATTAGTGAAAGATTTGCTACGCTGGTATTGAAGTGTGATATTAAATTTCAGACCAATTAGAGCTTGTTTGATGGTTAAAAAAATTATACAAGAACTATATTCAAACTAAATTTAAGGCCTAATTTGGCCACAAACTTCTTGAATCCTGGTAATTTATATAATAACTGCTAACACATCACGTTATAAGTGTGACTCATAAATGCTATTATTTAATCGCTGTAACAATAGCCACGAGCTTTTCGAGTCATGCCGTTGACGACAGTACTGAGAATGCCGCCTCCCTCATAATTTTCTGCTTCCCGTCTCGTCTTTTTTTCACAGATTAGTAATAAACTATGTAGGCAGTAAACCACTCAGCCCCTCGCACCACTTCTAAAGTACTAAAGTCATCTGTGAAGAATACTAGAATTTAAGAAGTCTGCAACTAAACTAGGCCTAATGGTTCAAATTATTTACATTATTTCATCAAAATAGTAAAACTTTCATATCATGGATTCCTTTATCCAAGTAAGGTAATATTTTTAAATGGAGAATTTTGATTACAATTGTGATTTGTGATAAATTTTGGAGAAATTATGTATTCACTATTTTGGAGATATAGTTTATAAATTGTATTTGAAGTCATTATTAATGGATGGGGTGATTTGAAATACCTTTTAAAGTGTTCATGAGAAAATAAAATCTTTGTAAAGTAGTGTGTTATTTTATTATAGGATAAGTGCAAATTTGGTAAATAAGAATTTATTTTTGAAATGAGAATGATGTTTTATTAGTTTGGTGAATCTTAATGACTATTATGACTTCTTAGATATATTCTGTTAGGAGAATTATAAAGACCTCCAAATCTTTTCATTTTTATTCACTTTATTAAATAGAAAGAGACATAGAAGTTATATATAATAAAGAAGATCTAGTTAACATTTCATAACATTAGAAGTTATGATTTTTTAAGGTTACAATATTTCAAAAAAAGTATTGAGGTGTATAATGTTGTTTTAAAAACATTAATTTAATTTAGTAGTAGGTTGGTGGGAGACATAATTTACAAAAATAGTATGAAATATTGATATATTAATTATATTAAGGAATTTTGTAAGGAGATATAAGACTTTTATTGTCGGTGGAAAAGTTTTGTTTTTAAAAAATACACATTTATATAAAGAATAGATTACATTGTGGAACATATGCCTTAACTAAATAGTTGTTTGAATGGTCCTACCAAGTAAATATAAGTTTCTTTTAACACAATTTGAAACTAAATTATAAAGGAAGTTGGGCCACAACTTTTCTCCTTTACTTATATAAACACACCCTATTGACTATGTCCATGTACACAACAAACAACTTAGATTGCTTCCTCGACCCATCCTTTGTGATTTTGTCCCAAGATTGTGATGGCAACACGCTGTTCCAGTAAGTTGACATCTTCTTTTCTCCCTTCCTTATTTTTCCGTTCCACCATGACCATGAAGCAACATCTCCTACCACCACGATGTCTTCTTTTCCAAAGAAGCATAGAACATCACCAACAACGATCAAGAGTACAAAGATCTTATTCCATGAGACTAGTCATTGGTTAACTGTATTTGTCACCGAAGAATATCACAAGTCTATTTAGATAAGGCTAGTTTTAACCCAATTTGTTAATGATCAGATGCTTTTGTCTCTAAGGCAGTAGGTCAGTGTTCCCTAACCATAGTTTTAGTTCACTAAGAGTTTCTATAAGTAGACAAACAAAAAGAAGAATGAAATATTGAGATTCTAATTCAAATAATATGTAATGAATATAGGATGATGTGACCCTTACCATGATCTTGTGACGTATTGGATACTGAGACTTTAAACTAATATATGTGCATCTTTCCCGATTATTAAGGCAATATTATATTCACCAATAAATTTCCCATATGGGCATTCTTGGTTAAAACTTATTTATCCTAGAATATATTTGCAAGTTCCTTGTTTCATCTTCAATTATTGCTGATGTTATCACTTATGGACATCTGGCCTATTGTGACTTGGATGATCTCATCCTCATTTATTTCATACTTCTTATGACTAAACTCAAATCTTGCAATGACATTATTATGCGTGTGCAAATATACTAGGTTGTATATATTATAGTAGTACATATGTACTTCCATATTATAGTAGTACATATTGGACGTGTATATTTCGTCCTTAGTATGTGTTTTCCATTCACGCATGTGTTCTGCCCAGGGTGTGCGTCTTCCACCTAAAATATTTTTAGACTTGAGATTTACGAGTCTCGATCCTACATAAATAAAAATGGTTTAATTATTTACATTAACTGTTTGGAAATTGTTATTGTTGATATATGACAAGATTATCTTTTGGTCAATCATCTCTTTCATTATAATGCCTCATCTTTTGGCCTGATAAAATCCTCTTGGAACTTCTTATTTTGAACCTCTCTTTTATTTGATATCCTACCTTGTCTTTTCCTTTATTTTAAAGTATTGCGTAGTTATTTTACTGCAATTTTTTGATGTCCTTTTCTTTTTTTCTCCCTCCTGGGTGTTGTCTTTGAATCCACCCACAAGTGGCACAATCTCAGGTGTAGGACTTGGAAGATTAGACTTGGTGACATAGACATGCTAGGTGAAATTTTTGGGGAGACAGAGTTGACAGTTGGATATTCCTCTACTAAAGATCCTTACGTTGTAACTTTTATATAAATCCTATATGAGAGACAATGATGCGTTTTTGTAATCATATTTAAATTAAATATGGTCATGAAATATATTTTCGATGCTACACTAAAAAAAATATGTCATTCGAGTATGTTTGGATAGATGAATTTATTCTCAAATTTAGATAGGAAGTGGTCCCCTCTCGGCCCCACTCCTTACAACTATATAAATAAATTAATAATATAACTTCATTATACTGACTTGATCATGAAAACTATCTCTCACGTAAATAACTAAGTGTAACATCGTATCTGCAGAATAAGCCCCGCAAAAAAATGTAGACAACATTTTGTCTTATTCTTTAGGTCCTGCATATCTCCTAGATTTACATTAGGTTAAATCTATAGATCATACAAGGTCCTGCTTCACAACATGTATTCATCGCTGCCTGACGTCTCAAAACCACAAATAAATTAAAGTTCCGTTTCGTTCTCTTGATCATCTTCAGACTTGTGACCCTTAATCATAAATCTCACGCTCTCTTAACCTGCTTCAACTCATACCCACCGCCCTCCTTCCTCTCCGCAACATCATACGCCCTATACGTCCCAAGCACCTTATCCCAGACAGTGAAGAACGGCGCCGAGTAGTTGTACCTGTTCCCCCACACCTGGTGGTGCGTGTCATGGAACGCGCTACTGATACTAACAACATCAAACAGCCTCTCCCAAGGCATGTACATCCCGCAGTGCAGGTCGATGTTCCTCACGGTGGCGAGGGTGAAGAAGACCATGGACGCTCTGGGGGACATCCCGGAGACGACCATGGCGAGAAGTCCACCCAAGTTGTCTGTGAACCCTTCGAACGGATGCTTGTAGATGGCCCCGAATGCGTGGGGCACGTACAGGCGGTGGTGCTCCGCGTGGACGCGCCTGTAGAGGAACTGGTTGACGTGCATCGCCCTGTGCATGAAGTAGAAGTACGTGTCCATTACCACCATGGCGATGATGAATTGGTACGCGGTCTTGAGGAAGGAGGTGGGTTCTGTGGGAGCCTTGCCGTGGTCGCTGTCGCTGTCGCCTTTGAGCTGCAAGAAGGGCAAGGAATTTGAGCTTACTGCTGTGTTGCCGTGAAATCATAATCTGAAATGTAGTTGATTTTAATTCTATTCACACACCCCCATGCAGGCGACCAAAATGCAGAGATCATAGGTCATCCTTGTTCTACTAAATAACAAAAACTTATGTTTTTTTTCCTCTAGACAATATTACAATGGTGATTAATCTTCACATAATCTGAAACAAACAGTGAAAGAATTATTGTAGAAGAACGTAGTTCGTCCTCGGTTGATTTCCCATGTGCAGTTTATAAAAGAGTAGATAATTGCAAAGTATAAGAAGAAAACCATGCATATATACAACTACAAGCACCCTGCCAAGGAAAGAAGGGAATGAATTAAGATCTATTAAGATCTGTGACGCACGTGTGGTTAGGGCAATTCCATGGGTAGGTGGCCTAAAAGACAAAAGGTGTAGCCATAAAATTCGAATTTGCATGGTAATTTCTATAATACATGATACGACCCCAAAACACCCCCACCAGTCCAAAACACAAATGTTGGACACATCAGATTGTATTCCAACACCCGACCAAGACATGCTTTAATAAAAAGTCCAACACGTGATGACGTGAGACTGACGAGTTTGAAAAGGATTTGGAATTGCTCACTTCATCCAAAGATATTGATTGGCTAATGGCAGTCTGAAATGACGTGACGAGTTTGAAAAGGATTTGGAATTGCTCACTTCATCCAAAGATATTGATTGGCTAATGGCAGTCTGAAATGACAACTGACTTCTACGCACCCTACACGTGTATAAATTTGACCAGTACTTTGTCTGGACCATTATTTTATTTAATAATGTTTCTAGAGACCCATGATCTTGTGAAGATTCTATGGGATTTCGTATGGACTAGGTAGCCGCATCCTTTTTCAATTTTCTTATTTCTTTGTTTGAAATATTCAGCTAGCTTGATGTAACATATTCTTGACTGTGTTTCAAATGTGGTTTTAGACCGGGTAATCGGACATACACGGTTGTATATATCCACAATTCAATATACACAAACAAGAACACAGTTTAGTTAAGATTAATGCCGGAAAAATCGAACCCATATTCCAGTAAAATCCCAAATATCTACGCTAACCCTTCTATGCTGTATAAGAAAGATCTTCAAGTGTTTTCCTTACAAATTTTACCTTCATTTTTATAAATTACAAAGTAGTCTGTCTTCTAATTCGCATTATAGAATAAAAGTATGAGAAGTATTGTATTCTTATAATTTTTTAGCTAGAAATTAATCTTCTATTGGAGTAAGACAGCTGTTCGAAAGTATAAAATGTTTTAGATCTAGTCGTTTTTTTAGTTTGTAGATTACAAGTTGTCCTTGTTCTAGAAATATGAAGATCCTAATCGAACTAACAATACTAATTTTTGTACAACTATTAAACAAGCGAACTATTTTGAAACAAAACCCAGCGATTACGGAAGGGAAAGGATCTGAATCGGCTGCGTTAGGGTGTTATCGTCTACGAACCATTTCAGCGAGGAAGAAGCAGAAGATCTGGAACGCGTGGATGCCGAGCACGCCTTTCGCGACGGTCCATCTGGATACGGAGTTGCGTTTCTCTTGCTCCTCTAAGGTGTGCATCCTGTACTTGGTCAGCATCGCAGAGTCACGGAACAGCTCGTAGAACCCCGAGTAGAGCCAGTACACCGCTACCGGGACCAGCGCGCTGAGCCACTCGTCGGAGATGCCGATCGCCATGGCTCTGGCTAGCTAGCTCGACTTACGTTCGAAAGCTAGGGAGAAGCAAGGTGCCGGCAGGTGTAGTTGGGCAGAGTTAATTTTTTGGTCTAAGCTTCAATCAGCTTGATAGATGCATGGATTGTACAGAATGCATGGGTTATATAGATTCTTCTTCATTCATATATGTCACTGTTCTCTCACGCAAGGACTTTGACGACGGACTAGAATGGAGATTATGAACACTCGACACAACGGCCATTTGGAATAGGACTGATCCTATAATAACATAGTAGGATCCAATAGAAATCCGTTATAGTGTACTCCTTATTTTTTTTAGGGGGTGGGGTTTTGAAGAAGAGAGAGGAGGAGATAGTGCATTGTGATTGGTTGTCCTATAAAAATACTATAGGACCGGTCCTATAATATGTTTTTCAGGACCATGCAGACCGCATTACCGCAAGCAACTGAACTTTCCTCTTGAAGGGATTTCTTTTTTCTATACAACCAAGTCAAAGCCTCCACAGGCAAAGTTTGAAGAAACAAAGCTTGGCATCAGCCGCCGCCAAGAATTATAGCTCATTCGATTGGCTTCGGTACTCCGGCACTAATGCAGTGAGAATAGGTGTCCCACAACGTTCTTTTGATTTGCGGAACTCATGACAAAGTGTATGGTTGGAATGTGCTGTTCCAAACAGGCACAGAGGATAGGACATTTCAACCTCTCCCATCAATTAATTAATTAAGGGTTCCACAATTTCTCCAAACATTATCAGCAGCCCCCAGCCATCATCCAAGACCAATAGAGAGGCCCTCGCATCACCGATGGCCATTTGTTCAAGTCTGACGTACGGTTTGACCGGACTTCATTTCAACCGGAAGGAAGCGTCGCCGAAGAATAGGATATATAGCGTTGTCCCTGACGTACATGGGCGCCGAAGAATAGGATATATAGCGTTGGCCCTGACGTACATTATCGACTACTCTAACGACCACCATCCAAATTAAAGGTCTACGTTATGCTCTTGCCTGGCAACCATCTATACATCACGACATGCTTAAGTTCCACCGAGGTGGCTACCAAGTGAAATAACAATGAAAAGGGATTAGATAAGACCATGATTTAATTTGTCGTTCGCGATTGTTTAAGCATGTGAGAACTCATATAATTGGTCTCAGCCATACTAGACTTTGCAGCTACAAGATCATCTCTATGGTCCTCAGCACCAGATTAACTCCTAAACACATCAATGTCGTAACAAAAGATCAATTTATTTTTTGTTAAAGATCTACACATCCAAGATGCTTATCTTATCGGACATGAGGATAATCCATCACCATCAGTCCGATTCGTCCCCCTTTCAACCGGCTCTGAAAATATATATTTAATCACATCAAATGCCCTTTCCTCTAACAAACCCTTGAGGGACATGGTTTTGATAATGCATGGATTGTTTGATTCACCAATTAATAGGATGACACACTAGGAAACCTCTGTATTGTCATCAACTCAAGATCTTGGTTTTGATATTCTAACTGTAATTATTAGGATGATACACCAGACAACCTCTTCGAGCTTTCTCAATCCAATTGTCATCAACTTAATCAACTTTATCTTGTTTGTTGATGACACTCATTTTCTTTTATTAAACCCTCCCACAAGAACATCATAAATATCAAAAGAATAATATGCATTTTTCAACACATCTGGGGCCTATAGATCAACTATTATAAATCGTCACTTCTTAGTTGCCACATCACCTTCGAATCTACAATCCGATGTTCACTTCCTCAATTGTAATATTTGTTCTTTTTCAACCAAATACCTCAGAACACCATAGAGTAACAAAGTTACTTTCTCTTTGATTTTGAATTCCACTCTTGATAAGATAAAAGAGAATCTCACATGTTGTCTTAGCTCCTCTCTCTTTGTCTGGTCACTTAACTCTAGTTAATTATGTTCATTCTCATTTATGTACCTATTATATAAGTTGTATTTCTATTACATAGAATACTACCAGGATATAGACAAACATCGCAAGGACTTTCTCTAGACCTTCAAACACATGCATCTTAGCTCATGTTATACCTCATGTCTCTTAATATTTTAATCACTTTATTAATGCCTTGGACCCACATGAAGTATTCACAAATGTAGAAGCATCCCAACAAGCTACAATTTCATCTTACAAAATTTAGAGTTGATCCGAGATTTTAAGTCTATTAATTAGATGCCTGGTCTACAACAAACCTCGCCACATTTGGCCGCAACGGTTATATGCACTCACAAGATTAATTTGATTTTTCCTTTAAACCTAGGTACCTAGGAAGAGAGTCAAATTACTCTAGCTTGATATGCGTACATAAGTGATTTCATAAGGCTAACTTAATGACTAGTAACCGAACTAGGTACCACCTAAATATTTAGTTACTGTTTGGTACTTGTCTATATTGAAAGCTCATACCATTGGGATCTTCACTCATTGTTGGGTACTATCATTGGAATCTTCGATAATGTTAGACACTCTTGTTATAATTTAACAGGTCATCCACACCAAACCTAACTCCTCTTGTCCCACCAACACCCCCAGACTTCCTCTCCCGGACACTACCAATGGGTAGGATGTTTCGTCCATTACGACACAAACATCCACAACAAATCTGTAGTGTTCAGCGTATCTAAATGTCTAATCCATTCTTTAGTTCCAATATTTAATGATCTACTAAATTTTCCTTATTTTTAGTCTATAATTAGACCATTCCAACTTCTTTTATGTATTATATACTACATCTATACTGCTAAAAGTCATACTAAATAAATCAATATTTATAATGATCTGAAATAAAATATAACTAAACTACTAATTTTCAAATTTTTATTTCACCTGAAGTAAATAATCTGAGCATATATGAAAATTCTAGAACAATTTGTACTATAACTATACTAATGATCTTTCATACCGCATTCAACTTATAACCATCTAACAGATATGTACAAGACTGTAAATATTTCAAACTGTATATAGCTTGAACTGGCTCAACTGAGATTATAATATATAACAGTGGAAAGAACTATACATACTTATCATTTAAGGTCATAATTCAAACAAATCAAGCTCTCTGATAGCACTTTCTAGCATGTATTTCAGTACTGAGGGTTTAGGAAAATCCTAGATTCACTGGTGCATCCTGATTACACTATATTTGAAGCTCATACAAACCATATGTACATATTCTAAAACTAAAATCATTCATATTCTATTAATTTTCCAGTTATTTGTATAACCCATTCAAATAGAATTCAGACTAAAATTTGCTTACCTAACAAATAAAATAGTAAACAAGGAAATACACATTCTTTATGTTTAGAGTTATGTTCTATGAAAATTATGGCTAAAATATGAATTTTTTAGTCACATAGATCTGATCCTAACTTAGTGATCTTGAATCTAGAGTTGGTATGTCGAGCTAAATGATATAAATCCACTTTCAAATAGCTTGGGAATAGGCATGTTGCTCTATTCAGAGTCTACAAGAGGAAAAAGATGAAGAGGGAAAGTAAAAAAGAACCTCCAATAAGTCATACATTTCTTTTTTGATATACAAGAAAGAACAAGAGAGAAGGAATCTACGACTAAAACTAACTTACCACAACCGATTTATGGCCAACTCTTCAGTTCTCCTTGTTATTTGTGTTCTTCCTCAAACTTACCCTAGAAGTCACCTTCCCATTTGCCTTTGATGTGGTTTATGGCTCTGATTATATGGAAAATTGATATATGAGTCAAATGAAATAAATTGTGTCAAGCTCTAATATGTACATAGAAAATTATGGTCTTTTTGTGAATGACTATACTGACGAAAGTGTTGCTCATTTCTGTCGGTCTGTGTGGCCATTAGTCTGTGTTTCCATCATCTGGTCATCGTTTGCTGGCCATGGGTCTCTATATTCATTAGTTTGGTCATTGGTATGTGTGGCCATCACTCTACCTAGCAACTGATCTGCACAGACCAATGAAAGTGCAAATCAATGTCAACTATGCACACTACAAAAAATGCCATAATTCTCTAGTTTTAAAAATATGATTTCATTCATTATGAAATCAAAATTCATACTTGAATTCTCTAATATTATACAATAATATTTTGAAAAATTTCTTGGATGATAATTTTTCTATTGATTATATTCTCAAGTATCATTAATTCTCTTTCCACATACGTCTTCAACTAAATATAAATTCTCATTATATGCCCAATCATGAAATTTTACTTATTAAAAGACAAATTAAGATAAACTAAGACTAAAGTAAACCACAAAGTAATGTAAAGTACTAATGAAGGCACAATTAATGCTAAGCTTATCTTTAACTCTAGAGTCCTGGTAGTTTGAGTTTGTCAACATTGAATGTTTGAGGGATACTGAGCCCTTATTTCTTTGTTTGTTAGTTACCTCTCCTCCCTTGGAATTATTTAATGGCACAATTTGCTCTACAACTATGATACCATTGCATCCACACATCATTAAAGAATGTGAAGGTTTTGAGGAAGGAGGAGACGCTAATTTTATTGTTGCACTATGTCCTCTTTAAGTACATAAAAGACATTCCCTAATTAGATAATAAAAATTGGGCAACATTTAGTAAGATTTAAAATACTTTAGATCTACCAAAAAATTAAAACAAGTGTGTAATTGATAACACCAAATTTTGTGACGTTTTTGCCCTTTATTCTGTTATCAAAACTACCCTTTTCTGCTATTTTCCTCTATTTTATTAGCATTTTCGCAATAATTGGCCAAGCAACGCTCTTATTCCAATTTTTCCTATCTTCTACAGAGTTTTCCTCATTTTTGTGCAATAAGGCCGATTTCGGCCCACAATAAGTCTAAGCCCGTCTCGACCTTCCTGACGCCCGATACAACCCAGCCCGACAGGGGCTGGGCGACACAAGAATGATCGGCGGAGAAGGGTGCCTAGCGAAAGGGACGTACCGACCGACACACCTTCTACCCGACAGGGAGCCAAAGCCGCTCGACGACCCAGCTCATCGAGCGACACGACCACCCACCGGCAGGCGTGCCGCCCATCACGTGACCAATAGCCAGCACTTCGCGCTGAGATATGCCGGTATCGGCCATCGACCGGCGTATAAGGGAGCTACATGGCGCTTCGAGCACCGTGTTTTCTCACCAACCAGCTGACTATAAATAACAGCTACAGGAAGCCGAAAAGACATGTTGGATAGGTCGGGACGGCTGGCCAGTTCACCGTTCAGACAGTTGGGGACTTGAGCTATCTGCGAGAGAAGTGCGAGAGCAACCATATCGTGCCCCAATGCTCGTACCGGGCGACACTAGGTGAGCTCTTCCTCATCCCGAGAGGGAGGGGATCGGTTCACCTAGGACTGTACCGGACGACACTGAGGGCCGATATCGGCCGATGTAGATACGCGACACGAGTGCCTGACAGCAATGCCCGACAGTAGTATATGTAAATCCTTGGCCGACACGATACCAAAACCGATACGCTCTCCCCGTCAGGCGTGCCGCCTGAGAGGGCGTGCCGCCCGACATGAGCGTATCGGCCAGGGTCTTCGAACGATATAGTCGTCCGTCAGGCGTGCCGTTCGAGAGTTCGTGCCGCCCGGCACGGCTGTACCGGGATAGGTCCCTGGACGGTATCGGGCTGGGAGTAGTAGTAGTCTGTCGCCCTTCTACATCAAGAAGGTGACATCTATCTTTAATTCTGTTATTTAAATTCTTTACTTCAGCATTGTATTAAGACCCTTAATTGCTTATGGAAATAGAAATGCTTAATTGCAATTTGTTTAATGCTTGATGCCTTATGATTGGGTAACTGCTGTGTTGGATATCTGAACTCTAGCTTGCATGTTTTGGATCGTGTTTCGCTTAGCTACCGAATCGTCTTTCCCGTCGCAACTACTTCGAGAGTTGGGTTGTGGCTCTAGTGTTCGGTCCGATTCTGGAGTACGAGAGTGCCCGGAACGGAGTTGTTTTAGTATCATTCCACTCTAACTTGAGAACAGCAACCTCGAGAGGGGTGTTGAAGCTTGGTTAGAGGCACCCGCTCTGAGAGGAGGGGTGCCGGGTGTTACTGCTACCGCTTGTCTTACTGAAGTCTTATCCCTTGCATTACGCCTTAAACTGCAGTCTATCTTTCTATTTTCTGTTGCATGAAAATTTCTAAAAACTGCTAAATGAAAAAAATCTTAATCTTTCATGTAGCTCCAGTTGGAGATAGTTTTCTTTGATTTAATCATGACATCTTGTTGTTCCCTTAGGGGAATTTTTAATATCTCTTTATACCTACCGGAGTGTAGAGTGTCGATTCAGAGTCGTCAACACAACCCACCTTGTCCCTGTGTTCGACCCCGTATGACTACTTCGACCCCGTAAACAAAGTTGCGGGGGCCTAGAAGGATTCGGGTTATAAATGCGAAGGCTCGACTACCTCAAATACGCCTCCAATTTTAGGACGCGCGATTTAGGCCGGTCAACTTTCTGGCGCCGTTGCCGGGGACAAGGCAAATGGCACTGTTGACGAATCCAAATCCACTAACTACACTCCCGTGCCTCAAGCTTAGAAATAGGCTTGACAACACTTCTTTTTCTTTTTCTTTTTTCTTTTACTTTAAGCATTATTCTTTACCCCAATTAAAATTTTCTAAACATGATTTTTATGCGGTTTTCAGGTACTCTGATCTACTGAACACCGAGTCTATCAACCATGCCTCCTTGCGTGGAGCCACCTTCTGGAAACGAAAGCCAAGGAAGGAGGCCAGCTTCGCCTCCACTGGAAAACAACGACCGGTATAGTGATGATGAGCGGCAAGAAGATCCAGAATCACCAGGGCATGAGGAAGAGCATCATCAGCATAGACGTCATCGGAGACACAGGAGGAATCATGATAATCGGGAGCGACGCCGAGACGCCAGCAACAGTGACGACTCGGAGGAAGAAGAGAAAACTCTGAGAGAATTGGCTTCTACAAAGGCCAATAGATCGAGGTGCCCCATTATCATCCCAAGGTTCAATGCTACAAACTTTGAGCTCAAGCCATCTGTGATCTCCATGATTCAGAATAAAAGCTTCAGGGGGAGTGCCAAGAGTGACAACCCTTACCATCACCTTGATGCTTTCAAAAATATCTGCGACACCATAAAGATGCGAGGGGTTCCCCAAGAGGTCATTTACTGCAAGCGTTTCATCTTCTCTTTGGAGGATAAGGCTCTATCATGGTACCTTGGGCTACCCCACCAAGCGCTGAATGGATGGGGAGAACTGGCTGACGCATTTGTAAACAAGTTTTACCCCACTGAGAAGACGATGAGGAACAAGTTAAAAATCACGTCTTTCATGCAAAAGCCAAATGAAAACCTCCACGACGCCTGGGAACGATATCTGGAATATCAGAGGGACTGCCCTCACCACAATTTCAAGAAGGGTTTCCTAGTCTCCACCTTCTACAATGGGCTAACTCCCGATGAAAGGGTATCGCTGAATGCGGCAGCAGGAAGTGACTTCTTAGGGAAAAAGCCGAGCAAGTCTGAAAAGATCATTAAGAACATGGCTGAGTTGAAGGCCGATGTTGACTATGATAGATCCGATAGAGGGCAGGCGAAGAAGGCAGGGGAAGGAATCTCTCTGGAGTCCAAGGCTCTGGAAAACATAACTTCTCAGATTCAAAGGATAGCAACAGATGTGAAACAGCTGAAGGATCATGGAAGAAAGGGGAAGAAGCAAGTTGAGAAAGTCATGAAATGTGTTACCTGCGGTGAAGGAGGACATGGGGTAGACAACTGCGTCTACACCAAACCCGGCACCGACAACGACTCCGACTCGGAGGAAGAAAGGATCGAGAATGTATCCTACATGGGCTTCAAGAGACCAGACCACCCCGGATTTAGTTATGGCAACAAAGACGCGGCCAAGAACTCGCATCAGCTAAATACCCTGGCCTGGTCCGTGCAACCATTTGAAAAGAGAGGGGGATCAGGCCAATACACCAAGAACAACTAGTTCCAGCCAGCAAAAGGTAATTTCCAAGCACCAGGAAAGTACCAAGGCCCGCCCCGTGAACAGGAGAAAGGGGTGAACCAATCCGAAGTGATCGGCCAGTTGTTCGATTTTGTCAAGAAGCAGGACACCGTTAATCACCAGTTAGCGCAAAGTGCACTATCCAATTCGGGGGTTTTGAACTCATTGCAGGTCCAGTTGGCAGATATGCAGACACATCAACGTCAAATCGACCAGCAGCTAGCGCAGCTCGCCGAAATTATGAAGAATCCTGTAGGGAAGATCCCGTCTAACACCAAACCAGCTAAAAGATAGATCAAGATGAAGAAGCTGAAGGACGTCTAGCTGTAGACAGGAAATGCAGCGCTCCTCGGGAGGCAGCCCGTGCTTTTATTTTCCTAGAATAGGATGTTATTTACTTATTTGCAAGACAGACATTACAAACATTATGGACTGTAATAAGGCCCGAGTCAGTGCATGCGGACGTGTGCTGACTCTTTTTGTTTTAAGGGCCACCGCTTTAGTTTTATTTGCCGGGATGGGTAAATACCATCTGAGGCCGGGTTTAGCCTTAGGCCAATGATGTTTTACCCGCCTGTCGCCTGTTTCCTTAAGTGGGTTTTACTTCAGAGTTTTGTCCTGAAAAATCTTGTAACGGTCGGACGAAGTCTGGTCTAGCAAATCTTTTTTCCCAGACCAGATCGGGCGGCACACCAACCGACATACAGATTGCGCCTGTCCCGGGAGGAAATGTTTTTACCGCAACATTCGGCCGCTATATATAAGGCAAAAACTTTACCGTGTCGCGCTGCCGGACTTTACCTTTTTCAGCTATCGTATCACGTAGTACTTTTCTTGCCCTCTGCTCCCGTGTCGCGCAGAGACCTCTTTCAATCCCGTGACACGCAGCACCTTAAGGAAAGCAAAGGTATCGCGCGACAGCTCTATCGCCCGAGCATACCCGATACGGACCCTTATCGCGTACGGCGTATCGGGCGAAGATTTTGCGTTGATTTTTCTTGTCGCCCGATACTGTTATCGCGCGACACGCTTCTCTTGCACCTGCCCGATGCATCTGTGTCGGGCAGTGACCATATCGTCGTTTATTCATGTACCGGGCAGCGCTCTTTCAAGACCCTACCGGGCGCTCAGTTTTGTTTGGCCGTATTGCCCGACACAGTTGTATCGGGCAAGCTTCACCTGATCTTGTCTTGAAGCCCGGTACCGTCGTGTCGGGGTGCCTTTCCCCTTATTAATTTTTCTATTGATAACAAAATAACATTTATTTGATTGATGATAGGGATGGCACGCACAAAGATAACCGTTAGACTCGTTGACGAGCAAGGCAGGAGGGTTGTCACCGAGCCAGAAGTAGAGGTGGCAACGGTCGGGCAGAAGCGCTCGAACCCCCAGGCGGCTGGACCCTCAACATCTGGAAAGAGGGTGAGGACGGAAGCAGCCACCACTCCAGCTGCAGTACCTGCTCCAACAGCAGAACCCCTGGATCACACGCCAGGGAGGTTCATGCCAAGAGATGAGGAGCACGGATGCCGATATGCTGAGCTAGGAGCCAAGCTCTACAGGCCGAGCAGGTTCGGCCACCAGTCGTCCTTCATGCAGTTGGGCATCTTCGGGAGACTGGAGGACGTACTTATTGTAGCAGGTCTGAGGCAAATCTGCTTCAGCCTATCCGCCTCCTACACCGAGCTCACAAGAGAGTTCATGGCGTCCCTTCACCGAGTAAAGAATACACCTGCTGAAGCCAGACAGTATGGCGGAGCAGACAGACTCCAGGGGCGACTTTACAATGCAGAGCACGTCATTTTGGAGAAGCTGCTCAACCAGATTTTCTCCTCCAGCGAAGAGGAGAGAAGGAGACTAGATAACGGTGCAAGGATCACCGAAGAAGACGGATTCAACCCCGTAGATATCTGGGAAAAGCTAACCGGGGAGTCATCTTTCAAACCCGGGAGCAAGGTGGCGGCAGTGCACTCACGCTTCTGGAGGATAATACACAAGCTGGTGGCGTGCCTCCTCTTCAGCAAGAACGAGTCCAGCAACATTTACTCCGAGGAACTCCACGTCATGTGGCATATGATGGAGGGCCGGACTATCAACCTGGGGCGCTTCTTGCTGAACAGGCTGCACCCAATAAAGGATGCTACCAAGGAATATTGCATGGGTGGCATCGTGAACCTAATCGCGGTGGGGTTGGGATACCCGCGTGAGCCGCGCAGCCTCTCAAGAATGAGAGGGGACGAGTTGATCGACCTCAAGTACCTCATGAGGTCGGGTATAATAAAGAAGGAGGGGCGTAGTTACTTCTACCAGTTCGCACGGACAAAGATCCTTCTCCTGCTTCCTCATTGTGCCGCCTACGACGCAGAAAAGCTAGTCTTCACCACATCCGAGATCGAGGCTGTGGCAGCGGGCGCAAGCTGCGCTCCGTCCCCAAGAAGCCAAGAGCGGGGGATCACCAGGGGGCCCATCCCGCTGGGTACTCGGCAGGACGTATTTTCAACAGCTCCTGCCGAGCGGCCCACTGCCTCAGAGCCACGAACGACAGCCACAACAACAAGGCCAGTGGTGGCAAGGGAAAACCCGGCAATCGTGGAGGTCGCCGAGACAAGGACTAGAACTGCAGCGAGAGAGACGGCTGCAGTCCCCGTAGTTTCTACTGCGCCCTTAAGGGCAGCTGATGAATTACAACCGGATGTCAGCGATGAGGTATTCGCCGATATCCTACAAATGGAGATCGAAGGAGCACAGGTGACACCGACACCACCACCAAAGTCACCTGTTGTAGTGGTTGAGGAGATCGTTGACATCGTCGATATGGGGCAGCATCCGTCCCCCACAACACGGTCTCCTCCGATACAACAAGAGGGCGGGGCAGCACCGACACCTCGCCCAGAAGCATCAGCCGCGTGGACAATAGAAGTAGGTTCTGCCTCGTCAGGCAGACCTTCGCGCTGGAGGAGCATTTCGAGGTCAAGGGGGAGACAAGCGGAAAACCCTCCTTTGCTCGGAATGATGCTAGGACAAGAACTCGATTTCTTACGGGAGGTAACAGAAAACCATTCAACTACATTTCTTTCCCTAACCCACAAGTTTTCATTTTTCGAACAGAGGTTGGATAGCCAGGAACGAGAGCTGCTGGCTTTGGCCAGCCTACCTAGCCGGCTAGAGGCAGTGAATGCCACGCTTCAACAAGTTCTGCAGTGCCTTAGCGAGATCGAGGGGAGGCTGAATAGGGAGGACGACCATCCACGCCCAAGGCAGCCGAGAAGATCGCCGTCGCCTCCTGGTCCAGGCTCTCAATCCTCGTCGTCAAGAGCGTCGTCAGGATCGTCATCATCCACCTCCTCCTCCGGCAGATCGTCATCAACAACCGGAGGAAATTCTTCATAAGGGCAAAGCTATGAAGCTCCTTCCAGACAAGAAAGCCCTTTTGACCTGAATGAGGCCGCTCCCTCAGCCCCCTTTGACGAAGCTGAGGATAACAACGAAGATATCAACGTCGGGGAGGGCTCTTCTGACGAATCCGAGGGAGAAGGGGGGGACATCCGCACCGCAAACGAAAGACACCTCCCCAGAGGAAGGAGTTCAAGGGCCGACATCACCAATTTCTCCGCACCGACAGAGATACCTTCTTTCGAAATGGCTGACTTTGACAGAAGGGTCATAGGATATCTAACGATCAGAGACCAGAAACTGCTCAACATGGTCCTAAGATCGCAAGCTGACGAGGAAGAGGTACTCTGGAGCGATGGTTATTTCTCAGTACAGCGGGGAACTCTGAGAAACATCTTCCGCGCCAAGGCCGTCGTAGGGAAGAGTTTGTTCAGAGTGCTACAAGGGGCCATTATAGAAAACGCCGACAAGAAGAACCAACATACAGTTTACGCTGCCACCCCAGCCCTAGCAAGAAGACTAATGATGGGGTTGTACAATTCTACGCAGGTAGAAAGTATGTTGGATTTCATTGAAGTGCACAATCCAAAACTGGTGCTGGCCCCTTACAAACACAGAAACAACTAGTTCCTGTGCATTGCCGACCTCCGAAATCATCATGTCCAACTGCATTGTTGCTGCAGCAAAGAGGTCCCGCACACAGGAAGTACGTTCCTACTCCCAAAGGACGTAAAGCTAAGACTGCTGCCGCTACGTCTCCACCGGGTCATCAAGTACGGAGTCCAGCGCCACAGCGGCGTCTGGAATTTCTATTCACTAAAGGACTTCCCAGTTCAAGAAGATGAGGGAAGTGGAAATAGCACATTCGTAGTCCTCAGAGCCATGGAGATGATACATATCTTCGGATACTTCAAGCAACTCTAGAATACTAACTTCTACAATCTCAGAAGCAAATATGCATTGCTGCTGATAAAGGATAAGCGCTACTTCCGAGACGCGGGGATACCCGAAGAGCTGCTAGATAGTGAACAAGAAGAAGAGTCATCTCAGCACAGCAGCCCTCCTGAAAAAGAAGCAGAAGCAGAGACGAACGTCTGTGGGGCAGGCAAACAAATAAACATCTTGCGGCAAGTTTTCGGACACGACGAACATGCCTCGCCCCAGAACCTGGAGGAGTCAATCCACAACTTCGACCGTTTCTCATGCGCTACCCTCACGCAAGAATAGGTCAACGAAATCCACATGAAGTTGGCTGACTCCAACCCTGCAGACATAGCTTACTCGGCAGGCGATGTCATAGTCCCGATTGACGACTTAAGGGACATGGTAAAAGAGGGAGGGTGTCTGGCATTATCTGTAGCGGTCGCCTACATCCAGATACTGCGAAACAAGTCTGAACACGCATACATAGCAGATCCAATGCTGTTCAACGACATTTGCCTAGCCGATGAACAAGGGGCAAAGGAAGCTTTCCTAGCAGAATTGGAATGCAGAGTCCCAGATACCATTCTCCTTCCAATCCTGCACAACAACCACTGGACTCTCTTAACGGTGTACACCCAACAACGAGCAGGGATTTTCTACAACAGCTCGGACAGCAATAAAGACCATCCAGTGCCTTATACATCGACAACGCTGACATCTCTTGAACGATTAGTACGAAAGTACTATATCGATATAGCAGCGCTGATACAACCATTTCTGGGAATGCAAGCAGGAAGCTGGCATGAACTCCAGTTCTGCCACCGTAGCCCGCAGCAAATTCAACTATCCAACGACTGCAGCGTCTTCGTCCTGGAATGGATGGCAAACGAGGCAACGCCTGATCAGCTCCTCCACATCGACTATCACAGCAAAAGAGGAGAATATGTGTGGGAGCTCTTATCTAGCCCAGGCGCGCTGATCATCTAACCCTCACTGATTAACATTTCCTTACCTCATTTACTTCACAACTCTGGGACAGAGTGTGGAGTAAGTTTGAGGGGGTACCATGTACCAGTGAGGGAGGTACAAAAATCTTCTGATCTCTCTGACTTAAATTCCTTGTTCTTTTGTTCTTATTCTTTTGTTCTTTATCCTTTTGTTCTTTCCTATATCATGTGTACATATATATGTTTATACCAAAATTTCTGAAAATTTTGAAAACTTTGCAAATTTCTGCCCCTATGCATATGTACAAAGTTGCTGTAATAATAATAAAAACCTGTTGTGACTTCTTGCAAAGTTTACTTTCTGTATATTTAACGAGTTACAAGTTCTGTCATATCTTTCTGATAATGTTGTCTCAGACAAACAAAAGATTGTGCCTTGCCATCCAAAATTTTCAAAAAATAATAATCTCGCAAATAGCTAAGAGACGAGTATGGAGAAGGAAAAAGCTGCCCAAACAGCAGATATCTCTTTTGTTTTCCCTTACCCAGCAAAAATCCCAAAAAGAGAAAGAAGCCTTATGAGCATGAATAAAAGTATGAGAGTTGTGCCCGATAAAAGAAAAGAAAAAAAAATATATACACCCTTGTCTTCCAAAAGTACCCATCTTTAGGCATGGTAGATCCGGGGCAGTGGTACGTAGGATGTGAAATCACTGCTCTAAAGCCAACTGGCTTGGACTGCAGGGACCACTTGCCCGTTAACGGACCCTTACCTGGATGGACTGATGGGAAACAAGAAGAAAATCCAAAAACCCTTAGCCTACCCTATACACAACTTTCTACCCTTAAAATAAAACTGTTTGGTGTGGAAGCTAACTTCGGAATCATACACCAAAGTCTCGCTAAAGCTGTGGAGAAGAAATATTTTACTTAAATAATAAGGCAAGTAGGGCAAGGTCTTTTGTTCGCTTTAAGACAACATTACCTCCAAGACATCGCAAATCTTGTGCTGCCCTTTAGCCTTAAAGTTTTGCTGTGCAAGAAGAAGCAACACAAAGTTTAGTTTAAATATTGATTGAGGACAATCAAAAGGCTAAGTTTGGGGGAGTTGATAACACCAAATTTTGTGACGTTTTTGCCCTTTATTCTGTTATCAAAACTACCCTTTTCTGCTATTTTCCTCTATTTTATTAGCATTTTCACAATAATTGGCCAAGCAACGCTCTTATTCCAATTTTTCCTATCTTCTACAGAGTTTTCCTCATTTTTGTGCAATAAGGCCGATTTCGGCCCACAATAAGTCTAAGCCCGTCTCGACCTTCCTGACGCCCGATACAACCCATCCCGACAGGGGCTGGGTGACACAAGAATGATCGGCGGAGAAGGGCACCTAGCGAAAGGGACGTACCGACCGACACACCTTCTACCCGATAGGGAGCCAAAGCCGCTCGACGACCCAGCTCGTCGAGCGACACGACCACCCACCGGCAGGCGTGCCGCCCATCACGTGACCAATAGCCAGTACTTCGTGCCGAGATATGCCGGTATCGGCCATCGACCGGCGTATAAGGGAGCTACGTGGCGCTTCGAGCACCGTGTTTTCTCACCAACCAGCTGACTATAAATAACAGCTACAGGAAGCCGAAAAGACAGGTTGGATAGGTCGGGACGGCTGGCCAGTTCACCGTTCGGACAGTTGGGGACTTGAGTTATCTGCGAGAGAAGTGCGAGAACAACCATATCGTGCCCCAGTGCTCGTACCGGGCGACACTAGGTGAGCTCTTCCTCATCCCGAGAGGGAGGGGATCGGTTCACCTAGGACTGTACCGGACGACACTGAGGGCCGATATCGGCCGATGTAGATACGCGACACGAGTGCCTGACAGCAATGCCCGACAGTAGTATATGTAAATCCTTGGCCGACACGATACCGAAACCGATACGCTCTCCCCGTCAGGCGTGCCTTCTGAGAGGGCGTGCCGCCCGACATGAGCGTATCGGCCAGGGTCTTCGAACGATATAGTCGTCCGTCAGGCGTGCCGTTCGAGAGTTCGTGCCGCCCGACACGGCTGTACCGGGATAGGTCCCTGGACGGTATCGGGCTCGGAGTAGTAGTAGTCTATCGCCCTTCTACATCAAGAAGGCGACATCTATCTTTAATTCTGTTATTTAAATTCTTTACTTCAGCATTGTATTAAGACCCTTAATTGCTTATGGAAATAGAAATGCTTAATTGCAATTTGTTTAATGCTTGATGCCTTATGATTGGGTAACTGCTGTGTTGGATATCTGAACTCTAGCTTGTATGTTTTGGATCACATTTCGCTTAGCTACCGAATCGTCTTTCCCGTCACAACTACTTCGAGAGTTGGGTTGTGGCTCTAGTGTTCGGTCCGATTCTGGAGTACGAGAGTGCCCGGAACGGAGTTGTTTTAGTATCATTCCACTCTAACTTGAGAACAACAACCTCGAGAGGGGTGTTGAAGCTTGGTTAGAGGCACCCGCTCTGAGAGGAGGGGTGCCGGGTGTTACTGCTACCGCTTGTCTTACTGAAGTCTTATCCCTTGCATTACGCCTTAAACTGCAGTCTATCTTTCTATTTTCTGTTGCATGAAAATTGCTAAATGAAAAAAATCTTAATCTTTCTTGTAGCTCCAGTTGGAGATAGTTTTCTTTGATTTAATCGTGACATCTTGTTGTTCCCTTAGGGGAATTTTTAATATCTCTTTATACCTACCGGAGTGTAGAGTGTCGATTCAGAGTCGTCAACACAACCCACCTTGTCCCTGTGTTCGACCCCGTATGACTACTTCGACCCCGTAAACAAAGTTGCGGGGGCCTAGAAGGATTCGGGTTATAAATGCGAAGGCTCGACTACCTCAAATACGCCTCCAATTTTAGGACGCGCGATTTAGGTCGGTCAGTAATACCACATGATCACTTGGTACAAGTTTAACATCTTACCACAGAGCTAGGAACTCACGCTAAGGTCTCGTATTGTCTTCAATGATTAGTTGTCTAAGACATCAAGTTCCTGATTATTTTTAACAATATCCCCCTTAATCTATACTTGATTACTCTAGATCCCTAAATTTTAGTTGAACATACATTTCAACAAATTCAATTCGAATTCAGTTGATACCCAAGCCCTTTCGACACACATGTTAGTCTTCATCTTCATTGCACACATCGAGTAGTTTCGACTTTGTTACAATTGGATATTTGAGAGTTACTGAGTCATCCTATGTTGTTGTGTCAGCAAGCTCTCCTCCTTGAGAATTTCTTGATGGTGGCATTTGTTTTATAGCTCTGATACCACTGTAGACAATAGACCTTAGGATTCTCTGTAAATGTTGTGAAGGAATAAGAAAGAACATGAATGTTTTAAGGAAGAAGGAGATGCTAATTTTAATGTTGCACCGCGTCCTCTTTAAATTCATAAAAGATATTTCCTAGTTAGATGATAGACTTTGAGCTATATATATAAAGATCTAAAAGACTTCATATCTACCAGAAAACTAAGACAAATATGTAGCAACACACAATCATCTATTGCATGTGCAACACGTTACCATAGAGCTAGGTACGAACCCTAAGGTCTTGGCATGTCTTCTGTGTTGAGTTGTATAAGCCATCAAATTGTAAATCATTTCTAACAATCTCCCCCTCAATATAGATTTGATTACTTTAAATCCCCGACTCTTAGTTGATCACACATTTCAACAAATCCACCTATGATTCAATTACTGTCCAAATCCATTGTGCATGCATGCTATCCTTAATCTTCAGTATCCACATTGCGTAGTTCAACTTTGTCAACAATGGATATTCGAGGGTTACCGAACCTCCTTGTTTGTTGTGTTAGTGATCTCTCCAACCCATGAACCACTTGATGACAACATCTGCTCTGTAGATATGATCCACATGTGGAAAACAAATCTTGGGATTCTTTACAAATGAAGCCACACAAAAAGAAAGAACAGAAAGGTTTTTAGAGGGGAGGATAAGCTAATTTTATTACCGTACTATGTCCTCTTTCAATACAAAAAAGACATCCCATAATTTGACTATACACATTAAGCTATATTTCATAAGGTTTAAAAGACATCAATTCTACCACAAAACTAAGACAAACATGTAAGAACACATGATCCTTCGTTACAAGTGCAACACATTACCATAGAACTAGGTAAGCATGCTAAGGTCTTGGCATGTCTTCTGCTTTGTGTTGTCTAAGACATCAGGTTCTGGATTATTTCCAACAATCTCTCCCTTAATCTAGACTTGATTACTCTAGAAACCTAACTCTCAATTGATCACACATTTTAGCAAATTTAACTCTGATTCAGTTTCTCCCCAAATCCTTTCAACACGCATGTTAGGCTTCATATTTGTTACCCACAGAGGGTCATTTGACTTTGTCAACAATGGATATTTGAGGGTTACCGAGCCCCCTTTGCTGTTGTGTCGACTAGCTCTCCTCTAACATTTGCTCTGCATCTCTGGTACCATGTGTGAAAAACGGATCTCAGGATTCTCTATAAATGAAGCCACATAATAAGAAGGAACACGAAAGTTTGGAGAAATGAAGAGATGATTTTATTTGTTGCAATATGCCCTCTTGATATAAATAAAAAAAATTCCCTAATCAGACGATAGACATTGATCTATGTTTAGTAAGCTCTAAAAAACTTTAGATCTACCTTACAAAACTAAGACAAACATGTAACAACATATAATCATCTGTTACAAGTGCAACAAATTATTATAAATCTAGGTATAAATGCTAAGGTCTCAGTTTCCGATCCATCCTGAGTTGTCTAGGACATCAAGTTGTGGATTATTTCCAACAATCTCCCCTTAATCTAGACTTAATTATTCTAGATCCCTGACTCTGAGTAGATCACACATTTAAGAAGATTTAACTCTGATTTGATTGTTGCCAAAACCCCTTGGGCATGCATGTTAGCCTTCATCTTCATATCCCACATCGGGTCATCATCTGATATTTGAGGGTTATCGAGTCCTCCTATGTTGTTGTGTCAGTGAACTCTCCTCTGTGTGAATTACTTGATGGTGGATTATTTCCAACAATCTCCCCCTTAATCTAGACTTAGTCACTATAGATCCTTGACTTTGAGTTGATCACACATTTAATTTTTTTAACTCTAATTTGATTGTTTCCCAAACCCCTTGGGCATGCATGTTAGCCTTCATCTTCATAACCCTCATCGGATTATTCGACTTTATCAACATCTGATAATTGAGGGTTATCGAGCTCTCCTATGTTGTTCTATTAGTGAGCTCTCCTCTGCAGGAACTACTTGATGGTGGCATCTATGTTGTAACTCTGATACCACAAGTGTAAAACTGACCTCAGGATTCTCCACAAATGCTTCCACACAACAAGAAAGAACACAAACGCTTTGAGGAACAAGGAGTAGTTGCTTTGATTGCTGCACTATGTCTTCTTTAAATACATAAAAACATTTCCTAATTAGACAATAGACATTGAGATATATTGAGTAATATTTAAGAGACTTCAGATCTACCTCAAAACTAAGACAAACATGTAACAACACATAATCACCCATTACACGTGCAAAAAGTCACCACCAAGATAGGTAGTAACACTAAGGCCTCAACATGTCTTTCTTGCTCAAGTGTCTAAGACATCAAGTTCTGAATTATTTCCAACAATCTCCCCCTTAATCTAGACTTAATTACTCTAGATCCCTGACTCCTAGTTTGTAACAACCCCACCCCTCAGTAATCCCCGATTAAGGAAGGCCAAGAAGCTAGTTGCAAATAATCAAAGATAATTAATAAATTCTACCACAACTAAGCTTAAAACAAGATAAAACTTTCTTTTCACATACATTTCAAAATATAGGAATTGAGGAACTTTACCCCAGATAGGATAACATTTTCTTTTCACATACTTTTTAAAATATCAGAATTGAGGAACTTTACCCCATATGATCTTATTTTGGGATAACAGTTCTAGCTTCTTGGCCTTCCTTAATTGGGGGTTGCCAAGGGGTGGGGCCATTACATTGTGACATAGTTGGAGGAGTTCTGTACCCCTTGCAGAGATCCTCCATGCCGTCCAATCTTGCGCGTCAAAACCACAGTGCTAAAAAAGTCCTTCTGTCAGCATCCACAATCCAGTGTGCTAAGGAACCATGGTGGGAGGAGGATCCCACTATCTACGTCTCCTTCCCATCTTCACTTCTGCATAGGAATCAGATGAACGCAACCCTCATAGAGATTCTCCATAGTCTTTAAGACCAGGGGTTACATCCTTCCTAGGTACATATCCCCCACAACTCCTAACACATATGAGATTTGGGTTATGGAGAGGGTGATGATGGATAAGGGGGAAGAGACATCCCACGAGAAGGTTGGAGACCCCCATCCATACACACACACATACATATATGTATATATATATATATATATATATATATATATATATACATACATACATACGTACATTTTCACCTCACGTAAGACTTCCCTGGTACCTGCCTCTTCATGTTGTTTTCCTTAAAGGCTTGTCAAACGCCGCCTTCTTTTCGCTTGTTGATTACCATGGATGTCTACGAAACACCAAGTAAGCTCCCTATTTTTATCTCTCTTGATGTTTCTTTAAAACCTTTTGTAAAATACATATCCATATTACTTGGTTGACACACAAAAAGCCATCAAGTAATGCATATGGCACTTTATTGGCTATTTTGCTTAAGCATTCTAGATTATTCCATTACCTTTTTCTTTTTCCAAACCATTCCTTAATTTAATAATAAGAACTCATTAATATCCTTTCCATCTATATTTAGTGTGGGGGATTTGTGGGATATCTTTTCCATACAAAATATTCTCCTTTCATTATTTCATTAAAATAATTCCTTCCCTTTTCTTATTATTTTAAGCATACAAAGGTTAAACCCGAAATAATATTATTTGATGCATAACACATTGTGTTGCCATGCTTGTCTATATAATTACTCTTTTAATTATCTAAAACATCTCACATCCTATTTTCTTTTCAAAACTTGCACAATTTCCCAAACTTCTATTATTCAACAATTATAAAGCCATTAACATTTATTTGTACACAAAATCTCTTATTCTTTATTTATGCACTAAAACTTTCTTTTCTAGAGAATTCCACACAATTCTATATTTAATAATATCAATTGTCCGACCCCAACCCTCGACAACCCCCAATTAAGGAAGGCCAAGAAGCTAGAGCCATTATCCCAAAACATGATCATATGGTTTTGTAAATAATAAAAAATAATTGACAAATTCTACCACAATTAAGCTTAAAATAGGATAAAAAATTTCTTTTCGCATACCTTTTGAAATATAGGAATTGAGGAACTTAACCCCAGATAGGAATCTATCTATCTACAATCCTCCAGTCTTTATTTAACTTTATTCTTTAAATGCCACTTTAAATGATTATCCACTTTCTGATAAGCATATAACCGCATGTGACCTAAAATTCCGACAGACAAAATGTCGGGCAGTATAAAATAATGCATAAAGATGATAATATAAACCTTTAGGGCTAGTGTGCCGGCATAGGGTGGGTCAACCCAAGAGTGGGAAAATGACCTATGGGGGAGGCAAAACCTTAGACCTTGGGGTCAGGTTGTGTCTAGAGGGCCTAATTTCCTCCTGTGAGCCAAGAAGGCACCCTAGGTTAGGACCCTCCCTAGAAAGGAAAGTTGACCAAATCAATTTAAAGATCGAGGTAACGTTAAAGGTCACCCAAAGTGTAATGAAATAAGGATATAAAGGATGAAAGCACATATATTGAGTATGATTCTTTGAACCTAAGTATGCCATCTCTGAGAGACATAAGGAAAAGTCACTATGGATGTGACTGACGGTATGAGACCGAGCTCGAAAAATAAATGTTTCCTTGAAATGTTTCCGTGAGTCCAATGAGGGGACATAAAGTAAATAATGAGCATGATAAGAGATGGAGGAATCCAGTTTAAAGAATTGCATACAAAAATAATGTGCTAATGATGAACCCTTGGAAAGGGTAGAGCCCGAAGTCAATCCTAAGGTCAAGTAGGGAGTATTAAAGGTACATGGACCGATGGGATTAGGAGTTGAATATTGTTTCCTAATGCACAAGACCATCTGGTCAGGAGGTAACAAATACGTTTTCCCGAGGCCCATGTCTTAGGAGATTGACCATCTTCATGATGTTCATGTGGCCAATGGGTGAATGTGAGAGACACTCCCTAGATGTATAGGGATGAGATCACTCCATTAAGTACCTATACCCCTATAGACCCCAAGGAAGTGACTTAGGCTCATAATAGATGAGGTGTAAAATATCAAAGGAGTCATGTAATAATGAAATCATAAGAGGAGTTGTGTACAAACTCAAAAGTGAAAAATATATTTGATTTCATGTGATATAAGATTAATGGAAATAAAAAAAAACATATGTATGGTTTAGAGTCATTCTGAGAATGATTCAACTCAAAATATAAAATTTTGACCTAATATATGGATATACCATCTCTACTCTTGGAATGTGATGAACTTTATGTTTGGGCTGTAGTCAAGTGCTTATTTCATCTCATTATGAGGGAGAGAGATTGGGTAAATGCATGTTATGCTTAAAATTAATATATGAGAATGCACACCTTAAGTTAAGTCTTAATGACATGACCTAGGGTAGGAGGTGTTACCTCACCCTTATGTGAGAAAATAAATGAATGATAGGTTGGAAACCTAGGTGAGAAGATAATCACCAAATGAAGTTGAGATCACTAATGAAAATATAAGTGCCAATCTTAGTAATAATGTGAGAAATGTGCATACCGATAAAAGATGTTAAGGATATCTACGTAGGGTTGCTAACCCTAAGGCTTGAAATTAAGATGAGTTATAATTCACCTTAAGCTTACTAGGTCTGAATTTTGGGGACAAAATTCATTTTAAGGAGGGGTGAATGTTATATCCTCAATTTTGCTAAAATTGAATATAAAGCATGTTTTAATAAATAACCTTCCACAATGATATTATTGGTGGAATAATAACTTTGATCTCCTTTTGGTGGCGTGAGTTCTTGAAGCACAAGTTTAAAAAAATAGAAGGATTTCATACATGAATAAATAATCACGACTTTTGTTAAAATAAATGAAATAATTGTCAAGGTTCCAAAAGAAAATAAAATACATGGTGTTCTGGGATAATTAAAGGAATAATTATCTTACCAAGAGGGCAACACCATGTTTAAAGCATCAAACATTAATATTTTGATATGAATTTTTGTATATTTGGAAATAATCATGGAAAGGAAGAAAATTTTAGAAATTGGGCAAAAAGAGGCATTTCATGAGGAATTAGTAATTGTTTTAATGAAATGTTTAAAAGAGAAAATTTTATAGATGTAAAAGAAGTCAATATAATTTGAGAAAGATAATGGTGAAATTCCATGAGATAAAAGTGATAGGCTTAAAGGATATATATATATACATATATATGTATATATATGTATACATATATATATGTATATATATGTATATATATGTATGTATATATTGTTGGGTTTTGTGGAGAAAACATGCACGACAGAAGCAACACAATCTACGCAACCCGAAACATGATCTCGTCGACAACAACTTATTTGGAAGGAGTGTTTGTGGGATATACCTTATCGTGGAGCAAGTCCGGCGATGTCCCGATGTACAAAGGTGTGCAACGACGCTGACCTACACGGACGGAACTTCTCTCCCGTTCGCTGTCACAGGATGATCCGGTGGCGCTCCTTTTGTGTGATGATGTACGCTGCTCGTAACACACACGGATGGTCGTTGATGTCCTTCGAACGCAGTCGTCTCAGCGTCTGCGTCTCTACTTAGTCCACACGGATGGACTGGAATTCCATGTCGCGCTTCCTAAGCCGGCGGGAAGAAGTCGTGTCTGTGTGGCGGCGTGCTAGCGGCGCATTGCTCTCCTTTCGCTCCTAAGGACAGTGACGGCTAGGTTTATGTATGTGAGTGTAAACTAAAAGTGTCTCTCGATATCTTATATAGATATCGGCCGTCAATCCTCCTTTAAATAGGAGACGAAGGGAAGTAGGGTTTCCTAAACCCATTGGTAAACAGAAACACTGCATTAATTAAAACGCTCGTGGATTAATTAGAATATTCTGGAATTTCATTAATTAACCAAATAATCACATTAATTGATTAATTGATATCTGACTCCATGCAATCGCTTGGGATGGCTCTATGGGCATATATACCAACAGACTCCCACTTGCACTTAGAGCCAGTCAATCCAATATTATTCTAATCGATTACATAAACATTTTAATAATCAATGTGATTCAGAGCAATTCCAATCAAGTCAACAATTATACTCCTATTCCAACACATCCTATGCGTGTGACCCGGTAGGCTCCAAATTACGTTGGCAGTGATATCCATAATCATATTATGATTTCACAAGAAATGATTGGTATCTAGCAAGACTTCATTGCCACCCAAGTAATTGGATAAGTTACAGAACAACTTAACCTATCATTCATGACCGGTGTTACAATGATTGTATAGTTCCTTTGTCACTGATATCCAGATTGAACTCGAGTCATGGAATTGTTATCCTCTTCAATGTTCAATCCATGTTCCTTGAACTAGAGCAGACTGTCTGATATATATGTAAGCTCAATATCACATATTGACTCACATCATCATGGCCATGCATTTCTCAGTCTCGCTTATCAAGTGGCTGGAATATCAAACTCCCGTAGGAAAGACAAATTCCATCTACATCACTCACAGTCATCCCCATGTGTCATAGTACACCCAAGAACCATCTTTATGGCGATCCTTATTCAGGACTACCACGGTGGATGATGTCAAACTACACCGAACGGCATGTGATAAGTGTAGTGACTTCAGGTCTAAGAACCATAATCACCACCATCATTATGATATGTGACTCTAACTACCAATCATGGTATCCATGTATCACTCTCAAGGTGGGTCTATCTGATACACTATTCTCTAACAAGTATCTATGTATTTGGTTTGATATCTCCATATCATGGATAATGAGATTCTTCCATCAACCAACATACATTCTAATCTTATGTGTTATTGATGTCTATGGATATTTCCACAATAACAACCAATTAGGGACAAAACAAGAATACATACTCTTAGCATACATATGATCTCACTATTCAGGTCATCAACCCGAAGACATATGTCATTGAGTATATTATTCTATAGACATCTATAAGTTTTATGATCATCTCACAATATAAAACACAAACATATAGATTGGAAACTTGCCTTTATTGATATGATCAATGTAGTATTACAAATCGTTTACATAGTATCCCATTACAATCATCAAATGATAGTCTCTATGGGCATACATACCAACAGATTCCCACTTGCACTTATACCCAATCACTCATGAATCTCAATCAAAGTGATCGAAAATGCCCGTCATGTTTCTGCTGTGAAAGTGCTTTTATGAGCGGGTCAGCTACATTGCTTTCTGTAGGTACTATGCAAATCTTCACATCTCCTCGTTGTACAATCTCTCATATGAGATGGAACCACCATAGAATATGTTTGGAATGTTGGTGCGATCTTGGTTCTTTAGCCTGTGCAATTGCTCCGTTGTTGTCGCAAAACAACTCAATTGCATCACTAGCGCTTGGAACCACTCCAAGTTTAGAAATGAACTTCTTGATCCACACAACTTCCTTTGCAACATTAGATGCGGCAATATATTCAGCCTCTGTTGTAGAATCTGCAACCGTCTCTTTCTTGGAACTCTTCCAGCTCACAACTCTATTGTTCAGGCAAAACACAAATCCAAATTGCGATATGTAGTCATCTTTGTCAGTTTGAAATCTAGCATCGGTGTAACCCTTTACCACGAGCTCTTCCTCACCACCGTATACCAATAATTGATCCTTAGTCCTTCTCAAGTACTTTAGGATATTCTTTATAGCTGTCTAGTGACATTCACCTAGATCTGACTGATACCGACTCGTCATGCTCAAAGCATACGCACATCAGGACGAGTACATAACATCACGTACATGATAGATCCAATTGCTGATGCATATGGAATCTTACTCATGCATTCCCGTTCATCACATGAACTAGGACATTGAGATTTAGAGATCATAACCCCATGGGACATGGGCATGTTACCTCTCTTAGAACCCTCCATGCTAAACCTCTTTAGCACCTTGTCAATGTATGTGCTCTGGCTTAGGCCTAGAAGCGTTCTAGATCTATCTCTATAGATATTGATCCCTAGTATATAGGATGCTTCTCCTAAATCCTTTATAGAGAAGGTCTTCCCTAGCCAACCTTTTACTATCTAAAGAGAAGGGATGTCATTTCCCATCAATAGTATGTCATCCACATACAATATGAGAAATACGATTGTGCTCCCACTAACCCTTTTGTAAACACAAGGTTCATCTTTATTTTGACTAAAGCCAAACTTTTTGACTACTTCATCAAAACGTAGATTCCAGCTCCGAGATGCTTGCTTCAATCTATAGATTGAACTTTGTAGCTTACAGACTTTATTGGCTTCCTTTGGATCGATAAAACCCCCAGGTTGTGTCATGTACACATCCTCGAGTAAATTCCCATTAAGGAATACTATTTTAACATCCATCTGCCAAATCTCATAGTCATGATAAGATGCAATGGCAAGCATGATCCTGATGGATTTAACCATGGTAACTGGTGAGAAGGTCTGATCATAATCAACACCTTGAATTTGATGGAATCCTTTTGCAACCAATCTAAATTTATAGGTTTGAACATTTCCATCCATGTCAGTCTTCTTCTTGAAGACCCACTTGCACCCTATGGGTTTTACCCCTTCAGGTGGATCCACCAAGGTCCATGCCTTGTTGGTGTACATGGATTCCATCTCAGATCTCATGGCTTCGAGCCATTTCTCATATTCTGGTCCTTTAGTAGCTTCTAGATAGGAAGTTGTCTCATCTGCTATGCCCAATTTGTCACTGTCTTGAGTCACGAGAAATCCAAATCTCTCAGGCTCAAGTCGTGTCCTACTAGATCTACGAGGTTCCTGTGTTACATTTGGAACTTGAAATTCCACAACAATTTGTGAGTCTTCATGTTCCTTATGTACATCCTCAGGTTCTCTACTTTCTTGTTGGTCTCGAACTTCTTCGAGCTCTACATTCATCCCACTAATTCCTTTGCAAATAAATTCCTTTTCAAGAAATACAATAGTCCTAGCAACAAACACTTTGTTGTCAGTTGGTGTGTAGAAGTAGTATCCCCGAGTTTCCTTGGGGTATCCAACAAAATAGCAATTTTCTAATTTGGGTCCAAGCGTTTTAGGAAATTGTTTCCTAACATAAGATTCACATCCCCAAATCTTTAACATAGACAAATTGGGACGATTCCCATTCCATATCTCATATGGTGTCTTTTGAACCGATTTGGAAGGTACATAGTTAAGTGTAAACACTGCAGTTTCAAGAGCATATCCCCAGAACGATATTGAAAGTTTGGCTGAACTCATCATTGATCATACCATGTCTAATAATGTATGATTCCTTCTTTGTGACACACCCTTATGTTGTGGTGTACCAGGTGGAGTCCATTGTGATACAATACCACAGTCTCTCATAAGGTCCTCAAACTCTTGGCTTAAGTATTCACCACCTCGATCTGAACGGAGTGCTTTAATACTCTTACCAAGTTGCTTCTCTACTTCATTCATGAAAGTCTTGAATATTTCAAGAGTTTCTGACTTGTATTTCATAAGATATACATAGCCATACCTACTGAGGTCATCAGTGAAGGTAATGAAGTATTGATAGCCTCCTCTAGCATTTGATCTAAAATATCCACATACATCAGTATGTATGAGCCCTAGAAGATCACTAGCTCTCTCACTATGTCCAGTGAAAGGAGTCTTGGTCATCTTCCCTAATAAACATGCCTCACATGTCTCCAATGATTCAAAATCAAAAGAGTCTAGATAACCATGCTTATGGAGTCTAGATATGTGCTTCTCGTTTATGTGCCCAAGACGACAATGCCATAAGAATGTTTTGTTTGAGTTGTCAAGTTTTAACCTTTTAGTATTTACACTGTATATGCTAGTCTCAAGTTCTAACAAGTAGATACCATAAGACATAGGGGCATTGCCATAAAAGATCTCATCTTTAGAAATAGAAATAATTCCATTCTTAATGTGAAATTCAAATCCACTCTTGTCCATACAAGATACAGAAATAATATTTCTATTAATGTCAGGTACATAATAGCAATTCTCTAATTCTATTACAAGGCCCGTAGGCAAAGATAAACTAATAACTCCAACTGCGGTGGAAGCAACTCTTACTCCATTAGCGACCCACAACTCGACTTGGCCCTTTCGTAAAGGCTTACTTCTTATCAGATCCTGCATATTGGAACATATGTGAGATCCACATCCGGTATCCAGTACCCATGATGAAGAAGTATTTAAGTTTATCTCAATAACGTATATACCTGAAGTGGATATATCTATCCCCTGCTTCTTCTTCCTCAGTTCCTCTAGGTAGAGAGGACAGTTTCTTTTCCAATGTCCAGCCTGGTGACAATGGTGACAACTGCCTTCTTTAGAGATCCCACCTTTAGCTTTGAGCGTGGATGACTTTGGCTTCTGCCCGGCTTTAGAACCTTTCTTAGACTTGCCTTTGCCTTTTGATTTTCCCT